>OY979694.1:142104086-144513136 GCA_963855945.1 Thereva nobilitata
TATATATATATATATATATATATATATATATATATATATATATATATATATATATATATATATATATATATATATATATATATATATATATATATATATATATATATATATATATATATATATATATATATATATATATATATATATATATATATATATATATATATATATATATATATATATATATATATATATATATATATATATATATATATATATATATATATATATATATATATATATATATATATATATAATATATATATATATATATATATATATATATATATATATATATATATATATATATATATATATATTATATATATATATATATATATATATATATATATATATATATATATATATATATATATATATATATATATATATATATATATATATATATATATATATATATATATATATATATATATATATATATATATATATATATATATATATATATATATATATATATATATATATATATATATATATATATATATATAGGAGAAAAACACTCACTCACTTGGTCATCACCATATCTCCGGAACTATTAGACCTACAGACTTGAAATCTGGCATGCATGTTTCTTTTGTTAAGTAGAGATCCACTAAGAAAGGGTTTTGAAAAAATCGACCCCTAAAGGCCCAACTATGCACGGCATAAGCGCATATGTAAAACATCAAAAAATATCGAAAGTCAGCATTATGTCAATCAAAACATATTACCGCCTATGCATAACATAAGCGACATAAAGTTGATGTAAATTCTGTGCTATGAAATTGAAAATTAATTTTGATTTATATATACATATGTATATATGTAGATATTTTTATTTCTCCATACATGAACAAAAATCACTTGCTCTAACAATAAACAGAAATAAATATAACTTGCTTTTCCTAATGTTGTCATGTCACGTTCAACCCAAGTCGCATTCATTATGTTTAACGAATGTTTAACGAAAGCTTTTATGTCGTGTTATGTCAACCGTAGCCACCTTCGTAACAAGTTCTGGTTCTGAACTTGACATATGCACTTGGCATATGCGCTTATGCCATGCGTAGTTGGGCCCTAAGGGGGGTTTCGGGGCCGTAAAATACATAAAATAACAGTTTTTCACTTGGTCATCACCATAGCTGTATGTAGGGTGATCAAGAGTTGGAAAATCGGAAAATCTTGACATTCTAGCTACAAATGGAAAAACATTGAATGTAGTGTATCCTGAAGCTCTCAAAGCAATCAGTTCAGAATTGATCAACAAGGTTTTTTTGGAAAGGTGGTAAGGAGAAACGGAAATGTGGGATGATTTATGTATAATGCATAAGAAGGAAACAAAAAAAACCCATCACCTCTGAATTTTTAGGTATAAGTCTAGGATTCTGCAATACGGGAAGAGGCTGGCATCTGGGTAAACAAATAAAACCTGAGTCAGTGACATTGCAGATGAGAACCCAGGGGCCAAGCAATTGCAGATTTATTTTAAATGTTTTAACGTTCGTGGTTTTAACAAAACACATATAGGTAATTTTGGTCACACTTCAAATAAATGCATTTTGAATCTAATGTCTCGAACGTTTATAGATATACTTGGTTTTTCGTTATTGGTTATGAACAATTTAATTTTGAAAATCATAATTAAACGGCAAGCACTTATTTTGTGGCACCATTTTACAGAGTTTAAACTCTCCAATAATATTGAAAACTGTTTCACCGTGTAGCCCTGAGCTCAAAGAAGCGCAGAATCGCAATTTTATTTACACATGACACAAAAGAACGCTAAACATTAGAAAATAATTGTGCAATTAATTCCGCTATGAAACGTATGGCATCCGTTACACTTAATTCGAATATATGAACATTACGTTTTCCAACTATAAAAAATTTGTTTCATTTTTCAATTTAGTTTTATTGTTCTCGAAAAATTTTGTTATTGCAGACTTCTAGATTTAAATTAAAAAAAGCTATAGAAAATGGCTCTCGAATTTCGAGTGCTGGATGCTGCTATTTGTATTAATTTTAAATCTTTTAACGTTCATGGTTTTAACAGCAATTTTGGTCATAGTTCAAATAAATGTATTTTGAATCTAATGACTCCAACTTTTATAGGAATAGTTGGTTTTTCGTTAATGGTTAAGAAGAGTTGAATTTTGAACGTTTGGATTGATTTTAAATGTTTAAACGTTGGGTACAGCGAGGCGCACCGGGTCCCAGCTATCCAAAATACAGAAAATAAGCGGTTCATTGAGAGACTTCATCTGTGTATGAAAATTCATATCTCGAAAAATGTCAATGGATGGTTTTTATTGTCTCGATCAAAATGTCAGATCCCTAATAGTTTCACATTTTGTTATTTGAAAACAAAAATATAAAAAAATTCCCTTTTTCAAACTCTCCTACTGTATATTAAGATTCATATCACCTGATTACTACTATTGGCTTATGGGAGCACCACAGGCGCGCCGGTCCCAGCCAGTAAGGTTATATACCAGCCTTTAAGTGTTGATATAATACTTTTATATTGGCAACACTAAGTATGCACTTAGTAGTGTTTGTTTCTTTTAGTATTAGAAGAAGATTGCCAGAAGAACAAAATGGCTGATATGTTAAACAAGTGTAATCAAGTACAAGTATTCTTTCATAAATAAAGTTATAGTAGAAGTAATAAGAGTTTTATTCTCCATATTAATATGGTAGCAGAGCGTTAGTTTAAAGAAAGAAAAGATAAAACAATAATTTGTGGTTGAAAATTACGAAAAGGAACAACGTGATAATGGCGGCAAAAAACAGTGATATAAATATTCCGATCTTTGACGGAGCAGATTATAGTAATTGGAAAATACGTATACTGAAATTCCTACAATACAAAAAGTGTAAAGAAGTGGCAATGCGAGCTAAAATAGATGACGACGATGATAATTGGGATGAACTTGATATTCAGGCGACTAACTATATTTACAGCGCAATAACAAATAAACAGTTAGAATACATAAGTGATTTAGATTCAGCTTACGAGATTATCCAAAAGTTTGATGAGATGTATATAAAGAAGTCGACGGCTTTGCAAATTGTATGTCGACATAACCTCGAAAATGTTAAATTGAAAAATTATGAAGAAGTGTTCTTATTTTTCGACGATTTTGAAAGAGCAGTAAATGAATTAAGGCAGGCAGATGCAGTTATTACGGAACAAGAAAAACTCAATTATATGTTAAAATCATTGCCACAGAGCTACAGTCGTATCGGTGATTTGATAGATGTTCTACCTGAAAGGGAGAGAACTGTTGATTATTTAAAAAGTAAAATCAAATTAAAAAATGCAGAGGAAAAATCGAATGAGGCATCAAATGACAGCTCAAATGTTTTTCGAGCAGAAGCCAGGCAGGCATCACAAAATAAGTTAAATTGTTTTAACTGTGGAAAACCTGGCCATTTACAAAGGGATTGCTTTACCCGTACTGAATACACACATAGAAGTAGAGGACGTGGAAATTCTGGAAGTCGAAGACGTGGAAATTTTGGAAGTAGAGGACGTGGAGCATATAATAATGGAAACGTTCACAGGGGACGAGGAAATTATCTTAATGAGCAACGAAGAAATTATCACCATGAGCAATATGGAAATAGTTTTCATACTGTTATCGCTAACAATACTACAACAAGTGTGAAAGAAAATACAAAGGAAGGTCAAATAGAATGGTTACTTGACAGCGGCTGTACTGACCATATTATTAATACTGATAAGTACTTCGAAACATGTGAGACATTAAAAAAAACGGTGAAAGTTAAAATTGGTGATGGTAGAATATTAGAAGCTACAAAGGTTGGTAATATTAAAACTTATTTCCTAGTGTATGGAGAAAAATCAGAGGTAAAAATGACAAATGTGTTCTATGTAAAAGAAATGAAGGCAAATTTATTAAGTTATTCAAGAGTCACTGACAAAAATTCAGTTGTGTCCAAAAGGCGACTGTCAAAAATATATAACTCGTATGGAAAAATTATAGCTGTTGCAATTAAAGATGAAAGACTATATAAGATGAAAAGTTTTGTCAATGAAGAAATGCTCGAAGCAAATGTGAGTAAAAGCAATATGACCACAAAAGAAAAACTACACCGTACTTTGGGACATATAAATTTTAATAATTTGGAAATAATGTGCAAAAAAGAATCATTGGACGGATTGCCTAAAGAGATTGAATCAGAATATTTAAAGTGTGTGACATGTAACAAAATGCATAACTTACCTTTTCATAATAACCGGAGAAAAGCAGAGGATATATTACAGATTGTTCATACAGACTTGAATGGCCCACATCAAACAATAGGAGACCATGGCGAAAAATACTTTTTAAGTTTTATAGATGACTATAGTAAACTAGTCAAAGTTTATTGTATCCGAACAAAAGATGAAGTATATGATTGCTTAGTGCAGTATGTAAATGAAGTACAGAATCTCACTGATAAAATGATAAAAGAACTGCGATGTGACAATGGTAAGGAGTATATAAATGGAAGAATATTTCAGCAGTGGCGTGGCGTGCTTTGAATTGTAGGGGATGCAATCTGGTAAAATTTGTGTGGAAAAACTCCGTTCCGCGGATGCACGTTATATATTCAAAAGGAGTATTAAGATTATCTATATTATGAATAGATAAAATAAGTCTTCCATTGAAATTGCAGCAAGTGTGAGCTACTTTTGGAAGTTTTTGCTTTAAAAACAAGTCGAGAATAGCGGTTCGTTGAGTTGAGTGACTAAAGAAATTTGAGAAACCTGTGATAGACTGAAAGAAGTTTCGTCACTCACGAATCTTGTCACATGATTTCGATAAAACAATATTTAAGCGAAGGGCAAAGCAGTGTACAAAAAGAGCATTTGGAAGTTTCTTTAACTCTAACTTCACTTGCCTTAACTGAAGCTCCGTCATAGCAATTGTAACTTGGAACCACATACGAAATTCTGCATAACATGAACTACATGTTCATGCAAACGAGCTGCTCTTCCATCATCGGAAATATTTTTAAAACTAATGAATGTTTCTTTCGTGTCACCAGAGGAAGAAACGTATCTCAGACTGGTTGACAACATAGATCGACAGGAAATATCCGTGGTTTCATCACAAATAATTGCGACAAACTCAGAATTTTGGATTTCAGAAGTCATTTTAATTTTTATTATGAAATAGCCATTATTAAATCATTTTGAATATTGTTTGATAATCCAGAAAATACTGAGGCTGATTTTTAAGTTCTGGATTATGTTTTGCCAAAAGTGAAATTATATCATCATAATTTTCCCGATTAATAGAATCTTGACCTTCGCGGTGTCCGCGAAAGGCTTGCTCCTGACATGCCAAGTGGCAAACATCTGTACAAATTTTTATAATTTTTCGAATCTTTTTAACTAACTCATTGTTCTCATAATTGAGGATTTATAATGAGTGTCTACTAGATTTTCAATCCTTTGGCTTGTACCGAATTTAGAAAGAGCTAAACCAATTTTAAATTCTCGGACGATTTTTGACCATGCCTATCAACGGCTTATGAAAATTATTTAAATCATTAAATCCCGAAGACCGCCAAAGGTTCTTTTCATTTGAAAATAAAATGCAAGGCCAACAAAAAATTTTATGTTTATTTTAACAACAGGTAAGCCAATTCGCGCTATTTTATAATTTAATAGAAAAGTGCCTAGTGCATGTTTTATTTTCACTTAAAATATGTAATATTGGTTTCGGTCTACCATTTTCAATTATAGATCTCTTTTCCGTAAATGAACGCGAGCCAAAGGATTGCTGCAAAAAATCGTCCATTATGCAAAAATGCTTACCATCCCATTATATTTAATAAAGCAAAAAAAATGACATAAATAATATATAAATATTTTTCAATTTATCCAATTTTATTTTCAAACTTACTTTTTAAAACTACTTGCACTATTTTTAACTCACAAAACAAATCGCACCAACTAAATTGCAGACAAAACAATTTTGTATTTATTTTAATTACTTAATTAATTACTCTAAAAATACTGCTTTTTACTATTTTCTACAATTAAGTCATTAATTTCAAACCACATTGTACAAAACCATTTCCAATTAGATTGCTCATAGAATTGAATTCCCTCCAATCTTATTAGAAAACTTCTCTCCGCTCTCACCCAACAAAAAATACTCAAAACTTCGTAAGGATGCAAAATCTGAATTGCTTCCCTTGGCTCTGGCCACAGGACCAAACGTTCGTTGTGTCTCCCAATCTCCACTTCCCTCTTCATCGACAAGCTCCCACCGAAGTGCGTTCCAACGGACAGTCAAGGGAAGCAATTCAAATTTTGCTTCTCGAAGTCCGCTGGCATGTTTCTTTGCGTTTTCGTATACGAATTCAGAGAGAAGGAGGAGAGAACTTTCGCTCATGGACATATTTTATGCTTCCATTTAATTGATCATTTGGAGGCAATGAATTTATATCTAACAGTGGAGGCTAGAAAAAGCTGTAATAATATAAAGTTAATCTCAGAATGATAAAATAAAAAAGAAAAGTTTTGTAAAAGAAAAGAATAATTTATTGATAAAATTTGAATTTTTATTTTTATTTCCTAAGAAATTGTAAGGGATGCAATGCATCCCTTGCTTCCAAAGACACCACGCCACTGTATTTCAGTTTGCTAAAGAGAAAGGAATAACTATAAAACCTTGTCCGGCATACGTACATGAACTAAATGGAACCGCGGAAAGGTATAATAGATCTTTAATGGACATGGGGAGATGTCTCTTATCAGAAGCGAAAGTTGCAAGAAAATATTGGCCAGAAATAATTAGAACAGCTGCGTATCTTAAAAATAGAACCTTGACTAATACTATTGAAAGGAAAACTCCATATGAAATATTTTTCAGAAGGAAGCCAACAGTTAAGTATTTAAAAATGTAGGGCAGTAGAGTTTTTGTACGAATTCCAGAAGGAAAAAGAATATCAAAATGGGACAAGAAAGCAGAAATGGGAATATTACTTGGTTATAGTGATACGGGATATAGAGTATTAATCAACAACAAAGTAATAATAGCTCGACACTGCGATATTATAGAAGAAGATATCACATTGTGTGGATTTAAGGATGAGAAACATGATATAACAGAAGAAGATAAGGAAAGGAAATGGAATAATACAGAAGATCTAGAAGAGAATAATACAGATAAAATAAATATTAATGACGACATTAGAGTTGATGAAAATAAGAAAGAAGAAAAACCAAAAAGAAAAGTTAAACCACCACAACGATTTGATGAAGAATTCGGCTATTATTGTATTAGTGTAAACTATGCTATGACCCCAGAAAATTTTCAGGAGGCGATGACCTGTGAGGATTCAAATAAATGGAAGGCAGCGATGGACCGTGAGATGGACAGCCTAGTGAAAAATAAAACATGGACACTTGTTGACAAGCCACCGAAGGATAAAAAGGTATTCGATGTGAAATGGATCTACAAAAGGAAGAGTGAAAGTGAATATAAAGCCAGGTTAGTAGTTAGGGGATTCCAACAAACAGTTTGCGTTGAAGACACTTATTCTCCAGTAGCTAAAATGCCAACTTTAAAGCTTTTATTATCAAATTGTTGTCAAAATTCTTTGGAAGTACATCAAATGGATGTAGAGACAGCATTTCTTAATGGTAAAGTTCTATCTGAAGTATATGTAAAACAGCCAATTGGCTATGAAGATGACACTGAAAAGGTTTATATGTTAAATAAATCATTATATGGCTTAAAAGAAAGTCCACGCGCTTGGTATGAATGTTTTAACGAATTTCTGACTAGCCTAGATTTTCAAAGAAGCAAATATGATTATTGTTTATATTTCAGAAAGGAAAATGACTTAGTTGTTTACATATTACTATTTGTTGATGATCTTTTGATTTGTTGTGAAGACGAAAATGTCATTGATGACATCAAAATTAAGTTATCTAATAAATTTAAAATGAAAGATTTAAGTAGAGTTAAAAATTACATTGGTATAGACATTGAGTATAACTATGAACAAGACAACATTTTAACTTTGAGTCAGGAACATTACATTGAGTCATTAGCCAAACGTTATAATATTGAAAATGCAAAAATGTACAAAACCCCTATGGAAATAAACTTGAAATTGGAAAAATCTGAATTAAACGAAGATGTTAAGTATAGAAACTTGATAGGTGCACTGTTGTATATTAGTTCTGGTACTAGATCAGATATTTCTTTTTGTGTAAATTACCTGAGTCGCTTTCAAAATTGCTGTAATGAGACACATTTTAGATATGCGTTGAGAGTTCTGAAATATCTATTTTTGACAAAAAACTTAAAATTAAAATATTATAAAAATGATAATGCAGATATATTAGATTGCTTTGTTGATTCAGATTGGGCAGGAGATAAAATAGATAGGAAATCTACCACGGGATATGTAATTAGATTGTTTGGAAATGTTATCTTGTGGAAATCAAAGAAACAGAACTGTATAACAAAATCTTCTACATTTGCTGAATATATTGCTCTGTCCGAAGCAGTAACAGAAATAATTTTTTTAATATGCTTAATAAATGATGTAATTACAAAAATTTGTAAACCAGTTAAAATATTCGAAGATAATTCGGGCGCAGTAGCCATAGCTAGATATGGAAATTTTACAAAGAATTCCAAATACATTGAGATACATTATCATTATATTCACGAAAATGTCAAGGAAAGAAAAATTGAAGTTGTTAAAATAGAGTCTGAAAATAATGTTGCAGACTTATTTACGAAAGCATTGGGAAATGTTAAATTCCTTAAATTTAGAGAGTTGTTAAATATAAAGGTATAGAGTAAGATATGAAGAAATAAGATAAGGAAAAGTTCATTTATAAATTGCAAAGTTACTAGAGATGTTCTGTGTTCTAACATGAAAATTAGTTATGTTACAATTGCTTATGTATTGCAATATAAAAGTAAGGAGGCGTGTTGATATAATACTTTTATATTGGCAACACTAAGTATGCACTTAGTAGTGTTTGTTTCTTTTAGTATAAGAAGAAGATTGCCAGAAGAACAAAATGGCTGATATGTTAAACAAGTGTAATCAAGTACAAGTATTCTTTCATAAATAAAGTTATAGTAGAAGTAATAAGAGTTTTATTCTCCATATTAATATTAAGCTTAAAAAGAAATAATAGGGATATTCACGCTTAAGTGTATCATTGTAAACAGTGTAAAAATACAATACAAATTTACAACGAAGAGTGAACGCTCCTTTTGCAATCTATTGTAAATACATCGAAGAAGAAGAACATTTTTGTCTTTTCTTTTCTTTCTGTCCTTCAATTGAATTATTCTAAAGTTTTAAAATATATAAATAGATATAAATAAATGAATTTCTTCACTTTACCACCTCCCGCTCCATTTTAAACATCTGTCAAATATTAAATACAATGATACAATACGTAATACAACACTTTTTAGTGTTGTAAATTTACAACACTCTTGTAAATAATTTTATATGGAAAAGTCTTGTATTATTTTACAATCGTGTAACCAAATACACCTGATACAACGATACAAGGCTGAATACAACAAAGCGTGAATACCCCTAATGTTTTATAACGTAGTTGTGTAAACCTTTAAATTGATATTATATTCAGCTTTAATACAGAAAACCCTTGTTTTATAAGTACTTTATAGATTTGTTGTTAAAGCATTTATTCAATAATTATAAATGTAAAAACAAATCTGGATACCATTAAGTTTTGTTAGGAATCTAACATTCCTGAAAACAGAAACAAAAACAAAATTTCATATGATTAAAATAAAAACAACAAAAACAAAAAATAAATTTCATGTCATTAAAATAAGCAACGAAAAAGTTCTGAAGAACAAAATTCTTCAAATATCATAATACAAAAGCTCAATACAATAGACAAGTCCAACAATTGGAATGCACTTGAAAAACAAAGTGTCAAGTTGCAGCCGTAATCACTTTGCTCGTGTGAAGTCCAGCAAGAAAATATTCACACGAAGGAAGTCAAAGTCAGCAAATTTCATCTAAATTCTCAGACAACAAAAATTATTAGACAAATCAAAATTGCATGTATATTTAAATTTTAGAAGATAAGAAATTCGTATATAAGAAAAATTAACGTAAAATAAAGTCAAGTATTCAAGACCAGTAAACAAGCCTTGTTATTTTATACTTGCGACAACTTTCAACCTTTTATTAAAACATTGTGTTTTGGTTCACGAGCCTGTGCACTAACAACAGGGTCTAGGCTTACCATAGACCATCTAATTTCTGCAAATTGATTTCAGCCAAATTGATTGCTTTTAACTAGTCTATTGGTTTAAGAACCTGTGCACCTCCAACAAGGCCTAGGCTTATGTGCCATAGACCAAGCAGAACATCATCTCTGCATCAACAAAAAGAAATCATCAGTTTTGTTCTAGTAAACTAAAAGAAGTCTGCTACAAGTTTTATAAATCGTTTCAAGGTAACATTTATATAAACATTATGCAATATTTATAAACCAGTTTTATAATTTTGTCGTGAAAGTATTCTCACATCTTTATTTGTTAGCTAAATGGCATTTGATTGCAAAATACAATTACATACATACATAACGCTCCTTTAATCCCTCATGGGACATAGGGCGGAAACAGTTGCCCTCCAGCGCACTCTGTTTTGCGCGGCAGCTCTAGCTCCAGGATCTCCCGGTTATTTCGGCCTCTGCTAATAGGGTTCTCCTCCACGTTGTTATAGGTCTTCCCACTCGAAGGGTTCCTTGCGGATTCCAGTCGAGGGCCTGTTTGACTAGATTCTCGTTTTCGCGTGTCGCAAGGTGTGGCCAATCCAATTCCATTTCCTTCGCCTGATTTGGTCGTCTATCCTTGCTTGCCCGGCACAGCGGCATAGCTCTTCATTTGAAATTCTATCTTGCCAGCGGATTTTTAGGACACGACGTAGGCATCTGATTTGTAGGCGCCCCGTGATGAATTGGGTGACTCCATGTTTCGCAACCGTACAAAAGAGCTGCCTTAAGGTTGGAGTTGAACAGCCGCAATTTGGTGTTAATTGAGATCTCTGTTGATCTCCACATGTGAGACAGGCATACATATGCGCTTCGTGCTTTATTTATTCTGGAACTAACGTCTTCTTCTGTACCGCCATTTTAGGTAATGATACTACCGAGGTAGCAGAATTTATCTACCAGTTCCACGTCACGGTTATTCAGCGCTGTACGTTCAATGGTGTTTGCATTTATCCGCATTTCTTTAGTTTTAGTCGGATTTAGCCTTAAGCCTGCTGAACTACTTTCTCTTGCCAAATTATTTAACATGTTTCTGAGGTCCTGGTGTCTGTGGGCCAGCAAACAAATGTCATCTGCGTAGTCAAGATCCTTAAGTCGGTCTAGCAATCCCCATTGAATGCCACCTGTTCTACTATCTAGAGCGCTGACAAGGATGTCATTTATTACTATAAGAAATAGTAATGGTGAAAGTAGGCATCCTTGTCGTACTCCTGAGCTCACTTCAAAGCTGTCGGATAATTTTCCTTTGTGAAGAACTCTGCATTTGGAATTGCTGTAAAGAGCTTTTATTAATTCTATTATTTTATCAGGCAATCCCCGTTGCCGTAGTGCCTGCCATATAAAACTCCTATTGACCGAGCCGAACGCTTTCTCATAGTCTGTGAAAGCAAGGTAAAGGGGGGTCGTAATTCAGTAGACTGCTCCATTATGATTCTCAAGCTGTTAATATGATCTATGCAGGAGCGGACCTTTCTGAATCGAGCTTGCTGTCTTCTAAGCCTAGATAGTAATATATGGGACAAGATATTTCCCACCGTAGATAATAGACAGATCCCTCTCCAGTTGTCACATATGGTTAGGTCCCCTTTTTTTGTATTTTGACTATGATACCTTCCGTCTAATCCTCCGGAAAGGTACAGGTGTTTCATGCAATTTCCAGGATTGACTGTATTGCATCTGCTATGAGGCTTGGGTCGGCTTAACAATTCTGGCGGGATACCATCTTTTCCAGCTGCTATGCCATTGCATGAATTGCGGTTACTATTTCTGTCTTGGATGGTGCACGAGTGGCGATTCTTATTGGCTGTGCATTGTTGTTGTTTTCTTCAGGTTCCTGCGAAAAAGAACCATTCAGGGCGGCGAAGAAGTAGTCTCTCCATCTTTGGAGTTCCTCCTCGTCGCTGCACAACACCCTTCCATCCGCACTCTTTACTGCATGTTTTTTAGTAGAGTGCTTTCCCGAGAGCTGTTTAGTGATTTGATACACCACCTTACTATTGCCTGTGTTTGCCGCGTTTTCCGCTTTCTCTGCGAGCTCGTTTATCTGTCGCCCTTTATCACGCCGGACACTTCTCTTTACCTCCCGGTGTAATTGGGAGTATTCCCGTTCAAGTTGTTGACGTTTTTCCGGGTCGCTTGTAGAGTTCCCGTTATTTTTGAGGGCTCTTCTGCGTTCTATTTTTTGCCAGGTTGTGTCTTAGATCCAGTGTTGCTGGTTTCTTTGGACATAACCAAGGCTCGTTTCCGCTGCTTGTTGTGCTCCACAGCTCTTCGATATTTGTGTCATTAGGAACGGTTTGCTGGTTTAAGATTTGTTGTAGATTCCCAACAAATTCTCGCTTTTTGGTGCTCTCCCGCAGAAGGTCAACGTTAAACCGTCTACGGTTCATGGCATCGCCGACGTTTCTGATTGCGGCGATTTTTAGGCGGATAGTTGCTACTACCAAATGGTGGTCACTTTCCTCTAAAGCTCCTGACATCCTCCAGAATAGTTCTCCATCTGCGGCTGGCGGCCACTTGATCTATCTGATTTCTCGTTCTACCATCGGGCGATCTTCTTGTGACAAAAGTAAGTTCCACCTGCCATAAGTTGGTGGGAACTACAAAAGTCAACGAAAAGCTCACCATTGTTATTAGTAGCTTGGCTTAGGCATTAATTTCCAATTGTGTGTTCAAGGCCGGTGTTGTTGGGACCGATTTGTGCGTTTAAGTCACCCATCAAAACAATGATGTATCCCCTTGGTATAGAGCGAAAAACCTCATTCAGTCGCATGTAGAACTCGTCTGCGTCTTCAGTTGGAGCGTAGCATTGGACTACTGTAGTACTTCTTAGTCTGGTTCGCAGGCGCACGGTCATAATCCTCTCAGAAACTGGTGACCAGCTAATGATGCTGGACCTGGCTTCTTTGGTGAGTATTACGCCAACGCCACTCCTACGGCTATCAGTTTCATTTCTGCCAGAATATAAGAAGGACTCACCGTTTGGTTTGGTCTCGTTGAGTCCCATGGCCTTGATTTTATAGCGGTTAATCTCGTTGAGGACTTCATCCAGCCGTCCATCAGGAAACAGTGTTCTCACATACTATGATCCGATTCATGTCTTGGTTCGAAAAACAAAAGTCGTCGTCGTGTTATCCATCCGGTTCCGAGTCATTGTTTGCCGATTCGTAGCAATTGTGTGTTTTATGGGAGCGGGTTGCTAAGCCTCAGCCCAACCGACTTAAAACTCTGTTCTGTGGCGTAGAGAACTCGCCATTCGACCGTCTCCCGTTAGCTCCTTCCGAAGCAGTACCCCGGGGGCACCGCGGGGAGGTGGGATTAGGACTTGCTAACAGAGCTGCTAGGTGTTCGTCTGCAGTGACTCTTCTCCGGTTTTGATAGAAGTGACAAATCGGGTGCCACCATCTTCCGAGGTCTTTGTTAGCCGTTCCATACAATTAATAAAACATTAATTCAGCCAAGAAGTATTTACACATGCAATTAAAAAACATATATAAAACAATTAAGTTGTAAAGTGACATATTTGTGCTAGTTGGGTTACCAGTGGCCACCGCTAGGAGGTTATGATCGCACTTCCATCAGTCCGGAATAGTTACGGCACGAGCATGTTATGCTACATGTTATTCCCCCTATTCCGCTGATGACTGACCACTAATAATAAATTACTTCCTATTAATGGCATTAATGTCGTCGATATAAAGCTTATCGACACTTTTTACGACAATGATCTACACCAAATTATCGGCAACCAAATTCTTGTGGTAAATGGCTAGACCTTATCTTCACCAATTCATACGAGGAGGTGAATATTCTACCCGTATCCGACGAGGATAACCTTTTTACTAAGTCTACTCACCACTCCACATGGATGCTCGAGCTTAATTCCTCAATCCCCAATCATCGTACTTTATAGAACAATGCAATTGTTTATGATTTTAAGAATGCGGACCTGGACAGCATTGGCTTCGAATTATCCCTAGTCGACTGGGAACATAGGCTATCTGATCTTGACGAGATAGTTTCACGATTCTATGCTATCATTTTCAACACCAGCGACAAATATGTACCCAAGATTAGAAAAAAAGGGATAAAATATCGGAACTATGGCTAGATAGAGGTACTTGATTTTTACATAATCAAAGAAATAAATTATATAATATGATCAGAAATAACACATATGTAAACGAACGATTGAATTCCGAATACATTAGGTTGGACACAGAATTTACCCTAAGGTCTCGCGAGGCCTACACTGCATATATTAATTCTGTTGGAGATAACATTATAAGTTATCCCAAAAAATTTTTTGATTACCTTAATATTAAACTAAACGGAAGACCTCGGGCTACCCAAAGACAATGATGAATGGAAGAACCCGCTCCTCGTGCCCCCCAGTTATTTGGAGCATGTTCGTTGATAGGTTTGGTGAAACTTATAGCCCCATGTCCAGTGCAGCAGACGATCTAACTGATTCGCACACTAACACCTCCCTTATAAATGGTATATCCCTTTCTGTCGACGAGATCATGACGGGTCTAAATAATCTTGACATCAAAAAAAGTAATGGTCCCGACAATCTCCCTCGCTCGTTCTCTGCATGTTATCTTTAACAAATCTTTATCGTTGGGAAAGTTTCCAACGTTATGGAAGAAATCCTGCCTAACGCCAATCTATAAATCCGGTGATAAGCACTCGGTGGACAACTATAGAGGCATTGCCATTTTATCTTCAATTCCTAAGCTTTTTGAAAAACGTGTTTTTGACAGGATTGCCCCTCTAATGGCCCCATACCTAAACGAGCAACAACACTGTTTCCGGAAGGGCGTTAAACAACTTCTAACCTTATGGTTCTTATCTCCGAATTGCTATGCGGTATGGATAGCGGGCATCAATTGGATGCTGTGTACACTGATTTCAGCAAGGCCTTTGATCGAGTGAATCATGACATTTTAATTGCAAAATTATTAAAATTTGGAATATCAGGTTCTGTCCTGGAATGGTTAAAATCATATCTGAACGGAAGAACACAGGTTATCAGATTCCAAGGATTTCGATCTAATGAAATCGAAGTAACCTCTGGCGTTCCTCAGGGCAGGGCCACCCTAACCACAGGGCGCAAGCCTTTTCGGGGCGGCAATTTTTGTTTGTTTTTATATGTTTTTGTTATTTTTACTTATTAGTATTTTTGGAGTTTACTCCTTAAGAAACGTTTCATATATAGAACACAGTATGAAAAATAGTTGGGGAGTAAAAATCAAGCGTTAACAAAAAAACCCTTTAACAAAAAAAACTTCTACTTGATTCTGACCCACTTCCACATAACCGATCAACTTCAAATTTTGCACATATGTGTAGCTCGCGTGGAACTACAATCTGACCATTTTGTAAACAAATCAAGATGGCGGTTCCATAATGGCGGCCGATTTTTGCATTTGTGTTCCCCGACCCCCGACACGAGTATCAAATGAAAGGGCATGACAGGTAGAATACAATTAGTGGTGTAGCGTCATTCCAAATTCAAAATGACGCCAACACAAAATGGCGGCAGACTAATAGACTAAAAAGTAGAAAATTTAACCGATCAAGTTCAAATTTTGCACATATGCGTAGTTTGCTTGACAATCTGACCATTTTGTAAACAAATCAAGATGGCGGTTCCAAAATGGCGGCCGATTTTTCAATTGTGTTCCCCGACCCCCGACATGAGTATCAAATGAAAGGGTATGACAGGTAGAATACAATTAGTGGTGTAGCGTCATTCCAAATTTAAAATGGCGCCAACATAAAATGACGGGACATATAATAGACTAAAAAGTAGAAAATTTAACCAATCAAGTTCAAATTTTGCACATATGCGTAGTTTGCTTAACAATCTGACCATTTTGTACAAAAATAAAGACGGCGGTCCAAAAATGGCGGACGATTTTTGCATTTGTGCTCCCGACCCCCACCTCGGTATCAAATGGAACCGCATAACAGGTAGAATACAATTACCGGTGTAGCGACTTTCCAAATTCAAAATGGCGGCCAACACAAAATGGCCGAAGACATATTATAATAGACTAAAAATTAAAAAATATAATCGATCAAGTTCAAATTTTGCACATATTCGTAGTTTGCTTGACAATGCAACGTGACCATTTCGTAAAAAAAGATGGCGGTTCCAAGATGGCGCCCGATTTTTGCATTTGTGTTCGCCGACCCCCGACATGGGTAGCAAATGAAAGCGTATGAGAGGTACAATACAATTAGCATTAACAATTAAATTCTTTATGGCGGCCAAGACAAAATGGCGGAAGAATATCTACATATAATAGACTAAAAAGCAGAGAGCAAATTTTGCACGTACGCATAGTTAGCTCCGACCATTTGGAAAAAGATGGCGGTTCCTAAATGGCGGCCGATTTTTGCAATTGTGTTCCCCGTGCCACCGGCATGGGTATAAAAAGGCAGGGCATGGCAGGTAGAATACAATTAGTTGCGTGGCGTCATTCCAAATTCAATATGGCGGATTATCTTTTTCTTGACAACCTCCTTAGTATGGGTATGACGATTATAATACAGTAATCTCTGTGACGTCCTTTTAAATCTAATATGACGGCCACAACAAAATGGTGGAAAACATATAATAGACTAAAAAGTAGAAAATAAAATTGATTTAATGTATTTTATCAAATCAATATAAATAAATATATGGGTTCATTTACTTCCCTTGCCTATTGTATATATTTTAAGTCAATCGTTTAAGGAGTAAACTCGAGTCTCGAGTCGGACCTGACACGCACTTACTTTTTTTATTTAAAACCTTTTCATAACAAAAATAACCAAACAACCTGTTCTAAAGCGGCGTTCACATTGGCGAGTACAAAGGGTGAGGACGTGGCGGCTACTGGTTGTTGCCCGTGACTGGTATGCCAGTACACGCCTCGTTTGAGCCCTTGTGCTAGTGTACTCTCTTGGTTAGTCCACTAACTAATGCCCTTGCTAGTAGATAGCCCGGGGGGTTATTCACTAGCCCACTATCCTCCACTAGTACACTAGCACAGAGTTGCACACGCCAATGTGAACGCCGCATAATGATTGGTTATTGGTTATGAAACTTTAAAGATGCTTTGAAAGAATTTACGAAGAATATTTTCAAAAGCCTGCAACAAAAGCTAAAGCTGTAGGGTTGTTAAATGAGCCAAATTACACGGCCTATAGGCTAGTGCCGATAGTTTTTTGGAAAAAAAAATGAATAGCAGCGAGGGACCAGCAATGAAACGTCGTTAAGGTTATAACTAAAAGAAAAAAAACTTTTAAACTCGAAAAAAAGGCAAATGGTAAAATGGGGATGCTATTTAGGGGTTAAAAACGATTTTTTGCGATTTGCGGTGAAACGTGACCTCATAGTGGAAAATGTTTAATACAAAACTTGTAGATAATAAAAGGATATCAAACTTTTGTATTTAACATATTTTGACATAACCTCAAATTTTCCAAGAAATGGCGGAAAATCGATTTTTCAGTTTTTAATTTTTTTCTCCCGTAAAAGTAATTCAATTTACATGAAAATTTGTAAGAGTATACTTTGGGTTGCGTTAAATAACCATGATTTTTTTTGTTTGGAAAACGGATAGTTTCCTAGAAATTAACATGTTTCGAAAAAAATACCCTTATCTTGCATGGGCAACTTTATTGATGTTTTTTTCGAATTTTGATATTCAATAAGTGCTCATTTAACCATTGAAATGTCTAGTTTTGATACTTTATTTTCATTAAACCGCTTAAAATTAAGAAAGACCGAACACCTGATTTTTCGAATCACGTACACATTTCTCGATTTTTTCAATCTTTTTCAAATTTTTTAATTTTTTCTGTTAATGAGGGATTAAATCATGGAGGCTATACAAGGAGATAAAACTCCGTGTTGTCAATTTTCGTTTGATTATTGGTGGCGCTGTAGTCAAATGTACCCCGAAAAACATGGCCGATTATATTTATCCGGTTCATGGTAAAGTTCGTTTATTACTAATATATTTTACGTTTAGCAGCTTACAGCTGTTTACCAGCTTCTAAATTCGATTTTATATCAATGCGATTATTCGTAATTAATCAATTTTTGATGTTTCCAATGAATTTTTATCAAATTCATGCGGGGTACATCGGACAAAGGTGACATCTGTGGCCAAAAATGAACTTCTAGTTTAGTTTCTTCTACCCATCCATTTCCTGTCATTTTCCCCATAAGAGTTTTGTCTCCTTGTATATTCTCCATGGATTAAATTTTAATGACAAATCAAGATGGCGGTTCCATAATGGCGGCCGATTTTTGCATTTGTGTTCCCCGACCCCCGACATGAGTATCAAATGAAAGGGCATGACAGGTAGAATACAATTAGTGGTGTAGCGTCATTCCAAATTCAAAATGGCGCCAACACAAAATGGCGGCAGACTAATAGACTAAAAAGTAGAAAATTTAACCGATCAAGTTCAAATTTTGCACATATGCGTAGTTTGCTTGACAATCTGACCATTTTGTAAACAAATCAAGATGGCGGTTCCAAAATGGCGGCCGATTTTTGCATTTGTGTTCCCCGACCCCCGACATGAGTATCAAATGAAAGGGTATGACAGGTAGAATACAATTAGTGGTGTAGCGTCATTCCAAATTCAAAATGACGCCAACATAAAATGACGGGACATATAATAGACTAAAAAGTAGAAAATTTAACCAATCAAGTTCAAATTTTGCACATATGCGTAGTTTGCTTAACAATCTGACCATTTTGTACAAAAATAAAGATGGCGGTCCAAAAATGGCGGACGATTTTTGCATTTGTGCTCCCGACCCCCACCTCGGTATCAAATGGAACCGCATAACAGTTAGAATACAATTACCGGTGTAGCGACTTTCCAAATTAAAAATGGCGGCCAACACAAAATGGCCGAAGACATATTATAATAGACTAAAAATTAAAAAATATAATCGATCAAGTTCAAATTTTGCACATATTCGTAGTTTGCTTGACAATGCAACGTGACCATTTCGTAAAAAAAAGATGGCGGTTCCAAGATGGCGCCCGATTTTTGCATTTGTGTTCGCCGACCCCCGACATGGGTAGCAAATGAAAGCGTATGACAGGTACAATACAATAATGCCCCAGTTACACGAATGACAAAAAATGACAATTGTCATAATCTCTGATCATAATTAATGGCATTGTTGTTGTTTATTTTTTATGACAGAAATTATGACCGTGTATGATGATAATTACAAATTATGACGGAAAAAATGACAAGTATGTCATTCGTGTTACTGGGGCATTATCTTTAACAATTAAATTCTTTATGGCGGCCAAGACAAAATGGCGGAAGAATATCTACATATAATAGACTAAAAAGCAGAGAGCAAATTTTGCACATACGCATAGTTAGCTCCGACCATTTTGTAAAAAGATGGCGGTTCCTAAATGGCGGCCGATTTTTGCAATTGTGTTCCCCGTGCCACCGGCATGTGTATCAAAAGGCAGGGCATGACAGGTAGAATACAATTAGTTGCGTGGCGTCATTCCAAATTCAATATGGCGGATTACCTTTTTCTTGACAACCTCCTTAGTATGGGTATGACGATTATAATACAGTAATCTCTGTGACGTCATTTTAAATCTAGTATGACGGCCACCACAAAATGGTGGAAAACATATAATAGACTAAAAAGTAGAAAATAAAATTGATTTAATGCATTTTATCAAATCAATATAAATAAATATATGGGTTCATTTACTTCCTTTGCATATTGTATATATTTTCAGTCAATCGTTTAAGGAGTAAACTCGAGTCTCGAGTCGGACCTGACACGCACTTATTTTTTTTATTTAAAATCTTTTCATAACAAAAATAACCAAATAACCTGTTCTAAAGCGGCGTTCACATTGGCGAGTACAAAGGGTTAGTACGTGGCGGCTACTGGTTGTTGCCCGTGACTGGTATGCCAGTACACGCCTCGTTTGAACCCTTGTGCTAGTGTACTCTCATGGTTAGTCCACTAACTAATGCCCTTGCTAGTAGATAGCCCGGGGGGTTATTCACTAGCCCACTATCCTCCATTAGTACACTAGCACAGAGTTGCACACGCCAATGTGAACGCCGCATAATGATTGGTTATTGCTTATGAAATTTTAAAGATGCTTTGAAAGAATTTACGAAGAATATTTTCAAAAGCCTGCAACAAAAGCTGAAGCTTTAGGGTTGTTAAATGACCCAAATTACACGGCCTATAGGCTAGTGCCCATAGTTTTTTGGAAAAAAAATGAATAGCAGGGAGGGACCAGCAATGAAATGTCGTTAAGGTTATAACTAAAAGAAAAAAAAAATTTTAAACTCGAAAAAAAGGGAAATGGTAAAATGGGGATGCTATTTAGGGGTTAAAAACGATTTTTTGCGATTTGCGGTGAAACGTGACCTCATAGTGGAAAATGTTTAATACAAAACTTGTAGATAATAAAACGATCTAAAACTTTTGAATTTAACATATTTTGACATAACCTCAAATTTTCCAAGAAATGGCGGAAAATCGATTTTTCAGTTTTTAATTTTTTTCTCCCGTAAAAGTAATTCAATTTACATGAAAATTTGTAAGAGTATACTTTGGGTTGCGTTAAATAACCATGATTTTTTTTGTTTGGAAAACGGATAGTTTCCTAGAAATTAACATTTTTCGAAAAAAATACCCTTATCTTGCATGGGCAACTTTATTGATGTTTTTTTCGAATTTTGATATTCAATAAGTGCTCATTTAAAGATTGAAATGTCTAGTTTCAAATGGTCTATACATTTTGATACTTTATTTTCATTAAACCGCTTAAAATTAAGAAATACCCCTAAATAGCATCCCCATTTTACCATTTCCCTTTTTTTCGAGTTTAAAAGTTTTTTTTTTTTAGTTATAACCTTAACGACATTTCATTGCTGGTCCCTCCCTGCTATTAATTTATTTTTTTTCCTCATTTAAATCTGCTTTGGCACTAGCCTACTATCATTTCTTCTATCAACACTTCCAATAATTCCAATAAACCGGGTTTTTGGCAAGGGGTCGCAGGGAAGTTCCTGACTTGTGCATCCCAAAGAGCCAAATTACACGGCTTAACACTTTGCCTCTTAACAAACCGGTTTGTGCATGTTATACGAATTACACGATAAACTGACTGTTCTGCATTTTTTCGTGTACCGATTTTATTGTCTATGTAGATGTGTACAAAACAACAAAAAATCTCATGCTTTTCGCAACTCCCGAGAACGAAGTTATGATTGTGTAGTGTGCTGCTCGGTGCAGTCGACAATTTTTTTGGGATGCACAAGTGAGAGGCTTCTCTGCGACCCCTTCCTTGCCTATAAAACCGGTTTATTGGAATTATTGGAAGTGTTGATGGAAGAAGTGATGGGCCGTGTAATTTGGCACAAAGAGTGTAATTACACGGCCATTCACTTTGGACTCACGTCAAACCTGTTTTGTGTATGATTTGAGTATTACACGATGCACCTAATTTTCTGCCTCTTTTCCGTGTAACGATTCTATTGTCTATGAGGTTGTGTACAAAGCAACAAAAATTCTCATAATTTTCGCAGCCCCAGAGAACAAAGCTTGTGTTAGGGTAATTTGCTGTGAGACCGAAACATTTTTTGGATTCACAAGTGAAACCAACATATACACTTCCGTGCGCCCCCTTGTCTAAAGAACCGGTTTAATGGAAGTGATGGGAAAGTGAGTCTGGGAAAGTGATAGGCTGTGTAATAAACCTCAATAAATTGCAGCGATCATCACACTAACATAAGCAGAAATTCGTTCTCGGGGGCTGCGAAAACCGTGAGAATTTTTGTTGCTTTGTACACAGCCACATAGGCAATAGAATCGTTATACGAAAAAATGCAGCACAGTCAGTTTATCGTGTAATTCTTATAACATACAAAAACTGGTTTGTTAAGAGTAAAGTGTTGGGCCATGTAATTAGGCGCAATGGAACGGTGATTCCAAAAGTGACAAACTCTTTTTCACTCTCTAGAGGTGAGAACAACCCCTAATACCGAGTTCCCATGGGAATCGAGTTGAGTTGTGGTTGAGTTGAAGTGACACTTCAACCCAACAGCAACTCTGTGCGTTTCCATTTCTGCCGTTTTGCTCCATCATTTTCCATCGATTAATTTTATTATAGTTTTCTTTGAAAGTATTTATTAAAGATAAAGTCTCTTCTAACATCCAAGCGAGGCCCGACTTCACTATTCACTTTTTGTACCTTTGCCAGTGAGTCGCTTTTAGTTGTGTGCGTGAACTCAGTTCAACCTACCTATTTTCGCTGAGTTGAGCAAAGTTGAAAAACTTAAACGAAAACTCTTAACTGTTTCTGTTTCCATGACGTGACGTATAACTCGGATTCAACTCAAGTAAAGCTCAGAAATTTGAATTAAAATTTGTGCCAAAGATGAAGGATTGAGCAAGAGAGCTGAGGTTTATTTCCACCCTAACACGAATCTCGACGAATTATGGTAAAATGCTCTGGATATTGTAGACGAAATGTATGTTGGAAAAAAAGCACCCATTACAGATTTTAATAATATTCGATTGGAATGTTTTGATATGTAGTATACGATTAGAATGTTAAACTAAAAAAAAATTTTCGCGGAATTTTCCATCTTTATGCCAGGGGTGGTTTCCCTTCAACCGTTACCATACATTTTGAGCTCAGTTTTTATTTTTTAATTTTGTATGAATTTTATGTAATATTTAGTGGAATGGTAACAAATTAACTTTGTCTTGTTCTGACAATTTTGTATAACTTTGCCGGTCACGCTGTTCCCCTGACCTCACTGTATTTTCTTACGAAGAGGGGCGTATCATTTTTAGTAGCCCACGGGCGCCGAATATCTATATCTATCTGCCTCAGGGTAGTCATCTTGGTCCGCTTCTTTTCAATATTTTCATCTCTGATCTCTCGGAAAAATTAGTAAATATTCCACATCGGATGATCTCAAAATTTATAGTGTCATCAATACCCAAACTGATGTTTCCTTCATGCAGACGAAACTCAATGCCTTACAAGACTGGTGCACCATGAACAAACTGCAACTTAACACCAGCAAATGTCATGTAATTACCTTCTCCTGCAGTAGAAACCCACAGAAGCAGTACTATTATCTCAACGGCATGATGTTGAATCAGGTTGATCATATCGTAGATCTAGGCATGGTCAAAACCAAAACTCCGACCAAAAACTCAATTTCAACCTGCACTACCATAATATTACTGCCAAAGCCAACAAACTTCTTGGTTTCATAGAGAGGAGAGCCAAAGAATTCGGTAATATATGGGTTACAAAAACACTCTCCTGTTCTCTGGTCCGCCCTACCCTGGAATACGCGTGTCCTATCTGGGATCCTATATTCCAAGTAGGCAGCAACAGGATTGAATCAGTTCAGAAGAGATTTCTCCATTTTGCCCTGAGAAATCTACCCGACCCGCAGGACTACCAAACCCTACTCCACTACTTGGGCAGGCTCAAAGTGCTTGATCTCATGCCGTTATCTAGCAGGAGAAAACTGCTCATATCTTGTGTTGCGTTTGACGTCCTAAGTGAAAACTTAAAGTGCAGTTTCTGTCGGACAAGATCAAATTCAATGATGAAGTCCGACACACACGTCACACTAAATTACTTAGGGAATACTTGCATCACACCGATTACGCTAGGAACGAGCCGGTCAACAGATGTTGGATGGTCTTTAACAGTCACAGCTCCTGTTTCTCCCCTTCACTCAACAAGGTATCTTATAAAAAATTATTCAGATCCCTACTAAATAACTCCCACCTCTCTTGACAATAGTAGTTAAGTTTCCAGTAGTTGTCAATATATTAATATCAATATTATAATAAGGACTACTACTATTTTTTTTAATTTAAGTGTGCCTTGTTTGGCTTAATAAATAAATAAATATTGTCTACCAGAAAGGATAGACGACCAAATCAGGCGAAGGGAATGGAATTGGACTGGCCACACCTTGCGACGCGAAAACGAAAATCTAGCCAAACAGGCCCTTGACTGGAACCCGTCGAGATGGAAGACCGAAAACAACGTGGAGGAGAACTCTACAACAAGCCGCAACAACTGGGAGAGCCTGGACGGAGTTGAGAGCTGTTGCACAAAGCAAAGTCCACTAGAGTGCCCTGTTTCCGCCCTATGTCCCATGAATGATTAAAGGGGAATAAGTAAGTATAGTAATGCCATCTGACATCAACTGCCACTTTTAACAAACCATTTTATATAGTTTGCTCAATGTTAATACTCACTTGATTGAGCAATTGAAATAACTTATAACGCCATCTGATATCATAGTTTTGAGTGGTCACTTTTGATCAAATAACTAGACTGAAGGAGAAAAATTTTCATTTCGAAATGTAAAAATTGTAAAAATAAAGAAAACAAAGAAGGATTGTAGTCCAGTCGTTATGGGTTTTGTTTTGACCTCTAACTAAATGTTAACTCACTAATTTTAATTAAGAAATGGTTTTAGTGAGTAGAATTTGTTAAAAAAAAGAAAATTGGTTGTATGCTACCCCGAAAAACAAGGAGTCACGCTTCATTAAAAAGACTCTTTTTAAGGACAACTTCTCTTGTTAGCATGCTAAAAACACTTATATTTTTGTTTACATTTATAAGCATGTGATTTACAGGTTCGTGCATGCCATAATTGGTGTTAGAGGAGTAAGTATGCAAGAGTTTACCCCTTAAATTGTAACTACTCACTCTAAAAGACGTACGGCTTTGTAAGAAACCTGAGCCCACCTTGTCATTCAGTAGCCGATGAACGAATATAACGTCAGCAACCTCGCGACGCATTTGAAGAGAGCTTAAGTCGAGTAATTTAAGCCTGTTCTCATAAGGCGGAAGGATAAGTGGGTCTTCCCAAGGGAGGTGACTGAGTACAAATCGCACAAACTTCCTTTGAACCGATTCGACTTTACCAACTTGGGAGGAGTAGTGAGGAGATGAGGGGGTTGTTGAATTCCTTGGACCACTTTTTTATAAATCCCAGGGCTAAACTCCCTTTGGAGGAAATATAATTGATGTGGGTGGAAAAATCGAGCTTACTTTCAAGCCTGACCCCCAGATCGGTCACAGAGTTAACGCGGGAGACTATGTTGCTGAGAAAAGTATAGTCTTAAGTTAACGGACCACGTTTCCTGCAAAAAGTCATCACACTTACTAATATTAACTACTAGGTTGTTGTTGGAACACTGCTTGCAGAAGTTTGCAATCCTCGATACTCCTTACGTGGCGGTACGGTTTGATGTAATCGGCGTAAATAAGGATTTTACAGTGCTTTAGCAAGGCAACAATGGGCGCGTTTAGGCCCGAGTTATTTTAACTCTGGTAAATTAGCGCTGTTATCTTAGCACCGTTTCTGGCATGCCATTTGACTGTTCTCATTTTACAGCTAATAACAAGCAAAAATAATAACATTTTTCATTTTACAAATATAATTTTACAAAAGAATAACAATGATAATATCTTCATGCTGTATTGAAATATTTCTAAATTATTTGCTTACAACAAAAATTTACAAGCAAACGTCAATTCATTTTGGCTGTACTATATTTTAGCTAAGCCAAAAAGCAGAAATAAGTTAGCTAACAGCGCTAAAAAAATTGCTGTTTATGCCGTTGCTAACTTGCCTAGCTCAGTTAAATTAACTTCGGCCTAAACGCGCCCAATGTCATCAATAGATAAAATAAAAAGAAGAGGACCAAGGTGACTACCTTGCGGGACACCAAAGCACGCTTCAATGTTTCTAGATTTGACTCCGCAGAATAGAACCTGGTAGGTTCTGTCGGCTAAGTACGACTGGAACCATAACACAAGGGCATGCGGAAAGCCATTTTTTTAGTTTGAGAACTAGAATAGAGTGAAAGAGCTTGTCGAGAGCGTTACTGAAGTCAGTGAAAACACAGTCTGTTTGGCAGCCAGTAACAAAGCCTCGAACTGTGTGAGAAGAGAACTCAAGTAGATTACTAGTTAGAGCGAGCGACAAATCGATGACACAATCCTGAGAAGGAGCGGTAAATCGATGACGCAATCTGCTCTTAAAGCACTTTTCGAGCAAGTAGGGCAACAAATCGATGACGTTATAGACGTCACGTCGGCCAAACATCCAGAAACATTGGCAGAAAAATACCAATGGGTCAATATCCAACCGACACCATGAACACATACATACTATCCAGCTTCCTAATAATGTAATTTATGTTATAAAATAATAACACCTGAATGAAACTGTAGAATTGCGACACTGCCAGCACTCATAGACTGCCTCCAAGAAACCTTTAGAAAGTTTTCCACCCTGTGATAACGTAGGCACCATATTTCATAAAAACTAGTTGGGATGTGGGTTTGACCCTTCCCAGTACGATGAATGTTGAATATTATCAATGGATATTTTAATAATAAATGAACAATACTAACAACAAATTGTAGGAAAAAATCACACCAAATTCATACACCTGGTTCTTCAAACTAACACAACTCCTATTAGTCCAGTCAATGAAGGCAAAATACGGCGAAACCTCATAATTCTGTGAAACAGCACCGATTTGCACAAAAAATTGGAGTTAGGTTCTACTTACCCTCTACTACAAAGTTGGCTTTGTGCGGGGGGTTGCTTTTTATTTTTAAGGGTTGAAAATTACCCCTATTCGAATACAATTTTAGAATTGTAGATTCGAGCGTGTAATCGATTGAAAACATTTTTAAATAAGTTGAATGAACGTCAATTGGCATTAAGGGACATAATTTATGATTTATTAAACAGTTTCGATCCCTAAAAGCCACTCCCTAGAATAGTTATCATTAAAAAATAATGTTGGAAAATGTTATTCAGCAACTTGGAATGATTTATTCATATAGTTACATTAAATTAAGATTTCTTTACTGTTTTAGTTTTTTTTCATTTAGTCATAAGTTTTATCGTTATAAAACCATCCCTTGCAAAAAAAAATTTGATTTTGATTACAAAATATAAAAATCCTCTTCACTCTCGTCTTCTCTTTGTCCTCATTCCTTTCCACGTCCACCTCATCCTTGTTTTCCTCCTCGCCCTCCTCTTGGTCCCTAATTGGAGCACTATTTTAACAGTTTACTCTGCTGCGTGTTATACATGGCGAATTGCAGAAAAGTCCTACTCTTCGCTGAACCGCTACAAAAAATCATTTTCAGCAGCTCTTCAGGTGCAAGTTGATTCGGAGTTTTGATTGGATTTAAGACTCCTTCAATATTAACCCAACCACAATCAAGTGGATTAATATTTTTATTTCCCAGCCATAACTGGGTTTGCAAGTAAACCCTTTTTATGTGCTCATTTAAAACACCAATTGTTGCAACGAGGGAGGACAAGTTAACTGCATTTTTTTTTCGTGGTGGCCTTTATAAAAGATTCATATCTCATTTTTTCGAGATATGCAGGTAATTCTTCCACTTTTTTCAATTTATTCAATTGAGTGCTCTTCGGAATTCGGTACAACATGACCAGCTGGTAAAATCTCCTCAACGATTGGAAGATAAACCGAAAAAATTTAGTGGTCCGATTCCCCAGTCCTACGCTCTGAAGAATTGCATATTTGTGCAGAACGGAGGACTGGGAAATCGGACCACTGAATTTTTAGGACAATGTGGCCATCTTAATGTACCCCCAAGTACTAACCAAGAGTCAAAAAAATTAGCTTGTTACTAGTAGTTATTTCTGAGCTAGTTATTTGTACACTTGGGGGGTGGGCGACCCTTCGGTTGGACCATCAATTTTGTAATACAAACTTTTATCCGTCGGATTTGGATTCCCGCCGCTAAAGAGTTTCACTATCACTTGTCGCTGTGATTGTTCAATCCGTCGGGCCGCGATATGCGATATGAATTGACATATTTCATTTTCGAAATTCAAATGACAATCGAATGGACAAATCGCATTGGATACACAACTCCAAACAAGTGGGTTTTTAGTTTAACTTCCACTTTCGACTGTTAAATTCTTATTCACTTTCCCGCCGGGGGAAAGTCGGGAAAGCCGGGAACAATCAGAACATGTCAAATCCGCATTCAATTCCCTGCCGGCGGATTCAACAATAAGGCCCATTATCTCTTGATTTAACTAACAAACAAATAGTTCCTAATAAGCTGACAACTTTAACGCCCACCAAACCAAACCGACATTTTAACGCCCACGCGTTTCATTAGGAACCACTATCGAGAATTTTCGCAAGAACAAAAGTTGAGCGTCTCCTCAAAAGGAAGCTACTCACGAAATTTCAGCTTGTTACTAATCAATAAAAAAAATGGCTC
This sequence comes from Thereva nobilitata, assembly GCA_963855945.1. Lineage (NCBI taxonomy): Eukaryota > Metazoa > Arthropoda > Insecta > Diptera > Therevidae > Thereva > Thereva nobilitata. The sequence goes on from OY979694.1 coordinate 142,132,761, forward strand.
AGGGACTGTAGACTATACGATTGTGTACTCTACAAAATTTTGAGTATCATTAATAGTTTTTGAGTTTTTGAGAAATTTTTTTCAAAACTACGCACTGAAAAACAGTCAAACTTCTAGAGATTATTACAAGTACATTAATAAAGTGAATTGTGAAGTGGTACCGATTATTTTCAATGGGGGTGGTAATTAGGGGGTGATTTTCTCATTTTTTTGTCGCCGAAAAAATAGGGACCAACTTTATTTTCGTCATAACTCGCTTAGTTTTAATGCTAGGGGCTTTTATAAAAAAAACAAAAATAAAGGTTTTTTCAAGCACTTTAAAAAAGGTTTTATGAGTTTTTCCCGAAAAATGCATTGTTTTTTGTTTATTTCAAGTTGAAACTTGCAATTTTGGCGTTTGACAAATAAGAACCAACCTTCAACAAGCTATTACTATTTTTGTATTGGGTCTACATTTTTGTGCAAATCGGTGCTGTTTCACAGAATTATGAGGGAAAGCGGTCATTGACTGGACTATATACCTAATAACAAAAATCTTGTAATTTTAAATAATATAATGTTAATAAATTTTCTACTTAGAAAATAGTAATAGTTTTAGTAGTAGTGGGAAATTGGCTAGTATCAGAACTAGGGCCAAAGTAATCCTGAGAGAAACTATTTGAAATAACGATAACAGTGCTAAATCCGCAAGGAGAATTTGGTTTTGCTGAACGGTCCTCGTACTGCGTTCGCTACACTATAACGCGTGGTCGAATTCGTTTTGAGCGTGTTGAAGCGGCGCTGATAAACTGAGAAGGTAATAACTTCATTTGGAAACTCGAACGATTTCAGGAGATAGTACCAAAATTAATCAATGTTAAGGATTTGTCAAACTTGACCGAAAAGGCCGGATGATCTTCAATTTCCAGAAACTGTAGAAAGTGAAAAGCAATCCCGAAAAAGTTCTGATCTAAAGTTTGAAAATATCGTGGGAAACTATTGCTCGGCTCAATTCATAAAAGTTAATTCCATTTGGAACGGGTTTCATTTCAACGAGTATATTAATTAGACAGTAGCAAAACTAATTAATTTAAGTTACTTGGCACACTTGCCGAAGTCTCTTCGTTTAAACACAAAAAACGCCTTGACCGAATATTAGGATAATTTTTCATATCATATCTTCGTTAATACACTTCGATCGGCACCTCAACGAACTCGGTATCATATTTGGTTCGGGCGATATTGGGTAGGTACAAAAATCACGAACTTCGTTTAAACAAAAAAACCAATCGACCGAAGTCAGTATCATTGTTATTTTGCGTGAAATCGTGCTGGTACAAAAATCGCTTAAGTCGTTCAAACAAAAAAAACGGCTCGACCGTTTTTATAATCATATTTCCTTTAATACGATTCGAACGGCATCTCAACTCAACGAAGTCGATATCTTTTTTGGTTCGCGCGAAATCGTGCAGGAAAAAATGACCACATACGTACGCACAGACACACATATTTCTTCTCAAATTTTTCCTTAAAATGCTATTGGGACCTTGAAACATGAAAAGACATTGAAAATTTCGATTTCGATTTTCGGACTTCCTAAGGGGAAATATCACGCCCATACTATATAATGATTAGCTAGAACTAAATTATTACGCTAAAATTTACTACCTCACATCGAAATTATGTATTCTGAATCCTCTACAATTCAATTTCTGAGGACACACGAGAATAAAGTTAATACATGGGGTACAAAAGTTTGTTTAATTTTCAGTAATTTACATGATTTGTGTAGAAAAGTTGGTACATTAACCAGAGAGAAATCGACCAGAAATGATCAAGTCTTCTACATGACATGTTGATTAAAGCAATCCCGTATGCAATATTTAAACTATCCTATAAATTTCTAATGTGGAATGCACAACTATAAATGCCGATTAGAAGCCAGCTGAAGATAGCCAACAGAATATGTTCAAAATAATAAACTAGGTCAAGTTTAAGTCTACAAGAAATACAATTTTTTTTTTCATTTTCATAAAAAATTTATAAGCTTCATCAATTATTACAGTTCTTACAATATTAGGTTAGTTGCTGACTTAAAAATTATGTCGGAGCTATCAAGATTCTCGCATTCTAAGTGGACCTTGGTCCGCTATCATAAGTGATGAACAAGTCTACTAGTAAATCAATAGGGCTTGGTATTATGGCTGCTCTGCCACTACCACAAAGGCTTTGCTTCTAGGCAATAAATATATAAAATCTAGAAAAACTATACATAGTATAGGATGACATTGCAGTAATTTTTTTATAGTTCACCCATAGGTGCTACCGCATTTCTTAAGTACTATGCAAAAATATGAACATATGTGTATATAAAAAACTAACAATAGGAAAAACAAATTCATTTTACTAATTCTCATAACTAATCAACTAAAAATTACTTAAGGAAATTATATGAATTAAAATAAATGACAAGAAATACATAAAATAAAATAACCGATAGTTTTAATTTATGTTTATAGGAAACAAAACAACCTTAGGTATAATTAAAACATTTCTTTTTATGAAACCCGGATAGATACATAACTTATTCCTATGGTTATATAGCATTGGCGTCTTTATTCGGCCTAAAATTTATAAATTCAGATACCTTATTGGAAGAATGCTGCTCTAACAGGTTCGTTCTATTTATTTATTTAAAATTTATTTTTATTTTTTTTTTGTTTTTTTTATTAACAAGTAAGCGGGTTCCTAGTGAGACTTCAGCAAAACATTAACCAAGTCTGGCTCGGACCCCTTCAGTTATCGGATGGGTGGGTGGCTTCCAGTAAAGCCGCACTCAATAGTTTTATGGGGATATATGATATTTTTGTTTTTCTCCAGTAATTTCTAACCACTAACCTCTCTCGTTAGGAGCTGTTGTTGTTTTGTAGAAGGTCGGTAAGAAAGTGACTCCATCTGACAGTTCCAAGAAATGGAGGGAGTCAGGGTGCAGCATATGAAACGGAGAAAGATGAGTCTGGCCGATAATGGATGACGCACTATTATCCACTGCCATAGTTCTTATTCTGTCGTTGGGGTGGGTCCTCATCTTTGCCAACCTTTTGCTCATATGAGACAGTAGGTACATCATGATCGGATTCATATTAGTTTCCCTGTAGATAGTCTTGTTAGAGAACCATTTGTTTTCGGCACTCATGTACATTGACGCGCAGTGTCTCAGTACTTTCCTTTCAAATATTTGGATTTCCTTAGCAGTAGTGGGCGAAATCGAGAACCAAACCGGAAAGGCATAAGCGAGCACAGGCCGGATGATGGTCTTATACATTAGAGTCTTAGTGTTAATATATAGATCTTTAGAGTTAATCAGTGGTTTAAGACTGGCTAGCACTGAGCGAGCTTTTTGGATCTTCATTTTAACGTGGGGATTCCATTTCAGTCTGTGGTGCATACTAACCCCCAGATACTTGAAATTGGTTTTGGGGACCAGCACTACTTCCCAGATTCTGATTCTAACATTCCTAGCTTCGGCAGGTGCAGCCCTATGCCCTTTCCCAGCAGCGTTCCTGAAGCATATTAGTTCGCATTTGTTTTTGTTCACTTCGATTCTCCATTTGCTCAAGAATTCCACAATTCTGTCTACATGGTGTTGAAGCGCTACTGCTGCCCTCATGGGAGATACTTCCGAAGTCATGACCACTGTATCGTCTGCGTACTGAATAGCGCTGGAAGAGCCTACCATGTGAGGGAAGTCATAGAGGAACAGGTTAAACAGCTTTGGACCTAGAATGGATCCTTGTGGTACCCCTGTTTCCATTCTGAGCGGTTGGGAGCAGTGATTCCCTATTTGAAAAATTCCGGATCTTTCTCGTAAAAAACTATGTATAATTTTAATTAACGGTAAAGGGCAGCCTAAGTTGGTTAGCTTCAACAGCAGCCCCCCGTGCCACACTCTGTCAAAGGCCTTACTCATGTCTATGGAGCAAGCAAGGGTGCACCTTTTAATTCTTAGGTTTTGAATAATTTTGTCCTGGAACAACAATAGCGCCTGTTCCGTTGAGTGTTCCTTCTCAAAGCCGAATTGGGAATAGGGGATGCAGTGCCTCTCAGAGGAAAACCTCTCGAGCTTACCCAGGATCAGTTTCTCTAAAAGTTTACCGACGTTTGAGAGCATCGCTATTGGCCTGAAATCGTCAGTACATGAGGGTCTGGATTTCTTCGGAATTGGAATTATCTTGGCTCTCTTCCAGCATTTCGGGAAGAAACAGTTGTTTATGCAGTTGTTGAACAGGGGGCATAAATGTGAGGTGAGAACGCCCAGAGATTTTTTTATGATAAAGTTAGAGACCCCATCCGGGCCGGCAGACTTTTTCCCTTTCAGGTTTTCACCCAATTCTAAAGTGGCGGAGAACGTGGTGAAATATCCACCTTCGACCGACGGTTCGGAGGCTGTATTTGTTGGCGAAAAAGGGTGGTTGGGGGCTGGGGGGTCTCGTTCGATCGTAGTTATGATCTCGTCCACTTGGGAACCCGTCCGGTTATCATAATCGTAGGGGTCCTCCGTAAAGATTCTCTCATACTGGTCTCTAAGGACATTAAGCTTCTCCTCTGGATTAGTGATAGTTCTTCCGTCAACAATTAATTTGGAGTTCTCCAAGCTAGCCTTTCCCCTCTTTCTCCCCGTCAGGCGGTCGATCTCCTTAAACGCCTGTGGAGAGGGTCTAATTTTGCGCAACTCCCCCGTATACCACGCGTTCGCGTCTAGCCTAAGTCTTTCACGGATCAGTTTATTAAGGCGAGTTATTCTTGCTGAAAGCTCCACATATTCTGCGTTTTGTCTATTTCCGGTTCGGTAAAAGATTCTTCTAAGAGCCCGCAGCCAACTGCCTCTGACCCTAATGAGTTTCAGGCTTAATTCCGTAATACCCTTATATTTAAATTTCAATATCCTGCGTTCGGCATGTCTGTCCACGCATTCCATAATTAACTCAGGGATTCTTCCTGCAAAGAATTCAATCTCCTCATTTGCGAGGCTTCTATCGATCGGGAGGGGGGTATCCAGAAGGCTCCTGTGTAGATCTGCATTGAACATGTCCCAGTTAATATTTTTATAGGAAGTGACAAGTTTTGGTTCACCTCTACACCTTTTCCAATTGTAATTCAGAAAGCGTCAATTGTAATTCAGATTAGTCAATTGTAATTCAGAAAGTATCAATTGTAATTCAGATTTGTCAATTGTAATTCAGAAAGTATCAATTGTAATTCAGATTTGTCAATTGTAATTCAGAAAGTATCAATTGTAATTTAGAAAGTATCAAATGTAATTCAGATTACATAGTCAATTGTAATTCAGAAAATTTCAACATTCATCTCCTTGATACAACACTGGTAAGATATTGGAAATGAACTGGAAGATTTGGTAATTGTTTCAGAAAACGCACCTTGCCATTCAAACCTAGAAACAGTTATTAATGGAACGATGGCGTCTCTGCTGTGGCTAGGGCCATATTCGAAAATGCTAATCCTATCGAGACTCTTTGATCAAAGATAGTATTAGAATACCCAGCTTTACAGGTCCTGGTGTTATGGAACAAAGACTGATCTACTTGGAGGTGCTCATAGCTCAGGCAGCTTCTGCGTTCCATGCAAAAAATTCCTGTTGCAGAAATTGCTGCAATTGGATGAATGTTGAATTTTTCTGAATTACAATTGATACTTTCCGAATTACAATTGATACTTTCTGAATTACAGTTGACTAATCTGAATTACAATTGACGCTTTCCGAATTACAATTGACTAATCTGAATTACAATTGATGCTTTCTGAATTATAATTGATACTTTCTGAATTACAATTGGAAAAGGTGTAGTTGTTTGCCAATTCCCTAACCGTATCCGGAGGGCCACCCCATAGTGGTCTAATGGATAAGCAAAGGTGCTACATTCTACTCGGCTAGGACCGGTAATAGAGGTCGAAACCCAAAAAAAGTCTAAGTAAGAAGAGCCCCTCGGGAACGTGGGGGAGCCAGGGTGAACGAGCCCGGAGTACAAGTAGGCCTGGGCCCCAAACCAGTCATGAAGTGTTTTACCAATTTGGTTCGTTACTGGATCCCCCCAAAGAGGGTGTCTAGCATTAAAATCGCCGCCGATAATAAATCCGTCACAACCACGGACCAAACTCTCCAGTCCGACGAGCTCGTCCACCCAGGCCCTATCCACATTGCAAGGGACATAAATAGCCCCAATGAGAATTTTGAAAGACCTACCGTTCCTGCGAGTGGGCCAGCTAATGAAACATGTGGGGAAAAGTGTGGTGGCGAACTCAACCGATTCAAATACCAGGCTCTCCTTTAAGGCTATGGCAGTGCCCCTTCCCCCATCATTCCTAATTAATTTGTACCCCTCCAGACGTGGGTTGTTCCTACGGCGTAATCTCGTCTCCGTTAACAGGGCCACCTGGGGCTTACGACTCTGTAGTTCATTCGATAGAGTAAGTGCTCTCTCTCTTGAAATGAGCGAGTTCACGTTGATGTTTATTATGTTTAGTTCGGTATAAGAAAATTTCCTATGAAGCTAATATAGGCCATTGCCCTCTCGCTTCCCTGCAGCTTGTTGTACGTAGGCCAAAAAACCCGAAGTTCCTCTAGGAGTCTCCCAAAGGGTACCCCAAACATTTTCGATGACTCCGCCATGAACTCTTCACCTATGTTTACTCCTGACTTCTGTCCCCCCGATAAGACATTAGCGTACAATAGACCAGGTTTCACCTTCTGACTGGGTGGCCTTTCTGGAAAAACTTGCCTACCTTTTCTTATGTTATGCACGCGGGTGCGGTTCTCTTCCCTTCTTTCTAAGTACCTGACAAAGTTGGGGCATCCCCTAAAATTAGCTGGATGCTCCCCGCCACAGTTAGCACATTTAGCTTTGTTAGCTGGTTGGTCCCCCTTTTTAGGGCAAGTGTTTCCGCAGTCAGAACCGCATCTCACACATTTCACGTCATTCGCGCAATTCGCGCTAAGGTGCCCGAAGGCTTGACATCTGAAGCATTGTAAAAACTCTTTCTTGTAGGGTTTTTCAAATTTCACGACGTGGTAGGCAACTGTCCTGATCTTAATAAGGTCTTTCCCCGGATAACCAGGCTCTAATTTTATAAGGTAATTATCTACCAGGTTATAGTTATTTTTTTTTGAAATTATGGGCTTGACCCATTGAATTTTTAATGCTCCGTTAGAGATTAAGAGCTCCTCTCGGACCTCATCAGCTGAGAGGTTTCCTGTTAGTCCCTTGAGAACCCAGGTCTCTCCTTTGGCTTCTTTCGGCGTGAATGAAAACCCCCCTACTTTGGACTCTCTAAGTAAACCTAAGATTTTTGAATGTAACGATGGCTGATCCACATAAATCTTGGTCTTGGCCTGGCCAAGTTTTTGGATCCTGAAATTAAATACACAATTTTGTGCCTTGCAGTATTCTAAAATAGTCGCGGGCTTACCACTCGAGAAAAAAATTGGAGGGCACCACTTAATCTTACCTGAATCACCTGGAGTTGAGGAAGACTTAGGTTGGGGGATCTCCTTAGAGGTTTGGACATCCTCCACCTGAAGGGGACTGAACCTATTAGCAGGACTTTCAGTGGGGTTAACCACCATGTCCTTATTGCGCACTCTTGCGCCCTTTCTGACAACTGTGAATTCCGCCTCGCTATTCAGTTTATGCAAATATTGAGAGTCAACATCTAAATTAATATTAATGTCCATATCAATATTATTAGAGCTGCTATCTTCCGTTAAAGTATTAACAATATTATCTCTAACTACAATATTAGAATCATCGTTAATTGACAAAGGCTTATCTTTAATTATAGTTACGTCAGTCATTGTTCCTTCTGCTGCAATATGCGATGATGCGACTGCTGCGTCATTTACATCCAACTGGGTCTCCAACTGTACATTTTTATAAGCTTGTGACGTCGACTCCTCCACGTCATTCTTCTTTTTTTTCTTTGTTTTTCCACCTCGAATTTCGATGCCATCTTGAACTTCGTTCATGAGTTTCGCGTCAAGGGCCAAAGCCTTTAAGCCGCTTTCCGGCAAGTTCTTTTGATTAGTCACTTTATGGGGCTTCATAGCTGTGCGTCTGCTAGGCTGGGGGCCCGGGGCGCCCCCACCCTTCGGCATATCTACCGCGTTTCTTTTCAGCGTCTAGAAAACTTTTCTAAACTTCTGAAGAATTAAAGAATTTCTCACAACTTGGGTGTTTCCACCTGGGACTACCCAGAAGAGTAAAAGTTATATTAAAGACTTGCTTAATAGCTTTTCCACCAAACTGCACTATGGTAGTAATAGGGCCTATTCAATAATGCATAAAATGCGCAGCATGCGCACATAAGTTGTAAATTATTGCAATCATGCTTTTGTCATATGTTTCCAAATTTATCATGCAAGGCATTATTGCTTAGCATGCGGGCATATTTTGCAGTTGGCAAAAATCAGTTGCTGTCAATTAGAAGGTAACAAAGGAAATTTTAAAAATAATTATTTTGTATTCTAATAGTTATTGAAGGCTGCTGTGTATTAATTTAACGTTAAATAAAATGGATAAAGAAATTGAAAGTGATCTTTTACGGTAAAAATGATAAATTATGTGGAATATTTGTTTAAAGAAAACGTTTCAGGATATTAGAAAGCGAGGACGAAGAAGGAAATCAAGAAAAATTTTGGAGTCCACAAAGAATAAAATGCTTGCTTACCATAAGGGTAAAATATGAAAAGCAATTTCGAGAGGGGAAACGTAAACGTAGTGTTATATGGAATGACATTTTGCGCAAAATAAAATCAACGGATTCCGATTTTCCTTTCCAAACGGAGGATTTGATTTGAAAGTGGAATAATTTGTTTACTTCATACAAACGTATAAAAAAACGAAATGGAGACACTGGTCGAGGCCGCACAAATTGGGAGTATTTTAACATTTTTGATGAGGTTTTTGGATGCAGTCACCACATAGTTCCTCCTTCAGGATTAACATTTTCATCGTATTTAGAAAAAGATAGTGAAAACCCCAACTTGGAAGACATCGAGAACACGAATGAGGAAACCACTTCCCTTCAACCAAAGAAACCGAAAAAGGAGAAGAAAGATGAGATCTTAGAGTACCTTAAAGAGCAGAATGCTATAGAAGAGCGGCGTCATAAAGAATATTTAGATCTTGAAAACAAAAAGTTGGATATCGAAACGCAAAGAGTTCAAGAAATGCGTGAAATGAGATTATTGATGAAGACAATATTAACAAGCCAAGACTACTGAAAAAGAAAGTCCTGTTTGTACAGGAAAAACAAAATTATTTTTAAAGTAAAGTAATATTCATTTTGCAATTAAAAGAAAATCACTTTATGTTTTTGTTATGTTTTGAAAATAAAGTTTATTTTTCATTGAAACTATTCGCAATTTCATTGCGTTTCAAATGTGCCTCCTTGGCCTCTTCTTCAACAAAGGACTCATGGTCGTCTTCATTATTTGTTGCTTCGTTTATTCGGAACGAATGAATGGGATTTCCAGTATCCATTATAATAAAATTATGTAAGCAAACACAAGATAATACATAATACTTCGCGTGAAATACATTCTAAATATTCAAATAATTTAAAATTCGAAACTTTTGTTTCATCATCCCAAAAGCTTGCTCAATACATACTCTCGTTGAGCTTAGTTTGTAATTAAATTTTTTCTTTTCGGCAGTGAGAAAGCCATTATCCCTGTAAGGAACCATTAAATACGTTTCCAATGGGTAGGCACTGTCTCCCAAAAGATGGCTGTTAATTGGTATGTCAAGCGTTTTTGTTTTTAATGCCTTCTGCAATGGACTGTTACGCCAAACTGACGCATCATGACTCCTACCAGGCCAACCAAAAAAGACATCGCGGAACAATAATTTCCTATCACAAACCGCCTAAAAAAATTTGTAAAAAACATTACAGATATTGATGATATAAGTGTATTTTACTTGGAGTATTATTGAATGAAACGATTTCCTGTTGAAGTAGCTGCTTGCGTCTCTTATTGGTGCTGGAATTCGAATGTGAGAGCCATCTAAACAGCCAATCACGTTTGGGAAACTGAGAGGACCACGTATTTTATTGAAATCCTCAATAACTGATACCAATTCAGTAGAATTTGGCCAAATAATAAAATTCTTGTGCATAAGGACAATCGCGCTACACGTGTTCAAAACTGTTTTATAGGCTGTAGCCTTTGATATGCCAAAACGGTCGCCCATTTCTCTATAAGTGTTTTGATTACTAAGAGTCCACAAAGTGATGTACATAGCCTTTTCGAAGGGCATTTGAGGACGGCCCAAATGTTGTTTTGGTAACTTACTTTTAACCATTTCCACCAACCTCTGAAAGTTATCAATGTTAACCACTAATTAAAAAGTAGGTACGTCTCTGACTTACATTAAACGTTCCTCGGCGCATTCGGAAGTGCTCATAGAAACAATCCTCCGACATCTTTCTAATTACTTTCAAGTAGTTTTCTACTTTGGCTACCCCACTTTTCAGGCGTTTTAATTCCTTTTTTATTAATACCGCATTCAAAATTCTTTTCTTCCTTAATCTCGGTAATACATTAAAGGAATTTCTTTGCGGGTCCCCAATTTCCGCAGTTATTAAATCGCAAAGCAAATTTTTTACGTACTTATTTAAAAATTCTTTCGCCATTTTCATTTGAATTTGTAACCGTCAGTCTCTTCTTTGTCATATGTCTCAAATCTGTTCCCTGCTCTGCATTTTTTGCAGTGATTGCGGCCTACTTCGCATGACTGCAAGATTGTCTTGGCATGCCGGCAGGAAAACATGCAATACTGAATACACCCATAATTCGCCTGCAACTTGCTTACGACTGAAACTTCGCACTCCAAGAGAAACACGTCTGTACTCATAGGTAGTACCGTACGAACTCAAGAAATACAATTACATAATTAAAAAGCAAAAATTTTCAATTTCAAATAAATTACATATTAGCTATGTACTTCTTTACCGAAATACCTATTACATAACAAAAAGCCTTTTTGTTCGGAACATTAAAATTGACTAGACATAAAATTTGTACGAGAAATCACTACAATGTAGTATATAACATTATGCATTTATAAAAGATTTTCGCCTTGCAAAAATTTCGCTATTATTAATAATACGAACGCAGAAGTAAGGAAAATTGTTCCTGGAATGGACCGCCGAACTTTTACATTGGGATCTTTTTCTCGCTGCCAAAAGAGTGCCATTTCCTCATCGTATTTTTCAAAATTGTCCCAATTTATACATTTTTGAACAGCATACTTCCATCTACCGTAAAGAAGTTCTCTTCCTAAAATAAAACCAAATTGTTAACACGAATTAGATCAAATTGCTATTTGCATACGATTTGGTGTAGTTTTGGGATAGAATATATCAGATGGAGGTGAATACATTACACGAGCATTGCTTAAAGATAACACGTTCATTGCTATACCGGCAGAGAGCATTACACCAATGCACGAAGGCGATGAGGTTTGCGGGCGCTCTGAAATATTCAAGATTTTATTTACAAAATAGTTTCATACCGTTTCATTATATCGAACCTAAAACGATGCCCGTTATATCAGTAACAAATTGCATAAAATGACAGTTTTCGCTAAATTCTCCACCAATTATAAGCTTCTTTGGTGGCTCCCACGTTGGGGTGTCTTTTACAAAAGAATCTAAAATATCAAGAATTTGAAAGCCGGTTGCTTCATATGCAGCTTGAGCAACATTTCCTGCTGTTGTATGACTAGTTAATCCTAAAAGCATTCTAAAAATACATTGTTCTTATATTTTATTTTGCTGAATTTTTATATAATTACCCACGAGCATCATGTTTCCAATAAGGCGAATAAAGGCCACTGAATGCGGGTACAAAGAGTATTTCACTTTTTTTATTATCACTTGAAGTTGCTGCTAATGACGTGGAGCAAGCTGATGAGATCATAGAAGTATCGACCAAAAAACTGCTTAAAACATCAGCTGTCGTATCAGTTTGATTGATAATTGTATTTATTTGAAGTTGATCTTTAAGCCAATTAACACTAGATCCGGCGTTGGCTACTGCCCCCTCAAGAGCATAAAATGTTTTTTGGTTTGGTCCTAGCTTGAAAGCTACAGTACTAAGAAGACCATGATCGGAATTTATAATTTCTTGGCCGGTATTGAATAAAATAAAACAGCTTTCGTCGATTGTGCATGTTGCTTGCGTTGTTTGAATACACAGTTGACCTAATAGTGCTGCAGGCTGATCGCCCATTGCCTGGAAAAGAAAATCAATATTTTTTTGGTTCTAAAAGAAAATTTATTTTTATTTATCAGAACAAATATAAATGGAAATATACTGCGGCTAGAAAAAATGATTCTTCTACAGTCAATTTTATTCCTTTGCCTATTTTATTGTATATGTTACACTGAAAACGAAAATTTGACCTTATTTCAGTTACATTGATTCGAGATATCAAAACTTCTCATCGTATAACGCCAAAATGATAGTCATTGATGCAAGTTACACTTTCCATCATTTCGTTTATTACCCCCATACACAAACCGATTTTTTAGGCAAGAGGTCGCAGCGATGGGTGCAAATTACATGCATGACATATACTTCCCTGCGACCCCTTCCTTAAAAAATCGGTTTGTGTATGGGGGTAATAAACGAAATGATGGAAAGTGTAACTTGCATCATTGGGCGCGTTTAGGCCCAAGTTAATTTAACTGAGTTAGCCAAGTTAACAAGTGCGATGTTACATTTGTGTTAGTGTAATGGATGGGTGAGTCTGGCAAATTTTCTGGCCCAAAAGTGGATAGTGTAACTTGCATCATTGGTAGTTAATTGATTGTCATTACTAGATCACCAACTCCACCGACCAGGTGGTAGGTAATGCTTACTCCTTTCGCAGGTTTTGCTTCTTTTCACCTTAACTAACTTTCAACTCCTTTGTATAAGTCATAGAAATGCCGGATTTTGTCACAATCATCCCGACTGATCTTCCCATCAGCGACCGTATAATTGATTCTTTCTTTCTAGGGGCGAACGGCTAAGGCCTCGGAAGGTGGTGGCACCCAATTTGTCTCTTCTACCAAAACTCGAGAATACTCACTGTAGACGAACACCTAGCAGCTCTGTTCTTCTTTAACGGCTCTACAACCGGGATCCGGTCCTGGCCTCTCGCAACTGTTCTCTCAACCGGTCCCGATTCTGAGCCGATGTCATCCAGTTTGGCAACCCTATGCTCTGAGCGTCCTGATCTACGCCATCCATCCAGCGGAGGTTGGGTCTCCCTCGCTGTCGCACCCCATAAGTCTTACCGCAGAGAACTTTCCGAGCAGGCTCATCTTCACTCATACGAGCTAGATGTCCTGCCCACCGGAGTCTACCGAGCTTTATTTTCTTCACAACATCTATGTCGCGATAGCGCTCGTAGATCTCGTCATTGTAGAGTCTCCGGAATCGTCCTTCCTCACATAAGGGGCCAACAATCCTCCGAAGTATTTTCCTCTCGAACACCGCCAAGAGGTTAGAGTGCTTTTTGCTAAGCACCCACGTTTCGGATGCATATGTGAGGACCGGCAAGACCATCGTCTTATATAATAAAAGTTTAGACGTTATGGTTAGATGCTTGGCAGCTCTGTTAGCTAGTCCTAATCCCACCTCCCCGCGGTGTCTCCTGGGGAACTTCTTCGGATGGAGCTAACGGGAGACCTTCGAATGGCGAGTTCTCTGCGCCACAAAATAGAGTTTTATGTCGGTTGGCTACAACAGAGCCTCGGATAGGATTGACCACACAACGAAGACCAGGATATCGTATTAAAGACCATGATTTACGAACTTTTTCTTGGAATGTAAGGACACTGTATCAACCTGGCAAGCTAAAAGTTCTACTAAACGAATTAGATAAATATAAAAGTGACCTGACAGCAGTGCAAGAGGTGAGATGGATTGGAAAGGGGATCCTAGAGAAAAAAACGCACAATATATTTTATAGTTGTAACGAGACAAATCATACTTTTGGAACGGCATTTATTGTAAGAAAACAAATTAAACATCTAGTAATGGGGTTTGACGCTATAGATGAAAGAATATGTAGAATACGTATAAGAGGAAGATTCTTTAATTACTCCATAATAAATATACATGCCCCGATTGAAGATGCGCTAGAAGAAGCGAAAGATGCATTCTAAGAAACCTTAGATAGGACGCTAAGAAACTGTCCTAGACATGATGTAAAGATTGTCATAGGAGATGCAAATGCAAAAATTGGCCATGGAAGTGCATACCGACCAACAATAGGAGCATTTAGTCTACACGATGAATCAAATGAAAACGGTATGAGACTGACCAGTTTTGCAATGATGAATAATATGGTGATCGCAGACACAAGATTTCAGCGAAAAGATATACATAAGGTAACCTGGAGATCTCCTCGAGACCTGAAGAACGCAAAACTCAATTGATCATATACTTATAGAAGCGCGTCACTGCTCAGAAGTACTAGATGTCAGATCATATCGTGGTGCAAACATCGACTCCGACCATTATATGATTGGGACGAGAATCAGAAGCCGAATATAGACACTAAACGAAAGAAGAAACCACAGGGAAAGAAAATTTAACGTGAAATTATTAAAAGAAGAAGCAAAACAAGAAGAATATGTGGAAGAAATAAATAGAAGAGTGATATAAATGCAAATGATCACAACGACGAAGACATAGAAGTTAAATGGAATAACTTGAAGACCCTAATTAAACAATCAGGGTTTCTCAATGACTTGGATCTGACGGTACATCTTTTCCATGTCCGCCGTGAATGCTACCTTGTATTTCCTCCATCGTAAAAGAAGTGCGACCAGATCATCCTGTATGACTGGTCCTTTCATTAGGACCTCGTTCAATGAGATTCCGCGTTGGGTCTTCCGTGAGGCAGCGAATACGACACGCAGTTTCGTAGTAGTACTACTTTCCTTTATGACGCAATGATGAGAGAGATAGCTACATGTATATGATGACATTCCATCTTTGCTAATCTGCTGATGCTCTTCAGTAGTGTTGACGTTGACCATGTGATTAACTGTAGTGTACTCCTCCAGGCACTTTGCATATCTGTCTTTCAGTACAGGGTTTCTCCGAAACTTATTCTCCATTTGGTGCATCCGGCATACAGCAATGGCTCTTGATTTCGCTAAAACACAATCGGCTGTCCTTTCTCTGAAAGGCAGGTGCACTTCGTAGCGACCATTTGACAATCGTTTATGGGTTGTTGAAAATAACTCTTCACATTGTTGTTCTTCTTCGCTGAACTCCTTCCGTGTTGGGACTTCTTCGACTGCCCAAAATTGTTTCAGCTGTTCGTCCAATTTTGTGATGACGTGAAGTTGTTGATGGTTATTTGTTGTCTCATTAATTGCTCTACTTGCCCGGACAAGATCCAGCCTAATGACGTCTTTTGAGCGACTGGACTTCCAGGCGTGCCTCTTTGTAGTCCATCCATAATGATTTGACAGTACACTTCTGCACCTAGAAGCAGGTCAATTTTGCCTGGAGTGTCGGCCAAGGTGACTAGGGTCGGCCAAGGTGAGATTGCTAATGTGATCCCGTGATCGACTGGTAATGGTTATAGGTGGAAGTAGATGTGCTAGCTTTTTCAAAACCAATGCAGAAACCTGAATATTTGTGTTATTGCTTAGAGCCTGTATGTGAAGTTGAATTCTTGCATGAGCATTGTCAATGACGCTCGTTCCAACGCCATGTACTGTCGCACTAATCGCTTCCCGTTTTAATTTTAGAGTTTGCACTAAGGATTCCGTGACGAATGAACCTTGCGAACCTTGATCAATAAGAGCTCGCCCAATATTTCCTGACCACGAGGTGAGACGACCTTGACTAACGCGGTGGCTAAGAGGATTTAGGTCGAAGGTGCATTGGTGACGTTTAAGGAATAAATACTATAAGCATTTGTATTTGGTTAAGCACTAAATCCTGCGCCATCTTCGGAAGGTGTTGTTTGAGTTGAAGACATGTGAGACTGTATTTGATCTTGACTTCTGGCCTCTGCCGAATTACCATGCATCCCGGGTGTTTCTTCTTTACCATTATGTCGGTGTAGAAGTGTATGGTGGCGCTGTTTACAATGAAATCATTTACATATGTTGACTTGGGTATGTCATTAATAGATGTCCAAATCCAAGACAATTGAGACATAAACCTTTAGCTTTAACGATTTCTAATCTTTGAGGCGAAGACATATATTTAAGAACTTGGAGCATTGCCTTATGCTATGATTTCCCAAACAAACTATGCATAATAATTTCGGTATAGTATGGAATGCTTGATGCGATTGTTGCATAAATGGTTTCGGTTTCACGATTTGTGGTTTTGGTGGCTTCCAGCCAAACTTCCTGGTCGCGATGGCTTCAAGAGTTCGAAACTTGACTTCTAGAAATTCACGAAGTTCACGGCAAGTTGGCAACGTCTTTTTCTTGCTGACTTCTTGCTCCCACATTTGATGCGTTTCTGGCGGCAGTTTTTGGACTATTAATGGGTCCCATCCTTCAACACTAATGCCTAGGTTGCTTAAAGCTTGTAGACTTTCCCTGGTGTTGTCTAGCATTTCTTTAATTCCGTTAGTGGTTTCACTTGACAACGCTGGCTGGGACAAGATGAGCTTCAAATGGGTATTGACTAAAACTCGTTCATTTTCGTACCTTTCCTTTAAAAGTTCCGATGCCGATTCGTAATTTTGATCTGTTACTTGCAGATGTCTAAGAAGGTGTTCAGGTTCACCGATTAAGTGCAACTTTAAGTATTGTAACTTTTGCACATCCAATAATGAATTGGTTTCATGCACTAGTGTTCTAAACAAAACGTGGTAAGTTGGCCACTTTTTATAATCCCCAGCAAATTTTTCCAGGGTGATTTTCGGTAATTTCACCGCCAAACTAGACCCCCTTGGTTTTCCACTGTTTGTTACTTGATTAGAATGATGAGAATCAGTTGGTTCCACGTTGGGTTTTGCTCGTAATTCCATACACTTTTCTTCCAGCAGGGCATAGTTTGATGAGAAGAACTCATCGACATTTGAGTATATGTCCTCATCTATGTAAGATATTTGGTCGAATTCTTCTGCAGGTACTTGGTTTGCATATTTCATCACCAGCATTTCCTTATGAGACTTTTGAAATTCGTCCCACATATTTTGAAAGCCTGTCAGTTTTTTTTTCAAAATAACTCTCCATTTTTCTAGCTGGACCATCCTTTTTGTAGTTCCTGATTAAACGGTTCATCATCTACTCCTGTACATATTGGGCACTAGCTAACTCCTTAACCCTTTCCATTTCGTTGGAATCAAGTTATTATTTGCTTACATCAAACTGTTTTATATTTCGCTCTTCACTTTAAATTCCCTTGACAATTTTATAGCGTTTCGCCCGAATCCGGCTCGAAGGACCATGTGCAAAGTTACCACAATTATAACTAATTGGTGCGATTCGCAACTTATCTTGCCTTAACCTCGGAACTTAGAGTGCTGGTGAAATAAAAACCACTAATTCCAATTTTGAAATATTCTACAATTGATTCCAATTGTAGGAATTAATTTATTGGTAACAAATAACTCTTGAATATACAAACAGGGTTTCTAATTTTCTATGAGTTTATCTTCTATTAAAAAATGATACTGAAATACGTCGATTCAGTTCAAATCCGTTTCGATATCTGATTTCTTATTGACACTTCGATTTCTATAGTTTTTCGATTTTTTCTTTCTTGTTTTTTTAGAGTGCTGCGATCGCAACACAAGTTAGTAATAACAATGGTGAGCTTTTCGTTGACTTCTGTAGTTCCCATTAACTCATGGTAGGTGGAACTTACTTTTAATAATAATAATAATAACATTTATTGGCATAGCACAAAGATTAGACATCTTAACTGTGAGAATTGAAAAAGGGAAAAGAATGTGAAGAGAAGATAAAAGAGATAGAAGAGTGAAAAGAATCAACTAAAATAATCTTTTAAAACTTGCTGAAAGTGCGGCTAGATGTCGAACTCCGAATACCCCGCGGGAAGGCATTCCATTTACGCGCAAAGTGGACAAAGTAAGAACTATCGCCAAATAACGAGTTACACCTAGGAATCAATATTGTAACCTGCCTATTGGATTGAATTAACGTAGTTTCTCAAACAAATAACGAGGACACATTTTATTCATAAGCTTAAAAATAAATTTTAGTTCGTGGTACGAGCAGTAGTTTTCAAAAGTAAGACCCAGTAAGCTGGATGCATATGGCGTAATATGATCATGTCGTCTTAGCCTATAGACAAAACGGAGACAATCATTAAATGTAACTTCCATTTTTCTCCTACACACCGAATCAAGTTTGGGGAAAATTAGGCTACCATACCTCAAGTCTCACAAGCATTTTTCGCATATCAGGTGTGAGAAGGCTAGAGCTTACCGATAGTTGACGTAAGCATCCATAGACTTTTTGAAAAACTCCGCTCGTATGACTACAACAGCTAAATTTAGAATTAAACACAACACCTAGGTTTCTGACAGACTCAACATAAGGCAAGACGGCATCATTTATTACAATTTGTGCGAGATTACTTAATACAATGGGAGTCTTACTAACCACCAAACATGAACACATTTTGTTACAAGAGAACAGCAACAATGCACAGCCAATAAGAATCACTACTCGTGCACCATCCAAGACAGAAATAATAACTGCAATTCATGCAATGGCCAATGATAAAGCAGCTGGAAAGATGGCATCTCGCCAGAATTGTTGAAAGCCGACTCAAGCCTCAAGCTGGTGACATATACAAGCGTACATGCATTGCATTCAGCGGCTCCCTGATATGCGGAGATTTTCCACTGACACATAACTGCATGGTTGCGTTCCGCCCCGGCTTTCACAGATAGCCCAAAAATCTAAGTAACGAGTCGCATGTGTTTGTTGTGTATGCTTGTGTGTCCTATGTCGAATGCGGCAATGCAGAAAAAGTTGAAAGTAGCCCGACATTTGCGTGGCATGCGGAACATTTACGGAATATTCCGTCAGGTCGTATTTGAATACACACACTTCTATATTATCTGTCAACGAATGCAACGCATGTACGCTTGAATATGTCACCAGCTTCATAGCAGATGCGCTACAGCCAATCCTGGAAATAGCATGGAACACCTGTATCTTTCGGGAGGATTGGACGGAAGGTATCATAGTCAAAACACTAAAAAAGGGGGACATAACGATATGTTAAAACTGGAGAGGCATCTGTCTATTATCTACTATTGGCAAAATCTAGTCCCACATATACTAGGGAGCACTTGATTACCCTCAATTGAAATTTCGATGTGAGACTTGCTGCAATGGCCGCGTTTATGCCCAAGTTACTTTAACTCTGTTAAATTATTGCTGTTAGCTTAGCACCGTTTTTGACAGTTCTCATTTTACAACTAATAACAACCACAAATAATAACATTTCTCATTCAGTTCCGTTCTAGGAGTCGACTGGGTCGGTCGTGTCCCGTAGCGGCCGACCCCTTGATCGGCTTGTCGGTTTTTTTGCAGTTTTGGATTTCGATTTGCGGGCCCCGTTAATTAATTTTACCGCGTGATCATTTTTAGAGATTTCTCGATCGAAAAGGTGAACGATTATTTGGGTTTTCTCTGGCTTAAATGGTAGGTAAAAGCCCTTATAACAAGAAATTGCGAAACGGACTGTTTTCTTATAACGGTCTTCCGCGTGGAACCATCATGGTCTTCTAGACCTTCAAGCACATGGCTTAATTTTTATACCGTGTGTTATCTATTGAAACGTGAATCAAGTACACAAATATCCTTCTGAATATTTTATGATATAAGACTTATGAATCAGTGCTAATAGCATTTTTTATATCGTGTGTATCAATTAACCGAACTAGACGGAGAATATTAACACAATTTTTAAAATTATAAGTTACTGAGTTTTAAATTTTGCCTGTAATCCTAGTGTCATATATGTTTTAACTTTTCTCTAACCAGTAGTGCCGCCTAAAAGATTAGATTAACGGATCAGCATAGGCACATCATAACGGTCATCCTCGTGTTCTTCTCATCTCACATGAACAGTGAAAGCACTTTGTTGGTGCTAAGCATCGCAAATCATAACGGACATTCAATACTGGCATTGTTCTACAACAAATTTGTCATATCTCCAGTTTTAGTGGTGTGAGTTCTCTGCAAATTCCAATACAGATCCTTCCAGCAGCATATGACGGGTGACAAATTGTTTGGGGGTGCAATGAGTTATCGTGTTCTCATATGATATGGATGGAAAAATAAAAGCGCTTCCAGGCTTTTTAACATTGTACCGAAATTGGATATGCTGATAACCGGCATAGGTGAGAGCATGAACAATCGCCGAGAGCTTCAGCAGACACAGTGGGCATGTTATTCTGAGGTTGGCAACATGATTCTTTGCTGGTTGTCAGCGGTTTGCAATAAATGACTACACACACAATCACTCAATGGTCACTGACAGCATAAATTTGTCAGATCATTCTGGAATACTGGGACCATCAAGAAATCATCGGACGTACATATCTATGCATTATATATTTTTTGACAGAGGAGTTGCTTTTAACCCATTATACTAATCAAGTCTCAACATCTAAAGTGAACCTGATGTAAACCATGTGAGAATCAAACTTGCACTTCATTACCCTCATCAGTTTCTTTCAGTTTTTTATAACATAAAAGTGCTGTAAAATCAGTTTTTTGGGTGCAAAATGAAAAATATGGGTCGTGGTAGAACTCTATCCCCACAACAAATCAGCAAAATACTTGCATTTAAGCATGTAAATTATTCCAACAGGGAAATCGCTGGGAGTATAGGATCAAATTCTTGGACAATTAATAATATTTTATAAGATCCCGAAAATTATGGGCAAAATCGAAAGGGCCGCACAGCAAGCCGATAACAGAGCGAGATCGTAGATCTATTTTACGTGTAGCGTCCAACTCCACCTCAACCGCTCGGTAAATAAAGAAAAAGATGCAGTTTCAGTGAGTGTTTGGACACTTGGAAGGATAATTTAGCAATCCCCAAATATTCCCCGCAAAAAACCATGCTTGCTTCCATATCATAGGGAAGCCAGATTGAGATTTTGTAGAGCTTATCTAAGTTGGAAGAACGAGTGGGCCGTTTCGTATAAGGGTGCAATCGATCTGATCGTTTTAGGAGGACGGCAGAGCTCGTTCGACTACATCGATCTTTTGGAAGTTCAAAAAATTAATTGTGATGAAAAGTTCGAGGGGCGCAGCTGGAAACTTCAACAAGATAACTCGCTTATTCACACAACATGACGTGTGAAAGCATGGTTTGCTGACAACAATGCGGAAGTTCCACATTGGCCAGCTTTGTATCCCAACTTGAACATGGTTGAGAATCTTTGGGGATGGCTTACAAGAAAAATCTATGCAGATGGAAGGCAGTTTGATCATAGGCAAGCCCTAATAATTGTCATTTAAAATGCCTTCGGCTGATATCTGTACACTCATTCAACATTTTTACAAATCACAAGAAAATGAATTGAAAATGGAGGACCAACGAAATTTTAATAATACAAAAAAAATACATTCGTTTTATGGGGTTTTTTTAATGGCAAGTGCGCCTCTTTCATATCACGAAAACGCAAAAATTTGGATTTCCCGTTCTTTTTTTTCTTTCAGTCATTTTCATTACTAGGAACTGTGAAATAACGGGCTAGAACCAACTTAAAAAATGGTTAGTAGTCCAGTCAAATTAGTCGAAAAAAGAGGATGAAATTGCATTTTAAGAGGTACAGAATTTTTTCTTTGGTATTTGTTCGGGTACATCTGACAATGATAAAACTAAGTTTGTAGGATCGCAGTGGCTTGGGAAAAGCCGCCATCTTGAAAAAGAGGGAGAGCTTGTTTATATTAAATAGCTCGTTTGCATGCAATGTTAGCTGATAATGATCAATGGCAAAGTTGTGGAGAATAAAATTATCTAAAAAATGAGCCCTCAACGAGCTCTGTAAGTTGATTTGGTTCAAAGTAATGGCCGGTAAAAGTTCAACCATGATCGTGTGGTGAGGGTTGAATGCAGTTTTTTGCAATTAACTCGCCCAATGTTAATTTTTTTGGCTTAATGCCCATTAACAAATTTAAGGTCCTAGTAATTACCTTTAGAATGAGCCCTTAATCGTTGTTATCGCTTATGTAGTTTGCGCGAGTAATCCAACACCAAAGTTCGCACTGGACGTACCTGAAATGACTGATAACACCATTTTTTTTGAATATTTCGTTAACGGTTGCTCATATGAAAAAGTAGTAAATGGCAGGAATACGGGCAATGAAAATATCTTTCCAACGAGGTATTGGTCGAAACTCCATGTCGTTTTATGTCCGCGATACAGCTGGTCAACGTTCAACCGAGAGGTTTATGAATTTTTGGCTATTTAAAAACCTTGGAAAATTATAATTATGGGAAATAGTAGCTGAGAATCATTAGTTTCTAGGTTATCATTGCATGCAAACGAGCTATTTAATATAAACAAGCTCTCCCTTTTTTTCAAGATGGCGGCTTTTCCCAAGCCACTGCGACCCCACAAACTTGGTTTTATCATTGTCAGATGTACCCGAACAAATACCAAAAAAAATTCTGTACCTCTTAAAATGCAATTTCATTTACTAATTTGACTGGACTATAGTACGACTATAGTCACTGGCAGCATGTTTCAAATCGAAATTTCAAGTGAGGGTAATCAAGTGCTCCCTAGTGTATTATTATCAAGGATAAGAGAGGCAGTAGATCGAACGCTTACCCCCAGAACACAATGAGGCCGACAACGTCAACTTCTACGGGAAAACAACAATAATTTATGTGAGAATTGTCGTTGTCGGCCTCATTGTGTCCCGGGGCTTAGAAGACAACAGGCTGGATTCAGAAAGGGCCGCTCCTGCATAGACTACTACATAGTCTACTGAATTACGATCCCCTTTAACCTTGCTATCGTAGACTACGAGAAAGCGTTCGATTCGGTTAATAGGAGCTTTACATGGCGATCTCTACGGCTGTTCAATTCCTTCACGGCAGGGAATTTTCCTTGTTTACCTTTCGTGTTTTTTCTTCCCTGTGTCCGATCACCATATCACCTTAGGGCACTTTAAAACTTCTTTATTTCAGACGAATAACGCTAATGAGGTTTTCTTTGCAATTCAATAATTACTTGATTTGTGACTGTAGTTTACATCGTTCATGTGCTGTATAAGGTGAATTGTGATAAATTGATTATTTCTGTAGCTAACAACGTTGTTGAGGATGATCACCGTAAATTTTGAGTGAATGTTGGCATCATATCCAATACATCTTAATTTAACTACCATTTATTAAACTAATCATTTATTGAATTATAATTGAATGTGCTTATTGAATTATAACTGAACTATTTTTCAGTGAATTTATAATAAAGATGAATTGTTCCGTTTATCAATTGATAAAATTTATAACGTAACGGTTTTTTTTCGTTATTCTTATTCTAATTGTCTCTATGATTTATCAAATTGTTAATTTTTAAAAATTTACTGAATTGTTACATTGAGTTAATTTTATTAAGAATTGAATAAATCGATTGATTGTCGCAAAGTGAACTTTGTTATTTTTTATTCATTGTGTGCTGCAATTAGAGGCCAAGTTTTGGCAATTTATTTTCTTTGTTTGAAAGGTGTTCAACTAGAATAAAACATATGGTCCTTCGAGCCGGATGTGCCTCTAAGTGCAGTGCATAGTGTTTAAAAAGATACAAGTAGTACTTTGTGACATATTGATAGATAGTGTCCGTTAAAGTTTTGTGATTCAGTTTAGATGTAGCTCCCAAATTTCAGTACGCAGTCAGGTTAGTAATGTCATTATTTGTCAAGAATTTCAACCGCACTTTAAAGAAATAGCAGAGCCTCACATAGTTTAATAATCTCCACAGCTTTAACATTTTACTCTAGCCTAGGGCTTAAATTTTACTCATTCTTTCTAGTCAAAGTGCCTCTCTTCTGTAATCAGAATTTTTAAGTGGAGGCAAAGTTCCTCATTTCCTGCAACCATACCCAAAATATTATTTTCAAATATTTGAGAGCCTAGTGGTCAATATCTACATTTTCAAGGTAATGTGCCTCATTTCAGGTATTCAAGTTAAGTTCCTATATTATTCTCCCGGGGCAATGTCCCTCATTTCAAATCAATTGCAAGATTTTTATACCGAACAATTTCTCGAGCCTAGCATTCAAACTATATTATTCTCCCGAGGCGATGTCCCTCATTTCAAATCAATTGCAAGGTTTTTATACCGAACAAACTATATTATTCTCTCGAGGGAATGTCCCTCCCTTCAAATCAATTGCAAGGTTTTTATACCGACCAATTTCTCGAGCCTAGCATTCAAACTATATTATTCTCCCGAGGCGATGTCCCTCATTTCAAATCAATTGCAAGGTTTTTATACCGAACAAACTATATTATTCTCTCGAGGGAATGTCCCTCCCTTCAAATCAATTGCAAGGTTTTTATACCGAACAATTTCTCGAGCCTAGCCCTGAAAGTATATCATTCTCTCGAGGCAATGTCCCTTATTTCATATCAATTGCAAGGTTTCCATACCAAACAATTACTCGAGCCTATTCCTCAAACCATATTATTCTCTCGAGGCAATGTCTCTCACTGCAAATCAGTTGCAAGGTTTTCATACCGAACAATTTCTCGAGCCTAGCCCTCGAACTATATTATCGCTCCAGGGAATGTCCCTCATTTCAAATCAATTGCAAGGTTTTCATACCGAGCAATTTCTCGAGCCTAGCCCTCAACCTATATTATTTTCTCGAGGCAATGTCCCTCATTTCAAATCAATTGCAGGGTTTTCATACCGAACAATTTCTCGAGCCTAGCCCTCAACCTATATTATTTTCTCGAGGCAAATCCCTCACTTCAAATCAATTGCAAGATTTTCATACCGAACAATTACTCAAGCCTAGCCCTCAAACTATATTATTCTCTCGAGGCAAAGCCCTAACTTCAAATCAATTGCAAGGTTTTCATACCGAACAATTACTCGAGCCTAGCCCTCAAACTATATTATTCTCTCGAGGCAATGTCCCCCACTTCAAATCAATTGAAAGGTTTTCATACCGAACAATTTCTCGAGCCTGGCCCTGAAACTATATCATTCTCCCGAGGCAATGTCCCTCATTTCAAATCAATTGCAAGGTTTCCATATCGAACAATTACTCGAGCCTAGTCCTCAAACCATATTATTCTCTCGAGGCAATATCTCTCACTTCAAATAAGTTGCAAGGTTTTCATACCGAACAATTTCTCGAGCCTAGCCCTCAAACTATATTATCTCTCGAGGCAAAGCCCTCACTTCAAATCAATTACAAGGTTTTCATATCGAACAATTACTCGAGCCTGGCCCTCAAACTATATTATTTTCTCGAGGCAAAGCCCTCACTTCAAATCAATTGCAAGGTTTTCATACCGAACAATTTCTCGAGCCTAACCTTCAAACAATATTATTCTCTCGAGGCAATGTCCCTCATTTCAAATCAATTGCAAGGTTTTCATACCGAACAATTTTTCAAGCCTAGCCCTCAAACTAAATTATTCTCTCGAGGCAATGTCCCTCATTTCAAATCAATTACAAGGTTTTTATACCGAACAATTTCTCGAGCCTAGCCCTCAAACTACATTACTCTCTCGAGGGAATGTCCCTCACTTCAAATCAATTGCAAGGTTTTTATACCGAACAATTTCTCGAGCCTAGCCCTCAAACTATATTATTCTCCCGAAGCAATGTCCCTCATTTCAAATCAATTACAAGGTTTTTATACCGAACAATTTCTCGAGGCTAGCATTCAAACTATATTATTCTCCCGAGGCGATGTCCCTCATTTCAAATCAATTGCAAGGTTTTTATACCGAACAATTTCTCGAGCCTAGCCCTCGAACTATATTATTTTCTCGAGGCAATGTCCCTCATTTCAAATCAATTGCAGGGTTTTCATACCGAACAATTTCTCGAGCCTAGCCCTCAACCTATATTATTTTCTCGAGGCAAATCCCTCACTTCAAATCAATTGCAAGATTTTCATACCGAACAATTACTCAAGCCTAGCCCTCAAACTATATTATTCTCTCGAGGCAAAGCCCTAACTTCAAATCAATTGCAAGGTTTTCACACCGAACAATTACTCGAGCCTAGCCCTCAAACTATATTATTCTCTCGAGGCAATGTCCCCCACTTCAAATCAATTGAAAGGTTTTCATACCGAACAATTTCTCGAGCCTAGTCCTCAAACCATATTATTCGCTCGAGGCAATGTCTCTCACTTCAAATCAGTTGCAAGGTTTTCATACCGAACAATTTCTCGAGCCTAGCCCTCAAACTATATTATTCTCTCGAGGCAATGTCCCTCACTTCAAATCAGTTGCAAGGTTTTCATACCGAACAATTTCTCGAGCCTAGCCCTCAACCTATTTTATTTTCTCGAGGCAAAGCCCTCACTTCAAAGCAGTTGCATGCTTTTCATACCGAACAATTTCTAGAGCCTACCCCTCAAACTATATTATTCTCTCGAGGCAATGTCCCTCATTTCAAATCAATTGCAAGTTTTTCATACCGAACAATTTCTCGAGCCTAGCCCTCAACCTATATTATTTTCTCAAGGCAAAGCCCTCACTTCAAATCAATTGCAAGGTTTTCATACCGAACAATTACTCGAGCCTAGCCCTCAAACTATATTATTCTCTCGAGGCAATGTCCCTCACTTCAAATCACTTGCAAGGTTTTTTTTTTTTTTTTATGTGGAAGACTAGAGCTCAGGGAAAGCCCTTTGTACTGTCGCGCTTGGTGGAGCGCGGCAGTGCTAGCGGAAGGCTGTGACAGGAGGGAAGGTGGGAAAGGCGAAGGACCGTGGGGCTCTGCCGGTACTCGAACCCGGGACCTCTGGGATAGTAGCCAGGCGCCTTACTCCCTAGACTACCGAGGCCCCCGAGGTTTTCATACCGAACAATTTCTCGAGCCTAGCCCTCAAAATATTTTATTTTCTCGAGGCAAAGCCCTCACTTCAAATCAATTGCAAGGTTTTCATACCGAACATTTACTCGAGCCTAGCCCTCAAACTATATTATCTCTCGAGGCAATGTCCCTCATTTCAAATCAATTGCAAGGTTTTCATACTGAACAATTTCTCGAGCCTAGCCCTCAACCTATAGGTACTATTTTCTCGAGGCAAAGCCCTCATTTCAAATCAATTGCAAGGTTTTCATACCGAACAATTTCTCGAGCCTAGCCCTCAACCTATATTATTTTCTCAAGGCAAAGCCCTCACTTCAAATCAATTGCAAGGTTTTCATATCGAACAATTACTCGAGCGTAGCCCTCAAACTATATTATTCTCTCGAGGCAATATCCCTTATTTCAAATCAAATTGCTTGTCAGTTTTGTTTCAACATCCACTATAGAAAAGTGCAAACAATCTAAGACCTTTATTCAAGACTCTTCCACTAATCCCATTACTAGTAAATACCAAAAAACTTTAACAACTACATTGAATAATGTTGGCCAAACTAACTACAAGGGCTTCTCCCAAACACATCAACCATACTTAAATCTATCGTACGCATTAACGTCAACAACTCCTATGTGCACACCTCCTGCATTGGCATCTTTTCCTGAACAGCTACGAGTTGTTTATGATCCTGAAAATCTTTCAAACACTGGGTTTAACAAGCCCTTGCAGCCGATAAGAAGACCATGGCCACGGTATACATATACAAGGTAATGTATTCCCGAAATGTCAATTTTATGTGACGTCACTGAAATCGTTCGGGTCTAAACAAATTGAAAAATAATTTTTGTGAGTTTTGTTAAAGTGAAAAGTTGTGATTATTAAATAAAGGAAGTAATAAAATAGGAAAAAACTGGTTAAATGTGTTGTTGTTAATTGTAAGAACTATGAAAACAAAAAATATTGTGTAGTGAAGATGAAAAATTTAACTTTTCCGAAGGATGAAAATTTGTGTGATATGTGGATACGAGCTAGTGGAAATAAAACTGTTTTCAATGTTAATACCGCAAAAATGTGCGTTGACCAGTTTTTAGAGCAGGACTATAGATTAGAAAACATTTTTTTAAAGACACCAAGAGTGTAAAAAAAACCGAATAGAGGAGCTATTCCTAGTCGAAATTTGCCAGTTTCTCATGCTGAAATTTCCGGACGAGAATAAAGGATTAATAAAACAGAACAAAGGCAAATTTTGCAGGAAGTAATTTCAGAATATGAGCAGTAACATATGTTTCTGTTAAATATCGCATAACTTTTTTTGTTTGAGTGTTTTCCTTTTTAGAAATCAAAGAGATCAGGTGGAGTTGGAAGGTAGCGGCATAGAAAATTTAGTAATAAGCACAGCCTCCTTTTTCAATTGTCTTTTTAGAATAACAATTTCCCTTTCGAGACAACTTTCCAAATTTCTTCTAAAAAATATAATGCATAATAAGTTTACCACAAATTTAATATAGAATTCCATTGTAAATTGACTCTGTCTGAACAGCAACACTAGTAACTGTGCTCCTTTATTCGGTTTTTTTTACACTCTTGGTGTCTTTAAAAGAATGCTTTCTAATCTATAGTCCTGCTCTAAAAACTGATCAACGCACATTTTTGCGGTATTAACATTTAAAACAGTTTTATTTCCACTAGCTCGTATCCACATATCACACAAATTTTCATCCTTCGGAAAAGTTAAATTTTTCATCTTCACTACACAATATTTTTTGTTTTCATCGTTCTTACAATTAACAACAACACATTTAACCAGTTTTTTCCTATTTTATTACTTCCTTTATTTAATAATCACAACTTTTCACTTTTACAAAACTCACAAAAATTATTTTTCAATTTGTTTAGACCCGAACGATTTCAGTGACGTCACGATCGAAATGACAGCTCAATGTTTGCATTCGGATTACATTACCTTATTATATGTATACCGTGACCATGGCTTTCTTTAAAAAAGACACATATACAACTGTTGAGTTGATAGAATACTGTAGTTATAGATTACTTATATGACATCGTAGTAGTCTAATTTTATTGTTAATTTTTATGAGTGATAGCATTAATTATTAGTTTAGTTCGGAATAGACTCTCATCAAGACAAGAGTTGATTTACTGCGTTAGGATTGGTTATAAATTATCCGCCGCCCGCCGTATATTGTTCAATAAATAAATTATATCAAGGTTTGCCTAGGTTTCATTTGGACGCGAACATTTTGGGTTTCAGTTGCACGCAAACATTTTGGTCCAATCGAGTCGGGATTTTTTGTAGGTACGAGAGCGTGCGAACACTGAAACAGAAAAGTTGGCCGCGTGAAACAATTGGCGAGAATTTTGACATAATTGATTTATTGCATCTGAATTAAACTTTTCTGGAAAATTAATTCACATATCAAGTAAAGATGGTAGATGACAAAAAAAAGAGGCGTTCTACGCTAAAGGGTATGTTAACGCGGATGGAGAAATTTATTGCCGAAATGCATGGTAAGCCGGTAGAACAAGAGGCCATTCAAGTAAGGATCGAGAGGCTGGATGAAATGTTAAAGGAATTCAACACAATACAATTTGAAATAGAGGATGCGTCAACCGATATGGAGGTGGAGCATAAGGAAAGGGAAGGCTTTGAAGAGAGGGCATGCGCTTGCAAAACAAAGCTATTGACCGTATTTAATGCAACGAAACGGCGAGTGGACACGGTATCAGTGGAACAAGGCGGATTAGGAGCCTCTCTCAAAGTATTAGCAGAAAGCCAGATAAATATAAATGCGGTGTTAGAAAAACTTGCTATGAGTGGCAACGCAAACGTAACAGATTCTCCACAAGGCGGACCACAGACGGGTCCGGTAGTCCCACTCATGCAGTCATAAGTAAAGCTGCATACAATACAAGCGCCAAATTTTGATGGGGACTATAAGGATTGGCCGACATTCAGGGATCTGTTTAGCGCACTCGTTGGGAATAAATTATCATTAACGAATTCACAGAAATTGCAGTATTTAAAATCGTCGCTTAGAGGAGAAGCTGCGCTTATTTTAAAACATATCAGCATTTGTGACGCTAATTATGAAGAAGCGCGGAAGGAATTAGAATCCAAATATGATAAAAAACGGGTAATTATTGATGCTCATCTTCGAAGTATAATGGAGCAACCAATATTAAATATGCCAAACTTCAACGGGTTTAAGAAGCTGTGCAGCACAATCATGGAAAATTATCGTGCGCTGAAGGCTTTAAAGAGACCAGTGGACAATTGGGACGACTGGCTCATTTTTGTGGTAACAAATAAGTTGGATTCGGAATCCCGTCAATTATGGGCTAGAGCTTCAGCGTCATTATCTGAAGAGGAAGTTAATTTTAGCCGATTTAGTGAATTTCTTATGGAGCGAGAACATGAGTTGCAATCCATGCAGCCAATAATTAAGCGGAATTATGCAAGGGAGCAGCGAAATATAACTATGACGACGGTGACTTCATATCAATGTATTTGCTGTGACGCAAATCATAAATTGTGGGAATGCGAAGAATTCAAAAAACTTAACATTCAGAAACGTCGTGAGATCGTCAAGGCTCAAAATATCTGTTACAATTGTCTTAACGCTACACACAGAGTAAAATTTTGTAAATTCAGTAGTTGCAAGCTTTGTAAAGGAAGACATCATAGTTTATTGCATGAAGACCGTGCGGAAGACTCAAGTTCATCGGCAAACTTTAAGGGAGGAGTGACATTACAACCAATCAAAAATCCGCACTGTCTAAATGTTCATATGCAGCGTAACACGAGAGCAACGCTACCTACAGCTGTAGTAAGGATTAGGAATTGTAACGGATACTTTGAAAATGGGAGAGCATTGCTTGATTCAGGATCGGAAGTGACAATAGTATCCGAAGCATTAGTGCAGAGACTTGGCCTGTCACGCGGCTACAATAAAACGAAAATTTTAGGACTGGGAAGCTGCTTAGCACAAACCTCCAGAGGATGTGTCGACCTTACAGTTAGATCAAGATTCTCTAACGAAGAAATACAAGCAAGGGCCATTATTGTTGGCAAACTTACATCTCATATTCCAACAAAAAGGTTCGAAGTTGATCACGATGACAAGCAGATTGAAGAATTAGAATTGGCTGATCCTAACTTCAACGAGCCCTCTGCTATCGACGTCATCTTTGGAGCAGATATATTCTTTAATGTTTTAAAGGACGGTCAAATCCGTGGGGCACAAGGTAACTTACTGGCTCAAAATACTAGATTTGGGTACATCATTGGAGGCTCTCATCACGGCATGCATCGCATAACCACTTTACATTGCGTGGAAATGATGGACGAATTGCTTCAACATTTTTGGAAGTTAGAGGATTTCCAGCCAAACAACTTTTGCACAGAAGAGGATCAATTATGCGAAACACATTTTTTGGAAACACATAAAAGGAGACCAGATGGTAGCTACGAGGTACAATTACCTTTCAAGAAAGATCACAAGGAGTTGGGTGAAACAAGGAAGATGGCTACATCAAGGCTTAGGTCTATAAATCAAAAATTTGAGTCAAATCCAGATTTAAAGTCAGAATATGTTAGCTTCATGGATGAATACGAAAAGCTAGGGCATATGAAGGAGACTAAAAATGGAGTTGCTATCAAGTACATTTTACCACATCACGCAGTAATAAAGCTCTCTAGCTCCACCACTAAGTTGCGCGTCGTTTTTGACGCCTCGGCGAAGTCGTCAAATGGCGTTTCGCTCAACGATGTCCTGCTAAGAGGAGCGGTCATACAACCAGACTTACGAACAATTCTATTACGGTTTCGAAAGTTCCCAATTGCATAATGCGCTGATATAGCAAAGATGTACCGTCAGGTATGGATGGCTGAAAATGACACGCGTTACCAGACAATCTTGTGGCAGCCTACACTAACCCATCCAATAAAGGAGTACGCGCTTCAAACATTGACATATGGCACGAAACCAGCATCATTCTTGGCAACCCGCGTATTGCAACAGTTAGCAGAAGACGAAGAAAGGAATCATAAGGTGGGTGCTAAAGTTTTAAGGAATAGTTTTTACATGGATGATTTCATGTCTGGAAGCATGTCAATCGAGGAAGCTGTTGAGGAAATTGAGGACATATCTAATCTATTAAGAAGCGGAAATTTTGATCTCAGAAAATGGACATCGAACTCAGTTGAGATATTACAGCGAATCCCTGAAAGTAAACGAGAAACAAATATTGTAGCTATTGATGAAGGATGTATGATTAAAACATTAGGATTATATTGGAACCCTAGAGACGATTTCTTCTAGAGATGCCACGAATATTCGGCTGCTATTCGGTATTCGGCCTATTCGGCCACTTTTTTTATTATTCGGTATTCGGCCGAATAATCCACATTATTCGGCCGAATACCGAATACCAAATCATAAAAGAAACGCACACATCACTCAAAATTATATGTATTTTAATTACAAATTATAAAACTTTAATACAGAAAATTTATCAACGGTAAGTTGTGATGAATAAAAACAAGTTTTTCAGCATTTGTTGATAGCTTTAGTTACACAATAATGAGCGTATCGTGACGTGATCTAGTCGCAAATGAAACAAATATGCTCGCCCCGTCGCTGCCGTAATGAAACATGTCGTATCCTGCCACGCTCGAGAAAAGTAGAACGAGGTTATATGAACTAAATCAGACGATTTAAATCCATGAATTGATTGAATGTGTTAGTGAAATAAATACAAATTGTCATAGATTTTAATGTCTCTTTCCTCAAAAATTGGGTCACTTAGCGAGAGAGGCAATAAAACCCCGAAAGGGGGCCAAATTTCCTCGGAAAAGCAACAGCAAAAACAATAAAATCATGATTTTCTTGCCGAACATTCGGCCGCCGAATATTAGGCGCTTCGGCCGAGAGTCTGGCCGAATATTCGGTATTCGGTATTCGGCCAAATCACTATTCGTTGCATCTCTTTCTTCACGTTTAAGGTACAAGTTAATAACAATGGTGCTCATACGAAGCGATCAGTTTTATCTGACATGGCAAGGTTGTATGATCCATTTGGTTATGTAGCGCCAGTAGTCGTCAGAGCCAAGATGTTTATGCAAAATCTGTGGATGCTTGGAATCGACTGGAATGATTCATTACCATTACATCTTCGTGAGCAGTGGTGTAATTTTCAGAGCGATCTGCGTGATTTAGAAGGAATACAAGTGCCTAGATGGATACAATATACTAAAAAGAGGTTAGAACTTCATGGATATGCAGATGCTTCGGAGAGAGCGTATGGCGCAGTTGTCTACTGCAGAGTGAAATGCGAAGATGGATATAAGACGTCACTGATAGCAGCAAAAACAAAGGTAGCACCTGTGCGTCAAGTCTCACTACCACGTCTAGAATTATGCGCAGCTCATTTATTGGCGAAGCTTATGAGTAGCATTAGAGTTGCTTTGGACATCAAGGATATCGGTTGTTATGCATGGACGGATAGCACAATTGTACTTTGTTGGTTGGCAGATCATCCAACTCGCTGGAAAACTTTCGTGGCTAATCGGGTGTCAGCAATATTGGAACTATTGCCATCAGTGCCTTGGTATCATGTGGAGTCTGCAAGTAATCCAGCGGATTGCGCATCACGAGGTTTAAAGGCTAATGACTTATTACGACATAAACTATGGTGGTCCGGTCCTGAGGTGCTGCAAGATGAGGGGTTCCCATCGTCAAGGTATACTTCCAACAGAACCACAAATTTGGAGGAACGTCATGACAAACCAATGGTACTGACGTCCACAGTTAATGAGGATAATGCGGATTTTATTGAAAGCTTTGATTCCCTTACAGAATTAAAAAGAATTACGGCTATATGCATGCGTTTCATTCAGTATCTTCGGAAAGGGCATGCTCCATCTGATGAAGTGCTGACACCGAGTGAGTTGTCTAGTGCGCTTACTAAGTGGATCAAGAAGGCGCAAATATCACACTTTAAAAGGGAAATCGAAAGTATAAGACAAGGAAAGTCATTATCTCAAACTAGCAAAATAATAGCACTATCTCCAATATTAGACGAAGCGGGCGTACTAAGAGTTGGCGGCAGGTTGCAGAATTCAACATTGTCGTATGATGCAAAGCATCCTGTTATAATACCAAAGGGACAAACATTATCCAAATTAATTGTATCAGATTTGCATCTACGTCATCTTCATGCTGGTCAACGCTTATTAATGAATTTGATTTTTCAAAATTTTTGGATAATAGGCGCCAGGAACATTGTTCGTAAACATATACGAAAATGCATTGATTGTATCAGACATGGTGGTAAGACCTCAGCTCAACTTATGGGAAATCTTCCGGCTTGTCGAGTCGAAGTTTCAAAACCGTTTTCATCAACTGGTGTGGATTACGCTGGTCCTGTTACCATGCGCGCTTGGAAGGGTCGATGCAGTAAGCAGACGAAGGGATACATAGCCGTCTTTGTTTGTATGGCAATCAAGGGGATTCATTTGGAGGCAGTCAGTGATTTGACTACAGACGCGTTCTTGGCAGCTCTTAATCGTTTTACATCCAGGCGAGGACATTGTGCACATATCTATAGCGACAACGCTACTAATTTTGTAGGAGCTGATCGAGCGTTAAAGGAGGTACAACAATTGACCTCTTCCAAGGAGCATAACCAGAAGGTTGCAGATGTGTTATCACCGTTCAACACGTGTTGGCATTTTATACCTCCTGCTGCACCTAACATGGGTGGGTTGTGGGAAGCCGCTGTCAAGGCAGTGAAGTTTCAGCTGAAACGAGTGCTTGGTAGCGCAATCCTGATATTCGAAGAAATGGCGACAGTGCTTTGTAAAATAGAAGCTTGTGTTAATTCTAGGCCCTTAGGTGTTGTGTCAGCAAATGAGGACTGCCTAGATGCTTTGACTCCGGGTCATTTGATGATTGGTCGTCCAATTCTAGCTATTCCTGAGCCTGACAGACTGGAAACCAAAGTTAACAGTTTAGGGCGCTGGCAGTATCTGCAGCATCTTAGCCAAACATTTTGGCGTCGATGGCAAGGTGAATATCTTGCTACTTTACAGCGGAGACAGAAGTGGTCTCGAAAACTGGACGATATTCTACCGAATACCTTAGTGATTGTGAAGGACGAAAGGACTGCTCCATCTCAATGGCTTCTGGGGCGTGTATTGCAGGTTCACCCCGGAAAGGACGGACTCATCCGAGTCGCAACAGTTAGAACCCGGACTGGAAATCTAAAGAGACCGATCAACAAATTATGCCCTATTCCCATGGACTAAGATATTATGTAATATGCTTATATTGTTATGCTGTTCTTTGAAATAAGTGATTTCAAGGGGGGCGGAATGTTGAGTTGATAGAATACTGTAGTTATAGATTACTTATATGACATCAGTAGGTATTCCGGCACCTTGGCGTGAGAACTTTTTGGTGACCTTGGGAACTAGGTCACGGCAGGTCATTGACCTTGGGAACTGGGTCAAGGTCAACCACCTGTCAGTCATCAATCAATCAATCAATCAGGGCCGTGGGATGTAGGTCAAGGTGGTTGACCTTGAGACGCTTGGACGAGTCGGTCAGGGTCGGTGGCTTTGGGCTCGGCGGGCTCGGCTGGGCTGGGGCGGGGGACTCGGCGGGGTCCTCGGCGGGGGACTCGGCGGTGGTCTGGGGGCTTGGCTTGGCAGGGGATATGGCAGGTACCGGTCGCTTAGGCATCCAGCTCCAAAGATGGCGCACGTGCTCATTTGCCGCCGCGTACTAATGGGGCTGCTATGGGAGATCTTGCACTCTGCGCAGGCAAGCAAGCATGTTTTTCTATAGGACCCCACACTTTGGCCAGACAGTAGTGGCCTATGAAATGGCGCCAGCGTGTGTGCCCGAAAGCGTTATCCTATGAAAGGTGTGGGCCACGTCAGGGACTCAGCATGAAGCGAAAGGGGAAAGTAGTGGAGTTGCCTATGTGCAATTCTTGGAGAGTATTGCATGGTTGTTGTTGTTGTTATAACCTGAACTTATGAAACCGAGTGAATGAATGAGAAATAATTTATTATTTGCCGACTACTGCGGTAGCTAATGATATTGATCTTACACTCTGTACAAGTCATTCCCTAGAAAAAACGCAAACGTGATTGGGATTCGAACTCGCGCCGCACGAAACCGAATATAAAAAACCAACGCCTTAGCCAACTTGACCAAAACGGCAGTTGGATGAAGTCGGGTTATTTGTGTACATATATGCAGTTGTGGAATTCTATTTTTAGATCTTGCGAGGTTTACCTGTGCGACCCGACGAAAATAATGTGCACATGATCGTGATGGCAGTTGCAAGAGCCTGCGAAATGAGAAAGAAAGAAAAAACAAAACAAAAACAGAAAAAACTGCAGCAGCAGCAATTTGAGAAGCAAAATCTGCCGGTTTAAAATGAAAAAAAGGAAACGACGGTTTAAGACGTGGAAATAAAAAAACAACTTCTGCGTGAATGAAATTTTACGGAAATGTTTATGCTTTATTTTTAAAAAATTAAAGATAATGTGTGTGAGAAAGGGAAAGGCTGTTGTTTTCATTCATTATTGAAAGAGAGGATATTAATTACTACCAGCAGTTAATAATATTAATAGTAACTAGAATATTATTATGGATAAAGAAAATGTTATGCGAGAACAAAAAAAGCAATTATTAATTCCAAAAGCTGTTTTGGCCGTAACTGAGTAAGTTACTGTTTTTATTTAACGTTCCCCATACATCACATCTTACCGTTGGAAAGATGTGATAAAAGCTTTTATCGTCCGCGGGGCTCAGGCGGTACTTCCGATCTAAAATCGAAAGAGCAAAAAAAAAATTCTGAAAAACACGTTGTTGTGTAATTATTACCCTGGTAAAGGTTTAAAGCGAAATAAAAAAGCCGATGAGAAAGAATAAAAAAAGATCTTCAGCGAGCCGCGAGTGTGCAAAGCACCGAAAACATTTTACACCTTGAAAAGTGAAAAACTAAAAGAAGAAATGAATGATTCGAAGATGTATGAATGAAAAATACAAAATGCATGAAGAGAAATGGTGTAAAATAATCGACGGTTCTTGAAAGCAAAAGTGCTCGCTTAGAACTATTGGTGATGGCACTCGGGCATTAATTATATGCAATTGCAGGTGTCCATTGTCTGGCTCAAGCCTATTTAGAATTTTATGGAGATTCCCCCGACGTAATGTTTATGATTTTTACTGCGGCAATAAAGTGCAATAAATTATGCCTACTCTTGAGTCAAAGATTCGAGCGTTAATTATATGCAAATATGCCAGTGTCATGTCCATTGCCCTTTACTACAGAGAGAAAAACTTGAGTATCTTTATTTGTTTCGTTTACCTTTTTTTTCTGAATGGGTAGTTATCTGTGTTTTTTGCTTCTTTTGGATTTTTTTGCCTGATGATGATATCTTAATATTGATTTATGAAAAACAAAATAATCAACCATCAGGTATCTCGACTGGATGAGAAAAGCAAAAGTAAAACTTGCAAGTTACTGCAGGCCAGGATTATTCGTAATATGCATAAGCTTACGCCATAAGGACCAGTTTATACTTGCGCATAGATTATCGCTTGGTAGAACATCCAGAGGATCACATGTTTGTTACTGTTTTTATTCAACGTTCCCCATACCCCTGATAAAAAAACAACATCACATCTTACCGTTGGAAACATGTGATAAAAGCGTTTATCGCCCGCAGAGCTCACGCGGTACTTCCGATCTAAAATCGATATAATTGACTCATGATGGCTTTTCAAAAAATTTCTGTAGAAAAAAATGTCCAAGAAATAGTTGTTGAGAAAACTAACTACAAAAATGTAGAAGCATTAAAAAATTGTTCACTAATATAAAAAACAACATAGCATTATTTTTAATATACAAATGTATAATTTTTGTGCTAATTCTTTAGAATACATTTGTATTTAAAACTAAAATTGTTTTGTATATTAAAATTCTGAAGAATAATGTGTTATTGTTGGAGGAAAAATTTGTTTTTGCGTTTGAATACCTGTTATCAGGAAGGAAAAAACATTTCCTGCTCTATGGAGTATTTGCAAGGTGAGCAAACCCATTATAACAGGCGACCATAACGTGAAATAAGAAAGAAAGGCAAAATGCCCGTGTGGATCTTGCACACTAAAACCAGGTAAATTACCTGCGAAGCCAATTTTTCGCTGCTTAAGAGGAGTCACAACATATGAATAACAATGTTACGCGAGGTTCCCCTTGCCCCACAGGCAGACAGTGTGGATGATGAAAACAAAAATGGATCTTGAGCACTACCTATGAAAGGAATTAAGAGACACAGAGCAAGGCAGGGCCAGTGATTTATGATGGCCAGGATTTTACAAACAATATTATCCAAGCGTTAAGGCTGCTTGCTTTACACTTTGTTGTAGTGGAAACGGTTCTGATCGAGCAGAATCTTTGCAAAAAAAACTCAAGCGAAGACTTGAAGTGCAGAATGTATGCTATGGTGAGGATGCTGCTGATCTTTCTGCGAACCTGTTATGACTGCAAGGTACCATACAATTTCGATTATTACGTGCGTAGAGTATTTTGTTGTTGTTTTGTTTTGTTACGGTTGTTATTTACGTTGTGAATGAATGAATTTTCGAGGAAGCGAAGTCGCACGTAAAACCCACTGTATGATGAGCTATTAAAAATTGTATTAATATTTATTTGTACATAAATAAAAGTTTTAAATAAAACAATTTATATATATATTTTTTATTTATTTATTTATTTCAAAATTAATCGATCAAAATATGATTAGTAATACAATGCCTAGGTATTTCGTAAAAAAGATGCGAATAATTCAAATGTACATAGGAAGTTGTACTTGGAATAAAAAAAAATCTTCGTATGTTAGCGTTAAAACATCTTTTTTCCTTGCATTTGTCGCATACTTGTTGTAGTATTCCTTCAGACAATCGGTAGCGTTGTTGTTATGGAACCTAATAATGTTGAAAAACTTCAATATCTCAAATAATTTGTATAGTTCCGTCGGCTTGAGTATGATATCCCTTGTCTCTTTCGTGATATCTCCATGTTGCTCAAATTAAACTTGTACTCTGAATACTAACACTTTATGTTCAGAATTTTATAGCGCTGATCTCAGGTCTGCATGATTGGTTACATAAATTCCCGCCACCCTGTGCAAAATCCTTCAAATAAAAATTAATTATTTTCCGGTCATTTAAATCTACGTCACTCGAGGAAAACTGATTTAAAAAAGTTTTCAGACCTCGCCCCCTGCATCGGGAATATAGAAACACACAGCAATAATGCCCACAAGTTGATGAATGTTGTCCTTGCAATCGTTTTTTATTATTTAAAAAGGTGGTCGAATTATCTAATAAAAATTTTTTAAAGTGAAGATTGGTTGGGTATCTTCCAAACGAGTCAAAGTACTCCGCCGGTCCTTCTTTTGGAAAATAAAATGCTACCCAATGATTCCCGGCTTTATGTGCAGGATCCGTATTAGCTATTACGCATGCAGGTTTTTTTATTTTTAGCGGTAAATGGTTGCATGGAAAGACTCCTCTAAAAAACTTTTTTGTTATGCGATTATTCGTTAATACATTTGCTAGCTCAATCGTCTTCATGGGGTCGCATAAGTTTGAATTTCCCTCATCATCGTATTTATCTTGAATATTTAATTGATGGTGTTTGTAGCGATATTGAGGAAAGTTTTCGGTATCATTATTCGCATCTTC
Organism: Thereva nobilitata; assembly: GCA_963855945.1. Classification (NCBI taxonomy): domain Eukaryota; kingdom Metazoa; phylum Arthropoda; class Insecta; order Diptera; family Therevidae; genus Thereva; species Thereva nobilitata. The sequence continues at coordinate 142,172,645 of OY979694.1, forward strand.
AACCAACTTGTCTCGTTTTGTTGAGACTTTGTTAATTGATTCTAAATCTGAACTTTGCAAGTTTTCATCATCTTCTCCTTCTTCAGAAGTATACAATTTTGACTCATCATCTTGGTTTTTACAGGGGTATTGGCGAATTTCACCATAGTTTTGACTATATTTATTTACATCTTCAACCAACTTTGCTCGTTTTGTAATTGGCTCTGAATCTGAGCTCTGATCTGTTCCAAGAATTGGATTTTTGTTATTATATGGTTCCACTTGACTCTCTTCATATTTATCCATCTGCAGTTGCTTAGAGAAAATATTACTAGATCTGTTCTCGCTGTTAGCATGTTCGGAAACTGTTTTCGGTGTTTGAATTTGTAAATATTCCCGACCTCTTCTTAATTTAAACATTTTATTTCTAATGATTTCTGTGGGGCTATGTCTATTATCATCCTCATACTCCGTAGCATTATAGATATCTTCATATTCTCTGTTTCTGAGTGTGTGCGTTGATCGTTTTTTATGTCTAACAAGACTCTCTCGACGAGTGAATGTCCTGTTACATTCCAAGCACTCAAACATAGTGATTGTAAGTTACTGCATTTTATCGAGCGAGGTAAGTATTTATATTCTGGTGTCGGTGCGCCGTGCCGGTGTTGGTGTGACGCCAGAGTTGGTGCATCGGTGTTGGTGCGCCGGTGTTGGCGCACCGGTGTTGGTGTGACGCCACCTACCAACATCAACGCCGGTGCACCACCGGGGTAGTTTTTTCTTTTGTATGTGATTACCCCTGCTGGAAGTTTTTTCTTTGGTGTGCCACACATGCTAGCTATTCTAATGGTCGCGTAATGACTGAGTTTTTTGGACTAAGACCAAAGATTTACGCGAATAGTATAGTGGATATATATTAATTTAAGATTAATTAAAGTACACAGTTAAGTTAGCGAACAAGAAAAATATTGTAAATAGTATTATAAGAAAATAAAAAATATTTATAATGTTTTAAACACTGCTTTATTCGAAAATCCCTAACACAATTTTTCGAGCACATCGGTCATAGTGTATATATGCACATTTAAATTTTTAATAGCAGATAAATGTTTAGAAAAAAAATAAAAGCAGTTTTACACCATACATATTTCAAAATACAGTTTTTAAGTTAATTCATATTGTTCTACTAAAATTATTTTTGACATTATATGTTTGTAATAAATTTGGATTTTTATAAATAAAAATTATATTTCTTTTCATTCAATGCTTTTATTTACTAACATGTATAAAAAAATATTAACACAATTTTGAACAGCGCATCGTACAGCTTTTAAATTACCGTGTATTTGACAAAATGTATGGAATTGTTTCAGGTTCTCTAATTTTGGTATTTCAGGTTGCTTTATTTTTGCTTCCGGAACGTATTTTTCAATAAATTTAGCCTTTTCAAGTCCTTTTACAAAAATTGTTGACTGTGATAAATCCTTCAGTATGCTAGGCAATTTGTTGTAATTGATATTTCCGCTTTTCCATCTTAATCCATTTATTTTGCTAAAGTTGAAATCATCTTGCCATCTAGCCTTTGGTGACAATTCATTATAACGGTATGGAGGCTTAAAATAATATAAGCTTGGTGTAAGCGAGCCATAATGTAAGACCGACAGCTCCTTAGCAAACTGCTGGCCATTATTTCCACTGACAAACTGAATGTCTAAAATAATCCCGTCTGAGCTCATGACTTCAACTATATAAAAGAAAATACCAAATGAGCTTTGAATCTATATTCCAATCCTTTTATGGCGTCACACCAACACCGGTGCGCCAACACCGGCGCACCAACACCGATGCACCAACTCTGGCGTCACACCAACACCGGCACGGCGCACCGACACCAGAATATAAATACTTACCTCGCTCGATAAAATGCAGTAACTTACAATCACTATGTTTGAGTGCTTGGAATGTAACAGGGCATTCACTCGTCGAGAGAGTCTTGTTAGACATAAAAAACGATCAACGCACACACTCAGAAACAGAGAATATGAAGATATCTATAATGCTATGGAGTATGAGGATGATAATAGACATAGCCCCACAGAAATCATTAGAAATAAAATGTTTAAATTAAGAAGAGGTCGGGAATATTTACAAATTCAAACACCGAAAACAGTTTCCGAACATGCTAACAGCGAGAACAGATCTAGTAATATTTTCTCTAAGCAACTGCAGATGGATAAATATGAAGAGAGTCAAGTGGAACCATATAATAACAAAAATCCAATTCTTGGAACAGATCAGAGCTCAGATTCAGAGCCAATTACAAAACGAGCAAAGTTGGTTGAAGATGTAAATAAATATAGTCAAAACTATGGTGAAATTTGCCAATACCCCTGTAAAAACCAAGATGATGAGTCAAAATTGTATACTTCTGAAGAAGGAGAAGATGATGAAAACTTGCAAAGTTCAGATTTAGAATCAATTAACAAAGTCTCAACAAAACGAGACAAGTTGGTTGAAGATGCGAATAATGATACCGAAAACTTTCCTCAATATCGCTACAAACACCATCAATTAAATATTCAAGATAAATATGATGATGAGGGAAATTCAAACTTATGCGACCCCATGAAGACGATTGAGCTAGCAAATGTATTAACGAATAATCGCATAACAAAAAAGTTTTTTAGAGGAGTCTTTCCATGCAACCATTTACCGCTAAAAATAAAAAACCTGCATGCGTAATAGCTAATACGGATCCTGCACATAAAGCCGGGAATCATTGGGTAGCATTTTATTTTCCAAAAGAAGGACCGGCGGAGTACTTTGACTCGTTTGGAAGATACCCAACCAATCTTCACTTTAAAAAATTTTTATTAGATAATTCGACCACCTTTTTAAATAATAAAAAACGATTGCAAGGACAACATTCATCAACTTGTGGGCATTATTGCTGTGTGTTTCTATATTCCCGATGCAGGGGGCGAGGTTTGAAAACTTTTTTAAATCAGTTTTCCTCGAGTGACGTAGATTTAAATGACCGGAAAATAATTAATTTTTATTTGAAGGATTTTGCACAGGGTGGCGGGAATTTATGTAACCAATCATGCAGACCTGAGATCAGCGCTATAAAATTCTGAACATAAAGTGTTAGTATTCAGAGTACAAGTTTAATTTGAGCAACATGGAGATATCACGAAAGAGACAAGGGATATCATACTCAAGCCGACGGAACTATACAAATTATTTGAGATATTGAAGTTTTTCAACATTATTAGGTTCCATAACAACAACGCTACCGATTGTCTGAAGGAATACTACAACAAGTATGCGACAAATGCAAGGAAAAAAGATGTTTTAACGCTAACATACGAAGATTTTTTTTTATTCCAAGTACAACTTCCTATGTACATTTGAATTATTCGCGTCTTTTTTACGAAATACCTAGGCATTGTATTACTAATCATATTTTGATCGATTAATTTTGAAATAAATAAATAAATAAAAAATATATATATAAATTGTTTTATTTAAAACTTTTATTTATGTACAAATAAATATTAATACAATTTTTAATAGCTCATCATACAGTGGGTTTTACGTGCGACTTCGCTTCCTCGAAAATTCATTCATTCACAACGTAAATAACAACCGTAACAAAACAAAACAACAACAAAATACTCTACGCACGTAATAATCGAAATTGTATGGTACCTTGCAGTCATAACAGGTTCGCAGAAAGATCAGCAGCATCCTCACCATAGCATACATTCTGCACTTCAAGTCTTCGCTTGAGTTTTTTTTGCAAAGATTCTGCTCGATCAGAACCGTTTCCACTACAACAAAGTGTAAAGCAAGCAGCCTTAACGCTTGGATAATATTGTTTGTAAAATCCTGGCCATCATAAATCACTGGCCCTGCCTTGCTCTGTGTCTCTTAATTCCTTTCATAGGTAGTGCTCAAGATCCATTTTTGTTTTCATCATCCACACTGTCTGCCTGTGGGGCAAGGGGAACCTCGCGTAACATTGTTATTCATATGTTGTGACTCCTCTTAAGCAGCGAAAAATTGGCTTCGCAGGTAATTTACCTGGTTTTAGTGTGCAAGATCCACACGGGCATTTTGCCTTTCTTTCTTATTTCACGTTATGGTCGCCTGTTATAATGGGTTTGCTCACCTTGCAAATACTCCATAGAGCAGGAAATGTTTTTTCCTTCCTGATAACAGGTATTCAAACGCAAAAACAAATTTTTCCTCCAACAATAACACATTATTCTTCAGAATTTTAATATACAAAACAATTTTAGTTTTAAATACAAATGTATTCTAAAGAATTAGCACAAAAATTATACATTTGTATATTAAAAATAATGCTATGTCGTTTTTTATATTAGTGAACAATTTTTTAATGCTTCTACATTTTTGTAGTTAGTTTTCTCAACAACTATTTCTTGGACATTTTTTTCTACAGAAATTTTTTGAAAAGCCATCATGAGTCAATTATATCGATTTTAGATCGGAAGTACCGCGTGAGCTCTGCGGGCGATAAACGCTTTTATCACATGTTTCCAACGGTAAGATGTGATGTTGTTTTTTTATCAGGGGTATGGGGAACGTTGAATAAAAACAGTAACAAACATGTGATCCTCTGGATGTTCTACCAAGCGATAATCTATGCGCAAGTATAAACTGGTTCTTATGGCGTAAGCTTATGCATATTACGAATAATCCTGGCCTGCAGTAACTTGCAAGTTTTACTTTTGCTTTTCTCATCCAGTCGAGATACCTGATGGTTGATTATTTTGTTTTTCATAAATCAATATTAAGATATCATCATCAGGCAAAAAAATCCAAAAGAAGCAAAAAACACAGATAACTACCCATTCAGAAAAAAAAGGTAAACGAAACAAATAAAGATACTCAAGTTTTTCTCTCTGTAGTAAAGGGCAATGGACATGGCACTGGCATATTTGCATATAATTAACGCTCGAATCTTTGACTCAAGAGTAGGCATAATTTATTGCACTTTATTGCCGCAGTAAAAATCATAAACATTACGTCGGGGGAATCTCCATAAAATTCTAAATAGGCTTGAGCCAGACAATGGACACCTGCAATTGCATATAATTAATGCCCGAGTGCCATCACCAATAGTTCTAAGCGAGCACTTTTGCTTTCAAGAACCGTCGATTATTTTACACCATTTCTCTTCATGCATTTTGTATTTTTCATTCATACATCTTCGAATCATTCATTTCTTCTTTTAGTTTTTCACTTTTCAAGGTGTAAAATGTTTTCGGTGCTTTGCACACTCGCGGCTCGCTGAAGATCTTTTTTTATTCTTTCTCATCGGCTTTTTATTTCGCTTTAAACCTTTACCAGGGTAATAATTACACAACAACGTGTTTTCAGAATTTTTTTTGCTCTTTCGATTTTAGATCGGAAGTACCGCCTGAGCCCCGCGGACGATAAAAGCTTTTATCACATCTTTCCAACGGTAAGATGTGATGTATGGGGAACGTTAAATAAAAACAGTAACTTACTCAGTTACGGCCAAAACAGCTTTTGGAATTAATAATTGCTTTTTTTGTTCTCGCATAACATTTTCTTTATCCATAATAATATTCTAGTTACTATTAATATTATTAACTGCTGGTAGTAATTAATATCCTCTCTTTCAATAATGAATGAAAACAACAGCCTTTCCCTTTCTCACACACATTATCTTTAATTTTTTAAAAATAAAGCATAAACATTTCCGTAAAATTTCATTCACGCAGAAGTTGTTTTTTTATTTCCACGTCTTAAACCGTCGTTTCCTTTTTTTCATTTTAAACCGGCAGATTTTGCTTCTCAAATTGCTGCTGCTGCAGTTTTTTCTGTTTTTGTTTTGTTTTTTCTTTCTTTCTCATTTCGCAGGCTCTTGCAACTGCCATCACGATCATGTGCACATTATTTTCGTCGGGTCGCACAGGTAAACCTCGCAAGATCTAAAAATAGAATTCCACAACTGCATATATGTACACAAATAACCCGACTTCATCCAACTGCCGTTTTGGTCAAGTTGGCTAAGGCGTTGGTTTTTTATATTCGGTTTCGTGCGGCGCGAGTTCGAATCCCAATCACGTTTGCGTTTTTTCTAGGGAATGACTTGTACAGAGTGTAAGATCAATATCATTAGCTACCGCCGTAGTCGGCAAATAATAAATTATTTCTCATTCATTCACTCGGTTTCATAAGTTCAGGTTATAACAACAACAACAACCATGCAATACTCTCCAAGAATTGCACATAGGCAACTCCACTACTTTCCCCTTTCGCTTCATGCTGAGTCCCTGACGTGGCCCACACCTTTCATAGGATAACGCTTTCGGGCACACACGCTGGCGCCATTTCATAGGCCACTACTGTCTGGCCAAAGTGTGGGGTCCTATAGAAAAACATGCTTGCTTGCCTGCGCAGAGTGCAAGATCTCCCATAGCAGCCCATTAGTACGCGGCGGCAAATGAGCACGTGCGCCATCTTTGGAGCTGGATGCCTAAGCGACCGGTACCTGCCATATCCCCTGCCAAGCCAAGCCCCCAGACCACCGCCGAGTCCCCCGCCGAGGACCCCGCCGAGTCCCCCGCCCCAGCCCAGCCGAGCCCGCCGAGCCCAAAGCCACCGACCCTGACCGACTCGTCCAAGCGTCTCAAGGTCAACCACCTTGACCTACATCCCACGGCCCTGATTGATTGATTGATTGATGACTGACAGGTGGTTGACCTTGACCCAGTTCCCAAGGTCAATGACCTGCCGTGACCTAGTTCCCAAGGTCACCAAAAAGTTCTCACGCCAAGGTGCCGGAATACCTACTGACATCGTAGTAGTCTAATTATATTGTTAATTTTTATGAGTGATAGCATTAATTATTAGTTTAGTTCGGAATAGACTCTCATCAAGACAAGAGTTGATTTACTGCGTTAGGATTGGTTATAAATTATCCGCCGCCCGCCGTATATTGTTCAATAAATAAATTATATCAAGGTTTGCCTAGGTTTCATTTGGACGCGAACATTTTGGGTTTCAGTTGCACGCAAACAACAACATTCAGCAATAGAATAAATGGCAATACTAATTTATTTAATAAAATCAATGTAAATTTGAAAACAGATTTCTTGACATCTATCCGTTACACTACCTCTGTAACAACGCTACCTAAATTAACTGGAACAACGCTACCTAAATTAACTGGAATATCATAATTATAATGCTATTAAGGGCTCTTCTAAACCGATTTGCTACACAAGAAGTTCGTTAACCAATGTTAACTCATTTGATTTTACAAATAATAGTTTTACCTGCAATAAGACAAAAGGATATTGTCAAGTACTCAACTGCTGCGGACAAACAGTTAGCAGTTAACATCGCAAGCATCTCAACGCAAGGAACGATTTTCAACGTCCACTGCAATACCAGTTGTCCATAATAAAAATGAATTTAGCATTGGAAAACCAAAATCAAGTGTTCCTTCGTACTTTATTTGTTCTTCAACAAAATCCTCATGCTCTAACTTTCCTAACAATATTCTACCTCGCAGAAATGCAATTGACTCAAACAATTCAACTTTAACTACCTCATAAAATTACTATTATCCTTTTCAAACACAATAGTCCTCGAATTGCAGGTTAAATTTTAATACAACCACCTGCACAACTGCACAATCTCAGCGGATAATTTCATATCCTCCTTTAAAATTAGAACAACTATAACAACTGGCTACAAATTTTCGTTTACGTTTAGCTTAATACCTTCAATATGACTTATCCAAAGAATGAAAATCATGCCTCGAAGATATCAGTGCCTACATAAAATTTCAACTACCTTTTGGTCCTTTCTTGCCGCTGTTACCTTATATGAAACAACGCAATCATACAATCCCACACATATAAAATTTAAAAATATTCTCTTTTTTAACATCAGTCTACACAGACAAAATCTTATCAATCTGATAATTTCAACAAGTATCCGACTAATTACACGCCCTGTATACATATAAGGATTGCACATCCCAGTCTGAAAATTGAATTTGAATCTTCTTCCTCATACATAACCTAATGTCAGTTAAACGAATCGCATTTAATTTCTTCAGTCCATCCACTCTGCTTCATTTTAAAATTTAGTTCTATAAATCTCCTCATTAACAAACTCAATAATACTTAACCTTGAACTTGAAATCAATTCATCTGAAATTCCTCGTTAACATTGTAGTAATAACAACATTACATTTGAATAATAACAACATTTGAATAATAACAATTCGATTATCATAAATCGTTCGTCGGGCCCTCTCAACTCCCGTTGTTATCAATTAAATATTCGTTACCGCTATCCTTGATCAAAGCAGACATTAAGATTACTTAATTTATTTTTAATTTAAAAAGAACTCCAAAGATTATAGAATCTTAATTATTATTATTTATTAGAAAATGTAACAGTTCAATGAGCTTGCTTTTCTGAGCATAACTTCTCAAATCGGGGTTGAAATTTTGAAATCGAGATCTCATTTCTTTTTCTAAATTGATTTGTGACCTGTATTTCGACTTGATTACTGCAACTGCAGAAAAGCCAGTTTCACACAAGTACCACACGTAGCAAACGGCAAAAGAATTTTTAAAGCTGTAGTGCTGAGAGTTGAGAGTAAGATATTCTTGGGATACATTGCTCCAAAATTGAAATAGGTTGTCTTTGTTGAATCGTAATCGTATCACAAGATAGTTCTAACAGTTGCTCTTCCTCGACTATTGAAAGTGCAGATGGGAGTGGGTTCGATATGAATGGATCTCTAATCCAACAATTTTATTTTCCACAATTTGCTCATTAATGTCATGAATGCCAAGACTAATCGTATTGTTAGAAAGAGGAATATTTTTTGTTTCTTTAGTCGCCGATTCTCCAATCATCACTACAGGTAAAATAAGATCTTCAGTGATCGTGTGTGGCTTTTTGCATTTGGAAATACGGTGAGCGACCTTGTAAGAGGCAAGCAGTGCTTTGGAAGGAATAGATGCTATTGAAAACAAGGATGAAAGAGTGGAAAATCGAAAGAGCGGGGAGCGACGTGATAAAACACTCATTCATTACGTGGCGTGTAGGCGACCTGTGCGTACCTTCTCGCGACGCCCTCAGGATAGCACTGCGACGCCCCAGGGCGTCGCGACGCCTAGTTTGGGAACCCCTGGTATATACTATGTCCGCAAGCAAGCGCAAGCAAATAATATGGTACAAAATTCAGAGCAGACGAGTCATAGGATTGTCTCTTAGACAGCGTTCATACCGAGGGTCTATACGATAAGCGACATATCGCTCGCGATATGTCGCGGCGATATATTGCTAGGAGGGTTCACACCAGCAGGCGATATATCGGCGTGAAATGGGTGATAAAAATTTGGTAGGAGTACAATTCTCATTACTTCAGTTACAAATATCAGTTCAAGTGAGGAAGACGTGGTAGTGGCTTATTGGTTCTGGCGTACAATCCTACAATCTTACCAACGTGCACCATAGCTCGGCTGTTCTTTCTCGAGAGCTGTCTCAACATGAATCAAATTTCAGGGAGTTTTATCGAATGAATCCTGAAAACTTTCATTTTCTGAAAAGCCTGGTGTCAGGAACCGTTGAAAAAAAAAGATACACAATTCCGACACGGGACGGACGGCCAATCCCCAATACTCACGCCAACTGCAAATTTATCGATCCACACGTTGGACAAGTAGCATTGGGGACAACCTTGGTGCTAACGTATGGAGCCGGCCTAAGGAGAAAAGGAACATTGCCTTACCTTACCTCTGCACTACTAGTAAGGCTGAGGTAGCCGTACGTTTCGAATTATTTATTTACTTTGGCATTACTTACTACATAGTAGAATAGAAGCATTGTAGTAACTATTTTGATATTTTAAGAGCAAGATGAATGAGGTAGTTTATTTTCAGACCTTCTTTTGCCTTTTTCCAGTTTAGTGATATAGACATCCACTTCCAGTTTGAACAGTTGATCAATTTTGTTTACATATGTATGTACATCATTTCATCATAAGTGCGTTGATCAAACAAACCTCGTTAAAATACGCGTATATATATATATATATATATTGTAATTTGTAAACTTAGATACACGTATTCATGAATACCCTTAATATAAAGTGTATTAATAAATTTATATACTTAGATATATTAATATCTGAATTGTATTTTTTTAAAATAAACTTGTAATAATACAAAATACTGCGCCAGCAACGAATCGCTGAAGCGACCGGCAAATAATTCTGTTCCCACCACATTTTTATCGCGCCGATATATCGCCGAGGTGACCAGCAAGTCGAACTTCAAGCGATATGTCGCTTACGATATGTTGCTCTATCGCGCCACTGTGAACCTTTTTTATCGCTTCCCTTTAGATTTCAAGTATTTTTTTGTGCGTGTCGCGTATCGTATATCGCTCGCGACATATCGATTATCGCATATCGCTCCAGTATGAACGGGGCCTTACAAAGACGTGAACGATATCGATAATGAAAACGAAGAAATTAAGGAAATTACGTCATAATCGAGAGAGTTAAAATTCATATTTAGGGCCACTCAGCTGGTTTCTCAAGATTCTAGTGAAAATTATATGTACTGCACATTAAATCGAAACCAATTACGGGGCGATGATAAAAATTTAATTTCATGCGTTTTTAAAGGAAGAGAAAATCCTAGTGGGATGAATTAACAAATTTATTCATAATTAACGTTTTATTATTTTAGCTTCCCTTAAGTCAATCCCTTTGATCACTTACCAATTCAATTCTAGAATCATGGTTATTGTTTATATGCTATTTTATTTTGAAGCACACCAAAGTTTTTCAAGGGGGGGGGGGGGGTATGTTCAATTCCTCCACGGCAGAGAATTTTCCTTGTTTACCTTTCGTGTTTTTTCTTCCCTGAGTCCGATCACCATATCACCTTAGGGCACTTTAAAACTTCTTTATTTCAGACGGATAACGCTATTTCAAGGAGAACTGGTGCAATCTAACATATCTAGTGAACGCTATGGGAAAGGAAGCATGGTCACTCGGCTATAGTGGACATTAATTTTCAACATGTGACATCATCATCTCTGGCAATCGTGGACATTAATCAGCACCACAAAACATCATTATATTCAATACCTACTAATCTAGCTTTAAATTGATTGTTCCCAAACACTCACTTAAAATTTACGATATTCCTTCAAAATTTTATCTGGTAACACCGATCAACTCAACACAGGCATACGTATAAAATCTCATCCCCACTTTTATCCTCGAAGCAAAGATCACTTCAAACGTTTCGGTATACCTTTCTATCCCCACTTGAATTAAATTCAAGCAAGTTAGGGCCGTGTTACAATTGGGGCTTTGGCTTCGACTTCAACTCCGACTGCAAAGAAAGCCCCCAGAGACTTCGACTTTAAAATTAAATTGTAGCTTTGACTGCAATCAGCTGTTTTCTTTCAAAGCAGAAGCAAAGAAGAAAATTAATATAACAAAATGCTTTGGAATAATTTTTAATGATGTTCGCAGTCTATAAAAAATACAAAAAATTCAAAACGGTTCATTTTGCTTTAAATAAGTGGTTTTCAGTTCTTTCACATGAAGTGAAGTTGGTTGCAGGCGGAAGAAGCTTTGAATTTTCTTAAAGCCGGACTGCAGTCGAAATACAGTCGCAGACAAAGTTCAGTCGAAGCTTTTATTTAATCAGCTTTAATGGCATTACATGTAAACAAAGCCCGAAGCTAAGTCAAAGTAAAGTCAAAGCCCCAATTGTAACATCGGCCTTAATAAATAACGTTGCGCGAGTTACGTCCCCGACTCCACCCTAAATAAATACACCATATAAATATAACATATACATATATACAAACACAACTCATTTATAAAAATTAATTACAACTTTCTGTTCTTTTAAATTTCCATTTCTCACGATATTTTGCTTATTTTGCTATTCCCACAAAAATTGTAACCTAACGCTTTTGTTTTTCTCTGTAATGATAAAATTTCATGTCTGAACTATTTCCGTTGTTAGCTGTTAAGAAAATTTTCTAAAATAAAGCTTTAGTCTAGTACGGAGATTTAAATTGTCAAGTTGTCTAATAAATTTATAAAATTTAAATTGGAATCTGCTTTATCTTTTATTTTGTGATTGTTTATCCTCTAATTAATCAAAGTTCGTTATTGGCGCAGTCATCGGTAGGATTCTGTCAATTGGAATCCTTGTTAAATCGTCCTGTCGTAAATTCGGGAGTTAATTAAGAATTTTTAGAAACAGTGAAAGTTTTGTCAAAAGCATATTGGCAACTAAATTTCAGTGTGTTAATTTAACATTAACTCCGTGTCGAAGGTATTACGGCATATAGTGAATTCGCTGGACAACAAACATTGGAATCGAAGCACAGCAACGAGGGTACATCGTCAGCTGGTGGATCTCAATTCTTTAGCTTCGTCGGACCACAACCAACTCGGCAATTATCTACATTCAGGAGGAAATGCAATTAAACTGGCTTACATCAATCATTGTTCTTGTGGGGTAAGTTCATAACTGATACATATTTCCTCTAATGTCCTTCCTTTCTAAATTAAATTCCAAAAATAAGAAAATTTCTAAAGCTCCGTACAAAGCTCCAGGGTTAAAAAACGCCGCGGAAGACGGATATAACTCTGATTCTGAAATATTTTTTAAGTCAAATTCTCAAAACAAAAATAATAGTGATTTAAGTAAAATAAAATTTGAATTAAAAAGTGATAATAATTTTGAAAATATATTTGATTCTAAAATGATAAACGAAAGTAATGTAAATTTAATAATGCCTAGTGGTAACAGTGCTCCAACTATCGGTAGTAATCAGGTTAATAATCCTATTAGTAGTTATGTTCAGGGTGCCAACAATTCTCCTATCGCTAACACCAGTGCCAGTGCCAGTGTTCCAACCGTTAGTAGTAATAATTGTTTTAGTGGCATTGGTTCTAGTGGCAATATTTACCACGGTAACAGTAACAATGTTAATGTTAATTCACTTTTGACCAGTTTAAAAATTCCTGATGCCATCAAAGATCTACCAACCTTTGACGGTAATAGAAGATCATTGTTTGACTTTATCGATAATGTAGAAGAAATTTTGGGATTAATGATAGGAATCGACGGTACAAATTATGCTAAAATAATACTAAGATCTATTAGGAACAAAATTGTGGGTGATGCTAACGAAGTGTTGAACATGTATGGCACACCAATAATATGGGAAAATATTAAAAACAATCTAATCACACATTATTCCGATAAGCGGAACGAAACAAGTTTAGTTCGTGACTTACACTGCTTAAGACAGAACTCAGACACAGTGGAGAAATTTTACTCACGAGTTATTGAAATTCTGTCTACCATTTCTAATCACGTTAGAGTTCATGAAACCGATCGGAACGTTATAACATCTAAACAAACCCTATACCAAGAAATGTGTTTGAATACTTTTTTGTCTGGTTTAAGAGAACCTCTCGGCTCTACAATTAGGGCAATGAGACCTATTACGTTAGTACAAGCATTTAACTTTTGTTTGACAGAGCAAAATACATACTACATGAGGAATCACCAACCAATCAAGACAAATATTGTTAGGAAACCACCAATTAGACCCGTACAACCTACCTACAACCATCCAACTGCAACACCAGTGTTTAATTTTCACTCTCAGAACCCAAATTTTCATCAACCTCAAAAATTTAGTTTTCAGCAACCTTATAGGCCTGTTCCTCAACCATTTTTCAAACAAAATGTTCAACTACCCCAAAAATCGTTTCAACAGAACCATAACTTCAGTCAACAATTCAATAAAGATAATAACCAAAATTTCAAAAATCGCCCTGTACCCATGGATACTTCAAGTGGAAATTCTAACTTAAGGTCAGTTAAAAAACCTGGACAAATAAATAATTTTTCTCAATCTTCTAATTTTCCAAAATATATAGCAGAAGAATTATTTAATGTCGAACAGTGTGGAGAATCTAAGAGCCATGCTTTTTATAATAACTATTTGAACGAATTACCTATTACTGAGCCTAATAAATTCGACAATCAAAGTTACTATAATAATGATAGTTTCAATGAAAATTTTCAAGCTTTGGATGAATTTTACTATCAGTCTGAAGTAAATGAAGGTGAAATCGACGACGAAAATTTTCCATTAACTGCCTCGAAGACTCACTCGGGTATATAGATTTTAATACTCATGAACATACCTCTTACCATATATCCATATTTTAGGGAACGACAATGAACCTTTGAAATTTCTTTTAGATACCGGAAGTAATATGTCTTTTATCAATCCGGAGTTGGTAAACCCAAATTTAATCGAAACTATAGAACCAGTGGAAATAAAAACAGCATTCAACACTCACCTAATAGATAAGCAAATTAAATTGAATGGCTTGGTTGAACTCAAAACCAAAGAAAGTCTCACATTTTTATTATTCAAATTCCATAATTACTTTGACGGGTTAATAGGTTTAGGGATAATGAGGCAACTTGGCATAAAATTAGACTTTGAATATTCTTTACTAAATACTAGAGACATAGCTATACCTGTGATCTACAAACCGAATTACATATCTAAACTATACACTGTCCCGCCCCGAAGCAAAATAATAGCCCACTTACCAGTCGATATAAAGACAGGAGACATTCATATGAAACCAGTCAAAATTAAAGAACAATTAGTAATACCCGAAGGAATCTTTAAAGCAAGAGAATGGTATGCTTATGTAGAGGTAATCAATTATTCAAATTCTTCTCAAATCTTTGTCATGGAACAACCAATAAAAGTTGATCCATACAGTCACAATCAATTCTTCGAAATAAATAACTTTTCTATCAACAATCAAGGAAATCCTCAAGCCAATTCAGATATATCCGAACTACTTGGAGTCAATCACCTAAACAGTGAAGAAAAGACTTCTATTCTAAAACTATGCAAACGTTTTGAAGACATATTTCTTAAAGAAGGCCAAAATTTAAGCTTCACAAACCAGATAAAACATGAAATTAAAACAAAGGATGATCTTCCTATCTATACAATATCGTATAGATACCCGGAGATCCATAAGCAAGAGGTTCAACAACAGATTTCAAAAATGATTAGTGATGGTATTATCCGTCCAAGTTTTTCTCCTTGGTCCTCACCCATCTGGATAGTCCCAAAAAAATTGGACGCCAGTGGGAAACAAAAATGGCGATTGGTTGTTGACTATAGGAAGTTAAACCAAAAAACAATAGATGATAGATATCCACTACCCAATATAAACGAAATCCTAGGCAAATTGGGTAAAAGCCTCTATTTTAGCACACTTGATTTGGCATCTGGTTTTCACCAAATCGAAGTGAAACCCGAGGATATACCCAAAACGGCATTTACAGTGGAAAACGGCCACTACGAATTTATTCGAATGCCGTTTGGCCTTAAAAACGCCCCATCAACGTTTCAGAGGGTTATGGATAATGTCTTACGTGAACTATTAGGAAAAATTTGCTTGGTATTCATGGATGACATTATTATATTTTCCACCTCACTTCAGGAACACCTCGAAAATCTCGCCGCTGTATTCCAAAAACTGAGACAAGCTAACCTCAAAATTCAGATAGACAAGTCCGAATTTCTTCATAAAGAAATTGCCTTTCTGGGTCACGTCGTTAGCCCACAGGGAGTCAAACCAAACCCAGACAAGCTCAAGGCAATAAAAAACTTCCCAATGCCAAAAACACCGAAACAAATAAAGTCCTTTCTGGGACTGTTAGGTTATTATAGGAAGTTCATTAAGGACTTCGCTAAGCTTACCAAACCGTTAACTGAATGTTTAAGAAAGGATAAACAAATAAGACTAGATTCGCAGTATAAACAATGCTTCGAAACTTGTAAAAACCTTCTATGCAATGAACCCATATTGCAATACCCGGACTTCAGTAGGGAGTTCAACTTAACAACTGATGCTAGTAATGTGGCTATTGGAGCCATACTATCCCAAGGCCCTATAGGTTCGGACAAACCGGTTTGTTATGCCAGTAGAACACTGAGCAAGTCAGAACAAAATTACAGCACTATTGAAAAAGAGTTTTTGGCCATTGTATGGGCCACCAAATATTTTAGGCCTTACTTATTTGGAAGGAAGTTTAAGATCATTACCGATCATAAACCCCTAACATGGCTATTTTCGTTGAAGGAGCCTAATTCGAAACTAATCCGTTGGCGCCTGAAGCTCGAAGAATTCGATTACGAGATTATATATAAAAAAAGGCAAAGAAAATACCAATGCTGACGCCCTGTCTCGTGTCGAAATAAATATTACTGAATCCCTTCAAAATAATGTTGATGACACCGAAACCTTTACAGTACACTCCGCAGAAGAATGTTCAAATGATGGAATACCAATTTCGGAACGACCTTTGAATGAATTTTCGTTCCAGTTAGTATTGGAAAAGACAGAAAACCCGTCTAAACCTCGAAAATCCCTTGAAATACTATTTAAAACCAAACGAAGACAGATCATAAAACAAAGTGATTTGGATAACGAAACTAACTTAATAAATATCCTTAAAGATTACACACATCCAAAAAAATTAACAGCCATCATTACAGATGACATTACCTTTAAATTACTTCAAACAGTTTATACGAAATATTTTAGCAATAGTAATGTAAACTTAATCCGCTGTAAAACAATGGTACAAGACATTCTCGAGACAGATAAGCAAGAACAATTAGTTCGAAGCTATCATGAAAAATCAAATCACAGAGGAATTGCTGAAACATTAGCACATTTAAAAAGAAATTATTATTTCCCTAACATGAAAAAAACTATAACTACCCTTATTAATAAGTGTGGAGTTTGTTTAGGAAACAAATACGAAAGAAATAAACAACCACTTAAATTCGAATTATCCGAAACACCAACTGAGCCCCTGCAGTTAGTACATATTGACATATATTCAGTCCATAAAGAAAATTTCTTAACCATAATAGACAAGTTCACCAAATTTGCTAGTGCCTACCTACTGACTAATAGAAATAGTATGAATGTAATCCAGAGTCTTAAACACTTTTTCTCACACCACGGAATCCCGAAAAAATTAATCTACGATAATGGCCTTGAGTTCACCTCAGGCATGTTCAATGAATTTCTAAATCTGTACGATATTAAATCTCATTTGACAACAGCCAAAAATTCAACTGGAAATTCACCCGTTGAAAGGCTACATTCTACCTTAACCGAAATAATAAGAATTATATATAATCAAAATAGTAAAAAACCTATTAGCGAAATTATGAATGAAGCCATTCTTACATATAACAATTCAATTCATTCATCGACAAACTTAACACCATTTGAAGCAATAACAGGTCACTACAATTCTTCTACGCCATTCCCAAAAAATCCCACGGTACAGACCAACCAAGACTATTTAGAAAACCATAAGAAGGAATATGAGGGTTTAGCGAAATTAGTTCATGAAAGAAGCTTGAAAGTCAAACAAAATAGTATAAACAAATTAAATCGGAATCGTAAAGATCCACCAAATTTTGAAACCAACGAAGTAATCTATGAAGCTGATAATCGGCGAAATAAATTGGCACCTAGGTTTATGAAACATAAGATTATAAAAAATAATAAAATCACTGTCCTTACAGATAAAAGAAAGGTACACAAACACAAAATTAAAGGAAAACGTAAATTTTCAGGTTCATCGGCGACTCCCAGGAACAACGATTAAGTATTCAGGAGCTGAAAAAGAACCATGGACTACTGTCTTTGAAATTGGGGGATGCTAGGTTGATCGAGGGTTATTCCAAATTGTTGCATATAATTAATCTGACACAATATCAAATTGGCATGGAAGTTGTTGGCAAAAATGTGAACAGTCTACTTAATCAAACGAGAAACAAAGAGGAATACAAAATTAAATCAAAAATATTACAGAAAAAATATGATAAATTCTTACAAAATTTAGACCTTATCATACCAAAATATAGAGCAAGGCGTGGTCTGATAAATGGTTTGGGCACTGTTGTCAAAGCAATAACTGGAAATCTAGATCAAAATGATTATGACGAAATCAATAAACATTTAAAATTGTTAGATAATAATCAGGGTAATTTAGGAAATCAAATTAATAAGCAAATAATATTAAATGAAAAGATGATAGAAAGATTTGACAATATTTCCAAACATATTAACGAACAACAAGAAACAATAGAAAATTATTTACAAGAATATCAATCAAATATAACTAACAAGATAAGAAAATTTAATGAGAATCTAATATTCAACCAATATTTTGAACAATTACTATACGACATCGAATTACTCAATGATCATATAAAAGATATTTCAGAATCCATAATTTTAGCCCGGCTAAACATTATATCAAAGCATATTTTGCACCCTGACGAAATATTTTATATCCACGAGATACTAAGAGATCAAAATACCATTATTCTATCAGACGACAATATTTATCAAATGATAAAATTACAAGCCTTTTATAATGCTTCAAGTTTAATTTTTGTTATACAAATTCCCATCCTTTCCAAACAAAACTTTTTTCTTTACCATCTGAAAGAGCTGCCATTAAACGATAATTACACCATAGCCCTAAAAGCACCCTTCCTTTTATTAAACAAATTTATGTATCAATATATGGACGAACCTTGCCAGTTCATTGAGAACATAAGATACTGCCAAAAAACTTCATTAAAAAATGTAGCCACAGACCCATGTATACCCAACATCATATTCAACAATAAATCAAAATGTACATTTGTCCAGAACGAGATCGGAGAAAACGTACAGCTGCTGGAGCCTAATCTTCTGTTAATAACCAGCCAGGAGATCATCCTCACTGAGACGACATGTGATCCATCAATTCAAAACAAAACACTCACAGGAACCATCCTAATTAATTTCAACAATTGCACAATAAAAATTAACGACATAACGTACTCGAGTCAAACAACAACATATTGGGACTCAATTCAAGTTCTTCCAACATCATACAACGAATCTAATAGCAGTTACATCATGGAAAAGCTCATCTTAAAAAAATTAAATAATTGGACCATGGAAAACTCGAAAGCCATTGCAATTATCCACGAAGAAGCCCAAGCTTCTGAAACTCGTTTCTATACAATCGTAATAGCCACCAGTTTAGGGGTAATCATCCTTTACTTCATCTACAAAAAATACAAACAACTGAAGAAGCCACACCAACCTCAAATAGAAGGAAACCAAATCATAATACACACCCAAGAAGCAGAAGCAGGATCAACCAGGAGATCACTCAGATGGCCAACCCTTCATTCCAGGGGGGAAGACTTACGTCCCCGACTCCACCCTAAATAAATACACCATATAAATATAACATATACATATATACAAACACAACTCATTTATAAAAATTAATTACAACTTTCTGTTCTTTTAAATTTCCATTTCTCACGATATTTTGCTTATTTTGCTATTCCCACAAAAATTGTAACCTAACGCTTTTGTTTTTCTCTGTAATGATAAAATTTCATGTCTGAACTATTTCCGTTGTTAGCTGTTAAGAAAATTTTCTAAAATAAAGCTTTAGTCTAGTACGGAGATGTAAATTGTCAAATTGTCTAATAAATTTATAAAATTTAAATTGGAATCTGCTTTATCTTTTATTTTGTGATTGTTTATCCTCTAATTAATCAAAGTTCGTTATTCGCGCTTGAATCGATCTCTCTCTTGGGGCACGATCATCATCGAGGTAAGTTGGTTTTAGAGCTTGAGTATTCCTTTTCCTTTCCCTAAAAATTACTAACTTTCTCTTTGTTTTTGGGACTCGACCATAAACAACAATTGATTTATTTTCCGCTCCTTTCTTTGTTATCATTCAAGTTCAAGGCCAACTACAGAGATCAGGTGAGTACCTTATTATCACAACCTATATTGAATTTTGTCAAAAATATATATTTTTTTTTGGTGATCTCTATTTTCCCCTTGTTTCTCAATTTTGTTTTCTGAAACAACGTGCAATTACAATACGCTAAAGTTTTCGATAACCTTGCTTGAACGGATTTTAGTGATCAACGTTGATGAGGTATTCTTTGCAATTCATTAATTACTTGATTTGTGACTGTAGTTTACATCGTTCATGTGCTGTATAAGGTGAATTGTGATAAATTGATTATTTCTGTAGCTAACAACGTTGTTGAGGGTGATCACTGTAAATTTTGAGTTAATGTTGGCATCATATCCAATACATCTTAATTTAACTATCATTTATTATACGAATCATTTATTGAGTTATAATTGAATGTGCTTATTGAATTATAACTGAACTATTTTTCAGTGAATTTATAATAAAGGTGAATTGTTCCGTTTATCAATAGATAAAATTTATAACGTAACAGCTTTTGAAGTGAAACTTTTTTTGTCGCGGTAGAGTAACTTTCTGTGAAGAGATATGGGACCGTCACGAAAAATGTAAGGAATTGAGGGGAATTGACAGAGGAGGCTGGCTGAGGGGAAGTACGCCAAATCCACTTTGAAGTTTTAGGGTGAGTGCAGTACGCAGCGTAGATGGTAGAGTAGAGCATAGCTGCGAATACTCGCTTATAGAACTCTCAATGGGTTTTAAATGGGTGTGTGCATAACGCAGCTCGCTTTTTCTGCGAGCGGAAAGCGAGCTGCGTTATGCACACACCCATTTAAAACCCATTGAGAGTTCTATAAGCGAGTATGTGCAGCTATGCTCTACTCTACCATCTACGCTACGTACTGCACTCACCCTTAGATAGTGCAAAAGCTGGTTCTGTAAGAAAAAATTTGCTTATAGTCGAGGCAATGAAGCACTAAAAAGGCCAAAAGTTCCTAATTGGTTGGGCGCGGACGGATCGGAATGCGGTTTTTTGCATTCGCTTCCAAAAATTATTTGTAAAAAATGGCCCATTTTTTTCTGAACAAACCGGAAATTGCACCTGTTCACCTGTATGTATGTTTGTATGTATGTATGTATGTATGTAGACAAATCTTGCAACTTGATTTTGACCCACTTCCATATAACCGATCAACTTGAAATTTTGCATATATGTATAGTTTATATTATTATAGTATATTTTGTAAAAAAATCAAGATGGCGGCCGAATTTTGCAATTTTGTGGGGTCAAAATCAAGTTGCAAGATACGTGGGTCAAAATCAAGTTGCAAGATTTGTCTACATACATACATACATACAAACATACATCCAGGTGAACAGGTGCAATTTCCGGTTTGTTCAGAAAAAAATGGGCCTTTTTTTACAAATAATTTTTGGAAGCGAATGCAAAAAACCGCATTCCGATCCGTCCGCGCCCAACCAATTAGGAACTTTTTTGCTTCAATGCCTCGATTATTACGAGCTGGTTCTGTTTGAGTTTGAGCAAAGATGATTTTGTTGCCGAATCCTCTTTTGGGGGTTTAGCTAGGGCAAAAGTTGGTTCTGCAGTATTGCTAGAAGACAGTGGCGAGCCAATGGAGATGAGAAGCAGAATAAACGTTGCTAAGAGAAACTATTTTAGCCTTCGACAACATCTTACCTCTCGAATTTTATCTAGAGGACTGAAGTGTATACTCGTACTATATACCACGCCAATCAAGCCCGTTCTGAAGTTTGGATCAGAGGCATGGACTTTGAAAGTAGCTGATGCAACTCTTCTAGGTACTTTTGAAAGAAAAGTACTGCGTACAATATTTGGCGGTGTTTGTGAAAACAGTCATTGGAGAAGGAGATATATTCATGAATTATACCAACTGTACAGGGAACCCGACATTGTCAAAAGTAAATTAAGATGGGTGTGACACATTCAAAGGCTTGACGATAGCGATCCTGCTAAAATAGCGATAAATCGAATCCCCGATTGAAAGAGGAATTCAGGTCGACTAAAGAAGCGATACATGGGCTCCGTTTGATGAAGACTTAGTTAAGTTAGGCGTACGTAATTGGAGCGCAGTAGCCAAGAACCGAACGGCATGGAGAGAAATACTGGCGGAAGCCAAGGCCAATAATAGGCTGAAGTGGTACAGATGATGATGATGAAAGTTGGTTCTGTGGGAAAAATTTGCCTTGGGGTTTTAGTCTGGGCAACAGGTGGTTTTGTTACCAAATCCACTTTTAGGGTTTTAGTAAAGGTCAAAGCTGCTTCTGTCGGAACAATTGGCTTTTGGGGGTTTTAGTCATGGAGGCTATACAAGGAGACAAAACTACGTGTTGTCAATTTTCGTTTGATTATTGGTGGCGCTGCAGTCAAATGTACCCAAAAAAACATGGCCGATTGTATTTATCCGGTTCATGGCAAAGTTCGTTTATTACTAATATATTTTACGTTTACCAGCTTACAGCTTTTTACCAGCTTCTAAATTCAATTTATATCAATGCGATTATTCGTAATTAATCAATTTTTGATGTTTCCAATGAATTTTTATTAATTTCATGTGGGGTACATCGGACAAAGGTGACATCTGTGGCCAAAAATGAACTAGAAGTTTAGTCTCTTCTACCCATCCATTTCCTGTCATTTTCCCCATAAGAGTTTTGTCTCCTTGTATATTCGTATATTCTCCATGGTTTTAGTTTTGGTGGGCAAAAGGTGGTCTAGTTGCCAAATTCCCTATGGGGTTTTAATTAGGAGAAAAGCTGGTTTGCGGGGGGGGGGGGTGTTTGGGTGTATTTGAGGCTATCAGCGCAAAAGCGGTGTAACCCACAATTTAATCTGTTTGCGGTTTTGGTGTAATATACATTCCTTACATTATGAACTTTCAATAAAATAGTGGAGTAAGCTACTTTATGTCTTCCAAAAACATAACTGAACATAACTTAACTGTTGGACAGAACAAATATAGCGAAGTAATAGAGCAAAAAGGGTGTAAGCTGACTACACCGGTGGTTTACATCGTCTGGGCTTACACCACTTTTGCACTGATAGCCTCATTTATAACCAGATAAAAGAATCAGTGAAATAATAGATTTCATACACGAAATACTACTGTCATACAAAACAGAAGGTCCAACTTTAATAAACAAAAATTGCAGTGAAATGCTAATGATATTGAGCGGTGGTCTTAGTGTAAATTTCACCAAGCCAGAAGCACAAGCACTTCTTAGATTATAACTTCTTAGATAATAAATTCAAATTGGAGCTGAATAATGATAAAATAATAGCAACAACATGTAGAACAACGATTGACGCTGTATTTTGTAGATATTTTAATGAACTTAAATAGCGTTCTTTTTCAAAACTATCATTTCAATTTTTGATTCTGGTGAAGATTTGAATAAAAACGAATAAATATATGTTTTATACGGATAAATGAATTAGTTTAATTGTTCGTTTTCCCTACAAAATTCCCATTCGTCTGACTTTGACGTTTCACTTCCAACGTGTGTGGCGACCACACATTCACTTTTTTTCGTTATTCTTATTCCAATTGTCTCTATGATTTATCAAATTGTTAATTTTTAAAACTTTACTGAATTGTTACATTGAGTTCATTTTATTAAGAATTGAAAAAATCGATTGATTGTCGCAAAGTGAACTTTATTATTTTTCATTCATTGTGTGCTGCAATTAAAGAGCTGTTTTACACGGTGCGCTCCAGCGCATGTGCCTCACGAACGTTTGGTGATGAAGGGAGGAGTGGGAATGAAGAGAGGTACCACCCCACTTCTCCCTTTATCCACAAAGTTCGTGAGGCACATGCGCTGGAGCGCACCGTCTAAACCGGCTCAAAGGCAAATTTTTGGCAATTTATTTTCTTTGTTTGAAAGGTGTTCAACTAGAATAAAACAACGGCAACGTGGATTGCCGAATAAAATAATAGAATTAATAAAAGCTCTTTACAGCAATTCCAAATGCAGAGTTCTTCACAATGGAAAATTATCCGACAGCTTTGAAGTGAGCTCAGGAGTACGATAAGGATGCCTACTTTCGCCATTACCATTTCTCATAGTAATAAACGACATGCTCGTCAGCGGTCTAGATAGAAGAACAGGTGGTATACAATGGGGATCGCTAGACCGCCTTAAGGATCTCGACTACGCGGATGATATCTGTTTGCTGGCCCACAGACACCAGGACTTCAAAAACATGTTAAACAATTTAGCAACAGAAAGTAGCTCGGATAAATGCAAACACCCTTGAAAGGACAGCGCTAAATAATCGTGACGTGGAACTGGTAGATAAATTCTGTTACCTCGGTATTATTATTACCCGAAAACGGCGGTACAGAAGAAGGCGTCAGTTCCAGAATAAATAAAGCAAGAAGCGCATATGCATGCCTGTTTCACATATGGAGATCTACGGAGATCTCAATTAACACCAAATTGCGGCTGTTCAACTACAACGTTAAGGCAGTTCTTTTGTATGGTTGCGAATTAAGAAAAGTCACCCAATTCATCACAGGTAGCCTACAAGTTTTCATCAACTGATGCCTACGTGGCATCCTTAAAATCCGCTGACAAGATAGAATTACATGGCGGCGTGGAAGTGGAATTGGATTGGCCACACCGTGTTGAGACGTGACAAGTCCAAAGGAAATAAGACTTAATTAATTTAAAATGACAGGAAGGCAAAGCAACCTACATATGGCAGTTCCAGTACTATAAAAATTATAATGAAAGTTTATCCAAAGCTCGCCTACTAGTACATTAGAGCGAGCTTGTGCAAAGTAAACAGTATAAAAGGCGAATTTCGACATAGGAAAATCATTCTTTACCTGAACGTGGGCATAACCATAGCGGTAAGGAATCGCACACCATAGGGCTTAGATACAGGTTGGGATCCACCAAACTGTCCGCACAGATTAATTATACAATCATCAAGAAAACGCGTTCATATTATTCACTCGAATAATTCTTATCATTGTTTAGGGTTTTACTTCCTTGTGTTTTAATAATAAATAATAAACCTTTAATGTTAAATAGTGTCTTTATTTCTTTACAATTCATCAACTGAAATATCATTAATACTCATACCAATTCTACCCTCTAAACACAAATAGTGATTATCTGTAAAAAGAGAAGTCACACGCAAAAACATGGTCCTTCGAGCCGGATCTGGCCAGCGACTTATCATCACCAAGGGCAACAACTTGGGTGGCCAGTGACGCAGCATACAATTAATATCATTTAATCCAATCATAAAGAAGTTCCATCTTCAATTTTACAGCTTGTACCGTGAATCAACTTACCAGAAGTGAAATGGCCGAATTAGCCAAATTAAAAAGGCAACGGGCTTATATTATTTCAACCGTAACAATTTTGAGAAATGTTTTAGACAAATGGGATACAGACACGACCAATCACAACATTTATTTAGTGAAATCAACCCTCGATACTATGGAAAGGGCATTTGAGAAGTTTGAAGAACTACAAACTGACATAGAAGAACTTGATGAGACAGAAGAAGAACGTCGTATTGAAATTATTGAAAGTTATAATTTGGAAAGAAGTCGAGTATTACAAATACATGCACAATATACTGACAAAACCAGTAACAGTGACACATCAACACGAGATGCATCTGTGCAGAGAGTTCATCATTCCGCAGTAATCTTACCACCAATCCCATTACCAACTTTCGATGGAACTGTCGAAAAATGGGCTTCGTTCTATAGTCTCTTTAGTACGCTTATTGACCACGAAGATTTGCCAGAGATAAAGAAATTACAGTATCTGCGCTTCTCACTTACAGGAAGAGCTGCTAGAGTGATAGAAGCATTAGAAGTAAATCAAGGGAATTACAAAATCGCCTTGAATATTTTAAAGCAAAAATTCGAATGCACTGGTAGAACATTGCGCCGTCATTGGGCAATATTGCGAGAATATCCGAAGCTACAAAAGGATACACCTTCAGCCATAAACCATTTAGTTGACATTTTCCAACAGCACACTAGAGCCTTAGAAAACTTAAAGGCACCAGTATCTCATTGGGATATACCGTTAATTGATTTAATATTATCAACATTAAACACTAGCACGGTCTTACAATGGGAATTGTCGTTTGCTGGTAATGAAATGCCATCATATGTAGAATTGCTCAAATTTCTGGAAAGACGAGCCACTAGTGTAGCAAGTGTTACAACTGAACAACCAAGCTATAAGTCCTCAAGACAAGGGAATGAAGCCAGTGGTACAACTAGATTTCGTGACCGTTCGCAAACCTTTGCGGCGACAGTCAACAGCAACAATGATTCAGGTATCATGTGTCCAATGTGTAATGGATCACACAGGATTTATACCTGTAATAAATTTCGTGAGTTAACATTAGAAGAAAGACAAAAGGTAATTTCTAAAGCTTGTTTAAGTTTTAATTGCCTTGACAAAGGCCATGGAGTAAAGCAGTGTAAATCAAGGACGTCACAATACACTATTGCATGCCGAAGTTGAGGAGAAGAAGGGTAACAACACCCCTTCAGAAGGGTGTAAGGTCAAACCAGACACATGACCAAAGGAGAATGCTATACCGAGTAAAGGAAATGCAACTAGTTTGATTATAAACTCGGTGGCAAACGATATAATGGTAACGGCTATGCTAAACATTCTTGACAAGGACACTCAACCGATTCAATGCCGAGCTTTATTGGAGACCTGTTCCACCACAAATTTTATGACCGAGAGTCTAGCTAACACTCTAGGTTTGAAGAGGAGTATCTGCAATATACCTGTAGGTACGCTAAACAAAATGACAACATTCTCAAAGGAGATGGTAATCACGACCATACAATCATGCAAGAATAGTTATGAAAGAACATTGACTCTCTTAATTATACCTACCACCTCTCAAGCAGTACCAGAACAACAAATCAAGATCGAAACTGGTTGTATACCAAGGAATCTCAAAGTAGCAGATCCGAAGTTTTACCAAACCACCACCAATCGATATCCTGTTAGGAGCAGGAACGACGCTCTCATTACTATCAGTAGGGCAAATACGAATTAAGTTACCAGAGAAGCAAGAGTTCTTGTTACAGAAGACATTGCTTGGTTGGATTGTCGGAGGCGCCGCACCAACTACCAAATCATCATACAAACACCATACGTGTCATCTCACAACATCTTTAGAATTTAATTTGAGCAAGTTTTGGGAGATTGAAGAATGTCCAAGGGAAAATAAATTCTCTTTGGAGGAAACGGCATGTGAACATCATTTTCAAAAGCATGTCAAACGAGCATCTAACGGAAGATATATTGTAGCATTACCATTCAAAGCACGATTTACTAACTTAGGAAATTCATACCAATCCGCATTGAAGCGATTCGAGAGTGTTGAACGAAAATTGAGTAAAGACATAAAGCTTCAGAATCAATATCATGACGTTCTGAAGGAATATCTAACATTGGGCCATATGTCACCGGTAAATGAAGAACCGAGTATGGCTACAGCCTATTATTTACCACATCATGCAGTCATAAAGGAATCCAGTATGACTACAAAGGTTCGAGTTGTTTTTGATGCATCTGCCAAAACAACTACAGGTGTGTCGTTAAATGATAGTCTCTTGGTAGGCCCAACTATTCAGTCCAATTTGTTTTCATTGTTGATACGTTTTCGAAAATATCCGATTGTGCTAACCGGAGATATGGAGAAAATGTATAGACAGTTCTTAGTCCGAAAATAAGACAGGAAGTATCAACATATTTTATGGAGAGATAAGAATAAAAGGCTACAAACTTACGAATTGAACACCGTCACGTTTGGGATATCATCTGCCCCATATCTAGCAAATCGTGTCGCCAACATACAAGAATTATCAGATGTAAATCATTGGCGTCATGTGCGGACAAAGGATAATCCCGCAGATCTCATTTCTAGAGGTCAATTACCAACAGTGTTCATTTCATCACCTATATGGAAAGTAGGACCAGCATGGCCAGCGAAGCCAGAAGAAGCTTGGCCCCAGTCGGAGCTCACACGAGTCGATGAACTACCTAAGCAACGCCAACCTATGGGTATATCAACAAGAGTCATAAGAACTAGTGTTGGGTAGGACACGATTATAAAATGAGTTTGTAAGAGGAGCCTCTTTTTCCTTTTGAACCAGTACAATGTCTCACTTCAAATGAGGCGAGGTGTGATTGTCGCATTGGTGGGTTTATGCTCTCTTACTTTTTTTAAGGCAGTAAAATTCTCAAGTTGAAATGAGGCGAGGTGCACGTAGGATAAATATCTATTAGTGCATGAGGGGGAGGGCGTGCAAAATTCAGGTGTTTCAGGTTCCGGTGCATTTGATGTTGAAGTGGAAGTAAGCGAAGTATTTCTAATGCTATCGGTGTTTACAATCTGAGATTCACAAATTGCAGAGAAAACATGAGGTTGCTGGCTCTTTGTGTGTCGAATTAGATTGTAAGCACCGCCACCTTTGTAAGACAAAACTTTAGCACAGAAATTGCATTTAGCTTTATCATTTTTTAAGTCCACAAAATATTCCCATGCCCTCGATGTCTTTTTCTCCTCAGCCATTCTTAATATATTAAATTAAGGAACAAATCACAGAAAAAATGAAATGAATATTATAAATGTTGGTTAAAAAATAAATACATATGCAGACGTGACATACGTATGTAGGAGAAAAAAAATAGTGTAATGCTTTTTTACATTTTTTTCGTGTAAGAAGAAAAGTAGTTAATTTTTTTTAAAACTGCCTTACGAAAAAATTTTAATAAAAACAATTTTGTTTACTTACGTTTTTGTCTATAAAAAAATCACTGAAATCTTAAATAGCAAACTAAATTACAAAAGGTGCTAGCTTAATTTAAGTCCCTCACCAAAATGACAAAAACAATCAAATTAAAGAAAGAAAGAAAATAAATACATACCAATGTAAAGCTTTTATTATGGGTTTGTTTCTCTTATGCATAAAACTGTCTCAGAGTAGGTACGAAACCTATGCCTCCAGAAAGTATATTTATATTTTACAATCTCACCTCCCCTAATTTAAAGTTGGGAATTTTGATGCCGCAAAAGAAATAAGAAATGTCTCTCCGCTATAAAATTTCACTCCCTCGAAAAATGTAAGAATTGTCTCTCCAGGACAAAACTTCCCTCCCTCGAAAAATGTAAGAATTGTCTCTTCACTACAAAACTTCCCTCCCTCGAAAAATGTAAGAATTGTCTCTCCAGGACAAAACTTCCCTCCCTCGAAAAATGTAAGAATTGTCTCTGAACTACAAAACTTCACTCCCTCGAAAAATGTAAGAATTATCTCTTCACTACAAAACTTCCCTCCCTCGAAAAATGTAAGAATTATCCTCAAGTACAAAACTTCACTCCCTCGAAAAATGTAAGAAATGTCTCTCCATCCAGTTCGTATTTACAATCTCACCACGGCTCAGTTTGAATAGGATATTTTACTACCGCAAAAGAAGTGAGAAATGTTTTTCCGTTCGTGTTTACAATCTCACCTCGCCGCAGTTCAAATTGGATATTTTACTGTCGCAAAAGAAATAAGAAAATGTCTCTCCCGTTCATGTTTAAAAGCTCACCTCGCCGCAGTTCAAATTGGATATTTTACTGCCGCAAAAGAAGGAAGAAATCACACCTCGATTCATTTTTCTCGATACACGCTCGGCTCATATACCTGTAGGACATTATTTTTGAACCGGGACATTTAAAATAATTGAGGCCTCAGTACAATTTACATCGTGTAAGGGAAAAATGTACTGCCTCGTGTCTGGCTCAACACTAATAAGAACAAAAGCAAACACAATTTTTGAAAGATTCGCTTCTATAGGAAGACTAACGCGCCCACTTGCTTATTGCTTCAGATTCAGCCGCAACTCCAATGTAAAGGGTCCATTACTGGTTCATAAACTAGAAGGTGCATTGAACAAGGTAATAAACATCATTCCAATTCAGACCTTGGATGCCATAAGAAGGAAATATTGGATTATTGACGGGCGAAGCCAAGTATGGAAGATCATAAAACTATGCGAAAAATGGTCAGCAACAAATTATCGGAAGAGCTGACAGTAGGCATAAATAAATGACGGAATATGTTTGAGACAATAAAGAGGACCAGTTTTTCTATCACTAAAATCATGCAATAATACACTTTACAAACTATCACAATATTCAGAATAGCCTAGGTATTAGGCCCACAATAAACTGTTAAATAAATTAATATGTTGTAAAATTTAATTAATTGAATCTCTTCGATTATAGATATGAGCATGGATGATATTCTGGACATCCACCCAGAATTTGACTGGGATTATCATAAATTAGAACCAGCATATTGTCGGACCCCTGACGACAAATAACCGAGTGGTCTATTACCACGCCACCGATTCCACAGTATCAACAACGTAGGGCACGAAGCATAACACCAACGAGTCCAAGACAGGACGAGTATAATATTGGGCAAGACGAGACACCTATCACGCCAGGAAGAGGCATAAATTGGGAGGAGATGGAGGTCGACACAACACCGGAAATTAAAGGAACCGAAACCACATCAGAAAAGAAAAATTACCAGATCATGACTAAAGAAGGTAGTAACGTTCTAATCGCCTTTGAGGAATTAGAAGCCATACCGTGGAAGCATATTCGAGCCCCTGCTAGGAAGCGGTATACAATATTTTTAACTGGAGGGGGCAGTGTGAGAATGTCTATTCGTAAAAATAAAATCATTTGGTCAAATTATAAATGTAATCTAAAATTAAAGGAAGACCTAGAACAACGTGAAGGAAAACCCTATTAGCAGAGGCTGCAACCACTGGGAGATCCTGGACGGAGCTGAGTGCTATCGCACAAAACAGAGTACGCAACTGTTTCCGCCCTACGCGCCATGAGGGATTAAAGGGGAATAAGTAAGTAAGAACCACAACCACTTATGGACTTCTTAGATAATAAA
Organism: Thereva nobilitata; assembly: GCA_963855945.1. Taxonomy (NCBI): domain Eukaryota; kingdom Metazoa; phylum Arthropoda; class Insecta; order Diptera; family Therevidae; genus Thereva; species Thereva nobilitata. The sequence goes on from OY979694.1 coordinate 142,203,579, forward strand.
CTCAAATTGAAGCTAATCCTTACTAATATTATAAATGCGAAAGTAACTCTGTCTTTCTGTCTGTTACGCTTTCACGCCTAAGCCGCTGAACCGAATTTGATGAGATTTGGTATAGAGATAGATTAGACCTTGGAAAAGGATATAGGCTACTTTTTGTTGCGAAAAAAGGCTTGAAGGGGTTGAAATAGGGGATGAAAGTTTGTATGGGAGTCCGTTATTATTGCGTATAAAATTATTAATGCCACCCACCATTTGAAACCGATCAACTTCAAATTTTGCACATATGCGTAGTTTTCTTGACAATGCAATGCGACCATTTTGTACAAAAATAAAGATGGAGGTTCCAAGATGGCAGCCGATTGAAAACATTTGTCTTCCGCGACCCCCGACATGGGTATCAAATGAAAGGGTATGACAGGTAGAATACAATTGGCGATGTAGTGTCATTGCAAATTCAAAATGGCAACCAACACAAAATGCGGAAGACATATCTTAGACTAAAAAGTAGAAAATATAACCGATCAACTTCAAATTTTGCACATATGCGTAATTTGCGTGACAATGCAATGTGTGCATTTTGCAAAAAAACAAAGAAGGCGGCTGATTATTGCAAAATTGTGTTCCGCGACCCCCAGCATGGGTATCAAATGACAGGGTATGACATGTAGAATACAACTAGCGGGGTACCGTCATACCAAACTCAAAATGGCGGTAGAAAATATACCCGATCAACTTCAAATTTTGCACATACGCATAGTTCGCCTGACAATGCAATTCGACTATTTAGTAAAAAAATCAAGATAATGGTGGTTATTCTCGTTGGCGAGTAACGTGACTATGCGGGACGCGGTGGAATGAAACTGTCAATACCTACAAACGTATCGAGGAAAATATCACTTCCAACACCACCTTGCGACAATTAGAATTCGACCCTTTGTAGATCTAGTCCGCAGGAGTCTCTTAGATTGGCAATGAGAATAGCAATTTATGGTCGAAGTGACATCTGTCACGTCACTCGACAACGAGAATAAGGGTGAGCGGTTCCAAAATGGAGGCCGATTTTTGCAATTGTGTTTCCCGACCGTGGGTGACACATGGGTATCAAATGGAAGGGCATGACAGGTAGAATACAGTTAGTTGTGTTGCGTCATTCCAAATAGTGTTGGGTAGGACACGATTATAAAATGAGTTTGTAAGAGGTGCCTCTTTTTTCTTTTGAGCCAGTACAATGTCATACTTCAAATGAGGCGAGGTTCTATTGTAATGCCAAAATGACAAAAACAAGCAGATTAAAAAAAAGAAAGAAAATAAATACCAATGAAGTGCATTTTTATAAGCTTAATTCTAATATTCATTAAACTGCCTTAGAGTAAGTAAGAAATCTATGCCTCCACAATGTACAGCCACGAACAACTAATTAGAAACATAAAAATTGCATTTATTCATTTTTTATTTTTTATGTAGCAATCCTGTTAGGAATTCATTATAATATTGTTATTGATTTCCTTCAATCATTATATATTTAAAAAAAATTAAGAGGAAGTGGTGGGAATTCTTTAATTTGATTCCTACATAAAAACTGTATAAATGCAATTTTTATGAAACTGTTTCTAATTAGTGGTCCGTGGCCATATATTTATATTTTGCAATCCCACCTCGCCTAATTTCAAGTTGGAAATTCTGCTACTGCAAAAAAAGTAAGAAATGTCTCACCAGCACAAAATTTCACTCCCTCAAAAAATGTAAGAATTGTCTCTTCAGGACAAAACCTCGCTCCCTCGAAAAATGTAAGAAATGTCTCTTCATGACAAAACCTCACTCCCTCGAAAAATGTAAGAAATGTCTCTTCATGACAAAACCTCACTCCCTCGATAAATGTAAGAAATGTCTCTTCATGACAAAACCTCACTCCCTCGAAAAATGTAAGAATTGTCTCTTCATGACAAAACCTCACTCCCTCGAAAAATGTAAGAAATGTCTCTTCATGACAAAACCTCACTCCCTCGAAAAATGTAAGAATTGTCTCTTCATGACAAAACCTCACTCCCTCGAAAAATGTAAGAAATGTCTCTCCATCCAATTCGTATTTACAATCTCACCACGGCTCAGCATAAAGTGGATATTTTACTGCCGCAAAAGAAGTGAAGGCCCATTCAGATGCAGCAGCAGCAGCGGCAGCAAACAGTTCCTATTGGCTAATGGCGGTCACTTGACAACTAAAGCAGCAGCGATTGCTAGTAAAACTAAGCTTGCTGCCGCTGCTGCTGCTGCATCTGAATGGGCCTTGAGAAATGTCTCTCCAGTTCGTGTTTACAATCTCACCTCGACGCAATTCACATTGGAAATTTTACTGTGGCAAAAGAAGTGAGAAATGTCTCTCCAGTTCGTGTTTACAATCTCACCTCGCCGCAATTCACATTGGAAATTTTACTGTGGGAAAAGAAGGAAGAAATGTCTTTCCACTTTTACAATCACACCTCGGTTCATTTATCTTGATACGCGCTCATATACCAGTAGGACATTATTTTTGAACCGGGACATTTAAAAAAACTGAGGCCTCAGTACAATTTACGTCATGTAAGAGACAAATGTACTGCCTCGTGTAAGTCCGGCTCAACACTAATTCCAAATTCAAAATGGCGGATTACCTTTTCTTCACGACGCTCTCAGTATGGGTATCAAATGAAAGGGTGTGACGATTGTAATATAGTAATCTGTATGACGTCATTTTAAATCTAATATGGCGGCCAACACAAAATGGCGGAAGACATAATATAATAGACTAAAAAGTAGATAATAAAATGTATATGATATGGCTTTATTTTATATCTTTGCCTCTTTCATATATTTTAAAATAATGGTTTTTCACGAGTAAACTCCAGCCATGCGTCGGAGTTGACACGCACTTTATTTTTTTATAGGCAACTCTAAATTTTTATAAGTGTCCAAAATCAATTTTTGCAGATTTGTTCTTTTTTTCATTATACCTTTTTCCTACCGCGCACTGTGCACACATAACCTTTTGTTATTTAAAGGCGTTGCAACGCGCGCGGGTTTTTGCTAGTTAATGATAAAATAATAGCAGCAAGATCTGGAACACCGAATGTTGCTGTATTTTGTAGATATTTGATGAACCTAAATTACGTACTTTATATCCTACTTTAGTTATCACAAACTTATCATTTCATTTTTTGTTGTTGGTGAAGATTTGAATAAAAACGAATAAAAATATATTTTATACGGATAAATGAATATATGTATTTTAATTGTTCGTTTTCCCTACAAATTTCCCATTCGTCTGACTTTGACGTTTCACTTCTAACGTTCGTCGCGACCACGCATTCTTCTTTTGCTTTTTGCTACGACATCGTGTACATGGTCTTCGGTTGCCGTTACTGTATCTTTGTATAATTTTTATATGGATTGTGGAGTCATCCTGGCTCGTTGGAAATTCTTCATAAGTTCTACCTTTAATAAACCAGAAGGCCCCTGTGCTGAAAGTCGAGTCGTGTTTTGTGACAAGTCGTTCGCGTTGAAGAAAGTGACGTTTCAGTCGAATTGCGGCTTTCAGCACAGGGGTCTAGAGTGGAAATGTTAAGTGGAGTTTAGGCCCCTGTACTGAAAGTTGTGATTCGACTGAAAAGTCACTTGTTTCGACTCAAACGACTTGTCGTGTCGTAACGACTCGACTTTCAGCACAGGGGCCAGAAGCTTATACTTTTATCTTGTTTAGATTGGTCCAAAAATGAACCAGGTAAAAGCTTGTTGTCGTAGTCGAAGACATGTAGAACACCCTACACCATGTTCATATCGCACCACCTGTATACATTTTTCAACTAGCCACGGTCTCAGCATTTTAAGATGGATTAAATTCACAAATTTAATGCCTGATTCCCTTTACCCGAACTTGGTCACAGATGGCTATTCTTATTCTAATTTACTGTAAGAACAGCTTTTGCCCCTTTTTATCATGTTCACAATATAAGTATGAAATTGATCAAATTCAAATCAGAATAGTCCAATAATCCATGTAATATATCATATACCTTTCAAATTTAGTATTGTTTTCTTTTTGAAATTTGTATGTATTCAATACAATATATTCATTCAAATTTTTTATGAAGTTTAACAAAATATAGATAATTGCAGAATAACTTAATTTATCTGGGAACTTGTTACCAGTAAGCTTTACTAAAACTTTATAAATACTTACACTTGCAATTGGAATACCTTGTAGTGAACCTTCATGAATGAAACCGTAAGTTTCTGAGCAAGACTTGATATTAGGAAGTATATGTTCTGGAATTTTAAAAAAATTACAAAGTCTTTTATCCCATTTAACTGTCTCTAAGCTCATCAGCATCGTGTACGCTGCATTTGTAACATCTGTTAAGTGAATTCCCCCATCTAATCCACCGGTTAGATTCTAATAGAAAATCATTGTATAAAATCGTATTGCATTAATAAATTAAAATTTCTTTTACCCAGATGATCCACGTATCTAGTGTTCCAAATAAGCAGTCTTGTTTTAACATGCACTCTTTTACACTTGAAATATTGTCGATAAGCCATTTTATTTTAAGGGCACTAAAGCACGGGCTTAAAGGTAAACCGCAAACAGATTTTAAATAATTCTGATTTTCTTTAATTGCTCCTAGAATATCTTTTAATGTTGATGCTGTCCTTGTGTCAGACCATGCTGAAATTTGAAAATGCGATAATTATTTTCCAATCGTTTTTACATACTAAATAATAATTGAATCATGCTGGAAAAATTCTTGAAATTTATATTCGAAATAATAGCTTAAGTGCAGTATGTATAGCGCGGGGCCGAAAGGAAATCAATTATATTTAATCAAAGACCATTGCTACATTCGGATCAAGGTAAAGTGAATTGACGAAACATAAAAATGGAGTCATTCATTGGAGGTCGGCCCACTGGTCTGAGTCTTTTAAACGCGTGGTATCCAATTCTTATATCGTTCCTAAAAATGTCAACAAAATGTGAAGTGTTTAATGAAAGTTTTAAAAGTTTTTAGAAAATGAAACAATTCTCTTTTTGGAAAAGTGATACAAAAAATAGGTTACAAGCATAACTATATGAACTTAGCTAAAATTAATCTACAACGAAACTTCTGACTTTTGTTACTCAATTCTTGGCATAAGCTTATTTTAAATACTAAATAATATGGTGCAATGTCTAGTATATATTGTACAAGTACGGAAATACTGACTGGAAAAGATTGTTCCACAGTCGATTTGTTCTATTTATGAACGACTTCTTTGTTTGTATCGTGCGCGAAAAGGATCATGCCATAAGTGCAATGTCCGACAGCAAGCAAATGTTGAAGAAATTAGGGCCTTCGTCATCAAAAACTATTACTAATGTTGCTACTGCGACAAATGCCCGTTGACAATGATAGAATATAAGCTGGTTTCCGTTTTTTTACAAGTAAATACCTCTGTTACGTACACCATCGTCCTAGCTTTTGGCTGGTAACGCAATTATTTTTTCTATGTTTTGATTGTCTATTTTGCACTAGCTTTCTACTTTGTATCAACAATTTATACCCCAAAACATAATGCTGTTTGGATGGCAACATTTAAGGCATACGTATCGTTTATGTTGCGTAGGTTGCAAATCTCTAAAAATGTGCTTCGCTTATTAGTCCATTCAAAACACGGGGGGGGGGGGGGGTGTTCCAACATAACACCGTTAGGAAAATCGAACCCAACAAGGATTTTGGGTCGCTGAGCACGAAAATTGGGGTCCCGCGGTCCTAAAATATGGGCGTCATCCTTAAAATCGCAAAAAACACCCCTTTTAAGGGTTTTTCGCGATAATTTCAATAATAATGAAAAATAATCCGATAAAATGCACTTTTTTCAGTAATTATTTGCGAAGGTGGTTGATTTATACTAAATCAAGCTAAACTTTATGATAAGGGATGATCCTAAAGGGTTAAAACCACCCCTAAATCGACTGAAAATAAAAAAAATTGTTTTTCAAGATTATTTTTCAAGTACGATTGTATACGTATTGTCAGACAAAAATAAATTATTTCAACCCTTAAGGGATTAAAACTACCCCCCCAATTTGAAAAACTAACTTTAAAAAAAAAAATTGCAAAACAATTTTTTTTTTGTTTTTTGCTTGAAATTGGTTTGCATAGTTTTTCAAGGGTTTTTAGGTTTTTAAAGGGGTTCAACTGGATGAATGGGTTCTCAGGGCAAAAACAGATAGGCTAAAAAATATAGTATAAATAACACAGGTCAACAAAAATAAATTTTTTTTTTGAGTTTCTATTTTAATGATGATTTTCTAATGCCCGGTTTCACAGTGTCGATTTGAGCTTTCGCTCAGCTGAACCTGAGCAGTAATTTTGAGCTTTAGCTCAAGTCAAAACTGTTTCACAGTTTGTTTTTGTGCTCAGTTCAGCTGAACTTAGTTAACTGGATTTTGCAGGGCACTGTGGTTGAATCAGTTGGGGAAATTTTTGCTTTTGGTTGATAAATTGTGTGATTTTTCTAGTTTTTAATCTTTAGTTGTAAGGATTTTTGAAAAGGATACGGCCGCTTATTACTATAAGAACGAGTACGACGACGGTAAATTGACCCTTGTCACCCACCCATTTTGCACCAACCTAGCTGTCGGAGACTTGGAATTTATATTAAGTAGTTTATAGTCTTCCATCCTGCAAATTTTCATGCGCCACATCGATGACATTTTTTCAATAAGAAGATGACTACTCGTTGGTGTGAGAGCTCGGACATATCATGGTACAATAATACAGGTAGGCTCATAAGGAAAACCTCTGTTTCCATCTTGAAAAGCTTTTACGCCTTTTACATTAGGAAAGAAAGTTTTTTTCCTTTGTGAGAAAAGATCTGAGTGACGTCACGGGACCCTTATGAGCTTTCCTTGTAATTATTGTACCATGGGACTTATAATCCCGTTTAGTAATAGAATGAGTTGCAATCGAGTTTGCCCACATCAAAGATCAAAGCACTTTTTCGTCTCCAGCTCTTAGACTATATTAGCAGAAGTTTTCAGCAATTCTGGCGGGATGCCGTCTTCTTCAGCAGCTTTACCATTGCCTATTGCATAAATTGCGGTTGCTATTTCTGTCTTAGATGGTGCACGAGTGGTGATTCTTATTTGCTCTGCATTGTTAAGTTTTCTTCAGGTTCCTGTGAAAATGAAGTATTCAGAGCGGCAAATAAATTATCTCTCCATCTATTCGTACTCTTTACGGCATGTTTGTAGTAGAATGCTCTCTTTTTTTACAATTGAAAAATCCAAATTATAACTAGAATCAATAAATAAACACAAGTTCACTGTGACTTCTCTAAAATTAATGACATTTCTCTCACTTATATCCTGAGCTTTGGCTTAAGTGCCCAAATTTAGTCACTCAGTTCAAGTAAATTTTGAACCAAGTTCATCACTTGAACCACTACTGTGAAACAGTAAAATAAGTTGAGTGAAAGCTTAAGGCTGAGCGAAAGCTTAAGTGAACACTGTGAAACCGGGCATAAGTCTTTATACCAAAAAATAACTAAAACCATCGTTGACTCTTGAAAAACTTTGCTTTTGTACCGTTAACAATGATCAATACATATTTAAGCTTTTGTATGAGCAGAGCAAATAACTAAGTATTGTTAAGCTCCTTATATGAGGGAGGACGATTCGAGACTCTACAACGACGAGATCTACAAGTGCTGTTAGTGTAGCTATGGCAGTTCTGGCACAGTAAAGGCATCGGTTTTAGTCTCGGGTGTGGATGTGGGCTTAGCTTGGGTTTTGGTTTATTCTTGGCTTGAAGCTTGGACAACAACCTTTGTGGTGAGTTTTGGGTGGACTTAAAAGCTTTCGTTGAGCTTTAATATTCTAGAGATATCGCCACTAGCTTTGATATTCTGGACTACAAGCGATAATGTCACTGCGTCAGAACCGGCATAGCTATACAACTCAAAGCAATTCGTTAAAGCTTTCCGTCAACATTCTGTAGCTTTTCAATATTATTTAAAGAATTTCTATCCTCATTTATCGAAGCCAAAGTAAAAGCTGGTATGTATTTTAGTCGGACCACAAATAAAGAAAATAAAGGCCAGCAGTGAATGTTGGCAGCTACTCAACACTCACGAAAGTGAAGCAGTGGTTCATGTTTTTCTCGAAAACAATAGAGCTGACAATTACAAACAGCTTATTTCAATTACAAAACTTTAAACACATGTTGCAGAATGTCCCTTAAAGAAAACATTGGTGGTTGTTCGCAAGAACAAGGTGAACATTTTCATCACGACTTTCATTCTGTCATCTACAAAAGCAAACTTTTTCAGGTAAAGCTATTTTTTCTTTAATTAGTAATGTGTGAGAAATACAAATCAGATACGCAGAACTCAGACTCAAAATTTGTGTTGACCGGTGTAATAGGTATTAAAATTTTTTTTTGCATTTTTTTTTATTTTTTTAATTGAATGCATAATATTTTAAGAATATTGTGTCAAAACTTCAAGTCGATTGGAGCAAAATTGACGAAGTTACGAGTATTTTTATACCTGTCGGATTTTAATCCCTACCCGACACAGATGTTTCGCTTCTATATAATACCTAATCTTACCCCCAATTCTATTTATAGAAATTTCGACTTAAGTACAAACGTCCCTATACCTGTACATTTTGTCAGTGTAGAGTATAAAATTTATTGCAGCAGTAAATATTCTATCGAGCAGACGTACACGTGCTCCGTTTTCATTAAGTTTCCCAAGCGTTTTCGCCACAACTCACGTTTTCAAAGTCGGTGCCCCTCATAACTTCAAAATTACTGCACCGATCCTTTTGGAATTTTGAACACTATTTCTGTACATAATTTACGAGGTAACGTTGGAGAGTTTTTTAAATTTTGTTAATAATTTTTATTTTACAATAACAAATTAGCCGATTTTTTTCGCAAAAATCGCGTTTTTACCTTCAAAGTATTCCAAAAAAGTGAAAAATTAAAATTTCGAAAAACCCTCCCAGCGTTCCCTGGGAAAACTATTATCTAACGAATGAACTTTGATTTTTTGATTTCGGATGATCCTGTACCGGGGCACCGCAATTCTACTTTTTTCCGAGACACGTCCGAATAATTTCTGCCATTGCCGTTTTTTTAATATTTCTTCGTGAAAATTTTATACAATATTCTTCAAATGTCATACTTTAATGTACTATTGGTTTTAATAAAGAGACTTTAACTGTGTCGTCATAAAAATTCACGAAAACATGCCTTTTTTCGTACGAATTAACCTTACCTTAAGAAAGTACCGTTCTGGCAGGCATCTCGCGGTTGCTTCATCATCCATTAAAATTTTGAAAATGTCAAAAAAAAATATTTTTTTAATGTACTCCCACAAGGCTACAATTTTGATATGTTGTAATTTACATATGATTGTGGGTATCTAAACTAGTATTCATTCAGCAGCAGCGAAACTCTTTTTGGAATCTAGTCTACACTGGAATTTTTCCATCGCGAGTAACTTTCTTGTCTTTACAGGAAGATATCTGTGTGCGTGTCGATAATTATACTTGCTTCGCGATTAAGAAAAGTAGGGCAAGCCGAATTGTGTATGTGTTAAGCTTTCACGCCAAAATTTTCCCGTGAACAGGTTACTACAGTTCCCGCTTGCCCTCTCTATACCTCTCTCCTAAAAGCCCGGTTCTACTGCTGCTGGACTGGACTGCTCATCAGCCATTATTCCCATATAAACTCATGGCACCAAAAAGTATAGAAAAGTATAGTCCTCTCGCTCATCCATAAGCCCCCTTTTTCACTGAACTCAAATTTTGTTAAATTTCGTGTTAAGAGTTCAGTGCATTCACTGGCAGGAATGAAATCAGATAGTGCCAAACTTGAAAAAATAAAATTTGACAATAAAAAACTGCACACTTTTCCATTTTTTTAAATAATTTTACTCTTGACCTTCAATAAACCACAAAATACGACAACTTTTTTATGTTTGCAGTAAAATAAGAACAGTAAATAAAATTCTGGAATGATTTTAAGCGAAATTTAAAATAAAACCGCCACAACGGTTGCACGATATTAAAGTTGCCATACCTGATTTCATTTTTTCCTTTGAACTAATGTCAGAATATTTACAAAAAATAGATGGGTATAGTGATTTTTTTATTTCTGTCTCGTTTCGCCATAAGACTCGGAATCACTGACATTTAGATGAAACAGGGGTAAAGAACTCGCATGGTTTAACATAAATATTTGTAATTAATGAAAAAATGCATTATAAAAGGGAAATAACATCAAAAGTGCATTTGTTATTTTTTTAGGAACAATTTTATATTGTTTCCATCGTCCAAAAACGAATATAAACAATTTTAATTTACAAAAGTGACTGACGTGCTTACATGCCTGTGAAAAAAGGTTTGCCAGCAATGGAACGAATTGGTGCCATGAAAATTTCCTGATGAACAGTCCATTCTATATGTCAGTGCTGCTGAAGCAATACTAGTTTAGATAGGGCCAATGGGCCTTTCCACACTAGTATTTTTGCTGCAGTATTCAAACCGAGTTTTTAGGAAAGGGGTAAGAGAATCAAAGAGAATTCTCTACAAAAAGTGATGAGCGTGGAGAGAAATGTGCAGCACATTTTAAACCTATTTCTCGGCTTCAACTCACTAACACAAGTAGAGAACCACTGTTGGGGGGTCAAGCACTCAATGCGAAATGATCAGAAAAGCACACGCACACATTCAAGTACTTAATCGGAATATGAATGCTTGCGCCGCTGCAAGAATACGGGTGTGGAAATCGCGGTTGTTGTTAATCCGATTTGCATACTGCCATAACCTTCTATAATACAAAGCCATGCGATTCGTCTCGACACGCATACATGCAAACGCAAAAGTGGTCCCGGGTCACGGTATACAGAAACGTAATGTAAATGGTTAGCTGTCAGATTTGAGAAAAACAAAAATTGTTTTATCGGTTTTTTATTAAAAATTAATAGTTAAATTGTGAATTAAACAAGATAAATTGCCAATAAATTAACTCGGAAGTGTGTGGAAATTGTGTGGAAGTTTGATTTGATAGAAGTGAAACTTTTTTTTTGTTTTCGGAAATGTCTGTTGTATCTAGAAAGGTAAACAGATTTAATGTGGAAAATAGACATTCAAGAATAAGTAAATAGAACTAATAGGTAAATAAACAAACAAATAAGCTATGGTGCAAGATTTCCAGCTCAGGAATCAATAAATTGAACTAATAGCTTGTACAAAATTTGGGCAACAATAACTAAATTTAGTGAAACTTGCTGGGAAATTGTTATCATCCTAAATTATTTACACATGAAGGATTTAGCATGGGCTTTGAAAGGTAAAACTATTAATTAAAAATACTACTTTCTACTTGAATTTACCAGTTTATAGAGTAGTCAGGAACCAGGGGTTTTAACCCGACATTAAAACCAATAGAAATGATATTTAGCGCACTTTTTGAAGAGTACTTTAAGAAGAAAAAAATGTTCTGCGGGCGAACACCTATGGAAACTGGGGAAAACCCCCTGGAAGTCTCGAAAAATTAGTATTTCCTCTATAACGTGCAAGGCGTTGAAAATTTCGATGTAATGTATATAAACAAACTTGTAATGTATATAATCTGCACTAAAAACGTCTTTACATGTTTTTCCGAAAGTTGCTTCCTATGTGAGATAATGAGCTATAATTGGTATTTTCAGATTTCCGCGCGAATAACTCGGGATAGCATAAGATTTACCCTGACGGTCGTCTAAAATCTCTGTAACTCCCTTGTCTTTGGTCTAAAATTCATAAGGTATATTAAAAGAGAATTCTTCAACAATTGCCATGTATAGCTGGCAGGTATCGACAGAAGTGGTTTCTGTTTGATATTCAAAGGTGAAATAATGATCTTTGATAAATAAACAATGTAATTTTACTAATTTTTTATGCTTTCCTATTGAAGATTCAGTAAATCATGCATGAAAATTCTTCTGATAATTTTCCCGAGTTTATCTTATCGACTATAGCTTTATAAATGCGAAAATCTTTAGTTGAGAATCTGCTCTTTCTCGCGGTGACTTTCATTCTATTTTTGGAAAACTCAAGCCAATTTATTTTGAAATTCCAAGCGGCAATATTCCACCTCGCGGACAGAGTCAGCGCAAATGTACGTATAATTTGGCCTGACTGGAGGAAATTCAGCATCAAGGGAGTTATAGAGATTTTAGACGACCGTCACGGTAAATCTTATGCTATCCCGAGTTATTATAGAGGAAATACTAACTTTTCGAAACTTCCAGGGGGTTTTCCCCAGTTTCCATAGGTGTTCGCCCGCAGAACATTTTTTTCTTCTTAAAGTACTCTTCAAAAAGTGCGCTAAATATCATTTCTATTGGTTTTAATGTCAGGTTAAAACCCCTGGTTCCTGACTACTCTATAAACTGGTAAATTCAAATAGAAAGTAGTATTTTTAATTAATAGTTTTACCTTTCAAAGCCCATGCTAAATCCTTCATGTGTAAATAATTTAGGATGATAACAATTTCCCAGCAAATTTCACTAAATTTAGTTATTGTTGCCCAAATTTTGTACAAGCTATTAGTTCAATTTATTGATTCCTGAGCTGGAAATCTTGCACCATAGCTTATTTGTTTGTTTATTTAGCTATTAGTTCTATTTATTTATTCTTGAATGTCTATTTTCCACATTAAATCTGTTTACCTTTCTAGATACAACAGACATTTCCGAAAACAAAAAAAAAGTTTCACTTCTATCAAATCAAACTTCCACACAATTTCCACACACTTCCGAGTTAATTTATTGGCAATTTGTGTTTAATTCACAATTTAACTATTAATTTTTAATAAAAAACCGATGAAGCAATTTTTGTTTTTCTCAAATCTGACAGCTAACCCATTTACATTACCTTGTTTCTGTATACCAGAGGCATAACCTTCTATATAGCAGAGCCGGACCACATACTAACACATACACAACTGTTGTTCATGGCTTGTATTATAGAAGGCTATGATACTGCTGAAAGAATACAAGTGTGGAAAGGCACAATAAGTGTAAAAAAAATTGACACTCTTTTGAGGGTTGCAAGTATGTGCCAGACCAAGACCTTCTCAAGTACAGGCCTGGAAGTTGCCTACCTCACTAACACTAACGCAGCTGCTCGTAGTCCCAGAATCTGTCACTTTTGTTGGATTTATACGCCGTGATGTAAATTTCGGAATATTTTTGCATTAGTTTGCCGTAAAAAGTCATAAAATAATATATTTAACCAGTTTTTATTGCAATAGGATTACCAGTGAATAGTGCTTCAGTGATTTAATTAAGAAAATTTAAAAAAATCGAGTGATTAAGTGTGTTTTAAGTGAGTTAGCTGTGAAGGTGGCCAATTTTGTTTACATTCGCGGTGGTTTTTTCTTGTTTATTTAGGGGAAAAATGTTGAATTTGTGTAGTAATATAATAAAAAGTGCTTTTTGAGTGATTAAAGATTATTATAGAATAGTTATTAAAAACATAAGTGCAGAAAAATGTGAAGGAAAAGTGAAAAAGTTATTGTTATGTATGTTGTGTGGTGGTACTTGCACTTAATGTGTTTAATAACTATTCTATAATAATCTTTAATCACTCAAAAAGCACTTTTTATTATATTACTACACAAATTTAACATTTTCCCCCTAAATAAACAAGAAAAAACCACAGCGAATGTAAACAAAATTGGCCACCTTCACAATTAACTCACTTAAAACACACTTAATCACTCGATTTTTTTAAATTTTCTTAATTAAATCACTGAAGCACTATTCACTGGTAATCCTATTGCAATAAAAACTGGTTAAATATATTATTTTATGACTTTTTACGGCAAAATATCCCGAACTTTTACCTCCTCCATATAATATCTTCCGATATGACAGATAATGGGTCTATTACCAACACAAACACAAACTCTGCTTCCAGGCCTGTACTTACGAGGGTCTTGGCCAGACAATAGCAAAGTAGTTGTTGTTTTGAATTTACTAGTGCAAAACTAGTGAACCTCAAAGGGTTACTTATTGGTCTGGGCCTTCGCAGCCATATAAACCATGGAACTATGATGATACAACTTTTATTATGGCCTTAAAATTATGTCGTTTCCAGTATATACTTGTCCCATGCATAAGGCCAGAGCAGAGGGGATTTCTTCCAAGCTTTGATTTATTTGTAATTCACACAGATTTACAACACGAGGAGAACTGATGACGTGCGTTGGACTCCTTGGATGTATGCAAAAAACAGGTGCTATGGCTAGTTTGCTTTAACTTTCTCTTTGTTAAGCCATTCCCATGCAATGAAAACTGGTTGCAGAGGGGGTAATCGTCCGTAATTCTTAGGGAACTTTTTTATTGCATAAAGTCCTGGTCAAGTCGTTAATAATTGTAGATGGATGTTCTTAGATTTACATTTAACTCAATTTCAATGAACTAAAGGCGGTCTCTGTTTACATGAATCTTTATAAAAGGAATGTAGTGCTAGAAGTTTGATATGTGTGATAAACAATCGATCTCAACGGGATCTTCAAAATAAGATCCTAAAAGAAAAATAAACTCTGAGTTATTTAAAGAAATCGTGGATTCAATACAGATGTCATTTGTGAGTTCATAAGTTCAGGTATATATTAGAATTGTTTCTTAATGTTAAGCGTCCAATGCAATGTCAAGGGACTATTTGTTTAGTTTGTAATCTGTTACTTCCCGTTTGATGGTTACTAACCACGTTTGTTTGGGTTGAACATTCCTCACCTATCAAAAACTCAGATAAAAGAGTGAGTTAACTAATATTCTAACAATACGGGGTACGTAGTGGTTTCAATTCTCATCCAAGGTCCTCACCTCCATTAAATGAAAATTTTAGCTTCCGATAGAAATTTTGCAAGGTAAATTATGTTTTCAGTGTTAAAAGGTGTAAGTACTTCCAGGAGCTTATTAGCATTATTTAAGTGGTCGTATTTGATTCTAACAGAAGAATATTTAAGGCACTTTAAAAGAGCATGTTCGGCATCATTTTTTATATTACATGAACTGCAGAGATCATTTGGGATAACCTTCCAAGATGCCAATCTGGCGTCATCATAAGAATGTCCTGTTAGTATTCTATTTATCATTCTGAAGATCTTAGGTTTCAGATTAGTTTTTGAGAACCGGGGGGCAACAGGTAGATAGGGAAAGATGGATGCAAAGAATCTGCCCTTTGTGGTTGAGGTTTCTTGGTACTTCCTATTCCATTCATTTTTAAGTTTGTTTTTAATATTGAGGACCAGGTCCTCAAAGCTTAACTTATGGAAGAAGACATCACCAAAGGTGGTGACACATCCTGCTAAGAAATCAGCTTTTTTATTTTCCTTAATATTACAGTGTGATGGAATCCAAATTAGATGTACATTGTCATAATTCTTTGCTAAAGATATAATGGAAGACACGAGATTCGTCCTCATACCATTTTTGATGACTTTACAACTGTTTAGGCTGTCTGTAAGGATTGTGATTTTTTAAAGTTATAACTTTGAGCTAGATTTAAAGCGATTTTAATTGCATGTAATTCAGCAGAAAGAGTTGACATGGTCCAGAAAGATCGTAGCATCAACTCTTCTTGTGGATTGTCAATATAAATGCCCAGGCCCACCACATTATTTATGATAGATGCGTCAGTTGCAATAATAAGTGAGTCCGGAGGGAAATTGTTTTTTTCTTTCATAAGTTCTTGAATTACATCTTTAGATACATTGATTTTTTTACCAAGACCTTCAAGAAAGGACAGGTCAAAGGACAGACTATTTGCATCCGGAATCTCCGCAGATTCAGTGTCATAGAGCTCAAATATTTCAGCGTTCTTTTGCCAAACTTTTTCCAAAGGTGTTGAAGGAGATATTAAATTTAAGGAGTTTGTGAAATCAACATCAATTTTTTTTAACCTGGCTATGTCCTTTGCAGTGATTAACTCAGCTCTATAGTAAGGCGGCATCTCATTTGCTAAGGCATATATAACATAGTTTGGTGTCGATGGGGTTAAGCCCAGAAATTTTCTTAGGAATTTGTTGCAGGTAGTGGCAATTTTTTTTTCAAGACACTTGGATTCATCAAAGGACAATGCTCTAGCATATTCAATTTTTGATCTTATTAAGGATCTATAGAGCAGTAACCAACTGTTTGGAGAAGCTCCTAATTTTTTTTTGCTAAGTATGTGAATTATTCTCTGATTTTTATTCAAAGCATCTAAGGCCTCTTTATATTGTACTCTGCTTTTGCGATTCTTAGTGAATGTCCATCCTACAAATTTGATTTTATTGACACTCGGTATTCTCTCTCCTCCTAACATGAGCGATAAAGGTCTTCTTTTATTGAAGAACATAGCTTTGGATTTGTTTAGATTGATGTTGAGATTTCTTTCCCTGGATATTTCAATAAAGTTGTTCATGACAAGTTGAAGTTTAGCTTCAACTGCCGTAGTGCTATCTCCCGCAGCAATAATGCAAGTCATCCGCAAATTGCAGCAGCTCCACATCCCAAACCATAACATCGTGCAATCTAGCACTGTAAAGATTAAAAAGAATTGGGCTAAGCGAGCTTCCTTGAGGTATACCACCACAAACTTTAGTTGATATACCATCAAGTACAAGCCTTCTATTGCTGAAGAATGACATGATCCAGTTTATGTAGATTAGCGGGATGCCATATTCAAGGAGGGTGATATACAATTTTTTCAAATCCACAATGTCATACGCATTATCCAGATAAATAGTGATCAATAGCAAAGTTGTCATCGGGATAGTAATTCAAAACCTGCTCCCACAAGCAGTGGCGTAGCTACGTGACCAGGGGCACCGGTGCAAAAAAAGTTGGGGCCCTATCTAAACTGGTTAAGTTTTATTTTATCGAGTAAAAAACATAAATACATTGAATATACTCAAGGTGCAAAGCTACTTCGTCATCAGCTCATTATCGCCCACTGCAGGGCATAGCAAAGCAAAGCTACTTGCTAAATGTAACGTAGTAGATACACTATTTTACAAATTTTTTCGACAAAGCTTAAGTGAAAAAAAGTACTAAAAAGCACAAAATAAGGCCAATTTTAACATCAAAATTGCTTATACAGACTTTTTAACTGATAGTGCCAGAACGCTGGGTGATTTCTTTGCTCACAACTTGAGCTTCAAGGATGTGGTTCTCAACATTAAGAACAAACTTTTTGATGAATGGGAGAGGATCTACTATGAGGCTTCTAGAGAAAAGGGCAAATTTTTTGCTAGCATCTTTCCCACCCTTCCTCGCAAACCTTGGTTCATTAACAGCAAAGTCCATCCAAAATTTGTTAGATTAGTAAATAGACTTCTATCGGGGCATACGTATGATGATGTCAAATTGGCTTCGTGGAATCTCATTTCGGAT
Source organism: Thereva nobilitata (assembly GCA_963855945.1). NCBI lineage: Eukaryota > Metazoa > Arthropoda > Insecta > Diptera > Therevidae > Thereva > Thereva nobilitata. Next base: position 142,221,033 of record OY979694.1, read on the forward strand.
GGGAACTGCACAAGCTGTAATATGCCAAACAATGCAGAACACATCATATTAAAATGTATAAAGTATCAGAGCATCAGATCCAAGTTTCGCATCATCTTAGAAGCAAATAATTTGCTAGCACTTTTTTCCCCTTTCCATGTAGATAGGATTCACAGCCTGGTAAAATTTTTGTCTGAAGCCAACATATCCTTCTAGTTCCCGGTAATTCATCTCCTCCTGTCTTTTCATAACCTCGCAATGAACACCCCCTTTTTCCTAGCAAATGTTTGGACTGGTCTCTTATTGTGATATTCTGAGCGGTGGCTCAGAAAAAGGGGAAAAAAAAGAAATCACACCCATATTTCAAGCTGGGGAGAAATATGTTTTGGATAAATTAAACCTGTGTTTATTTCTAAGAAGTAACTTGAGTTATCTTAATTTAAAAGTGCACATGAAGTGTGTTTAATGTATCAGCTCGCAGACCTGCAACTATTTTTTGACGGACGTAAAAATGACGGTTACCTCGGCTCTGCCGAGTTACCAGCGACTTACGTGGCTTGAGAGGAAGTTATAATTTTAATGACGACATCTCACTATGCTTACATATGGAGATAAATTATAATTCACTGGAAAAGGAGATAGAAATTGCGGAACACATATGAATATCTGTGGAAGCTTATGAACAAATAATTAAGAACTAATAAAGACCTTCTGCAGGTGCCACTACAGCTCTTGGTCTATGATTGATGGACGTTTTTTAGTGGCAAACAATACAAATTAAACCAGTGATTCATGGTCCTATATGACTGCAATGGTCGAGATCATTAAGGAACCCTTTTGGCTGCACTAGTGTTATTGCTAGTCAACTTTAAACAACAAACAAACAAACAAAATTGCTTATAACTTCAAAAGTAAAGGCCGCAGCATAAAAATTGTCTGGACCATTACTCATAGGAAATACTCCAAGCTTTCTAATTTTGGAAAAAAAATATTGGTTATTTTTTGGAGAAAAAGGTAGTTGAAGTTGATGTTTTTGTTAAAAAAACAAAATTATGGCTGTGATGACTCATAGCTCTGGAACTTGGTAGGATAGAACCTTAACTTTTACAGTTTTAGATAGGTGGGAGTATACTGCGTAAAAAAGTGTATTTTTTAAGCTAAGCTTGGGTCTTGATTCTCAAGAATCTGCCAATAATTGGAAAAAGCCGTTTTGCTAACATCTCGATAACGGTTCTTTGGAAAAATAAATGAGGGTCGTTTTCTTTTTCAGCGACCTCAAATTAGGCTAAAAACACTTTTCCTAGTAGATACCCGCAATTAAGAAAAAAATTATAAACTAGTGAATAGTTGCAGAAGTGATGGGAATTGTATAAAATAAATACTTCCGTAAGGTCGCATTCTAGCACTCTATTATATAAAGTCATTATTATCTCACATAATTGGTAAACAGTCCATGTCTGGGTCAATTCAGGTAGAACTAGGTGGGAAATATTAAGAAATTGAGGAGAAAAATTGGGGCCTATTATATCAGAATATTTATTTTGGAATAGATCACACTTTTGTAATAAAGTTGCGTCATCTACAACTAATAAAATTTTGGCGATAGAAAACTGAATATTTGACAGATTTTACTCATACCAGTAAAACGTGTATTTAATTGAGCTATTAGTGTGTCTAGTTAGGCCCCCGCAATGGGGGGCAACTGGGATGAATTGCCGGGCCCCAGGGCAGAGGGAACCCGAAAATATATCGAAAGCCGAAAAGTTAAAACCATTAACATTCCTGCGCTCTAAACGTTAAGCATGCAGTAGCCTAAAGGTCAAACCCCAATGTACGCCTTGCTTGCTTTGCTGCCATTTGGGGTTTAACCTTAAAGACCTGTTCCGTTTTAGGCTGCACTATGTAACTTTAGGTCTATGTATTTTACTCAGGCCAGTTACAAAATTTGCTGGCCAGGGGTCGAGGGGCCCCTGAGCTTGGGGGCCCCGGTGCACGACACGGCCTAGCCCTCCTATAGCTATGCCACTGCCCACAAGGCTCAAATTTTGAAGGAACATTCTTTCAATTGTTTAAAAAGTATATGTAAACAGCCAGAATATTCTAGCAGTTGTAGGTATCTGCCAGACGAGTATACAGGGTGCGGCAAAAGCCCGGCAACGGTCCGTTATTTCCTGAAGGGTAGTTTTTCGTGAAAAAAGTTGTGAACAAAAGTTGCTCAACTTCGAGAGTGGAATCGTTTGCACACAAATTTCACCCCCACCCACTCACCCCCTCGCAGGGGGTCGGGGTGAATCAAAAATTTCAAATGGCAACAATGTAAATTACAACATATTAAAATTGTAGCCTTGTGGGAGTAGATTAAAAAAAAAATTTTTTTGACATTTTCAAAAATTTAATGGAGGACGACGCAACCGCGAGATGCCTGCCAGAATGGTAGAGTTGCCAAGCGGCCGGTTTTCAGCCGGCTCCGGACAGAAATTTGAAAAATTCGAAAAAAGCCGGCAATTTCAATTTCTTTCATCTAAAATGTTTAAATATTTATAATTTTTGTTAATACTTGTAAAGTTACAAAATCTTTACAACTATTAAGAAATTCGTACATTTTTAACATGTTATACTCAAACGCAACTTGAATTTAGCGCGTTATCATGCGCACGGACCTAGTAGCTTTTGTACCGACTATCTATAGATATGTAACTATACGCATCACTAGCCAACGGCAGTCAGCTTTGTGTTGATTCGATGCTGTCAGATCTTGCGGGTGAATAAATTTTATTTAAAAGCAGGCATTTTAGTGTGTACGAAAATAATACGTCAAGAGTGCGATCAAAACTATGTCGGGAAACGAAAAGTCACTGCCTCCGAAAAAACCACGATCTAGAAACTGCGTTTTCAATAAATCGTGGTTAACTAATTTTCAAGTTGTCTTGTAATTGGAAGATACCAAAGCGAAGCCAAGTGCATTGTATGCGGTACATTTTTTTACTGTAAAATACGATGGCTTTAAAACCATTCAAAGACACCACGAAGGCGAGAAACACCAGAAATTTTTAAGACATGAAAATGTCGAAAAAAGTTGATTTTTTTTTGTAAATTTGAGTTCGCCGAGCGACCTTTTTTTGGCTGAGGGGAGGCCGGCAATTCCGTTCCGTCGAGTTGGCAACCCTGGTACTTTCTTAATTGATTGCCTAACGTCTAAGGTGATGACTGACGTAATCCTCGGTATATTTTGATTTTCATTAATCAGGACTGGAGGAATTGATTGCCGCTTCTTGCATGAACGTGTAATATTCGCCTTAGAGTATAAACATCGGAACACAGAAAACGGATAATTGTGGCAATATGTTATACGACGATTATGTCATCACGATACATCAGGTCTGCTGTGTTAATATAACCCTTCCACATGGAAAGTGTTATTTTTCTGTTGTCTTCAATTGCCTGCGATTTCCCTAAACCAAGTCCTTTCTGAATCAAGTCCTTACACTTACTAGTCGTTCACTTGTGTGTTTAATGGGCTCCCCTTTTGACCTGTGCAAATATATCACAATTTTAATTAAGTTTCTGTTTTTAATGTCCATTCCGGCTAAGAGGAATAAGGCGATTCATGAAAGCCGTGGTAGTCCCTGGTGAGCGTCTTCGCAGTAAAAGCCGAAAGAAAAAACCTTTGGTCTGAAATTACACAATTTGGTCGTTTTTTACACTCCTATTTACCTATAGCGTTGTATAGAGGTTTGCCAGTTTCCCGATTCCACAGAACAGTTGTTCCCCTTTGATTTGAAATTCCGACCGCAATGATATCAAAAGGATTGATATCTAAAATTGTCAGGTTTCTACTTGCTATCTACAAGAACTCTGATATTAAAACTCATTTAGCAAACTACAGTGAAAATATTAATTACATCAATACATTCTGCAACATTTTTCCACAGTTCTATGGGATCAAATTCCAATAAACCTGGACTTGGTGTCAATTGTTTTAATTTCATTTCGTGACATGTTAACACCTCTGCATTTCTTGCCGCATAAACCTGAAAATTTATGTTGTTTATTGGAACGGTATTAATTATGCGATGTTTCATTTACTTACAAAGAATTTACAATAAGCACAGCTTACAGAAATTACTCCAAGTAGCGGTCCAAATCTTCCATAACCATCCATAGTGCATTGCGTAAACTACACAGCCACAAATTGCTTTTTAAATTGTCATTGAGTTTGAAATTGTTTTAACGGCGCTGCTTTGAGATGAGAGAATTAGTGTGTTCGCGTACTTCGCCTGCGGGATCCCTCGGGCGCCAGAAAGCGCCCGAAATCGCCAGATTTCTGTTCGTTTACTTTTTCGGGCTACAAAAAGCATGGAAATTTTTACTTCTACAGCCAGAAAGTGCCAGAGGTTTAGTCAGAAAAGTACGCGAACAGAGCTAACAATTCCTGAGCCTTGGTTTTTTTTTACCAATTATGGTTTAGGAATTAGATGAGAACAAAATGGTATAAAATTGGTAATGTTTGTTGTTTATCCTTTTCATAAAAATAATTATAAATTAAAAACTTTAAAGATGGCATAAATGTTAAAAGAAATTGAAAGTTTCCATTTTAAGAAATTATCTCCTTATTAAAAAATAGCGCTCTTGTCGACATGAAGAAAGGGGTTGTGATTTCGGCAGAATGTCAATTTTAATTAAAATGGCGACGTCAGTCAAACAGTGAATCGTGTCGTGTTTATAAAAACCACTAAAATATCGTTTATATTGTGACTTATAACATCAAATACACATAATCCTGTAAATTTGTGTTTTTTATAGGCTCCTCTGGGAAAAGGTGCAATTTTTCATACCCATAAACGTTAAAAATTTTCACTTTATAACAAGCTTGATAAACTCGGTTTTAATATAACTTGATATAATTTTTATTAGTGTATTTCTAACAATAATAGTAAGTTGTTTCCATTCCAGACGGTTAATAAACTTTTTTACATTTTTTGGATAAACGAATGGAAGTGAGATTTTAATTGGATCGCCTAACCTCACATCAGCAAAATGTCGTTCCCGGGCAGACCACCAATGGTTCCTTCCATGTCGTATATGCCTCCACCGGTGATGCCGCCGGTAATGCCGATGCCTCCGCATGTATGTTGCTTACTTTTTATATTTGCTTTTAATTTTTATTTGATAATATTTTTGGTTAAGTACTTGTTATTTTAGTCATTTACAGATAATGTTTTAATGACAAATTTTATTGGTAAGTTATTGCTCTCTCGTGGTTGAAATTTTCTTTATTAGGAAATAAACTTTTAAGTATGCATTTTTATAAATATAGTTGTCTATTGTTTCAATTTTTCCTCATAGGACCCCAGGATATTCCATTGGAATTGATTTAAAATCTTTCAAGCCCTTTAATATTACAATTACAGGAGGGGTTTGTTTAAAAGGCGTGTTTCGGTTACTACGAATTGATAAAATATCTAATAGAATAAACAAGCTCGGAATTTTAAATGAAGCTGACTGTTTAAAAACGATGGTGAATAGGATTGAAATAAATGCCGGCTCCATGGTTTCGTTCGCCTAATGTCAATTTACTTTTATTTTATATTTCTTCATCACTTTTATCGATTGACATTTCTTACATAGTATGAAGCCAATGACGATCATTTTTTTATTACTTGAAAATATAGCGGGAGATTTCTTTGATCTGAAGCCTGCTACGTTCGATAGAAAGTGCATTTTGATTCACTCGTACACCTGCATCGGAGTAATATCTTTATTACATGGGGACTCATAGGTGAATCATAAATTTGGTTTAACGAAGAAAGTATTTCCCTTCTACATTTCTTAATCATGCAATCCTGTGGAACCTGGATAAACAAAAATTTGTTAACAGCTATAATCGATGTCCTTTCTCCATCTCTTGCAGCTACTTAATTCTACACCTTTCTTATTTAAACCTGGTTTTTACAATCTTAGTTGTTTTGAACGGATTTAACAAAATTATAATAGGAATTAGCAGCATCGAAAGAGATGACGATTAATTCGGAATCATCTCTTATTCTACCAGTCCATCATGTAATTGGCTTTTTAATTGTACACTGTGAAACAATCTTTACCTTAGTCTTTTATATGAAAGCGGAAGCCCATGAATCATCCTTTATACTACCAGCTCATCATGTACTACTATACATTTAGTAAGAAGTCTTGTTAGAGTTTAAAATTTGTTAAATGGTGTTTGGTATATGTTAAAGATGTAGGAGCCAGAAATACTTATTGCGATATATTTTTCTACAATAGTGTATATAGTTTCGAAAAAGCGGCCGGTAAGCCAGGAGGAGCCGCACTGGGTAGTCCTTTGTTTGTCGTGGGAATAGCATTATCTTCTATGCCGAGGAGCATACATTTAGATGGAACAGTCGCTAGTAGTAGAGTTTTAACAATTCTACTTTTGCTGTATGAAGTGAGACAATTAATACACCATCATCGTCCAATGGCTTTGAGATTTCTCAATTAAATCAGTTGTATTCAAGCAGAATGTCGCATGTAGAATTTACAAATTACAGCTCAGACCGAGAGCTGATAAAGGAATTTGTACTTTTGACTACTAAGCGATAAGATTATCTTCCATTGACCCGTCGTTCCAAATATCCAAGTTACATCTAGAATTTAAGACTTAGATTAGCCATTAGCTTTGCACTGCCCATTAAAACTACAATCTTTTCTACCGAAGGCTTTAATAGTGTTCCAAGACGAACAACATAATTTGTTTCTGTAGAAATAAAATTATGTTTTACAATTATTACTTTCGACTACTCTGTGATATCCGTTTATATTGATCATGGGGCATGCTTTGCCACAACTGATTGTTTGTTGTTGCTCAGTGCTTGTTTGGTATGTACTAGTAACTATAAAAAGTTTTCAATCCAAGCCTTGACTACAGTCCTCAGACATCAATATATATTCCACACTCGCCGGCCTCAGTAGCCTAGGGGTTAGGGCAGCCGACTATCATCTCAGAGGTCCGTGGCACGGGGCCATTTAGGCAACTTTCCTTCATTCTTGCCTCAGCTCTTTACAAAAAAAATCCCTATGTCTTTTACTGTCATCGCCTGTAAGCCATCTCCTGTTCGATCCGCGAAGTCAACGTTCCGTCGCCTTAGTATTGGATGGGAGCAAGTATAATAATACCGCGTGCTGTCGTTGTCAGTTTTTTCCGAATAAAATTTGTTATCGAACATTGCACTCAATGAATTGAACCCTTCACAGTAGAAAGGCGCTTTACCTCTGAGCGTTAGACTTTCACATAACAAAACCCATCATTATTGTTTCATATTTCAAATAAAACTATTATAGTGGTTACTTCAACTTATCTACCGTTCTTTAGTTACCCTGGTGCAGATGAAGTAGATGACTTTCTTCTGCCCTCCTCAGACCACTCATACATTTTCAATCCACTAGACTATTGATTTCCAACCGGTGGTACGCGTACCCCTGGTGGGTACGCGAAATTCTGTAAGGGGTACGCTAGATATGTACATGCTAGAATTTAATTGTTACAAAAGTTCTTGAGTAATGATTTAAAATTTGCAACCAGCAAACACGACGTTCGTACTACTGTATTTGTGGCTGTAGTATAGTATTTTGGAACACTAGTGCATGACAACACAGAGTCACAGACAGGGAGAGCAGCGCAGGCACATTAACACCACCGTGCATTAATTTTCCCCTTTCGCCAATCTGTCCGGGTCTGTTTAGACATCATTAATTTCTCAGTAACTTTCCAGTTTCGAATCTTACTTCGTGCTTGCACCCATTACAGTAGCAATAGTTAAAGGTCGTATACTACTTTAACAGTTTAACTACTATAACGCATTTTAATAAAACTAAGGTGTTTTTGTTGGGGGTACGCGTAATTAATGATACAAAAAAAGGGGTACGTGCGTTCAAAAAGGTTGAGAATTCCTGCACTAGACTCTTCATAGTCTGATATAATGATAATCTAGGAACACCTGGAGCCTTTCAAATGGAACAAACTCGACGAGTTATCATAAGGAATGTCATGGATTTGATAACAAAAGTCATAAAAACCTCGCATAATAGTGTGGCTAAACCAAACCCACAAATTTCCTAAAATATATTTTGTTGTATATACATATATGTAAATTTCGACATGAAATAAATTCAAATATATTCGATTGAACATTTTTGCTTGTTAACATATTTTTAACATCTGTATAAATTTGTGGTTTTACTGAGAACACAGGTATTAATAAATAGCCAGAGATTGTTAGTTTTTAGTTTTCAAATAATCCTTTAATGCTGTTGTTATAATAAAATAACAAGGTGCTCTCACGATTCTAGTATTAAACAATAAATTTTCATTATTCAGTCGCAATTATTCAAAATTAGCATTGGCAAAGGTTAACTAACATTCCTGTTTATTTTCGAGATTTTTGTGTTTAAAGTTGCAATGTACTCTGAGCTATACGCAATAGCGAGTTACTATTAAAGCAAGGAAGCAATCTAAATTTCGGCAGATATTTGTAGATCTATTGTAGCCAAATGAAGTCTGCATCTCGCAACATAATCAGTCTGTGTACATATACTTACAAGGTGAATATTTGTCTTGATTCGCATAGTAAGAGCTTAAAAACCACTAATTTCATCAGTTCTGTTGTGAAGTTCAATCTATTTTTTTTGCTCAATATTTTTTTAAATTTACCATTGTTATTTTAACTTTATCGATAATTTCTGTCAATTCTTTAAGATGATACCTCCGACAAGCTTGCCTCCACTAAGTACACCACCGCCAAGGGCACCCTTCCGCAGTGCAGCTACTATAAGCTCGCAACCAACAGTGTATACTACTGTGAGAACCAGCGAGCCAGCTCCCGCCCCTATTCCACAATACAAAGGACCGATTATTACTGTTTTTGTTGGTACGATTGTAAATATGTATTATTTAAAGTGGTCTTAATTGTATTTATTTCTAGGAAATATTAGTGAAAGAGCTCCAGAAGCTATGATAAAAAAGATCTTAGCTACATGCGGCACCGTTGTCAGTTGGAAACGTGTTTCTACTTTTGGTTTTTGTGAATACGAGTATGATCGTCATTATATTATATTAAAAGATAAATGTAATGCAATTTTATACGTAGTGGTCCAACCGCGGGTCTTCGTGCTGTTCGGCTTCTTCATGATTTGGAAGTAGACGGTAAAAAGCTAGTAGCAAAAGTTGACGCTAAAAATAAACTTTTGTTGGATAATTATAAGGAGGAGGAAATAAGAAACGGAAGCAGTAAACCTGAAACCGAAAAAGAAGAAGATGATACCGCCGTCTCTGCTATTAAGAAAATATTGGAAGAGCACAAATCTGACTTAGGAAGTTCTACAAATTCTTCAGAAGGTATAAATTTTGTGTTATGAAAGCATGTAATATTTTCTCTATTTATATCTATTTAAAATTATATTAGGCAAAAAATCAAATGACATACCATCTGGTAAACCCAGTAAAGCATTGCAGGAAGCGAACATGGAAGATGATAAACGAGATTTAATAAGTCGTGAAATAGGTAAATTTAGAAAAACAGCTGAAGCCGAAGAACACAAAAAAGAAAAGGAGAAGGATAGAAAAAAGCGCGAAGAAAAGGAAAAGGAAAAATTACGTTCAATATCACCTCGAAAGGAAAAGGAAAAGAAGAGAAGAAGAAGTAAATCAAGGTCAAGAGAACGTGAAAGGGAACGGGAGCGTGAACGAGAAAGGGAACGTGAACGTGAGCGGGAAAGAGAAAGAGAACGTGAACGTGAAAGAGAAAGGGAGCAAAGAGAAAGGGAAAGAGAACGTGATCGAGAACGAGAGCGTGAACGGGAAAGGTATAATTACATTATTTTATGAAAATACTTTTAATAAATTTTCATTTAGAGAAAGAGAAGAAGCTAAGGCATCGAAAAATGTTCGTGATCTTCAACGGGAGAAGGAAATGGAAGAAGAAGCACGGGAGAGGAAAAAGGCCGACAAAAAGGCTAGAGAAAAAGAAGCTGCTTATCAGGAGAGACTACGAAATTGGGAGATCAGAGAAAGAAGGAAAGCAAAAGAATATGAAAAGGTATGCTTGAAAATAAATATAATTATATAGGCTGTCCTATATCCGATGTAAAATCTTCGGCTTGCCAATAAAAAAATCGTCAAAATTTGCATTTCTTAAGGGCCGCCGAGACGGTCAAACGGTTTGACTCAAACACCTAGATTTTGGTTTGAGTCACACCAATTTGATCGTTTACGCGGTTGGTTTGAAAGGTTTGGCAAACATTTATGTGTTTGATGCCCGTTTGATGGAAATTCATATTTTGGTTTGTTTGAAGCCCCGTTTGATCGTTTTCGCGACGTTTGATCAAACCTCATATGTTTTGCGCTAAATTTCGAAGCGATACTTTGTGTGTGACGGTGGCAAATAGATCCTTCTGGTTTGAAGCGACTTCTAAAACTGCGCTTCTAGCTTGATGTAATTCCTAAGTGACTTCATACGGTTTGATCAAGCACGTAAAGGTCCGGTTACACGCAACGATCTGCTTTTGCCAATTAGCTTGCGCAAGTCAATTTGCGCAAGTGAATAGTTGCGTGTAAAGGTCCGGTCACACGCAACAATCTGCTTGTGCCAATTGGCTGGCGCAAGTCAATTTGCCCAAGTGAATCGTTGCGTGTAAACGCAAATTTTTGGCTGGCGCAAGCCAAAAAGGTTGCCTTGTGCAAAATATATGTTCTTAGAAAATCGGCTTGAGGTTGGTGTTTTGGCATGAGCGTTTAAATGATGTTCAAGCCGCAGCTACAACCCTCAGCATGCCCTTGGGTGAATGGTGAAATTTTATGACGCTCCTTCGACCTTATCATAATCAATATAATATAATAATCGTGTCAAATTAGCGTCATTTAGTGTTATTTTCCCTCATTTTATTTGCACCAATTGACTTGCGCCAGTCAATTTGTACAAATAAATCGTTGCCTGTAAACCGATTAAAGTTCATTCAGTTTATTTGCACCAATTGACTTGCGCCAGTCAATTCGCACCAGCAGATCGTTTCGTGTAACCGGACCTTAAACGCAAATTTTTGGATTGCGCAAGCCAAAAAGTTTGCCTTGTGCAAAATATGTGTTCTTAGAAAATCGACTTGAGGTTGGTGTTTTGGCATGAGAGTTTAAACGATGTTCAAGCCTCAGCTACAACCCTCAGCAAGCCTTTGGGTGAATGGTGAAATTTTATGACGCTCCTCCGACCTTATCATAATTAATATAATATAATAATTGTGTCAAATTAGCAAAAGGGTACCAACTGTTTTTAAGTAGAACCAAATGGTTCACTGGTGACTGGTTCATTTTCACTCTGTTTATTTGCACCAATTGACTTGCGCCAGTCAATTTGTAGAAATAAATCGTTGCGTGTCGGTTTATTCATGTTCACTCAGTTTATTTGCACCAATTGACTTGTGCCAGTCAATTTGCACAAGCAGATCGTTGCGTGTAACCGGACCTTTAGGTTTGACCGTCTCGGGAGCCCTAAAAAGAAGGGCAAATCACCCAAAATACATGTTAGTTTCCCATTGATCCTCTTTATTTCCAATTGATTTTATGAACCTGTGATTGCCAAACGAGGTCGTAACCATTGTACAATTATATTGTTAATCAGCGTTAACGATTAAGTAAATTCTACGCAATACGCAGCGTAGATGATTTATGAGGCTGTTCAGCGAGCTGATTGCTAGCGGTGCTTCTCGGCTTGTGTATACAACGAAGCGTAGAATCATAGGCATAACCTTCTATATTTACAAGCCATGAACAAGAATCTCAATTGAGAGAATCGGACCACCAAATTCTCCCAAATTCTCCAAATTACACTAACAACATAACGTGATTTCACCGAGTTGTGGTCCGAGTGAGCGGAAATTCGCTCTCAATATTTTCCTTGTTCATGGCTTGTAATATAGAAGGTTGTGATCATAGGTCATGCATGCGGGTTTTTCAAGTAAGCGATTGGTCGTTGCAGCGTGCAGCAGCGGACAATAGTAATTATGAGTTCAAAAATGAAGCAGAGCTTCTAGATAATAGTGCTGTGTGAAAAGAAAATATTTGGGACAACCAATAAACATCAACAGTGGAGAGAGTGAATATAAATTATTTAAAAAATTAAGAACTCTCCTGAAAAGTGTTATGAATTAAAAAAATCACGTTAATGGTGTATCATGAGTGTAATTTCACCTCATTAAATGAATTTTATTTTATAAATTCAATAAAAACATATAACTGAGAAATTAGATGCATTTTATGAATTTAATATTTCCTGAAAATTGTAAAAAAAATTTTTTAGTAATTGCTAATAATATTGTGGTGCCTATTACAAATGAAGTTGGTAAATGTTGTCCATCTCACAGAATAATGAATTTTTTGTATAATCATACTAACTATGAATTGGTTAAATCTAATCTTAAAAATAGGGTTATTTTTTTTTCCTACTATTTTTTCATTATACAAAGATATTAGAGCAAAATATACATACTTCTATTAGTACGTCAATTTAAAATTATCATTGGTAATGCTTTTCAGTTTTCATAATGATACTCTCATTATGGTGTTCAAAAGTTAAACAAAATAAATTACATATAAAGCACGTTTTACAATTAAAAAGTGCACATATTATTGAAATTTATCTACTTTTTTTCGACGTGTACTTTCTCTTAGCAAAAGCTGCTTTACCTTCTTTACAACAAACACTCACCTAAAAAAACTAAAGTTTTAATTGAGTTAATTTCTAAAAAAATTACATATTAATCGCTTGTAAGAAATGGTACATCATACATTACAACATTCGCAATGTCCGGAAAAGCGCGCAAAACATCTCTCTAAAGTGATACCGAAAATATGAGTAGGCTTAACCCGCGCTTATCATCGAGGAAGTGATCTGCGTTATATACACGTCCATTTAAAGGCCATTCGAGTTCTATAAGCTAGTATGCGCGCTTATTCTTTATTCGAACAACTACGCTGCGTAATGCACGTACCTTAAGTCCCATTACATGGTCTTACTGGACTTTCATCTTTAAATCATTGGTGGTTATTCTCGTTGGCGAGTGACCTGACTACGAGGAACGCGGTGGAATGAAACTGTCGATACCTACAAACGTATCGAGGGAAATATCACTTCACACACCACCTTGCGACAATTAGAATATGACGTTTATAGATCTAGTCGCTAGGAGTCTCTTAGATTGACAGTGAGAATACCAATTTAAGGTTGAAGGGACGTCTGTCACGTCACTCGACAACGAGAATAAGGATGATTTATCTAAAGATGTATAAAACATTTTCCTACTGAAATGTTTGAGCAAAGGTAGAGATAAACTGTACATTGGTTTGCCAAGCGTATAAAACTTATATAGATCTTTAAAACTCATTCGTCATATCCTTTAATAGCATGTACACACCGACTTGGTTATCCTTTTATATGGCTTCAGACTATTTAAAAACTAACAACTGTACACACCAACTGGCTTGGTTATTTCTGTCATTTTAATTATTAGATATGGATGTCAATTCTTTGTTATTACAGAATAATTTAGCTTTGTTTTTAATTATGGATGACTATTACTCAAAGAAAAGTAATTATTTGAGGAAAAAAAGAAAGCAACATATTTGGAGAGCTATTTGCCATTACAAAAGAGTAAAATTGTATAATATTTTGCTAATGAGAAAAAATATTCGAAGAAATATATGGACATTGGTAAAAAATTATTTGTCTACATTGGTTCATTAATTATGTATGCAACGTACCAGCAGTTTTTGGGAAATAGAAGTTCCGCAAAACGGAAATTAATTTAATTATATGATGTCAACGTGGCTTTTGACAACCAATTTTTATAGATTGTTGTAAATTTTCATTGATAGATGGCATTCATGCCAGTTAATTATCTTGATTAACGAGTTAACCATAGAAATTTTCTTGGTTTGCATTAACTTGCTTGGTTTGAAAATGTATGACAAACTAAGCACAAACCATCTATATTATTACGGTTAAGGCTTGAAATCATCTCTATAGTGGTAACCAAGTCGGTGTGTACATGCTATTAACGACTTGGTATTTTACTTGCTATATCATACCATGTGGCACGGGTCCTTTTCGTTTTCTAAATAAATTCTTAAAAATAGTAAGTTTAATAGTATATGAATGTATCACTAATAATGAAAATGTAAATAAAAGTAATCATTTAAAATAGTTTTTGAAATTACTTTCTCATATTAATTCAGGAACGGGAAAAAGAGCTTATGAGAGAGGAGGAAAGAGAAAAGGAAGCCAAACGTTTAAAAGAATTTCTCGAAGACTATGATGATGAACGTGATGATCCAAAATATTATAAGTAAGGCGGCTAAAATCATAAATATTGTTAAAATTTAACTGCTCAAATATATTTAACAGGGGACGAGAATTACAACGAAGATTGACAGATAGGGTCCGGGAAGCAGATCAAGATGCAAAAGATAGAAACAAAGAGCAGGAAGAATTAGAAGAATTAAGGAATAAAATATTTAGTGGAGAATATGACAACCCTACTCAAGAATTTGAGCGGCTCAAAAAAGAACGTGAAAATATGTATAAGCCTAAAATATTAATAGATGTTAATTTAGAAGCTACACAACAGAGAGAACGTGAAATGGAAAGGGAACGAGAACGTGAATTGGAAAGACAAAGAGTGAGAGAACGGGAAAGATTGCAGAAAGAAAGATTTGTTATAGATCAAGCTTCACGTGAGTTAGCAGCAGTAAATGCTGAGCCAATTGAATCAGATAGCGATGGCGGAGGGGCTGGCATAGGCTCTAATAATGTTAGTGAACACGCACAACCTATCACCCCAACCAGAAATAATCGTCATGATCGCCCTAATTCAGGTATTCGAGGGGAATCCGAATCTCGAGACTCTCACATGAATCATGGATTCCAAGATGATGAGGATTCTAGAGCTTCCATGAATTCTCATTCACAAATTGGTTTGGTGAATAGTCATAACAATATCTCCCTTGCTGATAGAGCACCTGGCACTCCTCCAATTTCTGCGCCACTAATAAGCCTTAATTTGGGAGCTGCTAATGCAAAGAAGAAGAAACTAGAAGTTAAAGATGTATTTAATAATGAGGAAGATAATGAGGATGTATCGGGACCTAAGAAGCGAAAATTAGTTCCTTTAGGTATTAAAAAGCATGACATGTTGTTTGTTATTTTTTATGAGTTAATGTTTTTCTATTGTCCAGATTATGATGAAACCCAACAACAGCAACAATTGCAGTTACAAAATCAAAAACAATCACAATCCTCACATCATCAGTCAAAGTCATCATCGAAGAAGCGCGATAAGCATGATGATAAAAAACAGGAAGAGTCTGTTGCTAAATCTCAGGAAGAAAAAAGACGCCATATCAAGAGTATTATTGATAAAATCCCTACAGGTAAAAATGACCTCTTCAATTATAAATTGGATTGGAATGAAATAGACAGCGGCTTAATGGAGAAGAAAATTCGGCCGTGGATTAACAAGAAAATTATTGAATATATCGGAGAACCTGAACCAACGCTAGTTGATTTTATTTGTTCAAAAGTTTTAGCTGGCAGTACACCCCAAGGAATTTTAGATGACGTTCAAATGGTTTGTAATAAATAATTAATTGATTATTTTTAGTTAATAAATCATCATAACTTTTATTAATTCACATTTCTAGGTTCTAGATGAGGAAGCAGAAGTATTTGTTGTTAAAATGTGGCGACTGTTAATTTATGAAGTTGAAGCTAAAAAAGTTGGTCTTGGAAAATAAACTTTTAATAGTTTTTATTTGAAAATGAAAATGAAAGAAAATAAAATGCGAGGAAATCAGAAGGTACGATTCCATTATTTTTAAAAAAATAATAAAAATATAAAAATAAAAATAATAAACCCAATTATTGTTTTCGTACTTGAACCACTATAATTTATTCAAAAGTGAAATTATTTAGTTTTCAGCATTTTTTTTTATTTCGCTGAGCAATTGTAATATTTTGGATTATGATAAACGTGAAATATACCCAGCCTGTTTATCTAATAAAGGTATGGATATTTTGAATTATATTTCCAATCAGATATGTTTAGATTTTAGATATTTATTTTATTTTTCTTTTAAAAAGCCTTTATGAATAAAAGTGTTTCAAAAAGCATATAATAAATAGGTTCCCTCTTATAATAATTTCTTTGTTTTATGCTGGCGCCCAATTTTCCTTGTCTATTATTGGTAGATGTAATAGTTAATTTCAATTTGGTTTTTTTGTGGAATATTTGGAATAGAAATTGCAGGATGTTCTAGCATTCTACGAAAACAGCTACAGCTAATAACCTATAAGTTTGGAAGAGCAGTCTAAACATGGGATGCTAAATCTCAAATGCGTTTTTGTGGCATTGTTGGTCTTAACCAGCATCTGTAGCAACGTTGGTCATGCCAAAAATATATATTTATAATATTCTGTCCTATAAATACCGAAAATATAGAAGATAAAATACGCAACAAAACTGTTCACTGTGAAATTTATGTTGTCAAAAACAAAACAACATTAAAACTTCACAAATCCTTTTATTATAATTAATCTAGCTAATGTATACACCAAAAAATCAAATTTCAAATCGTAAGTAAAATAAACAAAAGACTAAATATAAAATAATAAACAAAAAAAGAAGTAAAAACTTAACGGAATTTTATAAATATGCAAAATCTTTATAGATAGCTCTTACGCGAAATTTTGGGGAGGTGCTTGATTAAAGTTATATATTAATAGTACTGAGCAATTTTGCCTTATCTGATTATGTTACCTAGAACAAAAGCTAGAGTTTACGTATATGAAATGATATGCCTTTTAAATTATAAAAACAATGATGGACGTCTATGCCACAGAACTATCAAGTATCCGGGCAGACATCAAGTTTTTGATAAAAATTTATGCAGTACAATTCGTACTATATGCTCACTGTGTTTAATGTATTAGTGCACGGATCGATTTACTGTTCCATGGCGTGTGTGTGGGAGAGCTATTGGTTAAATGAACAGATTGCTAGAAATTTTGTGGGGTCCGAGACTGGTAATTATTCAATGATGATGTACGAAGCAGTTGTCATTTCATTCGAAAAAAAGAAAGTAATTTTACAAATTCGCCCAAGGCTTAATATGATATCGCTATTTTATCATTTAGACCCACGCAGTATGCAACGCTGTCATACAGCTTGAATTGCTTGGCTGTACAGGTAAAATACTATGAAACAACATCAGATATGCACAAAACCTCAACATTTAGCTAGTCCTTTAGCGACAGAAACCTAAAAACTGTCTGTTTGGTAATTTTGTGTAGGGGCTTTTTTCAGGCCCAAAAATCGATTAGCAAAAGAAAAGGTTTTTTCCATGGGGTGCGGCTGCGCGGGGCTGTTACATATGTGCAACAAGTCTCAAGTTATGGAAGACAAAAATGAAAATAAAATGTGTTTTAGTCCATGTTACATATTATAAAAACTAAATTTACTTGTATTATAGAAAAGATAAAGAAGAGGTATTTCACAGCCTGAATAAAATTATTGTATTGTTATAAAATAATAAGGAAAGGTATTTCTGTACCTGGCTGAAATAAAAGGTAAATGAAAGAAGAAAATACATACATTTTAGTTTATAGGTATGAAGTGATATTGTTGAAAACATTCAACACACAATCCAACACGCATTTTATACATTCAGTTGTTATGCCCTTTTTACAGTCTGCTGCTCTATAAAGTCGTCTTTTTCCGTCGGGAATCTTTGCTATAAAGTGTGCGACGCAATCGTACCTTGAATTAGCAAATTCGATATCTTTCTTTGGTCGACGATATCCACCGAGTGATTTTGGAACCCCGATAGTACGACAATAATGCCTTGCAATTGATTGTTGGAAATTCAACTGTGACATATCACTGCCATCTTTGCGGTAAAGGATCCACGCATTTTGAATTGACACATCCACCATGACCACCATTTTCTTAATCTGGTTATTATACGACATGCATTCACATTTTGGTCGATTCTGTCTGTACACCCATGTAATGATTGTAACCACTACTTGCAAGAGGACGAGGTACATATATCTATTTTACATCATGTTTCACAAGAATACCTTAGGACATTAAGCATTTGATGAATACCGTATATTGTCGATGCTACTGTAACAATCGAGTTATCATTCCATTTGGTGAAGTTGATATTCGCCGCTTCAATTTTTACACCATCTGCCCATCAACGATCAACTTTCATTAGTTCTTTTTTTGTTGGTCAAGGACAGGATTTGAATGAAATTTTCACGAAGAGTTCCTGTTCTTTCGTAACTTTTGGCTATTTTTCTTCATATGCCGAGTTCATTCTCTGGTTTTTATCTTGATACATCTCCAAGTTAATCAAGTAGCCCTAAGACGTATTCAAACACCACATTTTGTAGCCGAATCTAATCAGCTTGCCTCTTATAAACTGTTGACAGCCGTGCCGTTCGTTATATTCTACCATGCTTTCGTCTTAAGACAGATTTTGTTCAGGAACTAAATTACTCAAAACATTCAGTGGTCGCAGTTTCCATATTTTATCATTTTTATCACAGTTCATTCGGATCCACAAAGTGGAGGTTAGTGTAAATCGTTTTGAATCTAGTCTGTCTTATGGCTTCTTTAATCATAATATTGCCCATATCATTTTCCTCAGACCAGTAGTCTCTTTTAGATGGAGTAGGACAATAACCAGATTCAAATCCCTGCATCGTGCATTTGCACTAGTTCGTTGTAGAAGAATTTTTCAAAAAACATACATAGTTGGAACTTCATGTGAGGATAGATATATTAGATCAGGTAAAACGTTCAATGGTCTGGGATATTCGTTTTGCTCGTTTCATATCTTTATGTTCGACAGTTGATCGTATTTCTTTTCTTGCAGTAGCTGGTACCGGCTGAGTTCTTTTTCGTTTCTCTGATGGTTTTCCTTCTTTTGGTGGCGTACGATGTAGTGTATGAACTGGTGGTGTAAGAATTGGTAATTTCAGTGGAGTCAACTGCATATAAGCTTCGGGAAGTTTTACTGGAGTAATGTGTGGTGTTGTATCATAATAAGGCTCACAATCCGGTGCAAAATCAGGATCTTCCACAGAATCATCATGCGATTCTTCTTCTGATTCTTTTGGTGCTTTTTGAACGGCAGAACGAAGGACATCATCGACAGGAGCTTGAGTATCTGCTACTGATGATTGTACACCAGAAGGTGGAGTTTGGGGTACTGTTGCCTCTTGTGCACAAACTGGAATTTCTTCAGGTGAAGTTAAACCAAGCTGTAAAATAAACAAACATTCTGGAAATCGAAATACAATGAATAAAAATAAAATGAATAATAGGAAAACATAGGAGTAGATTCTGGGTGGAGTATAGGTTGACGCTCTGGTGTAGTTAGCACTGATACAGAGGAGGGTGTAATTTGTCGAGAAGTTCACAGCAGTGATGACCTGTAGAAACAGAATGTTGGCAAGCCGTTTTTCAAAGAGGAGGTTCAAGCAAATTTGTTTCGACATTCTTGAATGAATAGTCTAACACTTATTTTATATATTTTGCCTTCCTCCTTAATATTCATTTGCAGTTCCTCCTTAATATTCATTTGCAGTATCATCATTTGATAAATATTCCTCATCCGGTCGTTCTAAATAATTATATCCATTAGCTCCTTACCGTCTCCCATACATACGAGGTGTTCAAAAACTCAGGAGTCAAAGCATCTCTAAAATGTAATTTTTCTTTAGATGTAACGCTGCCTATTATCTCCAAAGCAAACCTCAAGATTATCAGGCCTATTATGAACTTCGCTGGGATCGATTCGGCTGGAATTTTCCTACAATCGTATGCTACCACTCTAAGAAAATTCCAGCGGAGCAGTAATAATTCCCTTTTTTGACAAAAGTTCTAATGGCACTGATAAATAACCCTGCAAAAAAATTCACCAAAAATTGAATAAATATAATATAAAAATAATGACTTACCTTTTTCTCTTCCTGATGTTTATCCGAAAAAAAATCAAAACAATTGACTCACAAAAATCTCTCTCAATCTCGTTGTTTTCTGTTACGACTACATATGTGGTTCTATACAAGAACGTTGACTCGCCGCAAGAACGAAACTGGTTGCTGATGATCTAATTTTTTTACTACATTACATCGTTATGTGTAAAGTATTGTCATAATGTTACCAATATCAAACTCCAGTCTCTTCAATGAAAACCTTATCTTTTTACTTTCATGATTTCATCAAATGACCCATGTAATTCTACATCCACAATTTTATTCGATCGTCTTACTTTGCAAAAATTCATATTTATGAATCTGTAACTAGAATAGAAACAGCACGATCACTAATTTTAACTGAGAAAACTTATTACCCCCATAAACAAACCGATTTTTTAGGCAAGGGGTCGCAGCGATGGGTGCAAATTACATGCATGACATATACTTCCCTGCGACCCCTTGCCTAAAAAATCGGTTTGTGTGGGGGGGGGGAAATAAACGAAATGATGGATAGTGTAACTTGCATCAATCTACAAATCAATTCCAGAGAAAATAAAACCAGTTTTTTTTGCTACCGAACATACAATTCAAAGTCGTCAAGTTCTTTGAGGTCTAACCAGGTATTATAAAGGTTTAATTAATAATACCACTCTGTTCTCTAACCTTAATTATGTATAGGCAGCAATTTCCATATGTACAGGAATTAGTAAAAACTAATTAACCCTTGTTGAAATTTGTAACTTTATATAGTAGCATAAGATAATTGTGCAAAGGCTATATATACTATTATTAAAGGATCGCTAAAGTTTTGGGTGATAAACTTGATAATGTGTTTTGATAAAAAAACTACTTGATAAAAAAATGCTTAAAGTACAACAATCAAGTTAAATAAATTTTGTTCACAACTAAGAAGATATGGTTAGCGATGAAACATAAAGCAGCTTCAATTTAACTTAAAAATATTTTAGAAATTGATAAAAGACATGAAAAGATATTAGGAATTTAGATTTACTGCTTGAGTATGTAAAAGTCAATTATATATATTTTATGAATTGTATTAATAGTTTTACATGTAGTCGGCGAAGGTAATAGCCAACGAAAGGTAAGCACGTATTCAAAAACTGAATTGGACGTCATATACAAAAAAGGCATATAACCTCAGCTATAATATTGAAGAGGTTGCCAAGTTCTCGTAAAGTAAATAACAATATTAACAGTTGCAGTTACCAAGTTATTGAAGAATTTCAAATTGAAGCAAAGTATTCTTCATATAATCAAAGCTTCTGGTATTTTGTAATGTCGACTGGTGTTGCAGGGTGTGTGCCAAGTACTTGAAGCAACGAAAATCGCTCTGCTATGGCACCAACATACTTTAGTAAGTATATATTAGTATGAGAGCTAGCAACGCCGAGAAAAAGTGAATTTAAGGTCGGCTGATTTTTTGATAGTTTGCTTATTGAAGTTAGGTAGGGATACGGTATGTCTGGAAGCGTTCTGCGCATGTCTTCTGCAGAAATGAAAATTGTGCATTTTGAAATCATTCTAAGACAATTTTTTTCTTTTCCATCATTATCTATTTTTAACAGTATAAATTTATAGTTTCCGGAATGTCATTGCTAACATCACGGCAGACACAATTTTAGTAATAAACAAATTATAATTTTTAAATCTTTTTAGTATAGCTGATATTTTAATATGATATAGTCTTGTAATGAAAGAATATAATATAAATTTGTCAGACAGAAATTGCTTTGTTTAATTAGGAGCCAGACAAATTTTAAGGCTCGGGGAATATTTAAATGAATGAAATTGCTTTCACGTTAAAAATAACAAGATTACGACCAAGAAGAATTCATTATCGTGTGAAGAGCATGAAGAAGCAGATTCTAGGATTGTATATCATATTTGTCAAATTGATTTTGACGCTAAACTTGTAGTAAGGTGCTCGGACTCTGACATTACAATTATACCTCTTGCAAATATAGATCATCTGAATGCTTCCTTAAAACTCTGGATGAATATTGGCATTGGAAATCACCAACGATATTTCAACATCAATAAATTGTGTAATATATGTAAAGCTCGACCGGGCTTCCACGCAATGACCGGATGTGATTAGATACCAGCTTTTCCCGTAAAGGCAAACTCCGGCCTTTCTAATTATTAACAGAATCAGAAGATTCAATTCGCATTTCAAAAGATTCTTGCTGATAACGATGAAATAGTAAAGGGCGCACTTGCTACCTTAGAAAAATTCGAACTTCGATTTATCAAACATATGTTATGTTTCAAAATTTTGGAGTCATGCTTACTTAAAATATCCCACGTCGTTATCCCCAGAAGCTTGACGTTGGACCACGAACAATAATAAATATGATTTTGTTTGCTATGTTGGGGATCAATTAGCATCATTAGTTTCCGATATTATAGCTCAAGGTATTAAATTGAATAAAAATTTAAAAATTCTCAATTTCTCCAAATCATATTTTTCTTTACAGATACTAAGGTCTTAAACAACGAAGATCCATCTGATGATAATATACATAATTATTCATAACGATGAAAGCATTGACGATGACCTTGACGATGCATTATTTTATTGTGACACGTTTATTCAATAATAATGCTAAAAATGTTTTCATCAGTTTTTCTCATCTCATTTTAGTTTAATTATTATTATTACTAGTCGGGCCCCCGCGCAATTGTGCACAGTATATATTATTTTAATTATCCCAAAGCGCACAGTGATAATTCCTCAAGCCGTAACTTCCTGTTTTGTATCATTTCGAACTTGAATTTTACAATCGCTTGAGTACGGTTCAAAAAGGAAGAGTTCTCTCCTGGTTAATTTTTTTAATTACATTAAAACTTCTTTATAAACCATGTTCTCAGTGACAA
Organism: Thereva nobilitata; assembly: GCA_963855945.1. Classification (NCBI taxonomy): domain Eukaryota; kingdom Metazoa; phylum Arthropoda; class Insecta; order Diptera; family Therevidae; genus Thereva; species Thereva nobilitata. The sequence goes on from OY979694.1 coordinate 142,244,000, forward strand.
TTCCTTCGGGGGTAACTTACTGTTTTAGACCACTTGAAACATAAATTTTACAATCGCTTGAGCAAGCTACGCGTGACATCGCTGTATACAACTGACCGTGCATAAAACATGGTTCCGGAAGAAAAAGATCAACTTTTTCGAATGTTTGACCTTGTGACTTATTTATTGTCATTGCATACGCAGGCTTGAAATGAAATGGAAGAGCAGGGTCGTTTGATGAATCCAAGGAAATTCGTGGGATAAATTGAATCTTTGAGATTCTGTAAGAGATTCGGCTTGGATTACATTCACGCGAAAGTCCCGAATAGTTAAGCTGGTTCTATTACACAAACCATTCTGAATAGAAAGTTTTCGTAGTAACAAAACTATGCAACCTTTTTTTATGTTTTCTATGTTTGCTTGTTGTGACGTCATTCGTAGACGGCTTTTTTGCTGTTTACGTTTTGACCATATGAAATCCGTGAGTGAATTTAAATTTTTTGGAAAATTTAAATATTTCGAAGAAAATATTTGAAGCATCAATGAATTCCACTTGCCGGGTGGGTCATTTCCAGTGTCCAATTCGAGGAATTGCAGGAAGATGAACTGGCTAATTTAGCTCGATATACATATGGCCTAAGTATACGCTAGGACCAACACTTAGGGATAGCTCGAGTTTTTGGTCGTAGGTAAACGAATTATCCAAATGTGGTTTGGTAAAGCCATCAAGGAAAAAATACAATTGGAGTATATTTCCCAAAAAATATAATGGGGATAGTACAATTAATAAAAGAAAATTTGTTAAAATACATTCTTAAAGTTACAGAAAATATTGCACTTCCTGCAAAATGCAAGGAGTTATCTTTCCGAAGCCGCATTTATTTTAGAACAAAAATTTAAATGTTCTTGTAAATAAACAAAACCATTGTAAAACCAAATTAAAGAAGATTGTCACTTAATATCAGAAACTTCACTTTTGATTTATCCCATACACTGTAAAAAATATGTAAAATCACAGTGCAAATGTACAGTAAAATTACAAATCGCGATATGAAATACTGGATTACTACACACTCATTGTAATGTAACTATACATTTTGTAATATTACTATACATTTTGTAAATTCACAGAAAATTTGATGTAAATTAGGAATATTCCTAATAATATTTATTGTAAATTTACAAAACTCCTTGTGAATAAAAAACGGTGTTGGAAGTTATTTTTTACAGTGTATATTTCATTATATCTCTGGAATGCATTGAATCATTATATCTGTTGAATGCATTGAACAATTAAAATTATTGGTAGCATATATTCTTACCCGGTCTACCATCGACTACCATGCAAAATTGCAATGAAATCGGTGCAGTAATTTTCACGTTTACAATTTAAAAACAATTTATTACCTAATAAAATTTCAAAAATCGGGTACCAGTGGCGTCACATCATAAAAGCTCTCCTGTTTTTGCCTTTCGCAAAGCTTGAGTGAACTTTCAAAGCTTTCCATAAGCATAGATGATATATGCCATGGTACAATCCCCGTGTTCTTTTAATGAACTGGGTTTTGAGAGCTTTTGAGTTCCCATACAAAATCGAAAACCCAGGTTTTATCTGGGTCTTCTGGTTCTTCGATTTTGTATGGGAACTCAAAAGCTCCTCAAAAGCTCTCAAAACCCAGTTCATTAAAAGAACACGGGGACAAGGTAGGCTCATAAGGAAAAGCTCTGTTTCCATCTTGAAAAGCTTTTACGCCTTTTACATTAGAAAAGATCTGAGTGACGTCACGGGAAAGCTTTTTTCCTTTGTGAGAAAAGATCTGAGTGACGTCACGGGACCCTTATGAGCTTACCTTGTAATTATTGTACCATGATATATGCTATTTTCATTTTTTCAATATGGAAAAAAGCTCTTAAGGGGTACTGAAAAGAGCTTTCCTCGTATAATTATAATATAGATGTTCTATTTTTTTTATGAAATTCTAACCTATATAAATGAGAATTTAAATCGTTTTCTACCCCTCTATATTGCCCCCTGTTGCAGCTATCTCTCTCAGGTATCTCTTTCAGCTATACTAAAAAAGTTTGAAAATTATAATTTCTTTATTACTAAAATTGTGTCGGGAACAATGTTAGCAATGAAAAAACTGTCTGGCAACTATAAATTTATACTCTTAAAAGTCATGACTGATCCTATAATTTATAACTACTCCTTTTTCAATGAGGGTGCCCCATGTGTTAATTATGTCAAAGATCTATGGATTAGATTTGACAGTAAGCTGGACTTTTCCACTCACATAAACTATATTTCTTCCAAGGGCAGTTTAGCCCTGGGTTTTATAAAAAGGTGGTCCAAAGAATTTATTTAACAACACCCTGATCACTAAACACCTATACATTTCTCTTGCAAGAACTTTACTTGAATATGCGGCCCACGTTTGGTTTCCTCACTATTCTACGCATGTTGGAAAAATGGAATCGGTTCAACGTAGATTCGTTCGATTCGTACTGAATCACCTTCCTTGGGAAAACCCTTTTGTTCTTCCATCATACGAATACCGGCTTAAGCTACTCTGAAGAAGAATTTTAAAAAAATTTTGCTCACAAATTTTGTGGACAATTTTTAAAACATTTTTTACTTATGAAAGATAGCTGGAACCCGTATAAATCCCACATTTCCGTTTCTCCTTATCATCATACCAAAAAAACCTTGTTGATCAATTCTGAACCGATTGCTTAGAGAGCTTCAGGATGCACTATGTTCAATGTTTTTCCATTTGTAGTTAGAATGTCAAGATTTTCCGAATTCTCTCTTGAACAACCTACATACAGCTAACCGGGAAATGACACTTATTTGGCAAAAACTCGTCCGCCATATTGGTCCTACAATTTTTAATTTATAGGTTTTGATCATAAATTCGTTATTTGCTACCTTAAAAAAACCTCAGGTACCGATTTTCATTAGGATCGGAATACAATTTGAAAATTCCATATTGGCGCGACCATTTTGAATTTTTAAGTTTTGACCAAAAATTCGTTATTTGGCACCTTATAAACCCCAAGATACCCACCTTAATTGGAATCGGAACCAAATTAACAAAATTCGTCCGCATATTGGCACGGCCATCTTGAATTTATAATTTCTGATATTCGTTATTTGTTACCTTAAAAAATCCCAGATACCGATTGCCATTGGAATAGGAACACAATTTGAAAATTTTTCGGCCATTTTGAATTTATAATTTTTGACTGCAAATTCGTTATTTGCGACCTTAAAAACCTCTATATACCCACTTTCATTGGAATTGGAATAAAATTTGCTTATCCAACCATATTTTTGCTTCCATTTTGAATTTCGGTCATATTTCGGCGGCCATTTTGAATTTCGATGTTCTGAAAAATAAAATATACCGCATGTTACTCGCTGATAATAGATCTTTCTATTGGCGAAACAATTTTTAAAATCGGTTCGGTAGTTTTTGAGTTGATCCGGAACAAACAAACAATCAAACCTTTTCCCTTTATATAATAGTAAGTATGAATAGCTAGATAATTGATTTAAGTTTATCGTACATTAAAAAAAATTTGATATTTTTTCTCCTAAATAGGAGTATTTTCGGGGAGCAGATGCGTAACTTTGAACCTTTATAACTATTATACTAATAAAAAATATTAATTTTTCCACCATGTATAGTGCACCGGTTTCGTAGCTGTACTATTATTTCTTTATTTTTCCTAATTTGGGCGGACTACTTGTTAAATTTGCACTTAACAGCTACATGCATAGGGAAAGGTGTCAAAGCCAGGTAAAGTTTTATCTATACTGAATTGTTATTTGAGCTGTTAAGTGCAAATTTAACAATAGTCGAGTCAATAAAGACATAAAATAGGCAATCTTCGGAAGTCCTCAGAAACAGCTCCGATTTTGATGATTTTTTTTTAAATTTTTGTTTTTTTATATTATTTAAAATCAGAAACCTTTTGAAGTGGCGAAATAATTATTTATATTGTTTAAACATTATTAATGATATTTGTACAGGGTGTATTGCCTAAATTTACACAGCGGCCGGTTGTCGATAGGTTTTGGATAGACGAACAAAAAATCGTATGGGTGGGGGAGGGAATTCGTAATAGACGGAGAGCTGGCTACATAAAAAAGCAAGGTATAAGGTACATGAAATATGAATATCTAGAGAGGTGCCATTAGCGGTCCCGGACACCGAGTGGCTAATCTGCCAGCGCGATTAGGAAGATTAAGGCGGGGGCGGACGATCAAAGATGCCAAATTATACATAGAAAAAAATGATAATGCTCATGGATAAAAATTATTGATAAGTGAAGTATTTGTTGCTACGAAACGCGGAAAATTATTGGCAGACGATTTCGTGGAAGATAAATTTTGGATTTGTTAAAAAGTTTGAATATTGAAAATTTAAATAGTTATTCGTTAAATAAATAGTATTTTATTGAAGCGATTGTTTTTATAAAACTGTATTTTTGGTTCATATTTGTTGAAACGGTTTTCGCATTCGGTAATTTTTGGCCAGTTTCTCCAAACGTTATAATTTTCATGCACATTATTTTTATTTTACAAAATTTCAAAGCGCATTTGCTGAATTAAGCAATGAAGATTGTGATAGACTTACTGTATTTCAAATTATTGAAAAATTCGTCTGTTCATTTTATACGATGAAATCACTTGATTCCGTAGATAAAGCTCGTTTTGCGCTTTTTTTAAAAAATTACAAAGTCAGTAGGGGTAAAGGGGGTATTGGGAGTCACTTAAGCAAGAATGTTTCCAAAACACAAGTTTCATTAGTAACGTTTATTAATATATTTTTTTAAGATAACTTAGTTATTAATCTTATCAGCCCCACGAGTTTAATCAACTTTGGAATCATACTTTGGCAATAATTCAAGTTTTAAAAAAAATCAGCTTTGACCGCCATTGTCCGCACATGTGGGTAATTGTAGTCATATACTGGGTAATTGGAGTCGGCTCATCCTAGCAGTTGTCACACACGTAACCTTCAGGCACATCCCATCCGGTGCAGTCTGCGTGTGCCCATAGCCCACAAAACGTACATCTGAACCACATTTCGTTGTCGCGGCCTAAGGCAGGTATTACCACCATCTTCTGCATCATCATCACAAATGTTAGTGAGACTTGTATCTGACTCTGAGGATGATTGTTTTTCTTGTAAAACGCGCTTCTTAGCCTTATTTTTCACAGCCTTACTTTGTGTTTTGCGTTTCTTGTCCTTATCTTTATCTTCTTTTTCTTTTAAGGAACCCCTCTAACCAGTCGCGACCTGCCATTTTGCACTTCTGTCAAAATTATGTTTAATTCGATGGTCTTCTGCATATTGATAAGCAATTTTTCTGACTTGAATTGCAGTGCATCCATAAAAGATATTTGCCAAATACTTAACTCGGTCTACCAGGGCATTTTCCACTTCTTTACTAAATATAGGAAGGCGCCCAAGACGTGGTTCTGAGCAATCCTTTTTCTTTAAACGCTTTTGGAGACTGGAAAATGGTATATTCATGGCTTTGGCAGCTTGTCTCATAGATGAACCTCCGTTTATGAGATCTTCCGCTCTGGCGAGTGTCTCAGAAGACCACTGGGCTTTGCTCGTATTCCTGGGACGTGTTTTCGGCATCTACAAAATAAACAAAATTATTAATATGTGGACGTCACAAATATTGCGGGCAATGGAAATCACTGCGGGAAATGAGAGTCAGCTGGCTCTCATTACCCGAAAGTGACAACTTAAAAAAATAAAATCATAATAACTTGCTTTTAAGATTTATCACTGCAAACGTTTTATGAATCTATTTTCAAAGGTCCAAATTATATGAATAAACCGATAAATAACATAAAAGTATTGTGATGATCCACTCACCGTTTATTTTGTTCACTCGAAAAATTAGATGAAAAACGCGCGAACAACTTACACGGCTTTATCTTTTCAGCGCTCGGCGTGAACTGAATGGGTGTTCGAGTGAGGTGCGGGGCGCATGCAATGGCCTAGTTCTCGCGGCGTTCACGACTCTAGGCATTTTAGATTCTTAGTAAATAAGTGACCACCATTGCCCGCTGACTCCCATTACCCCTTTCTCCCCTAACGTCAACGAACCATTTCAAAAAAAAACTAAAAAATTTTGATGCTTCATCGATACCTCCATGTGCAGCTGAATTAAGACTGCAATTCTTAAGATCAATGTATATCGCAAGATTGTGGAGCCACGCTCACAAGAAAATTCCAAGTAATTTAGTACCAGAAGACTGCGGATGGGAAATAGTCGACTCCAAATACCAGTTCCAATGGTTCGATGGGCCTCAGATACCATCTACCGTTAAAGACGTTATCATCGATGAAGAACAGCCTGAAGGTACAAATATTTCCACACGCTTTCATTATTGTATTTGTTAATACTCATTTTTAATTTTTAATTTTGTTTTTCAGCAGATGTTAACGAAAGCCAATGTGAGGATGATATCGATTGCGAAAGCGAAGAAGATATGCAGTACGATGAATCCGACGCCAATAGCGAAGTAGAATAATTCTAAAATTTATTTGTATTATTTGTTAATAAAAAAATTGTTTTAATGGTAAACATATTTTTTAGCACTTGTATAATAGAGGAATTGGTAACTTATTGTCCTCACAATATAATTAAGAAAATAATAAATCTTGCAATACACCGTACGTAACTATATAACTCGTTAATACGAAACCGCGCTCTTTAATACCGTCTGCCTCGATGTTGTCTTTCATTTTTTCGTCTGCCATTCAACACACAGCTTCCTCAACAGTTTAATGATAATTCTCAAAAAATTTTAATCATGAGGCTTATCATTTTTTTCGCATCAACGATAACGCCACTTTGTTGACGTCTGCCGGCCATTTATCTTCCACGAAATCGTCTGCCAATAATTTTCCGCGTTTCGTAGCAACAAATACTTCACTTATCAATAATTTTTAACCATGAGCATTATCATTTTTTTCTATGTATAATTTGTCATCTTTGATCGTCCGCCCCCGCCTTAATCTTCCTAATCGCGCTGGCAGATTAGCCACTCGGTGTCCGGGACCGCTAATGGCACCTCTCTAGATATTCATATTTCATGTACCTTATACCTTGCTTTTTTATGTAGCCAGCTCTTAGACTATAACGGTTTAGCCGCTAGGACGATTTGAAGTTTTTGTTTTATGCCCGATTTCTTCACAATGGGTTATACCTCTGCTAACTTTATCCATATTATATCTAGAAAAATTGGTTTTCTTGACTTTTGCTATCCTTGAGTTAAGACTTATCGTGGGGTTAAAGTTAACTGGCCAATTTTGAGGGTTTATCTCTTGGTTAGTGCCTAAATATTTATTGTTGACATTTTTTTAAATATTTAATTTTATAAAAAATGGACGAACTTATGAATGTTAATGTTTTCTCTACCGATGAGAGCGAAAAGGAGAATTTAATGGAAAATATTACATTGCAATTAGAAAAAAAAAACGTTTTCATTCATAAATGAGAACATTAATTTAAGTATTAAGTAGGCGTAAGTATTTGCCTGTCCCGCAATTAAAATTTAAATATTTTTTAAATTAAATTATTTCAACGTTTGACGTCAAAAAAAACTGGCTTTTTTTTTCAACGAGACTTGCGCAAAAACCAAGTTACCATATGAATGGTAGGTTAACTATCTGTGGAATTCGTAACTTTGGATTCGCGTGAAGAAAACCGTCCAACATTTAATCGAAGTTTATCTTTATTCTAAAGTTAGAAAACCCGTGGATAATTGTAAAGTCAAGAAATCGGGCATTAGAGTTTTACATATCACCCTGTATTTTTGTAACCCTATGAGGCGGTTTAGACGTTGCGTTCCAGCGCATGTGCCTTATGAACTTTGGTGATAAAGGGAGAAGTGGGGTGATACCTCCCATCTGGACGCACCGTCTAAAACGGCTCTATGACCTATTTTCATGAATCAGGTATCAGTGTACGCAGAATACTCCCACCTATATAAAACTGTAAAAATCAAGGTTCTACCCTATCAAGTTCCAGAGCAATGAGTCGTCAAAGTTAAAACTTTGGTTTTTTTCACTAAAATTTCAACTAAAACCACCTTTTTCTCCATTAAATACCTAGTTAACTATTTTTTTTTCCAAAATTGGAAAGCTTGGACAATTTTCTATGAATAATTTTTATGCTCCGGCCTTTACTTTTGGAGTTATAAGCAATTTCGATGATAAAATTGGCCGTTTTTCGTACTTTTCGACAAGCTTAGGAGAAAAAAAGTACGAAATGAAGCCAATTTTTTAGCATTAAAATTGCTTATAACTACAAAATTAAAGGCCGCAGCATAAAAATAAATAAAATGCTAAAATTGGGTCTATTTCGTACTTTTTTAATACTTTTCCATCTGAGCTTTGTGGAAAAGTTCCAAGTAAGCAACAAATAAGGCCCAACATTAAAATTGCTTATAACTTCAAAACTAAAATGGGGATTTACTCGAGCGTCGTGGGGACCTATTGAATTTTGAAGATTAGATTGTAGAAAGAAAAAAAGGTTATATGATGTATACCCTTTCATCGGTGGGGGGAGCGTCTGCAGGCTTTTAAAAATGTAAAAAAGCACAGTCACATGGAAATACTCGAGCGCGTCAGATATTAATAAGGTATATGCCCTGCGTGTCTTTGATAACGGAGGTATATTAATCTGCCGGTTTGCATGGTGGGGTAGGATACTCGAGCGCCTCAGATATTCAGAGGGGATGTTAAGTGAACCCGTACGAAGCTCCCATTCAAAAGACTGACGATTCGGATGTGACGCAAGCTCGTGGCGGCTTCTTGAAAATGCAAAAAAATGCCATTTTGAAATACTCGAGCGCGTCAGATTTTTATACAGACGGTTCCAGTTGATGTCCTGATCATGCTGATCCATAATCTGACGATTATATGGAGGGGTTCTCTTAATCTGTCGGTTGGGAAAAAAAATTACGATTTTTTTTTTAATTTTAATTTTATACAAAATATATTATTGATTTATTATTTATAACTTACTTATACTATACTGAACTTATTTATACTATACTGAATTCAGAAAAAATTAGTAAAAAAAAATAAAAAAAAAATAGGTTTCCGAAAAACCTCAAAGCGAAAGGAAGCAAAACGCAAGTGTTAAAAGTGACAGGGATATAATGATTTAAACATATAATGTCATCTGCATCAGATGGCATTATAAACCTCTATACGGAATCGATTGATCCGGGAATATTTAAAGTTATTGTCAAATCAAACAGCTCAACACCTATTTTGTATGAAGATGAAAGACTTGTTATTTCTACACTTTGGGTTGGATTAGGACTTGCTAACAGTGATGGCGTAATGGCTGACGGAAAGTAGTGTGTGGAAGGTGCAAGAGAGTGAGAGATAGAGAAAAAGTGAAAGAGAGAGAGGCGCGGAGTAGGGAATACATTTTTCACTGCAGCTGCACGCGCTAAACTTTATTGACGATTTTTGGTACTTCGGCTTGTGGAAATCGGCAGATTATATTTTTCCCGTTATCCTTGAATTGTTTCCTTCGAAATAAAATAAAATTCTACCGCGCTCGAGAATGCCGAGGTCGCGATTTTTTTTGCAAGTTTGTGACGCTCCCACTCCTTACGTTACGTTCAAATCGTCAGATTAGTGGAATGTACACTTTTCAGCATGTGCTTAACCCACCATACCTTAATCTGACGCGCTCGAGTATTTCCACCTATCGATTTTTTTTACTATTCTGATCGGCTGCCCTATACGCGCGGCGCTATATAGAAGGCTTAGATATGGTAGAGGTACTCAACAGGGTGCAAGGTATCCCCCATATGCTAATCTCCCGCGCTCGAGTAAATCCCAAAATCCCCGCTTAGGATCCCTACTATAAAGGCCGTAGCATACAAATTGTCACGACATTATTTATAGGAAATTGTCCAAGCTTTTCAATTTTGGAAAAAAAATATTAGTTCGCTACGTATTTTTTGGAGAAAAAGGTGGTTTTAGTTGAAATTTTAGGGAAAAAAACAAAATTTTGACTTTGACGACTCATTTCTCTGAAAGTTGGACCCTCAATTTTACTTTTTTTAGATACGTGGGAGTATTCTACGTACACTGATACCTTGCTCATGAAAATATCTTATAGGGTTACCAAAATACAGGGTGATAGGTAAAACTCTACCAAAAAACTTCAAACGCCCTAGCGGCTAAACCGTTACGAATTCCCTTTCCCGCCCATACGATTTTTTTCCGTCTATCCAAAACCTATCGACAGCCGGCCGCTGTGTAACTTTAGGCAATACACCCTGTACAAATATCATAAATAATGTTTAAACAATATAAATAATTATTTCCCCACTTCAAAAGGTTTCTGATTTTAAATAATATCGTCATAAAATATCCTGACGTCATAAAATATCCTAATAAAATTTACATCATGTAAAGGTTGGAATGTGTACATTAAGATTGCACTAGGGTGCCAGGCTTAAACCACCCGCAACCCTGTGGCACCCTCGTTTAAAGTTTTTTTACAAGCTTTTTTCTTTGTTTGGGACAAATCTTCCGATCCGTTTTTCTTGTACTTCCCGATGTCCGGTGATGCTCAAATTTGGCACACATTTGGTTCTGGAGGCAATACAATATAGTATATTCAATTTTATGGTACATCCAATATGGCGTCCATCATTAAATGGCGGATATTTCTTGGGGGGTGGAATCTTGCGATTGATTTTTCGGCTACTTCCCGTAATCCAGTGATGCTCAAATTTGGCACAAACCTTTGGTTCTGAAGACAATGCAATATAGTATATTCAATTATATGGTACATCCAATATAGCGGCCACAAATGGCGGATTACCTTTTTCTTTACAAACCCCCCCCCCCCAAACATGGGTATCAAATGAAAGAGTATTACGAGTAGAACACAGCAAGCTATGTGACGTCATTTTAAATCCAATATGGCGGCCACCACGAACAACCCCTCGATATTGGTATCAAATGAAGGGTTATGATAAGTTGAATACAATTAGCTGTGTTAGTCAGATATGTGACGGCATTTTAAAGCCAATAAGGTGGGCACTATAAAATGGCGCATGAGGCTAAAAATTAAAATAAAAAAAATTTTAAAAACAAGCTTTTATTAGATAAACTAAAAAATATTAAATAATAAAAAAATTTTAAATATGCGTTAATAAGATGAGCTAAAAAGTATAAAATACAATAATTTTTTTAATCCACCTGTATGTAACTACAAGTAAAAGCTTGGGACGCTCAGTTAACAAATGTTTCACATATTATAACAAAAATGCAAAAAATATTATGATTTAACTATTAGGATATTAACTAATTAGGATACAATTTGATAAAACGCGCCCAATTATTTGATACTTCTTAGTTCATCTTTTTAACGCATGTTTAAAAACTTTTTTTATTATTTAATATTTTTTAGTTTATCTAATAAAAGTTTTGCTTTTTAAAAAAAATGTTTTATTGTTTTTTTTTGATTTTCTTAACTCATCGAATACATCAGTGTAATTTTTTTTAAATTAACGTAAAAGCCTTATAGTTATTAAAAAAATAGGGTGCCTCTTGTTAGTTGCCCGAATCCTCCTGGCTGCTTCGGTTTTAATAACTATATTTAATTATTTAATTTATTTATAAATGTTTTTTTCTATATCTACGTAATTTATCATCTCTTTATCAATAAACCATTATCCATTATTACTCATGGCTCAAAAATTTGTTATGCTCCAAGATTTTAATCAGATTATAACATAATTTATTAACTACAGATTTTTTTCATGTTTGCCTTATTAAATTTACATCATAAACAACAAAAGGAAAAGAAAATATTTTGGAATACACATAGGGTTACAAAAATATGATTTTATTATAATGTAATAACAAAACTCTTATATTAAAAATGCCTTCACATATCAGACTAACACAGCTAATTGTATTCAACTTATCATAACCCTTCATTTGATACCAATATCGAGGGGTTGTTCGTGGTAGCCGCCATATTGGATTTAAAATGACGTCATATAGCTTACTGTATTCTCCTCGTCAGATTCTTTCATTTGATGCCCATGGCGGGTGTTTGTAAAGAAAAAGGTAATCCGCCAGTTTATCTTAGCCGCCATATTGGATTTAAAATGACGTCACATAGCTTGCTGTGTTCTACTCGTAATACTCTTTCATTTGATACCCATGTTGGGGGGGGTTGTAAAGAAAAAGGGAATCCGCCATTTGTGGCCGCCATATTGGATGTACCATATAATTGAATATACTATATTGCATTGTCTTCAGAACCAAAGGTTTGTGCCAAATTTGAGCATCACTGGATTACGGGAAGTGGCCGAAAAATCAATCGCAAGATTCCACCCCCAGAAATATCCGCCATTTAATGGTGGACGCCATATTGGATGTACCACCAAATTGAATATACTATATTGTATTGCCTCCAGAACCAAAGGTTAGTGCCAAATTTGACCATCACCGGACATCGGGAAGTACTTGAAAAACGGATCGGAAGATTTGTCCCAAACAAAGCAAAAAGCTTGTAAAAGAAACTTTAATCGAGGGTGCCACAGGGTTGCGGGTGGTTTAAGCCTGGCACCCTAGTGTAATCTTAATGTAGACATTCCAACCTTCATTTGATGTAAATTTTATTAGGATATTTTATGACGTCACCAACACCAAAAATCGTAACCGGAAGTGACGTCAAAATTCCATGACGCGGGCGAAATTAGGTTATATAGAAGGTGGCTCCCTTTAGGTCTGTGGCAGTACTACTCCCTCACAAAAAATTGTTAGGATATTTTATACCTTCATTTTTATACTGCCGGCTCTCCGACTAATAAGGCCGGTGCCAAGTGAAGGATTTGGGTTGTCTAAACATGATTTTCACAACCCGCAGTTCTAAAAAAGGGTGTGTTTTGAGAAATATATGAATGAAATATGAAGAATATATGAATTTTAGCGTTGTTTCGCCTTTTTCTCTATTTTGAGGAGAAGCTATGCATTTTGTTGAAGATATCAAGGGAACAAAGTGGTATAGTACAGTACAGCTGAACTGGAAAATCGGGGTATGCGCCCAAAAATTCTTGGAAGCATGATTTTTCATAAATCGTTAATGGAGCATAAAAGAAGCTTAATTCTAAATTTGAGGGAAATTTCGAGTGGACGTTTTTTGGAAAACTCAAAAAAAATTTGAAAAGCGTTTTTCTCTGAATCTACGCATTTTAGAGAAAAGTTGTTTAAACAAAAAATGTAGACCTATAATTTGTTTCATAGAGGTCAGGCTGTACAACTTCAAATACAGAAGCTAGGTGGCGCCAAAGTTTCCAAAAAAGTGTTTTTTCGGTTTTTGTCCCAGAAAAAAATGGTTTTTTACAAAAGTGTAAATCAGTAAATTGTTCCTCTTAAAAATGTCTACAACATTTATTTAAACTTTTTTTCCCTCCGACTTACCGTTCCAAAGTTATAGCGTGCTGAAGTGTGAGAATTATGCTCTGAAGACGGCACACAGGTTGGGCATTTTCAGTAATGCAGGTTGCGTGCGCAACTGACTTATTCAGCAATGGAAGTGTGTTGCTGAATAAGTCAGTTGCGCCCGCAACCTGCATTACTGAAAATGCCCGTTAATTTGAGTACAGTTATAATTGGTACGTTGCGATTGAATGAGCTATGATTGTTTAAACTGATTAACAACAACTCTTAATAATTATTATTGTTTTAAAGTTCAACTCCAATGAACAATGTATTATTGTGATCAATACTAACAGATTTTTGAGACAAGCTGTGGGCAATGCGTATGATATATTTTTTTTGACACAACAGAAATAATAAAATAGTAACTACGCAGCGTAGCATTTACTGCCTATAACTTTGGAACGGTAAGTCGGAGGGAAAAAAGTTTAAATAAATGTTGTAGACATTTTTAAGAGGAACAATTTACTGATTTACACTTTTGTAAAAAAACCATTTTTTCTGGTTCAAACAACTTTTCTCTAAAATGCGTAGATTCAGAGAAAAACGCTTTTCAAAAACTTTTTGAGTTTTCCAAAAAACGTCCACTCGAAATTTCCCTCAAATTTAAAGTTAAGCTTCTTATCATTAACGATTTATGAAAAATCATCCTTCCAAGAATATTTGGCGCATCAATATTACATCTGTACTGTACTAGTAGGGCATACAATTTTCTACAATTTTATGTTCACTGTTTCTTCGAACTCCGCATAGTTTAGCCGCTAGAGGCCGTTTTGCGTCTTTTTCGATTTTGAGTTAAAATTATGCATTTGTATGAAAAATTAAATGAGATCAAAGTAGTAGTTGCAGTTTTTCAACGGCCTCTCTTCAGACGCTTGGATTATCAACAGAATCTAAAAAATTTTTTTTTTTTAAAAACAAGCATTTTGGTTATAATATCTGAAACATTTGTAAGCTCAGCGCTCCAAGCTTTTACTTGTAGTTACATACAGGTGGATTAAAAAAAATTATTTTATACTTTTTAGTTCACCGTATTAACGAATATTTAAAATTTTTTTTATTATTTAATATTTTGTAGTTTATCTAGTAAAAGCTTGTTTTTAAAAATTTTTTTTATTTTTTTTTTATTTCGTTTTGATTTTTTTTTATTTTGTTTTGATTTTTAATTGTGTTCTTTATTTTTTTTCACTTTTTTAATTTTAAGCTTTGTTTTTCACTTGAATTGACGACACGCAGCTAATTGTATTCTACTTATCATAACCCTTCATTTGATACCCCTATCTAGGGCTTGTACAGTAATAGGTAATGCGCCATTTTGTGGTGGCCGCCATATTGGACTTAAAATGACGTCACATAGCTTACTGTAGTGTATTCGTCCCATGTCGACGATTTGTAAAGAAAAAGGCAATCCGCCATTTTGTGGTGGCCGCCAAATTGGATTTAAAATTACTTCACATACCTTACTGTATTCTACTCGTCATACTCTTTCATTTGATACCCATGTCGGGAGGTTGTAAAGAAAAAGGTAATCCGACATTTTATGGTGGCCGCCATATTGTATGTACCATAAAATTGAATAAACTATATTGCATTGTCCTTAGAACCAAAGGCTTGTGCCAAATTTGAGCATTACCGGATATCGGGAATGTGCCGAAAAAAAGATCGCAAGATTCCACCCCAGAAATATCCGCCATTTTATCGTGGCCGCCATATTGGATGTATCGTAAAATTGAATATACTACATTGCATTTTCTTCAGAACCAAAGGTTTGTGCCAAATTTGAATATCACCGGATATCATGAAGTGGCCGAAAAATCGATCGCAAGATTTGTCCCACAAAAATATCCAGAAATGTCCGCCATTTTATGGTGGCCGCCATATTGGATGTACCATAAGATTGAATATTCTATATTGAATTGTCTTCAGAACCAAAGCTTTGTGCCAAATGTGAGCATCACGGGATATCGGGAAGTTGCCGAAAAATGGATCGCAAGATTCCACCCCAGAAATATCCGCCATTTTATGGTGGCCGCCATATTGGATGTACCGTAAAATTGAATATACTACATTGCATTGTCTTCAGAACCAAAGGTTAGTGCCAAATTTGAGCATCACCGGATATGGGGAAGTGGCCGAAAAATCGGTCGCAAGATTCCACCCCAGAAATATCCAGAAATATCCGCCATTTTATGGTGGCCGCCATATTGGAGGTATCATAAAATTGAATATTCTCTATTGCATTGTCTTCAGAAAAGTGATAAGAGACGCAGGAATTAACACCGCGGGCAGTATTTTCAACAAGTCGGTACAACTGTTGGCATACGCTGACGACATCGTAATACTAGCCAGATCCAGCATAGCAATGAAAGAAGCCTTCATATTGCTAGAAAGAGCAGCAAAGAAATTCGGACTAGCAATTAATGAAGAGAAAACGAAATATATGTGCATCTCTAAAAGACGGAATGATCGCCAGAATATGACCATTGATACATATAACATCGAAAGTGTAAAAGAATTTATATACTTAGGGACGCTAATCTCAAAAGATAACGACACGACGGCAGAAGTCATAAGGAGATTGGCGCTGGGAAATAGATGCTATTTTGGGCTACGTAAACACTTCTTAACAAGGAACATATCAAGGAGGACTAAAGTTAAACTATACAGAACCCTTATAAGGCCAATACTACTGTATGGATCCGAAACCTGGACACTAAGAAGTAATGAAGAACACCTCCTGGGGTGCTTTGAAAGAAAAATCCTGCGCACAATATATGGAGGAGTAAATGAAAATGGTGTTTGGAGGAGAAGATACAATCACGAATTGTATCAGTTGTATAAAGATCCGAACATCATAAAAACTATAAAAATTAGCAGAATTCGATGGGCAGGACATGTTGAACGTAGCAGTGATGACAGCATAACAAAAATTATTATGAACAAGAGACCAGACGGACACAGAGGCACAGGACGTCCAAAAAAGAGATATACAGATAGCGTAGAGGAGGATCTACGAACCCTAGGTATAAGAAATTGGAGACCCCAAGCCAGGGACAGACAGTTCTGGAGGAGGATGTTGCAGGAAGCCAAGGCCAATAACAGGCTGTGGAGCTATTTATGATGATGATTGTCTTCAGAGCCAAAGATTTGTGCAAAATTTGAGCATTACCGGATATCGGAAAGTGGCCGAAAAATCGATCGCAAGACTCCACCCCAGAAATGTCCGCCATTTCATGGTGGCCGCCATATTGTATGTACCGTAAAATTGAATATACTACATTCCATTATCTTCAGAACCAAAGGTTTGTGCCAAATTTGAGCATCAACGGATATCGGGAAGTGGCCGAAACATCGATCGCATGGTTTGTCCCACACAGAAAACGAGTTTAATATGTCACCCTCAGAGCAAAAGCGGGCTATATTTGATGTTGCAGCAAAAGAGGAATCAAAATATTTCAGAGCAAAAATGGTTCAACTATTATTCAGAGCAAGAACGGAACGGAAAAAATCTTAGAGTAAAAGCGGGTTAACTTTCTAAACCGTTTTTGCCCTCTAACGGAAACTTAAACCTCTTTTGCCCCTAGTTTTTATTTATACCGCAGTTGCTTACATTATTACTTGGAAATCTATATTTAGACAATATTTTCTTCACTTTACTAGACAAGACAATGCAACCCAATTCATAATTTTGAATTTTTTGGAATTTCCGCGTTTGTAACATAAATTCTTTGTATGTGTGAAGTGTTTGTAATTATGATAAATTTTATGTTTTTGCCATTTTCCCATTTATGACTACTTATTTGGGGATTTTTGCATTTCTAACATAAATTTTTGTCATTTTTATCTTTTAACTTTATAGTAACAGGTAAAATAGCGGAAAAAATTAGGTAGTACAGGCTAAAATTTGGCAGAGAGCTTCCTTTTAGGGTTACTAATAACGGAAGTCCTCTTTTTAGGGGTTTGAGACCTCAAAATGGGTATTTTTCGATTTTTCTGCAATTTGTTAGTTAAAGGCTAAAAGGGGGAAAAGATCTTCATTTTAGGGTATGGAAGTCTCACGTATTAAAGTCTTACGATTTTCCACCTCGGGAAACCCCTTTTATAGGGAAGCCCCCAAAATCGGTATGTTTCGATTTTTTTTCAGTGTTTTTTTTTATCCTAATGATATTTTTTTATGCAATTTCAATCTTATGAGAAAACGAAGATTTTCTCTTTTTTTACGCCTTTTGTTAGAGAAATTGTATCTGCTTGAGTTATTGAATAAATAAATATAAAGATACACATGTGTTGGTAAATATAGTTTTGGTTCTTGTTGAGTTTTCATATACCTAGTTTATAACTACTCCAAAAATAATTTGAATTATGGATCATCCAAAATTTTTTGTCGTATAAACGGGATAATTTGAATTATGGCTTAAACCGAAATGTTTCGGCTTAAGCCAAAGTTATAAAAAGTAAATTTAAATCGATTGCGTATTAAATACCCGTTTATACGTTAATTCGAAATTTTGGCGTAACTTTAAGTTAAATCGATTTAACTTTGCAGCTATAAACTTGGTAATAGCCTCGTAAAATCCATTTCCAGTTCCCAACCCCATTCGCTTGGATTTTTTTTCACTCCCAAGCCAACATTTTACCTGTTGGTATGCCCTAAATGAGTGAAACATTGCTTTCTCTTTCCGAAGGGACTGTTTAAATGCATTATATCTTGCACTGCACTGTTTAAATGCATTATTATTTTGTGTTGGAGTTAATCCAGTTAAAATAACAAGTAGATCAAAATCCTCTCCTAAAATATGTAGTTGCTTGCATTGCATACGATTTTTCAATTGCAGTATTCACAATCAAAACCTGCAATTTTGTCTGACATTTCCATCATAGCTTTTTGTCCATGACTTTCGGGCAAAACCAAAAAAATAAAAATCTGCAGAAACAACGAAAAATATCCATTTTGGGAGCAACACACCAAAAGTGGGATTTCCCAGGGTGGAAAATCGGTAGACTTTAATACCTTTTATTGAGAGCCCTGGAATATCTCTGCCCATTTTAATCCTTTAACTAACAAAATTTCAGAAAAATCGAAAAATACCAATTTTACGGGCTACAACCCCCTAAAAAGTGGGCTGCCTCGGTAGAAAATTGGTAGACTTTATAACCCGTTAGTAAGAACCCTAAAAGGAAGCTCTCTGCCAATTTTCACCATGTATCTAATTATTTCCGCTTTTGGCCTTTTCGGCTTCATTTACCTGTACTATTATTACTACCTTCAATTTTTGTAATGTTTGCATTTTATGAATTCTTTCAAGCTACGTTTTTTTTACATGATAGTAGTAGTAAAAAAATGTTCAATTTTTTTAAAATTCCGAATTTTTAACTGCATTTCAAAAATTGCAGACATCAAAGTCAAAAACTGCAGATATTGTCAAAAATGCAAACTTATTAATATTAAAATGAAAAGGGCAATCCTTTTGAAACTGAAACTGTCAAATCCAAAAATTAAAGAAATATAGTAATTTTTTTAGAAATTAAGGGCATGACTGAACGGAAAAAATGTAGAATATTTACCCTAAAATTAAAGATAAAATTTCAGAAAATGGACAAACTAGAACTAGGAACAAACTATACTATGTATAATTTCGAAAAATATGAAAAACGAAAATTTCAAATACAATAAGTATAACAATATGTATAACAAAAATATTTTATTGTTGCAAAAATTAACCTCAGAAATGAAAAAAATATTGTAAAAATGCAAAAACTATAGTGGAACCTCATTAATTGCAAGGGACTGTAAAAAATCTTCGAGTTATGGATAATTCAAATAAAGGAGGTTGACGCTTTGGTTATAGGCTTTTATTGGGAAAGTATAAGCAAAAGCAATTTTAATGAAAACTGAGAACGAAAGCAGTTCAGATTTTAGTTCCGCAAAAGCGATATAAGTTTTCATTAAGAGCAAAAGCGGAATAAAAAGTTAACCCGCTTTTGCCCTCGGTTTTTTGATACACCGTTCTTGCGCTGAAGTATAGTTATACCATTTTTGCTCTAAGAACTAAGTTTTGCGCTAAAAAAATTACCGAACCGTTTTCGCTCTCTTTGTTATTTTAACCCGCTTTTGCTCCGAGGGTGTCATATAATAGTACAGTCATTTGTTTCTAAAAAAAGAGGTGACCTGGAAAGTTTTCCGGGAGTTTTGAAAATTTGTAATTTTATAGATTTCGATGTGCTCTTTCCGAATTTCAACTTTGCCACCTCGTGTCTTTGCCGCTCGCGCCGCCATGTTGGAAAAATGGCGCCTAAAAGCAGTTTTTTGACAATATCTCCTTTCCCACTCATTTTACGATAAAAACAATTATATACAAAATGAAACTAGAGAAAATTTCCTACAATCTATGTAATAACCTTTTTTTCGTAAAGTCAATAGTTTTGAGCTACGAGCGCCGCAAACCATTATACATCCACGCCAACCCGTCACATTTAATTTTACCTTAAATCTACAGAATGTACTACGAAAAGTTACAAAGCGGCCAGCTGTGGATAGGTTATGGATAGACGAATAAAAAATCGTATGGGTGGGGGGAGGAAGTCGTTACGGTTTAGCCACTAGGGCGTTTTGAAGTTTTTTTTAGAGTTTTACATATCTCTTCTTCTTCTTCTTTAACGGCTCTACAACGCAATCGCAACTGTTCTCTCCACCGGTCCCGATTCTGAGCCGATGTCATCCAGTTTGGCATCCCTATGCTCTAAGCGTCCTGGTCTACGCCATCCTTCCAGCGGAGGTTGGGTCTCCCTCGCTGTCGCACCCCATAAGTCTTACCGCAGAGAACTTTCCGAGTAGGCCCATCTTCACTCATACGAGCTAAGTGTCTTGCCCATCGGAGTCTACCGAGCTATATTTCCTTCACAACATCTATGTCGCGATAGCGCTCGTAGATCTCGTCATTGTAGAGTCTCCGGAATCGTCTTTCCGTTTTACATATCACCCTGTATTTTTGTAACCCTATGACCTATTTTCATGAGTTAAGCCTAAACTACATTGAAAAGCAGTGCAGTGCAGCGCTGCGCAGTATGTTGCAAACACATTGAATAAGCAGTGTTTTGACATTGACGGTTCATATATAAATAAATAAATAGTCCCTGTGACTTTTATTGTATAAAAAGTCCTTATTTCTAACTAATTCGATTAGTTTTTCGTCATTCATTTTGACAACAATGGCAATGGCAACTTCATATGAAGTTTTTAAGAAATTGGCAAGCAGTGCGAAGCAGTTTTTTAGAAATTAGCCTAAGACAAGGCAGTGCAGTGCAAGGCAGTGAAGTTAATGTGAGTTGCCACATTCAGTTACAAGAAGTCTAAATATCACTGCGCAGTGCTGCACTGCACTGCTTTTCAATGTACTTCAGGCTTAAGGTATGAGTGTACGCAGAATACTCCCACCTATGTAAAACCGTAAAAGTCAAGGTTGTACCCTATTCCAGAGTAAGGAGTCATCAACGTCAAAATTTTGGTTTTTTTAACCAGGTAAAACTAGGTCTGTATGTTTGAAAAAACTTTTTACTTTTAGTAAAAAGTTTTTACTTGATAGCTGTTTGTTTTAGATGTCGAGTAAAAACTTTACATTTCCCCTCTTACTATTTTTTACACGAGCTCTTGAGCAGAAGTTCTGGTAAACTCAGATGGCATTGCGTTTTGTTGTGAAATTGTGAAAAATACTACTGTAAACGTTTCGCCCGGAACATTTCGAAAGATACAATAAATTTTTACTTGACTTTTACTCGAGAACTGTTTGTTTGAATTCCCCACTTCTTTACTATTTTTTACTTGACAGCAGTTAACGAATTTTTACTGGATTTTTACTTGACTTTCAAACATACAGACCTACTACCAAATGACTGTACTATAAAGCTTGTAAAAAAAAGGGGCAAACGCCGATTTTTTGACTAATTTGAGCAGACTAAAGTGCCGATTATTTTCTAATAAAGAAAATCTTTTTCAAATTAAATACAGTGATATAATTGCGCCAACGGTGAAAAATGTACTTTCTGTGCTTTTTCTTTTTATTATTCATTTTTGAAATTAACCTGGTTGTGTTTTTATTGGACGCTGATTATAATTGCGCCAATGCTGCAAAGTGTGCTTTCCGATTTTTCTTTTTGTGTTTTTGGTTTGACAATTATTATAATTGCTGCGAGTATTCTGGTTGGGTTTTTCAATACCTCGATGGCCTACTGTAACCTGTCAAATGGACCGACTCGGTTTTGTTTTATTCTTTCTTAGAATAAGTTATGTCGAATATCGGCAACAGGCGACATACTTACCATTTACTTAATATAAAAAAAATTTTGCTGTGGCGCCCATTACACGATAGGTTTTGCTGACAGTTTTGCCACAGTTTTGCCTACGACTGACGGAAAACCCAACGTCTAAGGTGATGACTGACGTAATCCTCCGTATATTTTGATTTCCATTAATCAAGACTGGTGGAACTGACTGCCGCTTGCATAAACGTGTAATGGCCGCCTAAGAGTTGTGTTAGTTTAAAGAACCAGTTGTATGGATGTGGTGTGAATTTTTCTTAAAATTTGTTATTGTAAATTTATTATTAAAATATCCATTCATAATATTCAACATTCATCATAATGTGAAGTTGATCGTGTGAACCAAAAGGGTCAAACCCACAACCCGACTAGTTTTATTGTTGTAATCACTGCAAAACGTGAGATTAGTTAATTTGATTTTATTTATAAGACAGTTCGATCAAACCAGATTTTATCTTCTTTCGGGATCTTTGTTGTGATGACCTTACACAGAAGCGAAGCGTATAGATGAAAATATTTTACAGGCTTCCCAATGTACACAAATGTTTTTATTTTGTATTTAATTTATATGTTTCTTAATTGGTGGGTTTTTCGTGCTCCGGTAGTTAGCCCAACGCCCAACCCCTCTACCAGGAGAACCGGATCCGTGAATTTTACCTCATCGGATAGGGTGGTCTAGCTATACCTCGGGCACTAGGTACGTCCGTCGTCGGTTGGTTATCCGGGAGGCACCAGCGAGGAGGTGACGGTATGGTTTCACCCCCTTTATTTACATATTTACATAGTACATATTTACAAACAGTTTTAAAATCCGCCACTGAATAAGGATGCCATCTTCCCGAATGAATTTCTAGATCCGCTACTGGAAAAAGAATGTATTAAAATTTGTAACCCGGCAATGGATCGTTCACAGAAGCAAGCAAGAACATGCAGAAAAAGGAAAAGGCAACCTTGGGATGCAACTAACTGTTAAGTTTGTCGAACAACACTTCGAAGAACTTTTGGATCAACTGATCTTATTTTGCAGAATTTAATACATAAGTTATGCCTTCACCCTATAGTTGCTATTTTCAAACCCGAATGCATGGAAGAACCAACACCAGGACATTTCCATTTCCATTGCTACTACAGCTAGCTGAACTTATTCGTGGGGGGGGGGTAAAAGGAAAATCGTAAATCGATGAAAGTGCATCCAAACACTACGGTAACTGCCATTTAGGAATAATCGAAAAAACACATACAGGTGATAACGGGAGATAACCTGAGTGACCATAGTGAAAAAATCCAGTTCAAAAGTCGACACAAAAACATACCTCTACTTATTTAACTATTTCCAATGATCTCTGTTGTTGTTCTACACAAACTGAGTAAAAATAAACAAATAAAACACATAAAAAATCAGACAAAATATATCAGGATTTATAAGTTCGAAAAATTGTATGAAGTTTTTATTGTTATAGTTACAAAGCACATGTCGTAATTGTCCTGGGAATGGTCCATACTATTAAATAAACCGTTGTATAATAATTTTTTTACAGTTGGATATATCTATCTACTACTACTCGATCGGATATCTACTAAATCTAGGAGGGCACAAGTAACTCTGCAACCATCAATTCCACAGCTACTGGTAAATTTCTAATCGAATGGCTATGGCCGATCTCAGGGATCTCAACACCAAATTGGAACTAAAGCTACTATATGTGAGCTGGTCTATGAAAAGAGGGCTTACGTGCGAAAAAAATTTATCGAGGAAACAGCAGAAAAGGTAAAAAGCTCGTTGCGTCAGTTTCGCGTTAGTTTTTCCCTTTTCTCCGCGTAACCTGGTGTCTAACTATATTCAAGGACGTCAAGTGTCGCTCGGAATATTAACGTAGTTAATCATGTTAAGTTGAATTTACAAATGTTAACATTGTTTTTGCTCCGGCCGTCTTTTTCGTTATCACTTCTCTTAATTTTTAGTAAACTTTTCCACAAATTATGATTTTCAAGTCACAAATTATGACTCTGGTTTCACCATGTGAAAGAGTGTCTCAAACTCGATCCGAATCGGCAAAAAAGTGGAAAATGATTTTTTGACACCTAAAGCGGCCTACAGACGATCAACTCGGGTTGTCAACCTGTTGCCAACAAAAGTGTACACACGCTTCAACTTGTTGTCAACCAGTTTGCAAACATCATTTCATTTTCAGTTTTTGATCGCAAAGCACGCTGATGTTCAATGCTCAAACTCACGATTTACCATGATGTTTCCCACTACAGTTGTCAACGTCACTACAGACGCGCAAATTCGTTGGCAGCCTGGAAGCGCCGCCCACCAAAAATCGAAAAATTTTGATCTTGCTTCAACCATTTATCAACGGTTATTTCAACCATAAACACGACTACAGACGTGCAACTCGTTGACAACTAGGCCTAGTTGACAACCGGTTGAAAACCCAAGTTGATAGTCTGTAGGCCGCTTAAGCCCTCTTTTCGTAAACCAGGTCGCATATAGTGAGTTTACCAAAATGCGATTAGGGCACAGATCAGTAAGCTCTGGGTTCTGAAAACTCACTCAGTTAAAAACTGCTACGGTGACCACATACATACTGTGCCAAAAAAGTCTGTCATACCTAATTGAAAGAAATGACAGGTAAAAGGTTTTACCGTTATGGCGTGTCAACATTTTTTTTAAATTTTGTTTTTTTTCGGTCTTTTAAAATACCGGGTACTGGGCTGTCTGAGAGTATAGTATTAAAAGAGAGTATTAAAAAAAGTATAACACCCAATGATTTTCATATCAATATTTTCCAAATTTTTCAATGAGTAGAAAAACTTTTTCTAAGTAAATTTTATGAAACAAAACACTATTTTTTTTCTTTATAAGTTAATAATAAATAGGCTAATTTTTGAAGCAGTTAATTTAATTTTGAAATAACTCTATTCAAATCTTATTAAAAGAATTATCATATATTTTTTCTGAAGCTGTGAATTGTGTAAAGTAAAACATCAAAAACTAATCATTCTAAAATTAATTAATTATTATTAATGATAAAATTTAATTCAGGAATAAGAAAACTCAAGGATTTTGCTAACTATCTCTCTCGCTTTCTTAAGATTCTCTCCCCTTTAATCGTTGAAACTATCACTGACAATCTCTCAAGTTCCTTTACTCTGAAACAAGCCATAGTGACTCCTATAGCTAAATAGTACCCCCTGCTTGTTTGTCTGACTTTCGCTCTTTTAGTATTCTATCTTTCCTTGCAAACGTTTTTGAGAAAATTATACTTACTCGGGTCTTGCGCTATCTTGAGTCTTATAATTTCCTTTCTAAACTCCAATCTGGCTTCCGTAAATCCCACACTTGCGAAACTGCTATATTGAAGGTAACAACTGATCTTCGTTACGCCCCTGATCATGGTGATATTGCAATACTAGTGAGTGACTCCATTAAGAATATATGTAGGTTCAAAGCATGAGCAAAATCACAATTTTCTTTGTTTTTGGAGAAAGAAAATTATACTTACTCAGGTCTTGCGGTATCTTGATTCTTATAATTTCCTTTCTAAACTCCAATATAAAAGAATACAAATTTACCTAAAAGATGAACCCAATTATGTTGCTCTACGATAATTAGTCTAGGAGTTAAGTAAATTTTAAAAAGATACAAATTGTTTTTCGTAAACTCTTAGTACATAGTGGGGATAGACCCCCAATTTTTTTCTCCAAATACATCCAGGAATCACCGCTGAAAATATTAGCCACGTAGTCCAACAACGGATTTATTCAACATACAACTCGCGAATGCGTGCTTATGAGTATTTTAAATCTTTAAAACGGCGATATAGGCTATTGATTATGTCCTGAAAAACGGGGCAATAAGGAACTAAGACTTTCACGGGTTTTTATTGCAGGAATCCGTCAATGGGTCATTTAAGAAGAAAAAGCCGCGGAGTGCTATTAAATTAGGGGGTGGAAATTGGAGAGAGGGATGAAAATGGACCCTTTTCAGTGTTTTCAATATACCTCGCAAACGAAGAAAAATTTCCATATACTTTATATAAAACTTTTTGTAGAGAATTAAATTTCCCATCAAAATGGCTAATGTAAAAAATTTTTGAAAAATTTTTTTATGTCAAAAATGTTGAACCAAAAATAAAAAAAAGCTAAAATTTTGAATTTTTTTTTGTTTTTTTTTGCTTTTTAGCCAATAACTTTTTTTGGGTCAGAGATAGGCATTGCTTTATAGAAAAAAAGTAGCCAACATTTTCCTTAAGATGCTGGGTCGAAAAATTTTGAATGAATATGACCAGATCAAAAGATTTTAATGCGTCTTAAGTAAGTGTTCTTTCAATCTAAATAGATAAACATATCTATTATTTTTATTAATAGTCAAAAGAACTAAAGTTCACCTTCCAACATAATTTTTTTCAAATGCGCTTACTCGTTTGAGGTCCGCCACTGCACTGCACTGAGCTTTCTTTAGTGTTTCTTTAATTTACATTCATCACTTATGATAATTCACAATTTTTATTACTTCTAACTTTAAACTTTATGACTATTTTATGTCTCTATATTTTTACACGCGAAGCACTGATTATTCTTTTAGATAATATAGTCTAAGATACGTAGAAGAACGACCTTCACCGATCGAGTAACCGAATGAAATCTTTTTTTTATGATAAAAAAATATGCTAACAAAAGTAACGGTGATCGGTTGCCTAATAGTGCAGTAAAAAAGGCCAAAAAAATGAAAAGATAGCAGTGGCGGTTCGTTACGTTCAGGATAAGGGAAGCAATGCGTAGGGCGTCAAAGCTAATGTACCCCGCGAGCGATAAAAGTAAAGGTATCGGCGGCTTTTATTAAAAAAACTGAAAAATAACAAATTTGAAAACGAATTAAGTAATTAACCCCATCCAAAAAGTAGAAACCCTACTACCAATCTATATTCTTTTTATTTTAATATAATAAAAAATAATATAGTAAGATATACATACAGTGGCGAACAGAAGTCAACGTACACCATATAAAATAGCGAAAATTCGTATTTTTATTTTATTTTTAAAAATTGAAAAAAATTGTGATATCACAATATACGTATCAAAACATTTTATTGAAATTCCATAATAAATTATTTCTACAAAATAAATAACAAAAAAGTGAAATATACAGAATTCACACATAACAAAAGTCTACCCAGTCTACGTACACTTAAAAATTTTTATTATTATTTTTTGTAGAAACAATTTCATTATGCAATTTCAATATAATATTTTTGTACAAAGGATTGTACTTATTTATTTTGTAATATCACAATTTTTTTTATGCTATAGTAAACGAATTTTCGCTATTTTATATGGTGTACGTCGACTTTTGTTCGCCACTGTAGAACACAATTCAAAAAAATAATCTCGCTCTATCCCTTTATATTGTCATTAAAGAGAATCATAAAAAACAAGTGGAAGCTACAAATTTTCAGCTTCTTCAATACACACCTCCTGCCACCCCAGTATAACACAATTCAAAAAAATAATCTCTCTCTATCCCTTTAAATCATCATTAAAGAGAATCATAAAAAAAAAATAGGTAAAAAAACTTTTAAGTTAAATGGTTTTATTTGTAATCATAAGCTGTACCAAAAGCTAGAAAATAATTAGAACACAAACATGGACCTTCTTGAGATTCCGACGTCTGGTAAGAAATCATGCAATAGTAGCCGTGCTGTTTTCTTATGTCGTATGCCAAGGTACCCTTTGTGCCGCTGCGTCAACGGATTAAGTAATATTCTGGGACTTTTAACAGACTAAAATAAAAACATGGGGCGCATAAAAACCTGTATAATTAAATAAGAACGACTTGTCTAGAAGAATGTGTTTCCAAGCCCACCAATATATTTCAAATGCGCCCCATGTTTTTATTTTAGTCTGTTAAAAGTCCCAGAATATTACTTAATCCGTTGACGCAGCGGCACAAAGGGTACCTTGGCATACGACATAAGAAAACAGCACGGCTACTATTGCATGATTTCTTACCAGACGTCGGAATCTAAAGAAGGTCCATGTTTGTGTTCTAATTATTTTCTAGCTTTTGGTACAGCTTATGATTACAAATAAAACCATTTAACTTAAAAGTTTTTTTACCTATTTTTTTTATTTTCTAGTTTTTAGTTTGATTTTGGCTCGTATCATTATGCAAACTCCTCATCCTTTCCAACTCTTTCATTGCATCTTTACTGCACGGTTTCTTACCTGTTAATTTCTAACAATCAAGCTCCTCAATACATAGCCCTTCCAAAGCCCTTACGCGACTCAATGCTACATACGCTTGACCTTCCTCAAACAGTTTGGAGCCCAAATACACTACAGCATGGTCAACAGTACTACCCTGCATTTTATGGACAGTGGAGGCCCATGACAAAATTATCGGCAACATCCTTCTCTCGGCCGTTCCATAATTAAATTTTGCTGGAAATTGTATGGCTTTAGGATGAATAAGGTGTACGCCGTCTCTTTCAAAATCAATTTGAACAGATGGTATATCTGTTTCATACATTAGCGTCCTACGAAACTGAGGCCATACAATCTCTGTGATGTAGCCGATAGCGCCGTTCACCAACCCTTTCGAGACGTCGACGTTAGCACGTAACATAACTTTGGCTCCTACGAATAATTCAAGTTCTTGTGGTAAACCTTCTGTCTTGTTAATATCTGCTGGTATGATATCGATTATATTAACGTTGTCCATATTTCGTGTGCCATCTACCAGCTGGTCCTGGGCTTTGATTTTGTATATACGGGCACTTTTGTTTCGGAACGAATTAAGAACCGCATTGTTGTGATTGTGAACCTGTTGGTTGGTTGGGTATACTCTTAACGCCTTATCGATAGCGAACTCACCAACTGCCTGTTCCCATCTACTTTGTAGTTCAGAATGCCTGTCGTCTTCATTCATTTTAGTGCGCTTTGCTCTGTACTCTTTCCTCGCTTTTTCTAGCCTCTTTTTCGCTGTGTTTTAGTTTCAATTTTTTTATTAATTTTTTCTTTCATATTGTTCCCACGAGTATTGGACAAATAATAGTCGACCCCACCAGAGGTCCATGTAGAGGGGCAAGGCTCTTATACAACAAGGTGTGCCCAGCCTTGAGGCTGAAATGCTAACGACATATCATTTTTATCCACCCTAATTCCACACAGTCCTCGGCACGTTTCTAACGTTGACTTGGTTGGTGTATCGCTAACGACGTATCATTTTTAACCACCCTAACGCCACACAGTTCTCGGCACAATACAGAAACCTTAACTTGGGTGCATTCAAAACATCAAAAATTATTCCAATGAAATAACCTTATTGTATTCCTTTTAGTCTTAATTCAGTAATTTTTCGATTTTACTTTTTACAAAATTCTAGTGAAATTTAATTTTATAATTTTGACAACAGATTCATATTTCCCATTTTGATTTTTTAAAATTTCGACCACAAATTCGTCATTTTTAACCTTAAAAACTCCCCAATACCGATTTTCAATGGATTTACGACGCATTTGCAAAATTCATCCGCCATTTTGTGTTTTTTAAATTTTGATCACAGAATCGTCATTTGTGGTCCTAAAAAACCCCCGATACCGATTTTCAATCGATTCAGAACACATTGGCAAAATTCATCCGCCATATTGGCGCCGCCATTTTGAATTTTCAAATTTTGACCACAGAATCGTCATTTGTGGCCCTAAAACCCCCCGATACCGATTTTCAATGGATTCAGAACACATTGGCAAAATTCATCCGCCATATTGGCGCCGCCATTTTGAATTTTCAAATTTTGACCACAGAATCGTCATTTGTGGCCCTACAAACCCCCGATACCGATTTTCAATGGATTCAGAATACATTGGCAAAATTCATCCGCCATATTGGCGCCGCCATTTTGAATTTTCAAATTTTGACCACAGAATCGTCATTTGTGGCCCTACAAACCCCCCGATACCGATTTTCAATGGATTCAGAACACATTGGCAAAATTCATCCGCCATATTGGCGCCATTTTGAATTTTTAAATTTTGACCACAGAATCGTCATTTGTGGCCCTACAAACCCCCCGATACCGATTTTCAATGGAATCGGAACACAATTGCAAAATTCGTCCGCCATCTTGGAACCGCCATCTTGATTTTTGTACAAAATTGTCAGATTGCATTGTCACGGGAGCTCAATGTGTGGGCAAAATTTCATAAGAATCGGTTCAGTAGAAGTAGACGAAAAAGCTGTCGCAAGATTTGAACCAAACAAACAAACAAACAAACAAATATACGAGGTGAAGCTAAATAAAACCATTAATAATAAAAACAAATGGAAGCTACAAATTTTCAGCTTCTTCAATACACACCTCCTGCCACCCATTAGAATAAAGAGAAAGTTCACCCATCATCGATCTCTTTTTTTATTGACTCAAACGAAAATTCATATTAAGAGTCAAAACAAATTTCGAAGCAAAATTTTCAAGAGCAACTCCACTCCACAGCAGGCGAAACCAAAGTAGAATACCAGAAAACGAAACCAAGAAAACAAGAGAATATGGTGGATAGAGAAAATTTGTTTATGTTCGACTTCTCATATCCCGGTATTCGGCTCCAGTGGTGCCAATTCGTGGGAATTCTCTCTTTTCGTGGGAATTCTTACTGCTAAAAATTGGTAAAAGGGAAAAGGGAATAATTTTGTCCTCCTGAAGAAAAACGTGGGAAAAGTTACAAGATCTAAATATTTAAAAAAATGTAAAACAAAACAACGAATTTTATCGTGCAACATAATTTTTTACTTTTTTAAATTTATGCCAAAAGTTTAACTTAATCAGTTTGACGGTGATTAGACTGTTCGTTCCTAGGTCTGTACCTCACGCTGATGTGGATTCTGGGCTATGAAGGTCACATTGGTAATGAAATTGCCGACAGCCTTGCTAGAGTAGGGGCAAACTCATCAGCTATCGGTCCGGAACCTTTCTGCACCTTAGCAAGCTGCCACGTAAGTGCGGGCATCAAAAATTGGGTCGACCAGCTGTTTCTTCATAGCTGGACAAGGACCTAGGGTGCTGGTCAAGTTAAAAGATTCATCCAAATCGATAAAGCTAAAGCGAGCTTTAAATCTCCGGAGGTGGGAGCTAAAAATAATAACAAAGCTAGTGACGGGCCACTGTTCGCTTAACTACCATCTCTAAACAAAATAGGACTGGTAGCCGATTGTAGCTGTCGGTTCTGCGGGCAGCTCCCGAAACTGCGGAGCATTTGTTGTGCGACTGTGAGGCTACAGCGAGGAAGAGATTGAGCCTCCTCCATCGTGACTTCCCTACTCCCAGGGAGATTTGGAACAGGAACCCTAAATCAGTTTTAGGCTATATTGAAAGCCTTAACCTAGATGGTTTTTAAAGACGGGGATGGCACAACAGACCAAATAAAATAGGTCGCAGTGCCCACCAAGGCGCCCCTCAACAAGAAATAGAAATAGAAACTGTGTCAACTTCGAGCCGACTGCAAAGCACTATATATGTTTCATGCAATCATGCATTAACCCTTCTAATTCAGAAGGTACACTTCTTAGCTGGGCCAAGAAAAATTTACCAGCTCAGCACAAGTAGCACTGAGATAGGCTCAACTAAAGCATAAACACTACACAACACTAAAAATTTGTACGAATAGACTGATATATTTAATTTTTTTCTTTCATTTCAACAATTGAGTTTTAAAGTGTTTTTATTTAATTTTGTTTTACTGTTAGGCCGCTTGTTAACGGCAACGGGCAACAGTTCGTTTTTTATAATAGACCGTTGTCCATCGCTTAGTGTTCTTTGGAGAAATATGAATGTTTGTTCACGCAACGGACATTCAACCCGTGCGTGAACACATATTCATACTTGTCCAAAGAACACTGAGCAACATAGGCTTACATAGCTTTTCTTATGTGGATTGTTGCTGTTAATTTTCTTAGGTTCGAGAAATAAAAATAATTTTATTGTAAGGAAGTCATATGGAAAGTGCGCGAGTCGAGTCACAGTCGAGGTTGTTTGATTGATAAGAAGTTGAAAAGTAAGCTCGAGTTTTTAAATTGCGTTTTGTTTGAAAAGTGCGATTTAAACCATCAAAATAGCATACAGAGGATAAAAAATTATAAAGCAAAAGTCAGTGACTTATTTTTTGGCCCATTTTATATATATTTCGCGTGAAAATAGAGCCAAAATCATTCTTTTATAATCTGAAAGCTCCCAATCTTACTTGTGGTATTTTTTTTTCTTTTCTTTGTATATATTTCATTTTCCCGTAAACTCTCTCTGTAAATATAATAATTATGCACGAGTGCAGTGAGTGCTCCGTGGAACTCCCCTCCGAAGGGGATTTTGTGACATGTCATCGGTGTGATCGCAAAATGCACTTTGGATGTACTACGATCTCGGAGAGGTCATACAGGAAGTGGAACGCGGCAAAGAAAGAAGAGTGGAGATGTCCTGCTTGCAGAAAGGAACTGCAAAACATTGTGGCTGATGTTGCACTGAAATC
The DNA here is from genome assembly GCA_963855945.1 of Thereva nobilitata. Lineage (NCBI taxonomy): Eukaryota > Metazoa > Arthropoda > Insecta > Diptera > Therevidae > Thereva > Thereva nobilitata. The sequence goes on from OY979694.1 coordinate 142,276,344, forward strand.
TGTATCGGCAGCGGGTGCCCCAAATCAACCACCACCAAAGAGAACGAGAAGCGCTAGCTCCCCTGATAATAATGAAAATCCAAAACCAGCAAGCACCAATAGCGAATCACTCTTTGAGGAAATGAAGATAATGAGGAGGGAAATGTCGGAAATCAAAACCAGCTGTGAATTTTTGGCGAGCAAATACGAGCAAATTAACCAGCATATGACACTGAATAATGACATCCTTCAAAAACTATCGAACGAAATCAAAGAATTAAAGGAAAACAACCAAAAAAAAGATCAACAAATCATTTTATTGGAAACAAAAATTAACACACTAGAGCAACAGATACTAAAAAACAATATAGAAATAAAGAATATCCCACCCACGATTAACGAAAACTTAACCGACGTGCTCAAAGCAGTTGGAAAAACAATAAATTATGAAATAAACACTTCCGATGTAGCTGACATTTACAGAACAAACAAACGAAACCCAAAAAAATCATCAATCAAAAAATCATTTTACTAACTACGCGTGCAAAACAAATGTAATAAAAAATGCGAAATCTACTCGCAAGATCGAATTAAAGAAGATCAGAGAAAACACCAGCAACAACCAAAACGGAGAGCCACTGAATGACACAATCGTATTTGTTAACAATCATCTGACTCCTACAAACAAACACTTACTTTGGCTGGCTAAAAACAAAGCCAGAGAGTGCGATTGGAGATTTGTGTGGGAGGCATCGGGCAAAATACTTGTAAAAAAAACTGAAAACAGTGAATCAATACATATAGGCTCTGTTAACGATATCAGTAAAATTTCCAAATAACTAATATATTGATAACAAGAAAGACTTAGAAAAACAAAGAAGATCAAAAAATGATGGAAAACCAGTATAGTGACACTGACAGTGATTTCGAGTTTAGGGTAATGCATGGTTTTACCGGCATCGATCCAGATTTTATAAAAAATATGAATTTCTGTTGTGTATGTTTTAATATAAGATCAGTGCGGAAGAATTGGAGTGCTTTTTTAGTAGAAATTGAATGCTTTTTGGATTATATAGATGTTATTGTTTTGAATGAAATCAACATAAAAGAAGAAGAAAATGATTTTTATCTTATAAATGGCTATAATACGGAATTCCTTAACAGAAATAAATGCAAAGGGGGTGGAATAGCAGTCTATATTAAAAACAATATTCGATACACAAGAATTAATGATGATACAGAATACTACGAAAATGTCCAAATAGAAATCGATGGCGTCAAAGGAAAAAGGTATATTCACGCTATCTATAGGCCACCTAAGTTAAGCATCGCAAAATTTATCGAAGAACTGGACAATCATATAAAAACAGAAAAAGAACTTATTGTCTTAGGTGATGCCAATATTAACTTAAAAAACTCAAATGACCATCAAGTTAACAAGTACCTAGAAATAATGGCATCAAAAGGATTAACCAACGTTATTAATCAACCCACTCGGGTTAATATAACGGCAAATACTTCGACAATGATTGATCACAATTTCGTTAGCATCACCAAACAAGACAGTGTATCGGCCGTTATTGAAACAGATATTTCGGATCACTACGAAACACTGTACGCTACAAAAAACTATACAGAACAACAATTTATGGAGAAAAGCCTATTAAAATAAGGCAGTACCAAGTTAACCAACTAATTGAGCAGACGAACTGGCAAAGCTTATGCGAGGAACCTGATGTTGAGCGAATGTACAATAATTTTGTAAGAAAGATGAATGATATATACATAAAATCATCAAAAGAAACAAGCAATAAAAATCGCAAGCATAAACCATGGATGACACATGACATAGCTAGAATGTGCAAGAGGAGAGATCTGCTTTATAGGAAATGGAAAAACAACCCACTGAACCAAGGCTACGAACATGAGTACAAACTGTATCGAAATACAGTAAATAAAAATATCATGATTGCTAAAACCAAATATTACAAAGAAAGTTTCACAAATGCCAAAAATGATCCGAGGAAAACGTGGAGTGTTTTAAATGAACTTCGGAATTTTTGCTTAGTGACCCCTGGGTTTTATAGTGATAGAGATTTATGTGTGGGCTCTGGGTCAAAATAAAAGATTTATTCAGTGTGCGACGTTTCGGATGTGAATACACCCTTCATCAGGCCTTTAATTAAAAAGGAATAATACAAAACGTCAATATATAAAATAAATATACAAATGTCTCACACTTACAATACAAAAAATACATAAAGTATAACAGCACTTATAAACATTTAACACGGAGGAACTAGTATGCACGAAGTAGAAGCTTGTTGTCACTAATTCGTCCTTGCTCCAATCAGCTGTTTATATGCATAGCTGAGGTTGTCACAATCAGACCGCCGGTTAACTGCATCTCTCATTTTGTTAATGTGAAGCATCTCTAACAGCATTCTCTTGTTGTAGTGCCTCTCAACTTCCAAAATCTTGACGTTGTTGAGGTCAGGTTTGTGGTCATTCTCTATGCAATGAAGAGCTAGAGCAGTTTTCTGAGAACCGCCATTATTGATGTCAGAGCGATGACCTGACAGACGTTTCCGCAGTTTTTGTTTGGAGGTACCAACATATACAGCTGGGCAGGCTGTCCCTCTTCCGCCTAAACAAACGATCTTGTAGACTGTGTCCGACTTGTCCATTTTATCAAGCTTCCCTTTGGTATTGGTAAACAGTAAAGATTTCAATGTGTTTACCGATCTAAATGCAATCCTTGTGGTCTCTCGGTTGCGTATTGGTGCTGCCTTCATACGATCGGAGAGCGAAGGAATGTAGAGTGCACTTCGATAAGTTACCGGTGAGGGTGGTGGAACATCATGGGGACGAACGTCGGTGATTCTCTGGTAGTTATTAATCATACTAATGATGATGTTTGTGGGGAAGGAATTGGAGTACAGGGTGTCTTTGATAATATTTACATTTTTGTTATAAAAATTAATGTGACTATTATCGAGTACTCTGTTGACGAAATTCTGAGCAGTGTTAAGTATTACCATCTTCGGCTGTTTTGAGTGAAAATTAATAAGCCGACCCGAGGATGTGGGCTTCTTGTACCAATCAAAAATGATTGTGCCATTATCTCTAACTGCCTTGACGTCAAGATACGGTATCTTGACGTCAAGGCAGTTAGAGATAATGGCACAATCATTTTTGATTGGTACAAGAAGCCCACATCCTCGGGTCGGCTTATTAATTTTCACTCAAAACAGCCGAAGATGGTAATACTTAACACTGCACAGAATTTCGTCAACAGAGTACTCGATAATAGTCACATTAATTTTTATAACAAAAATGTAAATATTATCAAAGACACCCTGTACTCCAATTCCTTCCCCACAAACATCATCATTAGTATGATTAATAACTACCAGAGAATCACCGACGTTCGTCCCCATGATGTTCCACCACCCTCACCGGTAACTTATCGAAGTGCACTCTACATTCCTTCGCTCTCCGATCGTATGAAGGCAGCACCAATACGCAACCGAGAGACCACAAGGATTGCATTTAGATCGGTAAACACATTGAAATCTTTACTGTTTACCAATACCAAAGGGAAGCTTGATAAAATGGACAAGTCGGACACAGTCTACAAGATCGTTTGTTTAGGCGGAAGAGGGACAGCCTGCCCAGCTGTATATGTTGGTACCTCCAAACAAAAACTGGGGAAACGTCTGTCAGGTCATCGCTCTGACATCAATAATGGCGGTTCTCAGAAAACTGCTCTAGCTCTTCATTGCATAGAGAATGACCACAAACCTGACCTCAACAACGTCAAGATTTTGGAAGTTGAGAGGCACTACAACAAGAGAATGCTGTTAGAGATGCTTCACATTAACAAAATGAGAGATGCAGTTAACCGGCGGTCTGATTGTGACAACCTCAGCTATGCATATAAACAGCTGATTGGAGCAAGGACGAATTAGTGACAACAAGCTTCTACTTCGTGCATACTAGTTCCTCCGTGTTAAATGTTTATAAGTGCTGTTATACTTTATGTATTTTTTGTATTGTAAGTGTGAGACATTTGTATATTTATTTTATATATTGACGTTTTGTATTATTCTTTTTTAATTAAAGGCCTGATGAAGGGTGTATTCACATCCGAAACGTCGCACACTGAATAAATCTTTTATTTTGACACAGAGCCCACACATAAATCTCTATCACTTTAAATGAACTTCTGGGGCGAAAGAAAAGATCTATCGATGAGGTTGTTATTAACAATTTTCCGGCAAGCACTAACCTACCAGACTTGGTAGAAAAATTTGCAGAGAAATTTTCTAGTCAAGCATCAAAAATAGTACATAGACGCTGTCATAAAACCTCTAGTCATGAAGGAATACGTCTCGCACAATCAATTTATATAGAGGAAGCTAGCGAGGAAGAAGTGTATAGAATGTTATGCTGCCTAAAAACCGACAAGGGACCAGGAGCAGACTACATTAGGCCGATTGGCCTTAAGCTAAACGCTTTACACCTAACTTCAATAATTAAAACAATAATCAATCGAAGTATAAGACAAAGTTGTGTTCCCAGTCTATTAAAAACGTCGATAATCCGACCAATATTCAAAGGAGGAGTGAAAAATCAAATTGAAAACTACAGGCCTATTGCAATATTGCCAGTAGTAGAGAAGTGCCTGGAGGAAATTATAGTACGAAGAATAACTAACTTCATACAAAAACACAGAGTCCTACAACCAAACCAATATGGTTTCCAGAAAAATAAAAGCACTGGGCTACTTTTGGGAGAACTCGCGAGTGTGGTAAACATAGGCCTAAACAAAAACCACCACGTTCTTGTCATGTTTTTAGACTTTAGCAAGGCCTTCGACACCTTGAGTTACAAGAAGATCATCGAAAGTCTCAACCAGATTGGAATAAGAGGGATCCTAGCAAAGTGGATAGAAAATTACTTGTCAGAAAGAACGATAAAGGTAAAAATAAAAAACACACTTAGCGAAGAAAAGCCGAGTCTGCATGGTGTACCACAAGGTTCAAAGCTGGGACCGATACTCTTCATACTGTTCACAAACGAACTTCTGCGACTATTAAAAAGAAGTACAGTCTTTGCATACGCAGATGACTTAGCAATTATTGTTAAGCACAAATGCATTAATACAGCGACTTCGATAATGCAGGACGAATTCAATTGCGTTTCTAGATGGTGTCACACTGTCACGACCAAGGACTGGTGGTAAATGCTGTAAAAACGAAACTGATGCACATACGCATGCCACGCCAACCCGAAGTGCCAATCAGCATACATCATCAGAATGAAGGCTGCCCAACAACAACGAAAAGTGATGCAATTGAAGTAGTCAAGACTATGAAGTATCTAGGAGTTATAATTGATGAACACTTCCTATAGCAGGACCACGTTAATAAGATACGGAGGCAGCTTAAGTGTGCTGTTTTTGCGATGGTGTACCTCAAAAGATACACTAGCTTTGAGGTGCAGAAGCAAGTGTACCTTTCACTAGCAGAATCCCGTTTAAAATACGGAATATTAGCATGGGGAAATGCGTCGAAAACACACATCGACAAGATATTACATCTTCAGCATCGATTATTCAAAATTATAAATACTAATCAATCTAATTTAAAGGTCCTAGATGTTAACGGTATCTCTAAGATGACGCTACTCTTGCTTTATTATGATGATCAACGCTTCCAACAAAGAATACGTCATAATCAGAACACTAGAAGACGAGCTCGAGGACTGCTGGAGATGCCAGAAACTTACAAATATCTAGGGAGAAGACATCCAAGCTATGCCTTGCCAGAATTGATGAATGAGCTACCAGCAGAACTGAAAAATATAGCTAATTTTAAAAAACGAAAAAAATATATAAAACTCTATTTTTTCAACTTACAATATGTCGCCTAATATCAAAACTAGTCATTGTTAAATAAGTCAATGCCAATTGAATTAAAATGTATAATAAGATTTGTAAATAATTAGAAAAAGTCTCACAACCGAAAAACCTCTCAAACTATTATAAAATACTTAATCACCTGCAGATAAGCATACGCTTCGCAGGTAACTTAATTGTTTGTAACGTTTCATAAGAAAAATGAAATAAAAATAAAAATAAAAAAAAAAATAAAATTTTCGAAATTTCCAAATTTCTTCTCCGTGGGAAAACCTAAGGGAATTTATATAAAAGCCTGTGGGAAAAACTCCTTGGAATTCCCATTTTCGTGGGAATTATTGCCAAAAACACCTGGCAACACTGTTCGGCTCCGAAGAAGCTGCGTTTAGTTCAGCTTCTCAGGGACCTGTATCAACGCAAACCTTTGCGTGAGTGTGAGTTCAATTGAATTGAATGTGTTGGACTTTTCACGTTGATTTTCGGTGCCAAAGAAGCTGGAGATATTACAGCTTCCCTACGTTATGTTAAGCCTCGGCCACGATAATAGCGGCGAGCGGCACCAGAAAAATTTAAGCCCGGGTCACACCGAACACTGCGCGGCGCGGTGCGGTGCGACACGGTGTAGCGCAAGAAGGCGCGGTAAGGCGTCTGATTCACATCGGACGCGGCGCGACGCGACATATTCTCCATACAGACCTTGTTTTCATTCTAGAAATAATAATGAGATGTGATAATCACCGCTGGCGGCGACGGCAAAATTTGGTTTCGAGTAATCACGAATTTTGCCGCGCGACGGAATTTATCCTTGCCGTCCCGCGCCGCTTCTGGTGTGAATCACAGATTCATTTTTCGTGTAGAAAACGCTTAACGGCATTCGCGCCGCGCCGCGCCGCGTTCGGTGTGACCGGGCCTTTAATGTCTCGGATTAGAGGTGAGCGGCACTTTAGTATTGCCGCTCGTATCGTGGCCGAGGCTTTATTCTTTGCATACAGTAGTATGAATTGTACATTTTATATAAAAAAATCTGTACATTGCTTGCTTCGTGTTTCCAGATGAAGAAATATATTAAGATTTTGTTTTTGATTAATCTTAATATATTTAAATTAATTTTTTATGAAGTTGCCTATTTGGTCAAGGGAAGCAGTGCTTCCAAAGAGGAACCGCCACTGGTGTTTACCGTGGTGGGGAAGAGGGGCCAGGAGGGCCCGGGTCAAAGTTCCGAACTTCAATCAATTCTAAGAGTCTGTGGAGATATTTATTTAATGTTTTGTGAAAAGAAATAAAACACACGTTCTAAGTCCACTATGAATTTTTTTTAATATATGTATACATATAATGTATATTTGATATTAACACTTTAAATGTACATTAGTTAACCTTTAAATTAGTTTGATCAACTTGAATTATTAGATTGATTTTAACACTAAATTCTTTAAATCTGTAATTCGTTAACTAACATTTGATCAACTTGACCTTTATAATTTGATCAACTTGAACTTTATATTTATTTTTTAATTTTAAAATTTGATCAACTTGAAATTATTATTGATTTTAACACCTTTATTCTTTAAAATCCGTTAGCTAACACTTGATTCTTGAAATGCCTGTACTTTTAACATTTGATCAACACTATCTGCGACCCAAGGGATTGGAAGTACGACCCGGACTCTGATGATCTGATCCTCATTTCCATCCAAGTACCCAAGCTAGGTTCGAGTTTTTTGATAATAAATTTAAGCGTCAGCAATTTCTTACTTTTTACTCGAGGTGTTTATGCATCTCGCCGTGAAGGCTTAAATTGCGTGCGTTGCACTTTTAAATCAATGGACAATGGATTCAGTGAATTTACTGCTCGAAAGATAAAAACGGGATTTAATACTTTGAAAGATTAAAAGGGGCTTAGGTGCTTTGGTACTTAGTATTTGACTTTTTGAAACTTAGTAATTGAAACAAAAGATTCTTTGTTTTTTTTTGTTTTTAAATGCTGATATATAGGTGAAAAGCAGGATGTTTTGTTTATATTTGAGGAGTGCGCGAACAAAACGGCACATGTCCAATTTTGAAAATTGTTCAGAAAACGCAAAAAACTGTTTAGGTCTCTGAACTGATCACATGAACTATTTATGATTATGTCAGGTTATGCTACTATTTGAACTCATTCAGAACCAAAAAAAATATTTTAAAAATGTTTAATAAACTAAGAGAAATAATTCCCTTTTGAAGATCCACATTGACGAATGGTTAAAAAATATAAATATTCGTAGGACATTGTGCCTTTTTGCAGGGAAACCTTCATTTTGCTATCAAAAAAGTATGACATCCAAGTGCTTTTTGAAGTGTCTGAAATTGAAATTAGTTGTAGTTTAGTGTAATGAACACGGTTCAGTCAAAAAACTTAAAACGGTCAACCATGGACATGTGCCGTTTTGTTCGCCCACTCCTCATTTATGATTAAGTCGCGAGTGCGCGCACAGTAAATGAAATAAAATATTCTTACAAAAGAATCGTATAGATTTCTTTGTTTTAAAATGCTGATATAGGGAGATAAACAGGATGTTTATGCCTAATCTCCAATGGCAAAACCAACCACGAACCAACCACGTACCAGTTGGCTGAATTAGCTGACAAAATGCGTTCACACACATTTCTATCAATGTAGATGTAAAATGTCAGAAATTTCTGTCTTGCTTCTTGCTAGAGATGCTTCACATTAACAAAATGAGAGATGCAGTTAACCGGCGGTCTGATTGTGACAACCTCAGCTATGCATATAAACAGCTGATTGGAGCAAGGACGAATTAGTGACAACAAGCTTCTACTTCGTGCATACTAGTTCCTCCGTGTTAAATGTTTATAAGTGCTGTTATACTTTATGTATTTTTTGTATTGTAAGTGTGAGACATTTGTATATTTATTTTATATATTGACGTTTTGTATTATTCTTTTTTAATTAAAGGCCTGATGAAGGGTGTATTCACATCCGAAACGTCGCACACTGAATAAATCTTTTATTTTGACCCAGAGCCCACACATAAATCTCTATCACTTTAAATGAACTTCTGGGGCGAAAGAAAAGATCTATCGATGAGGTTGTTATTAACAATTTTCCGGCAAGCACTAACCTACCAGACTTGGTAGAAAAATTTGCAGAGAAATTTTCTAGTCAAGCATCAAAAATAGTACATAGACGCTGTCATAAAACCTCTAGTCATGAAGGAATACGTCTCGCACAATCAATTTATATAGAGGAAGCTAGCGAGGAAGAAGTGTATAGAATGTTATGCTGCCTAAAAACCGACAAGGGACCAGGAGCAGACTACATTAGGCCGATTGGCCTTAAGCTAAACGCTTTACACCTAACTTCAATAATTAAAACAATAATCAATCGAAGTATAAGACAAAGTTGTGTTCCCAGTCTATTAAAAACGTCGATAATCCGACCAATATTCAAAGGAGGAGTGAAAAATCAAATTGAAAACTACAGGCCTATTGCAATATTGCCAGTAGTAGAGAAGTGCCTGGAGGAAATTATAGTACGAAGAATAACTAACTTCATACAAAAACACAGAGTCCTACAACCAAACCAATATGGTTTCCAGAAAAATAAAAGCACTGGGCTACTTTTGGGAGAACTCGCGAGTGTGGTAAACATAGGCCTAAACAAAAACCACCACGTTCTTGTCATGTTTTTAGACTTTAGCAAGGCCTTCGACACCTTGAGTTACAAGAAGATCATCGAAAGTCTCAACCAGATTGGAATAAGAGGGATCCTAGCAAAGTGGATAGAAAATTACTTGTCAGAAAGAACGATAAAGGTAAAAATAAAAAACACACTTAGCGAAGAAAAGCCGAGTCTGCATGGTGTACCACAAGGTTCAAAGCTGGGACCGATACTCTTCATACTGTTCACAAACGAACTTCTGCGACTATTAAAAAGAAGTACAGTCTTTGCATACGCAGATGACTTAGCAATTATTGTTAAGCACAAATGCATTAATACAGCGACTTCGATAATGCAGGACGAATTCAATTGCGTTTCTAGATGGTGTCACACTGTCACGACCAAGGACTGGTGGTAAATGCTGTAAAAACGAAACTGATGCACATACGCATGCCACGCCAACCCGAAGTGCCAATCAGCATACATCATCAGAATGAAGGCTGCCCAACAACAACGAAAAGTGATGCAATTGAAGTAGTCAAGACTATGAAGTATCTAGGAGTTATAATTGATGAACACTTCCTATAGCAGGACCACGTTAATAAGATACGGAGGCAGCTTAAGTGTGCTGTTTTTGCGATGGTGTACCTCAAAAGATACACTAGCTTTGAGGTGCAGAAGCAAGTGTACCTTTCACTAGCAGAATCCCGTTTAAGATACGGAATATTAGCATGGGGAAATGCGTCGAAAACACACATCGACAAGATATTACATCTTCAGCATCGATTATTCAAAATTATAAATACTAATCAATCTAATTTAAAGGTCCTAGATGTTAACGGTATCTCTAAGATGACGCTACTCTTGCTTTATTATGATGATCAACGCTTCCAACAAAGAATACGTCATAATCAGAACACTAGAAGACGAGCTCGAGGACTGCTGGAGATGCCAGAAACTTACAATCACCCTTATTCCACACTCCGTCGGAAGACTTCTACGACGTAAGCTTTACGCTACGACGTAACATATTCTGATATTCTGCACCAAAGATTCGGAGTGCGGAATGTCAAATTCGGGATTCGGAGAAAAAATATCATTACGTCGGAGTGTGGAATAAGGGTGAATATCTAGGGAGAAGACATCCAAGCTATGCCTTGCCAGAATTGATGAATGAGCTACCAGCAGAACTGAAAAATATAGCTAATTTTAAAAAACGAAAAAAATATATAAAACTCTATTTTTTCAACTTACAATATGTCGCCTAATATCAAAACTAGTCATTGTTAAATAAGTCAATGCCAATTGAATTAAAATGTATAATAAGATTTGTAAATAATTAGAAAAAGTCTCACAACCGAAAAACCTCTCAAACTATTATAAAATACTTAATCACCTGCAGATAAGCATACGCTTCGCAGGTAACTTAATTGTTTGTAACGTTTCATAAGAAAAATGAAATAAAAATAAAAATAAAAAAAAATAAAAATTTTCGAAATTTCCAAATTTCTTCTCCGTGGGAAAACCTAAGGGAATTTATATAAAAGCCTGTGGGAAAAACTCCTTGGAATTCCCATTTTCGTGGGAATTATTGCCAAAAACACCTGGCAACACTGTTCGGCTCCGAAGAAGCTGCGTTTAGTTCAGCTTCTCAGGGACCTGTATCAACGCAAACCTTTGCGTGAGTGTGAGTTCAATTGAATTGAATGTGTTGGACTTTTCACGTTGATTTTCGGTGCCAAAGAAGCTGGAGATATTACAGCTTCCCTACGTTATGTTAAGCCTCGGCCACGATAATAGCGGCGAGCGGCACCAGAAAAATTTAATGTCTCGGATTAGAGGTGAGCGGCACTTTAGTATTGCCGCTCGTATCGTGGCCGAGGCTTTATTCTTTGCATACAGTAGTATGAATTGTACATTTTATATAAAAAAATCTGTACATTGCTTGCTTCGTGTTTCCAGATGAAGAAATATATTAAGATTTTGTTTTTGATTAATCTTAATATATTTAAATTAATTTTTTATGAAGTTGCCTATTTGGTCAAGGGAAGCAGTGCTTCCAAAGAGGAACCGCCACTGGTGTTTACCGTGGTGGGGAAGAGGGGCCAGGAGGGCCCGGGTCAAAGTTCCGAACTTCAATCAATTCTAAGAGTCTGTGGAGATATTTATTTAATGTTTTGTGAAAAGAAATAAAACACACGTTCTAAGTCCACTATGAATTTTTTTTTAATATATGTATACATATAATGTATATTTGATATTAACACTTTAAATGTACATTAGTTAACCTTTAAATTAGTTTGATCAACTTGAATTATTAGATTGATTTTAACACTAAATTCTTTAAATCTGTAATTCGTTAACTAACATTTGATCAACTTGACCTTTATAATTTGATCAACTTGAACTTTATATTTATTTTTTAATTTTAAAATTTGATCAACTTGAAATTATTATTGATTTTAACACCTTTATTCTTTAAAATCCGTTAGCTAACACTTGATTCTTGAAATGCCTGTACTTTTAACATTTGATCAACACTATCTGCGACCCAAGGGATTGGAAGTACGACCCGGACTCTGATGATCTGATCCTCATTTCCATCCAAGTACCCAAGCTAGGTTCGAGTTTTTTGATAATAAATTTAAGCGTCAGCAATTTCTTACTTTTTACTCGAGGTGTTTATGCATCTCGCCGTGAAGGCTTAAATTGCGTGCGTTGCACTTTTAAATCAATGGACAATGGATTCAGTGAATTTACTGCTCGAAAGATAAAAACGGGATTTAATACTTTGAAAGATTAAAAGGGGCTTAGGTGCTTTGGTACTTAGTATTTGACTTTTTGAAACTTAGTAATTGAAACAAAAGATTCTTTGTTTTTTTTTGTTTTTAAATGCTGATATATAGGTGAAAAGCAGGATGTTTTGTTTATATTTGAGGAGTGCGCGAACAAAACGGCACATGTCCAATTTTGAAAATTGTTCAGAAAACGCAAAAAACTGTTTAGGTCTCTGAACTGATCACATGAACTATTTATGATTATGTCAGGTTATGCTACTATTTGAACTCATTCAGAACCAAAAAAAATATTTTAAAAATGTTTAATAAACTAAGAGAAATAATTCCCTTTTGAAAATCCACATTGACGAATGGTTAAAAAATATAAATATTCGTAGGACATTGTGCCTTTTTGCAGGGAAACCTTCATTTTGCTATCAAAAAAGTATGACATCCAAGTGCTTTTTGAAGTGTCTGAAATTGAAATTAGTTGTAGTTTAGTGTAATGAACACGGTTCAGTCAAAAAACTTAAAACGGTCAACCATGGACATGTGCCGTTTTGTTCGCCCACTCCTCATTTATGATTAAGTCGCGAGTGCGCGAGTTACATCAGCAAACACTGATTCCACCTCACATGAAATGAAACGTGAGCAAGGATCACATTTCATTTCATATACTGTGTGAGAAGATCTCCATATGAATTTTCTCACAACATTACCAAAAAACTCTAAGTAAGCAAAAATTGCAATGAGTAGGAAAAGCTCATAGAAATAAGAAGACATTTTTTGGATAGTTAGTCTTAAGATCGTCGTGTTTGAAATCAGTTCGCTCAAAAGGTGAATCTTATGTTGATTGGTAAAATTAAAATAAAATAAAAAGAATACCAGCTTTTAGTTAATTGCGTGTTTTTATTTTATTTTCCCAATATCAAAAGAATAGGAAAAACTTAACTGGCGCAGTCGCATACGGTCGAGTCACACTTATCAAAAGATAAGTTTTCGCGATTTAAGTGATATTTTAAAATATCAAATATAATTTGTTAACCATCCGCTTTACCCCAACCTCCACCCATTGGAGTGAGTGTAAAAATAAATAAAGCAAAGTGAAATAATTACACAAAAAAAAAAAAAAAAAACCCCCCAGTGTTTATATCTTGATGGGTGTGAGTGAGTAATACAGAAAGTGAAGAAAATTTTTATCTATGCCCAAAGCGAGGAAACAAAAACGAGCACTCCGTTATAATAATAAAGAAATAACAAGTGACAGTGATAGTTCGAACGATTTAATCAACATCAATACAATGACGGAACAAAATCCAGCTGGTTTGCCTGGACAAGCACCATCGATACCATCAGCTCAAGCGATTCCACAACAACAATTTGATCTTTCTGTGAATGATATTCTTAAAGACGCCCAGAGAATCCACGAATTCCGAGGAACGAAAGACGTAGCCCTGACTTCGTTCTTACGAGAAGTTGATTCCATACTTCAACTTTTGGAGAGACACCCCCAGGCACGCCAATATATTTATCGTCGCATTATTATAAACAAAATTCAGGGACCAGCGTTGGATGTCATCCGCACTCTAGGAACCGAGGCAACATGGAATGAAATCAAGACAGCATTAATTAACAATTTCGGTGTACAGGAAACATACCATCAGTTATACCAAAAGGCTTTATCATTAAGAAATTACCAAGTAAGAGATTTTTTTTGTAATTTAAGAGACATTTTATCAAGATTGAATGAAAAATTCGAGTACGACATAGAAAAGCCAATAGAGTTTAGCCCAAAGAACAATGAATCAATTATCTTAAAAACATTTTTAAATAACATAGACCCCAACTTAGCTTCAGTTATTTTAAATAGAAACATAAGTAATTTGAGAGATGCGTTTACTTTATTAGAAAACTTAGGACTAGTTAGAGATAGACCAAGAAACAATAACCACAGTATTAATTATAGTAGTAATTTAAATCAACACAATCATCGACGAGAGAATAATCGTAATAGTCCACCAAAAAACAAACCTAATCATAAATATTTTAATAATAATGCTATGAATCATAATAATTTTAACAACAATTCTAATCATTATGGTCATTATAACAATCCAAATGGAAGTAATAATAGACAGAATCCCACACAGTCTAGACAGTACCAAGTAAATAGGCCAACTTACTCTAGACAATATAGCCGAAACTTTACTAATAGATCTGCACAAAACAGACCAGAACCAATGGATGTAGATCACATTCAGGAAGGACACGAAGTAAATTTTCAAATGATGCCTCACAAATATACTTACCAATAGTAAATCTTACTGTTGGTAGAGACAAGTTAAAATGCCTTATCGATACAGGGTCTACTACTTCATTACTAAATGAAAAAAAACTTCCCCAATACAAAAGACGTTACCTTAAACACTCAATAAAATTCAGAACACTTGACCATTACACATTCGTAAATAAAGAAATTAAAACCGATTTACCATTGGAGTTTAATGAAGATGCTCATATGATATGGAAACTCACTAAATTTCGCGGAAAAAAATTTGATGCCATAATAGGGCAAAATTTGTTAAAGCCTTTAGGAGTCATTATAGATGAGGGGCAAGACATTCTTTTAGTTAACAACAATGAGATACCATTTATAGGATATTACCCTTACAATAAAGGGGAAATTTACCAACTTGAACATATAGAAATCGATCATATAGATGAATCCTTTTTTAAGGGCCTTAACTCTGAAGAGAAGGCATTATTAGAGAACCTACTAAAGACATATAAAGATTTATTTTTTAAAGAGGGAGAGATTTTAACATGTACGAATGAAATTACTCATCAAATTGTTACTACAACAAATAAACCAATTTATTCAAAAAATTATCGGTATCCGCGAATACACGAACAAGAAATTAACAGACAAATAACCGAAATGCTTAAGAACGGAATTATACAAGAGAGTAATTCGCCTTACAATAGTTCACTTTGGGTTGTCCCAAAAAAATTAGATAATTCCGAAAAAAGAAAATGGAGAATCGTTGTAGACTATCGCAAATTAAACGAAGTCACAATTGATGATAAATTTCCAATCCCGAATATTGACGATATACTAGACAAATTGGGGAGAGCCCAGTATTTTACGACAATTGACCTTGCAAAAGGTTTCCACCAAATATCGGTCAATGAAAACGATAGACCGAAAACAGCTTTCTCAACTCCTCACGGACACTTTGAGTTCGTTAGAATGCCGTTTGGGCTTAAAAACGCCCCAGCGACATTCCAACGACTGATGAACTCGATTCTAAAAGACTTTATAAACAAAATATGTCTAGTGTACCTAGATGATATTCTCATCTTTTCCACTTCTCTACCAGAACATTTACAAAGCATCAACAAAATTTTCAATAGATTACGGGAAGCAAATTTGAAAATTCAGGTAGACAAATGCAAATTCTTCTCTAAAGAGACAGAGTATTTAGGCCACATTTTGACACCTGAAGGAATCAAACCCAATCCCAAGAAAATAGAGGATATATTAAAACTAAAACTGCCACAAACACAGAAGCAGATAAAATCTTTTCTCGGAATAACGGGCTACTACAGGAAATTCATTAGAGACTATGCAAAAGTAGCGCAACCCATGACCAGGTATTTAAAGAAGAACGCCAAAATTAACCTTCATGACCCTAATTATATCAATTCATTTGAAAAACTCAAGAAAATTATAACAGAAGCACCAGTATTAAAATACCCCGATTTTAATAAAAGGTTTAAGCTAGTAACAGACGCTAGCACCTTCGCAATAGGTGCCATTCTTCAACAGGACAATCATCCTGTATGTTATGCTAGCAGAACGCTCAACGAACATGAACGCAACTACTCAACTACAGAAAAAGAATTACTAGCAATAGTTTGGGCTACGAACTATTTCCGGCCCTACCTTTACGGTATTAAATTCGATCTCTTAACGGATCACCAACCACTTAAGTGGCTACATACAAAAACGAAAGGTATAAATGTCAATCCTAGACTTCATCGTTGGTTGCTAAAGCTAGGAGAATACAATATAAATATGCACTATATTAAAGGGAAAGACAACAAAGTGGCGGACTTTCTCAGTAGAATTAGGACGGATACAAACGAAATAAATGCAGTCAATCATCTGTTGAAAGACGATGACCAAAAATTTTCTCGAAAAGGTGAGTGTGATAACTGGAACGAAATCAATGCCGTCGAAACTACAAGCCAAAGAACAGAGCCAAACAAAGAAAGCGAGAATCTAGAGACGCTGTCACAAGTCTCAATGTTAAATAATGACGAAACCTTGGAGACAATACATTCTCAAGAGGAAGATTCAAACAATCACATAGCAATTTTAGACACAGTAGTCAATCGTTTTAAAACTCAAATTATCTTGACTAATAACAAAACCAAAGAATCCGAAATTAAACATAAAAATAGAATAATATATGTGAATACCGCAGATTTGAAAAATAATCTGTCGGATATTCTACGACGATATATTAAACCAGGAAAAACTGGTATCTATACGGAATTGAGCGACAATGAGTATAATATATTGCAACAAAAAATCATTGAATTGTTCGATAATATTCACAACATAAAATTCGTTAGGTGCTCTTACTACGCTAAGAACATGAACAGCGAAGACGAGGCTTATGCTCAAATTCAAAAATACCATAAATACGAAACAGGTCATGCCGGTATTACTGAAAATTACGAAGGCCTCAAAAGATACATTTATCACCCAAACCTAAAACGACTTGTACAAAATTATATAAATAACTGCGACATTTGTAATAGAGTCAAATATGATCGTAAACCAATTAAACAGAAATTCGAATGTACCGAAACTCCTACTGATATTAAACAAATTATACATATGGATATTTATACAAACTCCAGAGGAAATTTTCTTACTTTTATAGATAGATTTTCAAAATTTGCTACAGCTTTTTATTTGGAGGATAGAAATAACCAAACCATTATTGAAAAAATTAGGGAATTTAAAGCTCAAAGAGGACACCTTAATAAGTTAATAACAGACAACGAATTCAAAAGTATCAATATTAAAAATTATCTTAGAAACGAGAATACTGAGCTTCACTTAGTAAAATCCAATAATCACACCGGAAATGCTGACATTGAGAGACTTCACAGTACTTTAAGCGAAAAAATTAGGACATTGAGTTTAGAGTATAAAGAATTGAACATTAAAGAAAAAATGCAGAAGGCGATTGAATGGTATAACACCAGCTACCACTCAACAATTAAGGAGAAACCAATTAATGTACAAGAAGGTAGATGTTGCAAAAGGAAAATTTTCGAAAACATATCTATAGAAAAGAGTAGGTATATCAATAAAAGAAATAAAAATAGGGAAAATTACGAAGAGAGTAGATTAGAGGGTTATATAAAAAACTATAGGAGTGTAAGACATAAAGAGGCACCCAAATTTATTAAAACTAAATTAGAAAATATACATAAAACAAATATTAAAAGGAAAAACAAATTTTCAGGTCAACTGGATATCAAAAATCTTCCTAATAATGTGGATGATAACGACAGTCCGAACCCACCTGATGCTTGATAGAATTGACACAAACTTAGGTTACATAGAAATAAAATTAGATCAAGTTAATATCATAAAAAATTACAATACTGTAATACATTTAATCAATCCTGAGGAAATTTCAAATATAATAGATACTTTAGAAGCAAATATAAATCAATCTGATCTACGAAACGAGAACATAACCCTACAATACCAAATCGAAACTATTCGAAATAAAATTCATACGCTAATTCTACATAGGCAAAAACGGGGTTTACTCAATATCGTAGGTACGGCCCTTAAATGGCTCTACGGGACGATGGATGATAACGACCGGGAAGAAATCGAAGATCACTTCAAAGTAACAGACATGAATAATCATAATATTATTGAAAACGCAAATTCCCAAGTGAAAATCAATCGAAGTTTCAATGATACATTTACAAGAATGAAGAACGTAATTGAAAATGATAGAATAAAAGTATCGGCACATTTAAACGAAATTAAAAATTATAGCAAAATCTTATACAAACAAGTAGCTTATACAGACTTTGTACTAAAACTAAAGATATTACAGGACAATGTCGAACATATTCAGGATAATATAGCCGCTTCTAGATTAGGTATCATACATAGCAATATATTAACAAACGAAGAAATTGTAGAATATCAAGTAGATTTTGAGAAATTACAAGGTATCAAACTAGCAACCGCAGTCGATAAGAATGATAATATTGTGTTTATAATAAAAATTCCAAAAGAAACAATTACTGTACAGAGAACATTACTTATGCCATTAGGCGACAAGCAAAATAGAGAATTAGTGTTTAAACCCCAAGAAATAATTAAGTATGACAATAAAACTTTTAATTTTAGTAATGGTAAAGATTTAAAGAATTTGAAACTTTGTAATAATTGCGTAATGAATAAAAACTGTAAAAGTGTATTTAATAATATTTCTGAAATTATAGAGCTAGAAGATGGCATAGTATTACTTAAGAATCAAAACAATGTTAAATTCACTAGTAACTGCGATGAACGAAAAATTATAATAAAAGGAAACTACCTAGTAAGCTTTAATAACTGTTCAATTAAAATTGGAAACCATACCATAAAAAATACACAAAGAGAATTCAAGCAAACTTTTGTTATTCCAAACTATTTAGAAGATATTAAAGAAAACAATGATAAATTGATATTTGACGATATAGTATTAGGGCAAATCGAAAATACAAAAGAATTCAAAGAATTAAAATATGAAAGTAAAACTCATTATATATATTCAGGCATAATAACAACCATATTTATAAGCTTTCTTCTGATCATTGCAATATATGTCTTAAAAATAAAACATAAAAATAAAACTATAGTTATAAAAAATAAAGAGCCTCAGGAGAGCCTCGATTTTAACGAAGGAGGAGTTACATCAGCAAACACTGATTCCACCTCACATGAAATGAAACGTGAGCAAGGATCACATTTCATTTCATATACTGTGTGAGAAGATCTCCATATGAATTTTCTCACAACATTACCAAAAAACTCTAAGTAAGCAAAAATTGCAATGAGTAGGAAAAGCTCATAGAAATAAGAAGACATTTTTTGGATAGTTAGTCTTAAGATCGTCGTGTTTGAAATCAGTTCGCTCAAAAGGTGAATCTTATGTTGATTGGTAAAATTAAAATAAAATAAAAAGAATACCAGCTTTTAGTTAATTGCGTGTTTTTATTTTATTTTCCCAATATCAAAAGAATAGGAAAAACTTAACTCGCGCACAGTAAATGAAATAAAATATTCTTACAAAAGAATCGTATAGATTTCTTTGTTTTAAAATGCTGATATAGGGAGATAAACAGGATGTTTATGCCTAATCTCCAATGGCAAAACCAACCACGAACCAACCACGTACCAGTTGGCTGAATTAGCTGACAAAATGCGTTCACACACATTTCTATCAATGTAGATGTAAAATGTCAGAAATTTCTGTCTTGCTTTGATCGGGAATGCTTTGTAAAATTATGGACGAAATAAATAATTTGCAAATATTAGCTAATTTAGCAGAATTAGCTGTTTTAACAGTAAATTGTGCTGAAACGCAACAAAGGGCGGTTAGGCGAAGATGGTGGGTTAGGCCGAATAATGAGCGGCGAAGGGAACAAGGAGCAAGTGAAAATTTGATTCGCGAAATGCGATATCAAGATGATGAGTCATTTTTTAATTTTACTAGAATGACAATGACCGAGTCCGATTATTTGCTCCATCTTGTTGGTCCCTATATTAAGAAGTCTTCAATTAGGCGTCCTATTTCGACAGAATCCAGACTTCTCTTAACTTTAAGGCAAGTGCACACGCTTCAACATATCCTACAGCAAATTAACTTTGCATTATTTAAAGATATTTAGCAACTGGTGCTTCTTTTCGGGCTCTGCATTATCAATTTCGGATTGGGCACTCAACAATTCCCAAAATAATATACGAAATGTGCGAAGTTATATATGAAATATTAGCTCCAATTTATATGCCCAGTTTAAATGCAAGTAATCTGGAAAAAGTTTCTCGAGGGTTTAAACAGCGGACTTATCCTCATATTATTGGAGCAATTGATGGTTCGCCTTGAAATTTAATAATAACACTTTAAATATACATATACTACTTTAGGAAAACATATAGTTATTAGAGCTCCTCCAAGATCAGGAACACAATATTTTAATTACAAAAAACAGTTTAGTATTGTATTACTCGGAATCTGTGATACAAATTATAAGTTTATATATTTTAATGTTGGAGCTTTCGGTTCTGAGTCCGATGGAGGAATTTTTAAAAATAGCTCGCTTGGACAAGCCTTTGAGAATGGAAGTATAACATTGCCAGAAGCAAAGCCAGTTAATGGAAGTCATTGTTCGATTCCGTACTTTTTAGTTGGTGATGCTGCTTTCCCATTACGTCCTTATCTTATGACTCCATTCAGCGGCAGAAATCTTGAACCTGATCAAATTGTCCATAATAGAGAACTTTCTAAAGGACGTTGTTTTATTGAGAACAGCTTCGGCATTTTGGCAGCACGGTGGAAAGTATTCTCAGGACCTATTTCAGTTCTTCCCCAAAATGCTGATAAAATTGTGCTAGCTGCAGTATTGCTGCATAATTTTTTGTTTTCATCTGGAAGAAACTCATATGTGTCACCTAATTACGTCGACCGATATACAGATGACAACGTTATTAGTGGCGAATGGAGAACGGAAGCCCAAGGGACACGTTTAGAGAGCATTCCAAATACCGTACGTTTGGGTAGCAGAAATCCCACATCTGAGGCAAGACAAATTAGAAATAATATTAAAAATATAATTTTCAATGCCGATCTACGGAGTTAAAATATTAAGAACCTCCTAAAGAATAACATTAGAGTTATAATAGTATAAAAGAACACATTTCTTAATAAAAGAATAAATATCGCTTATATATTTTAATTTGTTTTTATTCTATACTTATTTCTAGGTACACTTCTAAAATTTTATCAAGAAATTTCTTTTTTTTCTCTTCTGGGAGTGTGCCAGCTGCAAACGAAACGAATTCAGTCACCTTTCTTTGGTACAGGTCAGCGGGATTATTTGTTTCCGTAACTGTTCGCCTCGAAATGGCCGTTGCTGCATCTCTTATCGCTTGAAAAGCTGCCGTGCTTTCATCCAACATCGTCTGCCGAATCCGTGATGCTTGAGTCGGTTGAGTCGAAGGGCTGGGCATTGGGATGGGAGTTTGTTGGACGGAATTTGAGGAACAGGATCGAGTTGGAGGAGAAGGTATTGGGAGGGAAGTTGGATGAGGAGTTGGAGGAGAGGAAGTTGGATGAGGAGTTGGAGGAGAGGGAATTGGAAGGTGAGTTGGAGGAGAGGGAACTGGAAAAGAAGTTGGATAAGGAGTTGGAGGAGAGGGAATTGGAAGGGAAGTTGGAGGAGAGGGAACTGGAAGGGAAGTTGGAGGAGAGGGAACTGGAAAAGAAGTTGGATAAGGAGTTGGAGGAGAGGGAATTGGAAGGGAAGTTGGATGAGGAATAAAATGGGAATAAAAGGTTTGCTGCGGAACAGAACTATGGGTCGGGAAAATGTATGTGGAAGTAGAAGGTTGTGGAGAGGATGGGGGCTGGGGAGGAATAGGAAAGGAAAAGCTATCAACCGTTCTGAAAAAGAAGATGAATATTACAAATTTTTTGCAAGCGCGAAATTACAATTACCTTCTTCTTTTCATCAAGGGATCAAGAAACGCAATTTTTTCAGCGAGGAAGAAATGTTTTACGCGGTGAGATGGTGCAGCGGCTCCACTCCTAGTCCCCGTTAAAATTTTTTCCTTATGGCGGACATATCGCCGCTTTAACAATCCAAATTGATGCTGGGCTTCCTCACCTTAAAATGTAATCGGTGTTTATTGTTATTAAATGATTCTGGTTATAACAACACAAACCTGTACAGCCAACATTTTTTCCAATTTGGCTCCAAATTATATTGTTTTTGTCTACCCTGCTGTAGTTTGCATTCGATTTATCCCAAAGAGATGGGTATCCTTCTACAAACTCCAGCAGCATTTCTTGTAAATATTCTGAAAAATTGTAAATATTATAAGTGTTTAAAAATTTCCTTATATTACTTACCACTCCAATTAAATGCCATTTTCACTTTTTGTGTTGTCATTTTCACTTTTGGGTTGACATATTTTTTGGCGCGATATTCAAATTAAACTTAACGTCATTTTTGCCTTCATATTTGACATTTATCTGTACAAAATTGTTTAGAACCACTGAAAAAAACCCGCTGAATTGCATGTGGCAATTCAAATGGTTTAACTAACACATACGGAAAGTTACACAAGTCGACCAAAACACGAGCGAGACGGGTTAATCAATTTACAATGAGAAGGAGTAGGAAGCAGCATTTTGGTTGGTTGGTTCGTGGTTGGTTTTCCCATTGGAGATTAGGCATTACAGTTATGATGCAGTCGCAATGCGTATATCATTCCATTCTACATTATGACTATAACTATGCATTTATTTTGTTTTTTTGACGTGATAACGTCTTATAAATCGATGCGGTTGGAAGGCATTCACGAAAAAGTTGTAACGAAGCCCCTAACGTCCAGTAACGTTACGATGCTCGCGCAACATTCGAGAAAGAGGCTCGCGTTCTTAGCGTCGGAGCAAAAGAAAGAAAGCGTCTCAATGGGGGGTGTAACACACGAGACTAATTCGGACGGGTGAGGCTTTAAGGGTTCCAATTCAAAATGGCGGACTAATTTTGGCAATTGTGTTCCGATTGGACTGAAAATCAGTATCGGGGGGCTTTAAGGGTTTCAAATGACGAATGTGTGGTTAAAATTTGAAAATTAAAAATGGCGGACTAATTTTGGTCATTGTGTTCCGATTGGACTGAAAATCAGTATCGGGGGGCTTTAAGGGTTTCAAATGGCGAATTTGTGGTTAAAATTTGAAAATTCAAAATGGCGGACTAATTTTGGCAATTGTGTTCCGATTGGACTGAAAATCAGTATCGGGGCTTTAAGGGTTTCAAATGGCGAATTTGTGGTTAAAATTTGAAAATTCAAAATGGCGGACTAATTTTGGCAATTGTGTTCCGATTGGACTGAAAATCAGTATCGGGGGACTTTAAGGGTTTCAAATGACGAATTTGTGGTTAAAATTTGAAAATTAAAAATGGCGGACTAATTTTGGCAATTGTGTTCCGATTGGACTGAAAATCAGTATCGGGGGGCTTTAAGGGTTTCAAATGACGAATTTGTGGTTAAAATTTGAAAATTCAAAATGGCGGAAACACAAAAAAGACGTTATCACGTAAAACTTCGCCCGTATACGGTCTTTACAGGAACCCATATTTTTTTGTTTTTCTTTTCATGCAAATTTGACAAAATTATGCGTACTTACTAACTACTAACATTTGTAGAAAGAAATGATATTAATAACAAAAATAAGAAAAAAAATTAATAATTATTAGAAAGAAAAAGTTTATTTTTAACTAAAATTTCAACTAAAACCACCTTTTTCTCCAACAAATACCTAGTTAACTAATATTTTTTGCAGAATTGGAAAGCTTGGACAATTTCCTATGAATAATGTCAATTTTTATCCTACCGCTTTTATTTTTGGAGTTATACGCAATTTTAATGCTAAAATTGGCTTCATTTCGTACTTTTTCACCTAAGCTTTGCCAAAAAGTACCAAATAAGCCCCAAATAAGGCCAATTTTAACATCAAACTTGCTAATAACTTCAAAAGTAAAGGCCGTAGCCGTAATTTTACATTATTGATAGGAAATTGTCCCAGCTTTACAATTCTGCAAAAAAAAATTACCTTGACTTTTACAGTTTTAGATAGGTAGGAGTATTCTGCGTACACTGATACTTTACTCATGAAAATAGCTCATAGGTTTACAAAAATACAAGGTGATATGTAAACCTCTACCAAAAAAACTACATAACGCCCTAGCTGGTAAACCGTTACGATTTACTCCCCCTCCCATACGATTTTTTGTTTGTCTATCCACATTCGGTCGCTTTGTAAACTTAACGGTATACACCCTGTATATAGATGGAAGCATATGCAGAACTTTTGTTACAACTTCTCCGTTTGCATTGCTCTAAAATCTACAAAAACAACCCTAATTCAATAGATGACCACATCAAATTATTCGCAAGAAAATTCTCTACAAAAAAGCTCTAAAGAATTTTTTATGTAAAATCAATAATAAAAAAGTTATAGCGCTTTAAAGCTCATCACCCCCAAAATTTTTGTCGTTTTTCGTCCATATCTTTTTTATTATTAATATTACGGCAAAACATTATTTACGAAAGTTGTAGATAATTTGATTATCTAAAAAAATTATTTTTACAAAAATTCTGTAGGACTCACGGTTTCCGAGAAATAAGGAAAACCATTTTTCACCACTCAAAACAAGATGGCGGCCGAACGTCACCCCTCCGGATCCCGAAAATTCGGTTTTATACTCCCAACCAACCCCCTACACATTACAAAAAAAAATTGCTGTTTTCAGAAAATGTTCAGCGAATGTACCATTTGACTGGACTAAACGTATAATGGTGAATGTGAATGGTATGTATATCCAAGGGTTTGAGGTCTACTATTTCGTCCTTTTCCAAGATTTTTATATCTTTAGATGGTTTGGACAATTCATCGTCGGCGGTGTATTTAATAAAGAACATGTTTTTAGTTATGTTAAGGGGGCAAGTTTATTTTCCTGGAGGATTTCTGAAACGTTGGGAGCTGGTACGAAAAACTTTTTTAGCTTGCTTGCCTTTTGATTGTTAGATTGGATAGTAAAATCCTTAGTCCTTATAGTCCAGTCAAATGGTACATTCGCTGAACATTTTATGTAAACAGCAATTTTTGATGTGAAACATCTTTGCGCGCGTTGAGAGTAATTCTTCAAGGTCGGGAACGTTTTTTGGGAACGCTTTATGGGAACGCTTCGTCCAATCCAATTTTCATTCCGGGAAACGGAAGATCTGTATTGAGGAAGACAGAATAAGATGGAGATATTAAAAAAAATAGTAGCACCAAAGAAAAGTGTTTATATGCCGCGAGCCAGACATGACGAGCCAGACATAAGCAGAATGGAACAAATGGTTGAGTGGTTGCCTTACGACGTTGATATTCCAAGAAGTCGCGGGTTCAATTCTTGATCTCGGCATTTGAATTTTATTATTTATATTTCAAAGCTTTTATTTGAAATTATTTCAAAAAGATATAATAAAACAAGTGCCCTATTTTTGCATAAGAGTTTAAGAGGACGTAAAATGAGTTTTTTTTATTAAATGTAAATTGCACAAAATGTTACTGAGACAGTAAATTTCTTAACTAGAATTTACAAAAATTTAGATGGAGCATTCGGATTTATAAGAATTCTGTCTGTAGAAGGGCAGAATGGAAGGAAGTTACAATCGATTAATGAAATTGTTTATTTAGCTAAATTTACTTGATTTTCTATAAAAATAGTTAATGGACTTAAATTACTTTTTAAATTTTTGACTATTTGCTAGGGTGTGGGGAGAAAAATGGCAACTTCAGCTAGGGGTGGCTTGGGGAGGGTCCAAATGGTCAAAAATGTCTGCCACTAGTATTTAACGGTTATTTAGCCCTAAAAGAACCTACATACGAAGCGGCAGAATTTTTTTTCAATTTTAACCCCCTTTTAACCCCCACAACCCCTAACTCGAAATGGGTCCACTTCCCGCAAAAATGTCATATTATAAAAAATGCTTAAAATTACTTCAAAAGCTTATATACCAAACGGCAGAAGGTTGGGACGACACGATTTTTTCAAGTGCCAGCTCCCCTACTATAAGGCAAAACTTCTGTGCGATAAAAGAGCTCAAGAGCTGCGTTTCCACTTTGCGTTTGCGATGTAAAATGGTCGTTATTCTTACTAATTATTCAATTTAAAGAAAGATAAAGATCGCCAAAGATGTTTCACATCTTTCGCGGGCACTGGGTACACGCGCTATTTTTATTTTTTTAAGTGTAGGGGGGTTGGTTGGGAGTATAAAACCGAGTTTTCGCTGTCCGGAGGCGTGACATTCGGCCGCCATCTTGCTTTGAGTGGCGAAAAATGGTTTTCCTTATTTCTCGGAAACCATGAGTCCTACAGAATTTTTGCAAAAACATTTTTTTAGATAATCAAATTATCTACAACTTTTGTAAATAATGTTTTGTCGTAATATTAATAATAAAAAAGATATGGACGAAAAATGACAAAAATTTTGGGGGTGATGAGCTTTAAAGCGCTATAACTTTTTTATTATTGATTCTACATAAAAAATGCGTTAGAGCTTATTTGTAGAGAATTTTCTTGCGAATAATTTGATGTGGTCATTTATTGAATTAGGGTTGTTCTTGTTGATTTTGGAGCAATGCAAACGGAGAAGTTATAAGAAAAGTTCTGCATATGCTTCCACTTTGTAATATAATACTTTATA
The DNA here is from genome assembly GCA_963855945.1 of Thereva nobilitata. NCBI lineage: Eukaryota > Metazoa > Arthropoda > Insecta > Diptera > Therevidae > Thereva > Thereva nobilitata. Next base: position 142,303,259 of record OY979694.1, read on the forward strand.
TTTATTATAGGATGTTTTATCGAATTACTTTAAATTGAACTCATTTCCACACCACCGGCGAGGTAGAGTTGTTGGCGCTTTTTTTAAGTGGTTCCCTTATAGGCCTATCCACCGATAGTAACTGGTCAGATTATTATTTGTCAGGTTGTGAGTCATTTATTGAAGCGTTCTCATCTTCTTTAAAAAATTACACAGTTATCATCCGTGGGAGTTCCAGTGTCCTCGCCGAGAAAAGTATTGTCGACTTCTTCATCCTCGTCTAATAACTTTGAAACTTCTACCACGTTCTCACATGTTTCACAATTGCTATTATGACAAATTGCAAAGCATTTGAAGCCAGTCTTCCGGCACCCGCAGGCTACACCACACTTGGTTTTGCACCTGCAAAAAATTAATTTCAACTGCTCTGGAGGCGCCGGCGCCATCTTGCACTTAATTGGTACAAACATTCGCGTCATTTTTTCTAGCCCCTGCATTCGGGATCTTTATATACAATGGTGATATACTCTTAATTTATGCATACGAGCTGGATCTTCTGTAGGAGGGAGCGTAGCGAGATTAAAATTGCTTTTAACTACACATTTTGTGAATCGCCTATACCCAGGCCAACTTGAAATCAACATACGCCCCTCGCCCTCTTTCTTACTTTGATCAAACAAGTATTAAGTTAATAACTTTAACAGTTAAGCCCAAAACAGAATGAATGCAGAAACTTCGACTTTGACTTCACCGTTGCAGTAAAGTCGAATTTGCTGCACAGCGCTAACACATTCATTTCAGAACTTCAAAGTCTATAATTTGACAGATAGAATTTACAATTGCGATCACCATTTAATAACATAACAAAAATTATAAATTTTAAAAAATTTACCAATTTTTTTTTATTGTATGTGACTTTTACGTATATTACCTGCAATTATAAAATTTTGCATACGATAAACTCAATCAATTTAAATTTTCTAATTTGGCTACAGTGGCAAAATTGAAATGTTGTGTTGGTAGTTCTGAAATTTTTGCAGCAACTTTTAAAATTTTCAAAGTCGAAGTCGGCGCAAAGTTTACTGCATTGATTCCTTTAACTGAACGCGAGTACTATAGAAAATGTATGAAACTGTCAAAATGCAAAGTTGAAGTCGAAGTTTCTGCATTCTTTCTGTTTTGGGCTTTATGAATAATTAATGTAAAAATTGATTTTTTCTATGATAGCATTTTATTTACACATCTTAACATTACATAAATAAATGACAGTTATATAACTAATTACTTAAATTATAATAAAACTACTCTTATTCTACTTCACTCAAGTTTGCCAAAAACAGTTTTTCGTCTTTCGGACCTGGCTACAAATTCTTTCAGTACAACATTTAAATCTAAGCTAGCTGTAATATCTTTTTCTACGCCTCTGTTAGAATACATACATACATACACAACGCTCCTTTAATCCCTATGGGACATAGGGCGGAAACAGTTGCCCTCCAGCGGACTCTGTTTTGTGCGACAGCTTTCAGCTCTGACCAAGATCTCCCAGTTGTGGCGGCCTCTGTTAATAGGGTTCTCCTCCAAGTTGTTCTAGGTCTTCCGACTCGACGGGTTCCTTGCGGATTCCAGTCGAGGGCCTGTTTGGGTAGATTCTCGTCTTCGCGTCGCAAGATGTGGCCAACCCAATTCCATTTCCTTCGCCTGATTTGGTCGTCTATCCTTTCTTGGCCGGCACGGCGCCATAGTTCTTCATTTGAAATTCTATCTTGCCAGCGAATTTTTAGGATACGACGTAGGCATCTGTTGATAAAAACTTGTAGGCGTCCCGTGATGAATTTGGTGACTTTTCATGTTTCGCAACCGTACAAAAGAACTGCCTTAACGTTGGAGTTGAACAGCCGCAATTTGGTGTTAATTGAGATCTCCGTTGATCTCCATATGTGAGAGAGGCAAGCATATGCGCTTCGTGATTTATTTATTCTGGAACTAACGTCTTCTTCTGCACCCCCATGTTCGGTAATAATGTTACCGAGGTAACAGAATTTATCTACCAGTTCCACGTCACGGTTATTCCGCGCTGTGCGTTCAATGGTGTTTGCATTTATCCGCATTTCTTTAGTTTTAGTCGGATTTAGCCTTAAGCCTGCTGAACTACTTTCTGTTGCCAAATTGTTCAACATGTTTTTAAGGTCCTGGTGTCTGTGGGCCAGCAAACATATCATCCGCGTAGTCGAGATCCTTAAGGCGGTCTAGCAATCCCCATTGAATGCCACCTGTTCTACTATCTAGAGCGCTGACAAGGATGTCATTTATTACTATAAGAAATAGTAATGGTGAAAGTAGGCATCCTTGTCGTACTCCTGAACTCACTTCAAAGCTGTACGATAGTTTTCCATTGTGCAGAACTCTGCATTTGAAATTGTTGCAAAGAGCTTTTATTAATTCTATTATTTTATCAGGCAATCCCCGTTGCCGTAGTGGCTGCCATATAAAGCTCCTATTGACCCAGTCGAACGCTTTCTCATAGTCTACGACAGCAAGGTAAAGGCGGGGATCGGAATTCAGTAGACTACTCCACTATGATTCTCATGGTGTTAATATGGTCTATGCAGGAGCGGCCCTTTCTGAATCCAGCCTGCTGTCTTCTAAGCGTTCGATCTACTGCCTCTCTTATTCTAGATAGTAATATATGGGACAAGATTTTTCCCACCGTAGATAATAGACAGATGCCTCTCCAGTTGTCACATATTGTTAGGTCCCCCTTTTTGGGTATTTTGACTATGATACCTTCCGTCCAATCCTCCGGGAAGGTACAGGTGTTCCATGCTATTTCCAGGTTTGGCTGTAGCGCATCTGCTATGAGGCTTGGGTCGGCTTTCAACAATTCTGGCGGGATGCCATCTTTTCCAGCTGCTTTACCATTGGCCATTGCATGAATTGCGGTTACTATTTCAGTCTTGGATGGGGCACGAGTGGTGATTCCTATTGGCTGTGCATTGTTGCTGTTTTCCTGTGGTTCCTGTGTAAATGAACCATTCAGGGCGGCGAAGAAGAAATCTCTCCATCTTTGGAGTTGCTCGTCGTCGCTGCAGAGCAGCCCTCCATCCGCACTCTTTACGGCATGCTTTTTAGCTGTTCCCGAAAGCTGTTAAGTGATTTGGTACAGCACCTTACTGTTGCCTGTGTTTGCCGCGTTTTCCGCTTTCTCTGCGAGCTCATTTATCTGCCGCCTTTTATCACGCCGGACACTTCTCTTTACCTCCCGGTGTAATTGGGAGTATTCCCGTTCAAGTTGTTGACGTTTTTCCGGGTCGCTTGTAGAGTTCACGTTATTCTTGAGGGCCCTTCTGCGATCTATTTTTTGCCAGGTTGTGTCCGAGATCCAGTGTTGCTGGTTTCTTTGGACAAAACCGATGCTTGTTTCCGCTGCTGTTATTATAGCGCCCTTTGTTATGCTCCACAGCTTCAATATTTGTGTCGTCAGAAACGGTTTGCTGGTTTAATATTTGTCTAACCGTCTACGGTTTACGGCATCTCGTTGGAGATTTCTGATTGCGGCGATTTTTAGGCGGATAGTTGCTACTACCAAATGGTGGTCACTTCCAGTGACTGCTCCCCTAAAGCTCCTTACATCCTCCGGAGTTGTTCTTCATCTGCGGCTGACGGCCACGAGATCTATCTGATTTTTCGTTCTACCATCGGCTGATATCCAGGTCTCCTTGTGTTTCTTCTTGTGACAAAAGTAAGTTCCACCTACCATGAGTTGATAGGAACTACAGATGTCAACGAAAAGCTCACCATTAGAATACAGGCATTCTGATATTCCTTTTAGTTACGGAATTAGCAGCATTCCACACCCGTGTGGAATATTCATTCCATCAGTTGTTATGGAATGACTACTCTTGGCGACATCTGTTCGTCGTAATCCAAGAATATGATTTATTAATTAAAGAAAAAAAAGATTTATTAATTAAAGAAAGAAAAGGATTGTTTCAATAATAAACAATCAATGATGTTCCGCTAGAAAATGTTTGCTATAAATAAACTATTCAATTCAAAATAATAGCATTTTTTTAATTACTTTTGCGGCGGCAAATTATTAAATTACAAAATTGTTATGAATGAACACTCCCTACTAATATGTTATTTAGCGTTAAAATATCTTGCTGTGCCTTATACATTATATTTTTGACATTAGCTTTACATAAGGTACGTTTTTCTTTACAAAATATTAATAAAAACTAATTAAAGGCGTACAAAAAGTATAGTCTGCAACACGTTTTGAATGGCATATTCCGCACTCGTTAGTGGCTCTAAATCTAGTTCGTTCGACTCTTCAAGGGTTTTTTCGAATAAACGGTTGAACTCGGCTTCTGTGCGCAGTTTTTCCAACTGTGTAAATCAGTAAATTGTTCCCTTTAAAAATGTCTACAACATTTATTTAAACTTTTTTCTCTCCGACTTGCCGTTCCAAAGTTATAGGGCAGTAAATGCTACACTGCGTAGTTAACGGTCCTATTGTTACTAAGAAGCGTCCATTTTTCAGTTGCTATGCGAGTTTTCGAGTGTAAGCGTCAAAACTTTGCTCTTGTAAAATGATTCAATCGCATCGTACCAATTACTATATAACTGTACTCAAATTACCCAACTGTTTTATCAAATGTAAAATTTGGTCTACAAGTAGTTAATATTATTAAAAATCAAATAAACTACTTGCAAACCAAATGTTACATTTGTCGGCTAGAAATAATTTATATATAAGTAGGCTAGAAATAGTATAAAAAAAAATAAGTAGGCTAGAGAAAAAAAAACAAATGAGTTGTTGTCAAGAAGTTTTTGTGGGAAGACGAGTAGAAAAGGAATTTAAATAAAAGATTAATAATTTGATAAGAAAAGATATTTTTATTTCAAAAGGAAAAGAAATCGGAAGAGCAGGTAATTCAACAACAATTTCAGAAGTGGGATAAATTTGCGAAAAGATCCTGACGAGCAAGATTTGGAAGAAGGGCTTTAACAAGAAGATTGGTAACAGTTTATTGATTGTAAAACAAGAAGGAGAAGAGCCGAGCCAATACCAGGATGACATCTCACGAAGAAGAGGCAGATCAATATATTAGAAATATGACTATACCTCAATTAAAAGAAGAATTGGCAAAAAGAGGAGTTGATTATGCAGACTTAAAATGTAAAGCGGACTATAAGGAAAAATTGAAGACCGCAATGGTTGCAGAAAGAAATTATGAAATGGAGAATGATGCACGAAGAAGAGAATGCTGCAATGCCACCCAGGTGACAGAAATTCTTGATTCATTATTGAGTTCAACAATTATGCCTAGTGAGGAAAATGGGGAAAAATGCGTATCTCCCGAAACTAATTTGGATAATGAATTCCTGAAAAGGGAAAGGGAAATACACCTAAAAGAAATAGAGCTGCTCCGAAAAGAGATGGAGTTGTTAAAATTAGGATTGATGCAGCCAACTCCGCAAATGACCGGAAAAAGTACTCCAAGTGAATGTGAAAATAAAATAAAAATCAACATAGCACATGTGAGTGAATTAGTCCCGAATTTCAATCCGGCATTAGATGACTTCGATTCGTGGCAAACTCATATTAGTGAAGTTCGAGCCACATATAATTTAGATAATATGGTGATGAAAACCATAATGATATCGAAGTTGAAAGGCCGTGCTTTGGAATTCTTCCATTCAAAATCATCACACATAAGAATGACCTCAGAAGAGTTGCTTGCAGAATTGGGGAAAATGTTTAGAAGAAAGCTCTCAAGAGTGATGCTGAGAAGAAAGTTTGAAAATAGATTATGGCAAGATAGCGAGGAATTCAGTGCATATTATCATGACAAGATAATATTAGGAAATATATTAGAAATTAGCGAAGAGGAAATGTTAGAACTCATCATCGAAGGGATGAAGGATCCCTACTTAGAAGCACAAGCGAAAACAGCACAATATGAGACGCCGTTGGAATTGTTTAGTGCTTTCAATAAATTGCACAAATTATGTTTTAATCAGCCTAGAATGCAGCCGCAATTTCGTGCAACGGGTCAAAACCCACAAAGAAAAGACCAATATCAACCAGGTAGGAAGATAGGTGACAGTTTTAAATGTGGAAACTGCCACGTTAGAGGACATCGTAAGGAAGAATGTAGGAGACCGCCAATAGATAAAGGTGCCTGTTTCGTGTGTGGCAAAATTGATCATTTTGCTAGCAACTGCCCTGGAGCAAAGAAAAACATAGGAATGGTCGTCCCGGAAGGAGCGTTGGATATTTTTAAAGAGGTAAAGGTAAAGTTCATTAAAAAAGGTAAAATTGAAATTAATTTTAAATGTATAGCTTTATTAGATACTGGTAGTCCAATAAGTTTAGTGAGGGAAGATGTGTTACCTGATGATTTAGTTAAATTTTCTAGAGTAAAAGGACAAAAGGATTTTGAATATTTTGGTGTTAATGGTAGTCAAGTAAAAGTACTTGCACGATTGTCTTTGATTTTTTCATATAACGATGTAGACAAGCATTTAGTTATTTGTTTAGTGCCAAGAAATACAATGTCTTTTAAAATGATTTTGGGTAGAGATTTCCTCAACACTTTTGGTTTTCAGTTAGTACAACAATTAGACAATGAGGAAGAAGAAGATTTTGCAAAGCAAATTCTGCAAATCGATGTTATGGAAACAGACTTACCGTGTAGTTTAGTATTAGGAGAGACTTTAGATGAACAGGCTAAAGAACAAATAAGAGAAGTTTATAGGGAAAGATATTCAGAATGTAGTAAACCAGAAGTACCCGAAGTTAATTATAAGATGAAAATAAGGCTTTCTAAAGATAGTCCGTTTCATTGTTCTCCTCGTAGGTTATCGTTTCATGAAAAGTTAGAGTTGGAGAAAATTTTGAAAGATTTGCAAAAACAGGAAGTAATTAGGCCAAGTGATTCACAATATTGTTCCCCAATTGTCCTGGTAAAGAAAAAGACTGGGGAATATCGTTTATGTATTGACTACAGGCAGCTTAATAAAGTAACTGAAAAGGATAATTATCCTATTCCGTTGATAGAGGATCACATTTCCGAGTTGCATAATAAAAGATATTTCTCCGTGTTGGATTTAAAGAGTGGATTCCATCAGGTAAGGATGGATGAAGAATCAGTGAGATTCACATCTTTTGTCACACCTCTGGGACAATTTGAATATACAAAAATGCCTTTTGGACTCAGAAATGCCCCCGCGGTTTTTCAACGATTCATCAATAGGGTTTTCAGAAAGTTGATAGAGGAAAAAAAGGTATTAATATATATCGATGATATTTTAGTAGCTACGGAAACATTGGAGGAACATGTGAGTATATTGTCAGAAGTGTTTGATACACTGACGAGAAATCGATTAGAAATTAGATTAGATAAATGTAAATTCGCTTGTGATCAGATAGAGTATTTAGGATATGTTGTTAGTAATGCTGGTATACAGCCAAACCCATCAAATATTGCAGCCATTTCGAGATTCCCTATTCCGAAAAGTGTGAAACAAGTACACAGTTTCTTGGGATTGTGTTCATATTTTAGAAAATTTATTAAAGACTTCGCGGTATTAGCAAAACCGTTATATGACCTTATAAGAAAAGAAGCGACTTTCGTTTTTGGGCAAAAGCAACTAGAAAGTTTCGAAGTTTTAAAGGGAAAGTTAGTTAATACACCGGTTCTATCAATTTATTGCCCTACAGATGACACGGAACTCCACTGTGACGCTAGCTCTATAGGTTTTGGTAGTATCTTAATGCAGCGGAAATCAGACGGAAAGTTCCACCCCATCTTCTATTTTTCAAAGCGTACAACTCCCGTCGAATCAAAATACCATAGCTATGAGTTAGAGACTCTGTCAATAATTTATGCTTTAAAAAGGTTTAGAGTGTATCTACAAGGGATTAAATTCAAAATAGTAACCGACTGTAATTCGCTGGTGCTGGCATTGAATAAAAAGGAAATTAACCCACGGATCGCACGATGGTCATTACAGTTGCAAAATTATGATTACGTCCCAGAGCATAGAGCAAATGGTAAAATGAACCATGTTGATGCGTTGAGTAGGAATACGAACATTTTGGTGTTGGAAGATAATACACTGGAACAAAATCTCTCTATTTGCCAAAATAGGGATGAAAACATTAGAAAGATTAGAAGTCAGTTAGAACAGGGTGAAGATGAACGTTACGAGATGAGAAATGGTTTAGTGTACAAAAAGTTTAAGGATGGAATATTGTTTTATGTGCCTCAGGAAATGGAAATCGAAATTATTCGAACATACCACGAAATGTTAGGACACTCGGGAGTAGAAAAGTGCCACGTGGAATTGGCCAAGACATATTGGTTTCCTAAAAGTAGAGAGAAGATAAGAAATTACATATTAAATTGCTTCAAATGCGTAGCATATTCAGCAAAAGTTGGCCCGAAAGAAGGATTTCTGCATAGCATACCGAAAGGAAATCTGCCATTCGAAGTAATTCATATCGACCATTATGGCCCGTTAAAGTGCATTAAAAGCAAAAAGAGACACGTTTTCGTGGTGATTGACGGGTTTACCAAATTCGTAAGGCTTTATGCAGTCACTAGTACGAGTACCAGAGAAGTCATTGCTTGTCTGAAAGATTATATCAGAAGTTATAGTCGCCCGGAGAAGATTATTTCCGACAGGGGTTCGTGTTTCACCTCTAGTGAATTTAGGGTATTCTTAGAAGGGTTATCTATTCAGCATGTTAAGATAGCTGTAGGTTCTCCGCAAGCAAATGGACAGGTGGAAAGGGTAAATGAAATTATGGCTCCAATGTTAGGTAAACTGACTACTCCGCCGAAAGAATGGGACAAATCGTTGCCTCAAGTTGAATTTGCCATTAATAATTCGATAAATCGGTCTACTGGTAAGACACCTTCGGAAGTATTGTTCGGTGTAAACCAAAAAGGACAGTCAGATCCCCTTAAAGAATTATTAGGAATTAAAAGAGATAGGAACTTAGAAAAAATTAGGGAAGAAGCTAGTTCGAAAATACGGAAAAGTCAGGTAGTAGATAAAAAATATTATGATAGGAGAAGGAAACCACCGAAGAAGTATAAGGAAGGTGATTACGTCGTGATTACTAATCATGTGTCCACCCCAGGTGTTAATAAGAAATTACTACCCAAGTTTAAAGGCCCGTATGTGGTGAAAAAGGTCTTGCCTCACGACAGATATTTGCTTAGCGATATAGAGGGACATCAAGTAACACAGCTTCCTTACACAGGGATTTTAGAAGTTAAAAATATGAAGCCTTGGCGTAGGAATTAATTACGCCTGAATCGAACCATTTAGTTGTAGAAAAAAAAAGAATAAATTAGGAAAACTAGCATGTAAGCCTTCTTAGTTGTGTGTGTTAATGAGTTCTATGTACAAGTATAAATTAAATAAAGGTGAAATATCTGAGTTCTGTTAAGAGCCTTAGTAGAATTTAGAATGTGGACAATGTAAATCCATTTAGAAATTTTGTAATGTAGAAAAGTTTGGTTCGATTAGTGATTAGCTGTGTAATCGAGGCGATTAGTGGTCAGGATGGACGAGTTGTCGGCTAGAAATAATTTATATATAAGTAGGCTAGAAATAGTATAAAAAAAAATAAGTAGGCTAGAGAAAAAAAAACAAATGAGTTGTTGTCAAGAAGTTTTTGTGGGAAGACGAGTAGAAAAGGAATTTAAATAAAAGATTAATAATTTGATAAGAAAAGATATTTTTATTTCAAAAGGAAAAGAAATCGGAAGAGCAGGTAATTCAACAACACATTTTATTAAACAGTTTCATCAGCTAAATTTTTTATGTTTGACGACTGACGTAATTTTTTATTTTGAAGACTGACCATATCCACGTCATTTTTCAGTTATTTTAGTATTCACAAACCAATTTTCTGATATTATAAAGCATTCTTGCTTCTTTGACAACTTTGAAGCCACGCCCACGCCAATTGTTAGGGAAACCAGCTGACTGACCGCGGACTATTGTTCTACACCCTTACTATCTACTACATAATACCAAAATTTCAGCTTTTCTAAAACAGTTGTATTTTTTGACCGCTCAGCTCCCGGTCTATCAATGCGGCATTGTCATCGGAATTGGAAAAAGATAGTGATGTTGTAGTAATGGCAACTTATTTTTTGTGTGGTAGTTCTAAGCTCAGGAGTCGCCCTTTGTATTATAAGTCCGTTATGTCGTTTGTCACGTCATGGTGCAACGTCTAGCAGTAAGCTTACTACGGGAGGGGAATTTTAAGGGTTATGAGGGTTCGGGAGGGTGTTGGAAAAGGTGGCGATGAACCCTGCTCTTGGATGTTGTAGGGGCTCGGAAATACTGACTGCAAGAGGTTGTTCCACAGTCGAGTTGTTCTATTTAGAAACGAATTACTATTTTGTAGAGTGCGCGAAAATACAGGCTGCAGGTGGAGGGAGTGAGACGAGTGGGCTATGTCATGCTAAGTGAAAAAGTGAAAAGAAAGTTTTGGGTACATCGTTTAAATGAAAGATCCAGATTAGCACACTAAACTGACTGTGTGGCCAAACAAGGACCAAGCAGTCGTCACAGGCATGCTTTGTTTGCTTGCCTTCGTTTTTTTGTCCTGACTGGTTTAGTGTGGGTTGCTTCCTTGGAATGCGTGTATATTTTGTCTGTTTGCTTTTGTGCTTTGCGTGTTCCTACCGATTTGTTTGGCGCAGTGTGGGTTGTTTCATTTAAACATTATACATAGTGTGTTGCGAACATTTTGGAAAACTGCTTTGTTTGTTTTGCTCTGACTTGTGTGAATTAGTAGGGGCGCACTAATTCTAACATGAGGATTTAAATTTGAAAATTCTAAAAAATTGTATTCTTTTGCTTTTGTTTTGCTCTGACTGCTTCAGTGTGGGTTCAGCCTTAGAACCGTAATGACATTGAACGTATTTTACGTATTTGTCTAAAATTATTTGAAATGATACATTTTCGTCCCATACAACATCGTGCAGAAGATATCCACCATCGATTAAACAACGTGGATTTAGTGCCCTTTCGCATACCCTCCTCAGAAAACAAAGACATCGGGAATGACGCTAGTTTATACTCAAAATATTGCTTTATTTGACCAATAGACTCCTTCGAGACACACATTCGTTAAAAGACTTCGAAAAACTGAACATGTCTCTACAAAATAATGAATGGACGACCTACGATATAGTTTTTTCAAATTTAGTCGCTTATTGATGGCTTACATATAAAATGACCAATTTAATCAACTTTCATATTTTAGAAAGGGGTAAAACTAATTACACCCACACGCAATGCAAAAAAATGCCATAAAATACCGTCATAAAATATTGTACACACATATCGGTCATTCCATACCAAACCGGCGTTTTTCGGAAAAAATTAAAATTAATGATACCGATTTTTTTTAAATTTTGCAGACGCATTCTACACATGAAATAATGGGACCCATATTTCGAGGAAAAAAATTGCGATTTTTTTTTCAGAGGATATGCACGGTTGTAAATTGCAAGAAATTTCAAAAAACGTCGCGCGGCCCTATTCAAATTACTGTATCTTCGAAACCATTAGTCAGTCGTACAAAAAAATTATATAGGTCGATTTTGAAGATCTTGACTCACTCTATGAGTCACTCTATGTAGTATATTTAAAATTTGCGTTTGATATTAATAAATTGTTATTATTTGTCTATAAAATTTCATTAGCACTTTTCATCATCAACTCACCAACTTGGTACTAGTACACAAATAAAAGCAAAAAAAGAGCAAATTTTTAAAAATTTATTTCTCAGAACCCTTAATACATATTAATGTAAACTTTTTTTTAAAAAATTATTCTATTCTTAAATTAAACAAAAGAAATTTTTTTTTTAGTTTCGGCTATTTGTACCATTTCTAGATGTCGCCGAAGTCAAGGTTAAGGAAAAATTGATGTCTCCATGGCAGAGAGTAACCCTCTGGATTGGCAAGTCTGAAACTAAAATATCAAAAGATTCTTAAAGAGAAATGTATTGCCCACATCTATTTACCACCATAAGTGAAAAATTGATAATAGAAAGTTGCATTTAAGTAGTAGAAAAAAATTTTTTAAAATGGGGCCTTGTTTTTTAACCCTTTTACCCTTAAAAAATAAAATTGCTGACTTTTTTTTAAATATTCTGGTAAATAGATGTAAGGAATATGTTAGTAAAGAAAATAAAACAGGGGTTACTCTCTGCCATGGAAACATCAATTTTTCCTTGGCCTTGACTTCGGTGCCATCTAGAAATGGTACAAATAGTCGAAACTAAAAATAAAAATTTCTTTTGTTTAATTTAAGAATAGAGTAATTTTTTTAAAAAAGGTTTACATTAATATGTAGTAAGGGTTTTGAGAAATAAATTTTTAAAAATGTGCTCTTTTTTTGCTTTTATTTGTGTACTAGTACCTTAAAGTTTGGGAAAAATATCATCGTATTCGTACTTCAATTCTAAAGAAACAGTGAAAATTTGAAAATGGAACTCAAACGGGGTCATATTTAAAAAATTCTTTAAAAGAGTGTGACCGCGCGGCACGACGGCTTAACATGTCGCGTACACGCAGAATAGGTTAACAGGGACGGTAGGTACAACGGAAAATGAATAACACAAGGTCCTTTTCCATGCGACGACGACGTGGCGAAAAGGTATATTCTGCACTTACATCAAAATCATCTTTGTGATAACAGAGACATGATTTTTTTTTGTTTTTGTATTGAGCACTCGTTCCGTGGGAAAAGTAAAATATTTTTCTCAAAGAACTCAATCTTTTTTTTAAAAAAGTAATAATACCACGCTGAAATAACGTGGACGGCGTGTTTCCAACAGCCTGAGATTTCGATGAAATTAAGAAATTATGTTTTCCCGTTATCTTTATAATTGCGAAAGGGTGGATCGTTACTTGGTCATTATTCCCGTGCACGCCTTGAATTGCATCCTGTAGAACAAACGCGTAATTTTCGGAAAAATCGAATGACTAAACATTCTTCTGGTCGCAATTCTTTTTTTTTCGAATTCAAAAAATTGCAACATTAGAGTGAGTCAATAAATGAGATAGTTAAACTTTTCTTAATAACCACCAAATTTTTAAAGTCTGTTATTTTTTGTATGAGATTATCACAAGCAGGACACCCATTGTATTGCTGAAGAAAACAATCCACAGTTGGCGGATTCTTAATTATGTGTGAAAGGCTCCAGAAAATTAGATCAACAGTGAGAAAAATACATAAATAGACAGAGAATTTTTAAAATATGACCCCGTTTGAGCTCCATTTTCAAATTTCCACTGTTTCTTTAGAGTTGCAGTAGGAACACGATGATATTTTTTCCAAAACTTTAAGTTGGTGAGTTGATGATGAAAAATGCTAATGAAATTTTATAGACAAATAATTACAATTTATTAATATCAAACGCAAATTTTAAATATACCACTACATAGAGTGACTCAAGATCTTCAAAATCGACCTTATATAATTTTTTTGTACGACTAATGGTTTCGAAGATACAGTAATTTGAATGGTCGGCCGCGCGACGTTTTTTAAAATTTCTTCCAATTTACAACCGTGCATATCTTCTGAAAAAAAAAATCGCAATTTTTTTCCCGAAATATGGGTCCCATTATTTCATGTGTAGAATGCGTCTGCAAAATTTAAACAAAATCGGGATGATCAATTAAAATTTAGTGTTCGGTTTGACGTGGAATGAGCGATATACATATGTACCTCTTTTTATACCTGTGCACCCCACTTTCCTTGGACTTACCTGCATTTGCACTGCATTAAAATCAATAAGAACAACCCTGATTCAATAAATTACCAAATCAAATTATTCGCAAGAAAATGCTCTACAAATAAGCTCTAACGCATTTTTTATGTAGAATCAATAATAAAAAAGCTATAGAGCTTTAAAGCTAAACACCCCCAAAAATTTTGTCATTTTTCGTCCATATCTTTTTTATTGTTAATATTATGGCAAAACATTATTTACGATAGTTGTAGATAATTTGATTATCTAAAAAAATGCTTTTACAAAAATTCTGTAGGACTCACGGTTTCCGAGAAATAAGGAAAACCATTTTTCGCCACTCAAAACAAGATGGCGGCCGAATTTCACGCCTCCAGATCCCGAAAACTCGGTTTTATACTCCCACCCAACCCCCCTACACATTAAAAAAATAAAATTGCTGTTTACATAAAATGTTCAGATGGCCCTTTTTTGCACCATTTTACTGGACTATTATGTAACATTCATCCGTTATTTCCAATATGCCTGTCCCTGTGAGGGAGTAACAGTGGCGTAGCGTGGATTTCTGCCACCCGGGGCGAACCATAAATTTTTGCCGCCCCCTACTTTAGCAACTAAAAAGAATTTCTAAAAAGTCTACGAAGTCGAAAAGTCAATATTTTAACAGGACTCAAAGTAAAACGTCTTTCTTAAATTAAAATTTTATTCTGCTGTTTTCTGTGTTTTTTTGCAAACCGAACCCGAATTTTATAAAACAATGGCCAATGCTAATTTGTACCACTTGTCCAATTGAAAAGATAGTTAGATTATATCTCTAGAGCGAGATTAATCGCAACCTGGACATTGTAGATTTTAAATAATTTTTAGTCAATGAATTGAAAACGCAGCTTGAATTTCAAGTCAACTTCAAGTTCTTGACACAAGACATCATGTAAAAGTAATGAAAATGTAACGAATGAATTTTCGGTATCCCTCCTTCAAGGTTTGTATAAAATATAAACTCTAACTAACCCAAAGAGCTGGAATCAGTAATTTCTTTCTTGCAGTCTGTCTTGAGCTAGAAAATATGGTAGACGCACGAACTTAAGCTTCTCTATCAATATGTGTGTGCAATAACTGCTTAAAACATTCGGAGCAGAGCAGAGCAGCTCGGTTTGGACCAGCTGTCAAATTAATGTCAGAGCAGAAAAAATCAAAATCACACAATCTCAAAAAACGCTTTTCTGCTCAATTTTGCTCTAAATTCCCTTTTTAGAGGTTAGATAAAAAATAAGCAATTGAATTGTATCGAAATGTTATTTTTTATTTAAAAATTTATGTTTATTTTTTAATATTTCCAATATTTTCCGAATCATTCATTCATAAATCAATTTTCCGATTTTCCTGTTCTCGATTTGACAACTGCCAAAAGAAGAAGAAGAATTTTGCTTGCTCTGCTTGCTGCTACAAATTTGGTGGAGCAGAAAAAGTGAGAATTACCAACCCAGAGTAGGTTCAAACAACACAGAGCAGGGTAATTAGAAGCAGAAAAGAGCCGTCAAAAAGTCTCAATGAACGCAAATTGCTGATTTTCCAGATTTGCAGGTCTTCCAGTTTTTTTTCAATTGAAAAGATTCAATTGAGTTATTTCCATTCGGGGTATAACGAACAAACCAGAAGAGAATCGTTCAAATCGTGAAAAAGCATTTTAAATTTTTCTCAAATTTTCTAATTTTCCGGGAAATTTTTCCAATTTTTCTTTCCCTAAAAACCTTATTCGGACTATTACGAGCACATCTAAAAAAAATTTACCCAAATCGGTTCAGCCGTTCTCAAGAGATGCACTTACCAACAAACAGCATTTCACATTCGCGCTCATTTCTCTTCTTTTATGGCGTGGGCTCTATTCTATCTCATTAATACCCGGGACAGACTAGCACCATTAATGACGAATATGACGTCAGAATGACGTAGACCCATATAAAAGATATGGAAGTAAAATGGAGTCTACGTCATTCTGACGTCATATTCGTCATTAATGGTGCTAGTCTGTCCCGGGTATAAGAAAGCATGTTTGCTAGGTATTGTCTATAGTACACAAGTGTTTTGAACTATTTACACAAACGTGGATACAAAAAGAAGGTCCATGTATGAGTTCTTCATGAGTTGAACGCGAAAAACATTATAGACCAAATTAAATATGCGCTGGAAGGGATTCGTCCGCTATGAGGTAGTTCCAGTTAATAAGACGATTCATTCTCAACTCTACTGTGGACAACTAAGAAATTACGCCATGTAATTGAACCAAAATGGCCCGAATTGAATAATAGAAAAGGTGTTGTCTTCCATCAAAACAACGCCCGACCACACACTTTTTTGATGACCAGTCAAAAAAGAGAGTTTGTTTGGAAAGTTTTGATGCATCCACCGTATAGTCGAGACGCTGTCAACTAGGACAATCTACTTCTTAACAATCATTGGTAAACATGTCGTTTTTGGACTTGATTAGTCATACCGCCGCCGTGTCATGGTTATGGCCTAATGTTGCCAACCCAACAGGATTGCTGGCTCGGTCCAGTTTGGTTGCCGCCCCCAAATCTGCGCCGCCCGGGCCATGGCCCCCTCTGCCCCCCCACGCTACGCCACTGGGGAGTAATGACTTATTTCGTCCCGGCAGACTGCGTCTAAGGTGATTTCGATTCTGGTAGAGTAAAGCCATTTATTAGCCTGTGATAACTGGAGCCAGAATGAATCTTGTTCGGCTTCGCGAAGTTTACAGGTTTTAGTTATTTGGTTTTCTATTCGGAGCAAGGATAATTCACAAATATCGTTCGATTGAGAATTAAAAATAGGGTGATTAGTGCGACATAGCTATAATTTGTAGTTTTCTGTGAGGCAACCTGATAGTTCCTTTTGCGTCCTATCATAGTGGTGCTCTCTATTATATTCTACTACGAGGTAATCGAAACTAATTTGGATGAATACAAGTTTTCCGTTAACTAGTGTAGGGAAAGATATGATCTTATATAACTGGTAATTATTTGTGAATGGTAAAGGGATTCTTAGTTCAAAGATTATTAATCTCCGACATTTCGCTTATGCGGTATATAGGAAGGAAGTTCCCTCTTTGAAGGTTTGCGGATATTTTTGTATCACCGGGTAATTGTTTCCGAGGGGTGTGGCCTGCCGTGACGTACATCGGTGGTTAGGTCCACGATGGTGTTTACTACATTCTCATATCGCATTATCATGAGTGTAGTTAATGAAATGAGCGTTTCTAGCTAGAGTAAAACGTGGTTATCGATTGTCACGTTGTGTATTTCGTTAATTTTCGCACGGGACATTTGGAGTCTTGAATTTAACGTAATTAGTTGCCCTTCAATAGCAACTTGGCTTTTGTTGAACACGTTTACCATTGTGTCGAGAATTATTGTCAGTTTCCTTAAAAGGTCCAGTAAGTGTCCCTCATTGTCTCGTAACTTTCCTATTTGTGTGTCATAAAACTTTGCATCGTCTTCGTCTAGTGTTCCAAAAAAGGATTTGCTAAGAATACCTATTATGTCGAAAGGTGAACATTTCGTCCGTCGCTTTTCCTGAAGTAAGGCAATTTTGTTTTTTAAGTCAGACAACATATGGTTCATTTCCACAACCGTACTGTTGGAGACTTGTATCATAAGAAATTCATTATAAAAAGTCCCACATAGTAAATTGATTTCGTGGGTTAGTCTGTCTATGGCTTGAAGGACTGCCTTCAGATTTTCTAAGTCGTAAAATATAACTACCTTCCACTCATTTGAGTACATTTCTTCTTTTCCTATTTCCTCATAATAGATTCCGGAACTGTAGTTGATCGGTATGACGTTGATTCCCTTACTTGCGACATAAGCAAAGAGTATGAATATTAGTAGAATGGAGGCCATTTCCTGAAAAAATGTTTTTAAATGAATCCTTTTCTCCTCTGATGCAAGGTAACATATAAGTTACTATAAATCTAAAGTAATTCCGAGTTAAACGAGGCTTGATAAGCTTCGCGTACATTATTGCGTATACTGTGATAATTTGATTCGTGTTTGTCAAGCATAAAACACTAAGGGCCGTTTTCACCATCTCCGCTTAAAATGGCAGTAAACTTCCAGTTTCTAAACTTGTAGTAAATTGAAGTGTGGCCGTAAAGTGCCAGTAAAAAAATGTCGTTTTCGCCAACTATGAGTAAACAAACTTGAAGTTAAAGTTAAAATGTACTATTTTTTGATAGTTACAGTAGATCAAATGTCAGAAGTGTCAATTTTTATTAGAAGAACACTTCGAACATTTATATATTCTTGATCCTCGTCACTTGAATCGTCGAATTTGCACATGATTTGTATTGATCTTTACAGCATGACTAAAAATTAAATTCATGCTTCCATATTAAAACCAAAGTGCAAAAATGTCAATCCCAATGGGCGGGCGTTCACGGCTCCTCAATCAAACATCAACACAGTGGATTTGTAGGAGAGAGGGTAAAAGGGAAGAGACGAGGTGTTGTAACATCTTCAACAACTATTTTTGGCGTGAAAACTAACACAATGTCAAACTTTCAGATAAATTAGTTAACCAGAAGAAATTCTCTCAGTTAAATTGACTACCAGTTAAATGAAAATTAACTGACAGATTGACTGTAACCAGAGATTGTGAAACGGCATTTTTAACTAACTGCAGGTTATAGTTTCAGTTGACGTTTAACAGGAGAAGGTGAAAATGGCCCTAAGAGAAAGAGTGTAGAGCAATTCGCTAGACGTATATAATTAGTTTATAACAATCGTGATTTATTCCAAAAGGAAGGATAATAAAAATTGGCTGAGTTAACGCTACGTCCATACTAATGGAGGGAGGTATCGACGCCTAAATGCAAGGATTATTTATAATCTAAAAGGTGATGAGAATACCTTCAGGCGTATTAGTTCAACAGATTCCAAGAATTCCAAGAAAGCGTTACAATAAGGCGGTGTAAGTAGGCCTTAGCGCTCATACGAGTACAGATCCATTTAGTTTTAGTGCACTACGATCGTTATTATCGAGGCAAGAAGTAGGGGTTATGCGTCCTCAGCATGGGTGCGTAGTCAAAAGTAAATTAATTAGTAGTTTGACCAAAAAAAAGTAAATTTTAAATCAATGAGCACGTCGTTCAAACATGGTTTTTCAACATCGTTTATCTTCTCTGAACATTATCCAATATGTCTTCCAACGAATTTCGCAGGCGGTTTTTTTGCAATATTTTTTGTATCAACTTCACATTTAGTCCAGTAAAATTACGGTTTACATATCATCCTGTATTTTTGTAACCCTGTGAGCTATTTTCATGAATAACATATCGGTGTACGCAGAATACTCCCACTTATCTAAAACTGTAAAAAATCAAGGTTCTACCCTATCAACTTCCCTAGTAATGAGTCAACAAAATCAAAATTTCGCTTTTTTAACTAAAATTTCAACCAAAACCACCTTTTTTTCCATAAAATACCGAGTTAACTATTTTTTTTTGCAATATTGGAAAGCTTTGACAATTTCCTATGAATAATTACCACTGTTACGCTACGGCCTTTACTTTTGAAGTTATTAGCAAGTTTGATTTTAAAATTGGCCTTATTTGGCGGTTATTTGGTACTTTTTGAAAAAGCTTAGGTGAAAAAGTTCTAAAAAAGTACGAAATAGAGCCAATTTTAACATTAAAATTGCTTATAACTCCAAAAATCAAAGCCGTAGGATAAAAATTGTCTAGACATTATTCATGTTATGCTACATGTTATTCCCCCTATTCCGTTGATGACTGACCACTTAACCTAGTGCTTAGCAAAAAGCACTCTAACCTCTTGGCGGTGTTCGAGAGGAAAATACTTCGGTGGATTGTTGGCCCCGTATGTGAGGAAGGACGATTCCGGAGACTCTACAATGACGAGATCTACGAGCGCTATCGCGACATAGGCGTCCATTACACGATAGGTTTCACTGTCAGTTTTTCCACAGTTTTGCCTACGACTGACGGAAAACCTAACGTCTAAGGTGATGACTGACGTAATCCTCCGTATATTTTGATTTCCATTAATCATGACTGGAGGATTTGATTGCCGCTTGCATGGACGTGTAATGTCCGCCATAGATGTTGTGAAGAAAATAAAGCTCGGTAGACTCCGGTGGGCAGGACATGTAACTCGTATGAGTGAAGATGAGCCTGCTCGGAAAGTTCTCTGCGGTAAGACTTAAGCTACTGACAGAAACAGGCGCAAAGGCGGTGCGGACATTGGCTTCGCGGTATGTGGCGACTTTTCACTGACATGATGTTGCGGTGTCGGCGGCGCGCTCCGACTTTGAACACAACAACGAAATCAAAAGTGACAAGTGGACGTGATAGGAAAAAAATTGAAAAACCTGAATGATTTACATAAAATTTTTCTATCCTACAGGACTTGTCTTTGTTTTAGGTGCTAATTTAATTACCCCAATTTGGAAAAATAAAGATTTTCATTAAATATAAAATCCAGCAAATTTGCTATCCCACCCAACACCAACACACGACTCCAAACATATGCCCACCACCATCAAAACACGACTCAAAACCAAAGCCTTCTACATTTACAAGCCACGCACAACGAAATCTCACACTCACATTCAAAGAAAATGGGACTTCAATTTATCTGACAGAAGGGACTTCAGTCAGAATGGACTTTAATTTAGCTGTGACAAAAGCAATTTTTTAACTTAGTTTTTGCAATAAAAAGTGGTAAAATATTCTATTTTATCACTTTTTACTGCACACGGATTATCAGTGATAAGTTATTTAGTGATCTGAGTTTATAAATTAAAAAAAATTGAGTGGTTAAGTGTATTTTAAGAGTGTTAATTGATTAGGTGACGTTTTTGTTTACATTCGCGGTGGTTTTTTCGTGTTAATTTAGGGAAAAAATGTTGAATTTGTGTAGTAATGGAATTAAAAGTGAATTTAAAGTAGTTAAAAATTATTATAGAAGAGTTAGTTAAAAACATAAGTGCAAGTACTACCACACAAAATGAATAACAATAACTTTTTCACTTTTCCTTCACATTTTTCTGCACTTATGTTTTTAATAACTATTCTATAATAATCTTTAATCACTTAAAAAGCACTTTTTATTATATTACTACACAAATTCAACATTTTTTCCCTAAATTAACACGAAAAAACCAACGCGAATGTAAACAAAAACGGTCACCTAATCAATTTACACTCTAAAAATACACTTAACCACTCACTTCTTTTTAATTTTTTTTATTAAATCACTAAAGCACTAATCACTGATAATCCATGTGCACCAAAAAGTGATAATATAAAGTGTGTTCGATGACTGCTTAAAAAGTTCAGAGCAGAGCAGAGCAGCCCAGTTGGGAGCAGCTGCCAAATTGATGTCAGAGCAGAAAAAATCAGAAAATAGCAACAATCTCAAAAAACACTTTTCTGCTCAACTTTGCTCTAAATTCCGTTTTTAGAGGTTAGATACGAATAACAATTTTAGAAGAAGAAATATATGCTAATAAAAACAACTGAACAATATCGAAATGTTATTTTTATAAATATTAATGTTTAAGTTTTAATATTTCCAAGTATTTTCCGAATAAATCATTCATAAATCAATTTTCCGATTTTTCATGTTTTCGATTTTACAATTGTCAAAAGAAAAAGAAGAAGAAGAATTTTGCTGCTCTGCCTGCTCCTACAAATTTGGTGGAGCAGAAAAAGTGAGAATTCTCAACCCAGAGCAAGCTCAAAAAACACAGAGCAGAGAAATTGTGAGCAGAAAAGAACTGTCAAAAAGTCTCAATGAACGCAAATTGCTGATTTTTTCTGCTCCAGCTTGAGATGGAGCAGTCATCGAACACACCTATACATTATTTTACCACTTTTAAGTGCAAAAACAAAGTTAAAAAATTGTTTCGTACGGCTTCGGCAATGTTAGTTCCACAATTTTGGCATTTCATACACATACATGCACATACCTGGGGCATGGCTTGTAAATGTAGAAGGCTTTGCTCAAAACACAAACATCTCTTGACACTACGCGGCGGCAACGCGCAAAGAGGGTGTTTACATTGGACGTAGGAACGAACGTTCGTCACGAGTTTGAGGGTGAAGGGGGAAGTGGAGGTGATGAAGGAAAATGACGAACGAAAATTAAAATTCTTGTTCGTGACGGAATGTGGAACAGTTTTTGATTGGTTATTGCAAGCCACGTGATTGTATCATTTTCAACTGTTTCACATTTTTCCTAAAATTGACGTTAGGAGTTAAATTCGTTATTTAAGATTTAAAGAAAAAAATTAAAATTTTACAATTAAACTAAACTAGTGTTATTCAAATTGTAAATTTGAATTTTTATTTTATGTTTTTAAAAATATTGTTTTAGGTTTATATAGAAAATTATTAATATTGCAAAAACAATTGAAATTGTAGTTAGAAAATTTTTATTAGAATTGAAATGTATTCGTGTCTGGTTTTTCCGTATGTATATTTTTTTTAAAGAATAAATTTAGTTTAGTTTTTTTAAACTATTTATTTTTTTATTTATTTAACTTCCTTTCCTCAAATGTTGAAACGTTTTAAGAATTTCTTAGGCCTGTATTCACCGACCTGGATAATAAATATCGTGGAGATTTCGTATTTACCGACCGCGATTTTCGGTACACGGATAAAGTTAATATCAGTTCCGAGCTGGTAATAAGTTAAATCCGCTGATTTCTATCCTCTGAATTTTCGAATTTTCAAAATTTAACAAAAAATGCGGGAATAAAATTGCAACTGAAGATGAATTAAATTTTTAATAACCATCACCCCTTGAGTGAATATATTTTAGTTCCTGATCTTAAATAAAAATATTCGCCGGCAAAACTGTTTTCAAATTGTTTTTGTTGGCAAAAACAGTTTTTGCATAAGGTTTTCATTAGTTTAGTCATAAAAAAGGTGGAAAACCCGAATGAATTTAACCGGATTCTTTCTCCATTATTTTGCAAAATAAATTATGCAAACATTGAAAACATAATCAAAACAAAATATATTTCTCCGATTCCAAACGTTTCAATCAAAGTGACAGTCGCTTTCGTCTAATTTTGTAATGTGAACATGAAGGGGGAAGAACGTACGTGGGCACGTTCCTTCCTACGTCTAGTGTAATCACCGTCAAAGAGTAGAAAGTAAAGCAACTTGCGCGGTGTGTGCGTAGCGTAAAACAGCATTTCGTTAGTGCGCATTTGAATACACTACTTCTACTCTCTCTGTCATTGCCCGCACGGCGTTTGCGCCTGTTTCTGTCAGCAGCTTTATGGGGTGCGACAGCGAGGGAGACCCAACCTCCGCTGGAAGGATGGCGTAGACCAGGATGATCAGAGCATAGGGATGCCAAACTGGATGACATCGGCTCAGAATCGGGACCGGTGGAGAGAACAGTTGCGAGAGGCTAGGACCGGATCCCGCTTGTAGAGCCGTTAAAGAAGAAGACATTATTCATAGGAAATTGTCCAAGCTTTCCAATTTTGCAAAAAAAAATTAGTTAATTAGGTATTTTATGGAAAAAAGGTGGTTTTAGTTGAAATTTTAGTTAAAAAAACAAAAATTTTGACTTTGAGGACTCATTACTCTGGAAGTTTTACAGTTTTAGATAGGTGGGAGTATTATGCGTACACTGATAGCTTGCAAAAATACAGGGTGATATATAAACCGTAATTTTACTGGACTAAATGTGAAGGTGATACAAAAAAATACTGCAAAAAAACCGCCTTCGAAATTCGTTGGAAGACCTATTGGATGATATTCAGAATAGATAAAGAATGTTGAATAACCATATTTGAAGGACGTGTTCATTGATTTAAAATTTACATGTTTTGGTCAAGAAAGTGTAAATTTTCGATGGAAATGCTCATATATGTCTTAAAGTACACCCTGTGTCCTATGAGGGTATAAATAGTAAATGTAAAAAGTAGTATATAATTTTTGGTTTGCGTAATGCATTAAAATGCAATTGTTACTTGACATAGAGTTGTCGTGATTATGAGAAAGAAAAAGTAGAAGCTGCAATGCTTTGGAGAATATCATTCTATATAAAGTTTGAGATCGTTGTTGTGCACAATTTTTTGCATTCTACCCACTTCGTTTTCATTTGAGTTGATTTGGACGACGGTATACGGTCCTTCCCATAAAGTAGAGAGTTTATTTTTTCGGAGATGGTTTCTCAATAAGACCTTGTCTCCTACGTTAAAGTTTATGTTTTCTGATTTGCGGTCATAGTACGTCTTTGACCTCTCTTTTTGTTTAATTATTGTGTCTCTGGCACATTGGTACCCATGTTGCAGCCGGGCCCTTAATTCGTTAGCATAGTTGTCGTAATTGTAGCATGGGGATTCTTGGTTCGTATCCGTAGAGGAGTTTATACGGGCAGTAGCTTGTGACGGAATGGGGGGTTGTGTTATATACGAATATCGCGTAACGAATCCAGGTATCCCATGTGAGGGGATCCTTATTTATATAGTGTCGTAAGTATTCCGCCAATGTACGGTGGCTCCTCTCAAGGGCCCCGTTTGTTTGTGGGTGGTAATGAGTGGTTTGCAGCTTCCTGATTCTTAATAGTTTATATACCTCATTGAATAACTTGCTGAGGAAATTACTGCCTTGGTCTGTAAGAATAGACTCAAGTGTGCCGTGTAGGCAAACAAAGTTTTTTTACGGCATCGAAAGCTGCTTGTATAATTTATCTTTTGACAAGACTCACATTTTTGTACGTGTTCTTTCACATCTTTCATCATAGTTGGCCAGTAATAGTGGATTTTAAGCCTTTTCAGGGTTCTTGAGATGCCTTGGTGACCTCCCAGGACATCATTATGATATTGGTTGAGTACCTCAGCTATATCCTCTGGATCAGTTAATTGTTGTTTGGTATCTTGATAGAGTTTCAGTATTATATTTTTCTCCTTGGAAAGAGTTGTTAGGAGGGAATTTATCTCGCTATGTGTAGATAATCCTAGGTTGTTGATTGATACCTGGCGAGCAACTGGTTAGGTACACCTTAAAAATGTCTTGTATCTCAAAAACGTGATGGTATATCGAAAAAACTTTTGGATGCTTTCATGGCCTGCTTGAATCCTTTTAATTAACAGTAATTTCTTGAGCTATTGTTTATTCGATTTTTGCCTGGGTGCAATTGACTAAAATTGTTCATTTTAAAGAAGAGCAACTGGTTAGGTACACTAAATATTTTTGGACTGTGTAACTGTGTGTGTCAGGTAATTTATTAGCAAACATTTTTTCGGTAAGGCTTTAACTTAAATATTTAAGAATGGGCAAGAAAAATCAGTTGTCATATGAAGAATTTGGCAAAATAATAGCCTTAAAAGAAGAAGGATATTCAGGAAGGAATATAGCAGAAAAAATTGGTCCTACTGTCAACGTAGTATGCAGTTTTCTACGAAATCCTGAAAATTATGGGATAATTTACAAAGGGGGACCAAAACAGCGACTAATGAGTGATAGTCGGCGTCAGACACTTAGAATTGCATCGAATTCTACTCTATCTGCACGTCAAATCGGTAATCTAGTGGGGACTTCGGTAAGTATTTGGACTGTACGAAGGGTCAAGGATCATAAAGCAGAGCCCAATAATAAAACGACACCGTTTAACCGAAAAACCAGGGTTTAAACAAAGACATCAACATGCTCGTCTGCAGTTTGCTCAGCAGCACATGTGCTGGAATGATGAATGGAGAAAAGTTATCTTTTCTGATGGAAAAAGATTTTCTTTAGATAGACCTGATAGTCCGGGAGCCGACTGTAAAAATGCTTGGCTCATGGGAATATTGATGAAACTTGCCCATAAGACAGCATTCATTTGGGCAATAACAATGCGCCGCGGCAACCCTATGAGACCGCTTGCAAAAATGAATGAAAAGGGATTTTGCAATGCAAATTTGACTCATTTGCTTGGCTCATCGGAATATTGATAATTTTTGCGTCAATATATAGGTTTCAAAGCCCTTGTTACGAAAAAACGGGTTGCCAGACGAAACCGGTTGCAAAAGTCCCGGCAACCCTGATTTTGCAATGCAAAGAGCCATTCACTTGGCTCATCGGGATATTGATGATTTTTGCGTCAAAGTGTAGGTTTCAAATTCCCGGCAACCCTCCCAAAGGTTGCGAGAAATTATATTTTTCGAGCAATTGATTGCAGGCAAGTTTCAACGCGTCTGTGTTAAATATTCGTTATAAAAAAGAGTATTTTAATTTAACTTGTACCAGTTCCTTGGAAGAAAAGAGAAAATAACTTTGCAAAATAATTTTCAGTCAATTGTTATTAACAAATTAGAAAAAGAAATGTTTTCTATTTTTTCAGATTCTGTAGTTATTTTTAATGATAAAAAAATTTATATTTAACTCTTATTGAATGTCCTTTCATCTTTTAAGTTTTAAAATCGTAAACGTTTCTTTAAATTAGTGAGTAGTGCATAGTTTCTAATTTTTGGCATAAGAGAGTTGCTAATATAACTTGCAAAAGAGCTGAAATTTGAAGTTACGCGCTCAACATTTTGCAAACCCAGCTCCTGCGGAAATTCTTCCCGCCTGCTTCTCTCCACTAAAACTTAACCTACATTCGAGATAATTTTCACAAGCCGTTCTCGTTAAGATGCCTCCGATAAAGTCCTGTTTTTTGTGCAAATCCGTAAATAATTTAATTGATTTCAATAACGAAACATTTGAAAAATGTAGAAGAATGCATGAATTTCGAGTTTTGAAAGGTTTTAAGTATTCAGACGCCGTTTCCAGCGTGTATAAATGAAAACGCATACCACAGTCAGTGCTACAAAAAGTTTACAGCGCATAAACAAAAGCATAAACGAGAATTTGAAGCGTCACTGCAAAATGAGAATGTAAGTACATTGTAGTTATACATAAATAATTATGACGTAACAGTGCACTTTAATAGTAACATTTATTAAACCAACAGCCAAAAGTGCCAACTGCAATCGATGTCCCGGCCGCTAATGTCTGCACAAACGATTCTGTCAACCAGTCTCGCGAGGATGTTGAGGCTGTGCCAACCGCGGAAGTTACCGTTTCTGAAGTTGAAGAAGAAAGTGCCGAACTTGATTATAGTTTAAAATCAAAAGATTCGCTGATTAGAGAATGTTGTGAAGCACAAACTACACACACAGCAGTCACGTC
Source organism: Thereva nobilitata (assembly GCA_963855945.1). NCBI lineage: Eukaryota > Metazoa > Arthropoda > Insecta > Diptera > Therevidae > Thereva > Thereva nobilitata. The sequence goes on from OY979694.1 coordinate 142,330,234, forward strand.
TGAAGAATTGTCGACATGTATTGTAAGTCCTTCTTTAACAGTTCTGCCGGCTACTGTTGAATTACGCGAAAGTGAAAAGGGTAGTGTGGTCAAGGCTTGCTTATTTTGTAATTTAGAAAGAAAACAAATTAAGTGCAAACAACTTACTCTGTTTATATGTTCATCGAAAGAAATGTTTGATAAGACTGAAAAAATTTATTTTTTTTTTCAAATTTGTTAATAACAATTGACTGAAAAATATTTTGCAAAAAGCTATTTTCTCTTTTCTTCCAAAGAACTGGAACAAGTTGAAATATACCTAATATTGTTTTTAATAACGAATATTTAACACAGACGCGTTGAAACTTGCCTGCAATCAATTGCTCGAAAAATAAAATTTCTCGCAATCTTTGGGAGGGTTGCCCGGACTTTTGCAACCGGTTTCGCCGAATGGCTCAAATTTGCATTGCAAAATCAGGGTTGCCGGGACTTTTGCAACCGGTTTCGCCTGGCAACCCATTTTTTTCGTAACAAGGGCTTTGAAACCTATATATTGACGCAAGAATTATCAATATTCCGATGAGCCAAGCAAATGAGTCAAATTTGCATTGCAAAATCCCTTCTCATTAATTTTTGCAAGCGGTCTCATAGGGTTGCCGCGGCGCATTGTTATTGCCCGAATGAATGCTGTCTTATGGCCAAGTTTCATCAATATTCCTATGAGCACAGACTACTTAATATACAGACGGAACAACCGGGAACAAAACTTGTAATCACTTTTCATTTTTAGGTAATTTGAAAACAGCTTTTAGTGAGAGACTGAAGAAGTGCATTTTCTACCCACACATACAAGACAGCCGCAAGGCACACAAAGTTTTGAGAGCTGATATTTCTCATACATTTTGTTAACAACTTGGCGGAATTTTCTTAGTTTTTTCTATTTTATCATTAATTTTTTATTCAATAGAAAGTAAGTTTTATAACATCAAACTAATTCAGCAACTGAAAATTATTTTTATGTCATGTAATTTATATTACCAGTGCCTAGTATTTGTGCCGTAGTTTGATGTAGTAAGCGGGGTGACCGGGACAACGAAAAAATTTTCAAATTTCCGAAAATTTATAAAAGAACCGAGAAAAGGGTATCATTATTGTCAAAATTAAAGCAGGAAAAGTGGTTAGCGGCTCTTAAACGAAAAGATTTAAAGGCGGGGATGTTTTGGTTAAGAGTTTCCAGTTTTGGCATTTTTACTGCCCAAGTACTGGATCCATCCTGCTTTGAAGGTTTTATATGCCTTCAAACCGTTAAAAGCTCTAAAACTTTCTCTGCTATAAGCACTTTGCCGATCTATTAAATATTCTACGATATCAAAATAATGCACATTTTTTGGCAAAGCACTTCGAGAGAAATTGTTATCATTCAATTTATACAGATACAGGCCATCGCAATAATTTCCAATTTTACACTCATACCCGTTTTGAACACTACAATAAACAGAAACGAAAGCACTTAATCAAAAGATGAACTGGTATTTAGATTTCATATTAAAAATGTGAGCTGTTATTTCACATTTTATTTTCTAAAAATAACTAATATTTAGTTTTTTCCAATAAAAATATTACCTACTCCACACTTTCCCTATTCATCTTGCCGGCCTGTCATCGTGTCTGTGCCTTGCGGCTCTCCAATACATTGCCATTTGATGACGTGTCAGAACCCTGCAAACATTACGACTCGAGAACGACTCGAAAACGAGTCGCGAAATCTTCGGGAAGACTTCGAGGCGATAGTCGTTATCGAAACGATATCGATTTGTAAAAGACGAAAACGGAATGCTATAGCAAATCGCTTTGACCACTCGATAACGACTCGCAGTAGCGATTCGAAAACGACTCGCAGTAGCTATTCGTAAACGAGTCGCGAAATCTTCGAGAAGACTTCGAGAAGCCTTCGAGATGAGAGTCGTTATCGAAGCGATATCGATTTGTAAAAGACGAAAACGGAATGCTATAGCAAATTGGTTGGACGACTCGATAACGACTCGTAGTAGCGACTTAAAATCGAAGAGCTCCTTATTCATTTTCTTTGATTGGGGGGGCAAGGGCGGATCCACCGTTGTGGGCACGATGGGCATGCCCACAACCCTAATAGACTTGTGACGTCACACTTTTACGGTGTATTGAGATTGATAGGCCGATGATATTATATCCTATGCCTTAATAAAATAAAAAAAATATGAGTGTGCTTAAGACCACACTTTAGAAGTAAAACTTTCTTACCCAACAACTGCCACAAGTATTAAAATATTAACCAGCTAACAATATGCTTGATATAGTGGAGGTCTGTCGGATATACCTATAGTACGCTTTCAGAAAAGTAAGGCCAACTTCAGATGCAGGAAGTATAGTGACGAGCCTACCGACCCAGCGGGAAAGAGAAGCATTCACTGATGCATGAAGAACCTATCCTTGTGCATCGTAGAAGTGCTTCCCTACCGTATCCCTATCCATATCTTTTTTACCATTGCATGTCATTAGCAAGAAGCACTTTGTTCGATTTTCTTCTAATTAGCTTTCTGGGAAGCTATTTTGAAGATTTAAGTTTTGCAAGCAGTAAAGCTTTCATTTCAACACTTTTCGTTGGACTAATCAAAATCACAATTATGAAATCACAATTACTACAATAAATTATAAATATCGCAACTTCTTTTACGGAGCGCACAACTATAAATGGAACTATGTCACAACAAATATGTCACAACTAAGGAAAACGTTACGAATCGAAATTAAGAGTATCTCTCAAAACAGAAAATTTAAAACAAAGTTGAAAATGACTTATTTGTAGCCACATGCACACGAAAATCTTCCAAAATGCTTCTGAAGCGCAACCAGGAAGAACTTCCAATTTGATTCCAGAGGAAGCTGCTTCCACTTTTCCCACTGAGGGGGGACTTGATACAAGTACAATTTGAAAATATCGATATTTATGAATTCCTATTTACATTAAAACCTATAAAACGAACAAAGGTTTTATGATAACTGAAATATTTTCGATTGAAACTGGTCTAAAAATTGCGTAAAAACTGCATCAAGTGAGGTTCAATATGTCGTGGTACTTTTGTCAATATTGGGTCTGTTTAGACGCTTCGCTCCCAAGAACTTTCCTCACGAACTTTGTCGATGAAGGGGAAGTGGGGTGGTACCTCTCATCATCCCCACCTTCCCCTTGATCCACAAAGTTCGAACCTAGTATCTAATGAAAAAAAAATGGTGAAATCGCAACTCAAAATCATGGGGATTTCGTTGAAGTTTTGACCTAGTAAAATTAAACCTTCATAAGTGGAGATTGTCATGTATGAATTGGATTATTTCGCGAAAGTTTTATGCGGCGATACATAAATAACTACCATCAATTCAAATTCCTTTTTCTGCCATAGATCTGCCTACACACATTTCATGGTGATTTATCGGGACTAAGCGATGCCGTTTTTGTATATCTGTATGAGGTGGTAAAACATTAGCGGAGTCCTCATCATATTTTTCATTTTTCATCCAAGTTTCTCATAAAAGTAATATATTCATTTTTTTACAACTTCGTCATCTAAATCTCGTACGTTCGCGCCTATACTTTGCCAATTTAGCGAAAATATTGATAATCCCAGTCTATTCAAACCAGAGTAAAAATAATTTAGTTGATTAATTTTCTTAAAAGCATGCCCGCGCCGCACCTAGGACGCATAGAGAACAAATGCGAATGCCGCACGGGTATGCACGCTCCCGCTACATGCATGAACATTTATAAATGCATCCGCATCGGCATAGACGATTGCAAACGCGGGTGTTGTTTTACCAAGCAGTCCCCCAACTAAGCACTAACGACATCCAATGCTGCTTGACCTACGCAATCGATTTACCTACTAGTGTTTGCCCCACGGCTTTGCCCACGTGGAACTACACTGTACAAAATCTTGGTCAGGGCGTCTTATATTTTGTAAACATCTCCTTTGTAGGATTGCACTATATCGATCATGAGCGAGTTCATACTCCGACTCGCACTTGGCCGATTTTCGGGTGGCTGTGACCACAACGTTTTTTGAGGGCTGGATCCGCCCCCGGGGGGGGGGGAGAAATTGTACAAAAAATATAAAAAAACAAGAGCTTATAATGGATATTATATATTAATTCTTTTTTATTTTTGCATATTAAGATTTTGGCGAGTGATTCTCGAATCGTAAAGACGACTTTAGAGCGACGAGTCGAGAACCAAGATTTTGGCGAGTAATTCTCGAATCGTAAACGAACCGTTAAAACGACGAGTCGAGAAACAAGTTTTTGGCGAGCAATTCTCGACTCGTAAACGAATCGTTAAAGCGACGAGTCGAGAAACAAGTTTTTGGCGAGTAATTCTCGACTCGGAAACGAGTCGTTTAAGCGACGAATCGAGAAAATGTTTGCAGGGGAGAAGAGAAAGAAATGTGCGTATGAGTTAGTTTTCACCCCGGAAATTTTTGGGTGAAAATTCTTTCTTTCTCTCCTCCCCTTCGTTTCTTTCCTATAAAACCGGGTTTTTCGTACGTCTTGAGTCTCCGTGTAGCACCCCACAATAGGACGCATAAAATTATTATTGAAAATTAATTAAAGCAAGTCGACACGATGGAGGGAAAATTTACTGGGTTAGTGCGTGGATATAAAATGTGTGCTGCTCAACTGCTGCCACATGAATCTGTTTCATCAGAAGACAGTACTCTACCTGCTGGTGCTGATCAAAATTTTTGATCTGGTACGTTCTTAAGTTGTCTTAAACTTTTAACCGCGTACTATCTGTAAAGTTGCAGTATTAATAAAAATAAGGATAAAGGTAAAGAGCGCCCACACTTCTTTTACAATTAAGTAAGATATATTTATAATTTTTACAAATAACGTCATTAATATATTTCTTAGCTTGATTTCGAAAGGTAGGCTGTTCACATATACTGGCGGGAATAATAAAAACTTTTCATTTAAAATTATTATTTCCTTTTTAGTTTATTTTAAAAGCGTGTTTTTTAGTTTTCTTAAATTAGTTTTTTAACATCTTTAAAAGTTGCAAGAAATTTTAGGAACACTCCAAGACTTCAATTGGCTTGGTTTTATTTTGCTATTTACCACTCAAAAATAGATATCACTCAATGGTCTACTTTTAGTATTTTGAATTTTTTATACCTGACACGGGGATAACTCTACTCCACGTACACCAAAAATTTCGGTACTGTTTATTGAAGAAAAAGAAGCGGTTTTTTAAGTTCAAGTGTCATTAGGCAATGGTTTTTTAGGGTCCTTAATTATGTGGTTCTAAGAAGGCGGTTAACTGCACAATTTGAAAGAGCGATTCTCCAAAAGTACTTTATTTTTTGGGTATAAACAGCAATTTAAAATAGTGCAATTGCAATAATGGTTACATCAACTTTTCCAATTTGTTAGTGTGAGATTACGTGTTGTTTATTTGTTTTTGGAGTCCTTTTACGATGACTGCGATAATTGATGCAGTTCCCAATCGGTATTTGGCGGACTGGCGGTATTACTGTACTCATTCATTCTCTGTTTATAGCTTAACCTTATACCCGTGACACACAGATAGTATAGATACTATAGTATTCCAGTAAACCATGTGTGTGTCAGCATATACTAGCAATATACCAACTGAGCAACCTAGTATAAAGCTGGTATCAATACTACGGTTTTTTCCATAGTATCCTTATACACAAACCTGGTATAGGGACCTTTTAACTGATAACAACGCCATTGTATAGAAGCGGAAAATAAAAACACCATATTTTTACATTGTTAAAAATAAATTTTTGAGAAAATAAAAATCAAGCTGTGTTTTTGTTAAAAAATAAAACAAACATTTTTAACCGAAAAGATTTTTTTTCGATTTCAAGCTAATTCATATAAGCTAATTCAAATATATTAACGTAAAATTTATTTAAAAGAGCACACACTAAGTCGTTTTCCATTTTTCAAAGCTTTACAAATAACAGTAGGCTGAGAGCTGCCAAATGTATACCACGAATGTGTATGTGTCAGGGGTTAGTATACTAGGTAGTATCTGGTATCGATACCATGGTATCGATACCACATGTGGGTCACAGGTATTAAGCTTTCTAAATTTTGCAATCAAGGTTTAAGGCGAATAAATAGCAACTCTTTTTTAAATTTTACCAGACAACATCAAAGTGAATCAATTTACGCTCAGGATCAGTCCTTTCGGTCGTCCTTTAAAGGATTATTAAATACCAGCCAAAGGCTTGTGGCTGAAATATTATGATTCCTTTTTAAAACTCAATAAGACCCTTGAAATGTCGTCTTTCAATATTAACGAAAAAAAATATCGAAAGAAAAATTGGAAAAACAAATTATTGCCTAGTTTTATTTACTTCATCTTTTATTTAAATCAGACAAAATTGGTACATAAGACTCCTTAAGGAATATTTGTACACAAAATACGTTCGCTCTTCCGAAACGCTTCATTTTCGTCGTAACTTTCTGTATACACGAATAATTTTAGCAGTGAATTCCTTTTTTAATATTAAGGTCACGTAACCAATTTGCTCCTGTTTCCAGCCGCCATGTCCCGACCGTCTTCCTGACAAGTGACAAATATAATGAAGTTACCTCGTGGCGTTCGTACTCTCTTGAAATACTCGGAGAAGGAAAATAAGCATATTTCAAGCATTTTAATTTATAATTTATCCCATGTGAATGATGTTCCTGGTATAAGAGAAGTCTGCAGTGGAAAAACAAAGGTATGCATTAAATCCATAACGTGCATAAAACAAAAACTATTTCTGATATGAATAAAAAAATCAGGCTTTTATAATGCGAGAATCAACTATGCATGAAAACCATCATCGGTCGTGTTGCAAATGAGAACTCTGCACTTGAGAGGTTAAACAATTAAAACCATTGATTTTGGAACTGAATGCTATGAATAGAATGCACCGTGCAAAATGTATTCATATTTTCAAGCTACGATACTGCAGCGGCGTGGCGGTAGGATCCGGTTGTTACTAGAACGCCTGAAATTCATTGCAATTCCTGTCTAGCTTAAGTAGTGGAATAAAAACCAACCATAGAACAATGGTAAATTCTAAATGGTGTTCGCTCTCGTTGTTAGTGCTTGTCTGCCACGAACCTATAGGATAGGATTTAAAATCTTACGTAAAAAATCGGTTTGCCTTGTTTCAACAGTTCGCAAAATTCCCCATTTGTCAACTGAGTTATGTATCTTTCTATAGACTCCAACTTAATGAAATTCCTAGCTTTGTAATATTTGTCATATACTATTTAACTTTCATTTCTTAATAATTCAATTTTGCTTTAATTAATTTGAGGATCAACAAGTGTGACTTAATTCGAATCGAAGCTGAGTGTACAATTTGTTGATTACAGCCGATGCCTGCGGGAGCTAAGCATTGAGATGTTTAGGGCCTGTGACTAAGGGCCTGTGTGAATCCTATGACTAAAATTTAGTGTCGATAATGCAGTATTTAGGTTTTTGGCGAGTAGACTAAATTTTTCGGCAGTTGACTAAATTGTTGTTATGGTTACAATTTAAATATTTGAATAACTGACAGAATTTAGTCATCAAAGGAATTCACACAAATTTAGTTTAGGCTGTGTGCGAAACCGGCTAATTGCGTGCTAATTCTAGTACTTTTTCATTTAGTAAATTTTCGAGCTTGCTAATTCTTCTTCTCTTGCTGAATATTTGAAATATTTACATAGATGCAAGTTACACTTTCCATCATTTCGTTTATTACCCCCATACACAAACCGATTTTTTAGGCCAGGGTCGCAGCGATGGGTGCAAATTACATGCATGACATATACTTCCCTGCGACCTCTTGCCTAAAAAATCGGTTTGTGTATGGGGGTAATAAACGAAATGATGGAAAGTGTAACTTGCATCATTGGTTGCTACTGGTAACGGTTTTAATAATAACTAACATTTTGCTGTACATGAACAACAATTTTGCAAAAAATATTACTGCCATATTTTCATCATTATTTCATTGTCCACTGCTTTCCCCTTTTAAAAAATCTTAAATAACTAATATTTCAAATACTACTTTTACAATTAAACTTCAAGTACATGTCAACCGGTAAAATTTTAGCAAGCAATTCCAGTTTTGGTTTCGCACAGCACTGGAATTAGACTGAGAAGCTTCCAAAAAATCTGGAAGTTTAGCAAGCAATTAGCCGGTTTCGCACACAGCCTTAGTCATCAATTTAGGGCCTGTGCATTTCGATTTTACAATTCCATTTTCGGAGGTTTGTGTCTTTGGAATTGTAAGGAAATTTTTGAATTGTAGGGAAATATTAGCCAAACATTCATTTGACATGTTGTTGGATTTGCTTTTTGGTGGTTGAATCTCCTTTTTTTAATTATTGGAGAACATATCGCGAATTCTTAAATTTTCAGTGCATGATTGTCCTCACCGTATAATATAACACTTTTAAGGCTGATCACCCTTACACGTTGCAGACTTAAACCAAAATAAAAGCATGAACAGAATAAATTCCCCATGAAAATTGAACCATTTTTTAAAACTGTTTCAAATATGTACAAAGCTTCTTGCAGTTCACCCCCAATGGATGATGTTCGTGTAGCAATTCCATTTCCATTATTTTAAAAACAAACATAGCCGTGGGCTTTTTTAAAAAAAATTATTAAACATTTTATAAATTACAAAATTTTGTTGTCATCCATGTTGTCAAATGAAATGCGTGAATTGTGTTTTGGCACACTTTGTAATTTCGAAGTGTCCGTGGTTAAAGTAGCAAATTCGGAATTGTAACTTGGCACACACCCTTAGTCACTATTTGCACAGGTCCTAAATTGATGACTAAACTAAATTTTGCAGTTTTTGTGGATAATGTAGGGAATTTGCTGTGTGAATTCTTTTGATGACTAAGTTCTGTCAGTTATTCAAATATTTAAATTGCAACCATAACAACAATTTAGGCAGCTGTCGAACAATTTAGTCTACTCGCCAAAAGACTAAATACTATATTATCGACACTAAATTTTAGTCATAGAATTCACACAGGCCCTAAACTAAATTTTGCAGTTTTTTTGTGGATAATGTAGGGAATTGCTGTGTGAATTCTTTTGATGACTAAATTGTGTCAGTTATTCAAATATTTAAATTGTAACCATAACAACAATTTAGTCAACTGTCGAAAAATTTAGTCTACTCGCCAAAAGACTAAATACTGTATTATCGACACTAAATTTTTGTCATAGAATTGACACAGGCCCTTATTTGGTGATTTGGCATATCCTTGGCAGAGTTTTTATATGATAAACTGAACAGATCAAAGTGCATGGAAGTGAATTCCCAGTGCGCCAAGAACATATTCCATTCCAAGCAAATGTTCAGAATATATTCTGAGAATGTATTTTTGACATATTTCTGATATAATTTTTGCGGATATATTTAGAATGCATTCAAAATATGTCCAAATTTGGTTTGGTTGAAGCATGCGCAGTTTTGTTTGAAAATTAGACGTTACGAATCTTAACTCTGCATTAATTTTTTTGAAAAGGACGCTACGCAAATTATCTGTACATTAATTGTAAATTATCTGTGCGACAAATTGCAAATCATTTATTGGATAACATTTTATCAGGATATTAAAATACGAGTACTTGATAAAAAACAGAACTTTTATAACATTTAATTATTCTGGTCAAATTGCTTTAAATCTAGGCAAAAAGCGCAGTGCAGTGCTTCAAGATTTAAAAAACGTGTAGGATTTTGGTAAGTAAATAATCCTGAAAATTTGTTTTCGATATGAACGTCAAAATTTGTGGCATAAGTAAAAGACATTTTAGAAGAATTGTTTCCAAGAGTTTAAGACAGCTTAGTGAAATTCCTCAAACGGATGTTCCTAAAACGGAATGATGATTGAAATGTCAGTTATATTGAAAAAAATTGCGAACAAATTATTTATTGAGAGCAGCGAATCATCAAATATTCAATTTTATCTACCATTAAAAAATACTGAAGAAATTGAAGAAATGGAAGAAAGACTAGAGAATAAAGATTTCAAAAAGTATTTTGTGAGTATATAGTTATTGATGTTTTAATATATAATATAGATAATTTTATAGTGGTTTTAACTTTTATAGATATTAAACTTACGGTAGTTAAAAGGGAGTTCTGATAATTTGAAAAATATATTTTCCGAAATTATGACCAACGAAACTGCAAACTTATTTAATTGGGCCGGAATAAAAAACAAAAAACCTTTGAAGAAATACTCTTAACTTTTGGAATGTTTATTTGGTAAGATGCCTTATAATTGGTAAAGAAGACTTCAATTTTTGACTTTTTTAGAAGCTACTAAGTCTGAAAAATATGGGTATTCTGATTTTAATGCAGACGTTATCCGGTCAATGAAAAACGCCAAAATCATAAAAGCCAACTGGACAAAAAAAAATCATAACTCGGCATAATATTTATGTCATATTCGTAAGGCTATGTTATTTTATTTTTTTTTTAAAAGAAGTATTTTATATTTTTTTCCCAATGAAGTTGATATGTTTTATAATGATTAAAGTAATTAAAAAAAAAATATAATGTATTTTTAGTATCAATCAAAACTAACTATATTATGCATGAATTTTTTACCTTCACAATATGTATTTTTAATATTTTTATTTTAAGAAACTTACACTGTCGGTAACCTGAAACTGAGTGAATTTAATTTGGAATTTCCATTGTATATTTCGCAGAGTTTTATCTGAAGATATGCATTACATAAATTCCAAATTAAATTCACCTGAGTTTTAGGATATCATGTAAGTTTTCGAATTCTTATTGTGAATACCCGTTGTTAATATCTACAGGAACAAATTCTGAACATATTCTTGTAAAAGATTCTGAACATTTCATAAACGTATGTAAAAAGCGGACATGGTCCATATAAAATAATGCAAAATGAACATATTCCGAATATATCGAAGCAATATATTCTGCGCTACAGGAACAGGTTAAAAACTCATTCTGAATATATTCTTGGCGCACTGGGGTCTGAATTTTTGTTGAGCGAGATAGGCAGATGGGATTTTTGACATTTGAATGGAATTATTTCCATGTAAACAAGTTTATTTAAGTTTTTTTTGTCTTTTAGATAAATAAATTATTCTGAATTTATGCAATTGAGAACAGTGCAATACTATATCATCCATGCATTTATCTATTTGTAAAAAATTTCTTATAGTTTTATTGTTATGTTTATTCTTGGTTAAGTGCAAAGCTGTTCAAATAACCATCAGTCGGATAATGAAGAATCATTAAACAATTTAGTACAAATGAAAACTGTAAATGTAATAAGATAATATTGTGTAACCATATTTCAATTGAACTCTTTTTCAGTTGGAGAGGTGCTTGTACGTGTTATTTTTTTTAAAGATAATTAAGTCATCTGAACTGAACAAAATATATTTCTCTTTTTATTACTCTTTTTCAGTTGGAGAGGTGATTGTACGTGTTATTTTTTTAAAGATAATTAAGTCATCTGGACTGAACAAAATATATTTACTAAACAACAATTGTTGATATGGTTCATGATCTTTGGTGGTGTAACTATGTACATAATTTTTTAGAGCTAGCTGAGTAACACAAGAGATATTGATATCTTATATTTTATATATTGCATCACGAAGAACGTGCAATCATATAATGCAATGGAAATACAGCGTAATAAATAAGATCATATCCCAATGAAAGTAGACAAATCATTAAATTATTGCTTTTTTCTTAATAAATTCATTTTTCTACTTTCAACAAGGTTTTTGCAAGTCGTCTAAGAAAAAATAGTTTAAGCGATTATTTAAATGTGGGTCTAGTTTCCAGTTTATATAAAAAATCGTATAATGGAGAATAAGCCTAATTGAACTACATCGAACGCCACTTCAACATATAAAGTGAGCTACAATCAGGGTTCAGAATTTGATCGTCACTGTATAAAGATACTAACGAGCAATTTAAAAAGTGTTGTTTATGGATATTAAACATTAAACATTATACGAATGTTATACAGTTTTCACCAGCGCCCCGTTGCCGCTTATTGCGTTTCCAGCTCCCACGGCGAGGACGAGGGGTTGGATTTTAGGAGCCATATTATTGTTAGCATTTCTTTAACTCACTAGACTTATTTAAAAAAATAAGTGAAATGCTAACAATAAAATTTAACAAAATAAATTTTTTTCTAATAAGTAAATAAAAAATTCAATATATGTATATATAAAAACAAAGCAACAAAAAAGAAATAAATAATTCATTTCGCATAAATAAAAAAATTAACATGCAAATATTTAAAAAAATAACAATTCATAACAAAATAAATATTTTTTCTAATAAATAAATAAAAAATTCAATATATATATATAAAAATAGCGCAACAAGAAAGAAATAAATAATTCATTTTGCATAAATAAAAAAATTAACATGCACATATAAAAAAATAACAATTCATTTCTAATAAATAAATAAATATTATAAAACAAAATATCACAGCTGCCCCTGAAACGATACTGTAAAGGTATACCCTAAATAGTTCGGTTTATTATAAAATTATTTAAAATTTAATATTTTGCGATTTTGAACCGTTACAAATTGGCTCAAAGTATCGTTGTGACCTTTGGTATAATTATTTAATATAATATTCGCGAACCGACCGCAAATTTTGCTGAAAATAAAAATACTTTGACAACCGCAGGAACATTCACTATCAAGATTGATAGCATCACAAAAACGGCCCGACAGAATGCTTTTAATAGTTAACACACAAAGAGGGTGTTTTTGATTTGAAAAGGCAAAAAATGTTTTTTTTAGATCATCACGCCGTATAATTTCTTGAAAAATAGCGTACATATGAAATAATAAAACTTCAACCTCTGTTGTTGGAATTGAAAGACCGCCTCTTTGTAAAGAATCGAAATAAAGGTCATTCGCGTTGCACCCTTTCGCCCTTACGATAAGGGACTTACATAATGTGCAAGAAAGGCGTTTTGCTTCGGCATGTGAAGCATATCCGGCAACATATATTTTTGTTGAATCGTCTAGATTAACATCCGCTAAGTAATTTGAGCTAAAAATATTTTCAAATTCGGAAAAATCAATAACTTTTTCTTGCTCAATATAATTGTGACCCCGAAAGCCGTCATAATCTTTAGAAAATATTTTATGTATTCTAATTTTTTTTCCGATTCTATTAATTCCGTATAAGAAATTTTATAATTATCTCCGGCTAAAGATCGATATAAACGAAATCTTCCCTCAAGGTCGTCAGTTTGAAATTTCCCTAATAAAACGTACGAAATTGGAAATTCTTTAAAACAAACTTCAACGACTTTAAGCAATACCTCGGTAGCGGAAGAGGCTGCTTTGTATGTATCGCTACTTAATATGCCATTATTGTTTTCTGATTCGTTCCAAATACGAAGCCATCGGATAAAATCATGTAAAAATTTAATTTGGGGATCGCTTATTGTAAAATCGCGCAGAGGTTCACAAAATTCGTTCCGTGTGCGAATTCCTTTAAAACAAGACTTAACGTTAACGATATTCCACCACTTCCTAATAATTTCGCAAAATTCGTCGGTTTCACGCGTTTCTGGGGAAGATTTTAAAGCCGCGATGGTGGTATCGTGAAAAACATAATCGACGTAAGAAACACTTTGCCTTTCCAAACTACTGGGATGAACAGATTTATAATTTAATTTAAACGCTTGCTTTAGTTCTGATCCCGATTCTTTAGTATAAAGTGAAACAATATCCGAAAAGTTCGCTTTTTTAACCTCGGCCGTTATAAAATCTGGATAAACAAACGTCTTAGAAAAATTATTAACGTTTAACCAATTATTCCGGATATTTTTGAAAATATGTACAGTATCAAATTGTAAATAAATTAATGAAGTTTCGAACTTCGGATTTTGAAAAGAATATGAATTTGTAGGACTTAATAAATTAAATAAGCTTTGGTTTGTCCTATTATTATCAGTAATTATTACCAAAACTTGAAAACCTAATTTTTGTACAAATTCGATTACGTCATTTGTATACGCGAGTAACTCCCGACCAGTTGCATTCAAAACTGGAATAAGTCGAACTATTTCTTTAAAATTACCGAACACCGACTTTATCATAAAAGATTGCACGGTTCTAGCAGAATCAAGCGATTTATTGTCAGCAAATCCAACAACGCGGCCTGCTTTGTACTGCAAGCTTCTATTTACATAGATTTCGTCGATTAGTAACGCTACAATTTTTTCCCGATCTGACAGTTTTTTTATGCCTTCTAGTAAATAGTGCTCATCATTGCCGGTATTTTGGAAATCAGGTTATATGTTGAAAGAAGAGGAGATAGATTGAAGATACCTAACGCACGGGAGAGTAAAAAATTGTCTTAAAAGCGAATACGCTGTCGCGGAGTTACAAAAAATTAAGAAGGACATTATAATTGAACAAGAGTCATACTTCGCGCGTTTAGATAAAAGAAGTTTTAATTGATTGATGATCAATTGCAACTTTGCTTCTATTTCCGTATTTTCATCGAGGTCATTCGCTTTGTTTAAATATTTAATAGCTCGGTCAATATAAAATTCCCGACTTAAAAACTCTACCGGCACGTCGTACTTGTAATGCGAGACTAAATTCTCTAATTGCGACCATAATCGAAGTTTTAAACTCGTGGTCAAAATCCAACCTAGCGCTCTAGCCGGAACTTCTTTGTTTTTAACTACTACTTTAACATTTAGAGTACGATTTATCAGAATCCGCAACGAGATATTACAGCCCATATCCGGATCTGGGCTTGTTTTAAAAAGTACGATACTATCTGTCGTTTTATTTAAATAAAAACCATTCGTATTTACTCGGCTCTCAATTTCGTTTGATAAATCAACAAATGAGTTGATTTTATCATTTTGCAGCAAGGTTTCATTTTGCTCCTCGAGTCTTGCTAAAACCTTATCATGCCGTAAAGGAGCACTTCTTTTAGGTGCCGGTTCCGGTTTCGTTAAATACGATGGCAAATTTGGAAAAATTGAAGGTATCGCGCCGAGTAAAAGTTTTGGAAGTTTGGGCTTTGGGCCAATAGTGGTTTTAAAAAGGTCACTATCACGAAAATGCAGAATGCAAACAGAGGAATACTTCGTTGGCTGCCAATCTTTCCGTGGAATAGCCTTCAACCACTCATTTTTAGCGGCATCTTCTTTTGGAAAAGAAAAAGTAGAAACTTTTTCGGAATTCTCCTCATTTTTCTTTTTATCATAATTCGACCTGCATCCAGGTACGCAACAATGACGAGGCATAATTGAAAATTCAAAGAGTAAATAGTAAAACTCGAACTACTTAGGGTATATAAAAGATTATTAGTTTCACTTACTTACCTTGTTTACCAGCTTTTCTGCTCTTTTTATAATTCCTTTTTTTTGTTTTATTTTCAGTATTTTTTATGAGTTTTTTTTATGGTTTTGCACTATAAAATAAAAATTGATTAATTATTTCCACTTTTCACATTTAAAGAACTTATTTATCATGCAATTAATTATTGCTACATTTATATAAAATTTAAAATTTTGATTATGGAAACCGACGACATTCCATTTTAATAAATTTGGCGCCTTCACCATAACCTCAAAATTTTTGACTACATTCTGTAAAAAATAATTCTTATGGTAAAGACGTTTTACCGTAAACGCACAATTTAACCACTTTAACTAACCACTTCCCTTTTTAATTTTAATACAAGAATATTCTTATTATAAATAAACCAAAATTATAAAAACCATTTTTACTAAACAACAAATATTTCACATTTTCACATAAAAAAAAGGTATTTCGGTATCACTTTCACTATATAACTTTATTATAATACCTTACCACTATTTATCTTTATAATTTCACTTTTATTTTACTACATTAATTGGAAAATATCGATTTGTTTGTTTTCCGAAATATAAAAACTGCCCCGATTCGCGCACTTTTCATAAAAATCTGACAGTTCTTCCGCAAACTTTCAGACTAAGTCACACATATGCAAAAATTTACAGCATGGCCTGTAGTTGAGAGGGCCTTGAGTAGGCACACGAAGAAACTCGAGTCTGTGTGTGCAACAGTTCACATACACTTCCTTTACTGCATATTTTTCTGGCATGTTTGGTACGTTACTGCCCAAACTTTGCTTTATCTCATTAGGCCCCCATCCACGGTCACACATGTGTGACGAGCTTCTTTCGAAAAAGAACAATTATTTACACACACATAGAAATTTTGTCAATTTTAAGCCATCAACAGCGAAAATTAAACGATTTTTTATGAAACAAATATTTCTCGTAACTCAAAAAATCAAACCTAACCGTGTTTTATATGTTTTATATTACATTCACAAAAATTTCCACATACATTGAAGCAGGTATGAAGGAAATATTAAACCAGACGAATATTTTCTTCATACGGTGGCCAACTTCGAAAATGTGTATCTTTACACATGCATACAATGAAATAATTTCGATGTTCGCCGTATGTCTCATACTTGTGTGACCGTGGATGGGGGCCTATTGTGCGGATACAAATTCACCATTAGAGGTGAATTATTTCAGATGTTTGTTATGGCTGGGTGCTTAGAATACGGTGTTTTAGTTTTAAATTGGCACCCACCTCCCCTTTGGTGAGATGAGCTGCCCCCTCATTCCTTACAAATACTGAGATTTACCCTATAATTTTAGAAATTTTAAAATTACAAATTTTTGTAACTTACATTGCATTATACCTGTGACACACTATACTTTCATTATGATGGTAACTTTCATTATGATGGTCAAGGAAATGATGGGGTGACACATTACACTTTACTTTCATTTGCACCTGTCATATCAAGTGAGGATATAAACTTGCGTTTTTTTGCTTTAATTTTAAGCTGTTTTAATTTGGAATATTTAAAAAAATATTTTTTAAAGTAGTAAAGAAGATATCCTTGCAAATTGTTGCTTAACCAACGTCCAATCAAATTATTTTATTTTAAAATGTAGTTTCCAATTTTCCAACAGATGTCAATTAACCGAAATTACAGTCCAAATGAAGGTAAAATACTTTCATTTTGGACTTTCATTATGGTGGGTTTTTGCCACGATAATGAAGGTTACTTTCATTATGATGGTACATGTGTCACAGGTATTATAGTCCATTCAAAACGCCGGGGAGGTATCAAAACATAACACCGTTATGAAATTCTTTGGTTTTTGGGTCGCTGATGGGCGTCACCCTTAGAAATGAAAATACCCATTTTTAACGGTTTTTAGCACCTTTCTTTTTTAATACTTTCTTCGTGTGTGCCAATTGTTATCAGAAATTGCGGTCCATTGATTATTGGTGCCATGATTTTTTTAGAAAGCACAAACAATTAGTTAGCAATAGCTAAAGAGGCTGTTGGGGTCATGTTAGCATATTGTAAATAAGACACTGTTTTGTATTAAAAAGGATTTATACACTAGTTTCTGAACAGAAAGCGGAGTCGGAGAAAAAACAATTTAACGGTTTCAATTAAATTTTAATCGTTTAAAAAAATTAAGTACAAGTACCTGTCGTAATGTAATCTGCACATCAGAGTCAGAAAATGGGTTCTTTCTGTTACATTGCGACTACAGATTTGCCAGGCGACTTGGTTGATCATCTAGGAATTTAAGCTATTGCGGGAATACACCGCGAAAAATATTCTTTAAAATTGAGAAGTTTAGGCCTTCCTGTCGGTGAAGAGCTACAACTCAGAATCACTCTGGGACCCTTCTCTGGCCAATGTTCTGTTAAGTATCGTCTTAACAAGTTCTGACTGACCAATGACACGAGCTTTCGCTTTACCTAAGAGCTCTTTAAGCTACGCACATTGGCCCTATCTAAAATAGTATTGTTTCAGCAGCAGTGGAACCGGGTTTTTAGGAGAGGGATATAGAAAGGGCAAGCGGGAACTGTAGTAACCACGGTTCGCTTTGTCTCTCCTTTTAGGTGCCCCAAAGCGAAAGTATGTTTAGACGGTTCGCTTTGAGTCCAGTCGCTTTTAAGACAGGCGGAACAAACGGAACGAGGACTAGGGTTGGCAAAAAAAGCAATATTTCTTTTTAAGTAATATTCGAACATTTTTAAGAATGGGAGTCAACACAAATGCTGGTTCAAGGAGAATCCTGGCAAATGAGATTTAAGGGTGCCTCATTGTTGTTAAAACAATTTTAAATTAAATGAAATTGTTTTAGTTTATTTATTTATAATAATTATTTTAAATTTTCCCGCCATAAAAACGAAAAAAACAACAATATTAGACTATACAAATTCCTTTCTTCGACCTCTGACTTATCCCGACTGCCTATGAAGTGTTTTTTTAATTGTGCAAAAAACCAAAAAAATACTTACTACAATAGAAAAAATAAATTTGGTTTCATACCAACAGACATAATTAAATTTCTAAAATAATTGCTTCTTAACACCCATCGAGCTTTTAGATTTTCCATAAAAATAACATAGAGAAAACTCCGCGTGCTCTTCAAAAAAGTCTTTATAATGATTTCGCTAAATTCAATAGTTTACATGTTATACGCAATCAAAATTCATTTGTTTTAACTTTAAATTTTAGTAGTTTTTTTAATGTAGTGCTTTTATTTTAAATATTGCCTTTTTTGGCCCACCCTAGAGAACATATGTCAAAACATTGTCCTCCCTAAAAAAATACACGTCTGCTCATCACTGCGCCTGAAAAACGAAAATAAAATGGAACACAAAAATGATACAAAATGAAATTGAAACAGACAGCTGTCGAAGCGAACGTGAGTCGTCTTAAAATCGAGTCGCACTTCCTTCCCACCCGAATCGTCTCCGCATCAACAAATTTCGCGTTGAAAGGTCGCGGAAACGAACCGTGTAAACAGGCAATTTGACGAAAGTAGCTACTCTTTCGCTGATTGCATTTTAAATTTTGACCTCATGTATTTTGAGTGGCTGGTGTCATATAACTCTGGGTTATTTCCATTTCGAACTAACTCGATTAATATTTCTTTCATTTAAAAAAAGTCCGTACGCGGCACGTGTCACACAGTTTTTGTGTCCCATCCACAAGTGTCGTGAAATCTGCGCCTGGCGTCACCTGCTCTGCGTTGCAATTCGTGGTTCTTAAGGCTGGGCGCACATTGAGAAGCAGGCGAGACAGGCAGAGCAGCACAGATCCTGTGTTTCATGCTTTTTAAGGGAGAAGCGCGAATTGCAACGCAGAGCAGATGACACGAATACTGCGCCGGGCGCAGGTTTCACGACACTTGTCGATGGCGCACAGAAACTGTGTGCTACTTGCCGCGTACGGACTTTTTTTTAAAAAATTAAATAAATTTAGATATTCCTCCATTTCAAAATTACTTTCGTCAAACTATCTAATAAAACTGCTCCCCAATGTGCTTAGACAACTGTGTAAGGCCGTTTTTTTTTCTGTGCTTCCCTGCTCTGCGCTTACTGCGTGACACAGTTCAATGTGCGCCTTAGCTAAAGGTGCGGCCTTGACATATCGCAGCAGGCGCGGCGAATTCAGCAAACCCGGGCCCAATGAAAGCTTTGACAGCTAAAGTTTTTCATTTGTTTACTTCAATTAGAAAGTGAAATATTTAAGTTTATAGTGCAATTTAATCGCAAATAAGCAAATATAAGCGGATTTTGGATATCTCGTTAATCAATTTTTCTTCGAACATAAGATAAATTAAAATTGAATAAATTCCTCCAATCATTAAATTTTAATAAATAAATGCACTTGCTTATATTTTGCTTTAAATTATTTTCCGTGACCGACACAAACCGGCGCTTTTCTCTGTAAATATAAAACATCTGTGAATTGACCAATGTCAAGGCGTACCGCGGCGCCGTTGTATATGAACATTTCCAAAATCGAAGCTGCGCTCGCCGCCGTTCGCCGGGCTCGCCTTTCTCACTGCACTGCCATATGGAAACAGGCAGTTGATTTGATCTGTCACGGCGAGCACAGCGGCGCGGGGTTCATTGGGCCCGCAACTTCAAAGCATGAGACACAGAAACCGTGCTGCTTTGCCTGTGTCGCCTGCGTCTTAATATGCGCCCGGCCTACACATTGGATCATTTACTGTCCAGTTGCCAGGCGATCGTTAGGGGTGGACTGAAACGCCTCTTTCCAAGCGAAAAAATATGTAAATTTGGTACTAGGCGCTTTAAGGAGTATCCACACACATCAGGGACGTGCCCGGGACGTTCGATTTTTGCTCCGGCCGGGACACGGACATGTGTGAACGAGTTCGTATAAAATGTACGCACCGATATTTTTTGAACCCCTGACGGAACACTAATATGTGTGGATACTGCTTTAAGGAGTATCCACACACATCAGGGCCGTGCCCAGGACGTCACAGGGCCATGTGTGAACGAGCCCCTACCCGGACACGGACGTGTGTGAACAAGTAAAGGAGTATCCACACATATTAGTGTTCCGCCAGTGGTTCAAAAAATATCGGTGAGTACATTTTATACGAACTCGTTCACACATGTCCGTGTCCCGGCCGGAGCAAAAATCGAACGTCCCGGGCACGTCCCTGATGTGTGTGGATACTCCTTTACTCGTTCACACATGTCCGTGTCCGGGCAGGGGCTCGTTCACACATGACAGAACTCGGCCCTGTGACGTCCCGGGCACGGCCCTGATGTGTGTGGATACTCCTTTATAGGGGAATTCACGGTGAACGTGACGGGGATTAATACTAGACAGGATCGTGCAATAAACTTCATAGGATGTAGTGTTTTTGGGATTCCTCGGTCATATCGCTGTCTAATGTTATTCTTAATCAATGCAACGTGATTTGTTGTAGTCAAACGCCGAATATTTCTAGAATACAATGAATATAATGACATTAAAATTCACATATGATTCCTATTCGATTTCACTCACCAGTGTTGAATGAAACAAAACTAAAGTAAATTTTCATTTCTTTTGGTTTTACTCATTTACCATTTGCTTTAATTTTGTAACAAAAATGAATAGCGAGTATAATGGCAACTCTGTATAAATTAAATACAACTTACATTGATAACGTCAACTTCATAAAATTATAAATTTTTGCTCGTCTACAATAGTTTCCTTGAAACTTAGCATTATAGGCCAGTCAGTGTGGACAAAGTTTTGAAACTTTCATGTAAGGTCGGGAAGACCATAACTATAAAATTTTGCAACTTTGGCCGAAGTCCGGAACATTGAAAAAATTGCAATAAATGAAATTTTGCAATATTGTCGCGAAGAAAATTGCAAAAGTTTTGCAAATTGCAGTAGTGTTTGTTAAATGCGTTATTTCATATCACGTATCAGATTTGCAACCAATTTAAAGCTACGGAACATTTCTTTTATTAAAAATTACCGTTTTTTGCAAATAAACTCCCAGAGAAAATACCAAAAGTTTTGCAAACTCGAAAGCTGCATCGGAACAATGCCCCGCACAATTGCATAAATTTGCAACCTTTTGCGTTGTGCGGAACATGTTTATTTATAATATTTGTCATTTGTGGTCATTTTTTCGACCAAAGTGGCCTCGAAAAAATAACAAAAGTTTTAAATTTTGGTTGCAAATGCGGAGAACATCTATTGTGATGCATCTACAAGTTTACAACCACGTACGCAATGCAATTTTGAAAAATCGAATTTCTGCATTTGTCATCCTCAAAAAAATTGCAAAAGTTTTGCAATTACAGCGGATGACTTAGTTTACCGATTAATGGAGGTATGTCAATTTGCAACCAAGTCCGAGATACGGAAAATATTTAAATTATAAAAATTTAAAATATTTTTTTTTCGTCTGAAATGGTCTACTCTAATGCTAGGTTTCCACTTGTCGTTTTGAAATTGACAAATGACGCATTATTACGCCATTTAGAAAATTGGCAAGTGGAAATAGCGAAAAACTGCATGTCATTCAATTGACCAACAGTGCTTGTCAATGACTGACTAGAAATTTACATGCCAAGTGGAAATAGCTGAGTTGTCAAACAAAATGTTATTTTGTTTTTAATTGACAGTGAAAATTTATTGGCATTGTGTTTAATAGTTTGTCAATCAAAAGACACAATATCGACTTCTTTGAGGTGCCGATCAAAGAATATTAACGAAAACATGGTTTGTAAAAAATTTCATAATATTCCGTCGGGCCCTTTTTTTGTTTAAATGAAAAGATTTCGGCTAAGGTTCACAATCAACTTAAATTGATTAGTTTTTCTAATATTAATAGTCGTTCTAAATGAATTTACCTTTTCGGGATTCAGCAGAGTGATAGCTTGCCAACAAGAAATCACTTGTCAAAATTCAAACACTCTTTAAAAACCCTGCAAGCCCTTTACAAAGAGCACGAATTCTTCCAACCTTAGATCACCACTTTTTTGACGGGGAATTGTTTTCCACGTCCTACAGTTTCTGGATATTGAAGCTCTTCGCCGAATTTTCAGGAGTTACTGAAAAATTTGGCATTTTCGGTCAAGTCTGGCAAGTCCTTTATATCTCATGAAATCGTTCGAATTTCATCTGCTTCACAGGTTATCAGCGGAGCTGCAACATGCTCAGGACAAATGCGTTCTAGTGTAGAGAACGAAGAACGAAGGAAATTCGTTTGTTAACGTTCAGGAAAAACAAATTCTCTAGAAAATTCCTGTGGATTTAACTCTATTATAGTAATTTGAACTAGCTTCTCTCAGGATTACTTTGGCACCAGTTTGGTACTAGGCAATTTCCCGCTAGTGCTAAACATATTACTATTTTCTAAAAAGTCAGTTTATTGTCTATGTTCCTTATACCGGGAAGTTGATCATGTGGACCGAGGGCCAAACCCACAACCCAACTAGTTTTTCCTTGGCGCAATAGAACAATAGAAAATTAAATATCTACCTTTCCATTCTCATACAATAGCACAATTCGAAATTGACAATGAGATTACAGTTTCGAATTGTCAGCGCTAGTGGAAATAGCTTTTAGTGAACTGGCAAAGGCATTTGTCAAAATATCATTGTCAATAAATTGACAAATTAATTTTTAGCAATAATTGACATAAGTGGAAATGAATTGGCAATAGTGTCGTTTAATGACAAAAACTAAAGCTTTTAAACTGTGTCAATTGAACGACAAGTGGAAACCTAGCATAAGGGTATAAATAGAATGTAGAATAGAAGCCCAACCGTAGTCTAGAAATAACAAGTCTTTCATCTTCATACTTACGTATGAAGATGAAAGACTTGTTATTTCTAGACTACGGTTGGGCTTCTAGGAATTACTTCCTTAGCTTTGGTATCTTTCCAATCTCGCAGCCGGGAGGATCGCAATAATGGCGACTTTGCTATTTCTTGACCAGCATAGCGATTTATTTCACGAACAATTTTATTTAAAAATTCTTCTGTCAAAAACAGATCGAAGACATCTCCTGGCGATTTAATGTCATCTGTAATTATCAAACCAGGACTTCCTATAAAGTCAAACTGAGGCAAATCCCTCCTTTCAGTTGTCCATTCATCGCTCTCGGCTTGATAAGTCAGGCTTGTTGATGGTTCACCGGGATCACTATGATGCTGTTCACTCGAAGAAGTTGAAGAAATCCTTTGAAGCGGCTTTGCTGGTAACGATGCCATTTCGTCTTCATTTTCAGAAGTGGACTCTGCTTCCCAATCACCATTTCCTACCGAAAAAGAATCGCTGTCATCTTCAGTGAACTCTTCCTCGTTGGCAGAAACCTCTTCTCAAAAAATATTGTTTCGTCCTCACAATCCATGTTTCTGGGTCAAGGAAAAAATTTATATTATTACTTTGGCACGCACTGGGAATTTTGTTAGCACAGGTATTTTTTTTCTTCATGAACTCGTCTTGGGTTGTAACAATTATGAATAAGTATCATTCCTAGACAGTGTGATATCGTCGCTGATTTTTGCCCTTCTTTTCTTTTTATTTAAAATAAAATCAAAGAGATAATTACCATTTTTTCATTTCATTAACTGATAAAAGTTTAGACACAATATTGAACATGTAAATGCATAACAGTGGAAAAGTCTAAAACTTCGATTTTTTCAAATAAGCTCCGGATCGCATGTGGGGTTGCAACTGTCAATACTGTCATTAATCCCAAAATAAAATCATCACCGATAAACAAATGTATAAATAAAGATGTTCCGGTCAACGAAGAAGCTTTCAAACTTGCAAAACTGTTCAGGACACTTTTCTGATGTATGTTTTAAGTTTGCAGAACTTTTGGAGTTTTATCGGTTAGTTTATTGTTCAATGTTCCGTACCTTTAAATTGGTTGCAAATCTGGTACGTCGTATAAAATAATACATTTAGCGCTACTCCAAGTTTGCAGCACTTTTGGAATTTTTTTAGCGAAAATGCAGACAAATTCCATTTATCTGCAATTTTAACAATGTTCCGGTCTTCGAAGAAGGTTGCAAATTTAGATTTATTGTTTTCTCGGTGTACCAATAGGTTGACCAAAGTTTTAAAACTTTTGGAAAAATTGTTAAATCTTAGTTTTTTAATGTCTAAAATGACTGGACTATTATGTATGTTCGTACTTGTTCACAAAAGTCATGCATTCATCGAATTGAAGCTTATGTAAGGTTTACATTTGCAAGTACTTTCGCGAAGGTAAGGCGTTTTTGAAACGAAAGTACACTGAGAAAAAGGAGATGTGCATTCAAATCATTCTCGCTTAACCCAACTCCGCTACGGAATTGGATACGGCGAAATCAGCATAGGGGTTAACTCAACTTCCCGGCGTAGTGAATTGGGAGAAACCCGCCGGAATTCGTTAAATAACATACCCCCGTTGATTTTATGTTATACGCAATTGCATGAAGTACAATAGATGATTAAGAGACGTCACTGAGCATTTGATTGTAATATTTTTATATTTCGATTAATTTTGGAAAAATTTCATTCAAATTAAAATACTTTTGAAGGGATGTTAAAAATGTTTGAGTCGAAAAAATCTGCGGTCCATCAAATGATATCTCTCGATAGGTTCTATTTCGAGCGCGATTCGATAAATCGAAATTTTCTATTACTATAATCACTAAAAGTATTTTATTAATAGATTTATGTGAATGATAATTTTTTTATGCAAATAAATAACAGAAGACAATAAATTACTATTTCATTTTTATATTTTATAATAAACTTTCTTTGAAAAAACTATTTACAGAAATATTATATACAAAAGTTTTTTTTTTAAAATAAGGTGCTTTGACCAGCAAGCCTTCCTGGTGATGATTTTCTTGAAACTTTGATGATAGATTTTCATCTGAACCTTCACCATTTCTGCTTTCATTTACCTTTAAAATAAATCAAATATTCAAAAAAAAATATTCATTTAAAATCAAAAAATGTGTATATTGTGCAAAGTAACTTACAATTTGGATATATGGTTAACTTTTCGAAGCTGACCTTGTCCACTTGGCGATGAAATCAATCTTATAACCGATTACGGGAATAAGAGTTGCTATTGTGAGTCCAGTTAGCAGCTTTATAGGATCTATAGTAATTTTTTGATCTAAAACAAAATATTTGTATATAACAAATTAATGTTTAAAATATAATTGTAAATAGTATTTTAAAAGTCTATGGCATTAGAAAAATATATCTACCTTTAAACGAATTGACAAGCCCTTCGAATTCCATTTAATTAAATATCCCAAGTTTGCCCACCAGCCATCATCAAAATTTGTCTACGCAAATAAAAAAAAGTTTCCACATGTTGCAAATTCAACACACAAGCAGACACATCAATCGTCCATCTTTACAATAATAATCCACTGTTTCACTGTTTAATTTTTCACTTCACTGATTGGAAATTCCACTCGAACCTGTCTTCGGGATCTTTGCACGGAACCAACTAACATTTTGAAAAAAGAAATTGCACACAGCCACTGTTGATTATATTAGGGGTAGTTACAATACAAATAGCAAACAACCGAAAAAACGTCTACGTCTACAGGTAATCAGGCGGCGACAGTGACAGTCCCGATAATAAAAAAAAACGGTCCAGTTTTTATGACGAGTTGTTTCTTTTAGCTAGATCTTAGTATGCATAAATTATTGTGTCAGCTACAGACTAAAATTTAAACAAATAATACATTTTATTAATTGGAAAAATAAATGCCCTTTCCTCAAACCAACAGCAATAAATTCAACTGCGTAAAGTTTTCAATAGGAACTCCGCCGCGGAATTGACTCAAAAAAACGCATTCTTTTGCTTTAGCATACTTAAGATTGGTATAAAGCATTATTCATTTGGTGAAACTGAACTTACTCCAATTCCTTGGCGGACTTGGTACAATTTTTGTTTTTTTCTCAGTGTAGAACTTTCGTTTTCACTTACGCCATGTAAACACTGTATGACAGTAAAGTAGCACTTGCGCAAGTTTATAGAACCGAATTCTATTTACTTACGTGGAAGTGATTGTACTTGGAACAATTTTCCATTAGAATTTTCATGAAATTAAAAATTCACAAGTTCACAAGTTTTCTCCTTGAAATGAAAAGTATTTTGTCTCAATGATTAGGGTGCTTATAGGTTTAAGAAAAATAATAAAAAAATCTAAGACGTCATCAAAAATATTTTTTTTGTTATTTGCAAAAATAAGAGCAACCAATATAAAAAATTAAACATGAATTGTTTTAGCCTTTTTTTATAATTTTCAGTACCAGTGTCTCTTATAAATAGACCAACAGTAGTAACTCTTTGATCCCAATACCTCTGATAATTGCATTCGAATCTTTTTAAATCCTGGTAAAACCGCTCACCATGCTCATCGCCAAGGTTTTCAGGGAAGAAGTCGAGGCGCGAATGTAAAAAATGAATTTTTAGGGGCATATTTACGCCTATCTGATTAAAATAATGAGATAAATTAGTCAATTGCTGGTAATTATCACTTTTTTATTGCCTAGAAACTCTCGGATGACAAGTCGCAAAGAATTTCAAACAGCTTTTTTTAGATTTGAAAGACAATTTTCAAACTTCTCATCCTTCATAATTTTTGTAATTTGCGGCCAGATAAAAATATTTCTTTAAGTTTTGCCTCAGAAAGACTAGAAAAGCAGAGCACTACATAAATATTGAAAGGCAGCACAAGATTCAGGTAAGGCCTTGTCAATATTTTTGAATAATACTAATTTTATATGAAGCGGCGGTAAAATAAGTTTATTTGCGTCAATAAGATTTTGATATTTTATATTCATTTTACCAGGGATATATTAATTTCTAACCGGCCAATCTTTCTTGATATAATGGTATTTTTTAGCTCTTGAATCCCATAAACGTAAAAAGCAACAATATTTTTGTATTCATATCGGATTCCAAAGGGATTTTCATTGCCATTATGTTCCAAAGTACCAAAGGAATCACCAGTGGCCAAGTATCGTAAAGTTATTTCCAACTTTGTTGTCGCAGTATCTTTCTATGTAATTCTATCTTTAATTTTAAAAAATAGTTCATCAGTTTTTCATTCAGGTGTTTAAAAGTTTAGTTCCTCCTTTATGATTTTCGTAAGACCTCTTTCATTCGAATCTCTCACCCAAACCCTTCTTTCATATTTCATTATTTTTTAATATCTATTAATTTCTTTTGTAACAGAGTGGATCCTTTTTTTAATATTTTTGTTGGAGCCATTTTCCGTTTCACTTTTTTCAATTTTACAACTGAAAATGTAAACACTTCCTACTAAAATAATATATTTGATAAAGGCGATAGTGCCTAGAACATTCACTTTCACAGAAACTTGCGCAAGTTGCTTGTATAACAGAATTGGCGTATTGTAAACGTTACTTACGTGCAAGCAGAGACACCTGAAAGCGACTTTCCTGAAAGTACTTGCAAATGTAAACCTGGCTTAGAGGCAAATGGAATTCACAAAACTTGAAAAAATTATCAGGAGGCCTAAAATAATTAAACAAAAGATATTTCAAAACAGAAAAACTTTTTACGACCAAGTTAATCATGCAAATCTGGAAACATACCGGCAAGCGTCCTCTCGAAAAATCTTGTTTATCACCAAATCCTATTTGTTTCCTTTCTATTTCGTTTTACAAATATAATCGCAGCTACTCCTGCGGCAAGACTGCAAAAATACTCTTGAATGAAAAGAACAACTTTTGAGTGAAAATTTCTAACTTTTAATTAGCTCTTCTGTTTCTGTTTCATTCATGTGATGCTGCCTCTTCTGATCGCTTGTTCTAATGAATTATTTCGGTTTTAAATGGAATGCAATGAAAGCTGTGACTGCATGACAAATTTGAAATAGGAGTATATACATTTATTTTTAATATGCAGATTTAAATTTTCGATAATTTAAATAACTTTTTAATTGGCACTCTAGGTTTAGGAATGACACTTTATATTACCAGGCAGTTTGTCAGGACGTTGATCACGTCATGTATTACGTTACATGCTTACATGAAGTATACTTGAAGTAATTTTCAAGTAACAAAATATGCATATAAACCATAGAAATATAAACTAACATGGAACGGCTCTGTCGTGTAAAAACCCTGTACGTGAGCGACCACACTAAAGGTAGCTTGTTTAAAAGGACAGTAATAGTGTGCACAAGTGGGACACAAATTGCCGAACAGTCAAGGGAAGCTTCTTGAGTGAATGGTGCCGTGCCAAGTCAATATCCGGGGGGCATAGATTTTATGCCAGGAATTTTATTCGCCCCGCTTTTAAAACGTCCCTCTTATTATTTCTGCATATTTTGGCCTGCACTGCCTGACCACTACTACGGAGTGAACTCAAACACATCAGGAATTGTGCTACGCGTAATATGGCTTACAGCACAACCTTCTATATTACAAGCCATGAACAAGGAAAATATTGAGAGCGAATTTCCGCTCAATCGGACCACAACTCGGTGAAATCACGTTATGTTGTTAGTGTAATTTGGAGAATTTGGGAGAATTTGGTGGTCCGATTCTCTCAATTGAGATTCTTGTTCATGGCTTGTAAAGATAGAAGGTTGTGGCTTACAGCCATTCCGTGTTTAGTTTATATTTCTATGATATAAACTCGTCCTGACTTCAAGTATACTTGAGTCAAGTAAATCACACAAATTTGTCTGATTGACTTGAAAAAGCTCATGTAAACGCTACTTGAATTCTCGAAATTTTGCATGTGTATTTTTTTCTTGGAACAAGAAGAAAATAAAGACTGTGGTGATTGTATACTTTTGATACAATCTTTTTAAAGTTATTTATATTATAATATGGAGTTAGTTTCTGTTATAATAGGAACGGTCAAATGTCAATTCAAGAAAATTTCAAGACATTTTGAAGTCAAGTAAGTGAACCGAAAACGCGACTTGAGTTTCAAGTAAATTTCAAGTCAATAACTGAAGTAAATAATGTAAACCTAATGATGGTATAAGCTTAAAGGAGAGGAGGTGGTTTCAGGTTATGAAGAAGATGGCTGATTGAAAGAGATGGCGATAAATCCTGCTCTTGAAAACTAGGGTGCTGTAAGAGTTCCGAAATACTGACAGTGGAGAATGGTTCTATTTATTTATGAACGAATTTCTTGTACGTAGTTTGCGCGAGAAGGGGGATGTAGGCTGTGGGAATGAGCCTGCCGTTGCGATAAAATATAATACTCGAAGCAGCAGGGTGATTGTTTCAATAGATCAATTTCTATGGTAATAGTGATAAAGTTTTGTGGGGGCTGCACCATTCTGACGATGGCTTTAAGGGTCAATGTTAGAGCAACTGCCTACAGCGCCGATTAGTTTGAAGGGCCCTGTTTGTACGTTATCTAGCAATGCTAGGGTGGCTTTCGAAGCCACAAGTTGTATTTGAGTAGAGGCCGAATATATGTAAGATTTGTATTGTTACGTTTTTACGGCTTAAAGTATTCGTGGAATTAATTAAGGAATACACATTTTAAATGTTCACACAAAAGTTTAATGACTACAAACACAATTCTTAAAGTTCCCGAATTAACAATTGCAATTTAATATTTATCACTAATAACTGCCATTTATTGCCTTCTAGTCCCTTGATTAGTTCCACATTTTCGCTTTAGGTCATTTCGATCACATAGAACACTTTAATCGCTTTTCTATTCAAAAATTCACTATAAATGCCGCTGCCACTGCATTTATATATTCAAGCTCCTCCCTGATCCAAATTCTAGATCTTTCTACTTCAATCTGGAGAGAGCCCTCTATTACTGCAATGTTAAAGTACCATTTCCATGGACTAAAAATCCAGATTGGCTGTGCGGACGTGCAATCTTAGCCCCCAAGAATGGCCATGTCAACAAACTTAATGAACAAATTCAAATGAAACTCTAAAATACAAATCGAATCGATTGACACAGTAATGGACGAAGAACAAGCAGTCAATTACCCAATTGAATTTTTTAGTTCTTTGGAGCCACCAGACACATAAAAACCTGTATACCGACTGTATAATTAAATAAAAACCACGGTATACAGAAGCAAGGTAATGTAAAAGACTGAATCTCGTTTTAGTGCGACGTCACTCGGCGACTCTTCCCATATAAAATCGAAATTGTTCTTGTTATTTCTGCATTATGTCGCCGGATGACATCACCTTTTTCTACGATATTCGAAGCTGTCAGTCTCTTTTACATTACCTTGTTTCTGTATACCATGAATAAGAACGACTTGTCTAGAAATATGTGTTTCCAAGTCCACCAAAAAAATGTTTCAAATGCGCCCATGTTTTTATTTTAGTCTGTTAAAAGTCCCAGAATATTACTTAATCCGCTGACGCAGCGACACAAAGTGCTCCTTGGCAAACGACATGAGAAGACAGCACACTTTTCAGAATTTTTCTTTTTATCGAAAAATATGCGAAGATGTATTGTGTTGCAAAGTAGTGCATTTCACAATTCGCTTTATTCCGTTTTGAGACGCATGTCAAAATTATTATAATTGTTTGTTTACAAAAATGTACCATAAAACACAATAAATTTCTGTGCAACAGGTTGAAATTCTGGCCTCAAAGAGTTTAATGTCATACAATTTTTATTTTCATAACTTTTCCTTCTTTTCAGGATCAGGGAGAATCGTTTCAGGAAGTTAATTTACGTCTGTGGACATCATGGAAATTGTTATTTTAGAAGAATTCAATTTCTGCAATTGCCTGCATAATTTGCTTTAAAAAAATAAATAACTGAATTATGCAGTTGACAGTAGAAATTTAATTCTTCTAAAACAACAATTTCTATGATGTCCCCAGACGTAAACCAACCTGCTGAAACGATTCTATATCGATTCATATTTTCGGAGAAACCTCAAATATATAAAGACCTTATGTACACGAACTCATTTCGAAAAAACGAAAGAAACTAATCGCTTTTGCGATTCGACCTAGCGGGCCTTTTCGTTCTTTTTTATACGCTTTATATTAGCTTGACCTGTATGTTGTATGTTGTATGCTGTATGTTGTATGTTTCATGTAAACAAATCTTGCAACTTGATTTTTACCCACTTTCATGTAACGGATCAACTTGAAATTTTGCAAATATGTACAGTTTGCGTGACAATGAAATCTGACAATTTTGTAAAAAAATCAAGATGGCGGTTCCAAGATGGCGGCTGAATTTTGCAATTGTGCTTCCCGACCGCCGACATGGGTATCAAATGAAAGGGTATGACAAGTAGAATACAATTAGCTATGTGGCGTCATTCAAAATTCAAAATGGCGGCTAACACAAAATGGCCAACTACCTTTTTCTTTACACCCACTCGCTATGGGTATGAAATGAAAGCAAATGACAAGTAGAATACTTTTAGATCTGTGGCGTCATTCCAAATTCAAAATGGCGGCCAACACAATATGGCGGACCACCTTTTTATACGCTTTATATTAGCTTCACCTGTATGTTGTATCTAGTATGTAAACAAATCTTGCAACTTGATTTTGACCAACTTCCATATAACCGATCAACTTCAAATTTTGTACATATGTATAGTTCGCGTGACAATGCAATCTGAACCATTTTGTAAGAAAATCAAGATGGCTGTGCCAAGATGGCGGGTGAATTTTGCAATTGGGTTCTCCAACATGGGTATCAAAGAAAGGGTATGACAAGGGCAATATAATTAGCTATGTGGCGTTATTAAAAATGGCGGCCAGCACAAAATGGCGGATTACCGTTTTTCTTTACAACCCACCTCATATTGGTACCAAATGAAAGGGTATGACAAGTAAAATACTATTAGCTATGTGGTGTCATTGTAAATTAAAAATGGCGGCTGGCACAAAATGGCGGATTGCCTTTTTCTGTACAACCCACTCGGTATAGGTATCAAATGAAAGGGTGGGACAATTAGAATACTAGGAATTGTGTGAGTTATCCCCCCTCGGTATGAGTATTAAATGAAAGTGTATGACGAGTATAGTACAGTAAGCTGTGACGTCATTTTAAATCTAATATGGCTGTCATTACAAAATGGCGGAAGACATATAATAGACTAAAAAGTAGAAAATAAAAAATATAGTTTAAAAAAACTAAAAAATACGCTTTTATTTTAAAATGAACTAAAAAGTAAAAATTTATTTTGAATGTAAAGTTTTTATTGTTCTAGCCAGTATATGGAAACTACCTAGCTTTCGAAATGTAAAAAGGCGTGGGACTCTTTACCTATATTCTTAGCGCCCACGCTTTTTTACATTTCGAAAGGTAGGTTGTTTCCATATTCTGGCTAGAGCAATAAAAACTTTACATTCAAAATTATTTTTTACTTTTTAGTTCATTTTAAAATAAAAGCGTATTTTTTAGTTTTTTTAAACTATATTTTACTTCGATTCAATTCGAAACCGGCTTCGAGATCGCAATTGTAGTTCATTTTAATGATTCGCTATCGATTCGATCTCAAATCATAATGTTTGCTGGGCACCTTCATGTAACCGATCAATTTCAAAGTTTTGCACATATGTTCGCGTGACAATGCAATCTGTCATTTTGTAAAAAAATCAAGATGGCGGCCGAATTTGACAAGCAGAATACAATTAGCTTTGTGGCGTCATTTAAAATTCAAAATGGCGGCCAACACAAACTGGCGGACTGCTTTTTCCTTTACAACCCTCTCGATATGGGTATCAAATGAAAGGATATGATAAGTAGAATACTATTAGCTTAGTGGTGTCATTCCAAATTTAAAATGGCGGCCAACACAAAATGGCGGACTACCTTTTTATTTATAACGCCGCCGGTGTGGGTATTAAATGGAAATGTATGACTAGTATAGTACAGTAAGCGGTGTGACGACATTTTAAATCAAAATGACGGAAGACATATAAAAGACTAAAAAGTACAAAATAAAAAATAGAGTTTAAAAAAACTAAAAAATACGCTTTTATTTTAAAATGAACTTAAAAGTGAAAAATAATTTTTAATGTAAAGTTTTTATTGCTTTAGCCAGTATATGGAAACAACTTATCCTTGGAAATGTAAAAAAGCGTGGGGGACTAGCGAAAAGTTCCGGTGTTACTAAAATAAGAATATAGATAAAGAGTCCCACGCTTTTAATACGCTTTTATTAGTTTCACATAGTTACAGTAAACAAATCTTGGAAGTTAAATTTGACCCATTTCCCGCTTTCCGATTGAGTTGAAGTTTTGCACATATGTATAGTTCAGGTGACAATGCAATCTGACCATTTTGTAAAAAAATAAAGATGGCGATTCCGAGATGGCGGGCGAATTTTGCAATTGTGCTCTCGGCCCTCGACATGGGTATCAAATGAAACGGTGTGCCAGGTAGAATACAATTAGCTGTGTGGCGTCACTCCAAATTAGAAATGGCGGCCAACGCAAAATGGCGGATTACCTTTTTCTTTGTGTTCCCTGGCCACCCGGCATGGGTAGCAAATGAAAAGGTATGACAGGTAGAATACAATTAGCTGTGTGGCGTTATTCCAAATTTAAAATAGCGGCCAACACAAAATGCGGAAGACATAAGTATAATAGACTAGAAAGTAGAACACATAACCGATCAACTTAAAATTTCGCACACACGCGTAGTTCGCGTGACAATGCAATCTGACCATTTTGTAAAAAAATCAAGGAAGCGGTTCCAAAATGGCGGCTGATTTTTGCTACTGTGTTCCTTGGCCAGCCGGCATGGGTATCAAATGAAAGGGTATGACAGGTAGAATACAATTAGCCATGTGGCGTCATTCCAAATTCAAAATGGCACCCAACACAAAATGGCGGAAACCACATAATAGACTAAAAAGTAGAAAATACAACCGATCAACTTCAAATTTTGCCTACATTCGTAGTTTGCGTGATATTGCAATCTGACCATTTTGTAAAAAAAACAAAATGGCGATTCCAATATGGCGGCCGATTTTTGCAATTGTGTTCCACCGAGCCCACGACATGGGCATCAAATGAAAGAGTATGACAGGAAGAATACAGTAAACTGTGTGACGTCATTTTAAATCTAATATGGCCGCCACCACAAAATGGCGGAAGACGTATCTGCGGTGCTAAGGCAGAACCCAATATGTCAAAATAGGTAATTGTCGATATTGGGTCATGTAATATTGGATTGTGCCAGCGCCGTATTGTAAGCATAGGGACATATCATCGACTTAGAGTGTAAACCTGATAACTAACTTTAATGAAATTTTACAGCGCGGACAAAACACTTATAATAATTTATATTTGTAGCTTAGAAAACCTAAAATATAGTTGGTTTATTTTGTAATATTGTATAGTAAATACTGTGGTTGAGACTACTACTACTTTCTAAGCTACAAATATAAATTATTCGAAGTTTTTTGTCCGCGCTGTAAGGATTCATTAAAGTTAGTTAGTAGGTTTACACTCTAAGCCGACGATATTGGACTCCTTAGTGTTGAAACTAAATTATTTTAGAGAAACAGTCTACAATATTGGCTTTGGGGAACATTTTCTTTAATAAACTTGCGACTGTTGGCAATGTAAACGATAAATCGTTTTTTGACATATCGGGTTCTGCCTTAGCACCACAGATATAATAGACTGAAAAGTAGAAAATAAAAATAAATAGTTTAAAAAAACTAAGAAATACGCTTTTATTTTAAAATGAACCAAAAAGTAAAAAGTAATTTTGAATGTAAAGTTTTTATTGCTGCAGCCACTTATAGCCCAGTCGTCGGAGCCAAATTTAAACCGAAAGCTATCACAAAATGTGATCTCGCTGAAAATTGGGACTCAGGTACTTTTTTGGGTGTAGATAACGATAAAAACATCTTTGCTGCTCTAAAGTGTATGCTAAGTTCACAATATCGAAAACAAATTCGAAAATTTGGTTTTTGCTTTATATATCGAAAAATAAACAAAAATTCGAAAAACTAATAGCACCACGTGAAAGGGCGGAAAATTTTATTAAAATTTATATTATAACTTATTTTAAAAAAAAATGTTTTATTATTATAAAAAAATATTAAAAATAAGAAGCAAATTCGAAAAATCTAAGCGCCCCAAAAGGTTGAATTCAAATTTTCGCGTTCGGAAAAAACTAAAGTATCCTTGCCTAAAATGTACGCAACAATAAAAATAAAAAAAGCATTTTAAAGAGGACACTCTAAGCTTTCTAAGAAAGCCTTTCGTTTTTAACTTTTTGTTTTTTTCTCATAGAAAATTTGACCGGAAGTTATAATTTGTAAAATTCTCACTCATGTTTATAAAATTGAAGAACAAAAAAATCCTTGTGCATTTATCATCATTAGACATTTACTTTTGATGTAAAAATAATTAAAATGATACACATTGTCTCTGTTTAATAAAATTTATGTTATGTGTTGCCGGCACCAGACGAGAGAAGTGAAAGACTGCCGGCGGCCCGGGCACGTCTTTCTTCTTCTTCATCGTGTGCCGGCTGTTTTTGAAAATAAAAATGGCGTCGAATGAATGCTGTAAGAAAAAATGAATAATATAAAACTTAACTTTATTAAATAGAGACAATTACCAAGTTTATAGCAGCAAAATTAAATCGATTTATCTTAAAGTTACGCCAAAATTTCGAATTAACGTATAAACGGATCAACTTACATTCTTATAACTTAGGCTTAAGCCGAAAAATTTCGGTTTAAGCCATAATTCGAATTATCCCGTTTATATGACAAAAAATTTTGGATGATCCATAATTCGAATTATTTTTGGAGTAGCTATAAACTAGGTAAATGTGTATCATTTTAATTATTTTTACATCAAAAGTAAATGTCTAATGATGATAAATGTACAAGGATTTTTTTTTGTAAGCCTCTATTAATATGTCTTCAATTTTATAAACATGAGTGAGAATTTTACAAATTATAACTTCCGGTTAAAATTAAAAACTAATGTCTTTCTTAGAAAGCTTAGAGTGTCCTCTTTGAAATGCTTTTTTTATTTTTAGAGGACTTTAATGCATAATTTTTTTTAATTTGGCGTTTTAAGCATGTTTAAAGAAATATTTAATTTTGTTTACCCCATTTACGAATTTCATGCTGCTATTTATTAGCTGAGACCCGCAGTGAAATGCTTCGATTTTTTCATGACGTATTATTTTTTATACAATTTTGATTCATAAAAATACTATTAAGATAAACTGGTTCCGTGCAACATGCAAATATACTGTCTTATTATTGAAAACCACTCTCTAAAGATAAATATTCAAATTACCACGAAAAAAGGCATTTTTTCGATTTTTTTCATTTTTCCGGTCATTGTTTTTTTACCATTTATCGAAAGTAGACGTAACAACGAGTAAGTGAGCCAAAACAAAACTCCGTAGGAAGCGTAGTTTTAAGAGGAATCGCAATTAAAAATGCCGCTTTTTTTCAAAAAAAATTAAGTTTAACAACAACCACTAAATATTTCCGCCTGAAAAAATTACTGCATTTTTGCAACACTAAAAGGTATCTTTTGCCCAAGTTTCAGCTTCATAAAATTTTTTTTGTCAACGAAAAAAATTAAAAACCAAAAAACCGGTTTTCCGCAATTTTTTCGAAAAATGTTGAGGTTAGGGTAAAAACGGTTCACACAAAAGTTGTAGATCTTTTTATTTCCTACAACTTGTACCTTTGACTTTTTTCGATAGGATACACAGTTTAGCCAGAAATCGCGAAAAACTGTTGTCAACCCCCAAACACCCCCCCCCCTTTCCACCACAGATAGCAGCTGTCCGTTCGATTTATTTTTCCCTCTTTTAAGGGGTAACACCACTGTAGGATTTTGAAAAAATGGAATTTTTGTTTTTTGGCTTGAAATATACTTCAGGATAACAAAAACAATGTGCAGTTGGTCCTATAACAGAAAAATAATTTTGAAGGATTTAATTTTCGATTTTCCCCGGCGCCTCGGAGCGCGCGTTGGTCCGACTTATTGCTTGTATATTGCGTTTACCAGTCGAAATAATAAGTGCTGCTATAGCAAAAAGGTTATTTGGGTTCCCCAGGTGTCCACCAGGGTGCGCTACAAAATAATAAACGTATTTTACAGTACATCGCACAGTGAAGGTAAAATACAATTTTCAAAGATTAGAGTACTTTCAAAACTTTAAGCGCGATTATCTGGAAACCATGTTTTTCGAACTGGGTGGACGGATTACTCGGAGACTATTGCATGGATCGGTTTGAAATTTTGACATTAGCTTCACAATTGCATTCTTTACAAAAGTACGTAGCCGTTTTTTGATTCGTTGTAAAAAAAAATTTTTATAAACAATTTACTGCTCATTTTTTTGCCGAAAATCAATTTTTTTTTCATAAGTGCGCCATTTTTACAAAAATCAGTTTAAAAAAAAATCCTACGTACTTTTATGGGCAAGGTCAAATAGATTACGAAACTATTTGGATTTTGTTCCAGGTCTTCAGCTTTCGGAGAAATCCGTCCACCCGTGGAGGCCCTTAACAAAAAGGCGATTTCGAAAAACGACTGTGGCGCCACCAGTTTGTAACAAAAAGTCAATAAAAAAATTTTTTTTTACACTTTAATACATGTTTGATCAATCGCCTGAAAAGAATTTCGATCCCTTTTTCCATATTTTTTAAATTAATTCCCAAAATTTGGCCTTTTTTCGCACCTCTACAGTGGTGTTACCCCTTAAAGAGCTTGTTCGACAATATCCCGCTGTCAGATTGCTGTAACGAATTATGTTTTTCCTTTCTCATTTTTGCAACTAATTCTACTGGACTATAGGTTACTGAGCCAGTAAATAAATTACACAGGTCTGCGATGAAAAAGTTTTTTGAATATGTTTACATGATTTATAGATTTTGGGCTACTGAATCAGAATATGAACTCAGTTTCACGTCCTGATTTTTTTTTATTCATACATACATACGAATATATAGTACATGTAGATTTACTTTTAGAAAGACTCTATTAAAATAATTAAATATTTTTATCAGGTTTTAAGGAGTAAAATT
The DNA here is from genome assembly GCA_963855945.1 of Thereva nobilitata. NCBI lineage: Eukaryota > Metazoa > Arthropoda > Insecta > Diptera > Therevidae > Thereva > Thereva nobilitata. The sequence goes on from OY979694.1 coordinate 142,368,705, forward strand.
AATGTTTACCTAATTAGTATAGTTTATTCTATACATCCCTTTATACCTGCAAAGTTAAAGGAGGGCATGTTCACAGGACATGACATCAGAAAACTAATCAAGGATGCAAACTTTAAAAATGTCATGACAAACCTAGAAGAAACTGCCTGGAATTCTTTTAGAAATGTTGTTTTGAAATTTTAAGCAACGTAAAACATCCTGATTATAAAATATTGTCCAAGAAATGTTAAGTCATTATAAAAATTTAGGGTGTAATACGAGCCTGCAAGTTCACTTTTTGAATTCACACATTGATCATTTCCCCAAGAATCTAGGTGACTACAGTGAGAAACAAGAAGAACGGGTACACCAAGATGTAAAAGAGATAGAAAGGAGGCATCCTGTTGGGACGTCAGTATGATGGCGGGCTATTGTTGGATGATCCATAGAGATGAACTGAAAAAAATTCATAAACGGATACTAGCTAAAAGAAGCTTTTCCGCAAAAAAACAAAAAAGTTATTGATCCTCACATTTTGTATTTGTTTGTGTTTTTATTAAAATTATAATTTCATAGTTCAAACTTTAGATATAGATAGTTTTATTTAATTGACAATAAAAAAAGTTTTACCTTCCTTACTTTGTTCGGAAAGTTTTGCGGTTTGTGTACATACCATTGAGAAAATGTAGTTTTTGTTTTCACTGCATTGACCGTTATAATAAAATCGCACTGGGGTGGAAGCACGTAAGTCGTTTCAATCGACCTCTTCATACAAAAATTCAGAATTTTCGTATGAAGAGGTCGATTGAAACGACTTACGTGCTTCCACCCCTGGTTTAACTCTCTTGTAGACACCTAAGATTTCCTAGTTTGTTGGTAAGAGTGCTTCCTCTTTTACAATACTGGGATTAAGGCATACTCCCTTATTTTTCTACTAAGACTGAGGGTGTTGATAAAGAGAGTGGACATTTTTAACTATGAAAAATAGTCGAAACGGCAATGTTCCCAAAACTGGCGAACTGTCTTTCTCGATTACATGTGCACTATCAAACTAATATCTGAAAAAATTCGAGCAACCGAAAAATGTTCCCTTTTGTAAATACTGGCAGAAAATAAAATTCATAAATTGGCACCATGTTCCTTACTTGCTTTTTAAAGGCTATATCGATATGGTTGCTTCTGTAATAATCACATCCTTGCATCAATGCTGCAATCGGGATACCATTGATTTTGCATAGATACATTTAATATGTTAATGCTGATATCATTGATATACTCTCGCATTTCAATTAAACGAAATTAAATACCTCCCAGACAGATTTAAATCTTCTTAGGATTTAATTCAAATGCCTGAATCGCAACAAGCTACCCCTGGCCACCATTAACCCGTTATCCGTTCTTTATACAAAAGTAATTTTCAGTAATTAAAAAATGCATTCACCACTCTCACGCTAGCTTAATTCTATCCATTTGAATTCATCTAGTAAAGCCCCATAACATGCTCCCAAAGGGGAGGGCTATGGGGAGCCGGCGAGAATTCTCATGTCCTTTACAATTCCAGAAGTCGTCCTGCAGTTTCATAGGAACCCGCCGAGTGTTTCATAATGAGCAGATTTTTAATGATGGAATTAATTTAAGCTTCGACGGGGTAGAACGAGGCCGAGTATGAATATGTACAGACCGCACTGCATATATTCACGTTAATTGTATTTGATGTTTTTTAATACTTTTTCAGTCGCCTTTCGTTCATGGTTTTCATATATTGTTTGGAAGGAAAAATTCAAATGGGTTAAATTCCAATTAAATATTTTTGTCGACATAATTCGAATTAGCTATGGCAACATCTTCTGCTTATGAAATTTTTAAAGAATGTTGTATGTCATAAACTGCTCTTGTAGAACAAAAATGGGAAATCCTACTTTAACAGAAACTGTATTAAATTGGATCTATTAGATAATCAAATAAGTTCATCCAGATTTTTATGGTGAAATATACATACATTGAAATAAAATAAAATAGCTAATATTTAACAACGCAGACGCTTTTCAGAACGCTTTCAAAAAAAATTAGGCCATTTGGTTCTACTTCTACACTAATTCATGCTAATTTGACACGATTAATTACAATAATTATAAATAGTGCAGTGAAATTAGTAAATGAAATTGCATTTTACGATGTAAAACATTTTTTTTGGCATTTATTCGTGTACATCTGACAATGAAAAAACCAAGTTTGTGGGGTCGCAGTGGGTTGGGAAAAGCCGCCATCTTGAACAGGAGCGAGAGCTTGTTTATTTTAAATAACTCGTTTACATGCAATGATAGTTGAAAATGATCAATGGCAAACTTGTGGATTTTTTGGCTTAATGCCCATTAACAAACTTAAAGTCCTCGTACTTACCTTTAGAATGAGCCATTGATCGTCGTTATCGCTTTAATTATGTATTTACATCTCATGTCAAAATTAGAGAACATCAGTTAAAGTTGGCTCTACTTCAACTTCAACACTCAAATTAAATATTATTTCCGAAATTCGGAATTGACATCTGTTTGTCGCTGTCATCATTTTAAATTTAAAAACATAAAAAATATTAAAAATAAGCAAATAATTACAACAAATTTCAGTTGAGAACTTTACGAAGACATATTTTCTGAAAATTGGATTAATAAAAACGTAAATTTCAGTTGTTTTTATGGGTCATTAGATAGCAGTACCATACATTTTTTTCCGAAAGAGGTAGTGTGAATTCAATTTCAGTTAGCAGAAATCTCGCCAAATTCAAAAGACTTGACTTAAAAATTAAGTAAATTTTACTTTTAAATTAAATAAACTTCGATTAAACAGAAGTTTTAGCAAAGGTCGAGAATTTTGTGGGCGGTTTCTTTTGTGAATATTTTGAATTTAACAGCTGTTATTGACATTTTTTCAATTTTGTACAAAAGTTTCACTTTAACACTGTGCACATAGCAAAATTAGCACTTTAACATTGTGAACCCGGCATAAAGTGCTCATTTTGCTATGTGCACAGTGTTAAAGTGCAACTTTCGGAAAAATTTAAGAAATGCCAATAACAGCTGTTAAATTATAATTATTCAAAAAAGAAACTGCCCACACAATTCTTGACCTTCGCTAAAACTTTTATTTAATTGGAGTTTAGTTAATTTTGAAGTAAAATTTACTTCATTTTTAAGTCAAGTTTTTTGTATTTGGCGAGATTTCTGTTAACTGAAATTGAATTCTCACTATGTTTTTTGGAAAAAAAGTATGGTACTGCCATCTAATGACCCGTAAGAAAAATTGTAAAATTCATTTTTAGTCCAGTTAAATAAGGAAATTCACTTCGCAATCCTTTGTAACGGGGCGGATTTTTCTCCATTTTCTTCTAAATTGTTTCAATAATATATGATAAAAAATCCGCCTTCTAAAAAGTGCCGCTGCAATAGTTATTAAACAAAAGAAGTGCTAAATTATGGTTTTCTCCGAATAGCTTTTAAAATATAATTTTTCCGAAAGAGGAAGACATTTTAAGTAAATTATGTCTAAGAAACTTTTTTGTACGATCAAATCCCTGGGAGATGCGAATTTTTTAATTAAGGTGTAATACATAGATAGCTTCATAGTATGTTTGTATGAGCAAAAAATGGGACGCGCTCCGTACAAAAATGGCTATAACTTTTGATTGGTAAAAGCAAATGCAAAAAACCAAAGTGCTTATTAAAGAAAAAACTTAGTCGTTCCATGTACTTAAATGATAGAAAACTTATTTAAACAATTATTATTAACTAATAATTGGAAAAATATCACTTGTTTCAGTAAATCTTCTGCAAATTTGTGAATTGGTTTCCTGAAATGGTGCTAACTAATATGTACAGTATTGGCCAATACTAAAGCACCCTCCTTCAATATTTCATAAATTTTTCATTATTTTGATAAAAACTTAATAAAAACAACTATCCAATATTAGTAAATTTATATCTTAATATTTATTTATATATCTAAAATATAAGAAAATTCAAAAATTGTAATATAAATACTCCAGTCTTACAATTCAAACTATACAATGAAATGGTAAACTATTGTACCAGTGGACAAAACTAAAGCACCCCCTCAATTCAATAGAAAATTTACTATAGCGACTGCCTAAACTTTAGGCTCTAAATGATTAACGGTCAGTAATATCGTGAATGATAAAAGACCGAAAAAACATATAATAGGGAGGACTCTTTGCTAAAAGGGACCATCTTTAAATCCTGACATATCCTCAGCACAACTTCCTAAAAACTTCGACTTTGGAATAAGCCAGAGAACAATCCGACGAACAACCGTAAAAGCTGGATTATTAAGTCGAAGGCCCGGTAAAAAGCTGCAAATATCGGGAAAATATATGAAATATGCTTTAGTATTGGCCAATACTGTATGTATTGAAAAAAATTAAAAAAAATCGTATTATAGCCCAGTCACTTTATACAAAAAAACGGATTCTCTTTATTTTGCGGTGGCAAACAATTTCCCAAAAGTCCACAAAGCCAACTGACCGGCCACTCAAGTTACGGAGGGTCAAAGGTCATGAAAAACAGTTTTTCCCAAATATTTCGTAAAATATCGGTTTCACGTAAATTTTGGCTAAGTAAAATTTGTTCGTGAGAAAAATCTTATACTTTTAACCATTAAATCTTATACTTTTCACTAAATTTTACTAAATTTCGTGATAATTGAAGAATTCATTCGAATTGTGAAAATTTTATGAATCACCATTAAATTTATACTTTTACTAAATTTTGTGAAATTTTGTGATATTGAAGAATTCATTCGAATTCTGAAAATTTTATAAATCACCATTCATAAATCTTATACTTTTTACTAAATTTTGTGAAATTTCGTGATAATTGAAGAATTCATTCGAATTGTGAAAATATCAATCACCATTAAATCTTAAACTTTCTTTTACTAAGTTTTATGATAATTGGAGAATCCATTCAAATTTAAGTGGAAAATTTTATGAAACCACAGAAAGTTGCTTTTAACTAAACTGAATATTGTTGTTGAATTTTCACCCTCGTGTAAGTGTGCTTTAGAATTCAAGTCATAAATATACCCACTCATATTATAAATTATAAAACATCGTAACAAAATGGAAGAACAAATGCAGCCAAATCAGGAAGTTGAAACTGAAGACAGTGAAATTATTAATTTAGCTGATGACGGTCTTCCCATTACATTTTTAATTCGGCTTATAAAACCATTCGATGGATCACGCGACGAATTATGCGCTTTTATTGCAGATTGCAACAAAGCATTCGCTTTGGCCGCCGCGAATCAAAAATACTTTCTATTAGACTACATTATTTCGCAAATATCGGGAAAAGCTAAAGCAGCTTGCATAAATCGGAACTTTCAAACCTGGGACGAGTTAAAAAAATTCCTCAAAACTATGTACCAGGATCGAAAACATTATTCCCAATTGTTGTGCGAACTTACTAACCTGAAACAAAACATTAACGAATCAGTGACTCAGTTTGTCTTCAGAGTAGAAACTTGTTTGAAGAGGACCATCAATGCCACTCAACAACAAAATGCAAGCGGAACATCACTTGAAGGTAGATTAGAACTACTAAGTGAAATTGCGTTCAATCGTTTCATATACTTTTCACTGCCGCACATAAGTAATGTTCTCCGCGTTCGTGAATTAAAAACCTTAAATGAAGCTATTTCTATTGCAATCGCCGAAGAGCAGGTACAAAACATGTACCATTCAAGAAACAATTTTATTAATCACACTCATAACATGAAAACTCCTCACAAGCCCGGTAATCTAGTAAGGGTCATTCAAACTGGTAATCACACAACCCAACGTTCTAATCACACAACCCAACGTTCTAATCAGACAAACCAACGTTCTTCTCACACAACCCAAGGTTCTTCTAATCACACAACTCAACGCTCTAATCACGAGCCTGAAAATCGTCAACAAATTAAAGTGTGTAATTACTGCAAATCAAAGGGTCATTTAATTACAGAATGTAGGAAACGACAATACAATAATAGTCGTAAAAATCAATACTTTCATAATTCAAAAAACATGAGTCCAAGACCAGCAGAGGTTGCCCTGGTGGAAAATTCTCTTTAAATAATGGTAACCAATACAAAGTTGTTCTCTTTACCGGAAAAACGTTATCCTATATTTCTATATCTTGCACCGAATCAAAAACATTAAACCTCAAACCCCTCATCGATACGGGAGCTAACGTATCAGTTATCAAAGCGAATTCTCTTGCTCGAAAAACAGCAATAAATAAAAATTGGCAAATCCATATAAACGGAATTAGCCTGAATCATTCAATTAAAACTATTGGATGGACCGACTTAAACTTAAATTTCAATAGAAATACATCTTTTAATCACTGCTTCCACGTTATAAACGAAAGTTCGAACATTCCCCTCGATGGAATACTAGGAGCCGATTTTCTTAAACCAAATAAAGCTATCATTGACTATGAAATACAAGTTCTACGAATAAAATACAGCTCAACTCCAATCATTTGCAACCCTAATCATAATCATATGCAATCCCCAGAACCTAGAACTGAAACTTTAATTGAAGTAAAGGTTCTTAATCCCTGTATAAAAGAAGGAACTATTCCCGACTTTTCCATAGGAAAAGGTATTTATCTTTGTAGGGGTTTCACTAAAGTCAATTCTAACTCAAAAGCCCTTGCATCTATTTTAAATACAACGGAAGAAAAATTTTAATTAAACCAAATCCAATTAAAACTAGAACCTATTCCAACTGAATTCAGCAGTCTCAATCCAACGGAATTTGATCAGTATCAAACATTAAATGCTAATCGTACTACACCGCATTTTAAATCTATAACATCAGCTGAATCAGCTGCCAAATCAAAATCAATCCTAAATCATAAACCTACTACTTCAAATTCTAATTCTACAAATTCAAAATCTATATTTATTACTAATTCTCAAACTCTTCCTATTGCAAATAAATCAAATCGATTAAACGAACTCATGCAAAATCTTCGAATATCTCACTTAAATTCCGAAGAAAGGGAATCACTAATTAAGGTATGTAAAGAATACAATGACATATTTTATTTGAAGGGAGACATCCTCTCTGCAACCTCGGCAATAAAACACGAAATCATTACTAATAATTCCGCACCAATTGCTGCGAAAACTTACCGCTATCCTCAAATTCATAAAGAGGAAGTAAACTCTCAAATAGCTAAAATGCTTCATCAAGGAATCCTTAAACCCTCTGTATCACCTTGGTCAGCTCCTCTATGGGTCGTAAAAAAATTGGATGCCTCTGGGAAACAGAAATGGCGCGTCGTAGTTGATTACAGGAAGCTCAACGAAGTAACAGTTGGGGACGCCTATCCGCTCCCCAATATCTCCGATATTCTTGACCAATTAAGTCATTCTGCATACTTCACTACATTGGGTTTAGCTTCAGGCTTCCATCAGATTGAGATGAAGGCAGAGGATTGTCAAAAATCTGCATTTTCTGCTCCGACTGGTCATTTCGAATTCGTTCGAATGCCATTTGGACTAAAAAATGCACCCGCCAGGTTCCAGAGACTAATGGATGCTGTTTTAACTGGTATCCAAGGTCTTCATTGTTTCGTATATCTTGACGATATAGTCATTTACACTCCCAACATTCAAGTTCACGAAACAAAACTTAGGGATATTTTCAAAAGAATTCGGTCACATAACCTAAAATTGCAACCGGACAAGTGCGAGTTCATGCGTACTGAAGTTGCCTATTTGGGGCATATCATTACTAGTACCGGAGTAAAACCAAATCCAGATAAAATTCAAGTTATCTTGAAGTACCCAAATCCACGTAACCCTAAAGAAATTAAATCCTTCTTAGGCCTTGTCGGTTATTATCGACGTTTCATCGAAAACTTCTCTCTAATCACCAAACCTTTAACAAATCTTCTCAAGAAAAATATATCATTCGTTTGGAAAGAAGAACAAGAAAAATCTTTTAACATTTTAAAACAAAAACTCATCTCTGAACCGATATTGCAATATCCAGATTTTTCCATAGAATTTATTCTTACAACCGACGCATCGAATTTTGCGATCGGAGCCGTTATAAGTCAGGGTAGTGTTGGTTCTGACTTGCCGATAGCTTTCGCTAGTAGAACACTTAATAGAGCCAAATCAAATTACAGTACTACCGACCGAGAACTTTTAGCCGTTGTTTGGGCTACTAACCACTTTAGACCGTATCTATACGGACGACATTTTAAAAACATCACCGATCATAGACCATTAATCTGGCTTTTCAACATTAAGGACCCTGGTTCGAAGTTAGTCAGATGGAGACTAAAACTGGAAGAATACGATTATGGGGGCCTCGGTAGTCTAGGGAGTAAGGCGCCTGGCTACTATCCCAGAGGTCCCGGGTTCGAATCCCGGCAGAGCCCCACGGTCCTTCGCCTTTCCCACCTTCTTTCTTCTTCCCTCCTTACATTCCTCATTCCCCCTGTCATAGCCTTCCCGCATTGCCCCGCTCCACCAAGCGCATGTCATCGGTTGGTTGATGGGATTCAACTCGTTTCAGGAGGCATAACACTCCAGCGAGTTGTTTCTCATTGCCCTGATGCCAGAGTCGCGGTAGAAATGTTTGGGGTTAGGTGGTTGTCACAGTTCCTTTCTACTTCTCTCTTCCCCTTCACTATCTATCGACTAGAGCTTGCTGTTTGACATTGCACTCTATACGAAGAAAATAGATTGGCGACAGTACAAAGGGCTTTCCCTGAGCTCTAGTCTTCCACATAAAAAAAAAATGTACAAACCAGGCCGCGTAAATACTAATGCCGATTGTCTTTCTCAAATTCCACAAGAAAATGAAGCTATTATTTCATATATCGAAACCAAAGAAACCTTCAACGATTACGTAAAATTTTACTATAATTCTTTAAGTCCAAAAATATATGATTTTTGCGAAACTAATGACATATTAGACATATTAAATTCTAAAGACCCTATAGCATATATAACAGCCATAGATCTCAGTGAAGAAAATAAATACACTGACGAAATATTATCCAAATCTACTGACTTTGAAGTAATTAAAAATGTACCTCACGAGCTTTATTCTAATTACAAAACCAAGAGCAATAATCAACAAAGTTATTATCACTGCTTTCTTAACAAAACTTTTATGACATACCCTTATATGCTGATTTCTTTTATACCATGCAAAATCTACGCATTCAATTGGAAAAAGATAACATAAAATCCATCTCAATAGCTAACCCTGTTGATGATTTTAATCAATTTAACTATCAAAAATGTAAAGACATAATACTATTTGTATTTCTTCTTCTTCTTGGATGGCGCTAGAGTCCTTGCAGGGCTCGGGCCTCTCGAAGTCTCCTCTTCCAGTCATCTCTACGTCTTGCTAGCTCTCTCCAATTTGTTATACGAATCTATCCATCTATTTCTTGGTCGTCCTACTCTTCTTCTTCCTGATGGTCTACCATCAAAAATCCTGGCTAGCATTCTATCTTCTGAAGCTCGTACAACGTGTCCGAGCCATCGCAGTCTATTCAGTCTTATGTATGTAGCTATATTAATTTCGTCATACATTTCTTGAAGTTCTTCGTTTGTCCTAATGCGCCATTCGTTCTGGTTAACCCTTACAGGACCAAATATTCTTCTTAAGATCTTCCTTTCGAAGATTTTAAGTTGATTTTCTGTTTGTTGGGTCAATGTCCAAGCCTCAGACCCATAGCATAGAACTGGGCGGATTAATGTTTTATATAGTCTGACCTTGTACTGTCTTGAAATTCCTTTGTTTTTTAGGACAGGGACTAGTGCGAAATCTATGGATGTCGTCCTTTATCTTATTTTCTGCAGTAAGCATTGTCCCTAAATAGATAAAGTTTTCTACAATTTCCACACTATGATCATCAAGGCTGATACTTCGTCCTAATCGTTGTCCTCGTTTTGATACGATCATATACTTTGTTTTTGTGTCATTTACTCGTAGATTGAACTTTGCTGAACTTTCTACAATTTTGGAAAAGATTTCCTTTACATCTTCCGCTTTGCGTCCAATTATGACTATGTCATCTGCGAAGGCTAGTACCTGAATGTTCCTTGTGAAGATGCTATTTGCTCCATTAAACTGTGTTTCCCTCATTATTGCTTCCAGAGCAATGTTAAAAAGTATTGGTGAGATCGCATCTCCTTGTCGCAGACCCGATTCTTGAGGAAAGTTGATCGAGTTGCATCCTCGTATTCTCACTTGTGTTTTACAATTTTTGGTCGTCATTCTGCATAGGTCTATTAATTTCTTCGGGAAACCCATTTCACTCATCTTCTTCCACAACTCTCTTTTATTAAGCAGGTCGTAAGCATTTCTATAGTCAACAAAAAGAAGATGAATATCAATGCTTTCTTCCCAGCATTTTTCAAGTATTTGTCTCATTATGAAAATCTGGTCTGTTGTCGATCTATTTGTTCTAAATCCTGCTTGGTAATCGCCTACTTTATCCTCCAAATGTGGTTTCAGTCTATTAAATAAAATATGTGAAAGCACTTTGTAAGCTGTGTTCAACAAAGATATTGGTCTGTAGTTTTTGCAGTTCATCAATTCACCTTTTTTATGGACTGGGACTATTGTACCTAAAAGCCATTCTTCTGGCAACTTGCTGCTTCTCCATAGTTTTACGATGGGGCTATGTAAGACATGGTATAACTTCTCCCCACCATTTTTTAAGATTTCCGGGGGTATGCCATCTGAACCTGGAGCCTTATGATTTTTTAGTTTCGCTATGGCATTTGCAACTTCTTCTATTGTAGGATCTGGCGTATCGTTTTCTGGGTCATCTGTACTACGGTTGTCTGCTTCTCCCTGTGTTAGGTTTATGTTCTCTTTGAAGAAGTCTCTAAAGTATTTCTCCCACACCTCGAGTATGTCCTCGATACTACTAGCTATATTACCATCTTCTCTTCTTACCATGGTGCAGTTGGGTTTGTATCCTTTCTTAATCATGTTGACTTCTTTGTATTCTATTTCTAAAGTAGTCACGTTTTTTCTTCCTTAATAACTTTTTCGCGTCTCTTCGTGCTGCTACATATTTCTCGTGGTTTCCTCTGGTCATTCTTTCTAGGTACACCTGTCTTGCTTGGTTTTTTATTTCAATGCTTCTCTTGCATTGATCATCAAACCACTGCCTCCTTCTCTCTTGGTTTTGTGTGCCTAATACACTGTTGTTTGTCTCTGTGATTTTTTCTTTTATCGAGTTCCACATCACGTTCAGATCATTTTCCATTTCCAGACTCCTTGCTATTTCCTCTAGCTATTTCCTGTTAACATTCTTTCATACTGTTGTTTTGTTTCTTCATTTTTTAATTTTTCTATGTTCCACTTTGTTTGTTCTATGTCTTGTCGCTAGTTTTTTCGCCGTAATTTTCCCAACAACTAGGTAATGATCGGTGTCTACATTCGCTCCTCGGAAACTCCTTACATCCAGTATGCTACTTCCATGCCTAGTGTTAACTAGAACATGGTCGATTTGGTTATGGTGCCGGCCATCTGGTGATGTCCATGTCCTTTTGTGTATATTTTTATGGTTAAACCAGGTGCTAGCTATTTGTATTTAGAAATTCTAAAATTAAAATAACGATTCATAAAAATGTTATCGTTCACCCATCGGAAGAGCAAATTCCCTTAATTCTGAAGGAATACCACGACTCTCCAATCTCTGGTCATTGTGGATTTCATAGAATGATGAAACGTATCAAACGGAATTATAAATGGCATAAGATGCGAAGTGACGTAAAACTACACATCAAACAGTGTGTTTCATGTCAAACAAATAAAACTCTTCGCAAAACTTATAAAGCACCTATGGAAATTACGAGCACAAGTAACCAACCATTCGAAAAATTAGCTCTTGATATTGTAGGACCCCTTCCATTGTCCGAAAACGGATTTAAATACATCCTCACAATGCAAGACGACCCAACCAAATTTTCATATGCTATACCATTAGCCAACCACTGTGCTGAATCTGTAGCCAATGGTCTTGTAAACTTTATAACTATGTTCGGAATCCCTAAAAATATTCTTACGGATCAAGGCTCAGATTTCACATCGGACCTTATTAAAAATCTCACCAAATTATTTCAAATAAAACATTACTTCACTACTGCATATCATCCTCAATCGAATGGAGCGCTAGAACGATCTCATTCCACTCTAAAAGACTATTTGAAACATTATATAAACGACAAACAAACTGATTGGGATAAATATATTCCACTTGCGATGTTCTCTTACAACGCACACGTACATGCGTCTACTAAATTCAGTCCTTACGAGCTTTTGTTCGGACATAAACCACTTTTACCAACTTCTATCACTTCAACCCCGGAATTCAAATACACTTATGAATCTTACCATGACCAACTAAAATATAGACTAAACCGAACTCATCAAATAGCAAGAGAGAATTTACTCGACGCCAAACAAAGATCAAAGATCAACCATGATCGGAACATTAATACTCCTAGCTTCAAGGTAAATGATTACGTTTATTTGGAAGACACCCAAACTAAAGTAGTCCTATCAAAAAAACTTTCCCCAAACTTTAAAGGACCGTATAAAATAACTAAACTTCATAATAATCAAAATGTTACTATTCAATGCAAAGGCAAACAAACTACGGTTCATAAAAATCGCTTAAAACTCGCCTATCTCGTTACAGGTGCCTCATTACCCTAATTAAAGCGGAACACTTCAAAATAGAGCCCGTAATTAAAGGCAGTGGACTTTTCTACGAACATTTGGGACACGTAAGATTTTACTCTGATTTCTGGCAAATCATTACATATACAAACGTATCCTTTTATAATACGAAACTCTCTTTAATTGAAAACATTTACGAAAAATCACTTCATCTATGCCGCGGTAATGCGTTAAAGCCATACGCTTTCCATTGTGCGCAGACTCTTGATTTCTTATCTATACAAATACCAAAACTACGCCAAAAGGAAGAAACCCTTGCACATTTAATCAATCATCGTAGAAATAAACGTGGAATTTTCAATGCTGGAAGCTATGCACTAAATTGGTTATTCGGAACCCCTGATGGCGACGATGCACAGTATTATAACGATGCTATTAAGAAAGTCGAAGAAGACGACAAGAATATTCAAAACCTCATGAAAGAACAGATTCAAGTAGTTAAAAGCACTATTTCTAACTTTAACAATTCAATTAACTCTCTTAAAGAGAATGAAAGGATTTTCAATGAAAACATAAATACAATTAATAAATTCATAAAGAATACTATTCACTCTGAAACGGTTTTAGAGGGATCACTTGTTATTACTGATCATATGAATGAATTAACTTACCTTGTAAATGAAATGAATGAACAATTTGATCAATTAATTAATGCTATTCTATTTGCAAAAACTAATATATTACATCCAGTTATTATTATCCCTAAACAATTTATAGATGTATTAAATAATAATATTAAATTACTTTCAGATGGAAAGAATTTTCCACTATCTTTAGAATATAATAATGCTTATAAGTTACTAGAGTTATCTAGATTAAGAGTATATTACCAAAATGATAGGTTAGTTTTTATAATTCAAACCCCTTTAACAAAAAATAATATATTTAATGTTTATAAATTATTTCCACTTCCAATTCCACAAGATTCCGATGTTTACGCCTTTATAGACCCTCTATATCCTTCTATCGCAATTTCAAATAATAAATTACAGTAAGTAAACCTGCGAGATTTCACGCAATGTGAAAATTTATCTGAGCATGATCTGTGAAATTCACGAAATCTATTCAACACTGGAAAAACCTACATGCGAAACTACACTTTTAACATCAACCAAAAACAAAATTCCCGAAGACTGTAAAACTCATATGGTGAAAGGCAACATCGAAGTTTGCATACTTTAAAATATAATCAATGGATTTTCGTTTTAAGCAGTCCAGATAGACTTACAATAGACTGTCCTGAAGTAGAAGTATACGACCGAATCATCCAAAATACTGGAATATTAACCCTTGAAGACGGATGTAGGGCATATTCAAAACTCAACCAACTAATTGCTAGCAAGAAAATAACGATAAACTATCACAACATTATACCTGAAATCAATATACTCGAAGATGATTGCTGCCAAAAGGACAACTCGACTAAATCCAACAAGAACGCTTATCTTTCTCCAATCCATCTTACCAACGTACGACTAGACGACCTCAAGCAAGCTTCGCATAAATTGGACATCCTTGGCGATCACATCGATGACCTTCTAAATAAACCACATATCGTACGACATCAGTACTGGTACGTTCTAATTATAAAAGTTATAGCCATGTTCATGGGCATGTTCATCCTTCACAAACTCTTCTCTTATATTGGATTATATACATGCATAAAATTATTGTGTTGGCCGAAACGTGATCAACCTAGGAGATGCCTGGTTGCTGTTTATAATCATTGCTTTAATTCCGAAGGTAATAGCGTTACATCGACTCCAATAACTCGACCTTCCGATGTAGAGGATAGTGAACAAATCGAGCTACCCTTGCGACAAATACCTAGAGTTCAAAGGATAAGTAGCAGGCGATCCTTAAATTCTTCAAGGACCGACGTCACCTATGGATTTTCTACTTCGGATTAATTCTAATCCTTCGAGTAAGGGGGAGGTGTTATGTGTACACAGCACATTCTTTATTATTGCTAAAAGCATTCGCACCACACAACATATCTTTTGTTATCGCCATAGACTTCCGCCGCGCCATATCAAATTTCATCTTTAGCTTCTTCTGAATTAGAGATAAGAATTTCTTAGACTAAGATTTATCTTACGTTGCAAATTATATTGAGTTAAGATTTAAGTTCCTAAGACTTAGAATAAAATCTTTATATCATTACCAGTTTGAACCTTACCGAGTACACATCTCGGAGTTATCAATAAAAGTCAATTTTAATTTAACCAAGATCATTTTGTGTGTTTTACTCACTTTATTAAGTGTTTTTAAAATAGGATAAACGTCCACAACATAAGTGCAATTCCGTTTGCACATAACACTGCATAAAAATGCCTTATACAAAATTTACGTACAATCAATAGTTTTCTAGAAATCTGGGTGACAAGCTGTGGAGCAACGCATACCCATTATCCTATACGAGTGCATGTGTTTGTTGTGTATGCTTGTGGCAGCGTTATCAATGAGATCCCAGCCGCTATCAGATTACAAGCTCGTCATGATTTCCACAGTTTAAGCATTCTTTGGTGCATATAAAAGGGTGGCCATCTGTAGGTTTCTTTTTGAAATTGTTATTAAAACTACACCATTTAATATTTTTCAATGAATGCTGCTTTATTGAAAAGAATATATCTTCCGATTATTTATGTAAAAAAATTCACCCAAATGGCTGCGGCGGCTGGCTTGGCAGTGGCCCATTCTGTTAACCAAATTTTGTTTGTGGCCTTATTTCGCGAATAGCTCGATGGAAGTTTTCCTCAAGTCGGTCAATTGTTAGAATATCGTTGTAGTAACAACGGTACTTAACATTTACCTATAAAAAAAGTCCATCGAATAAATGTTATTTAGTCAAAATTAACGTAAAACAGATAAATTTACGAAATATTTAAGAAAAACTGATTTTTGTGACCTTTGTGTAACATGAGTCATGGGTCAGTTGGCTTTATGGACTTTTGAGTAATTATTTGTGACCCCAAAATAAAGAGAACCCCTCTGGAAAATATCCAGTAGGCATTTCTTAGAGATGATGGGTAGTGGATGCAGAAAAGTAGGATTGCCATGTTCGGTAGCGTGTTGTTGTTGTTGGGGCCCGTCGTGTCTCAATTCGATGTCCGAGGATGCAACCATTGAACCTGAGTTGAACGATGATAACGGTGACCACATTTCGTTATTTTGCTCTGAGATGAGTGTAGAGGAAGATGACGATATGAAAGAAGTGGAAATAGAATAGATAGAGAGATAATAAACAAAATTATATCATAATTTGTAACCAATGGGCTAGGTCTACTGGGGATACCATGTAAAAACGCTGCTTGCATTCTACTTCAAAGGTGGTGCGAAAACGAATGCAGCGCGATGCCGAGTCTTCTCAGCCCCATATCTCGAAAACCATTGGCTCTATGTAAATTCTGTATAGAGCATTTTTATGCAGATTTATCTCACGAACAAACTTTACTTAGCCAGAATTTATGTAAAGCCGATAATTTACGAGATATTTGAGAAAAACTGATTTGCATGACCTTTGACCCTCCGTAACTTGAGTGGCCGGTCAGTTGGCTTTATGGACTTTTGGGAAATTGTTTGCGACCGCAAAATAAAGAGAATCCCGCTGTAAAATCTCCAGTTGTATTTTTTTAGAGGTTCATGTATAAAGTGACTGGGCTATTATTTCAATACGCACCTTTTATTTCACGATTTTCGGGAAAGCGAGCATTTTAATTTTTCCATGCGTAACTTCAATCAATAATAACAATATGTGCAACATACTTATTGACATTTAGTAGGTGGTCAATTTATGGCTGAAAACCCATACTTTACGATAGAATAATTTATTTTATCAAAATATTTAAGTTTTAATGATTTATTTATGCAATAGTAACAAAAAAATTATTATTCCTTAAAAATATGGAATTTTGAAGTGCAATTAACCGTCTGTTATTAAGCGAAAAAACTCTTATTAATGTTCCAAATATATAGATGTTGTAGCTGAGATCTGTACCTTTTATTATGTGCTTTTTCAGAATTTTTAAATAATTCGTTAACTATTGTTTATATCATTATCTTATAAAAAATGTGGAGTTCTTTGAAGATCATGTAAAAGAGAGCAGAATTTCCTATTAAACACATACAAAATTGTCACGCCTATATCTTTAAATGTAGGCTTGCTCTGATGTTTTACATAATTTTTAACCATTGTTTATAACAGGATTTTGTAAAAAGAGGAATTCTTTAAAAATCGTACTAAAATAAAATTCTATAGCTCATTCTATTATGACTGCGATTCGACCAAAAACTTTTTACTCGCCCTTCCAAGTTAGTTTTGCAGTAAAGCATCATCGAAAACTAGGATAAGGATAAGTTATAAATACGAAAAAGCAAGAAAAGTTATAGATAGGGTGACGCAATATCAATAAGAAGTTTCATCATTGCGCCATTTTGGATCCGCCATTTTTAATTTTAAACAACATCTCCGGTTTAATTCTTTTGAATTTAGCGCAATTTCGCATTTAATTTCGCACTAATTGTTTATAATAGCGACAATAAAGAAGTAGCGGCATTTTTTAAGGGGTGGGATTTTATGCGTAGAGCTTTTACAACAATTTAAAAAAAGTTCGAAGACGATACGGCCTGTTACACGGAATTCCAAAGTTAAGCCCGTTTTTTGCCTTATTTTACTGGACTATTTTCATTAAACCAATTTTCAGAAAATATTCATTCGTAAAGTTCTTAAATGAATTTTGTTGGAATTATTTGCTTATTTTTAATATTTTTTATGTTTTTAAATTTAAACTAATGAACATAAATCACCTGTTTTGGTACAACAATTCTGCTTATTCATCAATGCGACAAACAGATGTCACTAATTATTCCCGAATTTCGGAAATAAAATAAGATTTGAGTGTTGAAGTTGAAGTGGAGGCAACTTTAACTAATGTTCTCTAATTTTGACATGAGATGTAAATACAGAATTAGCAAGTGGAATGAGCGAGGCGAAACACAAAATAATTTAACTTTCTTATTGTGCACGAGGCAATAGTTTGGAAGCAATCCAACGCCAAAGTTCGCACTGCACGTGCCTGAAATAACTGATAACGCCATTTTTCGTTTACGGTTGCTCATATGAAAATAAACGGTTGCTCATATGAAAATGAAATCACATGAATGACACAAATGCGGACAATAAAAATATCTTTCAAATGAGCTAGTGATCGAAACTCCATGTCGTTTTATGTCTGCGACACAGCGGATCAAATGTCAAACGCGAAGGTTACGACACTTCTCGTCGAATAACTCGCTTTCAGAAATTAGATTGATTCGGTAGACACGCTCGGCAACGTCGCCGTCGCAGTCGTCTGCATATTGTGCGCCTTCATATATAAGCCGTGTGTTCTATTCGTTTTTGACAGTCGTCGAGGAAAATAGTTTCGCCGTCGCCCTTAGCATGTTTACAGCATAAGTCAGTTTCGCGGCTGAGATGAATTAGAATTTTATCTAACGCACGGAATTTTCTATATTTTTAGTTATTTAACAACTTTGGAAAATTATAGTAATGGGAAATAGTAGCCGAGAATCATCATTTTCGACTTGAAACACCCCACGGTGGTTATCGAAGCGGCCGGCGGCGCCCTAAATGAGGGAGTTGTATTGGAGAAAAAGCCGAATGTATGATTTATATGTACATATATTACAGGACGAGCCGAAGACTGGAGGAGGAACTTGCACCTCTTAAGACATCCCAAGCACTGGGATGCGTGTTTAGCGATTAGGAATATATGGTCATTCCTTCGCAAATCTTTGGCTAATGTCACGCCTAAGATGTTAGGGGATAGGTCGGCCATTAGTTCAACACGACCCACTAACACGGATGGAGAGGTGTTGCACTTTTTATTAGAAATAAGACAGTACTTGGTTTTGGTGGGTTTGAATTCGACACGATTCTTGCTTCCCCAATCTAGAATGAGTTAAATATAAAAAATATATAATATAATATAATAGTTAGTGATAAAAGTGACCTAAAGCGAAGAGTGGTTTGAAGAGCGAATTAAAAAGCGATAAATTGAATTTAATAGTGTGTGATAAATAGTGAACATTAAGAATTGTGTTTTAGCAGTTCTTGAATTGTCTGTTATTGAAATGTGTTTTAGTTTTTAATAAATAAGTTTTGTGTGAAGATTTAAAAAGTGTATTCCTTAATTAATCCTACGAATTCGTTAAGCAGTAAAACCGTAACAATTGGTGTCAGAAGTGGGATTAATTAAGAGAAAAGTGAAATAAGTAGACTTGGAAAATAATTGTGACTGGAATTTAAATTTTGTGCGTGCGAAATAAGGACATAACAACAAAATGGGTCGAAAATTGGTGGAACTGCGCACTGTCGAGTTAAAAAGGGAACTAAGTAAAGGCTCGTTGTCAACGGTTGGAGTTAAAAATTACCTAATCACCCTCCTTCGTGAAGCTATGGTGAATGAAGGTAAGGATGCTGAAAATTACATGTTTGACGACGATGTACAAACTGAGACAGAAGAGGCGACAGTGAGCATGGCAGAACTTTTGAAGACTTTGATGGTGATGAAGGAAGCGCAAGAACGGTCATCAGCAGAGATTAAGGAAGCGCAAGAACGGTCTTCAGCGGAGATGAAGGAAGTGCAAGAACGTTCGACAACAGAGATCAAGGCGGAAGTGCTGGCGCTAAAAGATGAACAAAACTTGTTAACAATAGTTCATGAACGTTCGATCGCGGAGCTGAAAGAATCTATGGAAGAACTGAGGAACAAGTGGGATAACAAAATAGAAAATGTATGATCTGGAAAAACTCGAAAATTCCATGAAGGAAAAACTCGAACATTCTATAAGGAAAAATGAAGAAAAGGTAAAGATTGAACTAGAAACCGTTAGAGCCGACCTAGAAAGGCTAAAGATTCATCACTCAGCCACAGCATCTCACGAAGTCATCGGACTTAGGAAACTTCAGCCTCCAACTTTCGACGGGCAAAGCCCATGGCCTACTCACAAGCTCCAATTCGAAGCAGCAGCAGCGGAAGGAAAAAGCAATGGCCTTAACGTTATCACTAAGGGGCACAGCAGCGGAAATATTACAGTCAATTCCTTCAGAGCATCGAAACAGTTACGGGTTCTTGGTTCAAGCGGTGGAAGTGCGTTATGGCGATCAGCACATGCAAGAAGTCTATCGATTTCAACTTCGAAATAGACTTCAAAAGCCTGGAGAAACTTTACAGCAACTGTGCGCCGATATCGAGAGTTTAGTGCATCTGGCTTATCCTAGTTTCGGTCAAGACTACATTAACGAGGTAGCAAGAGAGGCTTTCCTTAACTCATTTGCCGGCCGAGATCTGCAGCAGCCAGCCAGATTGACCGGAAAGAAGAATACCTCAGAAGTTTTGGCATATGCTCTGGCATACAAGGCAGCGAAGCAAGCAACAAGGAGTGCAGTCCGCCTCAGGGAAATCAACGCGACAGAGGACATCTGCAACCGAATGAACACCTCGGAAGTACGTGGTTGACTCCGATGCTGGAACTGCAGCGAACCGGCTCATCTGCAAAGGAATTGTCGGAAGCGAAGAAAGGCAGAATATCCCGAAAGAGACACAACTTGCTGTGAAACGTGCGGACAGCGGAAAAGTGGCGACCAGAGGGAGGCCGAAAAAACTAACACCGTGTCTCCCCGCAGACAGCAGCAGAAACGAATAAAGACTAACTCCATGGGGCGGGAGTTGGTCGGGGGAATTGAAGCCCCTGGTGTCATTATCATCAAGATCAACCAACGGCAACGTAGCGACAACAGCCTTGTCATCGATGGAAAAATTGGAGCTGAAAAATGCACAATTACTGTAGATACTGGTGCTTCAAAATCTGTCAACGGGCTGATTTGGTCGGTATTAAGTGGCTCAAATACGTGGCTGAAAGACGCACACCAATACAGACTGAAAACTGCAACAGGGGAGCCAGTACGATTATACGGCGAGATCATCATGGATTTTGGATTTTCATATGCGTTCTTGGTATCTGATATAACAGAGGAGTGTATTCTCGGATTGGACTTTATGTCAACACACAATATCCTATTGGACATTGGAGAAGGAACGATGAAATATCGCAACAGAGAAATTCCAATGGATACTGCACTCACCCGGCGACCATGCGAACCTGGTTTTAAACATCGTTTGCGTAACGAGGAAAAGTTACAGAGGATGACTGCTGAGCCAAGTCAGGATGGGATGATCAGGGACTCCGAGATGCTCAACGCGAAGACCGGGATATTTCACCGATTCTGGCATGGAAGGAATACGAGGAAAAGCCTGAATGGAAGAACTATGCAGAGAGAAGCGAAACCCTGAAGAGCTAGTTGGCCCAATGGGATTCACTGCACATCGAGGGAGGAATATTAAAGCGAAACCGCTGGCGATACCTGTCCCTCGCGCTAGAATAAGAGATATTTTAGAGGAGTGTCATAATGGCGCATCAGGAGGACACCTGGGAGTCAACAAAACTTTAGCAAAAATAAGAGATAGGTTCTACTGGCTTCACATGCGATACGATGTTGCAGACTGGTGTCGTAAATGCACAGTTTGTGCCAGCAGCAAGGGTCCCCGAGTAAGAACAAGAGGAGAAATGTAACAATACAACGTGGGAGCTCCATTTGAAAGATTCGCAATCGATGTGGCGGACCTTTGCCAGAGTCAGATCGAGGAAATCGTTACATTTTGGTGGTCATGGACTACTTCAGTAAGTGGCCCGAATCATATGCCATTCCAAATCAGGAAACAGTCACTGTTGCAGAGGAGTTAGTGAACAATTGGATCTGCGGATTTGGTGTTCCTCATGAGCTTCATTCTGACCAAGGGAGAAACTTCGAATCTCGGGTTTTTCAAGAAGTAAGATACTCGGAGTGAAGAAAACCAGGACGACGCCCCTTCGTCCACAGTCCGACGGAATGGTGGAAAGATTCAACAGGACAATGCCAGAGCACCTGAGGAAAGTAATTAAGGATCATCGTGACTGGGACAGTTACATCCCAGTGTTTCTTATGGCATATCGGACTGCAGTTCATAATTCCACAGGACAAACCCCTTCTAATGTAACTTTTAGAAGACAAATTCGGCTGCCAAGCGACCTGAAATTTGGGGCACCTGTGGAAACCAACGAATCTACTACGAGTTATACAGGTGAACTTCGTGATCGGCTTGCAGAAATCCACCAGATCGCAAGGAAGAGTCTTAAGATGGTCACTGACAGAATGAAAACAAGGTATGATCTCCGAACAAACTGTAGTGGATACCAGGAAGGTGACTTCGTTTGTGATTTGTTTTATTATCCATATTAATAAAAGAAAGTCTCTGTATGTATGCGTGTATGTATGTATGTGTGTGTGCGCTATAGCGGGCGTACCAGTCATCGCAGTATCTGGGGGATTTTAAGGTAACAAATAAAGCATTTATGATCAAAACTTATAAATTTTATGTTCGCAATAGGCTCCTACACCGTGTAACCGATCTTAATGAAATTTTAACCATGTGTTATTTACATTAAAACTTAGAACATAGGCCATGTTATTACTTTCTAAAGCCACTCCTAGATGGCGCTGTCATGGAGAGCTTCGTTGAAAATCATCGCACAGCTTTGAATTTTTGCTTGAAGGTCCGTGGAGGTCTTCTATGATGCACCTCGTAGCCCGATTTTCCAAATTCAAAATGGCCGCCGAAATATGACCGAAATTCAAAATTGCCGCAGAAATATGGTTTAATTGCCAATTTTATTCCGATTCCAATGAAAGTGGGTATGTACGGGTTTTTAAGGTCGCAAATAACGAATTTGTGGTCAAAACTTATAAATTCAAAATGGCCGACGAATTTGCAAATTGTGTTCCGATTCCAATGAAAATCTGTATCTGAGGTTTTTTAAGGTATCAAATAACGACTTTATGATCAAAATTTAAATTCAAAATGGCCGAACCAATATGGCCGACGAGTTTGCGAATTGAATTCCGATTCCAATTAAAATCGGTATATGGGAGGGGAAGAATTTTGCCAAATAAGTGTCATTTCCCGGTTAGCTGTATGTAGGGTGCTCAAGAGTTGGAAAATCGGAAAATCGGAAACAAAATAATTTAGCTTTGTTTTTAATTATGGATGACTATTACTCAAGGAAAAGTAATTATCTGGGGGAAAAAAGCAACATATTTGGAGAGCTATTTACCATTAAAAAAGAGTAAAATTCTTGTCTAATATTTTGCTCATTTTAATTTCAGCGAGAAATTAATTTAATAATCACGGTATACAGAAACAAGGTAGTGTAAAAGAGACTGACAGCTCGAATATCGTACGAATATCGTAGAAAAAGCCGACGTCACCCGGCAAGTTAATACAGAAAACAACAACAACAATCTCGATTTTGTATGGGGAAGACTTGCCGAGTGACGTCAGCATTCAAATGACATTTCTCTTTTACATTACCTTGTTTCTGTATACCGTGTTTAATAATATGATGTCAATGTGGCTTTTGACAACCAATTTTTATAGATTGTTGTAAATTTTCATTGATAGATGGCACTCATGCCAGTTAATTATCGTGGTTAATGTTTTAAATTCGGATAACTTATTTCGCTTTGTTTTTTATTTCCCGGCACGCAGCCCCACAATCCCAATGCTCAGTGGCCAACAAAGGTAAGGATGTAACTAGCACAAACTTAAATTCGCTGACTCTTTTAATATAATTCAATTTATTTTCTTTTAATTCACAAATATATTATTTCCATATAATTGATTAACACAAGAGAATATTTACGTTAAAATAAAGATGTAATAAAATAAACAGCTTAACCTTTAATTAAATTCATTCGCATTTCAAGTCAAGTATGCGACAAAGTAATTGGATTTGTTAATGAATAGTTCAATTAATTTCACTCGAACTTCACCATGCCACAATAAAATAATATAATTTAATATGAAGGAGAACAAATTAGTGACCAAAACTTGTACTCACCTGATTCTATCAACAGCAGGTTAACGTGAGGGAAAGGGATAACTTTGAAGGAATGTGCAGTGAATAATTGGTATTGTAGTAACGCCATATGTAATGTTACCATATGTTAGTAAAAGGCTTTATATCTTGTATCGACGCTACAAGATATAAATGAGGTTAGTAACAAGTTATATCTTGTATCGACACTACAAGATATAACTAATGAGTATGTAGCGATCCCTTGCACAATGCTACAAGGTACTGCTGTAAGTTAGTAAAGTGTTTGCATCTTGTATCGACGCAACAAGATACAAACAAGGTTAGTAACAAGTTATATCTTGTATCGACACTACAAGATATAACTAGTGATTAAGTAGCAACACCTTGTACAATGCTACAAGGTCTTGCTGTAAGTTAGTAGAGTGTTTATATCTTGTATCGACTCAACAAGATATAAACAAGGTTAATATGGCGTTATATCCTGTATCGACACTACAGGATACACCAATATTAAAGTGGTAACACCTTATATAATGCTATAAGGTCTTACTATGATTTAGTAAATACGGGTTTGTATCTTGTATTGATACAACAAGATACAAACAAGGTTAATATGTCGTTATATCTTGTATCGACTCTACAAGATATAACTAATATATAAGTATTATATATCTTGTATAACAATATACAAGATATGATTTGAATTAATAAATAGTTATGCCTTGTCTCGGCTCAACAAGACACAACTAAAATATACGAATAGGGAGTGGAATGAGTAATGGGATAAAGTTACCCGCTTTGTGGAGCTGTTGGATCACAAGAGAGCGAAAATCAGCCGAGCAAATATTTTTATTCACTTGATCTTTAAAATAACGGTATAAACTGGTTTTGTTGATAACAACCGAAGTGGGTATACAGTTGGCTGTGTGTGTATACGGTGTAAGTTTGGTCGATTTTAGTGTAGCCAGATTTAAATTTCGTTTGAGTGGATTATTGAGTGGAATTCGAGTGAAATTTACATTTGCATCTTAAATTAATATTAATTCTGATTTTTGATTTTGAATATTGTTATAACAATAATTCTTACTTAATGATGTTGAGGATTATCAATGTTGTACCTCGCTACATAGAAAATCTTACAGCTGGTTAGTTGTTGCGTCTGGTGTTGTTATTGTTCTTTTTCTGTTGCTGATGTTTTCCATTGTTATGTTGGCTGATGTTTTTCCATTGTTATGTTGGTGAATTTTTTCCATCTTCTCATCATTGTTGTTTTAATGCTGGAATAAACAATAGTTATGGTGTCCTACTGTGGCAAGGTGATAGTCACTTTTTCCAACAGTTAACGAGTTTACCATTGAAATTTTTCTTGGTTTGCATTACTTGCTTGGTTTGAAAATGTATGACAAACTAAGCACAAACCATCTATATTATTACGGTTAAGGCTTGAAACCATCTCAATAGTGGTAACCAAGTCGTTGTGTACATGCTATAAGCAATCGGTTCAGAATTGATCAACAAGGTTTTTTTTGGAAAGATGGTAAGGAGAAACGGAAATGTGGGATGATTTATGTATAATGCATAAGAAGGAAAGAAACCCATCACCTCTGAATGTTTAGGTATAAGTCTAGGATTCTGCAATACGGGAAGAGGCTGGCATCTGGGTAAACAAATAAAACCTGGGTCAGTGACATTGCAGATGAGAACCCAGGGGCCAAGCAATTGCCGATTTATTTTAAATGTTTTAACGTTCGTGGTTTTAACAAAACACATATAGGTAATTTTGGTCACACTTCAAATAAATGCATTTTGAATCTAATGTCTCGAACGTTTATAGGAATACTTGGTCTTTCGTTATTGGTTATGAAGAATTTAATTTTGAAGATCATATAATTAAACGGCAAGCACTTATTTTGTGGCACCATTTTACAGAGTTTATGCTCGCCAACAATATTGAAAACTGTTTCACGGTGTAGCTCTGAGCTTAAAGAACTGCAAAATTGCAATTTGATTTATACACGGCACAAAAGAACGCTAAACATTAGAAAATAATTGTACAATTAATTCCCCTATGAAACGTATGGCATCTGTTACATTTAATTCGAATATATGAACGTAATTTTGCAATATGTGATATTAAGAGATAATAAAAGTTGGTTTTTTGGCATTGCCGTTTCCAACTATAAAAAATTTGTTTCATTTTTCAATTTAATTTTATTGTTCTCGAAAAATTTTGTTATTGCAGACTTCTAGATTTAAATTAAAAAAAGCTATAGAAAATGGCCCTCGAATTTCGAGTGCTGGATGCTGCTATTTGCATTAATTTTAAATCTTTTAACGTTCATGGTTTTAACAGAATACACAGGCAATTTTGGCCATAGTTCAAATAAATGTATTTTGAATCTAATGAGTCCAACTTTTATAGGAATAGTTGATTTTTCGTTAATGGTTAAAAAGAGTTGAATTTTGTAGGTTTCGTTTGATTTTAAATGTTTAAACGTTGGGTGCAGCGAGGCGCGCCGGGTCCCAGCTATCCAAAATACAGAAAATAAGCGGTTCAGACACTTTATCTGTGTATGAAAATTCATATCTCGAAAAATGCCTTGTCAATGGGTGGTTGTTATTGTCTCGATCAAAATGTCAGATCCATACTAGTTTCACATTTTGTTATTTGGAATCAAAAATACCAAAAAATTGCCATTTTCAAACAAATTCATATCACATGATTACTACTATTGGCTTATGGGAGTAACATAGGCGCCCCGGGTCCCAGCTAGTGATTCCATAAAAAAAGGCATATGAGCTACCTTTTTCAATACCATTCATTTTATGAAGAAGGCATAAGCATCTATTCTGGATAATGAACAAACGAAAAAGTGTGCATGTTCCCTAAGTGGCCCCTAGACTATCAACAATATTGTGCAATAATATTGAGCAAAATACTGACGGTTTGCTTCTTTGCCCCAGACAATATCACCCACAGACCGTCAATAATATTGCGCAAATCGAAATATTGCACAATATTATTGATAGTCTAGGGGCCCTATTACTGTAATAAAAACACAGTGCAAGCAGGTTTCCCGCTTCGCGGTAGTCGGCGCCGATGCGTGCTTATAAGCATTTTGAATTAACGCATGTTTTTAATTGGACCATAACACAGTCGCGGCAGGTTGAGACTTGTCGGTGCCGGCTGTCGGAGCTGATAAATTTACTGGAATGAAAATTTAGTTTTTTTTTGCCGGACTGGAAATGGATACTGAAAGTTTAAGAATCTGCCGTTATGGTGTCTTAATTTTTGGAATTAATGATGCTATTCCCCATGAACTTTTCTCTCCCGATTCAGTGGATGTATACCCATTTTATTTGGTTTTATTGTACCAAGTACACAATCTAGCCCTAGCGCAATCAAATCATCATCGGATGAAGACGACATCATGTAATAGTTCCAACGTTACAAGCATAACTGATGAGTGATTTTCTGCTTGCACCGGGTATGTTTTAGGTTGCAACTGTGTACGACATAGGCGCGAGTAACCGGCAGGAAGGAAACCGGCTACCATTGTATTTTTACCCTGATGCATGACAATTTGCAGAGACCATTTCTTCACAAAGCTATCGGTTCCCATTTCAATTTCTACAAAGAAACACTGCATTCTGATTTCATGAATTCATAAATTGCCTACTAGAAAATTGCCTACTGGGATCGATTCTCGCACGAGTTATGTACACACCACCAGGCAACGTGACATTATCAGAAGATAATGTGATGATATCTGATCTATCTGAGATTCGACGTAAGTTGAGTATATTCTGACCATTCTCATAGAAAAGTGCATATCTTGCAAAACAGGCACTTATGAGAATTTGCTCAAAAGAAGCTTCCCATGCAAAATGATTCCTTTTATTTTTGAACAGTAGAATTAGAGTAACTACATTTTTTAGTCAGTCTAAGCTCGGCCGGCAATTGTTTAACATTTAAAAATAAAGTTGTAGTCGGAAAAGTTGTGTGTTTTAATTCGTATTTATTTTGTTTGATTTTAAATTCTTTTTCTTAATAAACCAAATAATCAAAAACCGTATCTGGCGCAGTCGTGGTAGGATCTCTATCGGAAGAAAAGAGATTTAGTGAAACGAATCAATTAATTTTTGGTGAAAAAGAA
This sequence comes from Thereva nobilitata, assembly GCA_963855945.1. Classification (NCBI taxonomy): domain Eukaryota; kingdom Metazoa; phylum Arthropoda; class Insecta; order Diptera; family Therevidae; genus Thereva; species Thereva nobilitata. The sequence goes on from OY979694.1 coordinate 142,396,611, forward strand.
AGTTTAATTAACAAGTTAAAAGAATAAATAAAGAAAACTCAATAGTACATATTAGTACATATTGATACAAGTGAAGTTTTCTCAAATTAAAGTGGGCTACGAAGTAAGCCAGAGAGAAATTTAGCGGCTTGCGGAGAAACAACACATTAGTGAAAACCTCATTAAAACGACACCAAAATTGACCGACAAAGGTATCGAGGAAGTGTTTTCGATCAAAGACGCAACATGGCTGAACCACAGGAGCCAAATCCAATTGAACAGTGCTGAGTGGCTTTGACTCGATTAGTTGTACAAAATAATCAACCACAAAATTGGAGATCCAGGATCGAGAAGGAGATTCGTTATCTCCCAACTTTTAAAGGAGAAGGAGGTACGCTACCATCATTTATCGACGCTGTTACCAGGACATTAGCAGACTATGGAAACGAAGCAACCAGGGTATTCGAGATAATATACAACATAAAAATTGAAGGCAGTGCAAAAAGTTTACTTAGAGTGAATCCCCCAGCTAATTGGGACTAGTGTAAAGAACAGCTGAAACGACACTACAAAGCAACAAAGGATCAATTGACTATAACCAGAGAAATTGGAAGTTTAAAAGTGAGTAGTATTAAAGATTTAGATATAAGATTAAGACAGATGGTAGAAGATATAACAGAATATGCTTTAGCTTATGCCATTATGACTAAATTTCAATTAACGGAAATAAGGCAAATAATTAGTACTTTTATAGGGCAAGATCAAGGTAATTTAAATATAAGTTTATTAAATAAAATTTTAATAAAAATAATGATAGGGAATTTAATAATCAACAACGTAACAATAACTTAAATGAAAATCGAAATCAAAAATCAAATTATCAATATGGAAAATAACAGTATAGACGTTTCAATAATAATTATATTAATAATCAATCAAGATTCTACTCAAATATCAATAATCAGCAAAATAATAGAACGCAACAATCTAGACGAACTGACCAAAGATACAATGAAAATCAGCAAAACAGACAGAGACAAGAACCGATGGAAGTAGACAATATAAGTAGAATAGAAACAAATACGATAGATAATACTTTTTTTATAAACTAGCCTCGGAAGACAATAAAATTTACGTGACGTTAACAATACAAGAAAAAAAATGTTTAGCATTCGTAGATCCCGGTTCTACAATTAGTATATTAAACGAAAATAAAATCCCGGCATGTAAATATCAGATAATAAACCAGACCTTCACAGTTATTAATACTATAGACGGTCAAGTTAATAAACCTAATAAAATAGTAGCAACAGTATGTCCTACAGAATTCAAATATCCTAATAATGCAAGAATGAGATGGGTTGCGATGGCACTAGAAAAACCATATGATTTATTAGTAGGTATGGATTGGGTCAAGAAAAATGTAAAAGAAATTAGTATAGAAGATCAAGAAATTAGAATGACCAATGGAGTGAGTCTTCCATTCTTAACTAAAACAATTCAAACTGAGGTTAATGTTTTAGAAGTAAGCGAAGTACAAAATGTCCAGTTGGGTGATTTGAACGAAAAAGAGAGAATTGTTGTAGAAAGACTAATACGCAAATATAGTAATCTTTTGTTTAAAGAAGGGAATACTTTGACCAGTACAAATACAGTGGTCCATGAAATAAAAACTACTACAGATCAGCAGATTAATTCTAAACTTTATCGTTACCCACCGTGACATAAAACGGAGGCAAGACGACAATTAGTTGAAATGGAAAAACAGCGAATAATTAGGAAAAGTAAAAGCACGTATAGCTCGCCGATAATAATAGTGCCTAAAAAGAAAGACAATTCGGGAATACAAAAGTATCGGATAGTCGTGGATTATAGAAAATTAAATGAAATAACTATCGACGATAAATATCCACTACCGAACATCGATAGTATTCTAGATAAATTAGGAAAGGCGCAATATTTTAGTACATTAGATATGGCTAAAGGGTACCACCAGATTTTGGTAGGCGCAAATGATATTGAAAAAACCGCTTTTGTCACTCCCTCAGGTTTGTACGAGTATGTACGAATGCCGTTCGGGTTAAAGAACGTCCCCGCGACATTCCAGCGATTGATGAATGAAATACTGCGTGAGTACATCAATCAAATATGTGTAGTTTATCTGGATGATGTTTTAATCTTTTCAACAACCTTAGAGGAACATGAAAAATCGTTAAGTAAAATATTTGCAAGACTTCAGGAGCATAACCTGAAAATACAAGTGGACAAATGTAGCTTTCTAAAAAAGGATACTGAGTTTTTAGGGCACGTCCTCACAGTAGATGGTATAAAACCAAATCCGGAAAAAATAAAAACAATACAAGAATTAGAGATACCAAAAACTGAAAAGCAATTGAGAGGATTCCTAGGGGTTACAGGGTATTATCGAAAGTTTATTAAGGATTATTCAAAAACTGCATATCCAATGATTAAATATCTTAAAAAGGATAATAAAATTAATCCAGCTGATCCTCAGTACATATCAGCATTTGAAAACCTAAAAAGTTTAATAAGTTCACACCCAATCTTAAAATATCCAGAATATGACAAACCATTTGTAGTGACTACAGATGCTAGCGATCATGCAATCGGAGCAGTCTTGTCACAGGAAGGTCACCCAGTCTGTTATATTTCAAGAACACTAAATAGCCATGAAAAAAACTATTCTACAACTGATAAGGAATTTTTGGCAATAGTTTATGCAGTGAACTACTTTAGACCATACCTATACGGTAACAAATTTAAAATAGTAACAGACCACATTCCAATAAAATACTTAAATAACAAGTATAAAGGAAAAGAGTTCTCACAACGCCATCAAAGATGGTTATTGAAACTTCAAGAGTTCAATTATGATATCGAATATTTGCAGGGTAAAGAAAATAAAGTAGCGGATTTTTTGAGTAGATTAGAAAATTCAAAACGAATAAATGAAGAAAATGAGGTAGAATCTAACTTAGAATTATCTGATACAATACATTCAGTAGAAGAACAGAGATTAGACCACATAGGTATTAAAAACGATATCGTAAATAAATACAAGAACCAAATAATATTGACGTACAGTCCCGAGACAGAGATGAAAACAATACACAGAAGAAGAATTATAGAAATTAACCCTTTAGAAAGTGAAACCGTTATCAAAGATATATTGAGACGATACATAAAATCAGGTTATACAGGTATATTTTCGGAAGTTTCTGATACAGACTACCACAAAGTCCAATTAATTTTGATTGAAATCTTCTCAGGAGATAACAAAATAAAATTTATTCGGAGTTCCAATAGAGCAAAAGAAATAATATCCGAAGAAGAACTACATAAACAGCTATCTCTCTATCACATAAAAGAATCCATGCATAGCGGAATAAATGAGTGTTATCAAAACTTAAAGAATAAAATATACTTTCCAAAATTACGACAACATGTACAATTAATCATAAACAACTGCGAAAACTGCCAGCAAATTAAATACGACAGAACACCTATTAAACAGAAATTTGCATTGACAGAAACTCCAAAAGAAAAAAATGATATAATACATTTAGATATATTTCACTTCAAAAAACAGGCTTTTATAACAATAATGGATAAACTAACGAAATTTGCAGCAGCGTACTGTATTATAGATCGAAATTGGAGAGCAAAACAAGCAATCATGATAGAACATTTCGCGAAATTCGGTAAACCTAACAAAATAATAATGGATAATGAGTTCAGAGCGGAACAATTGATGGAATATTTACATAAGGAAAATATTGAGGTTCATTTAACGAAACCAAATAACCACACCGGTAATGCCGACATAGAGAGACTACACTCAACCCTCTTAGAGAAAATAACAGGTATTGAGGATAGTGAACTCTCAACCGAAATGAAGATACAGATGGCTATAGGAAACTATAACGATCGGTATCACTCTACTATTAAATGCACACCCAAAGAAGCTAAAGATCAAGTCAACGTCGAAAAATTACAAGAAAGAATAAACAAAACAAAAGCTCATATTATAGGTAAAAGAAATATTAATAGGGAGAATTACCTTGAGAATAGATTGGTAGGGCCAATTAGAAACTACAAGAGACTCCGACATAAAGACGAACCTTATTACAGAATTAAACCTTTAAAAAATATACATATTTCAAATATTAAACGACCTTTAAAACGTATAGATTTTCAGCATGATGATAATACTGCTAATAGTAACATCAACAACCGAAGGACTGCTACAAGTAAATCCGATTCATGAAGAGGCAGGCTACATACAGGTAAAACTTAAAGAAGTAGAGATAGTGAACCAAACTAATACGGTACTGCATATCATAAATCCGAATGAAATAAACAACATAATAACGCAGATTGAAATGAATTTAGAGAACGTGGACATAGATAATAAAGACTTAATAAAAACAGAAGTCAAAACCATTAGAGCTAAACTTAAATCAATAATGCCAAATAATAATACTAGACAACGACGAGGTTTAATTAACTTTGGAGGTAATGTACAAAAGTGGTTATACGGCACAATGAACGACGACGACAGACAGGAAATACTGGACCATCTAAAAATCGTTGACGAAAACAACCATAACATTATCAGTACAGTAAACAAACAAATTACAATAAACTCACATTTTAATGAAACAATCAATATCTTAAAGAAAGCAGTAGAAGAAGATAGGGTTAAAGTGTTATCAGCATTTAAAGAAATAGAAGAAACAAATAAGAAAATTTTAAAACATTCTTTGTATTTAGATCAAATGGTAAAGCTAAGGTATCTAGAAAACAGAATAAGTCAAATCCAAGACAACATTGTATCTGCAAGACATAATTTAATACACCCAAGTATACTGACAGCAGAAGAGATAGAATTATACGAAATAGATTTTTATAAGCTAAAGCTGATTAAAATTGGAATTATGAAATATAAAGATAATTTATTAATAATCGCAATTAAGATTCCAAACAATTATGTTCGAGTAGACTTAAAACTAATTACACCATTACCTAATAAAAACTCTTTAGAAATTGAAGAGAATAATGAATACGTTGTAAAAGTTGAAGATAAAATCTTAACATATGAAGAAGACGTTATGTTAAAAAATTTAAAGAACAGCAAAAATTGTATTTGGAGTAATGAATGTACACTTAGATATAATAATAAAACTAAAGTTGAAAATTTAGACGATGAAACCTTGCTAATAAAAAATGCAATAAACGAAAAATTAACGCAAAATTGTGATGATCGGAATATTATATTAAACAAAAACTATCTTATAAGCTTTTATAATTGTGGAATCGAGATATATGATGAAACATTTTATAATCAAAAGAAAATCATACAAGATAAGTTTTTTTATCCGAATAACAAATTTAATCAGTCCTATGTGAAAGCTATAACATTTGATAACATTGCAATTAAACATTTTGAAAACATTAAAGAAATAGAGGAATTGAAATTCCATAAAACTGTGTCATATGGAGTCACTATAACGCTAATTATAATAGTAATAATAGCTATAATAATTATAATATTTTGGTTGAAAAGTAATAGGAACGTTATAAAAATCATAAATAAAAAAGAAAGTATTCATAGTGAAATTCAGGAGATTTCCAACTCTAACCGAGGAGGAGTTATGTACACACCACCAGGCAACGTGACATTATCAGAAGATAATGTGATGATATCTGATCTATCTGAGACTCGACGTAAGTTGAGTATATTCTGACCATTCTCATAGAAAAGTGCATATCTTGCAAAACAGGCACTTATGAGAATTTGCTCAAAAGAAGCTTCCCATGCAAAATGATTCCTTTTATTTTTGAACAGTAGAATTAGAGTAATTACATTTTTTAGTCAGTCTAAGATTTTTAATCTCCTTCTTCGAGATATTAAAAAATATAAATTTGTTCGATCTCTTCCTTGAGACCGAACCACAAATTCTATTAAATAAAACACGAGAAAAATGTTCACTGATAATAATACTAAGTTTATTAATTCACTTTTACAGGTTTGTCCTTTTAACTTAATTCACTTATTGTATTATAATATCTATCTCCTTTAATATTTGATGTCAAGATCGACAAAGGAAACTTGGAGAGACCGGACCGACGCGATCGAGAATAATGTAAGAACTGAATTTAGATTAATTAATAATTCCCATCAACCCTTGAGTGCATTGATTTATTTTAATCAGTTCACACGCTTAACAAGTTCACACGTCCGTGCACCTGCAGTTCCTAGAACACGGGATGTCAACGAGACGCGGGCTTGCAAAAAGTAACTTGTGAAATCGTGTGAACCAGGGTCGCGACATTATGGCGAAATTGCATGGGATTTGTATTTCTCAAGGTTTAATATCCTATGGGATAATATATTTATAATATGGTTTTCTTAGGAGGTACAACTGTAACACCCCCACCGTTAGTTTGAGGCTCCGACGAAACTATGTTTATGTTAACGTTCTCTCCATTTTCCTTTCTCTCTCTTGTCCTTTTTATAATCATTTTACATAGTTTTATTACTATTACAATGGTAAGTATTACAAAAATAAAGGAATTTGTCCCTATATTTACCATGCTAAATTTATTACTTCTATGTTTTATTTCTTCTATTAATTCTTTATTATTTATATTTTCCAAATACAAGTCATTAAGACTAAGTTCTTTATATATATTACTTTCCTTAGTTCTAGTTAGAAAATTGGGTACAATTATTTTATCATGTATGGTTTGTTCAAAATTCTCAAATACTTTATCTAATATATTTATTTTGCAATTTTTAAATTTAATTAAATTGTTTCCGTGTATACTAATATTTAATTTATTACAATTGTGCGTAACCGTTGTATCAGTCAGACCTTTAGTAATAATTATGCCGTTATTTACTTCTTTAATTTCTTTTTCGGATTTAACTTCCTTGGTACAATGAGCTTCTCTTAACATTGCTATGTTTTTAATACAAGGATCGGTAATGGGAATCAGGTATTTCTTTAGGTTTTCTTTAACAGGATATTCGTACGCGTTATTGCGTTCGTCAATAAGGATTTCATTTGTATATAAGTGTAGGCTTTTATTTTGAGAGTCGGGTATAGGTTCTATAAGAATTCTAGAAAATCGTGTATTTAGAAGTTGGGGTATGAGAAGTGTTATGATAATTGAATCTCTGTAAGTCATTACTGTGGTTCTAATATTTTGATAACTGGTAATATCTGATATAAATTTAAGTTCTTCTTCGTTAAGAATGTTTTTAGAGAGGATACCTAATTTGCTCGAAAATAATACTTGTTCTATATCGTCTATATGATTCCTAAGTAATACTATGTCGTTATTAATTTGGTATGCGTTTTGCATTAGTTTTATTTCATCTTCAATAGTTGCTATTTTGTTCGAAAGTTCGCTGGTATAATTATTGATATAAGTTTTAATAATATTCTGTTGGTTATTAATATGCGTTGTAATGTTATGGATTTGACCTGATATTTGTTGATTGATTGACACCTGTTTATTTTCTTCTACTATTATTCTTTGTGTATTGTCATATAACTCATCTAATCTAGCCTTAATTTCTATTTCATCATCACGGTCCATTGTACCTGCTATGTACTTAAGTCCTTTACCTACTATGTCGAGAAGTCCTCGTCTGTTTCTGTAGTGTGGTCTAATGTTATCTAACTTTGCTTCTAGTAAAATAAGGTTTTGGCTTAAAGTATTGTACATGGGCCCTAAAAGTGTACTCTTGGGTTCTAGCGTAATAAGATTATTTTTTATTAAATCTTTAGTTGCTTCAATTTGCGTAGTATTAATGATATGCAAAATCTTATGGTAATTTTTGGTGATTTTAACTATTTCTAGTTCCAATGTTAAATACCCGTTGTTACTGTTTAGATCCTGAACTTGTATCTCCTGAGTCCTTGTCGTTGTTAAAGTCAGCATAATGTTTATCAAGGTCTGTAGTATTAATATGTTCGTCATCGTAATTTCCTGCAAAAGTTTGACTTTTTATTGTTGTTTAAACTTTTCCTAAACTAATATTTATTCTAACTCTTGATACTTTTTCCTATCTTTTACGTGAGCTCTATAATATTTTAAGTTATTTCCTACGTCTATAATATGATCATTCTATCTTTCTAGAATTTATTTTCCTGTACTTAGAGTGGTTCTTGCCTCCTCTAATTTCTTTTATATAATTCTTTCCTGATTCTATCGTATTATCTTCCCTATTTTTATTTAATCTATTGATAACCTTTTGTTTTCTTTCTTGGATTCTTTCATAAATTGCAGGGTATTCGTCCTGGTGTATTTTCCCATTGACGAAGTCTATAGGTTTCTTACCTGTAGTAGAATGTATGGTATTATTATAGAAAGTAATGATGCGAAGAATCTTCTCTTCGACAGTTCCCTTGTTATTTTCCCTATCATGTTTTAGAAGACGAATATGCTCGTTGATAGTGTTATGTAACCTTTCAACATCTGCGTTCGAAGTATGGTTACTATTGGAGGTAAAATGTATCTCAACATTATGATTCTTTAAAAACTCACCTAACGGTATGGCTTTAAAGCCTAATTCGTTATCTACAACTAGTTTCTTGACGTTACCAAATTGTCCAAAATAGTACGATAATGCTCTTTTAAATTCTGTCCACGTTCTGCCCAAAATCTTTATTGCGCACGCGTGTTTAGTGAATTTGTCGATTATGGTTAGGAAAAGATTGTTTTGTAGAGAATAGAAGACATCTACATGGATTATTTGATTTGGTTCGTTAGCCGTTTCTGTTAGTTTGAAAAGGGGTTTAGGTGGTTTCCTTTCGTATTTCTCTAAATTACATATATTGCAATTATTTATAAACTTTGTTACACGCTCCCTCATCTTTGGATTATAGTATGTCATTTTTAATTCTTTGAACACTTCTTCGATACCACGATGGTTATTCTTGAGGTGTTCTTTCTCGATTAATTCTGCTAGTTTTCCTTCATCTGTTACATCTTCTAACAAATAAGTACAACGGACTACTCTGAACTTTTCATTATTTGAAAAATGTTTGGAGTATACGTCCTCTAGCGTTTTATAGAATTCTTCCTTTGTAATAAGGATAGCATTTAATCCTTTAGGATTGAAGTGGGTTTTCATAAGAGTAATAACAGTCTCTTCATCTAGGCTTTTTGTATAAAGCGTTATTCGATTCTTATCAAATACCTTTTGTCTTTTCATTCTCATAGCGCCAGTGCTTGTTTCGTTGACAATAATTTGCGTTTTGAATAAATTAATAGGGGAATTACTAGTGGGTATTAAATTGCTTTCTTCGGCCATGTTTATCTCTGGGATTTTTATCCTCGAGAGAGCATCCGCATTGCTGTTTTTAGTCCCTTTTTTATACCGAATTGTATAGTCAAATTCTGACAACTTCAGACGCCATCTAACCAATTTCGAATTGGGTTCTTTAAGAGAAAATAGCCAAGTAAGTGGCTTGTGGTCAGTCTCGATAATAAATTTCCTGCCAAAAAGATATGGGCGGAAGTACCTTGTAGCCCACACTATTGCCAATAGTTCTTTCTCAATAGTACTATAGTTGGCTTCGTGGTCATTCAGGGTTCTGCTGGCGTAACATATCGGGTGGTCATCTTGTGACAATACAGCGCCCAACGCATCCTGGCTTGCGTCAGTAGTAAGAACAAATGTTTTATTGAGGTCAGGATAGCGAAGTATAGGGTCATGAGTCAATAGAAGTTTCAGAGTTTCAAAACTCTGTTGGTATTCCGGATTGGAAAAATCTAACTTTATTCCTTTCTTCAGGAATTTAGTCATAGGTTTCGCGATTTGCGAGTAATCCTTTATAAATTTCCGGTAGTAACCGGTAAGGCCTAAGAATTGCTTTATTTGCTTTGGAGTCTTTGGGATGGGGAAATTTTGCACGCACTCTATCTTTTTAGGATTCGGTTTTATACCATCTGGGGTAACGATATGACCTAGAAATTCTGTTTCTCTTTTGAGAAATTCGGATTTATCCATCTGTACTTTAAGATTCACATCTTCTAATCTCTTTAAAATCTTTTTTAAGGAGTCTGTGTGTTCTTGTAAGGATGTGGAGAATATAATTATATCGTCCAGATATACCAAACATATTTTGTTTATGTAATCTTTTAGGACATGGTTCATCAAACGCTGAAAGGTTGCGGGAGCCGTTTTCAATCCGAAGGGCATCCGCAAGAATTCATAGTGTCCATTCTCGACACTGAAGGCGGTTTTGTGAACATCTCTTTCATCAATTTCAATTTGGTGAAAGCCTCGGGCCAAATCGAGTGTTGTAAAATATTGGCAATTTCCTAATTTCCCTAAAATCTCATCAATATTGGGTATAGGATACTTGTCGTCAGTTGTGACTTCATTAAGTTTCCTGTAATCAATGACGAGTCTCCACTTTGCTTCTCCGCTGGCATCTACCTTCTTTGGTACGATCCATATTGGTGCAGAGTATGGTGAATTACTATTTCGTATGATTCCTTTCGCTAACATTTCTTGGATTTGTCTTTCCACCTCTTCTTTATGCACATAAGGGTACCGGTAGGTTTTACACTGAATAGGAGTGTCATCTACTGTACGTATCTTGTGCTTTATAACATTGGTGAATGAAAGATCTGAGTTCTCGTCATAGAATACGTTAGTGAATCTTTTCACTACGTTCATCAATGAACTTCGTTCTTCCGAGTTCAAATGACTAGTCCTCAGTTGATCCATCATTGGCGGCTTATCATACTCCTCTATTATGTTATAGTTATTATCGTCTACTGTTTCCAATTGTATAGGTTGTGGGATTACGACATCCTCTTCGTTCTTCCCTACCTTTCTAACCTTGGCTCGGATCTTGTAGTTTTCTACATTGTAGATCCCTTCTTCTATTTGGAACAATTCGTTCCCTAATTCTTTGGTGAAACCTAATCCCTCCTTCTGTGATACGGATAGGTCCATTTCTACTTCTTTATTTTCGTTGTCTCTAGGGTTTTCATTAGCTTTCACTCCGAAGTGTAGTTTACTCTTTTTCCTACCAGAGATCAATCGCTTAGTTTTATAATTAATGATTGCGTCTAACTCTATTAACAAATTATTGCCTATCAGGCCGTCGAACACGTCGTGAAAATCGCAAACTAGAAATTCGACTTTCCTATTGGGGTTTCCTATTTCCTTAAATGTCGGTATTTTTACCTTTTCTGTTATGTCTACAATATGCTTAAGGGTTTTTACTCTAATGGGGGCTTCTAAATTAACCTTCCATTTTGGATGGCAGAGGTTGGGGTTAATGACAGAATGGGTTGACCCAGAATCTACCACAAATTTAAGTGGAATTGTTTTTGACTGGACTATTATATAGGGTAATGTGTGGATGAGGCTCGAGATTGAAAATTTACAGGTTCAACGAAGTCTACTTCCATTGGTTCTGGTCTGTTATTATCCCCGTTGTTTGCTGGGAATCTTTGACTTGGGTGATTATTAAAGTTATGCGAGTTGCGCGGTGCGTTATTGTTAACTCGGTGCTGGTTATTAAAATATGGATTGCTGTAATTGGCATTAAGGTTCGCATTGTTGAAATGGTTGTTAGGATTACCATTATATCTATTAAAGTTTTGCCTATTAAAATTTTGGCTGTTTTGAGGGCCTTTTTGATACTCGTTGAAATTTGGCCTAAACATTTTATTCCGATTTACAGGTGGCATGTTATTACGCTCATTTGTAAATGGTCTCTTATTAAAATTATTGAGATTATTTGAATTGTTGGGGTTATAACCTCTATCTTTGGGTCTATTAGTTTGGGGATTGCTATTTGTTTTCATGGATGGGTTCGTAAATGCGTAGCCACACTCGTACAGGATATTCATACTTTCTTCTAAACTAGAAGGATTCCTGCAGTGCATTATAGATCGCATTGGTTCTGGTAGTTTATTTTTAAATATAATTAGAGCCGAACTTTTATTCGTCTCTATTAAGTTGTGAGTGTTTTCTTCGTCTGACGATACTTGTTTCGTCTTGACGTTCAATCTTCTTAAGATTGCTTTCATTTCACTGTAAAAATCTACCGCACTTGTTTTAAATCTGACGGCTCTTAGCTCATCGAATAATTCTTCGATTGACAGCCTATCACCGAAATTTCTAATGAGTGTGTCTTTTATATCACTCCAGGAGGACACATGTGTGTTTATCTCCATCACTTCTCTTGCCCTACCTTTGAGCTTGGATTTTATGTGATCCGAAAATATGCTCTGGGCGAATTCATCGTATTTGAGGAGGAATGGGTGAACCTTATCGATTAGATCGATGAAATTTTGGAGCTCTCTATAGTCTCCATTAAATTCAGGAAGTTTGGATAGGTATCTAAGTGGATCAAGATTAAGCGAAGCCATTGTTTGTTGTCCGTCGTTTAGGGGAGTGAAAAAATTGTTAACTATCTGCGAAAGTTCCCTCGACTGACTTCTAGTAATTTCAATTTGCTCAATTAAATCGATATTACTAGGGACTGACATTACACGGAAAGCACGAAATTTTATAACTTTAGATTTCGATTTTCATTTTAATTAAGAGGAAAGAAACAATATAGATACAATCTTACGCACGGAAACTTGTAAAAATCGTGTATTTGAAATATTTCGTAACACTTTCTAATTTTCAAACCGTTTAACTTTTATACGTAACTATATGTATTTAAAATCCCTTAAACCTTTTAAACTTAATTTATTCAAATTCCCATATATTTAAAACCATTAAAACTTTTTATTTTTAATAAAATCTTTTTAATTTTTCATTAAAACCATTTAAATTTTGTAAAATCCTTTCATATATAATATATATTTAAAACCATGTTTTATGTGGTAATCTTTCAATTTAACTTTTCAACCTTTCATATATAAAAAAAATTTGTTTAAGATCTTTGATATCACTTTCTTATTAATTTAATTTTTTGTTAATCACTTTTAATATATGATATATATGTAGTTTATTTATTAGAGAAAAAAAAATAATAATTTCTCTTTATTTATTATATAAAAAAAAATATATCAAAATGATATGGGAAGATCTAACCTTAAATTTATAATATCCTGATGTTGGTTAATTTCCCTCGGTGGTTGAGTCTTTAATTTTTTTAAATTCCCTCGGTGGTTGGGTCCTTATTTTTATTTTATAAATTCCCTCGGTGGTTGGGTTTTAGTTTCCGCAGTTTTCCCACGGTGGTTGAGTCCTTACTTGTTTTTATTCTCCTTCGGTGGTTGGGTCTTTATTTTGAATATTCCCTCGTTGGTTGAACTTCAGCTTCAACTTTTATTTTGTATTATATATATATCTTTATATATATTTTTGTTTCACTTACACTCATAAATCTTTATACGAGAGTTAATTATTTTTGCAGTGATGCGCACTAAAGTATAAAAATACACGCGAGAAATAATTCTTATTTAACTCACTATGCGCATCCTACCGACTGCGCCATTTTTAATCTCCTTCTTCGAGATATTAAAAAATATAAATTTGTTCGATCTCTTCCTTGAGACCGAACCACAAATTCTATTAAATAAAACACGAGAAAAATGTTCACTGATAATAATACTAAGTTTATTAATTCACTTTTACAGGTTTGTCCTTTTAACTTAATTCACTTATTGTATTATAATATCTATCTCCTTTAATATTTGATGTCAAGATCGACAAAGGAAACTTGGAGAGACCGGACCGACGCGATCGAGAATAATGTAAGAACTGAATTTAGATTAATTAATAATTCCCATCAACCCTTGAGTGCATTGATTTATTTTAATCAGTTCACACGCTTAACAAGTTCACACGTCCGTGCACCTGCAGTTCCTAGAACACGGGATGTCAACGAGACGCGGGCTTGCAAAAAGTAACTTGTGAAATCGTGTGAACCAGGGTCGCGACATTATGGCGAAATTGCATGGGATTTGTATTTCTCAAGGTTTAATATCCTATGGGATAATATATTTATAATATGGTTTTCTTAGGAGGTACAACTGTAACATCTAAGCTCGGCCGGCAATTGTTTAACATTTAAAAATAAAGTTGTAGTCGGAAAAGTTGTGTGTTTTAATTCGTATTTATTTTGTTTGATTTTAAATTCTTTTTCTTAATAAACCAAATAATCAAAAACCGTATCTCACGCATACACACAAATCATACCGCATTTTCTTACGTGACGATTTCTATGAATTCACTCTGCCCGCAAGCCGCGTTAAGGAACTTCGTTCCAAAAACGCTGTACAGGACAGAAATCCACAGTTTTACCGGTCAGACGCCTGCAGGGATGATTTTCGGGAAACAGATTACACTGCCAAGTGATTTAAATTTGGGAATCGCCCAACAGGATGAAGACCCACAACGACCTAAGGGCGAACGGATCTAGATTTAAAGAAAGCGATCGAGTCTAGCTATAAAATCCTCTGCGAATAAAAGGTAAAACGCCAAAACTATAAACGAAATGGAAACTGAACTTTCGTCATCAAAAGTAACCCTTCTTTCTAGATCCATTCTGATTAATGTAAAGAATTCAAAAATATTTTTTCAAAAGTGATTCTTCTTTCTAAATCCATTCTGATTGGGTTAGTATTGTAAAGAACTACCAACAATTATTTCATCCTTTTTTGTGCGTCACGGGATTGGTTTTTTTTTAAGTCGGTTTTAAAAAATTTATTTGAGCTAATGAAGTCCGATTTCTCAGGATATCGTGTTGTCTATTTTCGAAAAGGCAAACAGAAGTGTATGGCAGTATCGAAAATTTTCTTAGAAAAGCCAAAGTGGCCACAGGTAATGCTTTAAAAATTTTAATTACTGATAATGGTTTAGAGTTCGTTAATAAGGAACGCTGTGCGGGCGCCGTGCAGGCTAGTGCGTCAGGAGACTGTATATATACTGTTACTGGTTACTGTACTGTTTATATACTGTTTGGTAACCCTCTTCATTACTACCATAGATTGCAAGTTCTCAGCATCAGGTTCAGGTTCTAATCGTCGTGGACACTGAAGCATGATCGAGCGGTATTGGCTATCATGTCCTGCACTATCTAGCATGGAGTTACGCTAAAGAGCAGAGGTAGTTTAATTAGTTATTTGCTCTAGTTTGAACAGTGCAGTGTTTTTTAAATTTTTTTTATTGATATTTACTTTTTATTGGTCCAAATATAGATTTTTTCCATGGCATCGTGATTAATGGACTGGAACCGCAGACAGTGCTTATTAAAAAAGTGGATCCATTGCTCCAGTTTTTAAAATAAATTCTCTAAAGCTTAAATTTGATTTAATTTAAATGTAATTTAATTTTCTCTTAATTTAAATAAACCACAGTTAGAAAAGAACTTTTATCTCTCCATTCATTTATACCACACAAACTCTGAATGGAGCACACTTACATGTAATAATTTCATAAACCATATTATTCACATTTCAATAAAACTTATTTATAATTTCTTAATGCATTCACGAAAACCAG
Organism: Thereva nobilitata; assembly: GCA_963855945.1. NCBI lineage: Eukaryota > Metazoa > Arthropoda > Insecta > Diptera > Therevidae > Thereva > Thereva nobilitata. The sequence continues at coordinate 142,412,113 of OY979694.1, forward strand.
GCATATGTATACATATATGAACGCACATTTTTTTCTAAATAAAACACAGATAAGAAATTTTTTACGAGATAATGGGGGTGGTAGGTACATCTAGAAGTTGTATCCACTGAAATAATAATTCCAGCTCTTCAGTTACAATGAGGTTTTCAAGTATTCACTTCAAGTAACTTTAGGAAGTACAACTCCTTTCGTTGGGATTTTTTTCAACGTTTTTTATTCTTTTATTCATTCCATACACAAGCCACGGATGGAGTCTTCTTATTTTTATAAAACTGTATTGATACAACGCGGTTTAATCCGATCACTATATGTATGTGTACATGTTTTCATTTATAAAAGTGCATTTACTAATGATTTTATTTAAAACTATATGTATGATGTCGAAATCGATTTACATTGAGGTTCATTCATGTTTCTACTATAGTGTGAGGACTTGTTTTGTAAGCATCTGCAAGAAAAGTGGTAGGATACTTATAGGCCTGCATTAACCAGTTTAAACTAATTGCAACCGCTAGAGGATAAAAAATGCATCTACATTTAATTTGGGCCGAAATTTGGACATTGCCAACATAAGTATAAACAAACTTAAAATTTTTTTTCGTATGCGCTGTTTAAACGAAATTTGCACTTCGTCACTATATCTCAGTTAATTTTGCAGATATCGATTTCAAGTTTTAACATAATGTATTTTAACTAATTCTCTAAATATAAAACTTTTTCCGAACTCTTTACATCAACTAGAAACAAAGTGGTGAATGTTTTAAAATTTTTTCCGGTTCCTTAAATTTTTTTGTTATTAAAGAGCTGTGTTATAAATTTTTGAACTTCGCTTTTTGTCTATTCTACTTTTTAGTGGAATACATGAGGCAGTTTTCCTGAAATTTTCAGATCAAAATATCCTTGGACCGGTTCTACACTTCGTTAAATTTTCTGTTTAAGTTTGCGACGTTCAAGACTTTTTTTAGCTAAAATTTGGTCCTGAATTGAACAGCTGGTGTACACTAAAGTTGAAGCAAAGTTGTGTCTACACTAATGTCAAATTTATATAAAATGTGATTGATGTGAATTTTGTACATTTATGTCAAATTTATATCAAATGTGATTGATGTGAAGAAGAAGATATTGTTTGGCTGTCACAGCTATGCGTTTATACCTATACTACGCATACACCCACACTCATAAAAAAGTTGAAGTTTCTGTTCAGCTTTTTCTTGCTTTCCATTCTATCCCAGTAGGAAATGGAGCGAAATCTTCACGAGGGAGGTGTATGGGAGATTAGAATCCCAGTAGGAAAAGGTAGCATCCCAAATGAATAAAGGAGGCTTCCCTTAAGAGTTAGGGAGACCTCCCTCTACCGTACGTACTCCCTCTAAGGTACTTTCATTGTGCTTTTCCCATAAGCATGTCCGGAAAAGGGAGTATCCCATTTGTACTCTCCTGGAGAGCTAAAGTGGAGTTTTCTATATTTCTACTCTCTTGGATTACTCTTCGTTTGAAGATTTTTAAAAGAGGCAGATAATTAGGTAGGGGAAAATGGAGTGATATCTCCTAAAGGGAGATATATGATAGATTAGAATTTTATAAGGAAATAACAAATAAAAGAAATAAATAGTAATTGAACATAAATTATATTCATTAAACACATAAATTATATTCGTAATAGCTAAAATGGCGACTTTACAATCACTAACTCTTTAAGCAAGCTTTACAATCACTAACTCTTAAATGCATTTTGTTTATAAATTTATAATCTCCCATATAGGTCCCTTAAGGAGATCTTGCCCCGTTTCGTACTGGGAACTCCCTAAAACATCTTATTTAGCTCGCCAGAGAGATTTGCTTGTAAAATTCTAAACCCCCATATACCTCCCTCGAGGAGATCTCGCTCCATTTCCTACTGGGTAATGGCAGACTTGGGTTTGTACGAGAACTTTTTGGAGCATACTCGTCGAAGGAAGCTCTTTCCGGACCGGGATTTCATCGCACTATAGAGATTAAAAAAGAGTTTGATTCTTGAACTCGTACAAGAGTTAGGACCTTATTTACCTAGGGAAGGTGGACTAACGACAGTTTTCAAAGTAAGTAAATAATATTTCAAGTGTAATTAATACCTAGGTATTATGTATACAATGTTTGTATTGTTAGTATACCTAGAACAGGTAGGTACACCTACGTACCTACAAACTTTTTGTTATTTTTTGGTCCTAAGTGCACCACCGTTTTAGGCGTCGGGATCCTACCACAGTGGCGTAGCGTGGGTGTCGGCCGCCCGGGTTATAGGGAAGTTATTGTAATCGGTGTGAAAATCGAAATCGAAATCGTAATTTTCAACTTCGTTTCATTTTTCAAGGTCCCAATAGCATTTTAAGCAAAAATTTGAGAAGAAGTATGCGTGTGTGTGCGTACGTATGTCGTCATTTTTCCTGCACGATCTTGCTCGAACCAAAAAAGATATCGACTTCATTGAACTGCCGATCGAAGCGTATTAACTGAAATATATATGATCTGAAATGATTTTCATAAAATTCGGTCGAGTCGTTTTTTTGTTTAAACGACGTAAGTGATTTCTGTACCTGATTTCGCGCAAACCAACAATGATACTGACTTCGTTGAGGCAGACCCGCCACATAGGGGGGGCAACTGGGACGAATTGCCCCGGGCCCCCGGCTAAAGGGGGCCCCGAAAATAGATTGAAACCCAAAAAGTAAAAACCCCATATCACTGCATACTAATCGCCTAGGGGCCCCGAAACTATCTTGAAACCCAAAAAGTCAAGACCGCCCTGTCCATGCGTTCTACTTGTCAAGCAAGCACTAATCTAGAGCCTGAAACCCAAGCATGCAGCACTCTAAAATATATGTATGTTGAGCTAAGCACAAGGGCGTGTCTACATAAACCTGTTCCACTCTAGGTTAAACTATGTAACTATGTAACGTTTTACTGGTTGTCCAGCCATCCGGAATATGGAAATTTCTGATTATTCTCAAGCTGGTTGAGCCATTAGCTGGAAATGTTCTGGGAGCCAGCGGAAGATACAACCAGCGCTGGTAGCCAGCTAAGCGGAAACCCCGCTTTAAAAACCGACAGTTCGGTATCTATATTTAATGCCTGAATGAACTTATTCTTAAGTTACCACAATTTTTTTTTAGTCAAAGATTTTTTGGAATTTCAAAATCCTTAAAGGGCCCCCAAACATATTTTAGCCCCGGGCCCCCCAAGGTGATGTGGCGGGCCTGCGTTGAGGTGCCGGTCGTAGCGTATTACCGAAGTTACAATCTGAAAATTTCATAAAATTCGGTCGAGCGGTTTCTTTGTTCAGACGACGTAAGTGATTTTTGTACCTGCACGATATCGCGCGAACCAAAAATGATATTGACTTCATTGAGCCGCCGATCGACGCGTATTACCGAAGTTATAATCTGAAAAGATTTTCATAAAAATCGGTTGAGTTGTTTTTTTGTTTGAACGAAGTTCGCGATTTCTGTACCGCCCAATATCGCGAGTACCAAATATCATACCGACTTCGTTGAGGTGCTGATCGGCGCGTATTAACGAAAACATGCTCCGAAAAAAATTTCATAACATTCGGTCAAGCCCTTTTTTGTTATGAAATTTTGTTTCTGGATTCAGCAGATCGATAGGATGGTTTTTTGTCAATTTCCTCTCCTTTTGCTTTGGATCGCCTTTCTGAGTTGTTGCAAACCCCACAAAAGCGTACAGCTGTGATCGTGGTCCTACGGGGCAGGTAATTGATCAACAACACCCCTTTGGAATCTCAAAAGAACCTTTGCCATTTTCCGGATCCGGATTCCACAACTTTCGCTTTATTTGGTGTTTTGGCGGGAGGAGCGAGTGGAGTTTCCATAGTGGCTGAAGCCTGATTGTCGGATCGATCTACGCACGCGCATAGAAATTTTACAGTGCTGCCTATACATCCAGACGCAAATTCCCTGAGACTCCCAGACTTTTCCCGCCAACGACACGGATTTAAAAAAATAGTGGAACTTAATTTTGAGACGACCCTCGTACAATATTCATTCTCGTTGAATATTAGTCATGAACAATATAAGCATAAAATAAAATACGGGGAATCCCTGCAAGTGAGTATAGACTGTGTTGCCAGTCGCTACAATGAGCAAGATGTCATTATTATACCTACATTCAATTAAAGAAAGGGGATTCCGCGATTTCGTCACAGTATAAGTAATAAAAAATTCCGTGCTCTTTTCGATCGGTCCGAATCGTAGGTGCGACAAAAATAATATTTACAAGATATTATTATTATTTATTGTGAAGTTTTCCCGCCCCCTAAAGGTGCCGCCCCTGCCGCCCCTACTACGCTACGCCACTGTCCTACCAACGTTATATAGGAGCACATGCTCACCAAATGATGCACCAGTCAGTGTATCAAACTGCTTACGAGCAGTGACATTGGCCCTAAATAGTGACACAAGTGATTAACAAGTGATCCACTCGATAATCACTTAAGTTTTCCCGAAAAATCGCGTTTCGTTTTTTAAAAAAAAGCATTTAAAATTCCTATATTCCTCTGTAATTGCAAAGGTTACTTTGTTTGTTGACACGATTTATTAATTATTTTATTTGAATGTACTTAAAACTCGTCACTAATTTTTTTCGTCTGGCAATATCTATTCAAATATGATTCTGCAGGTGCTATGAATCGTTTATGAATCATTTATAAAAACGGCCTTTTTACGATTTTTAGCAGAACTGCTAATGATCTGCTCGAATTCACCAAATGAATTATATTACAGACGTTTCAACCAATGTGGCCGTTTTAGGCTTCCTGATAACTCCTCTGAAAGTTCTAATGCATTTATATCACATGAGTTCTTGTGGGTTAAAATAGTCTCGAGGTTCTTGCAATATTCTAACAATTCATTTTTTGGGAGTTCTCTTAAGGCATATGTTATACAAAAAAGCAAAACTTTTACTATGCTCATAGTTCGAGAGCCCAGGCCCGCTAGACCTACGTCATTTTCTTACAGCTGATATTTCGTGTATACATAGCGTGATATCCAGTTAAGAACGTATGCACACTCGCTAGCCCGGTGAATGAGCCCTTTTGTAGATAGAAGGATTGGGTGGTAAATAAGGGGTTAAAATTGAAAAAATTCTGTTGCTGCGTATGTAGGTTTCTACTAGGGCTAAATAAATGTTAAATACTACTGGCAGACATTTTTGACCATTTCCTGGGGTGTGGGGGTGAAATGTCAACTTCAGCTAGGGTTGGCTTGGGGCGGGTGGGTGCAAATGTTCAAAAATTTCTGCCACTAGTATTTCACGGTTATTTAGCACTAGTCGAACCTACATACGCAGCGACAGAATTTTTTTTTCAATTTTAACCCCTTTTTTTACCCTCAACCCCTCTATCTACAAAAGGGCCCATTCTCCGGGCTAGCGAGTGTGCATACGTTCTTAACTGCGACCACACTATGTATACAGTGTGTACACTCTTAAGTTTACAAAGCGGTCGGCTGTGGATAGGTTTTGGATAGACGAACAAAAAATCGTTTGGGAGGGGGGTCAAATCTTAGCGTTTGGAGTTTTTTGGAAGAATTTTACATATCACCCTGTATTTTTGTAACCCTATGACCTCTTTTCATGAATCAGGTATCAGTGTATGTAGAATACTCCTACCTATCTAAAAATGTAAAGGTCAAGGTTCTACCCTATCAACTACCAGAGCAAAGAGTCGTCAACCTTCCGAGCAATGAGTCGTCAAAGTCAAAACTTTGGTTTTTTTTCACTAAAATTTCAACTAAAACCACCCTTTTCTCCAAAAAATAAGTAATTAACTGATTTTTTTTTGCAAAATTGGAAAGCTTGGACAATTTATTATGCATAATGTCTGGACAATTTTTATGCTACGGCCTTTACTTTTGAAGTTATTAACAAGCCATAGGATAAAAATTTTCCAGACTTGTCGATAGAAAATTATCCAAGCTTTCCAATTTTGCAAAAAAAAAATTAGTTAATTACGTATTTTTTTGGATAAAAAGGTGGTTTTAGTTGAAAATTTAGTTAAAAAAAACCAAAATTTTGACTTTGACGACTCATTGCTCTAGAAGTTGATAGGGTAGAACCTTGATTTTGACAGTTGTAACGGTCGGTTATTTACCGGAAAATTCTCACTTTGGTTGGTTCTCCCATCTATCGGGAATTTCAGGATTCAATAACAAAATTTACTGGTCACAAAAAAAAATTAGTACAAAATTTAAAACTTTAAGGAGGCTAAAGAAAAAAATAATTTTTGTTCTGGATGGAAAAAAGAGAAATGAGGACAGTTGGATGTAGAACACGGAATAAGAGGTTGGAATTAGAACCGGGAAAAAAAAATTCAATAATCGTCTAGTCTGTTCAGATAATATCAATATTTTTTTGGATTGTTGTATGAAAAGTCACCTGGCAGAAAATAAAGAGGAATATGTACATCACCCCCCAACAATAGCTTCATAGAACAAAAATAAAATCTATACAGGAATTCTCAGGCAGAAGGTCTCATACCAGAGAAAAATGATGGAAGTTTTGTGATTTTCCTATTTCCCAGCTGTTCCTGGTTATATAGTCATAAACAAGTTACATAAATTCTAGTTGGTTATAGAACTCTAGAGAAACAAAAAAACAAATGATTGCGAGAAAATTTGGGACAAGCAAGGTTCGAGGCAGTTTTTCCTGTGGAGAATAGTTTGATTATAAGGCGTCCCCAGTAAGAGCCTTGTTGAAGACAATCCTGGTTTTTTGTGAATAGCTGGTCTTGTTGAATGGTCTAAACGTGCGCTGAGCAACCCCTGTTTGAAACTTAAATCCTGAGGACGGCACTGATTCCGGCGGGCAATACTTAAGCTCTTGGTGAGGTCTACCGTGCTAAATCAAATCAGTAGGTGATCCCCGATACTAAAAAGAGGATTTCGGAAATTTGGTGGTCAAGGTGGATGACAACAGGCATTAAAGGAGTTAGGTAACGTCGTTATATATTTTTTTCTCGGATGTGACAAGATTACACGCTAGTTTAGTTCAATTTGTTAGACTGATTTACTTATTTCATTTAGTAGTCAATTTTCTTAATAGTTTGTAGGGAAAGTTAATATTTTTGTGTGACATAATACTTGTTCTTATTTTTTTTCGTTAATTGTAACCAACCATTGGTTCAGCATTGGAGATAACTGAATTTTTGTTTGACAGGAATTCCCTTCTAATTTTTAATAGTTTTGAATACTAACCCAATCGTTCAAGACAGTAGTTAATTTTTCTATTGATTGTTTGTGATATATAATTTTTTGTAAATAAATAACACTTAGATACATTGTTAACACCAAAAACTATTGTCACCTTTGTGATCTTAGTGGTTGTTAACATTGTTATCTTTTAATTATATTACTCATATATTAATTTAATAATTATATTGCTAAAATTACCATACTTACACCGTATCAACTAAATAGATTACATCTCAATAAATTTCAAATTTTACATATTATACAATAGCCAATTTTTGGGGGGTGCAAACAGGCACTCGATTTTTCAGATCGAAACAAGTACACCGTAAGATTTTTGTTATTTTGTTGTACGAAACAAAGGAATCATCGACTGGTACCAGAGCGACGATTTATTTTTTTCCTTTCCGTTGTTGTATTGAAGTTGTTGTTTTGTGGTAATAGTTGGTTGCATCCACTACCGCAATCGGACAGTAAGTAGTTTCAAGCGTTTTATGAGGAAATAGCCCATAAACATAGATCAGGGATTTAGATAATCAACAGGTTTACGCCATTGATTTTTTTAGTTTAGTTCACATATCAAATTAATTGTCGTTGTGTCCAGTTGGAGGAAATAACTTGGTTATTTCTTGAAAGCTTTAGGAAACTTGTTGTATATCGGCAGTTTTCTGCGGAATTTGAGAAATAACGAAGAGTACAAATAAAAAATAGAAATCAAATAGGAGTTTAAGCTAAATACGACTACAATTTCAGCGTATTTGACTTGAAGGGGTCCAATTTTAAAAAGGGAAGAAAAAATTAGAGTAGTTTTAAACGGTTGCAAATTCAGCGTAATCAACTGACTACTAACAAGAGCTTTCGCAGTCAACCTTAACGGTCGATCGAAAGCCACGTTAAAAAACGACTGTAATTTCGGCGCTTTTAACAAAATTCGAATTCTCAAAGAGTGCTTTAAATTTCTGCCGCAATTTCTGGCTGGAATTTAAAGAGAAATTATTTCGGTTTCTGCTCCATACAAGCAGCCGAAAAATATATAATTATTTCTATTTTTTCACCAACGTAGTTGGGACACATTCAGGTTTTGAGCAAGGGTGAACTGTGTAACTACAAGTTCACCTCTGGTCAAAACGATCAAGGAAAGCTTTGATAAGATTAGAATAAGACCGAGACAACGGCATACAGAAACTAGGGCAAGACTCTAGTTGTTTATATTGAAATCTCAGACAATTGGAATATCTGGGTGATCGACTTTTTGCAAATTAAGCAAAGCGGTTATTCCAGCATTGTGTATAAACACACCAGTATTGTCAACTGAGACCGAGGAAATTCCCAAAATATAAAAGGGAAATTATTTAGAAAGAAAAATCAAACAAAGCTTTTCTTAGACAAATATTTGAACAATAATAACCGCAGTTTCATTTCAGATTATAGACGACACAAATAAAATAAGAATTTGAATTAAGTATTTTGAATTTTTAATTGAATAGTTTGAATTAAAGTAGATTAAATTTAGTATTAAAGTAATTTTAATTAGTTTTGTTAATTTATAGGAGAATTACATTTATTTTAAACCAAGCCTGGCATTTGAATTCAACGCCCTATTCGTTTACAGAGTTTTAATTTTTCAGATAATTAATTTTTTATTGTATGACGGCTTATGCGCCGCCACATGATTGTAATACGAAATTTCTGCGAGGAAAATCCTTTTTTGGGGAAGTGGGCTAATCAAAATATTTCCTAAACTCGTATATTACATATTTTCATTCATAATTATGAAATCACTGCGCTAAATACTCGAAATAATATAAATTTTGTTTGCTGGGATTTCTTTGTTTACATTAACTAACAAAACGCAAAATTCAAGGGATCAGCTGATTAAAATGCGTAGTGACGGCGTGTGAAAAGTTCATATGTAGGCGCAAGATTTTATTTTAGATAACTGATTATTTCAACTCGCTCTTGCCCCTCCTCTATTCTACTCGCTTTTTCCGCTTGTATTGGACAAACAACTACCAAAACGTGAGTACTCACACAAAAAGAATTTCACTACGCTAAAATTCGGCGAGGGTCCTTCCTGTAGTTCTATATTCTAAGCTTCTGGCTTTTCTTCCAATATGCGTGAAGGGCTTTGGAATGCTTTTTTAAATTCAGGCGCAAACCTGCTTTTTTTCAAGTTTCACTAAAAATTAATAAAATTGAAAATTTTTGTATGTTATGATTATTATGCACGTAGAACGAAATCCTTACTAATATTATAAATGCGAAAGTAACTCTGTCTGTCTGTCCGTCTGTTACCCTTTCACGCCTAAACCGCTAAACCGATTTTGATGAAATTGGGTACAGAAATAGAGTAGACCTTGGAGAAGGATATAGGCTACTTTTTGTCGTGAGAAAAGGCTTGAAAGGGTTGAAACAGGGGATGAATGTTTGTATGGGAGTCCGTTATTATTGCGTATAAAATTATTAATGCCAGCCACCATTTGAAACCGATCAACTTAAAATTTTTCACATATGCGTAGTTTTCTTGAACATGCAAGGTGACCATTTTATGCAAAAATAAAGATGGAGGTTCCAAGATAGCCGCCGATTTTTGCATTTTGTCTTCCTCGACCCCAACATGGATATCAAATTAAAGGGTATGACAGGTAGAATACAATTAGGGGTGTAGCGTCATTCCAAATTCAAATTGGCGGCCAACACAAAATGACTGAAGCCATATAATAGACTAAAAAGTAGGATGTATAACCGATCAACTTCAAATTTTTCACATACGCATAGTTCGCCTGGCAATGCAAACCGACCATTTAGTAAAAAAATCAAGATGGCGGTTACAAAAGGGAGGCCCATTTTTTGGGTATCAAATGGAAGGGCATGACAGGTAGAATACAATTAGTTGTGTGGCATTATTCTAAATTCGAAATTGCGGATTAGCTTTTCTTCAAAACGCTCTCAGTATGAGTATCAATTGAAAGGGTGTGACGATTACAATACAGTAATCTGTATGACGTCATTTCAAATCTAATATGGCGGCCACTGCAAAATGGCGGAAGGCATATCGCTGGTTTGCGTTAATAGTGACGCAACTAAAAATGATTGATTTTAGAGAATGACGTTCTTAAATATTTTTATAAATTACTCGAGAATATTTTGTCTCAAATGAATAATAACGATATATCTGTCTAACGATAGTTGACGCGAAATCGGCGTTGCGTGTCTGGTTACTATAAATTATCAAAGATTGTTGGTTATGTGGCATATTTAGTTTAATTTTTCAGAATTTTGAATTGCGTCGTTATTCTCGCAAACATATTTATAATAGACTAAAAAGTAGAAAATAAAATGTATGTGATATATTTCATCAAATAGTACAATAAATATATGGCTTCATTTACTAACTTTGCCTATTGTATATATTTTAAGACAATCGTTTTTCAGGAGTAAACTCCAGTCACGCGTCGGAGCTGACACACACTTTCTTTTTTATTAGCAGTTCTAAATTTTTTAATGTATCAAAAATCAATTTTTTCAGGTTTGTTCTTTTTCTCATTATACCTTTTTCCTACCGCAGGCTGTGCACATATAATCTTTTTTTATTTAAAGGGGTTGCAACGCACGCGGGTTGTTGCTAGTAATATTATAAAATTAATGTTGAAAACCCACTCCTGTTGATTTTAGAGGTTTACAACAGAAATTAGAAGCCCAACAACTTAAATCAGTGTAACTATCGCCATCTAGCGTGGAAGACGGACAAATGTTTGTCCATATCTACTTAGTATATAATCAATGGTATATAATCAATGGGTTTACGTAAGTCGGCGTGTCAAATCGTCGCTTAAGTTCTAACACCACGTAAGTCAAACATAGCATATTTACAGGAAAGTGAAAAAACTGCGTAATTTTACTTGGATACCATTACAAAACCATTTTATAATTTGTGTACAAACTACACTTGTGTAGTTTGTACACAAATTATAAAATGGTTTTGTAATGGTATCCATGTAAAATTACGCAGTTTTTTCACTTTCCTGTAAAAATGCTATTTTTGACTTACGTGGTGTTAGAATTTAAGCGACGAAATGTCGTTTTCCACAAAATAACTTCTCCTAAAAGTATGAAAATCTGTAATAACATTGTTACTTTTGACATTGTCGACACGCGGGAAGAGTTACAAATAATATTAAAACTTCAATTATGTAATTAATTAATTAAAGATAAAATAAAAAACAACATTTAAAAATAAAAACCAATTCATAACATTTGAAAATCTTAACTCGAGATTTATTTTTCTACATTGTGGTTTTTCCAACTAAACTCTCTTCTCGGAGCAGCTTCATTTTTTTTTCTTATTCGATTAATAGCTTATACTTTTATACGCTTTATATTAGCTTGACCTGTATGTTGTATGCTGAATGCTGTATGTATGTTGTATGTTTCATGTAAACAAATCTTGCAACTTGATTTTGACCCACTTTCATGTAACGGATCAACTTGAAATTTTGCAAATATGTACAGTTTGCGTGACAATGAAATCTGACAATTTTGTAAAAAAATCAAGATGGCGGTTCCAAGATGGCGGCCGAATTTTGCAATTGTGCTTCCCGACCCCCGACATGGGTATCAAATGAAAGGGTATGACAAGTGCAATACAATAAGCTGTGTGGCGTTATTCAAAATGGCGGCCAACACAAAATGGCGGATTACCGTTTTTCTGATATGGGTACCAAATGAAAGGGTATGACAAGTAAAATACTATTAGCTATGTGGCATCATTGTTAATTCAAAATGGCGGCCAGCACAAAATGGCGGATTACGTTTTTCTGTACAACCCACTCGGTATGGGTATCAAATGAAAGGTTGTGATAATTAGAATACTATGAATTGTGTGGCGTCATTCCAAATTCAAAATTTCTGCCAACACAAAATGGCGGTTTATCTTTTTCTTTACTACGCCCTCGGTATGAGTATTAAATGAAAGTGTATGACGAATATAGTACAGTAAGCTGTGTGAAGTCATATTAAATCTAATATGGCTGTCATTACAAAATGGCGGAAGAAATATAATAGACTAAAAAGTAGAAAATAAAAAATATAGTTTAAAAAAACTAAAAAAAAGCTTTTATTTTAAAATGAACTAAAAAGTAAAAAATAATTTTGAATGTAAAGTTTTTATTGCTCTAGCCAGTATATGGAAACTACCTACCTTTCGAAATGTAAAAAAGCGTGGGACTCTTTACCTATATTCTTAGCGCCCACGCTTTTTTACATTTCGAAAGGTAGGTAGTTTCCATATAATGGCTAGAGCAATAAAAACTTTACATTCAAAATTATTTTTAACTTTTTAGTTCATTTTAAAATAAAAGCGTATTTTTTAGTTTTTTTATTCTATTGTATTTCGCTCGTTCAGAACTGCAAAATGTTTTGTGTGAAATTCTTTCTGCTCTTGTAGTTCTTTTAAGAACATTGTATATGCTTCAGGAGATAAATGTTGATTTGCTGCTGTTGGTTAATTGAATCGTTACCTACTCTTGCAGTAGGCTTAGGTGGAATATTTTTATTTCCCTATCAGAATTTGAATCTTTTAATAAGCTAATGAAATTTGCTTCAAACTCAGCTGGCACAACTTATTGTAAAGGTATATTTGTCCAGGAAGAATATTCTGCATTACTTCTGCCAGGTCCATATGATCTTGCATGTTGGAGCCCGGAAACAGAGGCTTCCAATCCTTTAACACTTCTATAGGCCTTCAGCGCACCCGCGATGCTTTAACAATGCCAACATATAAAAAAACTAGAAAAATGCATGTATGCTCTCTCTGTTTTAAAGGAATTTACACTTTATCTCGCCATAGCTCAGTCAATTTTGCAGATATCGATATACATATATGTATATATTTTTTGGCGAATATTCACAAAATTACCTCGACTTCATTGCTCTTTTCATTTCCAGAGCATTTTCTCGGTGTGCGCCGCGAGCGTGCTAGTTGTGAAAAGGTTCATGCATCCAGCACCAATTGACTCCTTATTTGCCTCTAATTTTCTTTTTATGTTATATTTAAAACCTCGCCATTTATTTCAAATAAGTTTTGCCATCCATTAGAATTTCTTATCGGCGGCCAATTGGAATGCAATATTTCAGTTAATTGGCACCACAACTCGTTTATTAACATACCAATAACTGAATTCGACGCCAAGTTTAGCGTCGAGAAGATTAACGACACTTTTAAAACGACAAACGTCAACTTGCGCGAACCAAAAACGACATTTAACGTGTCGTTTTCAGTCGACATCGAATTGTGTGAACCGTGCCCCAGTTTTAATCGAAAATATTTCAGTTATCATAAAACCTTTGCTTCCGTTTTTAGGCTTTAATGTAAATAGGAATTCCTAAATATTGATATTTTCCAATTGTACTTGTATCAAGGGCAAGGCCCTAAGTAGGCTCGTCACTATACTTCCTGCATCTATCATTGGCGTGACTTTTCTGAAAGCGTCGATACTATTATCCGGCAGACTTTCCACTATATCTTATGCATATTACTAGCTGGTTAATATTTTAATAATTGCGGCAGTTGTTGGGCAAAAAAGTTTTACTTCTAAAGTGTGGTCTTAAGCACACTCTTTTTTTTAGTTTTGCGTTCAACTAGGGTACTAGAGATGAATAGGACAATAGGTAATGTGGGAAATTCTTCGTCACTATCTAGATCTATAAATCTGTTGTTTGTTATTCTAGAATATAAGTTATTCTTTTTTCGTGGGTTTTCAAGTGCTGCTTCAAGATAACAGATATTTCTTATCGCCATGGTTTCATTTATTTCCCTTGGCCTTAATTTGTCTGAGCAATATTTATGTATTGCAATGTGAGCTTCTTTGCAGTTACTACATTTGGCAGTTGGCGTGTTTGGGGTTTTCACTGCAGTTGATGCATACTTCTAGGCTTCGACAATTTTCGTTGTATGTCCATACTTGAAACATTTGTAACACTGTTTTGTTGGTTGGATGTAAGTATCGCAAGGTATACGTACTTTATAAAGGAAACCATGTTGCGGTGTTTTATTCCCGTAGAAATTTATTTGAATGGCTGTGGAATCTCCCCATTTTACTTTTGCATTTTCGTCGTTTGTTCTTTTTTTTAGTCTTTGTAATGAGTGAATTTTTGTCTGGGTTTCTATTTCATTTATTAGCGTGTTTTCATCTATGTCGAGGTCAATTCCTTTAATTATCGTAGATCTTGTGGTGAAATTAATCGGTATGTACGCATCATTGACATATAGAAATGGACTGCCGATTGACACTTTTCAATGGCACAATTTTTTTCCAGAAGTAGAAAACCTTTTTTATGTAAACAAACAATTTTTCTTTGAATTTAGGAGAAAATAACTAATAAGATGTCCGTTATAATTGATAGAAATAAATTTCCATCATTATTTTTTATTTAGTAGCAGTTTGTTCATTAAATAAATGTGTTTTTTTAAATATGTGAGAGTTGTTTCTCCCTGATTAACGAACTTTTAAAAATAACGCAAGAGAGAGAAAGAAGAAATGAACTCTATACCTGTCTATTTTAATCTAATTATGTTGATATCACTGACAGGCTCTGAACTTTTTTTTATTTTAAAAACGATTAAAGTTCATAGGAATTTAACGTGGGAGGGAGACAACAATAGTTTTTGGTGCCATTTTTGTGTATGGGATTTTGCTTATTTAGCAGTCCATTTCTATGTCAGTGGTACGCATTATAATCCTGCTGCTTCGGAGTTTTGTTTTACGCTATTTTGTTGGCGACGTGGGCTTTGATTGTTTCCACAATGACGGTATTTCTGCTTAGTTTTTTTAGTTCATTTATGAATGTACCAATGAACCGATTTTAATTCTGATAATAGGCGTTGAGCTGTTTGATTTAACTATAACTTTGAATATTTTCGGATCAATCGATTCGGGATAGAGGTTTATAATGCCATCTGATGCAGATGACATTATGGGTTTTAATGATTATATCACTGTCACTTTTTACACTTGCGTTTCGCTCCCTTTCGCTTTGAGGTTCTTCGGGGAACTGATACTTGATTTTGTTTTAATATCATGTAAATAACCATATGAACTTAGAAAAAAACAATTATTTTGAAAGCACAGACAGACACTCCAATTATATTTATATAGATTACCAATTTACAAATGTTTAAATTTTTTGCTGGAAATAAATTAAACACAAGGGCAACTCACAAACCGCCCCAGCCTGAGTGAGTGAGGCTTCTACGTTTTCTGTCATTTGCCATAATCATTCATTTTCAAAATTTTATCGGTTAATTTCTTATCTTAAAAATAATAAAATATAAATCCAGGACAATTAACAGGCAAAAACCATGCAATACTGATGCTCTGGAAGAAATGGAGCGTAAATTACTTCCTGAATTTTAAAACTGATCAATTTAGATTAATTATTATTTATAGTTATAACTAAAAAGTAGAAAATAAAATAAAATAAAAAAACATAAATAAATAACTTTTAAATAAAATGCACGAAAAGTTTCATTGCAAAATAAATGCTAGAACTCAGACTGAATCTTAAAATTGAATGTATTAATGAAATTTTAATTTTATTTCATCTCGATTGACTTTAAATGTTTGAAATCTTATCAATGAATTGTGCAAATCTACAGCTTTTCAAGTGCATTAATAAAAGTTTGGGCATGAGTTGTAATTAGACAATTGTGATTATAGTTATGAATGCCCCAACTTTTGTTAATGCACTTGAAAAGCTGTAAATTTACACAATGTACGGAGGTTAAGGTAACCGGTTGAAGACAATTGCAATCGATAGTGGATGGAAAAATGCATTGAAAGTGATTTTGGCCGAAATTTGGACAATGCCAACATATACGATGCGCTATCTAAACGAAATTTACACTTTATCTCGCCATATCTCGGTAATTGTGTAAATATCGATTTCAAATATTTACTAATTAATTTCTAAATTTAAAACTAAAAAAATTTTAAGATTTAAACCGAAAAATCGTGGGACGCATGCATGATTGATGCATTAATAGTTCTCCAAACTCACTAACAATTTTATGACATTCCAATGATTTCTCAACCCAGCTACTCTACACTCCTTACTATTAGCATGCGCCCCACGTTTTTTCGTTTTAAATCTCACAAATATTTTCATAGCTATTACAAATTCACAATCACAAATTTTCAGGACTATCAGGAATATGTATGGGGCTAGGAGAAATTATTTTATACTTTTTGGTTCGTTTTAAAAACGTGGTATATTAAAAAGCTTTTTTAACCGACTTCAAAAAGAGGAGGTTATCAATTCGACGTGTAGGTATGTTTTTTGGTCCTGTTCACGCATAACTTTGTAACACATTAACTTTTTTGCTTTTTTTTGCTTGAGAGGGTAGTTTCCCACGGTGGTCCCATGCAATTTTTTTAAATTCTGAAAAAGGAGTTCGAAGGTAGGCTTAAAAAACTGGTAAATTTAGTACACCTTGAACAGATAGAATTATTTCAAAGGTATCACAAAATTCTTTATTGTCACCAAATACTTAAGTGGGACTTGGCGTAGCGTCTACGTAAAAGTCTACCGAACTAATTATCGCGAGTTCAAACCCCTGATCCGGACAGTTCGACTTTTTTTCTTTTTTTTTCTTCTAAATTCATTCTCTTTGGATTAATCTTGTAAAGAATTATTACATACTCTTCGGTGAGAAATTCCATGTATATTCATGTACACTGTAAGAGTATTATCCTTTTAATTGGAGAACTATTTAACCGTATTTATGATTTATTTTTTTAAATTCCGCAAAAAAAAAATGAATTTTTAGAATTTCACTTTTTCACCAACTTAAAACAATTATAACGTTATTTTTTTTACTCACGCATGCGTGCACTATTTGTTAGCAAATTAACTACCTAAATATACGCGGAGCAGAAGAAACAGCTTTTTTCCGGAAGAGAGGCGTGGGGAGGTGGAAAAAGTAGAGTTTCAGGCTTCCGTGGTTTTTATGGTTCTGTTTAGACGATTCGCTGCCAGGAGCGTGCCTCACGAACTTTGTGGATGAAGGGGAAGTGGGCATGATGAGAGGTACAGCCCCACTTCTCCCCTCATCAACCAAGTATGTGAAGAACGTTCCTGGAAACGAAGCGACTCAACAGGCCTCTAGCTGCACATCGGTAACTGAAAACTCTTCAGTGAGAAATTTCTTGCTTACTCATGCAGACTGTAAAAGAATTATCCTTTGAATTGGAGAACTATTGCCGAATTTCTGATATGACTTTTGTACATATTTAGCCAGTATATACGAACACTCTCTCGTAGCACAGGGAGTAAGTACCTGCCTCTCGTCCAAGGATTCCGAGTTCGATTCTACTGTTGCATTTCTTTTTCAATCGGCTTTATATTCTCACAATAAATTTGATTAAATTTTGTTTTTTAATTTCATTCCGGGAATTTTGTTTCATACTCATACTAAATAAGTTTTTTTTATTAAATCACTCCGAAAGTACGCAAATACATTATTGCAAAAACTATTTAGCTACTGCCTCGATCCTTTCGACGACGGCGTGTTATACTTATCGTAATAAATAATTTTTTTAAAATTGGCCCCAAAAAAAATGAACGGACTAAAAAGTACGAAATAAAATAAATTTTTAAAAACCTACTTCAAAAAAAACCAATATCGTGATGCACAAAAAAGGATGAAATAATTGTTGGTAGTTCTTTACAATACTAATCCAATCAGAATGGATTTAGAAAGAAGAATCACTTTTGAAAAAATATTTTTGTAGTTCTTTACAACATTAATCCAATCAGAATGGATCTAGAAAGAAGAATCACTTTTGAAGACGGTGCCAGGTTGACTTTCATTGCACTAATCTTGCTTCGAAAATTGTTTTCATTTCATTGTTAACCCCGAAAACAGGTGTTAGCACCGTCTTCAAAAGTGATTCTTCTTTCTAGATCCATTCTGATTGGATTAATGTTGTAGAGAACTACAAATATATTTTTTCAAAAGTGATTGTTCTTTCTAAATCCATTCTGATTGGATTAGTATTGTAAAGAACTACCAACAATTATTTCATCCTTTTTTGTGCATCACGGTATTGGTTTTTTTGAAGTAGGTTTTTAAAAATTTTTATTTAAATAATTTTGCTTTTTTTTCTGTGCATATGTATTTGTATGAATTTGAATCCTTACTAATATTATAAATGCGAAAGTAACTCAGTCTGTCTGTCTGTTACGCTTTCACACTTAACCGCTAAACCGATTTTGGTGAAATTAGGTACAGAGATATATTAGACCTTGGAGAAGGATATAGGCGAAAAAAGGGTTGAAACAGGGGATGAAAGTTTGTATGGGAATCCGTTATTATTGCGTATAAAATTATTAATGCCAGCCATCATTTGGAACCGATCAACTTCAAATTTTGCACATATGCGTAGTTTTCTTGACAATGCAATGTGACAATTTTGTACAAAAATAAAGATGGAGGTTCCAAGATGGCGGCCGATTTTTGCATTTTGTCTTCCTCGACCCCCGACATGGGTATCAAATGAAAGGGCATGACAGGTAGAATAAAATTAGTTGTGTGGCATTATTCTAAATTCAAAATGGCGGATTAGCTTTTCTTCAAAACGCTCTCAGTATGAGTATCAAATGAAAGGGTGTGACGATTATAATACAGTAATCTGTATGACGTCTTTTGAAATCTAATATGGCGGCCACTACAAAATGGCGGAAGACATATGTATAATAGACTAAAAAGTAGCAAATAAAATGTATGTGATATATTTCATCAAATAGTACAATAAATGTATGGCTTCATTTACTACCTTTGCCTATTGTATATATTTTAAGACAATCGTTTTTCAGGAGTAAACTCCAGTCACGCGTCGGAGCTGACACACACTTTCTTTTTTATGGGCAATTCTAAATTTTTAATGTATCAAAAATCAATTTTTTCAGGTTTGTTCTTTTTCTCATTATACCTTTTTCCTACCGCAGACTGTGCACATATAATCTTTTTTTATTTAAAGGCGTTGCAACGCACGCGGATTTTTGATAGTACATATTTAATAAAATCATTGAAAAGTAATCACAATAATATGTAATCGAATTAGATTAAAGGTCATTTCCTTTCTTTTCAGATGACGATTTGGCGATTCTTACTGTGATATGGAATCTCGTGCCAAGACTATCAACAAATGAATGCTCAAATTATCAGGTGTAAATTTATTTATGTATATATTTGTAAATTGTTCTACCTTCGTACGTAATTACATTAAAAACAGCAATAAATTATTATCAAATAGATTTACTCACATTTATAAAATTGTTGAACTTAACCTGAATTTTTTATAAAAAAAAAGAAACCAAATAAAACGCTTCTTCGTTTAAAAACTTATTTTACTGGGCTATATTTAGAGATCTTTTTACAATTAAAAGTGTTAAGTAATAAAATTTCATACCGAAACAAATATTCTTTTTAAAAATTAAGTTTTATATATGTATATATATATGTATATACGAAGACTTCGATTCATTAAATTTTCTGTAAATGTTGACTTGTAAAAAGTTACTGTAATAAATACTAAGCTAAAAGCTGTATAATCTTAAATGCTAAAAAATACTTTTTACAATAAAATGACAGTCATTAAAATTTTATTCATATTCAAGCCGTTTGTTTTTTGTGTTTGTTTTACTTTTTTTCATAAAAAAGAAATTTATATTTTAAATACTTTAAAAAAAAGTTGCCTTTTGTTATCATGTAAAATTTTCTAATCCCTAAAAGGATTATTATTTAGAACTAACTTCTAAGGGTTTTGCCTTATATTATTTTGCACTAAAAAAGACGATGTTAAGGGGCTGCATCTGTACAATTTTATAGTAAAAAAATTTAATAATAAATTCCATTTGATCTGGGTGAGACTTTCGTTGACTGTTTGTTGTTCGATCAAACAGCTTAACTTATAAAAATTGCGTTGTAATACTATTCTTGTCCATATTTTAATGTTAATCAATATCTTAAATTATTTATCACTGTTTTGAATTGATTTGCTAAAGGCTGTGCACAACTGAGTGAATGATGGACGTTCCTTAGGGTGTTGCTTCCAGCAAGATGTCTGAAACAAAAAAAATATTTTATGATATATAAAACAGAGCAAAAACTATTTTTAAATTGATAAGTAATGTTATCCCAAAGTAGTTCATTCCGAACCGATTAATCTATGTGTTATTACCCCTTGCTTACCCTATCAGAAAATGAATTCGTTTGAGAGTGATGAATTACCAATTCATTCTCACATCTTAATATGCCAAGATAGATATGATTTTGTATTCTATTATTTTTTACAAATTATTTCTTGATTTATTCGACTGAGCACTGCCAACTTTTGAGTCTTCTTGTCCTGGCATATACATGACCAAGTGTATATACAATTTCAAAACAATTTTTTATTTGGAATACTAAAGATTCGGAAGGAGGCCCCGTTTTACCATAGACAATTTTGTCAATGTTCGATATAAACTCTTGTCAAGTAATTTATTATTTAAATTTCGAGTTCAAAATTGGGGAGCGCTATCTAATCGATTTGCTTCTCTGTCATAATAGCTGTATATTCAAATATACGAAATCTTTTAAAATAATGTATCTTAATACATAGTAATCATAAATTTGAAAAAAAAACAACAATAGCTGCAAAAAATCACATTGCTACGATTTATTTTATTGCATTTTAAATCGCATTCAAAACGTTTAAAATTTTAATTATTCTATGAAAATTCCTCTATAATTATGTAGTTAATAGGAATAAATAATTCCAAATGAACTCACCAAGATATCCTTCAAATCGTCTGGAGTTCCTTCAGCACATCTCCAGTTTATCGTGCCAGCCTGACATCGTTGAATGAAATCCTCATTACTGAGCTCTTCAAATGGCAGTTTCGTTGCTTGAGTAAACAATTCCCAGACTAGAACGGCGAATGCAAAAATATCACTTTTAGTGGTATAGTCGTCCTCTTGAATGCATTCCGGTGCAAGCCAGCGAATCGGAAGTAATGTGTTCCGGTGCTTGTAGTATTCTCGGCTGTACTTGTCCTTGCACAGGGCCGGATAAGAGATCTTCACAATAAATTCACTCGAAATAATACAATTGCGAGTTGCTAAGTCTCTGCAAAAATCGATTTCATATTTTTTTTTGTAAATTCAAATTTATAGTCTCCAGAGAAAAAGGTGCCGGTTGTTACTTACTTGTGAATATGTCGAGCTCGGTAAATTGCATCCATACCTCTAGCGATTTGATAAGCAACTGCAAGTATTTGTCCAAGCTTAAGAGGTGGTAGGTTGCCTTCTGTCGTATTTGTTGTGCCCTTGCCGGCTGTTGCGAGCAAAAATTGTTTCAAGTCGCCCTGTGATGACATTTAATTAATTAAGCCTTTTTGTTCATACTTTAAAACGTAGCTTTCCTTACCCAGTCAGAATACTCAAGTACCATATAATGGGGGTCCTTTTCCCGGCAAAGTCCATAGAGTTTGGCGACTCCTTTGTGTGAAGCAGCCCGGAAAAGTTCTATTTGCCGCTTAAATTCTTGACAGATATTCTCATCCTTCACTTTGTTTAGTGCCTTCACAAGGACTTGTTTGTATTCATCATAAGCCTCGGAATTTTCTTCTTTTATTTCCTCGATATCATCCATTGAAGTTTTGGATTTCCTTTTCTCATTTTCAGGAATTGGCTTTTCATCATTGTCCTTCTCGTTCGATTCATTTGGTTTAATACAGGAGGATTTAATTTTTCCAAGAAACACGTCTCCAAATTCTCCCCGACCGATTTGCACGAGTTCCGTAATGCTAGCCCGAGGCAATGTTAGTTGATCGAAGGCATTTGACCTTTTGGAAGTTTTCGAGTTTACGCTGGAAATTGTATCGTCGCTTTTAGCTGCTTCTGTTCCGCTTCCTTTTGGATTGTTATTGCCATTGACTTTTTTCAATTTAGCATTGCAATTATTTTCGATTTTTTCAGGAAGACACGGTTCTATTTCTCCGTTCTTATTTCCAACGTCACCTGCTTCAACATTGTCCTTTTGAGTTAAATTAAGCCTAGCTTTACGTGCCTGTCTACGATATCTACACCATAGCATGAGACCAACTACGAGTATAATGTAGGCAAATGCAACCGACATCGTTATAAGGACGGCTCGTGTTATCATAAATCCATCAGAGGATTCTTCAGGTGTGAAACCATCAGCTGCTGTAAAGAAGACAACATGTACATGTACATACATATATAATTTATATAGTATTTTTAGTTTAATGTAATTTTTTTCAATTGAATTTGGTCGATTTGCCAGATTCACAATAATTACTTCACATTTTAAAGCTAAAAAGGATATTGCAATGAAAGTATTTGCTAATACAATCATCAGCAATAATGAGAAAATTGAATTAATTCTAAATTTTCCTGATGATTGGCAGTGGATTTTATCGATGCGAAAAACAAATTGAATTAATTCGGAAGCCGTAGCTATAAGAAGATCTGAGTGAAGGGTTAGATTTGTGAAGCAACTTAATGAGTCGAAGCAGAGCATCCACTTTAGGAGGAATACAAGTGCACAACTTTAGTGTGCATAAAGATGTTTTCATGGATACTTTTCATTTGGATCAGATTAAGCTCTCATAATTTTTCACAGAGCTAGCATAAATACTGCGAAGTAGATTTGTGTTGTGGCATATGTGTTGTGTGCGCCCAAGTATTTTCTTGTAAAGTGAATACGCAACTTTGGATGTTCGAATAACACTATGAAACTGTCAAAGAATATGTTATGTATTCGCTATAAATCTTACAAAATGCGAAATGGACGCTGACAAGAAACCAATTAAGTACTTTTTGAAGTCAAATATAACCATCTAGAGCCAAACAAGATTATGCTTCAGCATCGAAGAACCTGACAGAATTTCAGCACATACAAAGAATGCTAATATCACCATAATGATGATGTGCTAGCGCTAAAATAGAATAAGCAATTTCTACACAAAGTTGGTGAATACAATTGTCGACTATTGTAATTATTCGATGTCCTTATACGATGTAAATAACGATGTAAATGCTTTGTTTACCCGGGCTAATACATGTACTACAAAAATAAACAAAATCCATGATAATGAAATGGCTTGATAAAAAGTATGTGCTTCGATTTAGTATGGGCCGATGATCTCTTTAAAATCAGTAATAGACTACAAGCCCACGGCAATTTTTGGGGGGTCATGTGAAACAGCACGAATTATATGCAGATCGATACTCCTAAATGAGAAATAAACTTCAGGCACTATGCCGTCACTTTTGCGCGGTACATGTGACCACAGAGGTAAGCATCCGGAGGGGTGCTTTTCCGGCCAAATATTCTTGTACGGAAATTCTCATATTGATATATTATAAAAAAAATAAGCTCCTAGAACCACTGCCGTACAAAAATAATGGTGCTTGAAACCAGAAGAATTTTTCAATTTCTGCAAATTTACCCCCTCCCCCCCCAAAAGGTGATTTATTCCTGTACGGCATTTGTACATTTCCATTTCTATGCTTTCATAGATAGGCTAGTGCCAAAGCGGATTTAAATGAGGAAAAAAAATAAATTAATAGCAGGGAGGGACCGGCAATGAAATGTCGTTAAGGTCATAACTAAACGAACAAAAATTTTTTAAACTCGAAAAAAGTGGAAATGGTAAAATGGGGATGCTATTTAGGGGTTGAAAACGATTTTTTGCGATTTGCGGTGAAACATGACCTCCTAGTGGAAAATGTTTAATACAAAAGTTGTAGATAATAAAAAGATCTAAAACTTTTGTATTTAACATATTTTGACGTAACCTCAAATTTTCGAAGAAAATGGCGGAAAATCGATTGTTCGGTTTTTAATTTTTTTCTCCCGTAAAAATAATTCAATTTACATGAAAATTTGTAAGAGTATACCTTGTGTTGCGTTAAATAAGCATGATTTTTTTTTGTTTGGAAAACTGATAGTTTCCCAGAAATTAAAATTTTTCGAAAAAAATACCCTTATCTTGCACGGACAACTTTATTGATGTTTTTTTCGAATTTTGATATTCAATAAGTGCTCATTTAACCATTGAAACGTCTAGTTTGAAATGGTCTATACATTTTGAAACTTTATTTTCATTAAACCGCTTAAAATTAAGAAAAACCGAACACCTGATTTTTCGAATCATGTACATATTTTTCGATTTTTTAATTTTTTTTCAAATTTTTGAATTTTTTGAAACTATCGGCACTAGTCTAAGAGTCATTGGGCCGTATTCATAAAAATGAAGGATATCCTCCCAAGCATAAGGTAGAAGTATAAGATTATGATTTAAAGTAAAAGGTAGAAGTATAAGCATTTCCTTCTTTCCGTATTCAAAATGATTACCTTATACTTGCGAGGATATCCTCCAAGCACAAGTAAAAGGTTTTTGTTCGGCAAGTAGCCCTTTTGTTAGGGATATTCAATTGTTTGTTAAAAATTAAATAAATTTAATTGAATTCGTCGTTTCATTTTGTCATATCGTGGTGAGTTGTACCTTTTCGTATTGGTGAAGATGTATTCCTCAAGCAGTGAAAGTGATACTGAAGGTGTAGAAAACGCTAGGAATGAACTACAGTTTATAGCAGAAGGAGTTGCCACTGCTCCTGTTATTTTGCAAAAATCGCAAGTGCCAAAAATAAAACGAAGGAAGGACGAAGCAATTGGATTCCTTACGAAGAATTATGAAGCAACGTTTGGAAAGCCACTTGATGCTAAAGGTTTATTAAAAAAAATAAACAATATGAAAACAAGATTGAAGAAGAAAACGGACGTATAAAAAACTGGAAATAAATCCATCAAATTGTTGGATTGGGAAAAGCGTATATTAAACGCTATGGAAGGTGATAGTAATCCTACTATTGGAAGAATCGAAGGGGCCCTGCAGATTGGTATTTCCGAAGATGACTCTACTGAGCAAAGAGGGAGTGAACCAAATGAACACTTAAGAGGGAGTAAAGCATCCCCGTTTGGCTCCTCTGAACAATCATGTGGCATTGATATTCAACCATTCAAGTTGCCACAAAAAAAGAAATTAGCGACAGAAAAATTTGAAACAGAAGAAACTAAAGGACTGACTACAACAGAACTCCAACGATTAGTTCTTTTACAGCAGTACCGGACGAGTATAGTGCAAAGAGAATATTATGAAAAAAAGTTGCAAATAATAAAGCGTAAAGAATCTACAACAAAAACTGTTTGTGATGGAAATGAAACGTACTTTTCCTTATAAACAAACGAGTCTTGGGTATTTGAATTCAAAATGTTTTTTTAGACAAACAAAATTAGACTTGTAAAATGCTAATTTGTAAACTTAATTGTTATTAAAATTGTTGATTACAATACTTAAGGTTTTTCTGATTTCTTGTCCTTGATGGCGAAGAGATATTTCATCATTATTATTGTCATGGTTTTCTTCATCTTCTTCTGGTTCTTCAGCTGGTTCGAAGTCCGGATCGCCTAAAGTTTTTGCAACATTATGGAGAACGGCACAGGCAACTATTATTTTTGGTACATTTTTCAATTTCACGCGACAAACATACTGTAAGATAGGAAACCGGCGTTTCAGTTGGCCAAAACAACGTTCAATTAGTACTCTCTCTTTTTTCAAGAGCTTGTTATAATTTTGCTCAGCACCAGGAGCAGGATTTCTAAAAGGAGTCATGAGGCATGGCTCTATCCCATATCCATCATCACCAAGTAATACAACATTCGTCTTTTTTCTTAACTGTAAGCATACTTGTGAATTTCTCCATATCCTCGAGTCGTGCACGGATCCAGGCCAACTAACGTCAACACTAGTAAACATTTCTTTGACATCACAAGTAGCTTGAACGTTGAGAGTAGGCTTACCTTTCCGGTTAATGTACTCATCACCATGGAGATTTGGTTTCTGTATCCCTATGTGGGTGCAATCGACTACACCAATAGCTGTCGGAAACTTATACTTCCTTTGCCATAATAGTTTTGCCTCCATTATTTCTCTGTTGGTAGTTGGAAACTTTATCCATTCACTTGTATGCGCAATTATGCTGTCAACTACTGCATTTACAGTCCGAGATACCGTAGCTTGACTAACACCAAGTTCTTGACCGATACCTTTTTGATAGCCAGGATCACTGAGATAACGCAAACATACCTTCATTCTATGAACAGATGACAACGCACCTCCCAGAGTTTCTTCATTTGTCACTAAAAATTTTTCTGCAAGCCACTGTAAATTTCTTTCTTCAAAACGGTATAATGCTTTAAAATCTGGAACAAGTGTAGGTAAGCGTGGCTTGTAATGTTTAACATTCCTCACGTGAACGACATCTGCCATCGCACTGAAAATCGGATAACACAACCATTCACCACTGAGCTGAGTCTACTTCTGACCAAACTCAGCTTTTTTGAAGGATGTGCTTTTCACTTAAAGTGCCAGGCAAAGTTTATGTATACTCCTTTACTTTTATGTGAGTATAAGGATATGCTTCTACTCTACAAGTATAAGGTTCTGCTTGAAATTATTATGAATACAAGCAGAAGGATTTCTTTAATAATTTGCAAGTAAAAGCATATCTTTTCTTTTATGAATACGGCCATTGCGTGGCTATGCCGTACATATTTGCTGGTTAAAAGATGAGAAAACCCCGACCCATCACGCTCCTAGATCAGTATCGTACAAGGTCATTGAAAACTGTACGGCACCGTGACCAAAATATTAGTCAACATCTAAACTAATTTTTAACGACTGTGCCGTCTAAAAGTTGTGGTTAATATACATATAAAGAAGCAATCACCAGCACTTGAGAGTTGAACCCTACTTTTTGGACACAAGATCCTTTTTTCCAATACTGGAAGAAATTTTTCTACAACTTGTAACTAAGTATTATTGTTTTACAATATAGCCATCTATAGTTAACTGTACCCAATGAAATATGCATAAAAAACAAAACAGCAAAATTCAACAATTTGTAAGATTTTCCAAATGCTCTGTGCATCAGCAAAAAGAATAATGTTTCAATATTATTGCTGTTTATAATCCTTCAAAGATAGAAAAACGAAGAAAAACAGGTGCCGTATATTTTCAGTTGTGCCGTCTAAAAGTTATGGTTAATATAATTATAAATAAAGAATTACTTGCATTTGCGAGTTGAACACAAGATCATTTTTACCAGTACGGCAAGAAATTTTTCAAAAGAATTACTTGCATTTGCGAGTTGAACACAAGATCATTTTTACCAGTACGGCAAGAAATTTTTCTACAGCTTGTATGTAACTAAGTACACCGGAAGGTAAAGAGGAGTATCCGGCGTGATAAAAGGCAGCAGATAAACAAGCTCGCAGAGAAAGCGGAAAACGCGGCAAATACAGGAAACAGCTCTCGGGAAAGCACTCTACTAAAAAGGATGCCGTAAAGAGTGCGGATGGAAGGTTGCTGTGCAGCGACGACGGCCAGCTCCAAAGATTGAGAGATTACTTCTTCGCCGCCCTCAATGGTTCATTTGCACAAGAACCTCAAGAAAGCAGCAACAATGCACAGCCAATAAGAATCGCCACTCGTGCACCACCACCCAGAACAGAAATAGTAACCGCAATTTTTGTATATATGGAACTAGTTTAGGCAATGGTTTGGTGCATCAGAAACGCAAGAAAAACAATACGGCAAATAATGCATTTTTCTGAGACATCGATATCACCAGGGAGTGATCCAAAAGGGTCTTGCCGAAGGACTTAATAGGTTACTTTCAAAATTGGCTAGTGATAATTTACCTATAGTATAGTATATTATAGTTTCAAGTATATAAGGTAAGATTTTGTTCGTATTTGTATTGAAATATAATTATTTGAAATATCTATGTACTTCAATTATTTGAAGTTGCCCTATGTACTTGAAGTAAGATATAATAAAATGAATTCTTCAGGGTGAAAAAATACTTTTCCAGCCATCTTAAACCATTTTTTATACGGCATTTAGGGTTTATTCATTATTGTTTTAAGTTTTAACGAATTGGCGTACAAAATATTGTTAGCGTTAACAATAATCCTTTTCGGAGGAAAATTAATTTTCCTGTTGCAGCCATATGTCCCATGACAAATGTACGGCTATATAAAAAATGTTATCGTTTTATGAAATATCATTAAGATCATTGAATGTGATGTTGGTTCAAATGACCACCTGTAACTACCTAAGAAGAGCGGGTTGAGTCGGGGTTTTCTCATCTTTTAACCAGCAAATAGGTACGGCATAGCCACGCAATGCTCTATGAAAGCATAGAAATCGAAATGTACAAATGCCGTACAGGAATAAATCACCTTTGTAGGGGGATAAATTTGCAGAAATTGAAAAATTCTTCTGGTTTCAAGTACCATTATTTTTGTACGGCAGTAGGTTCTAGGAGCTGATTTTTTTTATAATATATCAATATGAGAATTGCCGTACAAGAATATTTGGCCGGAAAAGCACCCTCCGGATGGAATATTCAACTTACCTCTGTGGTCACATGTACCGCGCAAAAGTGACGGCATAGTGCCTGATGTTTACGTTTCATTTAGGAGTATCGATCTGCATAAAATTCGTGCTGTTTCACATGACCCCCCAAAAATTGCCGTGGGCTTGTAGTCTATAACTTTGATACATCAATCGTCATCCATAATCCGTAGATTGCTCGAAAAACTTCGGGATTAAGGCAACTCTTTTGTCTCGATTTTACATTTGAATGGTCATATGTGATTTTCTTTTCCAACTAACGTCCTTTGACGTAATAATTAATTAATTGCAACTTTTTTCGACACCTACACTCAAGATTCGTTTCGTTCACTTCCAGTCCAGATCGCCGTTTTAATTAGTGATTCTGTAACATTTGTACCCCGACTGCAAACATACAGATTATACCTATACTATAGTTGTGTGATACTTAAAAAAATGACTATTTAAAGTTAATATTTTCTACAGTAGTCAATAGGCAATATCTTATATATTTATTATACACACATTGACTACACTAAGAGAAAAATGTCTTCTATATCTTGTTTCTGTCTTACATTAGTACTTAAAACTTGTTTTTGGCCTTTTTAGTTCATTTTTTTGTCACAGGGGCGTCGTGTTTTTTATTTTTTTAATTATTTTGTTTTTTATTTTATGGTATTTTAGTGATTATAATTCGTAAACCAATGTAGTTTTTATTAAGTAATTTTATTTTACTTCTCATTATTATAGAACTTACAACTATTGAGATACAGTTTTAATGCCAAAGTAAAGTTATCGAAGTTTGTTTTATTCCAGCTAAATTTAGACACGACGACAGATTAGGCAAAAGTGGTGCTGGGATCAATTAGTACCTATATATCGATGTGAGTGCAAATTCCATTGGCTCTCATTGGTCGAGCTTTCTGAGCCGATCTAACTCTTTGAGTGATTTTTAATCATGAGGCTCTTGAAAAATTTTTAGATCCTAGATCTAGAACAGCTCTATCTAGCCCAATCAGAAAAAAAATTTAGTTTGATTTATTGTTATTTTAAAAATTATTCTTGCCTATGTTAGTTACTCGGACTCATTAAACGATTCTAGCGGTACCCCAGCCATCTAAATCCGTTCAGGCGTTTAGAAGTTATGGTGGTACAAAACAACGTACATACACACAACAAACTTAAACACATTACAGTTCATTTTTGGGGCAGTTGCGTAAAAAGTGCGAAAAAATCTAAGTGAGGTGAGAAAAAATCTATTGAGATTAAGCATAAATAAATAGAAGAAAAAGCGAGAAAAAAAATTAAAGTGAGGTTAAGCACATGGACGGTTTTTTTCAGTAGAGTTTGAGGTAAGATTGTGAATAAATTTAAACAAAATGGCAGCGATCAAACCGCCCAAAACACTGTTAATAAACAATGAAATTGACATGTCTCGCGAGTGGGTTGATCGGTTGAATGGTTAGAAGAATATGAAAGCTACGTAATAGCCACTAAAGTAGACAAAGAGTCAAATTTGATACAAATCGCAAATTTTAAAGCAGTCATTGACAGAGATGCAATCCCGGTAATAAATAATCTGGGTCTAAAAGACCCTGAGCGCGCGGACTTAAACATTTTAAAGGGAAAGTTAACAGCCCACTTCGCTCCGACGAGAAACAAAACTTATGAGCGCTGTCAATTTCATAGAATAAAACAGCAGCAAGAAGAACCTTTCGAAGATTTTCTACAGAAATTACGAGAACAGGTAAGAAAATGTTCGTTTGCCAACGAGGATGAATTCCTCACGGATCAAATAGTTCTTGGTTTGAGATCGGAGGAAACACGTCAAAAGTTATGGATGGACGACGAGTTATCCATAGAAAAAGCCATCAAAATATGCAGAACTGCAGATAGAGCAAACAAGCAAATAAGCGAGCTCAACGATGAATTTAAACTCAACAAAATTTACAAACAATTTAATTGTAAACGTTGTGGAAAGTAGATGAAGAGAGCCGACACGCACCCACTTTTTGTATGGGATTTTGTTCGAGCCATTTGCTTCTCAAAAACATACACTTTTGAGCGCAATTTTATATGGGATTTTGTTATGGGCTCTGCAGATTCTCTAAAAGGTTAACAAACCACAAAACGTTCAAGTTTCTTTTTTCAGATTCTCAAAAACGCCTAAAAGGCTTCGTCATCATCATCAAGGCTCGAGATTGAAAAACTCCAAAAACGAATAGGTCTGGCTTGGCCTGGACCTGGACTTGGACCTAAAACATTTTGGATTTGATTGATTGATTGATTGATAAGGTTTAGTTTGGATTCGGATGAACTTGAAAACCGTATTGGGCCTGATTGTTGAATCCGGCGGATTTGAGATTCCCGCCGCTAAAGAGTTTCACTTTCACTTATCGCTGCGATTGTTCAATCCGCCGAGCGCAACTGCCATATGAAGTGACATATTTCATTTGCGAAATTCAAATGATAATCGAATGACACTTCGCATTGGATACACAACTCCAAACAAGTGGTTTTTTAGTTTAACTTCCACTTTCGACTGCCAAATTCTCATTCACTTTCCCGCCGGGGGATTCAACAGTCAGAACCTGCCAAATTCGCATTCACTTCCCCGCCGGCGGATTCAACAATAAGGCAACAACGTTACTTTCCTAATCACTAACCACATGCTGTTGCTTGCTTGAATGTAGTTTTTAGCGATTGATAAAACTTACAGTAATTTTCAAGTGTTAATATTACGCAAGTCACCCAATTCATCACAGGGCGCCTACAAGTTTTCATCAACAGATGCCTACGTCGTATCCTAAAAATCCAAGATAGAATTTCAAATGAAGAACTATGGCGCCGTGCCGGTCAAGAAAGGAAAGACGACCAAATCAGGCGAAGGAAATGGAATTGGATTGGCCACACCTTGCGACGCGAAAACGAGAATCTAGCCAAAGAGGAATCCGCAAGGAACCCGTCGAGTCGGAAGACCTAGAACAACGTGGAGGAGAACCCTATTAGCAGAGGCCACGACAACCGGGAGATCTTGGTCAGAGCTGAGAGCTGTCGCGCAAAACAGAGTCCGCTGGAGGGCAACTGTTTCCGCCCTATGTCCCATGAGGGATTAAAGGAGCAATTAGTAGTTAGTAATATTACGCAAGAGGCTAATAATTTGAAATTGCACTCAGATGTTGATGAACTCGGAATATTTATGAGGATGTTGATGTGAAGGTGAAGGCTGTTGTGATTATAAGGTTTTTGATTGAGGTAGGTCGTGGATGATTGATGTGAATTATGAAACGAAATTTTGGAGAAGAAATGTAGGATATTGTTGGAGTTAAATAAAAATTATTTTTTTAAAAAGTAACTGTATAGCAGAATTGATAACTTTGTAGTTTTATGTCTACATTTATGAACTTAGCTTAAATGGTTAGAGAATACAATACCTTAGATATAATTTGACGACAAATTTCGTTCAGATATTTTGCAAGTAGCAGCGCAAGTAGGTTTCGAACTCGTATCTTCTATGTATAGGATTTTTCACATATTCCTAATCGAGAACGTTACCCATTCAGCTATACAGCTACTTTCATCTTCTCATTCATTCTTTGGCTTTTATTTTTTCTATATATCTTTAGGCCTATTTTAAAGCTAAATTGTGAAATATGTAGGTACTTCGAATTTCGATACTGGGTGATTGGTCAGAAACAGTAAAAATTTATATACAAGATCGTGTATGCATGATCGTTCATGTAACCAAGTCTTATCAGCAAGGGCGGATCTAGAAACTTTTTACAGGGGGGCCATTCATATTTTTACCCCCCCCCCCCCCAACCAATTTTTTTACCGTAATAAATTTTATTAAATTATTTAATGACTTTTTTCATTAATTTCTTACACGAATGTAGTGTTTTCACTGAATGATAACTTTTGCATCAATATTATGGTGTTTCAAAAAACGCGCTATTCTAAATGACACTAGTTCAGTATTATCCCAGCGGGAAATGAAGCGATTCAGAAAAGGAGAGAGAATTATTTTATCGTTTGCCTCGAGCAACGCTACCTTGGAAAGAAGTTTTTCAACTTTGAGACGTCTCAAAACTTGGCTGCGCAGTACGATGACTGAAGATCGTCTGTTAGGTTTAGCTCTTTCGCACATTCATCGCGATATAAATGTAGATATAGAAAAAGTCATTGACCGTTTTGCTTCGAAAAAAAATCGACGGTTGAACATCATACTTTGAAGTATTTGTCGGTAAATTTTTATTGTGATTTTAAATGTGAAGAAACGAAATCCAAAGATTTGTTGAGCTCAAAACGAAAACAGATTTTAGCAAATTAAATCATAATCGCAAAATAAAAAGTGTTAATTTTTATTTCATCTGTCTTCTTTTTTAAGTTGAAAAAATAAATCATAATCGCAAAATAAAAAGTGTTAATTTTTATTTCATCTGTCTTGTTTTTTAAGTTGAAAAATATCTTCGAGGGGGCGATGGCCCCCATGGCCCCCCCCCGGAATCCGCCCTTGCTTATCAGTAGAAATAGCCGCGATATTTTGCCTATATCTTCTTCAACTTACCCTGTAGTTTATCATATACACAGAGTATAGGGACTTATTTTCCCAACTTTTACAAGGCAAATTTTTTATTGTTGTGTATAAGAATGGTTGGGGCTTATCAGTAAATTTTTCGGCGAAGTCACACTATCGTTACTCATAAGCGTGACATTACGTTAGCGTTGTTGTTGTACTTTTTCGAAAGTGAAATCAATAAACCGCAGGTTTTAACACAAATTTGAATTTATTGTCATCATTTACATATTTCTAAAACTAGGCGTTTCCTCTACATACATTTCATACTCTTTATTATTAATTTGAACATGCTTAATATCCTGCTGCCTTTCCAATAGCTTTCGAAAAAGTCTTTAATAAAGCACACATGCAGTATTATGACTATTTTCCCGCCTCCATTTCGGTCATTTTCTGCACTATAGGACTCGTAACCTTAGTAAGATACTCTCGCTCAAGGTTTTCGCCATTCAGAGTTAAATTCAACCGTTTTAAACAACCTCTCATTAAACTGGTTGATGTATTTGAACTGAGCAATAATTTTAACATCTTCAGCTTTCCCTTTTTCTCTCAACAATTTTTACAGGACTCTTCAAACCTTTCAAAGTACATCTTTTCTAATAAATACCTTTGCGCTTTTAACCCAAAGGGTAATTTATTATATTCCAATGTAGGATATCTCAATTTATCTACTAGCATATCAGGATCATTTGTAGTCTCATCATGGCTATTGGAGCCCTCATCATTGGTGGTCTGTCTGTTTGGTCTGTCTGTCTTTCTCGTCTGTCTGTCTGGTCTGTCTGCCTGTCCGATCTGTCTGTCGGTCTGATCAATCTGTTTGTTCTGTGTATCATTTATCATTTTTATTTTTATTTCGATCATGCTGTGTGTGTGTGTGAGTGGAAATAGCGATATGTTTTATATTGCGATCGGTTTTATGTCGGAAGCATGGCAAAATATTTTTTAGATTGAGTAATAATTAATTTATAATTATAATAGTTGTTTATGAATACAGCATTTATCATTTATATCTATCGATTACTCATTGATTATTCATACCAAAAACACGCAATATAAATAAATACCTTTAATTTAGACTTTTCTGTGATATTTCGCAGCAACAGCAACATCAGCAAAAAGAAGTTAAAACAAAACACTTTTTAGGACAAAACAACAGATCTTCGCAAATGCCGATTCTAATTTCGGACGAGGGCTGGTTTGAAGGAACGGTGAACACTTGAAAATAATACCTCACTAGCACCGCTAGTGCCGTTTGTTTTTGTTTATGATCACCTGGTAAGGAGCTTGGGAGTCATTTTTAGTAAAAGAAAAGTTGTGCGTGTGTGTATGTTATAGAAAGGATAGGCTTGTACAAATAAAACTATGCTTAGCGTGTATAAAATGTACCTATTTAATTAGAAAATAGTATTACATAATAGGTAATTGTTTATTATACATTTAATTATACACTGATGTAGTTAATTCGTTATTTCTAAAATTGTGGATTTAACTTTCTTAGGAAGCGTTTCTATCACTCCATCTGAGCCTGGGTAGTGCCTGGGTCAATCAATTCGCTTCTTTTGAAGTCGTTGATGTTGTTTTAAACACCTATTACTATCTATCCATGAGCTGTTTATATTTATCTGATATTGTTTATTCAATAACATTAAGAATTTTCAATAGATTTATAATTTCGAGAACTCTTTTCCCAATATTCTTATTTATTAGCAATCTCAATTCGTCCACTAGCATATTAGGATCATTTTCAGACTCATCGTGGATATTGGAACCCTCGTCATTATTAGAGTTTTAGGAATCGGAGCTCTTTTCACCTCCTACAATTGAACTTTTCCAGGACATATAGCTGTTCGAATCATTGGAATCTTCATTCTCCATGGGGTTATAGATATTTGTTTCAACATGCATTAGCGCACGATCATTATCTTCATCTGTTTTATTTCCGGTTACTTTGGGAATTTTCATTATTCCTGTTCCTACAGGAGGGGGGCGAATCAGCTTTTTTATAATGTTTCTATATTTTAAACTATTTGTTCCTTTTATTTGCTGGTTTTCCTTAAAATCACGTCTGTAGGTGCATGTATCATTCACAATTGCTTGATAATTGACCATGTCATCTATTGAGTAACCTTGGGGCTTTTTCATAAAAAGTAGTTCAGCTAAACCTTCAGTTATCTTATACCGCTTGTCGCCAATAAGAAAGTTTTCTTTATCAACTTTTAAGCTCGAATTACCAATTTTAAACATATCATTATGATAGTAAACTCCATAAGTTTTATCAATTTTCGTGCTACCATTTTCAAGTAATTGTTTATATTTGTTTACTATCTGGTCTGGGGACTCCAATTTTTGTTCTTTTATAGGCGTTACAAACTCTTCATCCTCATCATCATCATCATCAGAATAATCCCTGAGAGGGGTACTAATTGACCGCAATTTCTCTTCATCCTCACCATCACTATCACCACCATCATCCCTAAGCGGGGTACTAGCTGGCTCCAGTTTTAAATATTTATGCGGTGCAAACGTTTCATCATTTCTCCGCCTTTTCTCGGGTTTAATTTTGTCTTCATCCGTTGGCTCACGTTTTACTGATGCTATGAGCCCTTTTAGCTTGCTGGTTACATTTCTTTCGTATTGCATCAGGTATTTTTATTATATCCTCTAAGAGTTTCATATCCATATTGCTAAACTGACGATTACAGCTACACTGTAATCCAGATATATAGGTAGACAGTATATAGGCCAGAAAATTGATAAAATTGTGTTGTCTGAGATCATAGCCTCTCTCTCTATGTCTTATTATCCTCTTACCTTCTCTTTACTCTTACCCTGTCCCTATTTCCTTTCTGGATGTTGCGGTTGTGGTCCTGAGTTTTTTTTGCAATTATAAGTAATCTTCCTAATAGTGTGCACGGCAGGGACTGCTACTTAATATCCTTTCCTCTTCCTCCAGAGGCCTGAACATCTGTGTCCTAAATGCACGAAGTTTGAAAAATAAAATTGACGAATTTAGTCTAATGTTGGATAGTACAAAAATACATGTTCTGTTGGTAAGTGAGACTTGGTTAAAACCTGAAATCCCAATTACTCTAGTTACGCTTCCTGGTTTTTTATTGCATCGCAATGATCGCATAGGTCGTACTGGTGGAGGTGTTGCTATATATTTCATCATTTCTTTCCTCAAGAGTGGTGGACAAATCCTATAGCTCACAACTTGAATTTATTGCGGTTGAATTAAAATCTGCCTGTGATAAATGTGTTGTTGTCAGTGTATACTGTCCGCCCAATATATTTAACACCGATATTGCCACTGAATTTGCCAACCTTGTCTCTAGCCTCTCTCACCACTACGAAAATATAATAGTTGCTGGTGATTTTAATGTTGACCTCCTTAAAGCTAATACTCGTACATATTCACTCAGGCATTTTCTTATATCGCTGGATTTGCATATTTTAAATCAATTACCAACATTTCTGAACTGCCGGAATCCTTCCTTACTTGATGTTGATATTCTAGCTACTACCACCCCGGATTGTGTGATAAAACACAGTCAAATCTCCCCTCCTAGTTTTCTTGACCATGACCTACTATTCCTTTCCACTCGTTTTGCATTTTCCCCATCTACTTTATCTTCATCAGTATCATATCGTGACTATAAAAATATTAATTTAAATCAGCTATCTGTAGTCACCGCCTCCATGCCTTGGGATGATATCTATTATACCACTTGTTTAGGCACTAACGTTGATCTATTGACCACATTCATTCAACATATTTACCATCAATGCGTACCCATAGTCACAAAAAGGCCCCGGTTTTCTGCCGCCTGTCCTTGGTATTCTAATGAGATCCGTGATCTGATTAATCAGCGTGAATTTATGTA
This sequence comes from Thereva nobilitata, assembly GCA_963855945.1. NCBI lineage: Eukaryota > Metazoa > Arthropoda > Insecta > Diptera > Therevidae > Thereva > Thereva nobilitata. Next base: position 142,449,342 of record OY979694.1, read on the forward strand.
CAGACGTTATCGTAAAACAAAGATTCCTAGCTGTCTTAGTGCTTACAAGCAACTTCGCAACCTTATCAATAGTAAAGTAAAATTTGCAAGCTTGATCCTGCCCTAACTTCCAAACAACTATGGTCGAATCTCCGGTCGTTAGGTATTAATGCTTCCGAATCTACATCGTTCATGTTGATGTAGATCTCCTCAATGCTTCCTTCATTCAATCTCCTCCTGATCCTACACTCCCCACTCTTTCGTGCTCTCAATCATCTAGTTCACTCAGAACTGATGGTTTTAACTTCCGTTGTGTGGACTCCTGCGAGGTTCTTGAAACATTGCTATCGATCTCGTCTAACTGCATTGGTTGCGATGAAATTTCTCCACGCTTTCTCAAGCTGCTTTCTCCCCTAATTGTAGAAACTACTACGCATATTTTCAATTACTGCCTGACAACTTCCCAAGTACCGCTGCTTTGGAAGAAGTCTGTTGTGATTCCGTTACCAAAGAAATACTCACCCGTAGATTTGAAAGATTATCGCCCTATCAATATTCTTCCCTTTGTTGCCAAAATCTTTGAGAAAACTCTCTTCGCTCAGATCACGCGCTATCTCGAGTCGAATAACTTCCTGTCTAAATTCCAATCTGGCTTCCGTAAAAACCACAGTTGTGAAACTGCTATATTGAAAGTAACTTCAGATCTTCGTTCAGAGCTAGATCGGGGTGACTTAGCAATACTAGTTCTGCTTGATTTCTCCAAAGCAAGACTCAGTAGTTCACTCACTTTTGCTCAACAAACTTAGTACACTCTATAATTTTTCTTCTTCTGCTATTCGACTTTTCTCATCTCTTCTATCTAATCGACTTCAGTGCGTGCGCCATAATGGTGCTGTATCTTCCTTTCTACCAGTACCTTTGGGGGTTCCACAAGGTTCAATTCTTGGTCCCCTTCTTTTCTCATTATATGTTAATGATGTCATATCTGTCATCCAACGTTGTTCCTTCCATTTGTATGCTGATGATCTCCAGTTGTATACCTCTTGTCCTCGTAGTCAGATTAGATCTTGCATCTCTGACCTTAATAATATCCTGTTCCAAATAAACGAGTGGAGTTCATCCAATTTCCTCACATTAAATCCTAATAAGCCCAAAGCTCTCGTCCTAAGACGTCCCACTCTGTTCCTGGACAATATTCCAAATTTATTCCTTGATAATATTCCTCTTCTCTTTGTTAACTGTGTCAATAATCTTGGGATTGCTATTAATTCCAAACTATCCTGCTGCAATCAAGTCTCACTTATGCTCTCCAAGATATATGGTACACTACGTAAACTTTGGCTCTACGGCAGTCTCTTATCTCCATCTTACGTGCCAAACTGGTTAAAGATCTCGTGTTACCACACTTTCTTTATGGCTCCCTTGTTTATATATCTTTTGATTCATCTTGTCGTCAACGTCTCAACGCATTTAATGATTGTCTGCGTTATGTCTTTCATTAGAGACGAACAGATCACGTCTCGGATATACAGAATTTCTTATTAGGATATGACATTTTTCGTCTTCTCGACATCATGGCTCTGGTTCTTCTATATAAAGTATTCTATACCAAAAGTCTTTGTTACCTATCTGATTTCTTATCTCCCTTGCACTCCACTAGATCACTTAAATTTCTTATTCCTGCTCATCTGTCCCTAATTGGTAGTCGCTCCTTCTTTGTGCAACGTAGTGCAAAGATTAGGTACTCCTCTTAATTTTCTCTATTTCACTTTTCTTTCTTCTATCCTTTTATGATCACCGAAATTATTTTAATTAGTTTTTACAATTATTTAGTTAAGGTTAGTTTGGGCTTCTTATTAAGTTTCCGATTTTTATATATATATTTTTTTTGTTACTCTAAAAGACGAAAGTCTTGTGTAATTACCGCATGTATTTAATTAATAATAAATAATAATAATAACAATTGGGCAGGTATATATGCTTAGTATTTTATTGTTGCCTGTGAATTATATCCATGAGAGGAAAAATTTAAACCTCACATTCCAATAACCAATTTATAATTTTACTGAAAATTTAGACAACATTGTGTAAAATATAGGTCACATTCATGTAATAAACATTTACGTCATGTAGTATTGGAGATTCTCAATTTCATTATGTGAAAATTTATAGTAAAATTATAACAATTGTGTAGTAAATTAGTGTTTCATACCGCGATTTGTAATTTTACTATACATTTGGACTGTGAATTTACATATTTTTTTTACAGTGTAACCCATCAGTCGAAGACATTTAAGAAGGATGTGTTAAACGATTAACAACATGAAGAGTTTTATTTGTTTAAATTGTGAGAAATCGTTTACAAGAGCTGATAGTTTAAAAAGATATTAAAAATTTAACTGTAAGAAAACACTAAATTCGGTGAAAATGATAGAACACCGTACAACAACAACAACAACCCTAAAGGAACAAACCCGTTTTAATACATCAGAGCAACTCAAACTCAAACTCTAAGAAAACAGAGGAACGGTTGCAGCAGCAGCAGCAAATCCCGAGAAAACAGCAGAGCAACTTACTTTGCGGACACTAAGTCCTAAGAAAATGATGGAGCAGCTTACCTTTGAGATACAATTCAATCCTACATAGGATGAAATGTTATTGGCAATATGTAATAAACTACTGTTGGAGTTAAAAGCGCAAAGTATTTATTAGAAAAGATGGTCTTGCAAAGATTTGAAGAGTCCTGTAAAAATTGCTGAAAGAAAAGGGGAAAATGATGTTAAAATTATTGCTCAGTTCAACAAATTGTTTATTTATCCATTTGAAATGCCCGCTTTATTTCTTTTGTAGATCCAATAACTCTGTATCTTTTCCGTGATCGGGATCAGGATTATTTTCATCTTATGCATATGGGACAAAAAATTTCATCGCCTTAATGTGCCCCAACATTTTATATTAGGTTAGACCATGAGATTTTTTTTTTATTTATTTATATGGCGAATAGCTGCCCCCATATCAGGCTTTGTGTGTTTAGATAGGAACCATGGTCGAATATCTAAACACTAAAAACTGTAGCATTAGCCAACTACTCCAAGCTCGATATTTCCTGAGGAGCTGCTCTAAAGAATTTGAATATCAATGCTGGTTTCTATTTTTAGAATTTTATATAGGAATTTATCTAACATAATTATATGTATGAAGGTATGGTTGGTAATTGGTAGCATGTGTTTACTATAACCCAGCAATGATCCAACAGAATTATCTGTATTAAAGTAAATATCACCTGTTACTTTAATTTAGCATTTCAGAGTATTGTTATTAGCTTTAATGCTTTTATGTGATTCAAAGATTGATGTCTGGATTAGGCGAATAGGAAGAAATTTGATAAAATGGAACAGTAAATGACCAAAACAAAATGTTTTGGTATTGTGGATAAATACCGTAGCATGGTAGCTGATAAGAAGACTGTCATTGAAATCTTTCTTTTACCGGGTGGAAAAAATTAGAGATGATGATAATCAGTTGCGCCTGAGAAATATGGGGATAAGTTTAGGTAGCAATTTCCTTATCACCACAGTTGGATATATTTAAATATGTGGACAATGGCGATAATCAGTTGATTATATAGACGACAATAAAAATTTGTCTTGTAAAAGGTGAGAAAATAAGTCCTCTGTGTATATGATAAACCCTGTGGTAGCTTGAAGTGGATGTAGGCAAAATATTGCGGCTATTTCTACTGATAAGACTTGGTTACATGAATGAACATGCATTCACGATCTTGTTTATAAATTTTTACTGTTTCTGATCAATCAGCCAGTATCGAAATTCGAAGCACCTACATATTTCACAATTTTGCTTTAAATATTCATACAGTTCATAGTAAAAAAAATTTACATGATATGGAACTTCGTAAAGCTTTTTACACAAAAAAACAACCCAGGTAATTGGCAAAAATGACTGTTGAATAATGACTGAAACAAATGTTTTGGTATTGTGGATGAATACCATAGCACAGTAGCTGATAAGAAGACCATTGCATTTTTTCTTTTACTTCCTTATCATCATCATCATCATGGTAAAGTATATTTAAATACGCTGAATTTTCCTTTGATTTTTTGTTAACGATGTTAAAGTGTTTTCACTGTACACTTCTTACCCAAACACTTGCTCGGCTTGATGACGTCATCAAGTTCCGAATGAAATTTCAAATTATTAGCCTCTTGCTTAATATTAGCCGTGTTCCTTTTCTGCTCTTTTTTACTCGTATTTACGTGGAACTACTCCTGCTCTCACATAGGTAGGTTTTACTCAAATCGACAAATTTTGCGTTCCTTTTATTTTTTACTCCGGAGTACTTAAAAGTAGAAAAGGAACACTTGAAAATTATTCTAAGTTTTATCAATCGCTAAAAACTACATTCAAGCAAGCAAGCAGTGATTAGGAAAGTAACGTTGAATTTTTATCATACAACGCTTATCAATATAACCACATAATACAATTTTCAGTTCATGCGAATCCAAACTAAACCTTATCAATCAATCAAATCCAAAATGTTCTAGATCCAAGCCCAGGTCCAGGTCCATGCCAGGCCAGGCCACACCTATTCGTTTTTGGAGTTTTTCAATCTCGAGCCTTGATGATGATGACGAAGCCTTTTAGGCGTTTTTGAGAATCTGAAAAAAGAAACTTGAAGGTTTTGTGATATGTGACCCTTTTAGAGAATCCGCAGTGCCCTTACAAAATCCCATATAAAATTGCCATATAAAAAAGCAGACCAAATAATTTTATTCAAAATAATTGAGGAGAACTACCAAGCAATATTGGGTCGAGAAAAGTGTGAACAAATGGGTTTTGTAGTACGTGTCGACAAATTGGACAATGAAACTTTGAAGACCCATAATTTAGGATGCTGTAAGGATTTCGAATACGATATAGACTTCATAGATAACCCGAAATTCAAGAGAATTCCAGCACGAAAAATCCCATACGCGATCTAAGACCAAGTCAAACATCAGTGAACCAACACCAGCAGTGAGCCCAATGTTATTAGTAAAAAAAGGAAAACTAAGAATATGTATGGACCCAACTGATCTGAATAAAAACATCAAACGTCGAATTTACCCGATGAAAACAGTGGAAGAAATAGCGGCAAAAACAAATGGCAGTAAACACTTCACGAAATTAGACTGTCAAAAGGGTTTCTGGCAAATTAAAGTGTCAGAAAGAACATCAAAATACCTAACATTCTCAACACCTTGGGGGCGGTATTGCTACCTAAGAATGCCTTTTGGCATTTCACCGGCCCCTGAAGTTTTTTCAGAAGTGATGAACAGAACCTTGGAGGGAATAAAAAATTCCCAGATAGCTATGGACGACATATTCATACACGCACGGACATCAAAAGAACTTCAAGAAACAACAAAAAAGATAATTAACCGTCTACGTGAAGCAGGATTTACATTAAACAACGAAAAATATGAGTGCAATAAAACCAATGTCAAATTTCTAGGTCACATTTTCACAGGGAATGGATACAAGGCTGAGCACGAAAAAGTGGAGGCAATTCACTCATTAAAAGTACCAACATGTGTAAAAGAATTACAGCGTACATTGGGCATGGTGAATTACCTAGGAAAATTTATAAAAAAATTGTCAGAGCTAACGAACCATTAAGACAATTACTACATAAGGAAATCGAATGGTTTTGGTGGACTGAACAACAAAAAGCATTCGAGGGTATTAAAGAGACCCTGACTAAAACCCCCGTTCTAAACTATTACGATGTAAACAAGCCAGTGAGGTTATCAGTAGACGCCAGCAGTAAGTCAATGGGAGCTTGTCTGTTACAAGATAACAAGCCTGTAGCTTATGCCACTAGAGCCTTCCCACCATCACAACAAAACCAGCCACAAATAACAAAGGAAGCATTGGCTATACGGTTTGGTTGTACCAAATTTCACGAATACGTTTATGGTAAAGAATTGGTTGTTGAATCAGACCATAAGCCATTGGAAACGATATTCAAAAATCCAACTCAAAATGCGCCGTTAAGGTTACAAAGAATACTATACGATATTTTGCAGTATTCACGAAAAGCCATTTACGTTAAGGGTACATCGATCCCAATTGCAGACACACTGAGTCGGGACTACGAAACAGCCGAAATCTAAAGTGACGCAGAATGCACAATAAAAATCTTGTATGCTATAAGCGACAGGCTACGTGACAGATTAATAGAAGCGACAGCCAAGGATATCGAACTTCAAACGCTTAGGGACGCCATAGCAGGTAAATGGCCGGCCGATCAAGAGAAGATACCGAAAATAATCCGAAAATACAATCCGTTCAAACACGAAATCACATGGGAGGATGGGTTATTGCTTAAGGGAAATAAAATCATTGTTCCGGAATCACAAACGCAACAACTGATTGCAGAGGCGCACACAGGACACGCCGGAATCTCTACGACAGTAAGCCGAATTAGACAATCGTTATACTGGTATGGTCTGTCAACGGATGTGAAAGATTTTGTTGAGAGATGTGCTGTTTTCCAACAAACTCAAAGAGCCAACCGCAAAGAGCCACTCATACTGAGAGACATACCAGAATACCCATTTCAATTGGTGTCAACGGACATTTTCAAATTCAAAGGCGAGGATTATTTACTGATGGCTGATCATTATTCTGGATTCAACGATTTTAAAATACTAAAATCATCAACGTCAAGTGAAGTGATATTACAACTAAGACAGTGGTTCTCAGTGCATGGAATACCCGAAATTCTAGAATCGGATGTTGGGCCTCAGTACACAAGTTCCACATTCAAAAAATTTGCGAGCGGCTGGGAGTTCAAACATCGAATCTCATCTCCACATTATCCAAGATCCAACGGGTTTGCAGAACGAAATGTCCAAACAGTGAAGGGAGTTTTGAAACGATGTTGGCAGGACGGAACTGATCCATATTTGGCGATGTTATTGCTGCGAAATACGCCGAGAAACAACGTTCTCAAATCACCAGTGCAACGTTTGTTCAGTACACGAACACGCACACCCTTGCCAAATGATCTCGAAGACCTTAAACCGAAGATTGTATCTGGCGTTACCACGGAACTTTAGGAACTACGCTATAATCAAAAACGCTACGTAGATCGCATAGCATTGCCAAGACTACCTCTCAAAGTCGGCGACCGGGTCAGAATGCAAACTGACCACCGTGAATGGCAACCAGCAAAGGTAATCAAACAAACTCAATATCCAAGGTCCGTCATCGTAGAAACACCAAACGAAAGCACGTACAGAAGAAATAGTTACCACCTTCATCAAACTAAGGCTCAACTATCATCACCAATGTATCATCATCATGCCTTCGAGCATGAAAGACGACAATTCAACTATTGATTGTGGGGAACAAGCTCAACCTATCAACCAACCGCCTCAACCAATTATTCAACCGGCTGTTGAAGAACGACAAAATGAACCAAATCGAGCGAAAAATGAGCAAACTGAGCGAACGAGTAGCAGGCAAGCGGAAGCTGAACCAAAGAAAAGCAGATGTGGACGTACGATTAAGCCTGTGGTAAAATTAAATATATAAGTTATTTTGTTTATTTAGTAAAACGGAGTCCTTCTGAACCGTAAATAAAAGTAATAAAATCAAATTTTTCATGTAGTACAGAGGTTCCCAATCTTTTTCGGTTTGCGGCTCCCTAAATAATCGGATTTTTCCGCGGCGCCCTCAATACATCAGATTTTTTTCAAAATTTTTGAGTTTCTTCAAAAATTGGAAATCTTTCCTTTTTAAACGCGATTACTCATTTAACAGCGAAATATATTCAGGATCTCGAACAAATCCTGAGCCTTTGTACGGCTGGCCGCACACATGGTTTCCGTGTGCGGTTTCCGAATTCGGAACTCGAACACCCGAATGCAGGCGCACACTTTGGGAATCACTGATGTAGTATTTAAAAAAAACCCTATAAAGTAAAGACTTGACTCATTTATACAAAAAGGTCATAAACTCATTAATTTATTATTATTATTATTTCGAATTGAATTTATTTTAAAAAAATAAAGAATAAGAATAACTTGAATTAGAAAATTTAATATGTTTTTTCTTTCAAAGAAGGGGGGTCATTGTGGGTATCTAAACTAGTATTCATTCACTAACTAACTAATTGCTCCTTTAATCCCTCATGGGACATAGGGCGGAAACAGTTGCCCTCCAGCGGACTCTGTTTTGCGCGACAGCTCTCAGCTCTGACCAAGATCTCCCGGTTGTTGCGGCCTCTGCTAATAGGGTTCTCCTCCACGTTGTTCTAGGTCTTCCGACTCGACGTGTTCCTTGCGGATTCCAGTCGAGGGCCTGTTTGGCTAGATTCTCGTTTTCGCGTCGCAAGGTGTGGCCAATCCAATTCCATTTCCTTCGCCTGATTTGGTCGTCTATCCTTTCTTGGCCGGCACGGCGCCATAGTTCTTCATTTGAAATTCTATCTTGCCAGCGGATTTTTAGGATACGACGTAGGCATCTGTTGATGAAAACTTGTAGGCGCCCTGTGATGAATTGGGTGACTTTCCATGTTTCGCAACCGTACAAAAGAACTGCCTTAACATTGGAGTTGAACAGCCGCAATTTGGTGTTAATTGAGATCTCCGTCGATCTCCATATGTGAAACAGGCATGCATATGCGCTTCGTGCTTTATTTATTCTGGAACTGACGTCTTCTTCTGTACCGCCGTTTTCGGTAATAATACTACCGAGGTGACAGAATTTATCTACCAGTTCCACGTCGCGGTTATTTAGCGCTGTTCGTTCAAGGGTGTTTGCATTTATCCGCATTTCTTTGGTTTTAGTCGGATTTAACCTTAAGCCTGCCGAGCTACTTTCTGTTGCCAAATTGTTTACCATGTTTTTGAGGTCCTGATGTATGTGGGCCAGCAAACAGATATCATCCGCGTAGTCGAGGTCCTTAAGGCGGTCTAACAATCCCCATTGTATGCCACCTGTTCTAGTATCTAGAGCGCTGACAAGGATGTCGTTTATTACTATAAGAAATAGTAATGGCGAAAGTAGACATCCTTGCCGTACCCTTGAGCTCACTTCAAAGCTGTCGGATAGTTTTCCATTGTGAAGAACTCTGCATTTGGAATTGTTGTATAGAGCTTTTATCAATTCTATTATTTTATCTGGCAGTCCACGTTGCCGTAGAGCTCGCCATATAAAGCTCCTATTAACCGAGTTGAACGCTTTCTCATAGTCTACGAAAGCAAGGTAAAGGAGGGATCGGAATTCAGTAGACTGCTCCACTATGATTCTCAAGGTGTTAATGTGGTCTATGCAGGAGCGGCCTTTTCTGAATCCAGCCTGCTGTCTTCTAAGCGTTCGATCTACTGCCTCTCTTATCCTTGATAGTAATATGTGGGACAAGATTTTGCCCACAGTAGATAATAGACAGATGCCTCTCCAGTTGTCACATATTGTTAGGTCCCCCTTTTTTGGTATTTTGACTATGATACCTTCCGTCCAATCCTCCGGAAAGTTACAGGTGTTCCATGCTATTTCCAGGATTGGCTGTAGCGCGTCTGCTATGAGGTTTGAGTCGGCTTTCAACAATTCTGGCGGGATGCCATCTTTTCCAGCTGCTTTACCATTGCCCATTGCATGAATTGCGGTTACTATTTCAGTCTTGGATGGGGCACGAGTGGTGATTCTCATTGGCTGTGCATTGTTGTTGTTTTCCTGAGGTTCCTGTGTAAATGAACCATTCAGGGCGGCGAAGAAGTAATCTCTCCATCTTTGGAGTTGCTCCTCGTCGCTGCACAACAGCCTTCCATCCGCACTCTTTACGGCATGCTTTTTAGTACAGTGCTTTCCCGAGAGCTGTTTGGTGATTTGGTACAGCACTTTACTGTTGCCTGTGTTTGCCGCGTTTTCCGCTCTCTCTGCGAGCTCATTTATCTGCCGCCTTTTATCACGCCGGACACTTCCCTTTACCTCCCGGTGCAATTGGGAGTATTCCCGTTCAAGTTTTTGTCGTTTTTCCGGGTCGCTTGTAGAGTTCACGTTATTTTTGAGGGCCCTTCTGCGTTCAATTTTTTGCCAGGTTGTGCCCGAGATCCAGTGTTGCTGGTTTCTTTGGACATAACCAATGCTTGTTTCCGCTGCTGTTATTATAGCGCCCTTTGTTGTGCACCACAGCTCTTAAATATTTGTGTCGTCAGAAACGGTTTGCTGGTTTAAGATTTCTTGCAGTTAGCCAGCAAATTCTCGCTTTTTGGTGCTCTCACGCAGAAGGTCTACATTAAATCGTCTACGGTTTATGGCATCGCGTTGGACGTTTCTGATTGCAGCGATTTTTAGGCGGATAGTTGCTACTACCAAATGGTGGTCACTTCCAGTGTCTGCTCCCCTAAAGCTCCTGACATCCTCCAGAATAGTTCGCCATCTGCGACTGACGGCCACGTGATCTATCTGATTTCTCGTTCTACCATCGGGCGAAACCCAGGTCTCCTTGTGTATCTTCTTGTGACAAAAGTAAGTTCCACCTACCATGAGTTGATGGGAACTACAAAAGTCAACGAAAAGTTCACCATTGTGATTGGTATCTTGGCTTAGGCCTTGATTTCCAATTGTGTTTTCAAGGCCGCTGTTGTTGGGGCCGATCTGTGCGTTTAAGTCATCCATCAAAACATGATGTCTCCCCTTGGAATAGAGCGAAAAACCTCATTCACTCGCATGTAGACCTCGTCTTTGATGTCATCTTCTGCGTCTTCTGTCGGAGCGTAGCATTGGACTATCGTAGTACTCATTCAGCAGCAGCGAAACCGTTTTTGGAAGTTAATCTAGTCTACACTGGAATTTTTTCATCGCGAGTAACTTTCTTGTCTTTACACGGAGATATCTGTGTGCGTGTCGATAATTATACTTGCTTCGCGATTAAGAAAAGTAGGCGAAGGCGAATTGTGTATGTGTTAAGTTTTCACGCCAAAATTTTCCCGTGAACAGGTTACTACAGTTCCCGCTTACCCCCTCTATACCTCTCTCCAAAAAGCCCGGTTCTACTGCTGCTGAAGCAATACTAGTTTAGATAGGGCCATTGTGTTGCATACTTTAATAAACTAGTGTCATTACACCAGTCAAACCATAAACACGTAGTTTCCTTTCACGCCTCGCTAAACAACACACTCGCTTACCTAGCCATTACATTTCCCGCTGGGTAATTAAGATTTTTCTTGTGACTGGCTCCTTAGATTACTAGACCCGCTGATAGTCACAAACTCTTAATGAAAAGCATGAGTCACAAATGTTTGTTACTTATGACTGGTCACAAAATAGGGTGTAATAATCGTTGGCAGTGATAGTGACATTAAAATATATATTGCTTTTTGGTGAATTTGACGCAAAGTTTTTATCATTTGTATATGTAGTAAATTATCGATAATAATATTCTAGTAATTATAATATTGTCGCTGTTGATGTTGTTATTATTGTTGCTGTTATTATTATTGCTTAAGCATATAGCGATAATATAATCATCGTAGTTTTTAGCTACAATTAATATAATATTAACCTACCTTGGGTCAATAGCCGACAATAGCATGGAACCAGAAATACGCGCACGACTGCTAAAAGCCAACAAAGCCTACTATAGTCTGACAAGGCTCTTCAAGCATCTAACCATAACGTCTAAACTTTTACTATATAAGACGATGGTCTTACCGGTTCTCACATATGCATCATAACGTGGGTGCTTAGCTAAAAGCACTCTAACCTCTTGGCAGTGTTCGAGAGGAAAATACTTCGGAAGATTGTTGGCCCCTTTTGTGAGGAAGGACGATTCCGGAGACTCTACAATGACGAGATCTACGAGCGCTATCGCGACATAGATGTATAGAAAATAAAGCCCGGTAGACTCCGGTGGGCAGGACTTCTAGCTCGTTTGAGTGAAAGTGAAGATAAACCAGGGGTGCCAAACTGGATGACATGTTGGTTGAAACCGTGATACCGTGTGGACGTGTAGCCGCGAGTCTCCTCTATAAAATTCAAAACGCCCTCACCCGTCTCGTTAGTGCACAATAAAAAACGACGAAAGTGAATGGCTAGTGTGTAAAGCTGCTGACAGAAACAGGCGCAAACGCCGTGCAGGCAATGACAGAGAGAATAGAAGTAGTGTATTCAAATGCGCACTAACGAAATGCTGATTTACGCTACGCACAAACCGCGCAAGTTGCTTTACTTTCTACTTTTTGCGCGTTTCCGCCGCGTAGTGTCAAGAAATTTTTGTGTTTTGAGTCGTGTTTTGGTGGGGGTGGGCATATGTTTGGAGTCGTGTGTTGGTGTTGGCTGTGATAGCAAATTTGTGGAATTTTATATTTAATGAAAATCTTTATTTTTCCTCATTGGAGTGATTAAATTAGCACCTAAAACAAAGACAAGTCCTGTAGGGTAGAAAAATTATATGTAAATCATTCAGGTTTTTCAGTTTTTTTCCTATCACGTCCACTTGTCACTTTGACTTCGTTGTTGTGTGCAAAGTCGGAGCGCGCCGCCGACACCGCAACATCATGTCAGTGAAAAGTCGCCACATACCGCGAAGCCAATGTCCGCATCGCGTTTGCGTCTGTTTCTGTCAGTAGCTTAATGGAATATGCGATGGCTCATTCCATGCGTCATGCATCGGACTCTTCCGCACAGCCATCAAATCCATAAAAGAATATCGTAAAGTATTTAAGTTTTACTGCGTAGACTGTAAGTCTATAAATTTGTCGCTTATCTTGTTGGCAATTAAGTCAAACAATGATAATTTAATAAACTTAACCGAAACCGTCAATGTTATGAAAAATGACCACGAAGCTCGCAGCGATAAGATGCTCAACTTGGTAAAAAGCTCACATCTTCTGTTGGAAAACGTTGATGAGCTTTCTTCGGCAATTGACCGTATCGACACAAATTATGTCACGAATTATAAAAAAAAATTGTAATGATAAAGTGCCGACTGGATAATTTATCAAATGATGATATATCCTACAAAATTGACGACTTCCGACTTAATTATAGAGATTTGAATTGAATACGATCAATTCAAGCATTAAAAAACTAAAAATTAACACAGAAAATAATGCTTGCCCGGATGACAACAACCAGGAACTCACTAATTTGCTGTCCAAAATCGGTGACTACGTCGATAAGCTCTCCCGCTTCGAGCACAAAATAGCAGAGCTTAAAATGGATCTAAAGACTCAGTTGGATCACGTCTTGTCGGAGTTATATAGCTTAAGATCTTCACTGAAAATTAATAGTCAGGTGGAACTACCAGTGCTCAAAGTGGTTGCGTCTACGAATGCCGGCCTGAACGAGCGGAGAATGTCTCTCTATGAAGAATTGGAAAACGATCGCCAAAGCAATGCAACCGCCACCACCATCAACAACGGCTGCGGGGATAATTTTACATTAGGTCATCCCAATTTAACAGGAACCTTGTCAACCAAACGGTATCCATCTCGTCAAGCCCATCCCTCTATTTGCCACCGATGCACTTACCAGAGCCTACTATAGAACAATATGGACAACAGGCGAATGGGAGAGCAGATTAAAAAAAATTAGCGCATGTAACAAGGTGAACATGGCAAAGAAGAAAAAATCTAGTAAGGAAAAGAAATTACCTCGAAGCGCCAAAAGAAGGACGGTCATCACAAAGGCGCCAAAGGAACAACAAAACAAATCCATACCTCGAGGTCGGAGCCGGAACACCAGTACCACGTCAAGGCCTTCGCAATACGATAACGACATTTCAATCTACTTCCTCAGAGGCGCACCAGCACAAGCAGACTCGTCTTGGGTAAGCAGATTATTTCAGAAAGACTTCTCCATCAAACCGATCAATTGCGAAGAGGTAGGATCCCGTAAAAAGAAGCTCGAAAACTTTAAGGCGTCCTTACCAGCTAAATACGAATGGGTGTTCTTCAGCTCAACATCCAACGTCTTGAAATGGAATAAATTAACTCTCCGTCGTTGGAAAAACAGGGCTACACCGAGGAAAATTGAACCGAAGCTAGTTGTAAATAAGATTAACTCTAATAATATAAACACTAACCCTATCGTAAGCTCCAAAAAATATAAAAATATTAATATACTAACACAGCATCCAACATCCCTAAAAATATCGATAGTAACATTAATTCTAAAATCGTCAAAACCAATACTAACAACATTCCCACCACTACCCCTGCCGTCCCTGCAATAACTAATAATAGAGACTCATCTGATTTATACTCAAATTTTTCTGGTAGCCATATTATCATCGGCGGCCGTTCTTATTCCGATGTTACTGAGATTCCTATAAACAATCAATCTCCCTCTAATCCTTCACAACCTCATCTGACTACGGTTGTGGAAGAAACACCAATTTTAGCGAGTTCTTCCGAAAATGTCAACAGCATGACCGCAACTAAACCATACTTCTTGAACCCTCTACAACCCCCGAACGTAAAGAAAACCTTAATCTTGGCACACTCAACCGAGGGTTGTTACCTGCTATCTCGCCTTAGAGATCGAAGGATCTTCGACAATGTAAGGCTCTCCTTGCTTACATGCACAATAAACCGGACTCTACATGTGTAAATGGTAAGACCAGGACCAGCCTCATTATTTCGATCCAACAAGAAGGTTTCCCTGCTGAAACTCTACACTGTGTATCATGAGCAATACCAGATCTCTTCTCAGCAAGTAAGCAAGGATATCGCCACTTACGCCTCGCATGTGAGACCACTACACGTGTCTCAATTGCAAAAGAGCCGGGACGAAATGGCTAGATATTATCGTCCTTAACTAGTCACTTCCCCGACAAATACCCACATCTCAACTAACCTAAACCCACCTGTAGACATAAGGCTCTTTTACCACAATTGCAGTGGTATGAGAGGTAAACTTAATAACCTTTTTGTCGACTGGAAATCTTGCAATTTTAATGTACTCGTAATCACAGAAACGTGGTTAAATGAAACTTTCCTAAACGAGGAGATAGACTGCACCTGGACGATATACAGATGCGATAGAGACTACAACTCAATCGGTCTCTCAAGAGGTGGAGGTGTTCTTATAGCGGTCAAAGACTCCCCAAATAACGAACTAATCGCAACTAACAGTTCGAATTCATTTGAGCATGTTTTCGTGCGAGTTAAACCCGGCAGGAAACACATATTTTTCGGCACTTTTTACATACTCCCTAACTCTGACGAATCTAAATATGATGAATTACTGCATATATTAGATGATATTAATGAATCTCTCTCCGGTATCGACGACATATTTATTTTAGGAGACTTTAATCGCCCTAACATATCTTTTATCTCCGACGAGGAAGAAAACTGTTTACTTCCGATTAACGTCATAAATGCTATCGATATAAAGTTTATCGATTCCTTTTATGGAAATGGTCTGCACCAAATTATCAGAACTCCGAATTCTTGTGGTAATTGGTTAAACCTAATTTCCACCAATTCACCTGAGGAGCTGAGTATCTTGCCTACTCCGCCTGAGGAGAACCTATTCGCCAACTCTATTCACCATTATGCGGGGTTCCTCGAGCATACTACCGCAATATCTTATCATACAATAACTCAATCATATATGATTACAGGATCGCAGACTCTAATAACATTCCCTATTTGAATGAGAAAACAGGCTATCTGGTAATGACATTGACGAAATAGTGTCGTGCTTCAACACTATTATTTTCAACGTTATTGTCAAATATGTGCCCAGAATTAGAAAAAGGGATAAATTATCAGAACCATGGCTGGATAAGAATGTTCGTTCTCTTCGTAATCAGAGAAATAAATTGTATAAGCTAATTAGAAATAACCCACACGCAAATGATGAACTGAAACTAGCATACACTAGGTTAGCCTCAGAATTCAGTCTTAGGTCACGTGAGGCTTATACTACATATGTATCTTAACTCTAATGGCGATAGCATTATAAGAGATCCCAAAAAATTCCTTTAATTCGTTAATATAAAACGAAAGACCTTAGGCTATCCAACTATAATGGCCAACGGCAGTAATCACTCCTCTTGCCCACAGGAAATTTGTAACATGTTTGCTGACAGGTTTACCGAAGTCTTTTCTCCAAAATCTGATACAACACACACTGACCTACCTGATACGCACACTGTTACTTCAACTCTAATAGATAACATATCGCTATCCGTCGAAGATATCATGGCAGGTTTAAACAATCTAGATATCAACAAAGGTCATGGTCCTGACAATCTGCCTCCTTGCTTTCTGCAGTGCTACTCAACTCAAATTTTGTTGCCCCTCCATCTTATTTTCAACAAATCCTTATCGGTTGGAAAATTTCCCAGAATTTGGAAAAAATCCTACCTCATACCAATTCACAAAGCATCTAACAAGCATTCGGTGGGCAACTACAGGGGCATTGCAATCTTATCGGCAATCCCTAAACTTTTCGAAAGGCATGTTTACGATAAGATTGCTCAAATAGTCGATCCATTCCTTAATGATCAACAACATGGCTTCAGAAAAGGGGGCTCGACCACTACTAACCTTATGACACTAACCTCCGAACTACTTTTTGGTATGGAGAACGGTCATCAAATCGATGCTGTCTATACTGACTTCAGTAAGGCCTTTGACCGTGTCGACCACCATATTTTAAAGACAAAACTACTAAAATTTGGAATATCTGGCCCTGTTCTAGGATGGATAGAATCATATCTCAGCGGAAGACCACAGGCCGTTAGATTTCAAGGATTTCTGTCAAAAGAAACCGAAGTAACTTCCGGAGTCCCTCAGCGTAGTCACCTTGGCCCCCTTTTATTCAATATATTCATCTCAGACCTGTCAGAAAAACTAAGGGATATACGACATCTCTGTTATGCCGATGACCTCAAAATATATAGCGCCATAAGGTCGCGTGATGACGTAACTTCTTCAGTCGAAACTAAGTACGTTACAAGACTGGTGCTCCACCAATCAACTACAACTTAACACCAGTAAATGCCACGTAATTACCTTCTCTCGTAAAAAAACATACAGCAAAAAAACATACAAGGCACTAGACCGTGTTGATCAAATTGTAGATCTAGGTATTGTCCTGGATAAAAAATTAAATTTTAATTTGCACTACGATAATATTATTGCCAGAGATAGCAAACTTCTAGGCTTTATAAAGAGAAGAGCCAAGGAATTTGACAACGCACGAGTTACAAAAACCCTTTTCTGTTCGCTAGTCCGCCCAATTTTAGAATACGCGTGCCTGATCTGGGATCCTATATACCATGTAAGCAGTAGTAGGTTTGATTCAGTGCAGAAGAAATTTCTACTCTTTGCTCTGAGAAATCTATACGACCCACGTGATTTCCAAAGCCTACCGCCCTACACGGACATGCTCAAAGTGTTGGATCTCATGACGCTGTTTCATAGGCGTAAGTTGCTTATTTCATGATTTACTTTGGACTATTAAACGATAAGATCAAAGTTCAGTTTCTGCCAGACAGGATCAAATTCAACGACGTAGTCCGTCACAATAGGCATACGAAAATGTTTAGGGAATATTCTCATCGGACCAAAGAACGAGCCTGTAAAAAGATGTTGTATGATTTTTAATGGCCACAGTTCCTGCTTCTCCCCTGGAATTAGCAAAACATCCTTCAAAAAAATTGATATCCTTCCTGTCACCCGAATTACCTAACTAACTAACTAACACTATAACTAAGTTGAATCTCCCTTTGTTGCTCTTTTTTTCTCGTTATGTACAATGAAAATATACTCTGTAATCACTTTGTGTGGCAAAAAAATAAATTAAATGCCAAAGTTGACTAATATGAATAAGACCGCAACCTGTTACTTTAACTTATATTTATAAGTTATCCCTGTGTGATATAGATAAGTTGCCTTGTTTGGCGTAAAATAAATAAATAAGAATCGGGACCGGTGGAGAGAATAGTTGCGAGAGGCCAGGACCGGTTCCCGGTTGTAGAGGCGTTAAAGAAGAAGAAGATTATAATATTATCGTGTATGGAAGATTATAATATTATCGTATGGGTTGGGGGGGAGCGGTGGAAATCGTAACGGCTTAGCCGGCTAGGGCGTTTTGAAGTTTTTTTTTAGAGTTTTACATATCACCCTGTGTTTTTTAACCCTATGACCTATTTTCATGCATCAGGTATCAGTGTACGCAGAATACACCAACCTATCTAAAACTGTAAAAATCAGGGTTCTACCCTATCAAGTTCCTATCAAAACTTTGGTTTTTTTCACTAAAATTTAAACTAAAACCACTTTTTTTCCTTTAATTTTGAAGTTATTAGCAAGTTTGATGTTAAATTTGGCCTTTTATAGTGCTTATTTGGTACTTTTTGGCAAAGCTTAGGTGAAAAAGTACTAAAAAGTACGAAATAGACCCAATTTTAGCATTAAAATTGCTTATAACTCCAAAAATAAAAGCTGTAGGATACAAATTGTCCAGAGATTATTCATAGGAAATTGTCCAAACTTTCGAATTATGTAAAAAAAATATTAGTTAACCACGTATGTTTTGGAGAAAAAGATGGTTTTAGTTGAAATTTTAGTGAAAAAAAACCAAAGTTTTGACTTTGACGACTCATTGCTCTGGAACTTGATAGGGTAGAACCTTGATTTGTACAGTTTTAGATAGGTGGGAGTATTCTGCGTACACTGATACGATGAAAAGAGGTCATATGGTTACAAAAATACAGGGGGATATGTAAAACTCTTAAAAAATCTTCAAAACGCTCTAGCGGCTAAGCCGTTACGATTTCCCCCACCCATTCGATTTTTTGTTCGTCTATCCATAACCTATCCACAGCCGGCCGCTTTGTCACTCTTCGTAGTACACCCTGTATATACTGATAAAAAGTCAGATTGGTAATCGTTGACAGAAACAAGTATTTGTTAGGTATATTAGTAATTTAAAGATGAATAATACTAATGCTGAATGGCAAAATAAACTGGCCAGAGAGCGCATATGGGAATTTCTCAAAAGAAGAAGAATTCGAGGTTTCTCGAATTTGGTTTGAACTTGAAAAACAAGAGTCAAACTTCGGAAAAATTATCTAGTTTCATGATTGTGCATAATATCAAGAAAATACTGTACCAATCATTAGAAGAATAGCAACTATATCTTTAAATTATAACAAAACTTTAAATGTAGAACGAAATCATTTCCGCATCGTTTCTGCATGTGCAATTACAATCCATATATGACAGGGTGAAAATTTTAAGGAGATGTGTATAAATATCATCAATCTCATAGTCAACAATTAGTTTACATTGCTTTATCATGACAAATATTTTATTTATTTTATTAAAGTAACAAATATTGAGGTTTATACTAGTATATCATCACTAAAGATGAAAGTTATAGATTTTTTCATGGACGAAAAGATGCAGCATCTATGTATAATAGGCCTACAAAACGAATTTATGAGACTATCTTTAAACCGTGTTCAAACGACCACTTTAATTTTAGAATAGACCAGGATTATCAATACTTTCGCTAAATTGTCAAAGTATACGTGCGTACGGACAAGATCTAGATAACAAAGTTGTAAAAAAAAGCAGAAACTTGATTGACTCCATTTAGAAGATATGAGAAAAATTCCAAAATCTTAGTTTGCCAATTTTACAATAGTCTTCGTTTTTTACCATATTTCTCATGCTTTGTACCTACGTATTTGCATAGTACGAAGTTTACGATAAAAATGTCATTGGCCCAAGCAATACTTATTGTAACTTGTAAGCGATACAGAACCATGATCGATAACTTCCTGCTGCCGCAAATTGACGAATTGCGATTGGAAAACATGTGCACAGCACGAGAGGCAGCGGGCATTTTAAGCCTGAAACAAATAGCTTCGTTCGTTTGTTCCTTCCGTTCTCTCGTTAAAAGGACCGAAAAGAAAGAAAGTCCACATAGGAGCTTTCGTCTTCGCGGATTTCACGTCAACGACTCAAGCTGGTATAAGTTTTTTTTATTATTAACTTCCCAGTAGGAAGTTATTGTAATCGGTCCGAAAATCGGATTCGAATTTTTCAATGTATTTACACGTTTCAAGGTCCCAATAGCATTTTAAGTAAAAATTGAGAAGAAATATGTGTGTGTGTGTGCGTACGTATGTGGTCATTTTTTCCTGCACGATTTCGCGCGAACCGAAAAAGATATCGACTTCGTTCAGGTGCCGTTCGAAGCGTGTTCAAGGAAATATGATCTGAAAAGATTTCCATAAAAATTGATCGTTTTTTTGTTTGAACGACTTAAGTGATTTTTGTACCAGCACGATTTCGCGCGAACCAAAAAAGATATCGACTTCGTTAAGGTGCCGTTCGAAGCATGTTAAAGGACATATGATCTGAAAAGACTTTCATAAAAATCGGTCGAACCGTTTTTTTGTTTGAACGACGTAAGTGATTTTTGTACCAGCACGATTTCGCGCGAACCAAAAAAGATACCGACTTCGTTAAGATGCCGTCCAAAGCGTGTTAAAGGAAGTATGATCTGAAAAGATTTTCATAAAAATCGTTCGAGTCGTTTTTTGCTTGAACGAATACTGGGAAATTAATCTTGTGGACCGAAAGGGTCAAAAGCCACATCCCAACTAGTTTTAATACACACTATGCACGATTGCTCGCTTGGATTTTTTCTCTATTGAACTCCTGCTAAGAAATCATACTAAACATAATCGTCATCAAACAAACACTCCAAAAGTGTGCTTATGTTGTTCTTTCCTTTCTGTTCGTTCGTATTTTTCAAAATTTCCCAAAAGCTCTCGTTTTCGTCCGTCTTTATTCCTCTCCGTTCTTCCTGATGTGGACACTTTCATATGAAATGTACGGCATTGAACTCGCAGACTGAAAGAACGAAAGAGAACGTAGCTATGTGATTCAGTCTTTAAAGTAAATATTTCCCGGACGTTTAATCTCTTGTTTTGGCGATTTACATTGCCTCGTAACATCGCTGACATTGACCGTTCCAGACTTCTCTCTTTATCCGGCTGAACAAGTCACAGAATATGGCGGCCTAAAAAGAGAACGTTAACTAAATTCATTTGAATTTTGTCTTTTTTTTATGTGGTAATATCAAGTTTAGGAATAACCCTTTGTACTACTAGTCCGTCGTGTCGTCGTTCAAATCATCGTGCAATGTCTAGTAGTAAGCTTGAACTGAAGAATAAAAGAGAAATGATAGGTAAGGGGTCTGAAAGGTGCTTAAGTAGATGTCGATGAACCTTGCGTTTGAACTCTGAAATGTTATATGAGTTCGGAAACACCGACTGCAGAAGACATTTCTACAAACAGTTGTTCTATTTAATAGTTCAATAAATAGGTCGAAAAAAAGGCCTTCGTAATGCGAAAAATACCGCAAGCGATTTTTTTTACCAAATGATTTTATATATTTTTGTAAGCTAAAATTAAAAATGGCGTCATCCCCACCATCTTGCTAAACTTACAGTGAAGGGAAACGCGTTTAATTCTATATCTCAGAAACTATGCATTTTACGACAAAAATGTATATTATCTTTTTTGTAGATAAATAAGTGATTTAACTTTTTTATTTAGAAAGTTGTTTTGTAAAGTCAATATCTACGGAGAAATAGTGCTTCAAACTTCATTTATCACTTTCTTTGCACTATATTTCGTTAATGGTTAGTTCTACATGAAAAAGTCCTACGTAAGACTCCATATACCATATTAACACCTCAAGAATCATAGTGGACCAGTTTTCTGGATAACGATCCCCCTTTTACCTGAGAAAATAATGGTATTGATAAACGCTCCATATAACAATTCCAAATGCAGAGTTCCACACAATGGAAAATTATCCTAAATTTGAGGTGAGCTGAGGAGTACGATAAGAATGTCTACTTTCGTCGTACTCGTTCTTATAGTAATAAGCGGCCATATCCTTTTAAAAAATCCTTACAGCTAAAGATTAAAAACTAGAAAAATCACACAATTTATCAACCGAAAGCAAAAATTTCCCCAACTGATTCAACCACAGTGGCCTGCAAAATCCAGTGAACTAAGTTCAGCTGAACTGAGCACAAAAACAAACTGTGAAACAGTTTTGACTTGATCTAAAGCTCAAAATTACTGCTCAGGTTCAGCGGAGCGAAAGCTCAAATCGACACTGTGAAACCGGGCATAAATCTATTACACTCTGTTTCGTTACAATTTAATTTTTACTTTGAACTTTCGTTATTTTATTAATTTCATAACCGCTCAAAATTTCATAATGAACAAGTGTAATAAGAATTGCTCAGCTGACTTTTCAGACGCTGAAGAAATAGAATGGGTAACGTGTAACGGAGTATGTGAAAGCTCTTGCCACGTTTCGTGCATTGGACTTTCCGCCCGGCCATCCGATTCTTGGAAGAGTATCGGAGAGCTTTCAAGTTCTACTGCTCTGATTGTAAGTCCATCAATCTGTCGCATATATTGCTAGCCATTAAGTCCAATAATGACAACGTTATAAATTTGAGGGAGACTATCAATAATATGAGAACGGACCTCGAAGATCGCAGTGAAAAACTCTTAACATGCAAAAAAGCACACATCTTCTCTTGGAGAACGTTGATGAGCTTTCGCATGCAGTCGATCGTATAGATAATAATTACCAAAGTTACTCCAAAAACTTGGAATTGATTAAATCTAGATTAGACAATTTATCCATTAATAATGCATCGGAAAATGACTCTATGATCGACCACCTATCGAAAGTTATGAGATTTGAGCTGAATTCTATAAGCTCGTGCATTAAAAAGATAAAAATTAATACAGGCAATGATGTATGTATTAAAAATGAACAATTACAGCTACTCTCCAAAATCTGCGATTCTTTCGACAAGCTCTCTCTCCTGGACGACACAATGGCACAGCTTAAAGCCGACTTAAAAATGGAGTTTTCTAGTCTTGGGGCGGAATTATCAAATTTAAAGGTTTTAATCTGTAACAATAAACCTTCTACGCCCAATGATACTTCGATAGATCCTGAACCAAATGAACGAACAATCTCACTCTCCGAAGAACTGGATGACCACCGTTTAAACTGGAGGGATAATTTTACCTTCCGCTCTCCTAATTTAAACAGCCTCTACCAGCAAACCCTGTCGATCTCTTCTAGCTCATCTCAGTACTTACCACCTTTGCACCTTCCGGAAACTGTCAACAAATTCGGAACAACATGGTCTCTTGCAGATTGGGATAGGAGATTAGAAAAAATCAACTCCAAAAATAGGTTGCTCACAGGAAAACCATTAGCAAAAAACACCAGCGTGCCAGCGAAGGCAGATTCTTCCTGGGTAAGCAACAAATTTCTCACAGACTTCTGCGTGAAATTACTTAGCTGCAAACAATTATCATCACGAAAAAATAGGAATTTCAAGACCCTCAAGGTAGCCTTCCCTACAAGATACGAGTGGCTGTTTTTCCATTCAGCGGACACCTTTAAATGGAGGAACTTAACTCTCAGCCGATGGATAAATAGGTTAAGTAGTAAATCTAAGATTCCTAAATCCAAAATAGTAATAAGTAAAAAATCTAATGCCCGGTTTCACAGTATGTACCGGCACAATGGAGCTCCTTGCTGGTGACAGCAAGGCTACTGCCATCATGCTTGGGTATACATAAAAATTTTGAAAGACAACCATCCTCCCTAGATCCGAAATAGTTATAGGGGGTGATAAGCCGGCCACACGGTATACGCTAGCTCGCCGGAAGGGGTCGTGGGGTGTGTGACCGGAACGCTACATATATGATTCACCACTTACCTACTAGTCAAAAGGGAGATTTCTTCATACCGTTCTTGTCCTAGGTTAGCCAAAGGTATTCATCGCTGGAAGTTACCAACGACCTGGTGGACCTGTAAATGTTCAACGCGACTTCGAGAGAACCCTGGAGAGAAAACACAACCCAACCATCCTGGATAAATTACCCCCTTAGGCTGTCATGCCTAGTAATACTCGTGGAGTTAAAGAAATTGATAACAAATATATTATATAGTAATTACAGCCCAAGACAATATAATTAATTAACAACAAAATGAAGGTAAGTTTGAATTAACTATTAGATAAGTGTAAATAAAAAAAAGTACCCTTACAATATAGGTAATGTGGATGCAACCAACTATTACCACAAAATAACAACTTCAATACAACAACGGAAAGGAAAAAAACAAATCGCCGCTCTGGTACCAGTCGATGATTTCTGTTTTTCGTACGACACACAAAATCACCCGATAATATTTAAGTGATATCAAAGTAATTTAAGGCATTATTATTATTATTAACGGTGTGTACTATACGTAAAAATATAACGAGTACAATTCTAAGTGGATAATATAATTTTCTTTTGTGTTAATTAATTAGTGTATATGAGTAAAAATTTGGGGGGAATATACATATAGTTAAAAGTTTGAATATAAATGTTTGAATATAAATTAATTAACTACCAAAACTATGGTACAATAACCAAAACAAAACGAACTTACTGCACTCGGCTCCACGTCTTCAGCACAGTATACCTGCCGTCGCCACTTATTTTGGATATTAGTTACTGTTGGTAGTCGATTCAATAATTCCTCTGGAGTTAATCGATCTATGCACCGTTCAACAAAATGCAAAAAAAAAACCTTGCAATAATAGGCACACTATATGTGCGCAGAGTTCATATAATATAATTATTGAAACTTGCAAATTCTTTTAACTAATTGTGGTAATAATTAAGAGGAAAACACAATTTTTATGAGATAATCACTTAAAATGTTTATAATGTTACTGCGGACTATGTCACCAGGGTAAACTGGGGACTAGAAAACTCCCAGCACTACTTTCACGTTTACAACATAGGAGACCTTATGCCTATTTCTCCTTTTTTTTCTTTCCAGATGCCTTCTTATGCTAAATCCTCAATTTGGTATCTCTCTTAGAAATTTCTTAAGAACCCTTGATATAATATGAACGGAATAGTTATCGACAGTAACTAATCTTTCAGCATCTGAAAAATGGAAAGGTATTAACGTCTTCCTAGCGCTCTGACTTCCAGACGCCCTAAATACGTCGCGACGCTGCACAGCTTCCTTGTTCAGCTTCAGAATTAACACTAGCAATGATCCAGGAATATCAGTTTTGCCTTCTTCCTCCAATGGCACTCCATATTTGACCCTTTCAAGAGATATGGATATGGGAAACTACACAATAATACAATAGTTAACAAAATCCGCCAGGCCACTTCAATGACAGATCTGATTCTTGGGTAAATATCTCCAAAGCAGTTTGGGTATCAGCGGTTGATATTCACTTGTGATTTTCTTTTCTGTTCACACTTTAGTAATTAGGGAGTTGATTAACTGACACAAGAGGAGAAATTTTCCTCTCTAAACCCGAAGGACTGGCACTTAAATTCGATCTCGTATCACCACCTCAGCGCTGGAGAAAATGTCAGCTATTTCGATTTGTTAATCGTTTCTAGTTTTTCATTTCCTTCCAAAATTTCGTTATTGTGAGGAGGGTCTCGCCCTGAAAAAGCAAAGAGCAACCAAATCTTGCCGGTATCGGGCCAATTCTCAACACAGACTCTATCCAGACTCTTTCTGGTCACCATTCAATCCCGACTGTCAAAAAATTCTATTTTTTTCTATTCTAAGAAAAATTTTGTTTTCATTCGCCTACGTGATTCAAAAAATTTTCGAATAAAAAAGCTCCTGAAGTGATTGGACTATTAATTTCTGAAATTTCCGCGAGAGGGGGGAATAATTAATAAGAAGAATTTTGCAATAATTAACCGACCGTTACAAGTATTCACTTAAGCTTTTGCTCAGCCTTGAGCTTTCGTTCAACTTATTTTACTGTTCCACAGTACTGGTTCAACTGTTGAACTTGGTTCAAAATTGATTTGAACTGAGCGACTAAATTTGGGCACTTAAGCCAAAGCTCAGGATATTGCCGGGTTCACAGTGTTAAAGTGCTAATTTTGCTATGTGCACAGTGTTAAATTGCAACTTTCGGACAAATTTAAAAAATGTCAATAACAGCTGTTAAATTAAAAATATTCATAAAAGAAACTGCCAACAGAATTCTCGACGTTTACTAAAAATTTTGTTTGATCGGAGTTTACTTAATTTTAAAGTAAAATTTACTTAATTTTTCAGTAAAGTCTTGAATTTGGAGAGATTTCTTGTAATGAAATTTAATTCAGAACTATCTCTTTCGGAAAAAAATGTATGGTACTGCCATCTAATGACCCGAAAGAGAAAAATACCGAAAATTAGCTTTTTATTAACTTAAATATGCATTCGTAAAGTTCTCAAATGAATTTTGTTGCAATAATTTTTTTATTTTTAATGTTTCTTATGTTTTTAAATATAAAATAATAAACATATATCACCTACTTTGGTATAACAATTTTGCTTATTCATTAGTGCGACAAACAGATGTCACCGATTAGTTCCGAATTTCCGAAATAATATTAAATTTGAGTGTTGAAGTTGAAGTTGAGCCAACTTTAACTGATGTTCTCTAATTTTGGCGTGAGATGCAAATACAGAATTATGCAGTGGAATGAACGAGACGAAACATAAAATTAATCCAATTTCTCATTGTGCACGAGGCATATAAGTGAGAGAAATGTCATTAATTTTAGAGAAATCACAGTCAACTTGTGTTTATTTATTGATTTTAAGTATAAGTTGGATTTTTTAATTGTAAAAAGAAGAAAGCATTCTATTAGAAGGCATGCCGCAAAGAGTGCGGATAGAAGGCTGCTGATTATTTCTATGCCGCTCTGAATACTTCATTTTGACAGGAACTTGAAGAAAACTTAACAATGCACAGCAAATAAGAATCACCACTCCCACTCGTACACCATCTAAGACAGAAATAGCAACCGCAATTCATGCAGTGGCAATGGTAAAGTTGTTGTAAAAGATGGCATTCCACCAGAATTGCTGAAAACCGATACATCCCAGAGAATTGCTAAAAACCGATACATCAAGACGCAATACATCCCATCCTGGAAATGGTACGGAACACCTTTCCGGATGATTGGATGGAAGCTGTCATAGTCAAACAACCTAAAAAGGGAACCTAACAATATGCGACAACTGGAGAGTCATCATTATCATTATCTACTCTTAGTAAAACCTTGTCCCAAATATTATTATCAAGGATAAGAGAGGCAGGATTCAGAAAAGGCCGCTCTTGCACAGACCATAATAGCACCTTGAGAATCATAGTGGAGCAGTCTACTTAATTACGATCCCCCCTTTACCTTGCTTTCATAGACTATGAGGAAGCGTTCGACTCGGTTAATAGGAGCTTTATATGGTACACACTACCGCAACGAGGATAGCCTGACAAAATAATAGTTATTGATAAACGGTCCATATAACAATTTCAAATGCAGACTTTTCGCAATGGAAAATTATCCGACAGCTTTGAGGTGAGCTCAGGAGTACGATAAGGAAGCTTACCTTCGTCATACTTGTTCTTATAGTAATAAGCAGCCATATTCTTTTCAAAAAACCTTATAAATAAAGATTATAAACTAGAAAAATCACACAATTTATCAACCAAAAGCAAAAAAATTCCCCAAAAATGGCAACTGATTCAACCACAGTGGCCTGCAAAATCTAGTGAACTAAGTTCAGCTGAACAGAGCACAAAAAAACTGTGAAACACTTTTGATTCGAGCTAAAGCTCAAAATTACTGCTCAGGTTCAGCTGAGCGAAAGCTCAAATCGAAACTGTGAAACCGGGCATAAGACTGATAGATCCAAAATAGTAATAGGTGGACCCAATAAAGTTAATCCAATCCCAGTTTTAAACCACAATAGATGACTCACTATTACAGCATGTAAGATCCTCTATAAATAACCTTGTACCTAAGAAACCCATTAATATGATTAACACTATTCCAACTGCTTCTAAATCAGTCCCAACCGTTAATACATCGAACCCACTAACACCTAATACAGCACGCCATAGTAATAACACTACTCACAATCCCTACCCAAACTTCCCTCGTAGCCACGTCATCGTTCGTGGTCGTTTCTACGCTGATATTAATGAGAGTTCGACACAACCTCCTTCGGTTACGAATGACATTCCAACCAACAACATTCCCTCTACAAAACCACCTTTCTTGAACCCGTTACAACCACCGGTTGTAAAAAACACCCTGATCTCAGCAGATTCGAGTGAGAGATGATATTTGCTATCTCGGTTAAGAGAAAGGAAGGTTTTTGACAATTCCTCGCCTACATGCATAATAAACCTGATTTTACCAGTATTAATGGTAAAACCAGGACCAGCCTTATCATTGCGATCCAACAGGAAGGTCTTCCCACGGATCGTGCTGCGTTGCTCGAGCTATACACTAGGTATCACGAACTTTATGAAATTAACCCCCAACAAGTAAACAAGGATCTCTCCGCTTATGCTGCTCATGTAAGATCACTACATGTCTCTCACCTCCAAAAAAGCCGTGATGAGTTGAATAGATATTACCGCCCGTAACTAGCTACATCCCCAATAGCCGATCCCACCTCGTCGCTTCTCCATAAACCTATCCTACCCCAGATAAGAATCTTTTATCCAGTGGCGTGGCGTCTTTGGAAGCAAGGAATGCATTGCATCCCTTACAATTTCTTAAGAAATAAAAATAAAAATTCAAATTTTGTCAATAATTATTCTTTTCTTTTACAAAACTTTTCTTTTTTATTTTATCATTCTGAGACTAACTTTATATTATTGCTCCTTTTTCTAGCCTTTGGAAAGAATGAGTTTATATCTTAACAGTGATATAAACTCATTCTTTCCAAATAAAAGGAATATTTTAGTTATGTCCATGAGCGAAAGCTCTCTCTTCCTTCTCTTTGAATTAGCAAAACGAAACTTATTCTCTATACCAAGGCCCTCGTAAGTACAGGCCTGGAAGCAGCCAGGCCAACTAATACTAACATAGCTGAAAACAGGCCAAAAATATTCTGCCAGTTGTAGAATTAACATGGCCGAAGCCATACGAAGCAATTTTTTAAATTTGTTTTTGCACTAAAAATTGGTAAAATATTGTATATTATCACTTTTTGGTGCACATGGATTCAGTGATTAGTGCTTTAGTGATTTAATAAAAAAAATTAAAATGAAGTGAGTGGTTAAGTGTATTTTAAGAGTGTTAATTGATTAGGTGACCATTTTTGTTTACATTCGCGGTGGTTTTTTCGTGTTACTTTAGGGAAAAAATGTTTAATTTGTGTAGTAATATAATAAAAAGTGCGCTTTTTAAGTGATTAAAGATTATTATAAAATAGTTATTAAAAACATAAGTGCAGAAAAATATGAAGGAAAAGTGAAAAAGTTATTGTTATTCATGTTGTGTGGTAGTACTTGCACTTATGTTTTTAATAACTCTTCTATAATAATTTTTAACTATTTTAAATTCACTTTTAATTCCATTACTACACAAATTCAACACTTTTTCCCTAAATTAACACGAAAAAACCACCGCGATTGTATACAAAAATGGTCACCTAATCAATTAACACTCTTAAAATACACTTAACCACTACTTTTTTTTTAATTTATGGACTCAGATCACTAAATAACTTATCACTGATAATCCGTGTGCACTAAAAAGTGATAAAATATAATATTTTACCACTTTTTATTCCAAAACCAAAGTTAAAAAATTCGCTTCGGCCATGTTAATTCCACAACTATCAGACGATTTTGGCCTCGCACAGACACAACCAAAAAGTCTGCTTCCAGGCCTGTACTTACGAGAGGCTTGTCTATACGCAAAGAAACATGCCAACGAGCTTCGAGAAGCAGGATTTGAATTGCTTACCTTGAACTGTCCGTTGGGACGCACTTCGGTGCGAACTTGTGGAAGAAGAAGGAAGTGGAGATGGGGAGTCACAACGAAAGTTTGTTCCTGTGACCACCAGCGGGAAAAGTGGAAGCAACTTCCTCTGGAATCAAATTGGAAGTGATTCCTTGTCGTGCTTCAGGAGCATTTTGGAATATTTTCCTGTGCTTATACGAGCTACAAAAGTTATTTTCAACTTTGTTGGTAAATTTTCTCTTTTGAGCGAAACCTTTTTCTCTTCTCCCAAAAATGAAAGCTTTACTGCTTGTAAAGCTTAAATCTTCAAAATAGCTTCCCAGGAAGCTAATTATAAGAAAATCGAACAAACTGCTTCTTGCTAATGGGCATATTCACACGCTGCCATAATTGTGGTGAGTAAAACCGGTTTTATTAAACTCCTAGCAACTCAGACGGGGCGTAAATGAGTGTAGTAAATTTGAATGCTATACAGGAACCTTTAAATGTATTGCAGATGAAATTTACTTGTTAGAGAAAAACAGAGCTAAGGAATGCAAGAGATAGAAGTAACTTTTTATATGTGTACCAGTTTTCACGCGTTTGCTTTTGCGTGAAAAATGTTTCGTTGAGTTCTTCCGCTCCCTTCCTTTTTTTCTATAAAACCGGTTTTAGGCGCCATGAATGTGCACTGTGTGTATATGCCCAATGACATGCAATGGCAAAAAAGATATGTACTGTGTTTCCATGAGCCAGGGTAGAGTTTTCGTTAAGCAAACAGAAAGCTTTTTCTCTCAAGATCACTCGATGCTGTTTCCATGACGGTTCTGGGTTAAGGTGACAGATAATTAATTTTACATTGCCTCGCCGTTGGTATATGTGCAGTAAAGGATAGTGAAACACACACATATGCAAAACCCGGCTTAATCGGACTGGCTTCGTTGAGTTTACTTGGATTTAACGACACTTTACTCAATCCCCGTTTCCATGGGCGCTTAATCTGAGTAAACTCAGGATAAACTCTGCATGGAAACACAGTAATGGATAGGGATACGGAAGGGAACCACTTCTAATATGCCCAAGGATAGCTTCTTCATGCATCAGTGAATGCTTCTATTTCCCGCTGGGCAGTGCCAAGGGAAGCAATTCAGATTTTGCATATATACGAAGTTTTGTGAGTATATTTTTTATTGGGTGAGAGCGGAGAGAAGTCTTCTAATAAGATTGGAGGGAATTCATTTCTATGAGCAATCTAATTGGAAATGAATTTGTACAATGTGGTATGAAATTACTGACTTAATTGTAGAAAATAGTAAAAAGCAGTATTGTTGGAGTAATTAATTAATTAATTAAAATAAATAAAAAATTGTTTTGCCTGCAATATAATTAGTGCGGTTTGTTTTGTGAGTTAAAAATAGTGCAAGTAGTTTTAAAAAGTAAGTTTGAAAAGAAAATTGGAGATATTGAAAAATATTTATATATTATTTATGTTAGTTTGTTTTTGCTTTATTAAATATCACGGGTGATATTGATAGTAAGCATTTTTGCATAATGGATGATTTTTTGCAGCAATCCTTTGGCTTGCATTCATTTACGGAAAATAAATCCATAATTGAGAATGGTAGACCGAAACCAATATTACATATTTTAAGTGAAAATGAAACTTGCACTTAAAACTTTTTCTATCTATATATATAAAACACAAAAAATGTTTCTTTGTCCGTTATAGACTTTGAAACCATCCAACCGATTGCCACAAAAATTTAACCACATATTACTTACATTCAGGGGGTGGTTATAGAATTAAATTCAAAATGGCCACGCCAATATGGCCGACGAATTTGCCAATTGTCTTCCGATTCCAATGAAAATCGCTATCTGGGGTTTCTTGAGGTAGCAAATAACGAATGTTTAATCAAAACTTATAAATTCAAAATGGCCGCGCCAATATGGCCGACGAATTTGCCAATCGTATTCCGATTTAAATGAAAATCGGTATCTGGGGTTTTTTGAGGCAGTAAATAAAGAATGTTTAATCAAAACTTACAAATTCAAAATGGCCGCGCCAATATGGCCGACGAATTTGCCAATTGTGTTCCGATTCCAATGAAAATCGGCATCTGGGGTTTTTTGAGGTAGCAAATAACGAATGTTTAATCAAAACTTATAAATTCAAAATGGCCGCGCCAATATGGTGGACGAATTTTTGCAATTGTATTCCGATTCCAATGAAAGTGGATATCTAGGGTTTTTACGGTTGCAAATATAAAATTTATGATCAAAACTTATAAATTCAAAATGGCCGCACCAATATGGCCAATGAGTTTGCCAATTGTATTCCGATTCCAATGAAAATCGGTATCTGGGGGATTTTAAGGTAACAAATAAAGAAAGGTCAGCTGTATGTAGGTTGTTCAAGGGTTAGGAAATCGAAAAAATTTCACATCCTAGCTCCAAATGGAAGAACATTTAGGAAATTTCTTAAATTTGCCCTAACCAGTATAGAAACAGTAAAAACGGTAGAAATAGGGTTTCAAATTAATATGAAGAACATCTCTATATAATTCAATAAAAAAAACGATGTACAGGACAGGAGATGATTTTCGGGAAACAGATTACGCTGCCAAGTGATTTAAATTTGGGAATCGCCCAACAGGATGAAGACCCACTACGACCTAAGGGCGACCTAAGGAAGGCGATCGAGTCTAGCCATACGAGTATAATCCTCCACGAATGAAAGGTAAATTGTCAAAACTACAAAGGAAATGGAACGGCCCCTTCACAGTAATCACGAGGTTAAACGATGTCATCTATCGCATACAAAAAGGTTCGATCGGTAAGAACGGGACCTGTAGGAAACTGTGTTCGGGACGATTAAGTAAGAAGGGGCAGTATAACGGCTAACTGAAAAAAAAGTTAAAATTCCAATTCACCCAGAAGTTTCATGTTCAGAGGCACCTACTTGATTGCATACATAACGCAGTGTCACATCTCAATTTAGTACGGTTGTTCTAACTGAACCGCCAAGAATCGAAAGGAGGAGCACATGTGTGCAAGAAGTTTTGTTTTGAAATTAAAGTTGTTAAAAAGAAACAAATTGTTCCAATTAAACCCTGACGAATCCGAGAACGCTCGAGAAGAAATATTACAATATTTTTTATAGGTAACTCTAAATTTCTGTACGTTATCCAAAATCATTTTTTCCAGATTTTTTGTTGTTTTCATTATACTTTTTTCCTACCGCGGACTGTGCACACATAAACTTTTTTATTTGGAGGCGTTGCAACGCACGCGGGTTTTTTACTATTAAATTATAATTATTGGCTTTTACCGGTTGTCAAGATTAGCAAAAAATTTTTTGTTGGCCTTGCATATTATTTTCAACTGAAAAGTACGTTTGGCGGTCTTCGGGATTTAATGATTTAAATAATTTTCATAACGCCGTTGATAGGTATGGCCAAAAATCCTCCGAGCATTTAAAATCGGTTTTTTGTTCTTTCTAAATTCTGTCCAGGCCAAAGGATTAAAAATCTAGTAGACACGCATTATAAATCCTCAATTATAAGAACAATGAGTTAGTTAAAAAGAACCGGTAAATTATTAAAATTTTTACAGATATTCTTTGCCACTTGGCATGTTAGCAGAAAGCCTTTCGCAGACAGAGCGAGGGTCAAGATTCTATTAACCGGGAAAATTATGTTGAGTTAATTTCACTTTTGCCCAAACATAGTTCTGAAATTAAAAATCAGCTTCAGTATTTCCTGGATTATCAAACAATATTCAAAATGATTTAATAATGGCTACTTCCTGCACTCTTATTAAAAATTAAAGTTACTTGTGAAACCCACAATTCTGAGTTTGTCCCAATTATTTGTGATGAAACCACGGATATTTCCTGTCGATCTATGTTGTCAACCACTCTGAAATACATTTCTTCTTCTGGCAACACGAAAGGAACATTCATTTGTTTTAAAAATATTTCCGATGATAGAAGAGCAGTTCGTTTGTATGAACATATAGTTCATGTTATGGAGAATTTCGCATGTGGTTCCCAGTTACAATTGCTATGACGGAGCTTCAGCTATGGCGGGTGAAGTTAGCTGTCTTCAAACCCGGGTTAAAGAAATTTTCAAATGCTCTTTTTGTATACTGCTTTGCTCATCGCTTAAATATTGTTTTATCAAAATCATGTGACAAGATTCGTGAGTGCCGAATCTTCTTTCAGTCAATCACAGGTTTCTCAAATTTCTTTAGTTATAAACGAACCGCTGTCCTCGACTTGTTTTTAAAGTGAAAACTTCCAAAAGTAGCTCACTCTCGCTGGAATTTCAATGGCAGACTTTATCTTTCATGATAATATAGATAATCTTAATACTCCTTTTGAATATATAACGTGCATCCGCGGAACGGAGTTTTTCCACTCAAATTTTGCCAGATTGCATCCCCTACAATTCAAAGCACGCCACGCCACTGCTTTTATCACAACTGCAGTGGTATAAGAACCAAATTAAATAATCTCTTTATTGACTCCAAATCGTGTCGTTATAATGTACTTGTACTTACTGAAACTTGGTTAAATGATTCATTACTAAATGAAGAGATCTTGGACAGCAGCTGGACGATCTACAGGTGCGATGGAGATTACGGTTCCACCGGTCTCCTAAGATGAGGCGGAGTACTTATAGCTGTCAAGGACTCTTTAAATAGTGAATTAATCACGACTAATCGTCCGCAAGGCCGCAACAACCGGGAGATCCTGGTCAGAGCTGAGAGCTGTCGCGCAAAACAGAGTCCGCTGGAGGGCAACTGTTTCCGCCCTAAGTCCCATGAGGGATTAAAGGAGCAATTAGTTGGTCGAGATCCTTAAGGCGATCTAGCAATCCCCATTGTATGCCACCTGTTCTTCTATCTAGAGCGCTGACAAGAATGTCGTTTATTACTATAAGAAAGTAGGCATCCTTGTCGTACTCCTGAGCTCACCTCAAAACTGTCGGATAATTTTCCATTATGGAGAACTCTGCATTTGGAATTGTTGTATAGAGCTTTTATCAATTCTATTATTTTATTCGGCAGTCCACGTTGCCGTAGAGCTCGCCATATAAAGCTCCTATTAACCGAGTCGAACGCTTTCTCATAGTCTACGAAAGCAAGGTAAAGGGTGGATCGGAATTCAGTCGACTGCTCCACTATGATTCTCAAGGTGTTAATGTGGTCTATGCAGTAGCGACCCTTTCTGAATCCAGCCTGCTGTCTTCGCAGCGTTCGATCTACTGCCTCTCTTATCCTTGATAATAATATGTGGGACAAGATTTTGCCCACAGTAGATAATAGACAGATGCCTCTCCAGTTGTCACATATTGTTAGGTCCCCTTTTTTGGTATTTTGACTATGATACCTTCCGTCCAATCCTCCGGAAAGGTACAGGTGGTCCATGCTATGAGGCTTGAGAAGGCTTTCAACAATTCTGGCGGGATGCCATCTTTTCCAGCTGCTTTACCATTGGCCATTGCATGAATTGCGGTTACTATTTCAGTCTTGGATGGGGCACGAGTGGTGATTCTTATTGGCAGTGCATTGTTGCTGTTTTCCTGAAGTTCCTGTGCAAACGAACCATTCAGGGAGGCGAAGAAGTAATCTCTCCATCTTTGGAGTTGCTCCTCGTCGCTGCATAGCAGCCTTCCATCCGCACTCTTTACGGCATGCTTTTTAGTAGAGTGCTTTCCCGAGAGCTGTTTAGTAATTTGGTACAGCACTTTACTGTTGCCTGTGTTTGCCGCACTTTCCGCTTTCTCTGCGAGCTCGTTTATCACGCCGGACGCTTCGCTTTACCTCTCGGTGTAATTGGGAGTATTCCCGTTCAAGTTGTTCACGTTTTTCCGGGTCGCTTGTAGAGTTCACGTTATTTTTGAGGGCCCTTCTGCGTTAAATTTTTTGCCAGGTTGTGTCCGAGATCCAGTATTGCTGGTTTCTTTGGACATAACCAATGCTTGTTTCCGCTGCTGTTATTATAGCGCCCTTTGTTGTGCTCCACAGCTCTTCAATGTTTGTGTCGTCAGAAACGGTTTGCTGGTTTAAGATTTGCTGCAGTTTGCCAGCAAATTCTCGCCTTTGGGTGCTGTCCCGCAGAAGGTCTACGTTAAACCGTCTACAGTTTATGGCAGCGCGTTGGACGTTTCTGATTGCGGCGATTTTTAAGCGGATACTTGCTACTACCAAATGGTATCTTCTTGTGACAAAAAAAGTTCCACCTACCATGAGTTGATGGGAACTACAGAAGTCAACCAAAAGTTCACCATTGTTATTGGTATCTTGGCTTAGGCCTTGATTTCCAATTGTGTTTTCAAGGCCGGTGTTGTTGGGGGCGAGCTGTGCGTTCAGGTCACCCATCAAAACAATGATGTCTCTCCTTGGAATAGAGCGAAAAACCTCATTCAGTCGCATAAAGAATAGAGTCTTTGATATCATCGTCTGCGTCTTCAGTTGGAGCGTAGCATTGGACTATCGTAGTACTGAAACTGGTGACCAGCTAATGAGGCTGGACCTGGCTTCTTTGGTGAGTATTACCCCAACGCCATTTATACGCTTTTCAATTTCGTTTCTCCCAGAATATAAGAAGGACTCACCGTTTGGGCAGATATGTTCCCCCGCATCGGGCCATCTGGTCTCGCTGAGTCCCATGACCTCGATTTTATAGCGGTTCATCTCGTTGAGGACTTCATCCAGCCGTCCATCAGCAAGCAGAGTTCTCACATTCCATGATCCGATTCGTGATCTGTTTCGAAAAGCAAAGGTCGTTGTCGTGTTGTCCGTCCGGTTCCGAGGCAATGTTTGCTTCGTACCAATTATGTGTTTTATGGGAGCTAACCCTCAGACCAACCGACTTAAAACTCTGTTTTGTGGCGCAGAGAACTCGCCATTCGACCGTCTCCCGTTAGCTAGGTAGGTTAGGGAGGTGGGATTAGGACTGCTGACAGAGCTGCTAGGTGTTCGTCTGCAGTGACTCTTCTCGGGTTTTGGCAGAAGTGACAAATCGGGTGCCACCACCTTCCGAGGTCTTTGTTAGCCGTTCGCCCCGGATCTCGACTTCGCGAATGATATCTGTTTGCTGGCCCACAGACACCAGGACCTCAAAAACTTGTTAAACAATTTAGCAACAGAAAGTAGTTCGGCTGGCTTAAGGCTAAATCCGACTAAAACTAAAGAAGGGCGGATAAATGCAAACACCCTTGAACGGACAGCGCTAAATAACCGTGACGTGGAACTGGTAGATAAATTCTGTTACCTCGGTAGAATTATTACCGAAAACGGCGGTACAGAAGAAGACATCAGTTCCAGAATAAATAAAAGAAGAAGCGCATATGCATGCCTGTTTCACATATGGAGATCAACGGAGATCTCAATTAACACCAAATTGCGGCTGTTCAACTCCAACGTTAAGGCAGTTCTTTTGTACGGTTGCGAAACATGGAAAGTCACCCAATTCATCACAGGGCGCCTACAAGTTTTCATCAACAGATGCCTACGTCGTGTCCTAAAAATACGCTGGCATGATAGAATTACAAATGAGGAACTATGCCGACGTGCCGGCCAAGAAAGGATAGACGACCAAATCAGGCGAAGGAAATGGAATTCGGTTGGCCACACCTTGTGACGCGAAAACGAGAATTAAGCCAAACAGGCCCTTGATTGGAATCCGCAAGGATCCCGTCGAGTCGGAAGACCTACAACAACGTGGAGGAGAACCCTATTAGCAGAAGCCGCAACAACTGGGAGATCCTGGTCTGAGCTGAGAGCTGTCGCGCAAAACAGAGTCCGCTGGAGGGCAACTGTTTCCGCCCTATGTCCCATGAGGGATTAAAGGAGCAATTAAGTTAAGTAAATTATTGGGCAACCAAATTCCTGTGGTAAATGGCTAGACCTTATCTTTACGAATTCATACGAGGTGAATATTCTACCCATTTCTGATGAGGATAACCTATTTACTAATTCTATTCACCACTCCGCATGGATCCTCGATATTAATTCCTCTATCTCCAACCATCGTACATCATATAACAATATAATTGGTTATGACTTTAAGAATGCGGACTGGGCTAGTATTGGCTTCGAATTATTCCTAGTCGACTGGGAGCATATGCTATCAACTAGTGATCTTAACGAGATAGTTTCAAGCTTCTATCCTATCATTTTCAACACCATCGACAAATATGTATCCAAGATTAAAAAAAGGGATAAGTTATCGGAACCTTGGCTCGATAAAAACACTCGATTCCTACGTAATCAAAGAAACAAATTATATAATTTGATTAAAAATAACATAAATTTAGACGAGCGTTTGATATCCGAATACATTAGGCTAGCCTCAGAATTTAATGTTAGGTCTCGCGGGGCCTACACTGCATATATCAATTCTGTAGGAGATAGCATTATAATGCCCGGTTTCACAGTGTTCACTTAAGCTTCCGCTCAGCCTTGAGCTTTCGCTCAACTCATTTTACTGTTTCACAGTAGTGGTTCAACTGTTGAACTTGGTTCAAAATTGATTTGAGCTGAGCGACTAAATTTGGGCACTTAAGCCAAAGCTCAGGATATAAGTGAGAGTAATGTCATTAATTTTAGGAAATCACAGTGAACTTGTGTTTATTTATTGATTTTAATTATAAGTTTGAAGTTTGATTTTTCAATTGTAAAGAGAAGAGAGCATTCTATTACAAAGCATGCCGTAAAGAGTGCGGATAGAAGGCTGCTGTGTAACACTAAAGATGGAGAGATTATTTCTTGCCGCTTTGAATGCTTCATTTTCACAGGAACTGGCAGCAAATAAGATCCTTGCCTGGAAATAGCCCGCTGTACCATTCCGGAGGATTGGTCGGAAGGTGTCATACCCCGTGTTCTTTTAATGAACTGGGTTTTGAGAGCTTTTGAGGAGCTTTTGAGTTCCCATACAAAATCGAAGAACCAGACGACCCAGATAAAACCTGGGTTTTTGATTTTGTATGGGAACTCGAAAGCTCTCAAAACCCAGTTCATTAAAAGAACACGGGGATAGTCAAACGGGTGGCGGGGGGAGTAGGGGGGTTGGGTACCGAACGCTTAGAAGCGAGTTGGATTCAGAAAGAGCAGCTCCTGCATATACCATATGAACACCTTGAAAATCATAGTGGACCAGTTTCCTGGATTACGATCCCCCTTTTACTTGACAAAATAATAATATTGATAAACGCTCCATATAACAATTCTAAATGCAGAGTTCCCCACGATGGAAAATTATCCGAAACTTTGAGGTGAGCTCAGGAGTACGATAAGGATGTCTACTTTCGTCGTACTCGTTCTTATAGTAATAAGGGGCCATATCTTTTCAAAATCCTTACAACTAAAGATAAGAAACTAGAAATATCACACAATTTATCAACCAAAAGCAAAAATTTCCCCAACT
Source organism: Thereva nobilitata (assembly GCA_963855945.1). NCBI lineage: Eukaryota > Metazoa > Arthropoda > Insecta > Diptera > Therevidae > Thereva > Thereva nobilitata. The sequence goes on from OY979694.1 coordinate 142,488,621, forward strand.
GATTCAACCACAGTGGCCTGCAAAATCCAGTGAACTAAGTTCAGCTGAACTGAGCACAAAAACAAACTGTGAAACGGTTTTGACTTGAGCTAAAGCTCAAAATTACTGCTCAGGTTCAGCTGAGCGAAAGCTCAAATCGACACTGTGAAACCGGGCATTGATCCTAAAAATTTTTTAGACTTCGTCAACATTAAACGGAAAACCTCAGGCTATCCAACAACAATGACGAACGGTAGAATACACTCCTCGTGCCCCCAAGAAATGTGTAACATGTTCGCTGATAGGTTTGGCGAAATTTATACCCCACATCCATTGTAACAGGCGCGGATCCAATTGACACATACAGTGACACCTCCCTTCATATAAATAACTTAACCCTGTCTGTTCACGAGATAATGACTCGTCTAAATAATCTCGACACCAAAAAAGGTAACGGTCCTGACAATCTCCCTCCTATCTTCTTGCAGTGTTGTTTGAAACATAACTTATTCGCTCTTCATTTTATCTTCAACAAATCTTTATCCGTAGGAAAGTTTCCTACGCTATGGAAAAAATCCTACCTTACGCCAATCTATAAATCCTGTGATAAACACTCGGTAGACAACTATAGGGGCATTGCCATTTTATCTTCAATCCCTAAGCTTGTTGAAAAACTTGTTTTTGACAAGATTGCCCCTCTAATCGACCCACACCTCAATGAGCAGCAACACGGTTTCAGAAAAGGGCCTTCAGCAACCTCAAACCTTATGGTCCTAATCTCAGAACTGCTATGTGGTATGGAAAGCGGCCATCAAATCGATGCTGTGTACACTGACTTCAGCAATGCCTTTGATCGAGTGGACCATAACATTCTAATTGGAAAATTATTAAAATTTGGAATATCAGGTTCTGCCCTTGATTGGTTAAAATCATATCTGAACGGAAGAACACAGATTCCAAGGATTTCTAACTGATGAAATCGAAGTAACCTCTGGCGTTCCTCAGGGTAGTCATCTCGCTCATCTTCTTTTTAATATTTTCATCTCCGATCTATTAGAAAAATTTTCAATTTTATCAAAATATATAATGTTATTCAGTCCCAAACTGATGTTTCCATTTGCAGTCTAAGTTCAATGCCCTACAAGACTGGTGCAACACGAATAAATTGCAGCTTAACAGCAGCAAATGTCATGTAATTACCTTCTCCCGTAGAAGAAACACACATAAGCAGTACTATTATCTCAAGGGATGATGTTGAATCAGGTTGATCATATCGTAGATCTAGGTGTAGTCCTAGACAAAAAACTTAATTTCAATCTGCAGTACGATAATATTGCTGCCAGAGCCAACAAGCTTTTAGGTTTCATAAAGAGGAGGGCCAAGGAATTCGACAATGTATGGGTCACGAAAACACTTCTGTTCTCTAGTCCGCCCATATCTTGCGTTGTTTTTGACGTCCTTAGCGGAAAACTGAAAGTGCAGTTTCTGTCGGACAAAATCAAATTCAATGAAGAAGTCCGACAAACCAGACACACTAAATTACTTAAAGAATACCCACATCGTACCGATTACGCTAGGAACGAACCCGTCAACAGATGCTGTATTCAACAGTCATTCCTCCTGTTTCTCCCCTTCACTCAACAAGGCATCCTATAAGAAAAATCTTAAATCCCTACTAACATAACCTTTACTGACAACAGAAGCTATTTTATTTATAATAAGGACTGTGTACTACTATGTATTTTAATTTAAGTGTGCCTTGTTTGGCTTAATAAATAAATAAATAAATAAATGAATCCTAGGCATGGATAGGTGATCATTCCATCGCAAATCTTCGGGTAAATTTAAGCCTAGGATGTTAAGAAATGGGTCAGCCGTAAGATTTACACCGTCCACAGAAGCAGAACGAAATTCACTGCAGGTTTTACAATTAGTAGAGATAAGACAATACTTCTTTTTAGATGCGTTGGCGGCCCCAACCAAGAACGAGTTCGAAGTCTTTTAACGTTGGACATAAGTTCATGGTCTAAGAGATAACTTTAAATTGTAAGATAATAATTTATGTGTTTATAGCAAATTTGTTTTAATGAGATTAGCTGGTTTTACGGTTTTCTTCGCTCTTCGTGGATCGTCATATTGCAGAGATCAGAAAAATTTAAACGTTTAAATAAACACAATCAACAAAGAAAACGAATTCTTGTTATTTATAAGCAAAGGTGAATGGGCATTCTGGCCTGGCGGCGGCCATGACTGAAAGTAGTGTCAAATGAAAGTACTGTTAGCTAGGAATAATTTTTGCTATGAACGTTACATTGTATTCCATTTAGAAAATAATGAAATCGCAATTAAATGTATAATAAATAATGATTTTGAAAAAAAAAATGACAAGATACCAAGTTTTTTGAGGTTAGAAAATAGTATTATACTTTTATAAATATTTTTCCTGTATTCTACAACAATCGTTCATCGTTCTACCTTGATCCGTTCTTGAGATATTTGATTTTGAAAAAATAAAATGATAATTGACCACTGTGCGCCGCGGACTATGTTGTTCAATATAAATATAATAACAATATAAATGACAGCGAGCATCGTTTCAAAGTATCACCGATGGCGATCAGCCAGTTTTCGACGATTTTCCAAATCTGTCAGAAAACGATGTTATTCTTTTTGCTCTTGGCACATACCAAATGAAGTTAGGCCGCAGTTATTACGCTGAGCACCTAACACCGGGCTTGTATAATATTGAAGTGTACCGAAAGCAACAAATAAGGGGTCTTAGCGAATACATCCAAGAGTAAGACGCTTGGTTGTTACCTGAGTCCGAGTACAGTCCAGACATGTAAGGTCTAAGATTTATTATTCTTAAGGGCCCAATAAATAAGCGCTCCATCCGACCACGCTGCGCCAAAACAAGAACAATTTGTATGCACTCGAAATTTCGAGACTTATTAATGGCGAATATTATAAGAGCTTTATTATTCAATCAGTATAAAAACCTTTGCAGATTTGTTATTTTACTTTATTTTTCGATTTTGCACTGATAATAAGCCATGATACCTAGTAAAACTATCTGAAGTTCACAAAATCAATAATGTTTTTTATCGATTTCTAAAGTACATCTCGGTGATAAAACTTCTCCAGAGTTATTGTATGGACAAACCACAACAATAAATATCTAAATTATTCTTGGCCGTAGATCGCCCAGGCTCCATATAATTTTGCCATTGTCCTTTACTTATTTAGCTAATTAATTGGTATTATGAAATTTTAATTATTTCTAAATTTTCAACACTTGTATAAATTCAGTAAAACTTCAATTGATTAATTATATATGCTTACGTCTAACTGACAGTCGAACTTCTTCACGTTTCAATCCAGCGCTGTTACCAATAGTGCAGCCATAACGTCCTTCGTCGTCCAAATGAACTTCTGAGATTTCTAAAGTTCCATTCTCTAAAAATCGAAATCTACCATCATCAGTGTTCTTATCACTTAAGTATTGCAAGTCCTTGTCCCATTGTATTGTTGGCTTTGGGTCTCCAATAGCCTGGCAGTGAATGAGGGCAGTACCCATTTCGGCGACTTGTATGGGGCCTTCAGGAGCTACAGAGAATTTTGGTGCAATAACGACTCCAATACTTACACTTGCGTTGATTTGACCTTGACTATTGCTTGCAATGCAAGTATAATTGCCTTTGTTTAAGGCGGATACATTTTTAAATGTGAGAGTTCCATTTATATCATCTATGGAATCTGGTAGGTCGTCAAGGTCATCCTGGAAAATAAAAGAAATATTTTTAAGTATTGTAATTTTCAGCATAATTATAAGACTTGTAACATTGTAGTTAGCTAGACATGATAAGGAAATTCTAATAAGGGTATACAATTGCGGAGCCCCGTGCATTACACAATACTTGATAACACTCCATACCCCTTCGCCTAAATTCTCCGTTGCGTCTCGCGTTGTGTTGCGAATTCGATTCCTAAAAATTCACTCTCATAATGTTTTCAAAACGCGTCTAAAAAAGTATAACTTCAAAAAAAATTTAAGCGCCCCCGTTACGCGTCGAACCCCTTTTGGCGCTGATCCTACATTTTAACCATTCGGCTATCAACGCCTAACGCCGGAGACTTTTGTCTTCAGTGTTTTTTCGAATTCCGCATAGTTTCACCGCTAGCGGCCGTTTTGCACCTTTTTTCAGATTATGTTGATAAATCAAAGCGCCAAAAGAAAAGCCGTTGAAAAACTACAACTACTACTTTGATCTCATTTAATTTTTCATACAAATGCATAATTTTAGCTCAGAATCTAAAAAAAGGTGCAAAACGGCGGCTAGCGGCGAAACTATGCGGAATTCGAAAAAACAGTGAAGAAAAAATTTGTAGGAAATTTTATGCTCTACAACTTTGTTCTTTTGATATTTTCACCAAAATGCATAGTTTCTCCTCAAAATAGAGAAAAAGGCGGAAAATGGCGAAAAAACGCCTGTTAAATATAACCTTGAACATATTTCGTTAGGCAACCCATCACTGTTACATTTGTTAGCATATTATTTATCATGAAAAAAAATTTCATTCGGTTACTCGATCGGTGAAGGTCGTCGTTCTACGGATCCTGTACTATATTTAGTTCACGCTTCAAAAAGGCTTATAAATTCAAGCAGAATACTATAAATACTGGTTTCGTCTATCGCAGACCATAGGCGTTGATAGCCGAAAAGTTTCATAAAATATCGTGTCCGCGTCTTGAGATATTAGAGGTCAACGGTCACCAAAATCAGTTTTTCGCAAATATCTCGTAAATTATAGGCTTTACGAAAATTTTGGTTAAGTAAAGTTTGTTCATTAGATAAATCTGCATAAAAGTGTCCTATACCGAATTTACGTAGAACGTATAGTTTTCGAGATAAAGGGCTGAGAAGTGTTGGCATCGTGCTGCATTCGTTTCCGCACCACCTATGAGGTAGAATGCAAGGGGCGTTTTTTACATGGATGACTAAAGGTACAAACAGAATGGCACGGCGACCGTGCCGGTGGCCGTCGACGGATTTTAGATTCCGTCTTAGCTAACAGAATGGTGCCCCGCGCTCAAATTTGACGGAATTTAACGGACGACGGAATTGAAATAAACGAAATTTTTAACGTAAATATAATTTCATGAGTACAGAATAAACTTTTTTAATTATTTGTTTTGTAAAAATACATGATTGTTAATTGCAACTTTGATCTTACCTGGAATTAAAAATTTAAGTTATTTTCAATATTTTCATATTTTTTTTTCAATATTTTAGTAAAGAAAAATTTACTTGGAATTAAAAAATCGAAGAATTGTTTTAAAAATAGGCTGCTATATAATATTTAGCCATTTACCGAAGATTACCGAAACTTCAAAATTAAAGGGTTTGTTTTGAAAGAGCGTGGTTTCATGACCTCTTTTATGACGTTACATTAGATAAATTTACCTGGAAGTAGAAAATGGGCGATTTGTTATTTACATTGGGCTGCTTAATGATATTTTGCCATTTACCGCAAATTACCTGGAATTTAAAAATTAAAGGGTTTGTTTTGAAAGAGGGTGGTTCCATGTCCATCTGAACTAAAAACAACCTAAAGAAATAAAATATAGCTTGCCGCATTGATCTAATTGAGAAAAATCACGAAAAACAAATTATTAAACAAGCACTTTTATTTTAAGCCATAGCACAGTACATAATCTATAAGACATATATTCCCCTTCTCTCTTGGATGATGTTATAACTTTCAAAGCCTGAAAGTACAAAAAATGTATGCTACATCATTAGAAAACAATAAAAAATACTTCTCACCTTTCCGGGTTTCCGTCTAAAATTTCTAGCATCACTATCTCCAGCTTGAATCCTCAGCATTTTTTATTTCAACTTTTATCTGACAAAAAACTTTAACTACAAAACTTTCCCAGAAATGAATGTAAATAACTTACTTTGGCTCCTGTTTTTCCTCAGCTATCACAACTAAAAGCTCTGGTTCCGGAATTTTATAGTTTTTCCTCTAGGAAAAATACAAACATTTCAACATTCATTGTTTTTCACTAATAATTAAAGTTATAAGTTATTAGTATTTATTAGAAAATGAATAACATCACAGTACCTTGAACTATCTCCAAAGTTTAAATTAATAAAGTTCCATTTAATTCATCTTGAGTTGCTAAATAAAGACAAGACATTTTTTTATCGTTGACTGTTTTGGTTTGATTTTATTATAAAAATTAGTTTTAATTACCTGCAACACAGTCTTTCTGATGCCCCATAATTTATAAATAACTCCTGTTTTCCATTATATAATAAATTGCATTAATTTATTTAAAATACTAAAAAAAATCACGAATTAAATTGAAAGTAACGGCCAAACAGCGACACCACCAAATTGTCAAATTGCAGGCAGACAGCAGTTAAAAACAAAAAATGTGTGCTAAATGCGTACTAAATCAGTTTCCAATGGTTGGTATCACTTGGCGGCGGCAGAATTCGGATTTGCTCTAATTTCACCGTGCCGGCCACCGCCTCCGCGTCATTATGTTAGCATATATGGCGGTGCGTGTATTTTAAACGTTTTGGCCGTCACGGACACCACCGCCGCCACGGTCGCCGTGCCATTCTGTTTCTACCTTAATGATCACGATTTAAAACGGTAGTCTGCAATCATGATTAGATATTGAAATTATTAATCAGAAAAGTAATCATTTTAGACGATTGATGATTGATCAATTGTAACCGTAATTAAATGATTACATTTTTAGATTAAAAATGAAAATGTTCACTAGATGTTAAGTTTGTTGTCCTAAGGACACAAACCTTGTATTTTTATTCTTTAATATTTTATTTACATCGATAGTGGCACATAAACTAATGTTTTTAAGCAAAACTTTTCAAGTCAAAGTTTTTGAATTCAAAATGGCCGACTAATCTTGGCGATTGTGTTCCGATTGGACCGAAAATCAGTATGGGGGGCTTTAAGGTTTCCAAATGACGAATTTGTGGTTAAAATTTGAAAATTCAAAATGGCGGATTAATTTTGGCAATTGTGTTCAGATTGCACTGAAAATCGGTATCTGGGAGTTTTTAAGGTGGCAAATAAGGGATTTGTGGTAAAAATTCGTGAATTAAAAATAACGGACTAATTTTGGCAATTGTGCCCCGATGGCACTGAAAATCGGCCCAGGGTTTTTACATTTTAGTCGTTTAATTTTAAAATTATGTTCTGTTTTTTATTAATTAATTATAAAAAGCGTGTTTTTAGATTTTTTAAATTATATATTGTTCTGTTTACCTCTTTTGAGAGAGCTTGGTGTTAGTAGATTTCAATGGGGCTTCCCTCGCTTTTCTTTGTAGTTGCACCTTATCACAAGTACTTTTATTGTATACATGCTCAGTATTAACACGTATTATTTTTATGCCAATGTTTTGGTTATTTCGCTTTACCATATAACGTAAAATACTCTGTTCCGTCTTGACGAACCTAAAACTAAAAACAAACTTCACCACTAAAATAAACCAAAGGAAATAAAAACACCCATTTATCGTAAACACAATTTATTAAAAACAAAATATACACAAGGAACTACAGTAAACATAAACTAATCACTAAAGCAAAAATTCACTAATAAAAAATAATAAACAACACTAAACAAATACAAAATTCCGCGACCTCCGCCAACCACCGGAAGACATCATCAGCTTTCCTAAGAAAAAGAAACCCTTATTAACGAAAATAGTACATTTAAATTACATAAAATACTTCCCTTCATAAAAAACGGGCGCTTCCTCAAAATCCGATGAAAAAACCAAAACATCAAAATGCCGTCGGCATTTTGAACATCTGGAAATAAAAAACAATCAGAAAAAACATAAACACATTCCACACAAAATCTTTACCTGACAACACTAACGATGAACTCCGCCTTCCAAAAATCCCCACCGATAACGAATATTCCTAAAAAACAGAAATTAAAATCAGTAAATAAACTAAAGATAAGGATACAAATACTTACCATCCATAACACACAATTTGACGTCTATACGTAGAAAAGGAACAGCTGATCCCAGCCGATCGTAGATAAAATACATAACACGGAATTATGTACTTGACTCGAAGTGAAGCCCCCACCAGAAAAATTGCCCAAAATCCATTGCCCGGGTCAAAATAAATACCGGCACTTAGACGGAGTTGAACTCAGATTGCCTTCAATCTTCCTAGCGACTTGAGCTAGAAGAAAAAATCGTTCTGAGATTTTAGAAGCAATTTCACCTTCCAGAGACTGTATTGAGGTCTAATCCATCGGCTAACGCATTGAGTTAGCATTCCAGAGACTGTATTGAGGTCTAACCCATCGGCTAACGCATTGAGTTAGCAATCCAGAGACTGTATTGAACTCTAAACCATCAGTTAACGCATTGAGTTAGCAATCCAGAGACTGTATTGAGGTCTAACCCATCGGCTAACGCAGTGAGTTAGCAATCCAGAGACTGTATGGAGGTCTTTTCTTCGCAACACCGCAACAACGCAGCATCACAAAACCGCAACAGCGCAACAACGCCGCAACGCAATACCGCAACAGTGCAGCAACGCAGCAACGCAACACCGCAACAACCTCGCAGAAGCACAAATTTCCAAGCAGAAATCAGGACCTCATACAAGTAGCAGATTCTCTGGCAAAATTTGGGCCTTTATCTTCAAACCACAGCAACTTTTAACCACCAAAGCAGCGCAGCAGCCTCGCAGCAGCACGAAGTTCCCAGCTGAAACCAAGAACATCGTACAATCTACAGATTTACTGGCAACTTTGAGTTTTACGAACTCTCCAGTAAACTTCATCAACCCGACGTATAGAAGTCACATCCAGTAATACAGCAGCAGTAAGCCGCAGCAGTCTCACAGCATCAGTATCAGAACAACCAAGAAGAAAACAAAATCATCCGAACAAAATCATAGTTACCAACGAATTCCATCAAGCGACGCAAACGCACCTCACAGGAAGGCAAATCCACGTACGGAAAGCAACCAGCACCCAGATTCAAGTATACACACGTAACTCACGCAAACGCACCTCACAGGAAGGCAAATCCACGTATAGAAAGCTTCCAGCAACCCAGAATCAAGTCTAAACTCAGAACTCGGTAACTCAAGCAAACGCACCTCGCAGGAAACAAACAAATCGGGTCATCTTTCGGGCAATATTGACAAGGAAGGAAAATTAAAGCTGTTTACATTGAACTAATAAAATTAAAGTTGCACATCTTTAACTTCTCCAACTTAGTAATTGCCGTTTTACATTGAATTAATAAGTTAAAGGCACATATTTAACTTCTCCAAAAAATAATAATCGAATAGAGTAAAAAATTGAAAGTACATTTAATATTGACTGAATTAGTTTATTTGAAATAATTTTTTTGAATTGAATTAAAGATCGAATTTATTGAAGTAAAAATTGTAATTGCACGAATTTAAGAATTTATAATAAAAATAAGGTTATTTGGACAAGGTGATTTTTTTAAAGGGTGATTGAGCTATCACGGCACATTTTGGTCCTTCGAGCCGGATCCCGAAAGGAAACGGCACATCCAGCCGTACATCACCTCAAAAAAAATCTACAGAACCAGTAACCTAGAGAAGAAACGAGATAAAAATTGCGCAAGATGGAAAAGGCAATCAAAACACAATTCGTGCAGAAAGAGCTTCTGGAGAAGTGCATCATAAATTATAGGAAGGATGGAGCCGACAGACGAACCATTCCCTATTATAAAAAACGGTTACAGGATTTTCAAACAAAATTCAATAATATAGAGAAAACACACAGCGAGATTCTCATGGCCAAGTATGATGAACCAACGGATTCTGAAATATTAAACCACAAATATTTCAAGGACGATATCTACGAAGAAATGGAGGAATTCTTCTTCACAAATTACGCAGCAATCCAAGAGCGTTTTAAAACTGAGTATCCTACATCAGAAGGAGAGAACAATCAGTCTCTCAGAGAAGAAGAAGTTAAAATGATGACAAATTTACACAAGGAGCATCTGATCAAATTACCAAAAATATCGTTAGAAAAATTCTCTGGAGATTACCGAAAATGGACCACATTCCACGATCTGTACACGAGCCTAATACACAAAAATCACAGTCTATCAAATGCACAAAAGCTCCAATATTTGAAGATGCATCTAAGTGGAGAAGCAGAGTCTTTTGCGACAAGTTCAAGTCACAAACGACAACTACGAGCCAGCATGGACACTATTAAAGGGAAGATATGACAACAAGAGAGTTCTGGTCAACGCTCAATTAAAACTTCTCTTCAACCAACCCACCGTATCCACTGAATCAGCAGCAGGGATTGCGAGCCTAATGGATGTCACCACCGAATGTCTACAAGCATTGTATAATCTAGGAATAGCCGTGGAAGGTTGGGATGCAGTCATCATCTACATAATCGTGCAAAAATTCCCAGCTGAAACTCATCAGTTGTGGGAACAAAGTATCAACACGAATACAGACATACCCTCATGGGCAACATTGAGGGAGTTCATGGAAGGACGGTTCCGAACATTAGAGGCCATTGAAACAAAGGGGTCACCATCAAGCAAGAATTATCGAGAGTTTACATCAATACCAAGGATTACACCGCAGACATTCCATGTAACAAGCAACCCAAATTGCAGCTATTGTCAAAACAACCACGGTATATGGCAATGTCAACAATTCTCCAAGTTACCAGTTTCACAAAGGATAGATTTCGTGAGATCAAAGAAGCTGTGCATAAATTGCCTACATCATGGCCATTTAGTGGCACAGTGTCAAAGTAAACACACCTGCAATAGGTGCAGTCAATATCATCACTCATTGTTGCATCGCCCAGCAGAAGAAAGAAGCATGAATTACAAGACAGCCGCCTATTCCCATCAATCATCGCAACCGACAATTAAAGCCGGAACTCAACCGCTAACTGCATCAAATGGTTCATCGCCACAATCCTATCGCCAAGCCGACGCATCGCCATCACCGTCGAGTCCTAGTCCCAAGCATAACTTTCCACATACGAAGCAATTAAATTCATCTATGGGGAACTATGGCACTCAAACGCATCAGATTTTGTTAGCTACACCAACAGTCCAAGCAAACAGCTTCCACACTACAGCTGATCTACAACCAATACTACAATTTTGTGAACTCGAACAGCCTCCGTCCAGGACAAGAGAAGAAAAACAATGCACACATCTAAAGAAAGAACTTCGGCAGTTACAGGAAAGGCCTGCAAACGGAAGTACCACTATGCACGAAAATAAATCAATAGAGCAACTAAGATATAGTTTGGAAGAAAATGAAAACGTAAAGAACCAATACAACCAACTTAAAGAAGAACTTTGCCGTCTAAAGGAAAACTCAATCAACGAAAATGAATCAACTAGTCAAGCTACACTTACAGATTATAAGAAACAAAATGTAAATTTAAGGGAAACCTGTAAACAACCTAGTACGCTAAAGGAAAGGAAAAAGAAACTCGTGAATCAACTTACGGATCGTAATCAGAACTTAAAGGAAATCGAACAAAACCAATATTTAGAAGATAGGAAAATGCTAACAAAATTGGAATCTAATACAAACGAAAAACAAGCTCTGTTATGTAAGAGTGAGACATTACAACAAGGCAAAGAAACTCAAGGGAAGAAACTAATAAAATACATCCTAAGTATGCTAGAATGTCGAAATCAGAAATCAACACATGATTTTGAAAACCATCAAAATGAACAACTAAAGTCTGAATTAACTAACTTAATCGCTAATATTGTTCATTTAAACAAGAAATTATCAAAACTGAGAAAAAGGAATTTAACACCAAAAAAACCATTGTCCAAATTGGAATATTACAAGAAGCACCTTGAAGTTCGTACTACTGAAGGAATGCAGAATATCACAACACAAGATCCTCCCGCACACAAACAGAGGAAGTTACAAATAATTAACTTACACGATCAACTAAAGGACAAATCATTGGAATTGGAAAATGTTAAATTAAATCTTGAAACTCAGTTAGTTAAGTTTGAAAACGAAAGGAATCAACTTGAATCACTAATTCAATATATGAATAAGGATAGTGAACACCAGCAGTTACTAAATGAGAAACTGAAGTGTGAGAAACTCAAATTAAATACAAAGGTGAATGATTTAACCGATGCAGCCACGAATTTAAAGAAGGTTAAATTATTACTTGAAAGTCAATTGAATGGACAGAATCGCAACAATAGTAAGCTTGAATGTTGTATTAAAGTTATGACCAACGAAATTGATCGCCTACAATCATTGAATCAAGGACTAATGACTGAAATGACCAGCTTAAATATTCAAATTGCTTATTTAACGGTCGAATCTGAAGAGTTAAAAAAATCTATATTAATACTCAAGGAAAAAGTGGAGTATTCAAGCAAACTCATCAAAGTATTGCAACAAAAGGATATCAATCTTAAATCAAAAACTGAATCACGTTCAAATGAAATTTCTGAATTTGATTCATCCTTACAAATTTTGGAAACTAGGCACGTGAAACTAAATAAATACCAAAGAGGAAATGAATTACTGAAAATTCAGGACCTGGAAAATGATATACTAATCAACCAAACGCAGGAAAGAAGTAAATCGCTCCGCAATTCAATTGGTTTAATACAAAATGAATTATTAACCAAAGACAAACCACAAGCACTTAGACAAAAAATTATAGCATTATATGATAAATTAAACACATCAACAACAAAAAACCTCAAGGGCAGGATTGCATCACCACAACGGTCAACATTAAGAAGGCCAGTTGAAGTTATTCCAACTGGTTCAGAGGTCAGGACCCAACCACCAAAAACACCAACAAGCAAGCGACGCAATACACCGCAGAAGGCAGAGCCCCTTCCCAGTCAACAAGAACCACTTCAACCCTCCAGAAGAACCCTCACGCTGGAAGTATATCGGACCTTGAGGAAAGTGCAACCACCAGCAGATATCATCACCACACCAGAAATATGGACACAGATCAAGCAACTCTCACTTCCATGGTCTCACATCCGACGTGCCAAAAGGAATTATCGCACCAAGATAAAGGAAGGCACCCTACGTTTCATAAAGGTGGACGGTGACAAAATTAAGGTAACACTCAACCGAAGCATGGATGTTGACACCCAAGGTACACCAAATAAAAACAAAACCAAAAGTGATTAAGTAACATTTATTATGTTGACACCTCAGCGGTGTCAAGGCGGGGGAGAATGTTCCGTCTTGACGAACCTAAAACTAAAAACAAACTTCACCACTAAAATAAACCAAAGGAAATAAAAACACCCATTTATCGTAAACACAATTTATTAAAAACAAAATATACACAAGGAACTACAGTAAACATAAACTAATCACTAAAGCAAAAATTCACTAATAAAAAATAATAAACAACACTAAACAAATACAAAATTCCGCGACCTCCGCCAACCACCGGAAGACATCATCAGCTTTCCTAAGAAAAAGAAACCCTTATTAACGAAAATAGTACATTTAAATTACATAAAATACTTCCCTTCATAAAAAACGGGCGCTTCCTCAAAATCCGATGAAAAAACCAAAACATCAAAATGCCGTCGGCATTTTGAACATCTGGAAATAAAAAACAATCAGAAAAAACATAAACACATTCCACACAAAATCTTTACCTGACAACACTAACGATGAACTCCGCCTTCCAAAAATCCCCACCGATAACGAATATTCCTAAAAAACAGAAATTAAAATCAGTAAATAAACTAAAGATAAGGATAAAAATACTTACCATCCATAACACACAATTTGACGTCTATACGTAGAAAAGGAACAGCTGATCCCAGCCGATCGTAGATAAAATACATAACACGGAATTATGTACTTGACTCGAAGTGAAGCCCCCACCAGAAAAATTGCCCAAAATCCATTGCCCGGGTCAAAATAAATACCGGCACTTAGACGGAGTTGAACTCAGATTGCCTTCAATCTTCCTAGCGACTTGAGCTAGAAGAAAAAATCGTTCTGAGATTTTAGAAGCAATTTCACCTTCCAGAGACTGTATTGAGGTCTAATCCATCGGCTAACGCATTGAGTTAGCATTCCAGAGACTGTATTGAGGTCTAACCCATCGGCTAACGCATTGAGTTAGCAATCCAGAGACTGCATTGAACTCTAAACCATCAGTTAACGCATTGAGTTAGCAATCCAGAGACTGTATTGAGGTCTAACCCATCGGCTAACGCAGTGAGTTAGCAATCCAGAGACTGTATGGAGGTCTTTTCTTCGCAACACCGCAACAACGCAGCATCACAAAACCGCAACAGCGCAACAACGCCGCAACGCAATACCGCAACAGTGCAGCAACGCAGCAACGCAACACCGCAACAACCTCGCAGAAGCACAAATTTCCAAGCAGAAATCAGGACCTCATACAAGTAGCAGATTCTCTGGCAAAATTTGGGCCTTTATCTTCAAACCACAGCAACTTTTAACCACCAAAGCAGCGCAGCAGCCTCGCAGCAGCACGAAGTTCCCAGCTGAAACCAAGAACATCGTACAATCTACAGATTTACTGGCAACTTTGAGTTTTACGAACTCTCCAGTAAACTTCATCAACCCGACGTATAGAAGTCACATCCAGTAATACAGCAGCAGTAAGCCGCAGCAGTCTCACAGCATCAGTATCAGAACAACCAAGAAGAAAACAAAATCATCCGAACAAAATCATAGTTACCAACGAATTCCATCAAGCGACGCAAACGCACCTCACAGGAAGGCAAATCCACGTACGGAAAGCAACCAGCACCCAGATTCAAGTATACACACGTAACTCACGCAAACGCACCTCACAGGAAGGCAAATCCACGTATAGAAAGCTTCCAGCAACCCAGAATCAAGTCTAAACTCAGAACTCGGTAACTCAAGCAAACGCACCTCGCAGGAAACAAACAAATCGGGTCATCTTTCGGGCAATATTGACAAGGAAGGAAAATTAAAGCTGTTTACATTGAACTAATAAAATTAAAGTTGCACATCTTTAACTTCTCCAACTTAGTGATTGCCGTTTTACATTGAATTAATAAGTTAAAGGCACATATTTAACTTCTCCAAAAAATAATAATCGAATAGAGTAAAAAATTGAAAGTACATTTAATATTGACTGAATTAGTTTATTTGAAATAATTTTTTTGAATTGAATTAAAGATCGAATTTATTGAAGTAAAAATTGTAATTGCACGAATTTAAGAATTTATAATAAAAATAAGGTTATTTGGACAAGGTGATTTTTTTAAAGGGTGATTGAGCTATCACGGCACATACTCTTCAACGTAGAAAAAACAATACCGCATTATTTTTGATATATAGAGAAGATTCTGATTCTGACCATAGATAAATTATGTAGATGAGAAAAGTAAAATAAGAAAAACGTTCTATGAAATTAGACGATCAAAACTAACTGAGCGATTGAATGTGTTAGGGAGTAAGATTGTAAAGCTGAGGAGGATCTAACAAATTTAACCTAAGGTTGGTCGAAAAGTACCAAATAAAGCCTAGTACTAAGTTCACGTGAAATGGAATTGGGCATTTTGGGCTAGTGAAAAAGATCGCGGTGAGTTAATCAGCTGTTCGTAACTTTGTAGCAAAGTGTTTTCCATTCTACAAAAAAAATAAATAAAATAAATCCCGCCAACTAAATATAAATAAAATGTAAAATGTTAATTACGTACTTTTTCATAATTATTCACAAAACTCCTCTTAATATGCAATTATCGCGTTTTTTCAGTTATCGCCTTTTAAACATTTAACAGCTCACAACTTTTCACGTGCATGCCGCGCCATCTGTTAGAGAGCAGCAGAGTGTGATTTATTCACCAAACAATTCACGTGAACTAGAATAGAAATTTTGACAAGTGACATTTTCACTCGTGAAAAATTACATTTCACATGAACTTGTACTAGGCTTAAGCACCAAATAAGGCCAGTTTTAATATCAGAATTGCTTATAACTTCAAAAGTAAAGGCCGTAGCATAAAAATTGTCTGGAAATTATTTCTAGGAAATACTCCAAGCTTTCTAATTTTGGAAAAAAAATTATTCGTAAACTACGTATTTTTTGGAGAAAAAGATGGTTTTAGTTGAAATTCGTCCTTTATAACCTTAAAAAGTGCAATTGCCAAAACTAGTCCGCCATTTTGATATTTTAAATTTTAACTACAAATTCGTCATTTGGAACCCTTAAAGGCCCTAGATACTGATTTCCAGTACAATCGGAACACAATTGCCAAAATTAGTCTGCCATTTTGAATTTTCAAATTTTAACCACAAATTCGTCATTTGGAACCCTTAAAGCCTCCAGAAACTGATTTTCAGTACAATCGCAACACAACTGCCAAAATTAGTCCGCCATTTTGAATTTTTAACCACAAATTCGTCATTTGGAAGCCTTAAGGTAAAAACAGAATGGCACGGAGACCGTGGCGGAGTCCGCCGCTCAGAGAGTTTCCCATACATTTAATTTCTCCCCAGGCGGCGCGGACAAATTAAATGTATGGGAAACTCTCTGAGCGGCGGACTCCGCCACGGTCTCCGTGCCATTCTGTTTGTACCTTTAAAGCCCCCAGAAACTGATTTTCAGTACAATCGCAACCCAATTACCAAAATTAGTCCGCCTTTTTGGAATTGGTAAATTTTAACCACAAATTCGTCATTTGGAACCCTTAAAGCCCCCCGATACTGATTTTCAGTACAATCGGAACACAATTGCCAAAATTAGTCTGCCATTTTGAATTTTCAAATTTTAACCACAAATTCGTCATTTGGAACCCTTGAACCCCCTAGAAATTGATTTTCAGTACAATCGCAACACAATTGCCAAAATTAGTCCGCCATTTTGAATTGGCAAATTGTGACCACAAATCCGTTATTTGCGACCTTAAAAGCTCCAGATGTCGATTTTCAGTGCAATTGGAACACAATTGCCAAAATTCGTCCGCCATTTTGAAGCCGCCATTTTGAATTTGTTATAAAATGGCCAGATTGTATTTTCATGCGAACTAAACATATATGCCAATTTTGAAGTTGATCAGTTATGCGAAAGCAGGCAAAAAAAATTCAGGGAAGCTCATATTGGCCCCTGTGCTGAAGGTCGAGTCGTCACGACACGAAAAGTCATTTGAGTCGAAGAAAGTGACGCTTCAGTCGAATCACAACTTTCAGTACAGGGGCCTAAACTCAACTTAACATTTCCACTCTAGGCCCCTGTGCTGAGAGTCGTAATTCGACTGAAATGTCACTTTCTTCAACTCAAACGACTTGCCACCAAACACGACTCGATTTTCAGCACAGGGGCCATTAATCGCTCAAGAGTTAATCATTCAATCATGATTAAGATTTGATTTCATAATCACTAGTCTGCTGATGATTAGATTTTACCTAAGATTACTCGATGTAATCTTGATTAAAGATTGATTTAATCATGATTGATTCAATCATGCTTGGTTTTAATCATGATTATTAATCTGATTAAAAAATTAGGTGATTATGTCCAACACTGGCTTAATCCATGGGTTACAAGTTATGATAATTTTTTTTGATTATCTCTTTTATATTGTCATCTTCATCACCACTCATCTCAGAGGAAAATAACGGAATGTGGTCGGCGTTATAATCGTTCAACTCAGGTTCAATGGCTGTATTCTCGGACATCGAACTGAGACACGACTGGCCTCGACAAGAGCCATATGCTACGGAACATGGCAATCCTACTTTTCTGCATTCACTTGATCATGTACCTTTAACAACTGCCAACTGGAGATTTTCGACCGGGACTCTCTTTATTTGGGGTCACAAGTAATTTCCCAAAAGTCCATAAAGCCATCTGACCGGCTACTCAAGTTGCGGAGAGTCAAAAGTACATGTATCAAGTGAATGCAGAAAAGTAGGATTCCCAAGTTCCGTAGCCTACGGCTCTTGTCGAGGCCAGTCGTGTCTCAATTCGATGTCCGAGGATACAGCCATTGAATCTGAGTTGAACGATTATAACGCCGACCACATTCCGTTATTTTCCTCTGAGATGAGTGTTGATGAAGATGGCAATATAAAAAAAGTGGAAATAGAAGAGATAGAGAGATAGTCAAAAAAAAATGTATCATAACTTGTAACCCATGGATTAAGCCTACTGGAACACCATGTAAAAAACGCCCCTTGCATTTTACCTCATGTGGTGCGGAAACGAATGCAGCACGATGCCAACACTTCTCAGCCCTTTATCTCGAAAACTATACGTTCTATGTAAATTCGGTATAGGACACTTTTATGCAGATTTATCTAATGAACAAACTCTACTTAACCAAAATTTTCGTAAAGCCTATAATTTACGAGATATTTGCGAAAAACTGATTTTGGTGACCATTGACCTCTAATATCTCAAGACGCGGACACGAGATTTTATGAGACTTTTGACACATCATTTGATTTCGAATGCCAAAACAAAAGTTTATACAAATTTTCAGCTTATTCCCTCTCATTCCGAGGTTGACACCTTTTTTGCCTTATTTGACTGGACTATAATTTCATTTCCTTTAAATTATGTCGAAGTTTAAAAATCGCTTCCCTCTTTGTTCTTAATCCTCACGTGTACGCCAACGAGTTTTAATCTAACAATTTCATTGCTTTCCTAACCATCATTTTATTTTCTTACTCTTTCTTGTTGATATTGAAGCTAAAATCAACTTCTTCAATAAAGCACAACTTTATGACAATTAAACCCACTTGTGTTTCAAGTAAAAGAACTAACTTTGTTTCGCAAAATAGCAATTCAAAATGCTTCCTTAAACAACATTTCATTAAATAGCGGCTGCTTTCACTTCGTTTATTCAATAATAAACCAATAACATTCCAGACCAAGCCACAATAATTGCCTACTTGCAATCGAAACCGTTCTTCTAAATACTTCCAAAAAAGTTTTCATAACATGAAAATTTGAGAAGTAATCATAAAAGTCACCAAATTGAAAACCAGAAATTGAATTCCCCTTCTCTTACAATTTTGCCATACGGAAACATATGGCATCTTTTCGTTACGAGGGTAACAATAGGCCGTAAAATTTTGATGAAATTCGAAAATTTTCTCTCTTGTCGGGTAAAACGTGTAGAGAAGAAAAATAGATGAAACGTAAACGAACGTTGTAGTAGCCTTCAATTTAGTTGCAAGGATGTAACAGTATGGTTGGCGATAAAAGAGGAAATGCTGATAAAGTTTTAAACTTGTTTGACACTCAAACATTTGCAGAATAGACGAACTATTTACTTTCTGCGGAAAAACTTTTGCATGTCGATAGGTGAATGTGTATTTTTCTGCAATTTGAACATTCAGTGATATAAAACGCAGACAGCAATCATCCTATCATATTCTGAGCTTTGTCCTATCCTACCTATTCATTTTAAGTTTTGTTGTAAATTAATCATGGAATAATAAAACATTCAACAATAATTTAAACAACAACGCGATTTCAATTGCTTATGTTTAAATAATTTATTTATATACTAGCAAAAACCCGCGTGCGTTGCAAATAACGCCTTTAAATGCACAGTCTGCGGTAGGAAAAAGGTATAATGAAAAAAAGAACAAATCTGCAAATATTGATTTTGGATACATATAAAAATTTAGAGTTGCCTACACTACAAATGTAAAGTGTGTTGAAACAACAGAAACTTTACCGAACAACCCAGTAGGACTTGTAAGCTTACAGAAGTACTGAAAAGAGCACTTACTGGTAAGGGGAAGGCCTTACCATCCCCCTTACAGAAGTGCTTATTTTTACACACGATGCCATAGGAGGTAAGGCCTTACTTTTTACTACATCGATGCGCCCTTATATAAGGTATTACAAGAGAAGGCAGATGGTAAGGGGTAATCCAGAATTCGACCCAACGAAGTTAGAAATTTACCCGATGACTCGTTTGTTTTCGTATTTTTGGAATGGTATTTGAGTCATCGGGCAAATTTCTAACTTCTTTGGGTCTAATTCTGGATTACCCCTTACCATCTGCCTTCTCTTGTAATGCGTTATATAAGGGCTCTTGTAACACCTACGAAAATAGGAGTATCCCTTACCAGATGACTACTTATATCAGTGTTCCGTCGCACAGTGGTCTGAAATCCCCAAAACCTGGACAAAAGTACCAAAACGAAAGTTTATATTTAGGGACTTTTTTCACGTGGGTTAGGAATAGTGGCCCCCCTGGAGTATTTCAAGGCCCTTGGCAAGAGGCAGATGTTCGAAATCTCTTTTGTATTCCGTTTTGAAAGTGAGCGTCGAACACGCTGCACGCACCGCGTTCTCTCCGAGCAAACGCACGTGTTACGTTTTTGCGTGTATATTGCAGTGCGTTTACCCTTTTTTTTTGTAAAATGGATTCTTCTCCAGAGAGTAAGTACAATTATACTGTGTTATTGAAATGAACATAAATAAATAATTGTATTGTTTATTTATGATCAAATATGTAGTAAATTGTGGTATTTTAATAAAGATTCGGCTTATGAATTGATGGCTAAGTACAAACTTCCACCGACTTCCACTACGAAATACGCATGTAATTGTTTATTAATCATCTCTGCAAAACATATAAAAAAATCAGCTGCTCCTGCTTGCTCCATGTCATTCTATCCATGATATACTACATATTTGCTCAATGTATAGTTTTGAGCGTCCTATTCAGGGGCTATATATTAACTTTTTTTTCATCTATATCATCTTATATTAATAAAAGAAAGATTCTGTATGTGTGCACTATAGCGGGCGCACCAGTCCCATGAAACACCTCGAAGTCCGATTCTCGAAATTCAAAATGGCAATGAAAAATTACCGAAATGGCCACCCAAATATGAATTCGTAAATTGTGTTCCGATTTCAATGAAAGTTGGTATCTAGGGGTTTTTAAGGTTGCTAATAACGAATTTGTGGTCAAAACTTAAAAAATTCAAAATGGCCGCGCCAATATGGCCGACGAATTTGCCAATTGTATTCCGATTCCAATGAAAATCGGTATATGAGGTTCTTTAAGGTAGCAAATAACGAATGTGTGATCAGATAAAGACATTTTTAAAAACTGAACTACGTAGAATCGATATACATAATTAATATCAAATAGAATTAAACAAAAACACCTTAATGATTCTACTCGCAATTTATTGGAATCTAAAAATATTTTATATTCTCAATAATAAAACCCCAATACATTTCGATTTGATTTACAAATCATCGTCAGCAATCACGACTGAAGACCATATACCGATTTTCATAAAATTTGCTTAATTTTTCATAAAGTTGGTCGCCATATTGGATCCGCCATTTTGTTTTTTGAAAATCTGATAACGGATTCTTACTCAGCGACCCCAAAACCCCCCATATACCGATTTTCATAAAATTTGCTTAATTTTTCATAAAGTTGGTCGCCATATTGGATCCGCCATTTTGGTTTTTGAAAATCTGATAACAGATTCTTACTCAGCGACCCCGAAAACCCCCATATACCGATTTTCATAAAAAAATAATTTTTCTTATGGTAGTAAATTAATTTTGTCCAGGTTTTGGGGATTTCGGACCACTGTGCGTCGGTAAGTGCTACCTAGAATTCCTATTGGGTTACTACATTTTCATATGAGCAACCGTTAACGAAATATTCTGGATTACCCCTTACCATCTGCCTTCTCTTGTAATGCGTTATATAAGGGCTCTTCTAACACCTAAGAAAATAGGAGTACCCCTTACCAGCTGACTGCTTATATCAGTGCTCCATCGGTAAGTGCTACCTAGAATTCCTACTGGGAACGTGCTAAAATGACACACTTAAAGTGGATTAAAAATGACTGCACTTAGGTGTGTTTCAACACCCTTTACATTTGCAGTGTACAAAAAAGAAAGTGTGTGTCAGCTTCGACGCATGACTGGAGTTTATTCCTGAAAAACGATTGTCTTATGCCGGATCCACACGTTTAGGCCCATTTACAATGTTACGAGAGTGCGATGCGACAACGAGACGAGTCTCGCACGCGCTGTCAAAAGATTTTCCATAGCAGGCTTTAAATGGCGCAATGTACAATGCAACGCGATGCGATAATGCGAGACGAGAGAATTTCGAAAAATTGATATTTTGACGCAGCGAGATGCGATGACAGACCATATGTCTTTATTTTCATATTTAGACGAACAGTATGCAGAGAATTAGTGGAGAAAACATAGGCAAATTAATATATTGAGCACAAATTACTTTTAAAAATATAAAAAAAAATTAAAATTTGTTTTAATTTGACGTATATATAATGACTCGCAGTGGCACTATTGTACATTGAAATGCGAGTTAAGAACAAGACCGATTATTGGGCGAGACTCGTCTCGTTCTCGCATCGCGCTCTCGCAACATTGTAAATCAGCCTCTTGTCAAGGCTTGGCGAGCATTCGCAAATTCAAACGTGTGGATAAGGCAAATTCAAACGTGTGGGGGGCGAATGGCTAACAAAGACCTCGGAAGGTGGTGGCACCCGATTTGTCACTTCTGCCAAAACCCGAGAAGAGTCACTGCAGACGAACACCTAGCAGCTCTGTTAGCAAGTCCTAATCCCACCTCCCCGTGGTGCCCCCTGGGGTACTTCTTCGGAAGGAGCTAACGGGAGACGGTCGAATGGCGAGTTCTCTGCGCCACAAAACAGAGTTTTAAGTCGGTTGGGCTGAGGGTTAGCAACCCGCTCCCATAAAACACACAATTGCTACGAATCGGCAAACATTGCCTCGGAACCGGACGGACAACACGACGACGACCTTTGCTTTTCGAAACAGGACACGAATCGGATCATGGAATGTGAGAACTCTGCTTGCTGATGGACGGCTGGATGAAGTCCTCAACGAGATGAACCGCTATAAAATCAAGGTCATGGGACTCAGCGAGACCAGATGGCCCGATGCGGGGGAACATATCTGCCCAAACGGTGAGTCCTTCTTATATTCTGGGAGAAACGAAACTGAAAACCGTAGGAATGGCATTGGGGTAATACTCACCAAGGAAGCCAGGTCCAGCCTCATTAGCTGGTCACCAGTTTCTGAGAGGATCATTACCGTGCGCCTACGTAACAGGCTAAGAAGTACTACGATAGTCCAATGCTACGCTCTGACAGAAGACGCAGAAGATGACATCAAAGACGAGTTCTACATGCGACTGAATGAGGTTTTTCGCTCTATGCCAAGGGGAGACATCATTGTTTTGATGGGTGACTTAAACGCACACATCGGCCCCAACAACACCGGCCTTGAAAACACAATTGGAAATCAAGGCCTAAGCCAAGATACCAATCACAATGGTGAACTTTTCGTTGACTTTTGTAGTTCCCATCAACTCATGGTAGGTGGAACTTACTTTTGTCACAAGAAGATACACAAGGAGACCTGGGTATCGCCCGATGGTAGAACGAGAAATCAGATAGATCACGTGGCCGTCAGTCGCAGATGGCGAACTATTCTGGAGGATGTCAGGAGCTTTAAGGGAGCAGACACTGGAAGGGACCACCATTTGGTAGTAGCAACTATCCGCCTAAAAATCGCTGCAATCACAAACGTTCAACGCGATGCCATAAACCGTAGACGGTTTAACGTAGACCTTCTGCGTGAGAGCACCAAAAAGCGAGAGGAGCAACTCCAAAGATGGAGAGATTACTTCTTCGCCGCCCTGAATGGTTCATTTACACAGGAACCTCAGGAAAACAACAACAACAATGCACAGCCAATAAGAATCACCACTCGTGCCCCATCCAAGACTGAAATAGTAACCGCAATTCATGCAATGGGCAATGGTAAAGCAGCTGGAAAAGATGGCATCCCGCCAGAATTGTTGAAAGCCGACTCAAGCCTCATAGCAGATGCGCTACAGCCAATCCTGGAAATAGCATGGAACACCTGTACCTTTCCGGAGGATTGGACGGAAGGTATCATAGTCAAAATACCAAAAAAGGGGGACCTAACAATATGTGACAACTGGAGAGGCATATGTCTATTATCTACTGTGGGCAAAATCTTGTCCCACATATTACTATCAAGGATAAGAGAGGCAGTAGATCGAACGCTTAGAAGACAGCAGGCTGGATTCAGAAAAGGCCGCTCCTGCATAGACCACATTAACACCTTGAGAATCATAGTGGAGCAGTCTACTGAATTCCGATCCCCCCTTTACCTTGCTTTCGTAGACTATGAGAAAGCGTTCGACTCGGTTAATAGGAGCTTTATATGGCGAGCTCTACGGCAACGTGGACTGCCGGATAAAATAATAGAATTGATAAAAGCTCTATACAACAATTCCAAATGCAGAGTTCTTCACAATGGAAAACTATCCGACAGCTTTGAAGTGAGCTCAAGGGTACGGCAAGGATGCCTACTTTCGCCATTACTATTTCTTATAGTAATAAACGACAACCTTGTCAGCGCTCTAGATACTAGAACAGGTGGCATACAATGGGGATTGCTAGACCGCCTTAAGGATCTCGACTGCGCGGATGATATCTGTTTGCTGGCCCACAGACACCAGGACCTCAAAAACATGGTAAACAATTTGGCAACAGAAAGTAGATCGGCAGGCTTAAGGTTAAATCCGACTAAAACCAAAGAAATGCGGATAAATGCAAACACCCTTGAACGAACAGCGCTAAATAACCGCGACGTGGAACTGGTAGATAAATTCTGTTACCTCGGTAGTATTATTACCGAAAACAACGGTACAGAAGAAGACGTCAGTTCCAGAATAAATAAAGCACGAAGCGCATATGCATGCCTGTTTCACATATGGAGATCGACGGAATTGGATTGGCCACACCTTGCGACGCGAAAACAAGAATCTAGCCAAACAGGCCCTCGACTGGAATCCGCAAGGAACCCGTCGAGTCGGAAGACCTAGAACAACGTGGAGGAGAACCCTATTAGCAGAGGCCGCAACAACCGGGAGATCTTGGTCAGAGCTGAGAGCTGTCGCGCAAAACAGAGTCCGCTGGAGGGCAACTGTTTCCGCCCTATGTCCCATGAGGGATTAAAGAGCAATTAGTTAGTTAGTTAGGATAAGGCGTTTGGCTTGGCTTGTGTAAGCTTGGCGACGTTTGTGGCCGACACGGTCGAGTGTGGATGCTCGGCAAACCAAAGCAAACGTTTTCAATTTGCGAACGCTTGCAAAGGAAGTTTGCGGCAAGCGCTTGTGATGCGTTCACACGTTTGTTTAAACAAGCGCTTTCAATTTGCGAACGCTTGCCAAGCCTTCACAAACGTGTGGATCCGGCTTTAAAATATATACAATAGGGAAAGGAAGTAAATGAAGCCATATTTAGATATACTGATTTGATAAAATATATTACATACATTTTATTTTCTACCTTTTAATCTATTATATGTCTTCCGCCATTTTGTGGTGGCCGCCACATTAGATTTAAAATAACGTCATACAGATTACTGTATTATAATCATCACACCCTTTTATTTGATACCCATACTGAGAGGGGTGTGAAGAAAAAGGTAATCCGCCATTTTGAATTTGGAATAACGCCACACAACTATGTAATTGTATTCTACCAGTCATTCCCTTTCATTTGATCATCTGGCGGGGTCGGGGAACACAATTGCAAAAATCGACCTCCATTTTGGAACCGCCATCTTAATTTTTTTACTAAATATTCGGATAGCATTATCAGGCGAATTATGCGTATGTGCAAAATTTGAAGTTGATAATTTCTATTTTTTAGTCTATTTTATGTCTTCCGCCATCTTGTGTTGGCCGCCATTTTGAATTTGGAACAACGCTACACCGCTAATTGTATTCTATCTGTCATACGCTTTCATTTGATACCGGTCGGGGAACACAAAGGTCAAAATCGGCCGCAAAATTTGAAGTTGATCGGTTATATTTTCTACTTTTTAGTCAATTATATGTCTTCCGCGTGTTGGCTGCCTTTTTGAATTTGAAATGAGGCTACACAGCTAATTGTAGAAGGTAGAACCTGTCATACCCTTTCATTTGAAAACCATGTCGGGGGTCGAAGAAGACAAATGTAAAAATCGGCCGCCATCTTGGAACCGCCATCTTTATTTTTGTACCGTATTGTATTGTTTTCATTGTCAAGAAAACTACGCATATGTGCAAAATTTGAAGTTTATATCACGCATATGTGCAAGTTATCGGGTTCAAATGGTGGGTGGCTTTAGAAATTTTCTACGCAATAATGACGGACTTCCACACAAACTTTCATCCCCTATTTCAACCCCTTCAACCCTTAGTTTCGGAAAAAGTAGCCTTAGTTCGGAAAAAGTAGCCTATGTCCTTCTCCAAGGTCTAATCTATCTATGTACCAAATTTCAGCAAAATCGGTTAAGCGATATTAGGGATGCAACAAATGCTCGCATTCGCATTCGCTTAATGCGAATGATTCGCATCATTTTAAAATTTCGTATCGACATTCGCATTCGCATGAAGTAATGCGAATATTTTGCGAATGTGTGTAGGTCGTGTCATGTCTCGTGGAAAATAAAATTAAAATACGATAAATTGACAGATCTGGCTCGCAAATATCGGAGCGCTCTTTCGGCCAACGTTCAGAAAGAGCAATTGTTTAGTACAGGCCGTAGCCTTTTAAGACAGGTCAGTAGGTTCCACCCAAAGAAGGCCATACGTTACTCAGTCTGACTGAGGAATGAGGACTTGGGGCATATGTCTGATAGGCCGTGGCCTGCAGGTGTCCACATGGTTCCCTACATACACCCAGGCGAAGACGACAGTTTAGCGTAGCCGGCTGTTAATTCAAGTGCAAAAAGGCTCATGACCTCAACGAAAATTTCAGACTGAATGAATAGAAGTTCAGATCTTCAGGCACGGACTGACGATAAATACCCTCACATATAATGATTTTTGTCAGTTTTCTTGGGCTGCAGGCCCCATCCAGTTGATGGTGTGGGTGAGTGAGTGTGTGGTTATACTTAGGTTAGGTTGAGATGGCTGCTCCCCCACTAGGGAGCCCACTTAGGCGCAACATTGGGCCCAGTGATGCCATTCTAGTGTAGGGACAAAATTTAGGCCATTTCAAGCCATTTGGAGCTTTTAATAAAGCGACAGAAGTCAAAAACACCAGTGTTTCGCAGCTCACTCAATCCATCAACGAAAGGTGAGCCAAGGAAGGTCCCTCTTTTCCTCGCGAGGGCCGGGCATGTACAGAGAAGATGGGAGACAGTTTCTTCCTCATCCTCATTGCCACAACTTCTACATAAGTCGTTGTTGGGAAGTCCCAATCTTTCGGCGTGCGGGCCAAAGGGATAGTGACCGGTCAGCACCTTCACTACATAGCTTATCTCTTTTTTGTTCAGTTGAACAAGAGATTTTGAACGCTTTGCGTCCAAGGTCGGCGATATTGTGTGAAGAGTGCGGCACGCTGTGGCTGTGGTCCATCTCAGCCCGGCTCGAGCTAAGCTGATTCTTTTCACAGCCAGTTTATAGGTGGCTAAGGGCATTCCCATCTGGGTTAAGTGGGGTGTCCTTTCCACTTCGGTTCCCTGTCTAGCAAGCTCATCTGCCCTGCAGTTTCCCCTAATCCGTCTGTGTCCAGGAACCCAACACAGAGTTATATAAAACTGAGTGGCAGTTCAGAACAGTCGTGGATGTTTTAACGACAGAATTAAGAGCCTTGGCTATCCGATAGAATACATATATTCTTATGAGATATATTATTTATCTTCAGCCATTCGAGAGCCTCCCAGATAGCAGTGACTTCCGCTTGGAAGACGCTGCAATGGTCGGGTAAACGAAGAGAGGTATCTATATTCAATGCCTCGGAAAAGATACCACAACCTACGCTGTTCCCAATTTTTGAGCCATTTGTGTAAATACATAATGACCCAGTCGGGATAACACCATCTGTCCAGTCATCTCTGGCCGGGATGATGGTATTGAAACCTTTCTCCAAGGTCCACGTTGGTGTAGTGTAATCTAGGTTGTCCACAGTGGTGGTGAACTTCCTGAGGAGTCCATCCAAGAGAAGCCTTTGTCCTGGCAGCCGTCCAGGCTGCCATTTGCTCGGTATGTATGTCCAAAGGGGTAAGATGAAATAAGACATCCAGCGCAGCTGTTGGGGTGCTTCTCATTGCGCCACTAATACACAGCTCAGCTGTTCTTTGGACTCTTTCCAGTATCTTCCGATACGTAATTTTCTGTAATGCAGTCCACCATACTGATATGCCATGCATAAGTATAGGTCTGATTACGGCTGTATACAACCAGTGGACGATGCGGGGTTTAAGGCCCCAATTAACTCCGATCGTTCTTTGGCATAAGAAGAGAGCTGTTTTGGCCTTTTTGGCTCTCTCTAAAAGATTCGGTCTCCACGTTAGTTTCCTATCCAGTATGAGACCCAGAAATTTCGCATCCTCTTTAAGTTGCAGTCTTTCATTGCAGTCTTTCAAATCGGGAAGTCTATGCTTCCTTGTGAAGAGCACTACTTCAGTCTTAGCTGGGTTAACGCCTAGACCATTTGTAGTAGCCCATTGAACAAGAGTGTCCAATGCTCGTTGCATTATGTCTCTTATTGTTGAGATGTACTTGCCGGTCACCACCAGAACAATATCATCAGCATAGGCCACAGTGGTGCACCCAGACTCCCTTAGGATTATCAGCACTTCGTTGACTGTTATATTCCAAAGGAGCGGCGATAGGACCCCACCGTGCGGTGTGCCTCTTCCAACCCGTCTGACTTCTTCCGAGAGCCCCAGACCAGACTTTATAACCCTGCACTTCAGCAGCTGATCAATAAAGGACCTGGAGCACCCGTCAACACCCAGACGCTGGAGTGCCCCCGTGACCGCAGAAGATTCAACATTGTTGAAAGCACCTTCAATATCTAAGAAAGCAGCCAAAGTGAACTCCTTGAATTCAAGGGATTTTTTAATGACCGCTACCACGGAGTGGAGAGCAGTGTCTACTGATTTGCCTTTCGTCTAGGCATGCTGCGAGGGAGAAAGCAGTTTTCTATCAATTCTAGCTTAATATGAATCTCCACGAGTCTTTCGAGGATCTTGAGGAGAAAAGATGTGAGACATATAGGTCTCAAGTTCTTTGGATTGTGGTAGGAGATTTTACCCGCTTTCGGAATGAAAACCACCTTCGCTACCCTCCAGGATGTTGGAATGTAGCTTAGGCGTAGGGAACTCCTATAGATGGTTGCAAGCCAGTCCAGAATTAGGTCAATGACTTTCTGAATTTCAATAGGATAAATTCCGTCCGGTCCAGGTGTTTTATAAGACTTAAAGCCTTCCATGGCCCATAGGAGTAAATCCCTGTTTATCAGTCTGTCAATAGTACCTAAATTATATTCACTAGTAGGGCTCCCAAAACCTGTTTCTGCGGATGCCGCGAGAGATGTCGAGCCAGGAAAGTGAGTATCGAGCAGAAGTTTCAATGACTCCTGACTGCTTGTGGTCCATGTACCGTCTGCTTGTTGCAGCAATTGTTGGCACATTGGGCTTTTAGAGAGAACCTTTCTAAGTCTTGCGGTGTCCGAAAAACCTTCTATTATCTCACAAAAGGTCTTCCAGGATTCCCTCTTTGACTTACGCAGTTCGTACTTGAACTCCCTAAGACGCCTTTTGTAGTTGTCCCAGTCTGGGTCCAAGTTAGACGGTTTGGCTTTATTGAAGGCCTTTCTACTTTCAGACCTTAGTTTGAGAAGCTTACTGTTCCACCAAGGAGGTTTGGTTTTAACTCTGAATTTCCTAATGGGACAGGCTGCTTCCAATGCATTATTTAAGAAGTTGCTGAGATTCTTCACCTGATCTTCGAGATCTTCAGCGTTCCAAAAGTGGGTGGGAACATCCTCGGGAAGTGATCTTTCCACTACTTGTCTATATACGGCCCAATCTGTTCTTCGGTCATTCCTGTAACCAGGGGCCTTCTTCACAGTTGAGCACGTGTTGACATTAAAAAGAATGACTCTGTGGTCAGAAAAGGAGTGTTCACTGGATATTCTCCAGTTTTCTACACAATTGAGCAGGTCTGAGGAAACAAGAGTAATGTCCAAGACTTCTTGTCTTACTCTTGTAACGAACGTAGGTTCATTTCCCCTGTTACACAGCAAGAGATTATGTTGGATTAAAAGGCCAAAAAGGAACTCACCTCTTACATTAGTGTCTGAGCTGCCCCAAATGGAGTTGTGAGCATTTGCATCACATCCAATAATGAGGCTGGCTCCGAATTTAGCCGCTTCCTAACCTGACCTAAACAGGGGTTATACTTGGCATCAAGCCGAGAAACCTTTAGGCTATGGCTTGCCGGCGGCCCGTATATGAATAGGGGCCTTTAGAAATCGCCTCATGGAAATATAATATTCCTCTCTTGAACTTTGACTATTAAATACGAGAAGAAACAATACCATTACTGTATACAACACTGGTCTATTGTTCTAATATTTTTTCATATCCTATTGTAAGAAATAAAAAATGAGGCCTTAATTTAATTATTTTTTTATGCTATTCCTAAGCATTCGCATTCGCACATTCGCATTCACGAATGTGAAAAATATGACATTCGTAGCATCCCTAAGCGGTATAGGCGTGAAAGCGTAACAGACAGACAGACAGAGTTACTTTCGCATTTATAATATTAGTAAGGATTTATTAAGCCAAACAAGACACATTTAAACGTAAATAGAGATCATTAAAACGGTTCTGTTAATATAAATTAGTGAATAAACAAAACCAACTTTGGAGTATTATCTATATAAGGGGCCATCCATAAATTACGTCACACATTAAGGGGGGAGGAGTCAACGAAGTGTGACAAAGGTTGGGAGTGGTCCTAAATTTCGTGACGTCACATTTCAAAATCTAATACATCTAAGTACAATAATACCCCGCCTTACGCGAGGGATACGTTCCACAAAAAACTCGCGTTAACTGAAATTCGCGTTTCATTTAACACTAGAACTACCAAAATCGTCATTTTGATGGTTTCCAAATTTCACACTTAAAAATTTTGATATCGATTTTGATATTTTGATTTGTGGATTTTTCTAGAACTTTATGACGACTTTTAATGAAATACACATATATATTTAATGAAATCTACAATCAGCCTTATTGTTGTCACTTATGGTGACAAATGGCGAAGTGAGTTAAAAATGGCATTATGGTTCTCTAAAAAAGTGACATTTCAGTGAGATAAGGAGATATCGAGAAACGACAAATTCAGTGACAATTCTCACTTGATGTTTGTAAGTGATATTTTTCTCATTTGATTTTAAAGGTGACATTTCTCACTATGGTGAAGTGACAACCATAATAAGGGCCAATCACATATTCCTATTCAATTTCCGCTCAGTCGTTTTAGTTTCCATAATCAATATGACATATACCTATTTATACCAAGACCCGTCAAAATGATCTCGTAATCTCTGGTCATAATTAATGACATTGCTGTTTAGACGACGGAAATAATGACATATGTGGAGCTTTGTCATAAAATACCATTAATTTATAGCAAGTGGTCATAAATAATGACAGTTGAAATTTGAATTGTTATCTCGCGGATTTCCACTGGTCGGCTTGATTTGAGCCAAGGACTAGGATTTACATAAGAATATGTTCTGTTTGTTTTTGACTGCCGAGCCCACA
Organism: Thereva nobilitata; assembly: GCA_963855945.1. Classification (NCBI taxonomy): domain Eukaryota; kingdom Metazoa; phylum Arthropoda; class Insecta; order Diptera; family Therevidae; genus Thereva; species Thereva nobilitata. The sequence goes on from OY979694.1 coordinate 142,520,323, forward strand.
GTTTTCGTTATATATTTCTTATACATATAAATGCCGACTGTGTTTTGAATTTGAATCCCTTTTAAGGCGGCTTCTTTTGTCTCCAGCATTCGCAATTGTTTTATTACTTTATGATCCTGTTTGTTTCCAAAATAATTGGTACTTCGTGTCTTGAGCATTTGCAGATGCTTAATTACTTTATGTAGTCCGTTCAAAACGCGCGTTAGGGTGCCGAAACATACACTGTTATGAAAATCGTCCTAAAATGCAGGCCCTTAATGCAAAAAAACCCTTGTTAAGGTTTTTTTTCGCGATAATTTCAATAATAATCAAAAATAATCCAATGAAATACACTATTTTCAATATTTATTTGCGAAGGTGGTTGATTTATACAATCAAGCCAAATATTATGATAAGGAAAATCTTAAAGGGTTGAAACCCCCCTTTCAAATTCGATTAAATGCGTATTGTCAGGTACAAATCAATTGTTTTCAACCTTTAACGAGTTAAAACTACCGCTACAATTTTAAAACTCAACTTTAATTTGCAAATTTTTTTTTATCTTTTGCGGCTTAATAGGTACCTATTATCAGCAAAAATAAATAATTTTCAACCCTTAAGGAGGTGAAACTACCCCGACTAGGATTTAAATTATGACAATCTGCCATAAAAGAATGAGCAAGTTCGTTCTTTTATGATGACTTGTCATAGCTTGTCATTAATGGTCATTATCGTTTACACGGTCATAATTTGTGTCATTATTTCTGGCAGCTTTTTATGACAATAATTTTTTGCCATTTTTTATGACAGAAATAATGACACAAATTATGACCGTGTAAACAATAATGACGAATTATGACAGAAAACTGGTGTAAACTCAGCATTAGCGGTACCTGCTGACGTGGCCTAAAAGGCTACGGCCTGCGAATGGGGGCCTTAAGGGGGTCATAGTTAAGGCCAGATCTGTCAATTTGTCGTCTTTTAATTTTATTTTCTACGAGACACGTCACGACCTACACATATTCGCATTCGCAAAACATTCGCATTACTTAATTGGAATGCGATTGCCTATACGAAAGTTTAAATTGATGTGAATCACTCGCATAAGCGATTGCGAACATTCGTAACATCCCTAATTGGTACAACCACCCTCACTGGTTGCTGAGGAGTCTGAACCCTGGAATACATATGTAATAAGACTCGTTTTATTTTTTTTCTTCTGACGTATGTGCTGTGACTACGAGCAGCGCCTCTAGTAGCCTCTAGTAGCCAATACAAGCATTATTCGTTCATTTTATATGAAATTTGACTCAAAATGTTGACTAAACTTTATCAGAAAGTATTTTTAATTTTTAATATGGAAAATATGTCTCGAAAAGTATTTTAAATAAAATACAAAATGCTTTTTTTTGAAAAGGTATTTAAATGCAAAATACAAAATAGGTATTTTGCATTTTGTATTTGCATTTTAAATACAAGTATTTCAAATAAGTCGCATCTCTGCATCTATGCTATGATGGACATCAATACGTATTCACATTCACTTATACATCGCTTTCAGACTAATAATTTGAATTATATTGACTGGAATAATTTCAATTATATTGATTGATCGAAAATGTTCGGCAGCCGTTATAATGGGATCTATTTTATTCCGAATATGATTCAGTTTAGAACTAAAAGCTTTAATTTTGTGATATCTTATAAATCAGGACTCGGACCGTAAGCTATTTATTATGCGCTCACGACACGATTCCCAAACTAATGAATTTATATGTTTAATTAATTAAAATAATTCGTGGAAGTAGACGTTTTATTGTTTGAGAGAATTACAGCGACTACTTAAATTGACAAACATGAATATGAACTTAAATACAGTGTTATTAGAAACAAATATAAGGCTACGTTTTTACTTGTTCAACACTCTCACCAAATACTAGCCATAAGATCATAAGATATAAGTAGTATTAACAACATAACACAAGTTAACTCTCACCAAATGAAAACTCCATTATTAACAAAAAGAAAAATTAACTATTCTAACAATTTAAAAGAAGTTACTTAATCACTTTGGCTTTATCACACCTATTTCATTTCTAAGGTGCTGAAACCTATCTTTGGGAAGAGCTTTAGTGAATAAGTCTGCATATTGTTCTTTGGTAGATACATATTTTAAATCGAGTTGTTTTTCTGCATACTTTTCCTTAATAAAGTTATATTTCACATCTATGTGTTTACACCGTTTATGGTAGTCTACATTTTTTATTAAACAAATAGCGCTTTGATTGTCTATGTTTAAACAAACAGACTCCTGATTGAACGCTCCAATGTCAATTAACAGACTTTTTAACCAGATAGCTTCTTTTGTAGCAGAACATGCAGCCATGAACTCAGCTTCAGTAGTAGATAAAGCAACACTCTGCTGACATTGTGTTGCCCAAGTTATAGCGGCTCCATTTTTTAAAAATACATATCCAGTAAGTGATCGACGCGTGCCCGTGTCTTTTGCATAATCTGCATCACTATAAGCGTCAAGTATATTATGCTTCGATGGTGAATAATATAAACCGTAATCTTTGGTTTCTTTCAAATACTTCATTATTTTCTTCACAACAGTCCAATGAGTGTGATCATATCTATTGAGATATCTGCTCACCAGACTGACTCCATACATAATGTCAGGCCTAGTTACTATTACCAGGTGCATGAGTGATCCCACAGCTTCTCTGTATGGAATTCTCTTATCTGGTGCCTCTGTGCTCTTTGTCAGAGTAGTATGAGGGTCAACTGGAATGTTATTGCAATTAGTATTATGCATGTCAAATTTATATAAAAGTTTGTCAATATATTTGGATTGATGAATGAATATATGTCCTTCAGACTTCTCAATTTGTAAACCTACAAAATTCTTCGGTTCACACTATTTAATTTCAAAGTTGTTCTTCAATTCACACATAATTTTGTTCAGTGTATGTTTAGAACTTGACAATAGAAGACCATCATCAACATATAGTAACAATGTTTTGTTATTGTTTATATTTCCAATATATACACATTTATCTGCATGACTATTTTTAAAACCAAATTTCTTTAGTAAACTATCAAAATTATGATTCCAACACCTTGGTGCTTGCTTTAGTTAGACCATAAAGTGAAGGATTTAGTTTACATACTTGATTTAATTAAGCTTCCAAACCTTCGGGTGGTGTCATGTATATGTCTTCTTTAATGTCTCCATATAAGAATGCCGTTTTGACATCGAACTGAACCATTTCTAAATTATTTTGAGCGGCTTCCGAAAGCAAAACTCGAACTGAATCATATCTCCGAGTGGGAGAGAAAGTTTCAGTGTAATCCACACCTTGCTTTTGTCCACAGCCTTTAGCACATAATCTTGACTTGTATAACGGACCAGATGGCTCATCTTTTATTCTATAGACCCATTTACAGCCAATTACCCGTACTCCTTGAGTCTTTTCTACTAAATCCCAAGTCTTATTTTCTTCATGTGCCTTTAGCTCATCTTTTATAGACTGTTGCCACTTGGATGCATTTACATTATCTGCAGATATCGCTTCACCGTATGTTTCTGGGCTATCTGACGATTCTACCACATCCATGCGTATGCAGGTGTTTGCTTCATTATTATTATTTCTAGCTTTAGATCTTGTCAGTATGGTTGGTTTTAATTTAGTCATATCTATTTCTTCATCCGGCTGATACAACGATCCTTCATTAGAGTGATACGAATCATCACTTGTTTCATTTTCTTTAATTATTTGTTCATTATTAATAGAATAATTTTCATTTTTGGCAGGTTCTACTGTTGACTCTGACAACGATACTATTGCATAATTTCTTTCAACTGAATTTTCAATAAAAACCACATCTCTACCAATAACTAAATTTTTAGTTTTAGGATCTATTAATCTGTATCCTTTAGTATGTTCAGCATAGCCAATAAATATCATTTTATTTGCATTCGAGTCCCATTTCTTTGTCGTTTCTTTTGGAACATGTACCAAAGCTTCACATCCAAAGATTCTCATATGGCTAATATTTTGTCTTTTACCGGTCCACAACTCTTCAGGTGTAGAGAATGCTAATACTCTTGTTGGGCAGCGATTGGTAATGTGGGCTGCAGTTGACACTGCTTCTCCTCAATACTGCTTCTTCAATTTAGAGTTTATAAGCATACATCTGGCTCTCTCTACTAATGTGCGATTCATCCTCTCCGCTAACCCATTTTGTTGAGGGGTGTAAGGAGTGGATGTGTGATGAGTTATTCCAAATTTTGTAAGATAACTTTTAAAATCCTTGCTTAAATATTCTGTTCCATTGTCTGTGCGAAAAGTCTTTATAGTTAAATTAAGTTGATTTTCAGCTAAGGATTTAAATTCTTTAAATTTTTCAAAAACATCAGACTTCTTCTTTAATAAATAAACAAATACTTTCCTAGAGAAGTCATCAATAAAGGTGACGAAATATCGGGCTCCTCCAAGGGATTGAACCTCCATTGGTCCACACACGTCTGAGTGAACAACTTCGAGCTTGGCTTTTGCTCGCGAACCTTCTGACAAAAATGGATTTCTTGTTTGCTTTCCTTCTTGACAACATATGCAAATTACTCTCCCTTCATTCTCGAGTTTAACTCCCATATTACCGGATAATTTCTTTAGATTTTCAAAGTTCAAGTGTGCCATTCTCTGGTGCCATAGGTAAGCGTCATTTTCTTTTATAGCAGATATGCTGGAATACTATGTGTATTTAGCCTGTACATATTGTTTATCAATTGTGCAGCTGCCACTTGTTCGCCATTTCCGTTAACTATCATGCAACCCTGTTTGTCAAATTGAACTTCACAACCGTTATTTATTATTTGACTTACTGAGAGAAGGTTGGTGGCTAGCTCAGGAACATATAACACATTTTGTACCTTAATTGTTCCCATTTTTCCATTCTTGTTTACCACATTTAAATTCACTTTTCCACAAGCTTTTACAATAAGTTTCTTGTCATCAGCCACTTTAATAGTGTTAATAGGAGGTATAGTTTCATCGTAGAGCCAGTCATGGTTCATTGTCATATGCAATGATGCTCCCGAATCGATATACCATCCACTATTATTGATTGAAGTTGTTGCAGAAAACACAGCCACATAACCAGAGTTTTCATTAGACTTTTGTTTCTTCTTTTTATTCCTGCAATATTTACTTATGTGTCCATATTTTCCACATGCGAAGCACCTCGGACCTTTGTTTAGTTTATGCACTTTATCAGTATCTTGTTTGGCAGACTGTGATTGATTCCCTTTGCCTTTATTAACATAAAGTGCAGCAGACTCAGAGATTTTTACATTCTGAAGAAGTTTAGTCTTTACAGAGTCAGCTGTAATAGCCACACCATACATACAGTAACAGGGTTTCTAGCCATTCATCGTTTACTGTAAAACCAATGTTTCTCAATTTATGAGCTGTTGTCTTCGTTGTCTTCAATTTCATGGCAATTATCTAATGTTGTAGTTATGAGATCTCTCAACAGACCAACTCGACGTGTTAGTCCTTTGTCATCGAAAGCTTTAGCTAAATTATCCCACACCTCTTTCGCTGATTGGGCCTCTTGGACATGTACGTAATTGATGGGATTTACCAGTAAAATTATTTTACTTTTCGCTTTAGTATCTATGTACTTTGACATCAACTTCGTCGTTTGAGGTGATACAACTCCACAAATCCTCATGCTGGAGATATGTTTGCACCGCAAATCTCCACGTGGGATAATTGTCTCTTCCCGTAAGCTTTTCTATTAATGCCATGGTATTATTTGAGGACATTTTTTCTTAAAGAACGACCACGTTTTTTTAGGGTTTCTGAGCTAATCTGAAAATAAAATTTATATGTATATATTTTTTTCTTTTTTTATTTTCGTATCCGTTGGTTTGAATTTTCTTTTATTTTTTTTTCTATATATCCTAAGAACCATGTAAGCCTGGGCCCATAACCTGATGAATTTAGATGTTTAATTAATTAAAATAATTCAGCGACTACTTAAATTGACAAACATGAATATGAACATAAACACAGTGTTATTAGAAACAATTAGAAGGCTACGTTTTTAGTTGTTCAACACAAACCATACAATTGCAAAGAAAATGTTCCATTGTCTTTCTGAAAGTATGGTATGGAAAATATGGTTGGAGGTTCATCAAGCGGAGAAAACAGCAGTTCATACACCAGCCTCTGATTTGGACCCATCTATGTATAGAATCACGTCATAGCTCACGGTGAGCTTGAAGTGAGTTTTTATGAGCTCGAATGGTAACCCGGGTTTTTCTGTTAGACTATGTTCTTTGACCTAAAAGAAGACATTTTGAGTCAAAACTAAAATCATGTAAGCGCCCCTTTTCGATTTTTGGCCCCCCAAAAAAACACCCCCTAAAAAAAATTTCCGTTTTTGACTAATACCTCTTAAACAGTAAGTGTTATTATAAAATAGTATTTACAAAGATTGTAGATTACACGATTATCTATAAAAAAAGATACTACACATTTTCCCCTACGATTTGCCATTCATGAGATATCGCCGTTTTAAAGATTTAAAATACTCATTCGCGACGAGTATAAGGTCATCAGACGCTCAATAAATCTTTTGTTGGACTACGTGGCTAATATTTTCAGGGGTGATTCTGGATGTATTTGGAGAAAAAAATTGTTCTAGAGAGGTGGTCTATCCCTACTATGAAATACAGGGTGTTTACGAAAAAAAATTTAATGTTTTTAAAATTTACTTAAACCTCAATTACTCCTAGACTAATTATCGTAAAGCAACAAAATTAGGCTCACCTTTAACCTACATATTTTCTAAACGGAGCCACTCAACTTTTTGATCTTTATATCAAATTAGAGAATACACATTTACCTAAAAGGTGAGCCTAATTTTGTTGCTTTACGATAATTAGTCTAGGAGTAATTGAGGTTTAAGTAAATTTTAAAAACATTAAATTTTTTTTCGTAAACACCCTGTATTTTAGTGGATAGTGGGGATAGCCCACCTCTCTAGAACATTTTTTTTCTCCAAATACATCCAGGAACCACCCCTGAAAATATATCTTTAAAACGGCGATATCTCATGAATGGCAAATCGTACGGGAAAATGTGTCTTTTTTTGTAGATAATCGTATAATCTACAAACTTTGTAAATACTATTTTATGATAACACTTACTGTTTAAGAGGTATTAGTCAAAAACGGAATTTTTTTTAGGGGGTGGTTTTTTGGGGGGCCAAAAATCGAAAAGGGGCGCTTACAAGATTTTAGTTTTGACTCAAAATGTCTTCTGTTAGGTCAAAGAACATAGTCAAACAGAAAAACCCGGGTTACCATTCGAGCTCATAAAAACTTACTTCAAGCTCACCGTGAGCTCTTATTAGGCTGGAAGATTTCCCATCCTCTTTTGGTAGAGATCTGGACATTGAAACTTGCGAGTATATTGTCCACACGTCATCTCCGTCCAGCAGCCCGCTTCTCGTAGCCTCAGGTCCTTGCAGGCTGCCTGCTGCCTGGTATATAGATTAGGTGGCAACAGATCGAGAATCACATTCATCGCCTCCGTGGTGAAGAGCCCCATAACTCAAGACATGAGTGACATGACACTCTTTGGACATGGCCTAGTCTGGATTTGTTACATTATTTTGTAAAGGCGAAACACGAGAGTTGTATGTCAGCACTGGTCTAATCAAGTCTCATCTCTTGCCGAAGGTCTGGAATAGAAAGCTATACTGGCGTTTTTTGGCCTTTTCTTTGATGTTGAGCCAGCAATACAGCTTTGGTCCAAAATAAAGCCGAAGTACTTTGCTATTCGAAATAGGCTCAGTACACACCCATATTTGTAGGTAGACTGAAATCAGCGATTTTTTCTATAGGCGAAAATAACACCGGCAAGAGGAGTCCTCCCCTCGGGTGTGTCACGGCACACCGTCTTTACCACTCTGCTGTTGCCTAAGCTGCTGTGGATGATCCTAGTTTTTAGTATGAAGATGATGCACTGGCCACAACCATTGTGGCCGTCGAATTCCGCCAGGGCCAGATGTTTAGCCTCAATGGTGACTATGTTGAAAGCGCCTTCTATGTGCAGGAAGGTTGCCACCGTAAATTGGTTGTATTCTACGGAGTAGTCTACTGTTCGCACTACTTCATGCAGTGCGATGTCAATTATTGTTTTTCGCTTGCAATATGCATACTGAGAGGAATACATTGGGACCTCTGCTATAGAATTTCGGAAGTATTGGTCTAGCATGCGTTCTAGGGCCTTGACGACAAAAATCACCCTTTGCCGTTTCGTCAACCTGCCTTCGAAATAAAGATCATTTTAATACTTCTCCAGTAGTGAGGCATGTTGTTGTAGTGCAGATCGTTTTTGTAGATTAGGAATTAGAAAAAAGCTTTAACAATAAACATGCACGATGTCATTATATATTATTGTGCTGGCAACGTTAATGAAAATTTTTAATTGCGACCGTGCTTTAAAAAGGTTGGCCACCCCTGCTATAAATGCAAATATAAATTGTTTTTGTTGGTTTTTCTATTAATTAATGAATTATTATATTAAATGTTGTTTTTGTTAAATTATATTATTTTATTTACATAAACTAAGCCAAAAGTTACAATGAAAGCCATGATGATCAAAAACCCGTCAATTTGACGGATGTGGTAAATTTAGGTATATATTTAACATCGGTAGTTCTAGTGTTAAGCATAGCCAAAAGTCAGTACCAAATGTAAATCAATACTTTAATCCTAAAAACACATTTTGCAGCAAAATTGCAAATTCAAAATATATGCCGTCACGTGAGGGAGGAGTCTCACCCCCCTTTATAATAGAAAGTTGCTGTATGTCAAAGCCTTCTGCACTAGAAAAATATTGAGAGCCAATTTCCCCTGAATAGGACTTCAAATCTCCAAATTACACTAACAACATAACGTGACTTCAGAGAATTGAAGTCCTATTAGTCCAAGAGCTGACTGCAAAAAACGTGACCTATCGAGAAACCGGATGAAATGCTTTTGAAATGTTAGTACCACAGCGACTATAAAAAAAATCTTGGTGTGCCTGGGCGGAAGTTGTGCATAAGTTTGGAATGTGCATTTTCCGAAAAAATTTTGGGGACCCTCCGTGACCTATCGAGAAAGCGCTTGGAATTACTCTTAAAATGTAGTACTCACGGAGTAAAAAAAAATATGTTGGTGTGCCTGGGCAAATCTTGTGCTAATGCCTTGGCAGACCACTTTTTTTGTTGTTATTTTGGGACCGCAACTGACCTATCGAGAAACTGTTTCAAACTATACCCAAATTAAAGTGTGAACATTTTTATACTGGAAAAAACTGGTGTGCCAGGTCTGGGCTTGTGCGAAGTGCCTGGCACACCACCTTTTATTTTAGTGGTTTTTTACTACTTAAACTTTAATAACTCCTACACCGATTATCATAGAACAATAAAATTGGGCTTGTTTTTTAGGTAATTGTGTACTCTTTAATATGTTATAAACAACCGAAACTTTAGTAACTCCTTTAAGGAGGGTTTTCGATATTTCCCTTTTGGACTTTCCAAAAATTTTCCTTTTTTAGCATTTTTCTCAAAAAAATGCATTATTAACAGCGGAGATTGGGTCCAAAGATGCATATACTAATTGCTCCTTTAATCCCTCATGGGACATAGGGCGGAAACAGTTGCCCTCCAGCGGACTCTGTTTTGCGCGACAGACAACAACTGGGAGATCCAGGTCAGAGCTGAAAGATGCATATGATTAAATGAAATTTTTTTCCGGGGTAAATCCTAAAATTCCGAAAGTTTTGCAAAGTTCACATGCAAAATATCAAACCTGCATGTCTTATAAATGGAGTCACTAAATTTTCAGTCCAGTTCTTTTTTCCCCCAAATAGTATACATCGAAAACCCTCCTTAAAGGAGTTACTAAAGTTTCTGTTGTTTATAACATATTAAAGAGTACACAATTACCTAAAAAACAAGCCCAATTTTATTGTTCTATGATAATCGGTGCAGGAGTTATTAAAGTTTAAGTAGTAAAAAACCACTAAAATAAAAGGTGGTGTGCCAGGCACTTCGCACAAGCCCAGACCTGACACACCAGTTTTTTCCAGTATAAAAATGTTCACACTTTAATTTGGGTATGGTTTGAAACAGTTTCTCGATAGGTCAGTTGCGGTTAGATGAGTTTTTTGATAATGTGCTTTTTTTTAGGTTTTTTTAATTTTTCCTGTTCCCGTTCCCGTTAATACTCATTACCTGGCAAAGTGTACCAACTAGACCATTCTTGTGTATGGAACTATTTTAAAGAATGGTTTGGTGCTTCAGGAAATTAACAAAAAAGTAGTGTTAATAATGCATTTTTTTGAGAAAAATGCTAAAAAAGGAAATTTTTGGAATGCTCAAAAGGAAAATATCGAAAACCCTCCTTAATGGAGTTACTAAAGTTTCTGTTGTTTATAGCATATTAAAGAGTACACAATTACCTAAAAAACAAGCCCAATTTTATTGTTCTATGATAATCGGTGTAGGAGTTATTAAAGTTTAAGTAGTAAAAAACCACTAAAATAAAAGTTGGTGTGCCAGGCACTTCGCACAAGCCCAGACCTGGCACACCAGTTTTTTCCAGTATAAAAATGTTCACACTTTAATTTGGGTATAGTTTGGAACGGTTTCTCGATAGGTCAGTTGCGGTCCCAAAATAACAACAAAAAAAGTGGTTTGCCAAGGCATTAGCACAAGATTTGCCCAGGCACACCAACATATTTTTTTTTACCCCGTGAGTACTACATTTTAAGAGTAATTCCAAGCGGTTTCTCGATAGGTCACGGAGGGTCCCCAAACATTTTTCGGAAAATGCACATTCCAAACTTATGCACAACTTCCGCCCAGGCACACCAAGATTTTTTATATAGTCGCTGTGATTACTAACATTTCAAAAGCATTTCATCCGGTTTCTCGATAGGTCACGTTTTTTGCTGTAAATACAGAAGGCTTTGTGCATGTACAATGTACATCTGTAAATCTGTACATATGTATGTATGTATGGGTGCGCGTATGTTTGCGCTATCGGCCAGTCAGTCATCGCAGAACTTCGAAATTTTGAATGAAGGTCCGTGGGGGTCCGAAAGCCCGATTTGCGAAATTCAACATGGCCGCCGAAATATGACCGAAATTTAAAATGGCCACCCAAATATGAATTTGTCAATAGTGTTCCGATTACAATGAAAATCGATATCTGGGGTTTTTAAGGTAGCAAATAATGAATTTATGATCAGGACATATAAATTCACAATGGCCGCGCGCCAAAATTCCGGACGGATTTTGTCAATTGTATTCAGATTCCAATGAAAGTGTATATCTAGGGTTTTTATGATTGTAAATAACGAATTTATAATCAAAACTTATAAATTAAAAATGGCCGCACCAATATGGCCGACGAAAGATGGAAACGACAAGTGGAAATATGGGATTTATTATATAATGGGTGAGAAGGAAAGAAATTTTAAGTATAAGCACAGATAAGTAATATACAGATGCCCAGTCGAATAGGCGAAACGTGTTCCAAGTTGCCGAAAGTGAGGTTGGCAACATTTGGTCGAACTCCAGCAAGAGACAGCACAGCAGCGTACAAGGCTACGGTTGCGAAGCAAAATAGCTACGAGGAGTGGGAGTGGGTGGCACACACAGAAGGAAATGAATGTTGATAGTGACATCTGCATTGCAACATTGAAACCCAATCCCTCCCACTCTTCTTAGCTATTTTGCTTTCCACACCGCTGCTCTGTGTTGCTGGAATTCGACCAGTTGCCACGCTCTAGCCATCAACATTTAAGATACTTGGCTGCAACATTTCTTTGCTACACAAAATTTATTGGCTAGAGGAGGGAAAAGCTGGCTAGCGAAATGTTGATATGGGACAGGATTTTATACAGCGACTGGGCATCTGTATATTAATTATCTGAGGTATAAGTCTACGATTTTACACCTGGGTCAGTGACATTACTGACATTGCAGATGAGAACCCAGGGCCAGGCAATTGTCAGTCATGTAATTTTTCTGAATTATATTATTAGTCTGATAATGGAAATTATCCGTCTGAAGTCACACTCCCTCAGTATGTGACTCCAAGCATTTACTGTGCATCACCGTCAATTTTTAAATCTTAAATACAAATTAAATTTTTTGGGTTTTGAGACCTCCTAATCACGAATCTGAAATCGGTTTTTTTCTACCACGTCAGAGTTTTTCATAATACACATTTATGAAAATGTACAAATGCTCAAATGGACAGAATGGACAATGGGCAAAGAAGAGTATTTGTTTCCATTATGAAGTAAAACTGCCTTTAAACTTCTTTTTGGCGAATCAATAAAGACTCTCCAGTCATTCACATCGAATTTTATGCCGTACATCTTCCCTAATCCGGGAACGTCTTTACAATAGACGACATCTGCATGTTCCGCAAAAAATTGTGAGAATTCCTTCTCTCGTTTCCGGTACCAGCAGAATCTGATTTAACGGTTGTCGTTGAGAAGAGAGCTCAAAATTAGGATCTAGATTTATCTGGTATTCTGGGCAAGAACATTCAGATATTATGCATAGTATAAGTATAAGATTTTTTGTTCTTTCTCATTTTAAAATTGGCAAACATTGATGATTTTGCGTACAAAAAAACATATTTCCATCACCTTCGTAGAAAACGCAATCTTCAACAAAGAAAAAATGTTTAAGAGCAAATAATTTAAAAAATGGCTAAAAGTGGTCAACTTTGAATGGTAAAATCTCGGTCACCGTTGGTCATACGGAGATTTAAAAAAAGAAATTTCTTCGTGTTTTCAAGACCTTGCTTTTCTCTGAACATTTATGTATACCCAGGATTCCGTAAAATAAAGTTATAACCGTTATAAGTTATACGTTATAAAGTTACTAGTTGGGACCCGGCGCGCCTATGCTGCTCCCATAAGCCAATAGTAGTAATCAGGTGATATGAATTTTAATATACAGTAGGAGAGTTTGAAAAAGGCAATTTTTTGGTATTTTAAAACGTTTTTATTAGGTCGCTTTCTTGTCTGTCTGGTTGTCTGTACAAATCTGGCAATCGATTTTTGAATACTTCCGGTTATCCTATCATGCTGAACTTTTGCATACAGCTTTATCCCCGATGAAAATGCAATATAATATACTCAATATACCGTTAGAACCATGGCGGGCGTCTCAAGAGGGCGGATTACTGTTTTCTTCACGGAACAAATTTTGCAAATGATTTTTCGAATACTTCCGGTTATTCTATCATGCTGAAATTTTGCACCCAGCTATATCTCCGATGACAATGCAGTATAGTATACTCAATATGCCGTTAGATCCATGGCTGCCGTCTCATGAGGGCGAATTACCATTGTCTTCACAACCCCCTTGACATGATAGTCAAATGAAAGGGTATTATAAGTAGAATACAATAAGCAATATAGTATGCTCTAAATACCGTTAGATCCATGGCGGCCGTCTCAAAAGGGCGGATTACCACCTTCTTCAGAACACCCTCGACATGGGAATCAAATGAAAGGGTATTATAAGTAAAATACAATAAGCAATATAGTATACTCAATATACCGTCAGATCCATGGCGGCCGCCTGAAGAGGACGGATTACCATTTTCTTCACAACCCCCGCGACATGGGTATCAAATCAAAGGGTATAATAGATAGAATGCACTAAGCTATGTCGTTAGATCCATGGCGGCCGCCTCATGAGGGCGTATTACCATTTTCATCACAACACGCTCGACACAGCAATCAAATGAAAGGGTATGATAAGTAGAGCACAACAAGCAATATGGTATACTCAATATACCGTTAGATCCATGGCGGCTGTCTCATGCGAGCGTATTACCATTTTCTTCACAACACCCTCGACATGGCAATCAAATAAGAGGGTGTGATAAGTAGAGTACAATAAGCAATACAGTATACTCAATATACCGTTAGATCCATGGCGGCGGTCTCAAGAGGGCGGCTTACCATTTTCTTCACAACCCCCGCGACATGGGTATCAAATCAAAGGATATGATAAGTAGAATACAATAAGCTATGTCGTTAGATCCATGGCGGCCGTCTCATGAGGGTAGTCGAGTACAATAACCAATATAGTATACTCAATATATCGTTAGATCCATGGCGGGCGTCTCAAGAGGGCGGATTACCATTTTCTTCACAATACCCTCGAAATAATAATCAAATGAAAGGGTATGATAAGTAGAGTACAATATACCGTTAGATCCATTGCGGCCGTCTCAAGAGGACGGATTACCACTTTCTTCACAACACCCTCGACATGGGAATCGAATGAAAGGGTATTATAAGTAGAATACAATAAGCAATATAGTATACTCAATGGATATGTCGTTTGATCCATGGCGGCCATCTCGAGGACGGATTACCATTTTTTTCACAACCCCCTCGACGTGGGAATCAAATGAAACGGTATGATAAGTAGAATAAAATAAGCAATATAGGGTACTCATTATATCGTTAGATCCACGGCGGCCGCCTCAAGAGGGCGGATTACCATTTTCTTCAGAATACCCTCGACAGGGGTATTAAATGAAAGGGTATGATAAGTATAATAGAATAAGCAATATAGTATACTCAATATACCGTCAGATTACCACCTTCTTCAGAACACCCTCGACATGGGAATCAAATGAAAGGGTATTATAAGTAGAATACAATAAGCAATATAGCATACTCAATGGATATGTCGTTTGATCCATGGCGGCCATCTCGAGGACGGATTACCATTTTCTTCACAACCCCCTCGACGTGGGAATCAAATGAAACGGTATGATAAGTAGAATAAAATAAGCAATATAGGGTACTCATTATATCGTTAGATCCACGGCGGCCACCTCAAGAGGGCGGATTACCATTTTCTTCAGAATACCCTCGACAGGGGTATTAAATGAAAGGGTATGATAAGTATAATAGAATAAGCAATATAGTATACTCAATATACCGTCAGATCCATGGCGGCCGTCCCAAGAGGGCGGAATACCATTTTCTTCACAACCCCCTCGACATGGGAATCAAATGAAACGGTATGATAAGTAGAATAAAATAAGCAATATAGGGTACTCATTATATCGTTAGATCCACGGCGGCCGCCTCAAGAGGGCGGATTACCATTTTCTTCAGAATACCCTCGACAGGGGTATTAAATGAAAGGGTATGATAAGTATAATAGAATAAGCAATATAGTATACTCAATATACCGTCAGATCCATGGCGGCCGTCCCAAGAGGGCGGAATACGATTGTCTTCACAACCCCCTTGACATGATAGTCAAATGAAAGGGTATTATAAGTAGAATACAATAAGCAATATAGTATGCCCTAAATACCGTTAGATCCATGGCGGCCGTCTCAAGAGGGCGGATTACCACTTTCTTCACAACACCCTCGACATGGCAATCAAATGAAAGGGTATTATAAGTAGAATACAATAAGTAATATAGTATACTCAATGGCTATGGCGTTAGATCCATGGCGGCCATCTCAAGAGGACACGCACTTAAAAATCTACTTCTCAGAGTAAGTACTTGCGATTTTCCCTATTGGGTCGCTTTCCTGTCTGTGTGTGTGTGTGGGTGTATGTTTGTCAAATTTTAAAATCGATTTTAAATTGACGATTTCAATCGAACAGAAAAAAAGTTAATAAAGCGGTTATTAAAGAATCAGTGTAGTGTAGTGTGTGCTATAAAAGAGAACAATTGTGAAATAAGGTAAGTATACTCATAATTTCCAGTGTAATATATATTTTATCACGTTTATATTTTTTTAGTATGAAGAATAGTCCATTAGTGACAATATCTGGAGAACATTTTTTGGAAAATTATATAGATACGTAGGTGCTCGTAGTAGAGGGGAAAAAAGAAGTGAAAATTTGTGAAATATTACATATGTAGATAGGTGCTTGTAGTATATTTGTCAAATTTTGAAATCGATTTTAATCAAACAGAAAGAACTTTAGTAAGGCGATATTGAAGAATCAGTGTAGTGTAGTGTGTGCAAGAAAGGAGAAAAAATTGTGTAATATTGTATTGGTAAGTGCTTATAATTTCCCGTGTAATATATATTTTATCACGTTTATATTTTGTTAGTAGGTAGAATAGTCCTTTATTGACAATATCTGGAGAAAATTATTTAGATTATTATATAGCTATATGTGTGCTAGAAAAGAGAAAAATTATGAAATATTATATAGGTAGGTAAACGAAAAAAGAAGGAAAAAAATTGTGAAAAATTACAAAGGTAGGTGCTCCTAGTTTTCACTTAAATAATATATTATATCTGTATTACGACTTAAATTATATTAGCAATAATAGAAAAAAATAGTAGTAGAGCCAAGAATAGAAAACAAGAAACTGTGAAATAATACATATAGGTAGGTCCTCCTAGCTGTTACTTAATTAACGATTTAACAACGAATATTTTATTACCAATAACAGAAAATAGTCCAGTCCATAGTAGAACCAAGAATAGAAAACAAGAAACTATGAAATAATACATATAGGTAGGTCCTCCTAGCTGTTACTTAATTATCTATTTAACAACGAATATTTTATTCAAGTATTGGTACATTTACTCGTATGTTAGAGCAAGAGTAGTTGCTAGTAAACACAAGTGAAAATAAGTAAAAATGATCAGAAAAGGAACGCAGCTAATATTGAAATAAAAATCATGGTTACTTCATTATTTAATTTTTGAGGAATATCAAAATTAAACAGTTTGATATGTTATTAGTAGATTTAGGTAACATCTTTCCGGATGCATCTGCCATAATATCATCAAGATGTTCAAAATTGATTGCAAAATTTCACACACAAAACTAAAAAGCAGAAAATAAATACTTGAATAAAAAAAAACTTTTTAATATAAAACGTTTTTAAAACGAACTAAAAAGTATAAAATAAAGTCTCCTAGCCCCATACAGATTTATAACCCCATACATATTCCTAACACCATACATATAGTCCGGAAAATTTGTAATTGTGAATTTGTAATAGCTATGAAAATATTTGTAAGATTTAAAACGAAAAAACGTGGGGCTCATGTATGATTGATGCGAATGATTTCTCAACCCAGCTATAAACAATATTACGGAGTGTAGAGTAGCTGGGTTGAGAAATCATTCGCATCAATCATACATGTGCCCAACGTTTTTTCGTTTTAAATCTTACAAATATTTTCATAGCTATTACAAATTCACAATTACAAATTTTCCGGACTATATGTATGGTGTTAGGAATATGTATGGGGTTATAAATCTGTATGGGGCTAGGAGACTTTATTTTATACTTTTTAGTTCGTTTTAAAAACGTTTTATATTAAAGTTTTTTTTTATTCAAGTATTTTGATTCCAAATAACAAAATGTGAACCTATTAGGAATGTGACATTTTGATCGAGACGATAAAAACCATCAATTGACATGGCATTTTTCGAGATATAAATTTTCATACACAGATGAAGTGTCTCAATGAACCGCTTATTTTCTGTATTTTGGATAGCTGGGACCCGGCGTGCCTCGCTGCACCCAACGTTTAAACATTTAAAATCAATACAAACCTTCAAAATTCAACTCTTCTTAACCATTAACGAAAAACCAACTATTCCTATAAAAGTTGGCGTCATTAGATTCAAAATACATTTACTTGAACTATGACCAAAATTGCCTGTGTATTCTGTTAAATCCATGAACGTTAAAAGATTTAAAATTAATGCAAATAGCGAAATTCGAGGGCCATTTTCTATAGCTTTTTTTAATTTAAATCTAGAAGTATTCAACAACAAAATTTTTCGAGAGCATTAAAACAAAATCGAAAAATGAAACAAATATTTTATAGTTGGAAAAAGCAATGCCAAAAACCAACTGTTATTTTCTCTTATATTGCGAAATTGTGTTTGTCAAAACATGTGAAATTAATGCAAATATTGAAAATCAAAATATTCGCAATATCTAAGGAAAGAACCAATACTTATTTCTGCAAATTTTGGAGACCCTAGATTCAATATGCTTTCATATTAAGTGTGACCAAAATTACCTATATATGTATTCTTTTACAAAACTTGCTGGTAAACTATGTTTTTGGTTTTGTTTTCCGGTGCGTAAATAAACCAAGATGATGCCTTTCCGACTCGCTGCACCCAACCTTAAGACATTTAAAATTAATCCAAATCTTCAAAATTCAACTCTTCAACAAATATTTTATAACCATTAACGAAAAACCAATTACATATTCCTATAAAAGTTCGAGAGTTTGGATATTGGTTTGTTTGTCTAATTGTGCGAAGCATGTCTTCAGTAATGCCGTTCTTGTATTTTTCCCACAAAACCGATGGTTCTGTTGGGTATCACGTCGTCAGTATAATTGCGAACAGTTGACGAATGCTATTCGGCGTGGATGCAAATGCTGTATCAGTAAGTTTCAGATCCCAATGATTGTCGCCTTCGAGCAATTGCAACTCGCGACATGCATCTTGAAATGTATTGAATATTTGACCAATGACTGTTCGTAAAAATTCGAAAGACATTGGTCTTGGAACATTCAGCAACAACAAACGCAAAAAGAAACATTCACGTTGTTTTGGATGTACTCTGTAAAGTCGTCCCAATGTCTTTGCTTTCAATACGCGTACGATAGTGGGATGTGGTTCGCCTTGTCTACGGGGCTTCCATTTTTACCTGGTTTGTTCCATGTATAATAGCGAGGGACGTTTATAACAATGTTGTTGCGAATTGTCCGAAGATATCAGGTTTTTGGCACAGTGTGAAAAATTCAGTAAGTGTAGTTTTTGGTGGCTGGAAAGCTCCTTGGAGAGCATTCTCTTCAGTGAAATATACACGTTGACCGTTTTCAAGATGTACCGCAATCTGAGGCATAATGCAAAAACTCGACATTTATACATTTTCTTATTAACACTTTCACCCCTATTGTGGTTGTCGAGTCGACTAGCAATCGACTCGACAATCTCTAGGAGAGGCGATTTTGATTTTGTATTGCGTAAGAGGATCGACTTGAACAAACGGAACTGCCATATAAAATATGGGTTTAAGTGATGCTATTGTGAATTTTTATAATGTTGACATTTATAGAATCAGCTGAATTACTTCAATTTTGAAATATTTATGAAATTTTTTTTTTAAATATTTTTATTTACGAAAAGAAAATGATATCAACGGATTTGTCAATTTTATGCATTTATTTAGATTAAATAAACAAGCTTTTGCTGACTTGTTAAGAGAAATAGACTCTAAATTACATCCACCACAAAGGTTTTGTTTTCATATTTCTTTGACCTACGGTGGTGGCATATCTGGCAGGTCATCTCTTGTTAATGGTGTTTGGATCTCTTCAATCCTTATATTTGATAGATTTTCCTGAGGTGGAGTATTTTCA
Source organism: Thereva nobilitata (assembly GCA_963855945.1). Lineage (NCBI taxonomy): Eukaryota > Metazoa > Arthropoda > Insecta > Diptera > Therevidae > Thereva > Thereva nobilitata. The sequence continues at coordinate 142,539,800 of OY979694.1, forward strand.
TCAAGTACAGCGTTTCTCTGTCTTGGGCTTATTACGACATCAGAATCTGAAATCACTCCAAATTCACGGCCTGGTGGATTTACAGCACAATCTATATTCAGTAAATCGATAACGTCCTCCTCTAAAGGTGTAAAATAGTGCAATATATTTCTCCCGCCACCTGTCTCCTTCATTTCAGTTTTGTTTTCCACTTCCTTATTTTTAATTTTATACTTGAAATCTGTCCAAACCTAATTAAAGGAGCGAATGTATTAAATCGAATTTTTGCTCATGCTGTCATACCTTATTCCAGCCATTGGCGTTCCTTGTTGGAGGGCCTAAGCAGTTACGGTCTTCCGTAATTTTTTCCCATCGCCTCTTCAATTCCAGCTTGAAATCCTTTCCGGATTTTGTATATGCTTTTGCAATGTCTGTGTTCTCCTTCATTATGTCCACCAATCTCTCGAACTGCTTTTTATTTGTCATCACTTGCTTATTTTTACCTTTCATTTACTTAATTTACACAAAACAATTCACAAAAATTGACAGAAATTGAAAAAATCAACTTGAATTATAAGCAGGCGGGAAAAACATAGTTATCGACTCTAAATGTCGATAAAATCGACAAATTATTCGCTTTATCGACATTCGCAATACCGATTCAGCCATCATTTTAGAATCGACTATCGACTCGACCGACAATCACAATAGGGGCCTTTATTTAATCGCACCAATTAAAAGCTTTTACGCATTTTTCGGTGGAAGTATATAAAGAACAGTGGATGCTAATATTTTACAGGTTTCCCAATGTTCACAAATATTTTTATTTTGTATATAAATTATATGTTTCTTAACTGTTGTGTTTTTGCGGGCTAAGGTAGTTATAGTATATAGTCCATAGTATATAGTACACAGTACACTGTACATACTGTACACCCTGTACACACTGTACACTCAGTACACTCAGTACACTCAATACACTAATTCATACGTTGTCACTCGTAAAAATAGGAGTGATTTTTTAAAGCTAACGGTTTTTTATATGTACATGACAATTAAAATTAAATATTTTTGGGCCCCGCCAACTTAAATATAATCAGTGAAACATTGAAATTCTATTCTATTTCGACAACAGCTTAACTTATCTGGACCAAAATTATCCTATCTTTCAATCTGGAACCAACCCTACACATTCCCAAATTTTCATTTAAATCTGTTGGGCGGTTTCGGAGATTAGCGTGTACAAACCTTGTGACACGTAGTTTTTATATATTAAGACTAGCTGGGACCCGGTGCGCCTATGCTGCACCCATAAACCAATAGTAGTAATCAGGTGATATGAATTTTCATTTAATACCCATACCGAATGGCTTGCAAAGAAAAAGGTAATCCGCCATTTTGTGTTGGCCGCCATTTTAAATTTGGACCGACCGATCTGAAACTTTGGGAATCGTATTTTTTTTCGGAAAAAACCAAAATAATATAGATCTGAGCTCTTTAGCAGTAATTCGGAGAGTACCTCCCATACAAAAGTTCGAATTTTACGGATATCGGTACACTACAGCCACCCAAAGGGTTCGAGATAGAGCAAAATAGACCGCGTAGGAACACCCGCCGTACCCGAAAACCCATATATACAAAAATTCAGGCCAATCGGATGAACGGTTTCGGAGTCTATTGAACATTTACAGACAGACATACTTTCACTTTTATATATAGGGCGATTCCATTACTAGTTGATCAACTTTGTTGCACCCGCGATAGCACTTACGCATGTAAAGTTTCTTTATAATAAAAAACCGACTTCAGCAAAACCAAAAATAATGCACAAAAAACCAAAAATAATGCACAAAAAAGGATAAAATAATTGTTTGAAATTCTTTACAACATTAATCCAATCAGAATGGATTTAATAAGAAGAATCACTTTTAAAGACGGTGCCAACACCTGTTTTCGGGGTGATGTATTGAGGGCATAAGGCTAACAAAGAAATGAATACAATTTTCGCAGCAATAGTTAATGCAATGAAAGTCAACTACTACCTGGCACCGTCTTCAAAAGTGATTCTTCTTATTAAATCCATTCTGATTGGATTAATGTTGTAAAGAATTTCAAACAATTATTTTATCCTTTTTTGTGCATTATTTTTGGTTTTTTGTGCATTATTTTTGGTTTTGCTGAAGTCGGTTTTTAAAAATTTATTTTATTTCGTACTTTTTAGTCCGTTAATTTTTTTTCGGGGGTAATATAAAAAAAAATTATTTATTACGAGAAGTATGACACTCAGCCGCGCGCCGTCGAAAAGAATTGAGGCAGTAGCTAAATAGTTTTTGCAGTAATGAATTTGCGTATTTTCGGAGCAATTTAAAAAAAAACTTATTTAATATGAAACAAAATTCCTCAAAAGGAAATTAAAAAGAAATATTTATTGTGTCGATTGAAAAAAAAATTGCTCCAGGTCAAAGAATCGAACTCGCAACCTCCAGGACGAGAGGCAAGCCTCTCAGTCGTTGTGCTACGGGAGATTGTTACAACAAGATGGCTAAATACGTAAATAAAGCTTTTCAGAAACTGCTTTAAATAGAATTTCATTCCAAAGGAATACTCTCTTACAGTCTGCATGAGTAGAGTATGCATGAAATTTCTCACCGAAGAGTTTGTAATTCTTTACAACATTAATCCAATCAGAATGGATTTTAGAAAGAGAAAAAAAGAAAAAAAGTCGAACTACCCCCCGGGGTTTGAACCCGCAATTTTTATTTGCAGGTCAACGCCTTTGCCGATTCATCCACCGGCCTCTTCTCGAGCACGCGACAATAAGGTAATTTGTTCGCTGCCTTTGAAAATACTTCTATCCGTTCAAGGTGTACTAATTTTACCAGTTTTTTACGCCTACCTTCGAACTCCTTTATCAGAATTTAAAAAAAATTGTACGGGACCACCGTGGGAAACTACCCTTTCAAACAAAAAAGAAAAAAAGCAAAAAAGTCATTGCGTTACAAAGTTATGCGTGAACAGGACCAAAAAATACCTACGCGTCGAATTGATAACCTCCTTCTTTTTTGAAGTCGGTTAAAAATAAAAAACATTTTTAATGAAGTTATTCTCGGAAGAGCTACATTACATTCACTTTTCACGAATTTTAATAAAATATTTAAATAGTCAGGAGGGACGTCCAAAGTGATATCTAGTAATGATCAGCTAGTAATTGATCAGCTAGTAATGGAATCGCCCTATAGATATATTAATAAAAAAAGAAAAAAACGTGATTTTCCGAAAAAAAAATTTTTGTTTTTCGATTATTTTTTGAATTACAAATGGAAAAAAGAAATTAAAAAACGCATTTCGATGGGAAATTTAATTTTCAATAAAAAAGTATTTTAGTAAAAAATCTCGGATTTCGCTTTGTTTTCGAGTTATTTTGAAAAACCTTAAAAAGGGGTACTAAAGGGGTAAACCTGAAAAAGGGGTACTCTTTCCCGTAATCAGCTCCCAAAAATATATGTAGGAGAAACAATACGTGAATATTAAAAAGGTTTTTCATTGTAGGTCTGTGTAATAATTTCATTTTTTTTCAGGAAGTAAGAATCAGGTCTATTCTGAACACCCCTGGAATTTTCTTACATTGGTAGCATACGATTGTAAGAAAATTCAAGCGGAATCGAATAGGCCTGAATGTTTTTTGAGTATAGTCGTGTATGTCGAACTTCAGCATTGAATTTGATTTTGTTTGACAAAAACTTACTTTAAATTTTCCACTTAGACATCAAGTGTAATGCATGATATAAGCAGTTTTCTCCTACGGGATCAAGGTACGAGATCAAACACTTTGAGCCTGAGTAGTGGGTAGGCTTTGGTAATCAAGCGGATCACGTAGATTTCTCAGGGCAAAAAGGAGAAATTTCTTTCGCACTGATTCAATACGGTTACTATTTACGTGAAATATAGGATCCCAGATAGGGCATGAATATTCTAGGATAGGGCGGACTAATGAGCATAAGGGTGTTTTAGTAACCCATACATTGCCGAATTCTTTAGCCTTTCTCTTTATGAAGCCTAAAAGCTTGTTGACGATAATTTAACAGAGTTAAGCTGGAACTATAATAGACGTAAAAGAACGCTCCTATGTGAAAATAAATAATTGATTATAATAAACGTACATCACATGTACTTGTTTTCGTTCGTTCGTTCGTTAAATGTAGTATAACGCCGTCTTATGGGACCTGGATGCCAGTTGATGGCGTTGTAAAGTCAAAATCGTAGCATATTTGTTGTGTACAGACTCAAATTCAAACAACGTTTACTGCGACTGCGACTATTATGGCCGATTGTACGTCAAGGTCTGCGGTGAGAGATACGTACGTGAACGGCTTTAAGCCGGAACTATAATAGGCGTGAAAGAACGTATGTCAATTACTCCGTTCCCAGGGGTCTATGATGAAAATTGTTAATGTTTCAATAATTGTTATATACCGCCGTCTTATGGGACCTGGACCACACTTGACGGCGTTGTAATGTCAAAATCGAAGCACGTTGTATTCACACTCAAATTCAAACAATGTTTACGGGGCCATTCCATGAAAATTCGACCAAAAAAAAGGAAATTTAGAACCCGACCTGAACCGCTGTCGACACTTACGTTTGGAAGGACGAAAAGGCAATTGCATAAGGTGAACAAAAATATAAAGCTTTTCGACACTGCAGTTGTTTCTCATATCCACAGACGCTATAGGCTATAACATAAATTGGAGGGTTAGAAAGTTTTTTCTACTTTTGTGATTGTTTCTAAAAAAAGCAGCAGTAAAAGGAGTACTCTCCACTGCGATCATGCAATGTTAAAAGATATAGAACTGGGATGTTATGGGGAACGCCCCAAGCTTTTTAAGGACCGTTCCTGCTCCATTTCCCGCTGGGTAAGTATTCTATTTTTCCTTAATACTCAATTCGAGCTTATAGTACTTCAGTGGAAGTAAAGAGACTACTAAAGGGCAAGCTCAATCTCCCAATCTAATCTTACGTGTTTTTATTGTGATACCTATTGGTGTTGCAACTGGTGAACGGGATTCAGTAAATTAAAAATGATATAAAATTATCTAAAATCATGTATGGGTCAATCACGTTTAAATCATTGCATGATATTATTAATAGAACGAGAGCTGGCAAAAAATATAGACTATAACGATGTCATCGACGACTGCGGAAATTAAAGCAAAAAAAATAGTCTTTACTATTTAAGTATGATGAGTAGAAGAATCCATATCCATACAAACATAACATATATTTTAAAGTGCTGCATGCTTTGGTTTCAGGCTCTTGCTTGCTTGACAAGTAGAACGCAGGGATATGGCGGTCTTGACATTTGGGTTTCAAGATAGTTTCGGGGCCCTTAGGCGATTATTACGATGGGATATGGGGTTTTCACTTTTTGGGTTTTAATTCTCGGGGCTCCCTCTGGCCTGGGGCCCGGGGCAATTCGTTCGAGGGTTCAGGAGAGTGTTGAAGAAGCTGGCGTTTGAACTATTGGATGTTGTATGAGGTCGGAAATACTTACTTGCAAATGATTGTACCAGAGTCGAGTTATTCTGTTTAGAAACGATATCCTAGTTTTTAGAATGCGCGAAAAGGAGACTGTAGTTTAGGGTGGAGCGAAATTTTTTTTTGGAATTTCGATTAGTAATAGAGCGGAAAAGTTGTTACATGATGTGAATATAAAAAGTAAAAAATTATATGAAAATCAAATTAAGTCTTGAGGTGCCCCAACGCTCTCGAAAGATGAGCAAAAAAGCAAAGCTCATAAAAGAGCCGCTCTGGAAAGGTCTTCATAAAATCGCCCTGACTCTGGAACTGGAGACTAAAATTTTTTTCGTAAAAGCTCTCGCCCCTGAGCCGGAGTAGTAGTTTTGGCTCTGAGTTATGAGCCGGAGCCATTTTTTGGTTGATTGAGCGACATAACGGCTCCGGCTCTTCATTTTATTACTGAAGCTGGTGATATATGTACATAACATTGCATTCAGCGGCTCCATGATATGCGGAAAATTTCCACTGACACATAATTACATGGTTGTGATGTGCACTCTATGACTTGTAACAGTAATATGAGATATGTATGTATTGATATGTGAGAGAGCCAAAAGGCAATAAAGCTCCGGGTTCAGCTCCTGAGTCCGAGCCGCTGCCTTAGCTCCAGCTCCTGAGCCCGAGTCGCTGCTTTAGCTCCAGCTCCGGAGCGAGAGCCTCTTAAAAGTAAATAGCTCCACTCGGGGAGCCGTTTAAGGGGACTTTTCGTTTCATAATTCACATAAAATACACTTTTTAATATTTATTTATGAAAAGACTATTATGTTTATCGAATTGATTCCTTTTCGGCATTTTTATAAAATCTTCTTAATATAAAAATAAATTTTTTTTTGCATTTTTAGTACATCTTGACCACTGCAGAGAGCATCTTCCAAAAGATACTTTTTAAACTGCTCCACAGTTTTTGGGCTTCCTGTAACAGATAGAGTAAAAATTCCAACGGGATTTTATTCATAAGACTAAATACTAGTAACTAAACCTAAAAAAAATTTAATTTTTAATATTTTTATCATTTTATAAAGATTTTTATGAAAAATCTAAAAAAAATCCATTTTTTGAGGGCAAACTACCCCTGTATAAAAAATAACGGTGGTAACATAATATTTTTCAAGGTTTAGTTACTAGTATTTTTTATAACGAAACGAATGGTTTTTGGATTATTGAAACCGTTGAGTAGTTTTCGAGAAAAGTGTGGAGCCAAGTCAAAAAACGTAGTTTTGAGAAAACGCGTTTTAAGTTTTTGTAACATAATTTTTGCATATAAAACGCTCATAACTAATTTTTTACCTATAACTTTACTTTTTTTCCTATACGAATTTCTTAAAACGGTTTTAGGACAGTATTTCTGTGATGTTAAGGAACACTTCAATGTAAATAAAAATCTAATATTTTGAATTTTTTGAAACGAAAAGTCCCCTTAAGAACCAAGAGCCAAATAATTTGCCGCTCCAGAGCGAGCATTTTCGTACCCTGCTTTTTATTCTTACATCATGTAGCAACTTTTCCATATTATTACTAATCGAAATTCAAAAAACTTTTTTTTCTATAGCAAACGCTCCACCCTACTGTAGGTAGTAGGACTAAGCGAGCGGGCAAATCTTGTGTTGCGGGTATAAGATTGCCGTGGAGTAAATTAATTATTAATTTAGGCCAAACTTACAAATTAAAAAATTTTATACATTTTCTCATAACGATTTGTTTTATTACGTAGTGATGCGAAAGACGATATGTACAAAATTTTAAAATCAATCTAACCCAAATTCCCAAATATATATAGGTATTTTCCTGTATCCAATGGTTATTAAAATCTTTATTAAAAAAGAAAACAAATTCCTTCGGATGAGCAAACAAGCACTCAGCTTCATTTATCCAGTGATAAATGTTTTCACAATGATATTTAATGACATCTGTATTTTATTAAAGGGCTCTTACACCCCCCTTTGGAAGAAGGCCATCCCAAATAAACTTACAGAAAACAACAAAGAAAATAAAAGAATTATTATACCCAGATACTATTTGGGAGCATCCGGAATTTCCCTGTTTAGACATTCTTAAAATAGATACAAAACTAGACCCGGCCAACAATCCCATCGAGAAATCAATTTTCCGGAATTGCAAAGCTTGTGTCAAATAAAAAAAAGCTCTTTCTTACAGACAGCGCTGATAGACAACAATGAACTTACCCTAATCCATTTAACTTGAGGCGTCGGAGATCCTTGCGCCTTGCAGTGAATTTTCCCAACGGAGCCCAGCTCCAGGTTCTTCGAAGTGGGCTGAGGGGCGAACTTTAGTTGTTCTATAACAACCAGTTCACCACTTTGTGATGTGATGGGGCTGTGTCCTTCAATGTAAATTTGGCAGTCGTAAACTCCAGCATCGCTAGCTATAACACCAGAGAACGTTAACGAGCCATTGTTTCTGTGCAAAGAGACTCTTCCGTCTTCCCGTATAATAGATTCCATATTTGGTTCGGCAGTCGTGGTCGTGGCCGCCCCCAGTTCCGACAGTCGAACGACTTTGCCATCTTTTCGCCACTTTAATTGTACCGAAGACTTTCTGTACTTATCTGGTAAATGATATGTGCACAACAATTCCGCAAAGTCATTTTCTTTTACAACTGCCTTCGAGGGATGGTTTGAAAAAGTAACGTCGCTGTCCGCACTTTGAAGCTTATCACCGCGCTTTCCACGGCAAAGGAAAGTTTTTGTCTTGTCGACTACTTTTAATGTTTTCTTACTGTAACCCCTTGTAATACATCCAGATGATGAATGGGCTCCTGTCTTTAGTGTATCCGACCACTTTAGGGTGTAGTCTTTAATGCTCATAACTCTTCCCGCATTGTTTGTGGCCACACAACGGTAAACTCCATTATCGTAAATGGACGGGTTACGAATGGTTAGCTTATTTCTTTCCAGATGGATATTTTGTTTGTTACCCAGCTTTTCACTATTCCGAAACCATTCGATTTCCAGATCGTCGGAGCCGTCAACGTGACATTTTAAAACGATTTCTTCTTTTCTATATGAAACCAGCTGGACGTTAGCTGACCTTAGCCCTGTAAAAGAAAAGATAAGGTTTTTTTTAGAGCAAAATCACAAAGAGAAAAATTTATTTTTATTGAGTTTAAATATGTACTTTTTAGATTTTAGCATGTTGATATGTCAGTCAGGAAAAATATGCCATAACTCTGCCCTGTTAGTTTATCAGGACAAAATCTCGTATGTTTATTTAAAAAATTTCTTATTAAATTAACCTGTAGTAAATGAAATCAAAATATTCTATATTTCCAAAAATATATTTTTATTGTATAATGCTATAATGAATGGAAACGATACAGATAACATTCACCAATCAGTAATCAAAGCGTAGAAGTAGAAGCAGAAAATTTAAATTCCAAAAAATATGTTTTTTTTATTTATAACCGAAATTTATTATGATTACATATAAATTTCGGTTAAGGAATACATGGGAGAATTATGCGTACAACACCTCTGGTAATTAATTCAACTCTTCACCACTTTTGAATTAATGTTTAACAATAATAATGCATTGTTGTTGTTGGTGTGAACCATCGAACTATCATAATCGGTTAACCCTCACAAAACACATCACTAGAAATGGGGCCAAATTTCAACGCTCTTGTTAAGACACCTTTTTCCTATGTGAAAAAACCAAAATTAGGAATCACTTTTTGTGCTACCAGTCTATCATGTCGTTCAGGTAATGGTGAAATGTCTAGCAGCAAGCTTGATCTGAAGGATTGAAGAGAATAGGATAGGTCAAGGGAGGTCTGAGGGATATTGGAGCAATTGTTGATTAACCTTACGTTTGAACTCAAAATGTTCTATTTATAAACGAACTTCTAGACGTTAGTGTACACGAAATAATTGCTGCGTGATAATTGCTGAAATTCAATTATTTGTTATGAAGGTCCAGCATCCTCTGTGGTTTGGGTGTACTGACTCCTGGGTGTACAAAGCCCTCAACACAGTCTTTCGGGATGCTGACTCAATGCGTCAGCGGAACCTGGGAAAGGATCAGAAGAAAAATCTCAACCCAGTCTATTGATTGAAATCGCCTCTTTAAAAAATCTCAACACGATCTTTTATATCTTTGGAGCTCAACACGCTTAAAAGATCTGGAGTGATCTAATTTGGCTCCGACTGTCCGCCGGTATTTATTTTCCGTCCGAACAATATATTTGGTGCGGGGCTTCGATTTGAAGTACATGATTTTTGGTTCGTGTTTTGGGAATCAGGTGTTCGTCCCTGTCTGACAGCTAAACTTCATCGCCTTAAGTAAACTTTACTTGTTAATAGATATAATTTTATTTATTATCTTTACTTTTTACTGTAGTGTTGTCAGATAAGTATTGTTTGAACTTGGTTTACTTTGTGGTGATCGTTTTTATTTTATAGTTCATAATTCACGACTCAGTTCATTTGCAAGAAGCAGTCTTCGGTTTCAGGATGCAACTTTTTCACAGCTGAGTTAGGTAAGTGTGGATTTTCCTTTTGGGTAAATGTTTTTAAATGTTTTTATGGTGTTCATTTAATCCTTTCTCATTTTAGTTCTGTTGCAGCACGTAACGCACGAATTTCTACATTTTTAGTTTCTTTAAACCAAAAACAAAGTTTTTATCTTCTTTATACAAAAAGAATGACCAGGATAACCCATAGGAATTTTAACCCGAAATACAATCAAGTCCGAAATACCATTGTCCAGATCATAATCGTCAAAATAAACTTAAACCATAAACAGAAAGCTAAAATCAACTTTATTATCAGTCTTAATAGAAAGTAATTTTCTTAAATTCGTCGTTTGCATCACATCACTTCAATTTATGATTATTATCATAGTAAGGGATTTTTATGATAGAAATTTTTGCTAAAGATCACTTTGCATTTAATTAAAAATTTCCGCATAAAATTCTTCAAAACTTCTAAAATGCACTAAAAAGTCCCCATCGAATAATCGTAAAACTCCAAATGGATCTCCTCGCAAATTGATTAGAGCAAACTGCTGTAAAAACACAGCAAATGTATAAGTTTGCAGCCCACTGTTTTATGTCTGGCTATAAAATTTATGTTAGCACTTATCCTGTACGCTGATGTGGATGTATTCATGAGGGGAAGGCATCCCGAATGCCCCGAATATACACAATCCAACCAGGCAGTCACTAAGCAAAACCGTTGAGCATAAGGACATTAAAGAGGGAGCAGTCTGCAGACAGGGTGGATTTCTCCCTTTTGCCGGAACACATAAAATTTTACGAGCAAAAACATTAAACGGCTGCCATGGCAACCCCGTTGAAATACCGCATGAACGCGACAGGGTTGAAACAACAACAGCAAGCCAACAAACAGCAGCAGACATCCAGAGCGAGGTAGAAATGTGGAAAATTGGTGGATGAATGGAGGATATTCCTCCAACTGACTCCTTGATAGTTCTTTCGTTTTGCGAGGTCGCATGTCAGTTACTCTGCATCTAGGTGGTTGGAGAGATTCGCCAGAACGGTGGTGGTAAGTTCGATCTGTTCAGTCGTGGCAATATCACTGGGGAACAATTATGGAAAGTTGCACTGATTACTCCCAGCGAATTTATGGACGGAACCTGCTGCGGTAATAATTCTCTGCGAAATGTTTGAAGTCATCTTCTTTGTGCAGACAGTTCTCCAGTCAAGGAGATTCCTACGAGTATATTGACCAACATCCTTCAGCGAAAAAGTCCTCCTTGAGAAATAAGAGCTTCGCTGCTTTTGATTATATTTGTCTGAGAAAAATTATATTAACGAAAATGAATTTTTTTGTCCGAAAGTTCACTTTAAAGTAGAGTGAAAAGTTTATTTATAAGTGCCCTAGTGGTATTTGTTTATTAGTCGGCATCGTTGTGCCCTGATAGCACTTTGGAATACAGCAACCAGGTAGACCAAGGGTTCAAGGTTCACAATAAGACTTTTCTTGTGAACTCCAGTTCCTTTTGAGATGCTAGTAGACTCACATATTGACTAAGGGCCTGTGCCAGGATACAATTCAAACTTCAATTTGTATGAAAAGCGTATTTTGGTTTAACAGTTCAATTTTCGAAGGTTTGTGTCTTTGGAATTGTAAGGAAATATTTTGAATTGTAGGGAAATATTGGGGCCTATTTGGGAAACGGTCTTCTATAAAAATCTTCTATTTGCTCCATACCATTTTTTAACGTTTGGGTTTGACAGATGCTGCTGTTAGAAGAATTTTGGTATTCAACGAGCCGAAATCTTCTACATTTTCTTCCATAATTTCTTCTGTGATAGAAGGCTCCATGATTGAGCATACTTACTTGGAAGTTGCAACTGACATTTTTTATATTTTTCTCCAACAACTTTTATTTTTAGACGTCAAAATATACTAACTGAGAATTCATAGAAGAAATACAAGATTCCTAATTAAAAAATAGAAGATTCGAAATTCGATAATGTCTTGAATACAAAATAAATGAAATCTTCTATTTTCTCAATCTTCTATTTTTTATATAGTTTTAATAGAAGAATAGGAGACTTTCTCCGAATAGCCCCCATTATCTAAACATTCGTTTGACAGTTTGTTGGATTTCCATTTTATAGCAACTGTTTGACAGTTTGTTATAATTAAATTTTGTTGATAAAGGTCACTTGTAGATTTCCCTAAATGGTCACACACGGCTTGCATTTGGGTTCAATTTCTGCGTTAAGATCGGGTGCGACCACTAGAAAAACCCAAACTCCGCTGGAAGGATAGCGTAGACCAGGGAGCTCAGAGCTTATGGATACCCAACTGGATAACATCGGCTAGAATCGGGACCGGCGGAGAGTACAGTTGCGAGACGCCAGGACCGGATCCCGGTTGTAGAGCCGCCTAAGTAAGTATGCGTGCAATCTATTTATTTATTTTTTTATTTATTTATTGCCAAACAAGGCACCTTAAAGCTAACAACAAATGATACAATGATTTTTAATATCTAATATACAATTACTATGACATACTATATAAATTTAATATGTTGTCAACTTAAATTTTAATTATTAGTGGATAGGATTTTGGTTAGGATGTAAAGAGGGCAATCATTTTCCTTTTATAAGATGGTTTACTGATGGTAGGGGAGAAACATGGAGTGTGTCTATTAAAAACCACACAACATTTGTTGACGGGTTCGTTCTTTGCGTATTCGGTACGATGTGGATATTCCTTTAGCAGCTTCGTATGCCTAGTGTGTCGAACTTCAACATTGAATCTGATTCTGTCCGACAAAAACTGCACTTTAATATTATGGCTTAGGACGTCTAAGGTAAAGCAAGAAATAAGCAACTCTCTTCTACAAGATAGCGGAATAAGCCCCAACAACTTGAGCCTATCCGTGTAGGGTGGTAGGTTTTGATAATCACGCGGGTCATATAAGTTTCTCAGAGCAAAAAGAAGAAATTTCTTTTCCACCGATTCAATCCTGTTGCTTCTTATTTGGAATATAGGATCCCAGATAGGGCATGCGTATTCAAGAATTGGGCGGACAAGTGAGCAGAAAAGGGCCTTTGTCACCCAAATATTGTTAAATTCCTTAGCCCTTCTCTTTATAAAGCCTAGAAGCTTATTGGCTTTGGCAGTGATATTGTCGTAGTGCAAATTGAAATTCAACTTTTTGTCTAGAACGACACCTAGATCCCTAATTTGATCGACATGATCCAATGCTTTCTCGTCGAGATAATAGCACTGGGGCTGTGCATTTTTACTGCGGGTGAAGGTAATTGCGTGACATTTGCTGGTGTTAAGTTGCAATTTATTTAAAATGCACCACTCTTGTAATGCATTCAGTTTCGATTGCAAGAAGGCTACGTCAACTTGGGACCTTATGACATTATATATTTTCAGGTCATCTGCGTAAAATAGATGTGGGATATTCTGTAGTTTAACAGACAAATCGGAGATGAATACATTAAATAAAAGTGGACCTAAATGACTACCCTGCGGAACACCGGAATCTGTGGCCCTAATGAGCAGTGGAATATTGAACATCTGGGCAATTTAGTTGAATCCGTTTCCTATTATTGGAGAAAGACATCCCGAATTCTTGTAATTTTCGGTGCACGATTGTCCTCGCCTTCATACTTCATACATTAAAGGCTGATCCTGGTACACGGTATGACGTTGCAGACGCAAACCAAAATAACAAAATTAACAACTCAAATTTCGTATAAAATTCGAATCATTTTTCAAAGATCTTACAAATACGTAAATCCTTCTTGCATTCCACCTCCACTGGATGATGCCCATGTAATTCTTCCATTTCGATCATTCTAAAAACATTACCCATCATTCCAAAAACATTAATTTATTAAACATTTCATAAATTGCAACACTTCGTTGTCGTCCATATTTTCAAATAGTTAATAACTATTTTCAAATGAAATGCGTGAATTGTATTTTGGCTTTGTAATTTCGAAGGGTCCATGGTGAAAGTAACTTTGGAATTATAACTTGGCATACACCCTAAGTTTACATTAAGTGGTCAAGACCGTGCACGAAAAAAACGTTAAAAGTATTTACGCTGTTTTGCATAATTTCTTTCGTTTAAATGGAAAGAATCCGGCAAATGTGACAAGTACCTTAAATTGATTAGTCTTACCAATATTGAACTCTTTGCAATAAAACCGTCTCCAAATGAAGTTAGCTTTTCTGGATTCAGCAGAGCGACAGTTTTCCAACGAGATACACTTGTCAAAATCCGAACATTCTTTAAAAACCTTGAAAAAAAATATGTTAACGTTTACAAACATTGCAATTTTCATATTTTAGATCAGCACTTTTTGGATGGGGAATAGTTTTCCACAACCTACATTTTCTGGAAATCGAAGTTCATCCCGCCTGGTAGTCAGTAGCGTAACTAGGGTAGGGTAACTGCAGGATACGGCCGAAAGTGAAGACGAAACCAATGAAACGAAAAGTGATGCCCAGGAACTGCATCCATGTAACTCACCAGCCGTAATAATATTAAAATATCACGACCTGAAGAACTTCTCAAATTTATTGTGCAATATGGAGCTGCGAACGTCCTCCCAAATCTTCGAATCTCCCCAAATATTAGCTCTGTTCGCGTACTTTTTTGGCTAATACCTCTGGCACTTTTTGGCTGTAGAAGTAAAAATTTCCACGCTTTTTGTAGCCCGAAAAAGTAAACGATCAGAAATCTGGCGATTTCGGGCGCTTTCTGGCGCCCGAGGGATCCCGCAGGCGAAGTACGCGGACACACTTATTGTTGACCATCGCAATTTCCGTCGACAGCTGGCACAGATCAGCATATTGAAAATAATCTGATAGTATTTGAGAGCTTCCATGGGTCAAATTCGACTGTCTGATCTTTTTCTTCTCAGCAACCGAGTTTGAGTAAATCATTGATAAATTTGCATCAGAAAAAGCAAGAAAAGCGCATTATTAAAGTTATGTGATAGTTTTTTTTTGTTATGTGGCATGGTCGGTCAACTCACGAATCGACCTTTGCACCACTAGTCCGTCATGTCATTCAAGTCATGGTGCAATGTCTAGTAGTAAGCTTGATCTGAAGATAGAAAAGTGATATGATAGGTTAAGAGTAAGCATCAGGCTGAGGCGGTGAGCCTCGCGTTTGAACTCTTGGATGTTGTAAAAGTTAATTTTTTTAAGCAGCCGGCTGAACCACAACCATCAGGGTTAGCGGGAGACAGCCTCATCGGAGTGTTATACATCCTGAAACAAGTGAATCCCGCTAACCAGCCGACAACGGCTGTGGCGCAGGCAGTACCGAGACTACCAGGTGAACAAGGAGGTGCACCGTCCGCTAGGTAAAGACCTAAGCGGAACTTTGGTACCCTATTGTTACCCTATAACTACCGGATAGTATGTAGTATCATAGACGTACCAAGGATTTTTTTTTCGGGGCGTGTCGGTCCAGAATTTTAAGAAAAACTTATAGACGGCAAAAATGAATTTTTATTATAATACTAGAGGACCCGGTACGCCTCGCTGCACCCAATCTTAAAACATTTAAAATTAATCCAAATCTTCAAAACTCAACTCTTCAACAAATATTTATAACCATTAACGAAAAACCAATTACTCCTATAAAAGTTCGAGACATTAGATTCAATATGCTCTTACTGAGTAATATATTTGCCCTTGAATCTTTAATGGTGTGTGAAATTATGAAATTGTTTCTGATACAACAGAGAATGATGCGTTGTAATTACCTTGAAAGTAGGCAAGAAATTGCCCTGTACAATATGCATCATTTGGAAAAAAAAGTGTTGCATTTTTGGATGTTGGCCAGGAAATATGTAGAATCAGTTCCCGTTCCAGAATTGTGGTATTTCACTTGTCCACTTGCACAACACAATCCAGGAGATTCACCGCTGTATTTTAACGCCTTACAATGCGAACAAACCACTGACATTTCTCTAATCGTTACTTATCTGTCCCCACCGTAATCGATTTCCGGATCGTAATGGAATGCCGCTTGTTCCAGGTTCACAGGACCACCGAGTCGGCGCAATCGGTCATGTTCAACACTCCCTGGCGTTGTGTATGAAGATGATGTGCACGAACTTGTTGCATTCTCAATCTATTCGCTTGTCGTTTATTTTCAGTGGCTCTCGGACGTAATTCGGACATGCCAATACGACTATTTTCATTATCCGTCGCTCGCTGGTCAACGGTGCGGTTTGCACGTGAAGTAGCTCGCCGCATTGTAATGAACAATGTAAAATGACTCGGAATTGTTTTCACAGTCACTCAAATCTGTCGAATTTTCCTTGAAAACTTTACAATATTGAAATCCTCAAACTAAGTCAAAATTTGTGGCTATCTTTAGCCGGCCGTATTTCAAAGCTTCATATGCAGCTTTTCGTCACTTATTGCTTGGAGATTTATGTTGCAATGAAGATACGTATACGGCCGGCAAAGTCAATTTGCCTTAATAGAATGCCTGATTAAAATGAATGTTCGCAAAATGCCAATAAATTTGCTTATCCAAATCTATTCTCGAAATCCACTACCTTTTTTTATTAAAACACGATATAACAATTAATAATAATTGAATCGGTCATTTCAAAACCAACCCTTACGAGTCTGTTATCACATAAATAAACACATTCCTTCCTCTTCAAATAATACCACCGAGGAATTTATTGATGGATTCATTAAACATTCATTCATACTAAAGTTAAAACTCATAGCTCATACGTATTTTTATCAGAACATATTTATGGCCAACTACAAACAACGCCGGCCCTAGTCCTTGATCAGGGTAGAGCGAGATTATCTTTCGGCGCCCTTTGGTCAACGCTTTCACATCACATAAATTGTAGTTCAGTTTATCTTCTGTATTAATATAGAATAAGAAATCTGTGATAATCTGTGAAACAATTGTCATTTTGTAATCCCATATGGTTATGTAACGGGTTATTAAAACAAATCCAAGCATGTATTTTTAAATTGTTGTCTGTCTGTTGGTCCAGGCTAATCTCGGAAACGGCTAATCCGATTGCGACGGGACTGTCTGTTTTAGGCTACTTTTCACTCCGATCCGACTATCGGATCCGGCTATCGTATTAGACTATCGGCCCAGACCGAAAACTTGATCCGATTATTATCGTAGGAAAGCGAGTGGAAACTTTTTTTTATCATTCCAATTGTGGACCTCAAAGCTCGGGAGCCACTAATGGGATTTTAAGGCCGCTAAGGGGTCATTCATAAATTACGTGAGGCGGTTAAGGGGGGGGGGGGGGGTCGAGCCGAATCTCACCAAATCTCACGTGGGGGAGGGAGGGGATCTCGGCAAATATCACGTAATTTTTTTTCCGCAAGAAACAGTGTAAAATTGCGAGAAAACTGGGTTAAATTAATAGTATAGCGGAAATAATTAGGTACAGGCTGAAAATTGGCAGAGAGCTTTCTTTTAGGGTTCTTAATAAGAGGTTATAAAGTCTACCGATTTTCTACCGCGGAAAGCCCACTTTTTTCTTAATATTTTTTTGTTTTCTTCAATTTTAAGTACAATATCTGTAAATGAGAAAATCTTTAAAATCGTCTTTTTGGATCCGCACTTATCATTCACGAAAAGCTTGGTGCAGTCTCAGTTGAACATGGTGAAAAGTTTTATCAATACATATTGCACATAGAGAAGGAATAATGAATCCATTACCTAAAAAGTATACGTGATACTATTGCTATATTTCGACTCAATAGCAATTGGGTGTAAAAATTTAGCCACTGCAGTTTACACTGCATGAAAGAAAATATTTTAAATGTCTGGGAATGAAGAGTGTATGGCGTGATGAAAAATTCTTATCATTTTATACAATGGTCTGGGAAAAACTGGGAATATAACGTATGCATTGACTTATACGACCATTTAGACAGATTGCGACCCTACGCTGAACTAGTGTGCTGGTCTGAGCTGGAACAAAAAAAGGCCCAGAAGCCCAATTGAAAAATCTGGAACCCAATGCCCTCCTAAGGCCATTCCCACAAGAGGGACCATGGTTCTGGGAGCAGGAGCTTTTTTCGGGCAAGGGAAGCGTGCGGAGTGTACCCGCGCGCCTCCCTTGATCAAAAAAAGTTCGTGCTCCCAGAACCATGGTCCCTCGGGTATGAACGGCCTAAGTATCTAAGTGCATTACTGTAATCATAGAGACGGTGTAGACGGTGCGCTCCAGCGCATGTGCCTCACGAACTTTGTGGATAAAGGGAGAAGTGGGGTGGTACCTCTCATCATCCCCACTTCTCCCTTCATCGACAAAGTTCGTGAGGCACATGCGCTGGAGCGCACTGCCTAAACCGGCTCATAGAGATTATATTAGGAATCAGCTCTTTTCACATCAGTCAGACGTGTATTGTCACTATACTTTGCTTTGCCACTATACAAAAAGCAGACATTTACACCAGGCGACTTAATTAGTCATCTAAGCATCTTACAGGATTCAAATTTTGAATCGACGACCATCTGGCTCTGACATACTAGAGGCCAAGATAGGTTTTGAAAACCTTTTGTTTAAGAATAAGCTGTGCTGTGAAGAGAGGAAGTCTAACAGATCCGCACTTCTTGAATCTATATCTTGGTGTACAGGCTCAAACGCCAATTTGAGAAGCTGGCTGCGACTTCAGACTCCGCCTTTCTAAGGGTGAGTGCAGCACGCAGCGTAGATGATAGAGTAGAGCATAGCCGCGCATACTCGTTTATAGAACTCTCAATGGGTTTTAAATGGGTGTGTGCATAACGCATTGAGCTGCGAGCTGCGTTATGCACACACAAAATTAAAACGCATTGAGAGTTCTATAAGCATGTATGCGCGGCTATGCTCTACTCTATCATCTACGCTGCGTACTGAACGTACCCTAAGGCCTGGGTCATTCAGTGACAGGTTTTTCACCCTAACGTGATATCTATAGAAGAATGCTCCGAAGTTTGTATATGTCCATCTTTACAATAATATTGTAAATGACTATGCATGCCATAATTATATGTTTTGCCAAAGTCCACCTTCGTATGTCAATATAGTGTAAAATGCTTGCTCTATAAATACACGAGTTGAACTCACGAATTAAAATTAATCTCTTATCTTCTTAAGAAACCATTATCCCTGTAAGCAAGGCATCATCATGAGATTGATTTCCAAAGGATAGGTAGTGTTAAATAATCTTTTTCTTTATATCTCTCTTACCTGGGTACAAATGGTTATGTTATCGACGTTTCTTTGGTTCAAAACTTTTTATTAAACAATACTCAAAAGTTCTTTAATTCTCTGCTTTTATTATTTAAACTTTTTACTTAACAGAATCTTCACAAAATCTTAAATTCTTCACTCTAATTATTTAAGCTTTTTGCTTAGCAGAATCTCCAAAAGTCTTAACTTCTTTACTCTAATTATTTAAACTTTTTTTTCTTAACAGAATCTCCAAAATTCTTAAATTCTTCACTCTACTTGTTTAAACTTTTTATTTAACAGAATCTTCACAAATTCTTAAATTCTTTACTCTAATTATTTGAACTTTTTGCTTAACAGAATCTTCACAAAATCTTAAATTCTTCACTCTAATTATTTAAGCTTTTTATTTAACAGAATCTTCACAAATTCTTAAATTCTTTACTCTAATTATTTGAACTTTTTGCTTAACAGAATCTTCACAAAATCTTAAATTCTTCACTCTAATTATTTAAGCTTTTTATTTAACAGAATCTTCACAAATTCTTAAATTCTTTACTCTAATTATTTGAACTTTTTGCTTAACAGAATCTTCACAAAATCTTAAATTCTTCACTCTAATTATTTAAACTTTTTGCTTAGCAGAATCTCCAAAAGTCTTAACTTCTTTACTCTAAATATTTAAACTTTTTTTTTTTAACAGAATCTCCAAAATTCTTAAATTCTTCACTCTAATTATTTAAGCTTTTTATTTAACAGAATCTTCACAAATTCTTAAATTCTTTACTCTAATTATTTGAACTTTTTGCTTAACAGAATCTTCACAAAATCTTAAATTCTTCACTCTAATTATTTAAACTTTTTGCTTAGCAGAATCTTCACAAAATCTTAAATTCTTCACTCTAATTATTTAAGCTTTTTATTTAACAGAATCTTCACAAATTCTTAAATTCTTTACTCTAATTATTTGAACTTTTTGCTTAACAGAATCTTCACAAAATCTTAAATTCTTCACTCTAATTATTTAAACTTTTTGCTTAGCAGAATCTTCACAAAATCTTAAATTCTTCACTCTAATTATTTAAGCTTTTTATTTAACAGAATCTTCACAAATTCTTAAATTCTTTACTCTAATTATTTGAACTTTTTGCTTAACAGAATCTTCACAAAATCTTAAATTCTTCACTCTAATTATTTAAACTTTTTGCTTAGCAGAATCTTCACAAAATCTTAAATTCTTCACTCTACTTGTTTAAACTTTTTATTTAACAGAATCTTCACAAATTCTTAAATTCTTTACTCTAATTATTTGAACTTTTTGCTTAACAGAATCTTCACAAAATCTTAAATTTTTCACTCTAATTATTTAAGCTTTTTGCTTAGCAGAATCTCCAAAAGTCTTAACTTCTTTACTCTAAATATTTAAACTTTTTTTTTTAACAGAATCTCCAAAATTCTTAAATTCTTCACTCTACTTGTTTAAACTTTTTATTTAATAGAATCTTCACAAATTCTTAAATTCTTTACTCTAATTATTAGAACTTTTTGCTTAACAGAATCTTCACAAAATCTTAAATTCTTCACTCTAATTATTTAAGCTTTTTATTTAACAGAATCTTCACAAATTCTTAAATTCTTTACTCTAATTATTTGAACTTTTTGCTTAACAGAATCTTCACAAAATCTTAAATTCTTCACTCTAATTATTTAAGCTTTTTATTTAACAGAATCTTCACAAATTCTTAAATTCTTTACTCTAATTATTTGAACTTTTTGCTTAACAGAATCTTCACAAAATCTTAAATTCTTCACTCTAATTATTTAAGCTTTTTATTTAACAGAATCTTCACAAATTCTTAAATTCTTTACTCTAATTATTTGAACTTTTTGCTTAACAGAATCTTCACAAAATCTTAAATTCTTCACTCTACTTGTTTAAACTTTTTATTTAATCGTTCTAATAAATGATACCGGCCCGTGTCCAGTTTTCGCCCCGCCGCGGATGAAAGTTTAGCCAACACTCTCTAAACATTTAGCACCGTCCGCCGCGGGTTAATTTTAAAACAACACTCAGTTTTTCAAAGTTTTTCCACCGCCGCCGAGCCGTGGACCTTCAAAAACAAATAGGAAAAAAAAACGGTTTCCACGCCGCGCGGTCAAGGTTAAGATCATTCCACGTTAGAAGTTTTTATCATTTCGACCGCCAGAAAAGTTTGGGCTTGTGCAAAGGTAAATGCACACCTTGCAAATCTCACGGTGGAAGTTTTTCCACAAAATGCGCGCGGATCAGGTTGCGTCTGGGAATGTTACATTTTCCGTTGATGTGGATTTTTGTACATTGAATATTTTTTCCGTTAAGGATTTTTGTACATTTGAAAATGGAAATTGGATAATAATTTTCCGTTTAGGATTTGTTGTTCGCAGGGAGCTCATATTGCATCAAATTCATTAAGTGTGAATTTCATGTAAAGGCTCCCTGTATGAAGGGGTATGAGAATTTATCCAAGGATTTCGTTTTTCACCGAGACCCTTAGAAATTCTGTATGTAACAGTAGAATCACCTGCTAAATGAGTCCTATAGTTCCAAAACGTGTCTTTTCCACTTTCCTTACTTTTTCAGAAATGAGGAAAAACTGTTTTTCATATTTCATATTTATATGGGACTAGTTGGGACCCGGTACGCCTCACTGCACCCAACGTTAAAACATTTAAAATTAATCCAAACCTTCAATATTAAACTCTTCTTAACCATTAACGAAAAACGAACTATTCCTATAAAAGTTGGGGACATTAGATTCGGTTCTAACGAATGTCGCTGACTGAGTAAGACGTAAATTCCGTGCTCCGTGTTGTATCCGCTATTTTTTCGCACGACAAGTATTTAATTAACTTTTATTTATTTCACTAGCTTATTTACATATAAGTGATATTTATATTAATAATTATCCTCATTTGCCATGTCGGACAAACCGAAAATTGTGCCCGCGAAGGTGTCCAAAAAACTTCCTTCTTCACAAAACCCGTCCCCAGCTGTAACAAGAGGTGCTATACGGGCGTCTGCCGAAGTCTGCCAGAATGAAAGTTCTGTCGAGGTGCTGCTTGCCGCTTTGGAAGCCCGTTTCTCACAAAAAATTGATAAACTCGCCACCGTTCTACAGCATGCCGAGGAAAAAATCAATGACGTTTGCGCATCCTTGAAAGCATTTAACGAACATCTCGAGTCCATCGAACTTCGTCTAACTGAACGTCTAACCGAGGGTCTAAAGTCCATCGCTGACCAAAACAAAAAACAGCTGGCTGATATTGATGGCAGGATTAGGTCTTTACATCAGAGGGTTTTCTCACTTGAAAACAATCCCCAACCGGCCGATCTTGCTGATGGCCTTCAGATTATCAACTCGCAGTTGGCTGATGATAAACGTCATTTAGATGATTTCCGGCGGACTGAGAGGCTCAGCGACATCATTATTCGTGGCATTCCGGCGAAATCTGATGACTCACCGCTTAAAATTGTCTCCAACCTAGCTTCTTTGATCAACCATCGTCTCTCTGACTTTTGTGTTGGGATGTGTCAGCGTAATGGGCCGAAATTTGAGAAGTGACACCGATTCAATTTAATGACAATTTCACATTTACGCAGCTGTAAAACAATAGGTAGGCTATGAATCTTTGAAACTAATGTGAAGTGAAAAATCCCAAAATAACCAATTTTTTAGATTTTTCATCTGTTCCTATCGGTTTATCCTAATGTTTTTTTCTAAAACCACCACTGTATTGAGATTTGAGGCGAACAAAACAAAAACAAATTATTGAAATCGGTCGAGTTATATTCGAATTTTTGCGGGACTAACGCACGGCATGTATATAGATAAGACACAGTTTGGAGAAATACCCAGTTTTGTTTTATTAAAATGGGCAGGAAAAAAATTTTTTGTACACCCTGATTTTTCAAAAAGTTGAGGAAGTGGTCATAGATTGTAGCAGTGTACCTAACTCAATTTTTGGTTTTTTTGGATAAGACACGATTTGGAACTATAGGACTCAAATGGTAATCCACAGGTATTGTGTAGTTTATATTGGGTGAATGCCGAGTTGGTGCTGGGATGATTCTGTGGTACTGTTCTTCAACACAAACTATGTTTTTTTTAAATAAATTCAACGCAAACACAGATTAACGTATTTACACTACAAATACGCATAATAGTGTAAATACTAGAAAATTTGACAAATCTCACGTGAGATTGAGGGGGGAGGGGTCGAGCCAAATCTCACGACATCTCACCAAGGGGGGGGGGGGTCGAAAAATCGCCAAAAACGCCTCACGTAATTTATGGATGACCCCTAATGTTGTGGGCTGTAATAATTACGGAACAAGAAAGTAAAGATAGGCAAATTATATCTACCCTAAACCACCATCACTACCAACACCACCAGCATCACCACTACCGCCACAACGCACTTACATGAACAATACAAATCATGAAATTCCTGAAAGATGATGGAGGGGCGGTGGAGCTGTCGATATGTATTCCGATGTGAGCATGTTTTTCCTTACGACTGTGAAGAGCTTATCGTTGATCAGGACTCACTATGTAGTTTCGAGTGTGTGCTCCAAGTTGGAATGCGGTTGAAATTTATTCAGTATAGTATGGAATACTTTAATCCTATCGCAGCACGATGTAGGAAAACATAAATATGTGACGGGGGTTTTTCTAGACTGAATCACAAAGGCGAGGAAAGGCAACAAACGAGGCAAAATGAGCAACCAATGAATCAAGCAAGTTGAATGACTATAAACTTTCTTCTAACTTAGTTCTGAATTTTTTTTATTCAAGATTTTTTTCCGTTAACGTTACTAAATAAAGCTCACTATCATTTCATTCTGGGTGATAAGTGCACTGCAGGTTTAGACGGAACAGGCCCTGAATACATTATTTGATTGATTAAGGGTAATTTAAAATGTTGCTACTTGAGTTCAACTTTAGATGAAGATTTTGCTTCAACGCTTATGCTGACTTAATTTGTATTCCTCATTTTGTGTTTTTCAGCTGGGCAACCAGTTTCTTGGTGCTTGTGTAAGGTTGAATTCTCCTGTATACAACAACTAATTTCGAAAACCGAAAGCGCGTTAACACATGAGAAAACATATTTGTCACTCCAGCGGAATTCCCTATGAGTTACTAATTCGGATGGAATTTTTTCTCTGTTGAAATTCGATTCCATGCGGAGTTCTCGATAGGGCTGAATATGTCGGCACCCACAGCTTGCATGAGAACACTAATGACAATGGACAGTGAGTTATAAAGATGGCAGCAAGTAAGAACTTGGTCGTTGCAAGTACAACATTTGCCCGAAAAGATATCCATAAAGCCTGAATATCTCCTGGTGGAACGACTCGCAATCAAATAGAACATGTGTTGATAGACCGCCGCCACCTTTCGGCTCTGATAACGGTATGATCGTACCGAGGTGCCAACTTCGACTCTTCGAGAGTGCATTACAACGCTGAAAAGCTTTGTATCTGCTGATCAGGATCGAATCAACACAGCTGCTCTACGCAATGATATGGCCAGAAACAGCTACAGTCAGGCGTTAGATCTCGCGCTCAGAAGAGGGCGTCGACGAGAGCTGGACCCGCCTTAAAAATACTGTCATTATTACTACTGATTCCATCTTAGGCAGAAGTCGTAGAGATCGGAACGACTGCACAGTGGTCCCGCGTCCATACAAAAGTGCGACAAAAATCTAAACTGATTGATGGATGGTTTTTAATGAATGAAACTAATAAAGTATATATCATAAAAAATATATATTTGTAGAAAAGGAAGAAAAGTGCACAGAATCAACTAAAAGTAACATTAGGTACGCAAAAAAAAGGTCATACAGTAAAACAATGAAAATACTTCAACTTAAATTAAAAAAATTCTTCTGAAACTATTATAAAAATACATTATTTATTAATTACGCGTACATATTAAAATTGGAATCAGCTAATAGCAGTAAAAAATAACATTAAAAAGTTAATAAATCTAAAACATCTTTGGACAGAATAGAGTTTTTTTTCTTAGGTAATATTCGGAGCCCAGTAATTAGTGGGTCTGAGCTCAGGAGGAGCCGATTTAATAAATCAGTATTTGTGTGTTTTCGGGACATTTTACGAGTATGTTGAAGCCTAAATGATTTTATATCTTTGTTTTTTGCTTCTGCGGCTTCCTCAGATAATTCACCAATAGATAATAGCGCATGATCAATAACATAAGACCCATGCACTAATATCTTGTGAATCGAAGGAGGCAAGTAATACCAGGGAAAGGCTTCAACTAGTCGCTTGGCGGTTTCAATAGCAAAAACTTTAAATTTTTCTGAATTGATTCTAAACCCTGACGATAAAGCTTGCAAGATGGTTGCACATCTTTCAATAAGTTCTTTATCTATCTTAGTTATTTCTGCCGATATATCTGGGTTCGCAAAAAATTTCCTAGCCGTGTTTCCGTCATTAGACGTCCCACTACCCCCCGCTTTCGGTTTATCTATTATCAGACCAAGCTTTTCCCTAAACTGACTTTGAATATAATTTTTTTTTTCTTGAAGTTTTACTTTATCTTCCTGACACCTAATCTGCCATTTCTTAATATCTAACCTATAGGAAACATGAATAAAGAACTCGAAAAACCTAATCCATGAATGCAATGGAGATAAACCGAAAGCATACCGTTGTTCGTTGACAGGTCTTTTTAAGCAAGCATCTATATCGTTCATTTCTTTTAGGGACGCCTGACAAATGTAACATTTTGTCGAAGAAGTTCCGCTTAACGCATTGCAAACCTTTCCATCAACCATAGTTAATTGTAAATTATGGTTAATTGCCAATTTTCTATCGTTCACAGAGACTTCAGTACTTTGCAATGCGTTAATTTTTTCAATGAAGTACTTTTCTTCTTCAACAGATACTTTAGTTGTCTCCTTTTTATGCTGAAACCTAATTGGTCGGCAGTACCGTGTTGACGAAGGACGAGGATTTTTCCAAATGATTTTACTATCATCGTCCTTAGTATTTGCTGACAGTTGAAGCGGGACATAGGAAGTAACAAACAAATTGCTATCACCTGTGGTAACAGGATCGGAAAATGCTTGCTTATATTCGCTATGTCCGCTACTTCCATCAAATCCCCACTTTCCAATTAAAACAAACTCATTACAGTTATCGGGCACAGAATCAACTACCTCTCTTTGTGACTCTACAATACGAGAAGCTGTGTGGTCTAGCAATGATTGTAAGTCAATCTCAGCTGAAGACTCCGTCACAGTAATTCTATCTGGCTTTGGATAACAACGCTTTTTCGCTTTCAAAATGTTTTGGTAGCTTGGCAGTAAGCTTTGACCTATTTTTAAATTGACAAAATTCTTGATTAAGACATATTGATGTTTTGTCAATTTCGCTTCTACTATCAGCGATAATACTTCGTCTGGATTCACAGGTTCCATCGCTTCTGAAACGATAGAGACAGTGTCGCTCAACGCTTGAGCTGCAGATTGGTCAACTTTTGACAGTTCCACTACTCTTCTCTGTTTTGTGCGTTTCGAGCACTCAGCAAAATCCTTTCTTGGCCTTCCACGTTTTGTACCACTTTTCTGTACTTTAAACTTAGATTGAAAATCCGTTTCCAAAACCACAGTTTCTTTAGTATTTAACCACGTGGAATGTTGTTGTATAACTCTGTCTTTCATACTATGATTTTTGCGCCAGTAGTCCACAATTTTTGCGCATAAATAGTTGACTCGAGAAACTAAGTTTTCCAAGTTAATATTTTCTTTATCTTCTATGGGTAAGCTTCCAATTAGGTAATCACAAACGTGACGTGTTCTTTCAGTAAAAGTAAACATTCTCCCCGCATAACCAAGCCAAATATCAAATACATGCATACGTGAGAACACGCACTTTTGGGATGTACCTATAAAAAGAACAAATTACTATGAGGTTACAAAAAAAATACGTAAATTTGCCTAGACGCATGTGCAGGCGATTGCTACGAAACGTCTAAACGGCCATTTAACATTAATTACTTAAAATGGGGAGAAAACGGGAGGAAAAGTGTTACTTTTACATTGAAATAACACTTTCAGCTTTTACTTAATACAATTTTTAGTTAAGTATAAATGGAGGGAAGTAACTATATGACTCAAAGAAAATATTAGTTAGCTCAAAATTTTATCGAAATATTGTGCTGCGTAGCAATCCCATAAATACCGTGCATAGCACAAACACAAACATAAAAATTTACTAGAATATTCTAAATACCTTGTACCTCGACTTCCATACTATAAACAACTTCACACAAATAAAATAATTCTAAGAAATGTTAAACATAGAACAGAGTGCACTAATGTATCACTGATAATGGCGGTAACTTTTTAAGATGCGCACGCATTGGATGACGAAATTGGAATGAATACAATTGTTTCATTGCAACATATTTATAGTTCCGTAAACTTCAAACTTTGTAGATGATAGGAAAGTTTCTAATTGTGAAAAATATCACCATACACTTTTTTATTTTTGTCGTATGGGCTGGACCACTGTGGACTGGTTCGATAATGAATGCAAGCTGGCAACTGAACGTAAGAATGTTGCTCACCGAGCAATAGTCTCAGAGAGCACGAGCACGCGAAGAGAAATATAAAGAGCTCAGGAAAGAAGAAAAGAGAATTCACAGACGAAAAAGGAAGCCGACTCTGACAAGGGGACGGTCTGGCCTGCCTCCTTTTCAACCTGGCGTGGGAGAAAGTGATCCGAAATTCGGGCGTGACATCAAGGGGCACAATCCTCCACAAGTCTACCCAATTACTGACAAACGCAGACGACATTGACATCACTGGAAGAACATCAACAGCTGTACAAGAAGCTTTCACCCTGATTGAGCGGGCGGTAGAAAATCTGGGACTGCACCTCAACGAAAGCAAAACAAAGTACATGGTGGACTCGTCTCCAAGAACAGCTAAGATTGGTCCCACAACAAAAGTAGAGGAATGCGAGTTTGATGTGGTAAAATCATTTACCTACTATGGGTCAATAGTACATAGAAGCCGACAATAGCATGAAACCAGAAATACGCGCACGACTGCTAAAAGCCAACAAAGCCTACTATAGTCTGTCAAGGCTCTTCAAATCCAAGCATCTAACCATAACATCTAAACTTTTACTATATAAGACGATGGTCTTACCGGTTCTCGCATATGCATCCGAAAGGTGGATTCTTAGCAAAACGCACTCTAACTGTACCGGCACAATGTAGCTCCTTGCTTATAACAGCAAGGTTGGCTGCAATCATTCTTGGTCATGCTTCCATCATCAGCAGCCTTGAAGAACTGACTATGGAAGCAATCGCCGACATAAAAAAATTCCGGAAAAACTCATCCTCCCTAATCCTCCGAAATAATCGTTAGGGGGGTGTTATGCCGGTCACACAGTAAACGCTAGCTCGCCGGAAGGGGTCGTGGGGGCGTGACCGGACCGATACCTACACGGTTCACCACTTACCTATTTGTCGCTGTGAGACCTCTTCATGTTTTTCCCTATCTTCGGTCACTCCGTACAGAGCTCCATGATTGATATCTAAAGAATCGTGGGACCTGTAATGAAATCGAACCAACGACGAGAGAATCCCAGAGAAGAAAGCTATCCAACCATCCTGGAAACAAAAAAACTTAGTACTGCATGCTTAGTAATAAGGTAGACAGTGTAAATACAACTTCCAAATGCATATATTAGTTTAAATTTGCTAATACAAGTTCAATAAATATTTAACGAATTTAACAACAAACTGTTGACAAAAAGAATTTTAATATGTGTTGTCTATGAAGAAGTATAGTGGGTACGAAAAGGACTCACAATAGTATTACACTTGAAAACAAAAAAGGAAAGGACAACGTCGCTTTGGCCAAATCGATGCATCAGATGACGAAAGTTGCAATACTAACCAAGGCACGATTCCCAGCTACTTCAGGCAATTGCCGTTCAAACGGAATTGTACCGGGAAAAAAGCAAAGTCAAGTACTTTTTCACACCCCATAAAAATGGACAGTGTATAATAGTTTAACTTTAAAGTTGTTAATATAATTTTTGTTTGAATTAAGTTAGGTGATAACGTGTAAATGTATTTAGTTGTAGCAATATAATTAAAAATTGGATATATACATATGTATTTACTAAAGTTAATAATGTAAATAGGTTAAAAGTAACCAATATAATAATAGTGTAAATATATATTATAATTGAATTAATATGAAAAAAATATAAATATATTTATCTTCCGATAAATATGTCTTGTACTCCCACGTCTGGAAAGGCTCTGAAATTTATGTTAAACCACAAACGGAATTAATATGTGATTTTTTTTTCTTGTGTGAGGTACTGGGTCCATAGGTACTGCGGCTTAGACTTGAATAATCGAGCAGGGACTCTTCGAATAAAGAAACCCATTCACAGAGGACGTGGAGAGCAGACTCATCCTCCTCCAGTTAAAGCCTGCAGGTGCGGTCCTCCGCTTTTCCTATCCTCTATAAGTGGTAATTTAGGGCGCAGTGTCCGGTAATCAAGCCAACAAGTGTCCTGACATCGTTTCTATTGCGCCCTAACAATTTCTTGGCCGTGTTAGCAGACGGCCCAGGAAGGAACCGCTTAGAGTTGGCCAGTCCAGGCGCGGTATGTTTCATCAAAGTCCGATCGGCTAGGGCCCTTCGCAGCAAGCTGGTAGGTGCTCCGATAGCCGGCTCTGGACCGATGAATGCAATGTCAGGGCCCTGCTTAGCTAGGGCATCCGCTTTTTCATTGCTTTTGAAGCCCCGATGTCCGGGGACCCAGACAAGGGTAACTTGATTGAGAACGCCCAGCTCACCAAGGGCACGTTGGCAGTCCCAAACTAATTTAGACTTGGTCCTACGGGACCTTATCGCCCTAATTGACGCTCACGTGTCAGAGAAGATAAAGATCCGTTTATTTTGGTAGGCCTTTCTTAAGTTCTCATGAGTGCATGCCAGTATAGCGTACACCTCTGCTTAGAAGACAGTTGCTAGGGTGTATAAGCTTATCGCTCTACTGAATCTGGGGCTTTCGCTCCAGATTCTGGCGCCCACACCTGTCTCTTTTTTGGAGCCATCCGTGTACCATACTAGTCCACCCGGCGATACCTTAGGAAAGGTCCAGGTTAGCCTGTCTTGTATGTGCACAGAGGGTTGCTTAAATTTTGAGATTTTGAAAGGCATGCAATCGGAGAGCATCCCCGCTTCCGAAATCCCTTTTATAATGTTGATAATTGTAGAATGTTCTCGCTCGAGACCAGCGCCCAGATAGCCATTCGCTTGCAGCCGCAGCGGTACGTTTATCGCAGATTTCTCTACCTCAAGGTGGAGTGGTACCAGATTGAGGAGAGTCTCCAGTGCTGCCGTCGGGGAAGTGCGGATGGCTCCAGTGATGGAAAGGCAGGCCATTCTTTGAATTTTGCACAAATTGGTTATGAAACCCTTAAGCGCCGTTCTGTCGCACCAAACTAAAGCTCCATAAGTTACCATGGGCCTGACGATGGTGGTGTATATCTAGTACATGGTTTTCGGCTGCAAACCCCATGTGGAGCCACAAGCTCTGCGGTAAGCCCACAGGGATCTGCGCGTTCTGCTCATCAGAGTATCCATGTGCTGGTTCCAGTTTAGCTTGGCATCTAACGTCACTCCTAAATATTTGGCTTGTTGTGAAAAGCCTATAGTTCTACCTGCGAGTGTCGGCTCCGAAAGCCCCGGTAGTGATCGTTTCCTGGTAAAAGGAACGAGAATCGTCTTGTCGGGATTGACTTTTAGTCCTACGCTGTCGCACCAACTAGATACTACATCTAGTGCCTGCTGCAGACGTCTTGACATCGCTCCTTCAGTTTCGTCCGTTACTACGATGACGATATCGTCTGCGTTGCCTTGGGCGAAAAAGTTGCGGCCGTTGAGTAGTTCCAGAAGTTCATCTACAACAAGGCACCACTGAAGGGGGGATAAAACTCCACCCTGCGGACAGACTTTTGCTATAGTGCCCTCCAGAGACCCCTCAACATGTGAAACCATTAGTTTGCGAGTTCTCAGCATAGAGTCGATCCAGTTGCAGAAAGTGCTACTTAGACTTCGTCTACTTAGAGCCCTAGCTATAGTATCAAAGGATGTGTTGTCGAAGGCTCCTTCGATATCGAGGAAGGCCGCCAGTGCAACTCCTTTGTTTAGTGCTGCGTCTTCCAGCTTGAGCACCAGATTGTGCAGTGCGGTCTCAGTGGACTTGCCCGCCTGGTACGCATGCTGTTAGGAGCTTAGTGGTTGGCGCTGAAGATAAGTTTCCCTTATCACCCTGTCGACAATTTTTTCCATTGTCTTCAAGGCAAAAGACGAGAGACTTATCGGCCTGAAAGCTTTAGCCGAGGTGTAGTCCGAACGCCCTGGCTTGGGTATAAATGTTATGTTGACGTTCCTCCAGACAGATGGGATATAACCATGTACGAAGGAAGCCCTGAATATTTTGCATAATAAGGGAGTTACCAGGTCGCAGCCCTCCCGTAACATAATGGGATAGATCCGGTCTGCTCCAGGGGACTTGTATGGTTTAAACGATCCTATCGCCTCCCTAATTGCTTCGTGATTAAACACGGCGTTTGCTTCTGTCCAGGCAGCTTTGGTCGCTTTAGAAAGTGAGCCTGTTAGTTCCCCTGCAGTAGCTGTATTCCCATTTGAGTAAATGATTGTGCCTGGGAAGTATGCCTGGAGCAATATTATCAAGGTTTCTTCCCTAGACTGTGTGAATCGGTATTCCTAATAGCTCCGAGATCTCCCGATGTGCCCTTTAATAAAGCTTTGTGGATTTTGCTGAGTCTCGAATGTCTTCGATACTCTCGCAGAAATTCCTCCAGCCTTTTCTTTTTGCTCGTCTGATCGACCTATTATAGGTGGTTAGCGAGCTTTTATAACTCTCCCAGTTGCCGCTCTTCTTGGCTGCGTTGAATAGCTTCCTCGTGGCGGATCTCAACTTGGAAAGCTCATTATTCCACCATTTGTGATTACGTCGCGTCGTGGCACAAAAAAACAGTACAATAAACAACAATAGTTCTGCTATTTGCGCATTCAATTCCACTTTAAATTTTCAAGAAATTAAATGTCAAATTATATCAATTCCGTGCCTTCCTATTCATTTTTGCCCCAATGCGATTATCGGTGGTCCCAAGAAACAACATTCGCTTGATTTCCCCCGATCAAGCTCACTGAAGTTTTATTGTGCAGCAAAATCAAAAAATTTAATCGTCTTTGCAAGTCCTCCCGATTTTCTTTGCTCTTGTTAAAATCAAGAGAATATAGTTATTTGTAACTTTCATGAACAACACTGGATATTCGGTAATGGTCGCCAAATCACGTCACATATAGTTATTGAGTAATAAATTTTCAAGCGCCAATTTCCACATTGAGTTTTTCATGCGATCATTTAACTTATTATATCACCTATTTCTGGCTGAGCAGCTCGGTCACCTCCAGTTCTGTCAAATGGCTCCCTGCACTAACCGCCCTCTTTGCTTCCGAATTCTCCAAACAGAATCTCCTTACAAAAGATGGTAAAGAAACTACCACAATTTCGGAATTATAAATTTGAAAATTCACTTAAACGAATCGATATATCACAATTTTAGTTGCTGTAACAATCAATAAATGCAACTATCCGAGCTCCAGGACTAATTTTTGGTTCTCATGCTTCAGTTCTAACACAGACTTTATGCCGCCTTTATCGGGCAAATCTAATCACTGTTTAGTTGTTCACTGCTCAATACAGACTGTCAAACATTTTTCATTTTTTTCTCACCAGAATTTTGTTTAATTTCCGTCGCCTACTTTGTAACAATTTTGAATCTCGGCCGCACAGTGTTGTTGTTTTAATTATGAACTGTCCGAAATTTCCGGAAGATGGGGGAATAATCAAAGGGGAGAAATAACCGACCGTTACATAACCTCTTGGCGGTGTTCGAGAGGAAAATACTTCGGAGGATTGTTGGCCCTTATGTGAGGACAGACGATTCCGGAGACTCTACAATGAGATCTACGAGCGCTATCGCGGCATAGATGTTGTGAAGAAAATAAAGCTCCGCAGACTCCGGTGGGCAGGACATCAAGCTCGTATGAGTGAAGATGAGCCTGCTCGGAAAGTTCTCTGCGGTAAGACCTATGGGGTGCGACAGCTAAGAAGACCCGACCTCCGCTGGAAGGATGGCGTAGGCCAGGACGCTCAGAGCTTAGGGATGCCAAACTGGATGACATCGGCTCATAATCGGGACCGGTGGAGAGAACAGTTGCGACTCTCAAGGGGCCAGAACCGGATCCCGGTTGTAGAGCCGTTAAAGAAGAAGAAACTCTTTAATGCAAGCGCTCTGGCAACAAAAACTTATAGTTCATCAAGAAGAACTTTACTCCGCCCACTAGCCTTTCTTTAGCTAAAAGGGAGAGGTGTTAACAGAAAGCAAATCGAAGGCCGATTTATTAGCATATCTGTTCGTCTCGCATTCTTCTCTTCCCGACACTGCATGCCTCAACTCAATGGGCAGGTTTTCTACTGTTATGTATATAGGTGTGTCAAGGAGCTTGATGTTAAAAAATTCACTGACCCCGACATTGACCCAATTGTCCTAAATACATGCTCCCCATCTTTAGAAAAACCTCTACTCTTCGCCCTATCATACTCCTCCGGGGTTTATTCAGACTCTAATGTTCAACCCATACTGAAGAAATATGACCCAAGAAACCCCTCCAACTACTTACTTCTATTCTCTCCAAAACTATGGAGACGATCCGCAACAAAAAGCTCATAAGGTACCTAGAGTGCAACCAAATCCCAAATGACAGACAGTACGACTTCAGACCAAAAAGGCCACCGGGGACCATTAAGTATCTGACAGGACACTCCAACCAATTTGGTGAGCTCGGTTTGGTTGCTCTTGATATCTCCAATAGAGTTGAGCCGGACTTACACGAGGCACTATATTTGTCCCTTACAGGATGGTAAATTGTATTGAGGCTTAAATTTTTTAAATGTTCCGGTTCAAAAATAATATCCTACTTGGTATATGAGCCTGAATCGAGATACATTAAGCGAGGTGTGATTGTAAATTACGTAGTGGAGAGACATTTCTTACTTCTTTTGCGCCGATAAAATATACAATTTAACTGAGCCGTGGTTAGATTGTAAATACGAACTGGAGAGACATTTCTTACATTTTTCGAGGGAGTGAAATTTTGTACTGGAGAGGTAATTCTTACATTTTTCGAGGGAGGGGCGGAAACAATTGCCCTCCAGCGGACTCTGTTTTGTACGACAGCTTTCAGTTCTGACCAGGATCTCCCAGTTGTGGCGGCCTCTGTTAATAGGGTTCTCCTCCAAGTTGTTCTAAGTCTTCCTACTCGACGCGTTCCTTGCGGATTCCAGTGGAGGGCCTGTTTGGCTAGATTGTCGTTTTCGCGTCGCAAGGTGTGGCCAATCCAATTCCATTTCCTTCGCCTGATTTGGTCGTCTATCCTTTCTTGGTCGGCACGGCACAATAGTTCTTCATTTGAAATTCTATCTTGCCAGCGGATTTTTAGGATACGACGGGCATCTATTGATAAAAACTTGTAGGCGCCCTGTGATGAATTGGGTGACTTTCCATGTTTCGCAACCTTACAAAATAACTGCCTTAACGTTGGAGTTGAACAGCCGCAATTTGGTGTTAATTGAGATCTCCGTTGATCTCCATATGTGAGAGAGGCATGCATATGCGCTTCGTGCTTTATTTATTCTGGAACTGACGCCTTCTTCTGCACCGCCATGTTTGGTAATAATGCTACCGAGGTAACAGAATTTATTCCACGTCACGGTTATTCAGCGCTGTGCGTTCAATGATGTTTGCATTTGCATTTATCCGCATTTCCTTAGTTTTAGTCGGATTTAGCCTTAAGTCTGCTGATCTACTTTCTGTTGCCAAATTGTTTAACATGTTTTTAAGGTCCTGGTGTCTGTGGGCCAGCAAGCAGATATTATCCGCGTTGTCGAGATCCTTAAGGCGGTCTAGCCATCCCCATTGAATGCCACCTGTCGCTGCCATCTAGAGCGCTGACAAGAATGTCATTTATTACTTTAAGAAATAGTAATGGTGAAAGTAGGCATCCTTGTCGCACTCCTGAGCTCACTTCAAAGCTGTCGGATAGTTTTCCATTGTGAAGAACTCTGCATTTAGAATTGTTGTAAAGAGCTTTTATTAATTCTATTATTTTATCAGGCAATCCCCGTTGCCGTAGTGCCTGCCATGTAAAGCTCCTATTGACCGAGTCGAACGCTTTCTCATAGTCTACAAAAGCAGGGTAAAGGGTGGATCGGAATTCAGTAGACTGCTCCACTATGATTCTCAAGGTGTTAATATGGTCCATACAGGAGCGGCCTTTTCTGAATCCAGCCTGCTGTCTTCTAAGCGTTCGATCTTCTGCCGCTCTTATCCTTGATAATAATGTGTGGGACAAGATTTTTCCCACAGTAGAAAATAGACAGATGCCTCTTCAGTTGTCAGATATTGTTAGATCCCCCTTTTTGGGTATTTTGACTATGATACCTTCCGTCCAATCCTCAGGGAAGGTACAGGTGTTCCATGCTATTTCCAGGATTGGCTGTAGCGCATCTACTATGAGGCTTGGGTCGGCTTTCAACAATTCTGGCGGGATGCCATATTAGAATTAAACTCGCAAAAAAGCTCTTCATTGGTATTTATTCTTTCTTTTTTTAATTTGCTTGTTTTTATCATTTTGGCATTACAATAGCACCGCGCCTCATATGAAGTATGACATGGTACTGGCTCAAAAGAAAATATGAGTGTGCGTTGGACCACACGTTAGAAGTGAAAACTTCTATGGCCGGCCAGTCTATATTTCCAAATCAATCTTAATATTACAATAGGATAAGGATTGTTTATATATATATATATATATATATATACATAATATATACCTATATTTTTATATTTACTATAACTATACTTACATGAGAAAGATTGATGGATACAGACATTGTAACGTCAATTTAGGATAACTAATTTAATGCAGTCAAAAGTAGTTACTCACTTCCTATAAATATAATGAACGATGTACATACATTGTTGGTATCCGATGAGTCGCGTGGAAGGCTAAACCAAGCTTCGGAAATGCACGATTAAACTTTATACCCACATACTAATTTTCAAATATGTGGATTTCTATGGCCATAGTACATAGTGAATAGTACATAGTGCATACATTGTAAATAGTACATAGTACATAGTAAATGGTACATAGTATATAATACATATTGCATTATACATAGTACATAGAACATAGTACATAGTACATAGTACATAGTACATAGTACACAATACATAGTATATAGTACATAGTAAATAAGCATAATATACAGTACATAGTGCATAGTAATAGTACATAGTATATAATACATAATGAATTGTACATAGTACATAGAACATAGTACATAGTACATAGTACATAGTACATAGTACATAGTACATAGTACATAGTACATAGTACATAATACATAGTATATAGTACATAGTAAATAAGCATAATATACAGTACATAGTGCATAGTAAATAGTACATAGTATATAATACATAATGCATTGTACATAGTACATAGAACATAGTATATAAGCATAATATTTAGTACATAGTAATATTTAGTAATATTTAGTACATAGTACATAGTAAATAGTACAGAGTACATAATACATAGTATATAGTACATAGTAAATAAGCATAATATTCAGTACATAGTACATAGTAAATAGTACAGAGTATATAATACATAATGCATTGTACATAGTACATAGAACATAGTACATAGTACATAGTACATAGTACATAGTACATAGAACATAGTACATAGTACATAGTACATAATACATAGTATATAGTACATAGTAAATAAGCATAATATTCAGTACATAGTGCATAGTAAATAGTACATAGTATATAATACATAATGCATTGTACATAGTACATAGAACATAGTACATAATACATAGTATATAGTACATAGTAAATAGTGCATAATATACAGTACATAGTGCATAGTAAATAGTACATAGTATATAATACTTAATGCATTGTACATAGTACATAGGACATAATACATAGTACATAGTACATAATACATAGTATATAGTATATAGTAAATAAGCATAATATACAGTACATAGTGCATAGTAAATAGTACATAGTATATAATACATAATGCATTGTACATAGTACATAGAACATAGTACATAGTACATAATACATAGTATATAGTACATAGTAAATAGTGCATAATATACAGTACATAGTGCATAGTAAATAGTGCATAGTAAATAGTACTTAGAACATAGTACATAGTACATAGTACATAGTACATAGTACACAATACATAGTATATAGTACATAGTAAATAAGCATAATATACAGTACATAGTGCATAGTAATAGTACATAGTATATAATACATAATGAATTGTACATAGTACATAGAACATAGTACATAGTACATAGTACATAGTACATAGTACATAGTACATAATACATAGTATATAGTACATAGTAAATAAGCATAATATACAGTACATAGTGCATAGTAAATAGTACATAGTATATAATACATAATGCATTGTACATAGTACATAGAACATAGTATATAAGCATAATATTTAGTACATAGTAATATTTAGTAATATTTAGTACATAGTACATAGTAAATAGTACAGAGTACATAATACATAGTATATAGTACATAGTAAATAAGCATAATATTCAGTACATAGTACATAGTAAATAGTACAGAGTATATAATACATAATGCATTGTACATAGTACATAGAACATAGTACATAGTACATAGTACATAGTACATAGTACATAGTACATAGTACATAGTACATAGTACATAATACATAGTATATAGTACATAGTAAATAAGCATAATATTCAGTACATAGTGCATAGTAAATAGTACATAGTATATAATACATAATGCATTGTACATAGTACATAGAACATAGTACATAATACATAGTATATAGTACATAGTAAATAGTGCATAATATACAGTACATAGTGCATAGTAAATAGTACATAGTATATAATACTTAATGCATTGTACATAGTACATAGGACATAATACATAGTACATAGTACATAATACATAGTATATAGTATATAGTAAATAAGCATAATATACAGTACATAGTGCATAGTAAATAGTACATAGTATATAATACATAATGCATTGTACATAGTACATAGAACATAGTACATAGTACATAATACATAGTATATAGTACATAGTAAATAGTGCATAATATACAGTACATAGTGCATAGTAAATAGTGCATAGTAAATAGTACATAGTATATAATACATAATGCATTGTACATATTACATAGGACATAATACATAGTATATAGTACATAGTAAATAGTGAATAATATACAGTACATAGTGCATAGTAAATAGTACATAGTATATAATACATAATGCATTGTAAATAGTACATAGGACATAATACATAGTACATAGTATATAGTACATAGTAAATAGTGCATAATATACAGTACATAGTGCATAATATACAGTAAATAGTGTGTAGTACATAGTACATAATACATAGTGCATAGTACATAGTGCATAGTACATAGTGCATAGTACATACCACATACTACATAATTCATAATACCTAGCACATAGAACATAATAATTAGTACATAGTTCATAGTACGTAGTACACAGTACATAGTCCATAATACACAATACTTAATATATAATATTTAATGCATATATAATATTAAATATATAATATTCAATATATAATATTTAATATATAATATTTAATATATATTATACTAGTTGGGACCCGGCGCGCCTATGCTGCTCCCATAAGCCAATAGTAGTAATAAGGTGATATGAATTTTAATATACAGTAGGAGAGTTTGAAAAAGGCAATTTTTTGATATTTTTGATTCCAAATAAAATGTGAAACTATTAGGGATCTGACATTTTGATCGAGACAATAAACACCATCCATTGACATGGCATTTTTCGAGATATGAATTTTCATACACAAATAAATGGACCGCTTATTTTCTATATTTTGGATAGCTGGGACCCGGTGGGCCTCGCTGCACCCAACGTTTAAACATTTACAATCAATCCAAACCTTCAATATTCGACTCTTCTTAACCATTAGCGAAAAACCAACTATTCCTATAAAAGTTGGAGTCATTCGATTCAAAATACATTTATTTGAACTATGACCAAAATTGCCTGTGTATTCTGTTAAAACCATGAACGTTAAAAGATTTGAAATTAATGCAAACAGCAGCATCCAGCACTCGAAATTCGAGGGCCATTTTCTATAGCTTTTTTTAATTTAAATCTAGAAGTCTTCAATAACAAAATTTTTCGAGAACAATAGAACAAAATCGAAAAATGAAACAAAAAACCTACTTTTATTTTCTCTTATATTGCGAAATTGTGCTCGTGTGCACATGTGAAATTAATGCAAATATTGAAAATCAAACTATTCGCAATAACTAAGGAAAGAACCAATACTTATTTCTGTAAAATTTGGAGACATTAGACACATCCTTAAGACATCTAAAATTAATCCAAATCTTCAAAATTCAACTCTTCAACAAACATTTATAACCATTAACGAAAAACCAATTATTCCTATAAAAGTTCGCGAGTTTGGATATTGGTTTGTTTGTCCAATTCTGCGAAGTATGTCTTCAGTATTTTTCCCACAAAACCGACGGTTCTGTTGAGTATCATGTCGTCAATATATTTGCGAACAGTTGACGAATGTTATTCGGCGTGGATGCAAATGCTGCATCAGTAAGTGCCAGATCCCAATGATTGTCGTCTTCCAGCAATTGCAGCTCGCTACATGCATCTTGAAATGTATTGAATATTTGACCATTGACTGTTCGTAAAAATTCGAAAGACGTTGGTCCTGGAACATTCAGCAACAACAAACGCAAAAAGAAACATTCACGTTGTTTTGGATGTACTGTGTAAAGTCGTCCCAATATCTTTGCTTTCAATACGCGTACGATAGTTGGCTGTGGTTCGCCTTGTCTACGTGGCTTCCATTTTTTACCTGATTTGTTCCATGTATAATAGCGTGAGACGTCGGTATATAACAATGTTGTTGCGAATTGTCCGAAAATATCAGGTTTTTGGTACTGTGTGAAAAATTCAGTAAGTGTAGTTTTTGGTGGCTGGAAAGCTCCTTGAGCATTTTCTTCAGTGAAATATACACGTTCACCGTTTTCAAGATGTACCGCAATCTGAGGCATAATGCAAAAACTCGACATTTATACATTTTCTTATTAACACTTTATTTAATCGCACCAATTAAAAGCTTTTACGCATTTTTCGGTGGAAGTATAGAAAGAACAATGGATGCTAATATTTTACAGGTTTCCCAATGTTCACAAATATTTTTATTTTGTATATAAATTATATGTTTCTTAACTGTTGTGTTTTTGCGGGCTAAAGTAGTTATAGTATATAGTCCATAGTATATAGTACATAGTACACTGTACACACTGTACATACTGTACACACTGTACATACTGTACACACTGTACACACTGTACACTCAGTACACTCAGTACACTCAATACACTAATTCATACGTTGTCACTCGTAAAAATCGGAGTGCTTTTTTAAAGCTAACGGTTTTTTATATGTACATGACAATTAAAATTAATCAGTGAAACATTGGAATTCTCAATATTTCGACAACAGCTTCGCTTATCTGGACCAAAATTATCCTATCTTTCAATCTGGAACCAACCCTACACATTCCCAAATGTTCATTTAAATCTGTTGGGCGGTTTCGGAGATTAGCGTGTACAAACATTGTGACACGTAGTTTTTATATATTAAGATAATTCATACTACATAATTAAAACTAAAACTCCCAAAGGAAACATTTTTCTCACGTGATGGTACGCAAAAAAAGTGTGCGTGATGGCACACAAAAAAGTACGCGTGATGGCACACAAAAAAGTGCGGGTGACGCGAGTTTTTAGTTTTTTCCCCAGGCCAAAAAGTGCCCAACGTGCCTATAGAAGTTTTCACTTCAAAAAGAGGCACCTCTTACAAACTCATTTTATAATCGTGTCCTACCGAACACTAATCTCTAAGGCTTTTGATAGATTTCGGCTGCTCTGTTAGTTAAACTCCCTCAGTTCTGAAGAACGGGATCGAG
This sequence comes from Thereva nobilitata, assembly GCA_963855945.1. Taxonomy (NCBI): domain Eukaryota; kingdom Metazoa; phylum Arthropoda; class Insecta; order Diptera; family Therevidae; genus Thereva; species Thereva nobilitata. The sequence goes on from OY979694.1 coordinate 142,581,365, forward strand.
AATTTTCTCTCCGGACATTCAATCAAGGTAGTAAATATTGGATGGCATCAAATCCTAGCCCAACTCTGCCGGTGTCCCCCAGGGGTCAATTTTATTACCCAATCTTTTTCTAATCTTCAAAAATAAACTAAGTTTGTCCCATCCAACCCACTTCACATTTTCGCTGATGATGGTACCCTGCGTTACTCATACGCCTTTGATAATGCACGGCAAGGGCACACGAGTAGTAGTCATTGCAATCACATTAAAAAGGGGTTCCAAATGGCAAATCGTCCCGGAGCTCTGTCAGTGTACGATAGTTCGCCACTGAAACTTCTTACACCACTTTCCTATATCTATTAATTAAATTTATCACCGATCTCAGTCTCTAATTGTAACACTTCCGCTCATGGGTAATAAAATAGCAGAAACCCCATAAAACAATATTTACAGTCGTTCATTCTTCAAAGTAATCTCCATTTTCGTTTTTATTACAACAAAATGTACCGCTGCAAAGTCAATAATTAAATCAATTACATTGAATTTCGAAATAAACCAAATGCACTCTGTCCAATGACCCTTGATCAGATTGACTAAAAGCAAAATGAACTGATTTCTGGTTAAGCGAGCAAAGATTTTACCAAAAATAGATTTTTTCGACACTAAACACTTCACTCGTCATTAGTATTAAATCAGTTTGTAATGAAATGAAGACAAATCGAAGATAGAGCACACCCATGATGACGTTTGGGGGAGAACGTTATCTAATCAGGATTGACTCTGGCTTCGGCTCTGTGTGTTGTCTTAAGTCACAAAACGTTAAGTAAACAATTACTGACGGGGGTACGATGAAATGCCGGTGACTTCAAATGGCGCAAGTGTAGACATTGTAATCGAAGCATAGGGAGGGGTTTGCTTGTTTATGTTTACTCAGTACGCGTTTTAATAAAAAAAAGTGTACCCAGGACAACATAAGCAATACCTTGTGTAAACACAGCTCTGGGATAATCTTAGCGCTTTAATGCATATATGAAGGTAAACTTAGATACAAGAATGAGAAACAGGATTGTATTCTGTAAATGCAAAAACTGGAAAATAGTTAAAACTTGTTCGTAGAATTTAAAGGTGTGAAAATCTTGTTGCATTTTTAGTTGATTTCAAAGTTAGTTGAAGAAAATTTTCAGGTTGTTGAATTGTCCTAAGCGTGTTAAAAATCTAGAGCGGTTTAAACAAAAGACGGAGTTTTCAAAACCAAAATTTATTTCCAGATGGTAACTGCACCAGTATTCCAAAAAGTGGGCACAACAAATTTTCTTAACAGTAATTCATGAATGCGAGAAACACTGAAATTAACAAACCCATGCATACTTGAAGTAGATTTAGACTGAAATTATAGGAAAACACACAAACTTATGAAATTAAATGAAAATACAGACTTAGGTTTTACCAGTTTTTGCAACAAGCGTAATGTTAGAGATGCTCAAACGAAACCGACCACAGCTCTTGATCAACAACTACGTCGAACTTTTTCTTGATTTAAACAGTCACAACCGTGTTGAATTCAACGCCTCCAACGCGGAGCATTACCATATTTCCAATAATACTTGCACCAATCTTCCTTCCGATGGTAGACGCTTTTGATTCAATGACTGATCCATCTCTTAATATCCTGGGCGTAATATTAAGCGAGGATCATCGATGGTTTGATCATTTATTCCAAATGGCTTATTACCCCTGTCAGTGCACGGAATTACATACACCAAGGAACTTATCGCGTAATTTGGTACGGTAACACACTAAGTTACTGCGAGCTAATATGTTACTGCCCGGACTGTTATCAATTCAATTTCAAGTTACTCGCTAAGGTTTTTTTTTATGTGAAAAACCCAAGCTTAGGAGCCACCCTTTCTACTACCAGTCCGTCATGTCGTACACGTCATGGTGCAATATCTAGTAGTAAGTTTGGTTTGAAGGATAGAAAAAAGGATAGGAAAGGTTAGAGGGGGTCTGGGGGATGTTCGAGGAAATGTCGATGAACCTTGCGTTTGAACTCTAAGATGCTGGCTGGAGGAGGAACTCTCTTACAACTCGTACGTATCTCTTACAACAATTAAGTATGTTGGAAATTTAAGGGCGGAATTATGTATGAGTTACATTTGTTAAGTAACTCATAATTCAACCCTTAAAATTCCAAACTATTTAATTGTTTATCAATCCCTCAAAAGATGCAAATTTCTCTTTCAGCCAGCGATAGGGGCTGTAATCTATAAATCTTTAGGGCCCAATACACGAGCGCTCAATCCGACAACGCCACGCCAAAACAACAACAATTTTTATACACTCGAAATTTCGAGTGCATACAAATTGTTGTTGTTTTGACGTGACGTGGTCGGTTGGAGCGCTAGTATATTGAGCCCTTTACATTTTACTCCGCCAACTCATATATATCTAGGCTGTGGCTTCTCAAAACCCGTTTTAGTGTGGCTGGGAAGGATCAAAATACTCCTACTCCGTGATGGGGGCATATACTCTTCCATAGATATACACATTAAGCCACCGGAGGAATGTAGCAGCCCTGGCAAAATTCGATCTATATTATCACTGTTCGACTAAAATATAATTTTTGCTGTCTCAACGCCAATATTTTTACCAACTAGTACTATATTTAAGAGTTTAAGGGCCTGTTTCACCGGTTGCTGATAAAGTTTCAGATAGTTATCTGCCTTATAACAGTATCTAACAGATAAAGGTTGCTGATATGTTTTTTCAGTTTCACCATCAAACTCCCTGATAAACTAACTGGCAGATAAATATATCTGCCACTTAATTTAGCAGGGTCACTCAATCTTTGCTTAATACGGGAGCTATTAAAAATAGTTTATTTATGACATGATCAAGGCAATCTGGCAACTATGTCCACGATTTAATTTGGAGTCCCAGTTAAAAAATATCGGAGAGTTATAAGCAATCGTTGCAGAGGTGGAATTGCAAAGTTACTCAAAACCAAATCACTGAAAGACATTTTTAGTTACCACAACCAAAATATTACTAAAATTTTTAGTTAAATACGGCATCAAATAAATATATTTAGTTGTCGTTATTAAAAAAAATGCTTCTCATGACCAGAAAAAATTGTTGGAGTAACAAATATTTCCACTATAGTCGAGTCGTATAGTAAGTTCGCGAGAGCCCAGGCCCGCCAGACCTACGTCATTTTCTTAAAGCTGGTATTTCGTATATACATAGTGAGTTACGCAGTTAAGAACGTATGCACACTCGCTAGCCCGGAGAATGGACCCTTTTGTAGATAGAGGGGTTGGGGGTAAAAAAGGGGTTAAAATTGAAAAAAAATTCTGTCGTTGCGTATATAGGTTCTACTAATAATCTAATAACCGTTAAATACTAGTGGCAGAAATGTTTGAGCATTTGCACCCTCCCCAAGCTAAGCATAGCTGAATTTGCCATTTCTTAAACACACCCCCAATTTGGTAAGCCATAATCAAATCCTAAAATCGAGTGATTCAAAATAATTTGGGCAAATTACTCGGTTCCTACGAGGTCGCGTAATATGTTCGTAATATTCATCAAATTCGTCTTCTAAGAATTCAAATAAATCCATCTGGAACCCTTTCGTGACCGCAGTCTACGATTTTTAACGTAAAAATGCTTAAAGAGGAGTATTATTATACCAAAAAATGCTCTAAAACTATCTCTATTCCCGCTACTTGCAACATTTTTTTATTATCTTCCAGATAAAACTTTTAACAGAATCGGCTGATAAGTTACCAGCAACTTTATCTGCAAGATATTTCTATCTAAGACCTGTGAAACCAAAATTTGTAGTTTATCTTGCAGATAAGTTCTGAATAGGCTATCAGGAGCTTAATCAGCAAGTGGTGAAACAGGCCCTAAATGTAAGATTCGTCGCCTTCTTCTTCAGCATTTTCAACGCGGATCTATATTACTCTTAGTAACATCTATACCTAAGTTTTGTAGGCCACCCCGCTTAAATAGGGTCTGGCTAAAAGTTGTCTCTCGGACTTGTTTAGTTAAGCAAGCTCACGCCGAACAACGAGACCCACGGCCTAACGACAGACAATATGAAGGGCGGACTCGTCCTCCACCAAGGGCACACTGGCGGTCTAAACTAATTTGGACCCAACTAAATTTACTAGCAGGCATTGCAGTTCACAGGTACGGCATGATGCAGCAGTAGCGTAATGTATAATACCTGGTTTGTACCACAATTACCAGGGACCTTCTATAAGTAATGCACACAATTTTTTGAAGCGAAGCTTTTTTCCGGACGTTTCATCACCATTAACTTTAAAAAATCATCACCGTTAACTTTAAAAAATCGTCACCGTTAACTTTAAAAAAGCAGTCCGATTTTTACGATAGACAACTTATGAATTAGTGTACCGAGTGCACAGTGTGTACAGTGTACTATGATCTGTGTACTATGTACTATGAGCTTTTTACTACGTATTAAGTATTATGTAAATACATATGTCGCAACTATAGATTCATTAAGGGGCTTTTACACGATACAACGGTTGGACCAACTTGCGTTGTCACTTTATCGGCACAACAGCTATAGTATTCTACACACACGTAACAATTTCGCCTTCTACTGAAATTATTTTCAGTCGTATTTTGTACTTAAGCATTTCAACATTTCAGTTCGTATGATAAAAAATGTCAGAAAGTGACACAATTTTTATAATAATGTGCGGAGCTGCATTAACATCGATTCCAGAGAAAAACAGGAAAAGGAAATGGATGAAAGAATGGCTTATGGAAAGGAGTTTATATTCGGATATTTATCTTGTTAAAAAACTCAAAATAACAGAACCTGATGACTATAAAAACTACTTACGAATGACTGATGAACAATTTCAATATATTTTAACCCGTGTAGAACCATTAATATCAAAACAAAATACATTAATGAGAAGCGCAATATCAGCCGAACAACGTTTAGTGACTACGCTAAGATTTCTAGCCACAGGAAGTGATTATACAGACCTACAGTACAGTTCAAGAATCTCAGTTCAAGCCATAGGAAAAATTATTCCTGAAACATGTTTGGCAATATACCATGTTTTAAGGGACACTTTTATGAAGGTTAACTCTATTTATAGAGATATAAAGTGCTAATTTAATTTATTAAATATTCTTCAGTTTCCTTCTTCTGAACGTGAGTGGAGAGCCATAGCCGATAGTTTCAAAAATCAATGGGATTTCGAGCACTGTTTAGGAGCAATGGACGGCAAGCATGTTCTTATCCAAAAGCCACCAAACAGTGGTTCTAATTTTTATAATTACAAGGGCACGTTTAGTGTTGTACTATTTGCTATAGTGAATGCAAATTATGAGTTTATTTATATTTATGAAGGCACAAATGGACGAATGTCCGATGGCGGAATTCTTAGGAGAACGGATTTTTACAAAAAACTGGAACAGAAGGATCTTCATATACCCCCTTTGGAAAAACTTGAAAAGTGAGATTATATTTGTCCATTTGCATTCATCGGGGATGAGGCTTTCGCGTTGATGGAAAATATTTGGAAACCTTACGCGCGGACAAGGAGTTATAAAGAGGAGAACATATTTAATTATCGATTTTGTAGGGCTCGACGGGTGGTCGAAAATGCTTTCGGAATTTTAAGTTCCAGATTTAAAGTTTTTCAAAAACCTCTAAAAATTCAACTAAAACACGTAGATGCGGTTATTCTACCAACCTGCGTACTTCACAACTTCTTAAGAGCCCAGTCTTCAAACTACATTACTAGTTCTTGCGTAGATCAAGACGATTTCGAAAATGGTTTAACCATTCCAGTGGCATGGCGACAGGATGGTGTAATGGCTTCTTTAGAACCTTCAGTCGTCAGAAACGCTCCAAATTCCGCAATTCAAATAAGAAACAGATTGAAATTGTATTACAACAATGAAGCAAAAGTTACATATCAAAATAAAATGTGTGGAATATAAATTAATTCCTTTTAAGACATTCTGCATCATCTTTGAGAAAATAATTTTTATTTAAATTCTATTAACAAAAATAAAATAATATTAAATTATTATACATGATTATTATTTAAAATTAATAAATGGCGATATTTCAGTATAAATTTTGTGAACAGGTGCTGGCTGATCCGACTGTACAGCATTTTGTTGTATATTTGTACCTGACTGAATTTGTTCAGGTTGAAGTTGCAAAGGTTCTGTTTTACTAGTACCCACATAGAGATATTGCCGAGAAGAAGCAGGATCCATTGGGGCACATTGCCGAAAAGAATTGGTGTTGTCAGAAGGCGGTGCCGTATTAAATACCGAACTGGCACTTAAGAGATTCAATCGCCCTTTAATCATTATGTCGGAAATCAGTTTTTCGGCAAATAATCTTTGATCGGGACACATGCTCCTAAAATGAGAAGCGATTTTTTTTCCTAAAATGTCAAATTCGTCTTCTGCTAGCTCAGTTCTGGGTATTGACAAAAATTCACTAGCTTTTTGGGAAAAAGTTTTCTGTTGTTGTGCCAAAGTTGACTGCTTGGAACGATGTGAAGAGCAAGCCGAATTAGGACGAGAGTCAATTGTATTTGAACAATTTGGAGTGTCCGGTGTAGAAAACAAACCCTACAGAAAAACAGACATAAGATTGATACTTTCATGCAAAGTAATTAAGTAGTGAAATAACTTGTTTACCTCTTCATCGGAAATATTTTGTGAGCTTGTGGAGTCCTGCAAAACTTGATATCCCATCCCTCGGAGTTTCTCCATCTTTTAGGAAGAGCAAATTATTGTAATACCACAAATTAGTGGTATATATGTCCACCGCTGCTTTACCGGTTCCTTTAGAATTTTTTATTTTTTTATACTCCCTGCTGAACGCAGTGCGCATATTTGAAATGCGATGTTTCACCCAAATTTTATCAGCTTCAGGATTGATTTCCTTGCAATAATCAACTATAGATTTCATAGCTTCATCCCGAAGAATCCTATTTTTATAATCGCTACAAAAAACATCCCACAGGCAAGGAAAGGACCTATATTTTTCGATAAACGAGACCCAAAATTCTTTATCCTTTAGTGACACCATTTTCTTCACTGGTTGTTTACACTCTTTAAACCTTTTAAAAATGAAATTGATCCAACCGTTGTCAAATTCCACGCTACACGTTGCGGCGGTTTTTAGTTGGCAACTAACAACCGAGCGATATCGGCACAACCGTTGTTTCAGTGCAAACAAACGAAACAATTGTCGCATGAAACTATCATAGTAAGCCGATATCGTACCAACCGTTGTATAGTGTAGAAAGCCCTATGAGTTAAGTTGAGTTGCGTGGAGTTAAGTTGAGTAAAGTGCCCTCAAAGCTGGTGCGACTGATCTAATGCGCAGCGAATAATTCATTGGCGAAAGTAAGGCTAGGTTCACACGGCATTGTATTGCACGTTTTTTTGCGGGATAAATCTTACCGAATAAGTAGTGGCGCATACATTGCGTATAGAACCGTTTGCACGTCGCTTGTACTGCAAAATAACGTACACACCTCAACACGTTTATCGAATACTCACCGGACTTGTCAAGCAAACCGAATAAACTTTTAACGTATTCGGTCTGCAGTAGCGCATAGTATGACATTATCTCTTTCACACGGCAAGTTGCCATACGTTTTTTTGTCGAATAACAACTGAACAAGTGTCTAGTCATTGAATTTCAAATGGGTGTGTTACAATTGTTTAAAAAGATTATAAGTTGTCGTCAAAATAACCAGTTGCCATCTATGAACGTTAATTGCGCTGCCAGTGATCCATCCAGTAGCCATCGAGGATATTTCAGTCGGGAATACCAAGTGAATAAAAATGCTGCTACTATAAATTCTAGGAGCACTTTGAATTCAGTACAAGCTTCACTTCAAAGTACTCAGTCTGTAGAATCTGCGTATTCACAATACTCAGACATAATAGCTTATAATGATTTTTAATATGTGTAATGTTCGTATGTTTCATTAATATAAAAGAAAATAGCCACACGTCTACTCAAGGAGGTGTCTGTATGAAAACTGTGGCCATTCGTTTTTTACACAAATAAAAATGTATCGTGTGAACAGCCCGCAGTTTGTACGGTAAAAATCGAATACTGCTAAAAACGTGCAGTACAATGCCGTGTGAACCTAGCCTAAGGATCCCCCAACCCCAATACTTTTTAACCTGGCCCTGGAATGGGTGAAAGGAAAACGTAGGTCCAGAGAAGTACATCATTAGCAACACAGTCTGTACAATTACTTGGATATGCGGGAAGGGACTTTTTGGCAGCAAAATAAGTTTATGTGGAATTAAAAGAGGCGACTTAAGCCTGAAATACATTAAGAGGCAGTGCGTCGCATCGCTGTGCGCTGCAGTGGTTGATTAAAGTATGAACGTCAACGCACATTGGAAGTGCTGCGCGTTTTTTTTGACAATTTGATTATTCATTTTTTAAAAGGCAAATTGGGGGGGTGAACTGCTAACAAAGACCTCGGAAGGTGCTGGCACCCGATTTGTCACTTCTGCCAAAACCCGAGAAGAGTCACTGCAGACGAACACCTAGCAGCTCTGTTAGCAAGTCCTAATCCCACCTCCCCGCGGTGCCCCCTGGGGTACTTCTTCGGAAGGAGCTAACGGGAGACGGTCGAATGGCGAGTTCTCTGCGCCACAAAACAGAGTTCTAAGTCGGTTGGGCTGAGGGTTAGCAACCCGCTCCTATAAAACACATAATTGCTACGAATCGGCATACAATGCCTCGGAACCGGATGGACAACACGACGACGACCTTTGCTTTTCGAACCAGAACACGAATCGGATCATGGAATGTGAGAACGCTGCTTGCTGATGGACGGCTGGATGAAGTCCTCAACGAGATGAACCGCTATAAAATCAAGGTCATGGGACTCAGCGAGACCAGATGGAGCGATGCGGGGGAACATATCTGCCCAAACGGTGAGTCCTTCTTATATTCTGGGAGAAACGAAACTGAAAATCGTAGGAATGGTGTTGGCGTAATACTCACCAAGGAAGCCAAGTCCAGCCTCATTAGCTGGTCACCAGTTTGTGAGAGGATTATTACCGTGCGCCTACGTACCAGGCTAAGAAGTGCTACTACTAATTGCTCCTTTAATCCCTCATGGGACATAGGGCGGAAACAGTTGCCCTCCAGCGGACTCTGTTTTGCGCGACAGCTCTCAGCTCTGACCAGGATCTCCCGGTTGTTGCGGCCTCTGATAATAGGGTTCTCCTCCACGTTGTTCTAGGTCTTCCGACTCGACGGGATCCTTGCGGATTCCAGTCAAGGGCCTGTTTGGCTAGATTATCGTCTTCGCGTCGCAAGGTGTGGCCAATCCAATTCCATTTCCTTCGCCTGATTTGGTCGTCTATCCTTTCTTGGCCGGCACGGCGCCATAGTTCTTGATTTGAAATTCTATCTTGCCAGCGGATTTTTAGGATACGACGTAGGCATCTGTTGATGAAAACTTGTAGGCGCCCTGTGATGAATTGGGTGACTTTCCATGTTTCGCAACCGTACAAAAGAACTGCCTTAACGTTGGAGTTGAACAGCCGCAATTTGGTGTTAATTGAGATCTCTGTTGATCTCCATATGTGAAACAGGCATGCATATGCGCTTCTTGCTTTATTTATTCTGGAACTGACATCTTCTTCTGTACCGTTGTTTTCGGTAATAATACTACCGAGGTAACAGAATTTGTCTACCAGTTCCACGTCACGGTTATTTAGCGCTGTCCGTTCAAGGGTGTTTGCATTTATCCGCATTTCTTTTGTTTTAGTCGGATTTAACCTTAAGCCCGCCGAGCTACTTTCTGTTGCCAATTTGTTTAACATGTTTTTGAGGTCCTGCTGTCTGTGGGCCAGCAAACAGATATCATCCGCGTAGTCGAGATCCTTAAGGCGGTCTAGCAATCCCCATTGTATGCCACCTGTTCTTCTATCTAGAGCGCTGACAAGAATGTCGTTTATTACTATAAGAAATAGTAATGGTGAAAGTAGACATCCTTGCCGTACTCCTGAGCTCACCTCAAAGCTTGTAACGGCAGGCTATTCCCTCGTGTAAATACATTCTGTTCTGTAGGCACTATAGAATTATGAAATTTTGATGAATTCGAAAAGGGGTAGGCGAATGGGAAAAAGCACTGAGATTTTTGGAAAATTTGGGACGTTTTTTTCTTTTCTTGAAAAAGGAAGGAGGCCGGAAAGGAAAGAAAAACAGAAAAAAAGGATATTTTTTTAGTCTGCCTGAGAGTTTTTCCAGAACAACAGAAAAAAAGGACATTTTTTTTCTGCCTGAGAGTTTTTCCAGAAGGATGTAAAAGGAAATCGAATTGGAAAAAAAAAGTTTTGTTTAAATTTTGGAAAATATTATGCTGATAAGTTTTAAACCCGGAGATTAAGTTCGAGGGAAATACACGAGAATAGGGACAAGTAGGCATAAAGCCACCCAACCTTGTGAAGTAGGATCTGGTGAGCCTCCATTGGATAGGACGCTGTCAGTCCGGCCATCCGTGGACGATCGCTAAGTCTAAAGAAAGTGTCCAAAAGAAGTGGCGCATTATAGAAAGAAGTAATCTTCCCTACCGCAGTGCTGAAGGATAGGATATGACTTGTGGAGATCTCTAATGCAGTCTACCAGGTATCGTGAATATTATTTCTAAGAAGTGCAGTGTTAGGGCATACCTACTTTGCGGAAGAAAAAAGAAACGTTACCGGCTCGCATATAAATAGGATCAAGGCAGAGGCGCTCCTAAAGGTCTCTAAGGAGCAACCTGGCGCTAACCACTTGTTTATTTACGGTGTATTTATAGTATGGCAGAAGGACGTAGATGAATCCGAGGAAGATTAATTGTTATTGGAATTAATTCATTACACATATTGTTCAGCCCTAGATATTAATTTATTTAATTTTTTTATGAACACATTTCAGTTTTTTTACATATTTAATTTCTAGCAGTAAGTTTTTTATTATTGTTATATTGAGATAGTTCGAATTGTTTTATGATTAATTTTTTTTGGTGATGGTGATGGGCTGAGTGCCTAGTTCATACTTAATTTAATTTTTCCTATTGGATCATTTTGTGTAGGTTCTCTGTTGTTGTCAAACACTTCTGTATTCACAGTGTTTCCATGTAGTGTTGAGCCACAATTTTTTTTGGTCGTAATTGTATAAAGGTAAACAAAGAAAAAAAAAACGTCGTGGTACCAGGGCGGTTTTTTTCGACCTTTAATGTTGAAGATTTTGTAAATGCATGGTAATATAAAATACTTGGTCTAAGTGCATCACTATCCTTTCTAGCTTTGATTTTGATTATGTAATTGTCTTTCGAATAATGTAATATTACATAGGGTGTAATGAATTAAATAATTGTATGTCTGAGAATTATTGTGTTTTGTGTGTGGTGAATGTTCGTGTTCTTGGAATTTTTAGGTAGGATGATGTGCTAAGGCAATATCAGAATGGCCTAGTGGATGGTGATGTCTCTCGCCCCAGAATTGTCTTTCAGGTTCCCTCCCCACACGCTTTCCTAAGTACTCCGCGTCCGCCCTGATAGTGGGGCACTCACAGACAGGTAAGTGGTGGTGATGCACATTAAATATGTGGTACCTCTGGAGTCTCTCCACTCCACGACCCCCCCCGACGAGCCAGCCCTACTCTTGAGGCCCGGGGTATCACCGATGTTTAGGTTGCTTGGAATTTTCTTTCAAATTTTTGTTTTTTTGTATGTGGATCTGAGGTTGGCTTCTTCGGGCAACCAACCCGAGGTTCACATTACAAATGGCGCCCAACGTTGGCTTTCATGCCCTTAACAGTTCTGTACGGACAATATTTTTTATTTAGCAAAATTGGTTTCGGTATGTCTGGCATACCATAAGTGCCTTCACGGCTGATTTTTTTATTTTTGAGAAAATTTATATGAGTTCGAAGCGCATCACCACTACGTCGTTGGCTCGTCGGGGCTAAGGCAGTACCGCGAAGCTTTAGTCCCATCTCTTTTCTTCGTATAATTTCCGTCTAAATTATGAGTTAATTTTATTTTTATTTTCACCTTTCGGCTAATCCCTAACGCGGTAGCTTCTTCCCTTTTGGTAGTCTGTCTTCGAGCCCTGTTCTTAGTTCGGCCTCTTTAGTATCAGGCGTGATATCGCCTGCCACTGTGTCGGACTGAGATCAGGGTTATCTCTCAATTTTATTGTTCTATTCATTTTTTCGGGTGAGTTTTTGGGGAAGTTTCGCTGGGTCCAACTGGCTAACAGGCGCCATCGCCTGGCAATGCGCCCAGTGGAACTTTTCTGGAACTCATTCGAATCCTCCTTACTAATTTTTCTTGGTTCCCTTCCTGTTCGGCTGATCCATCCTTCCTGAAGACATGCAGAGTTGCGATTCAGTAGTGGGTGGACAGCAGAGGTATGTCTAAATTTTTTATTTTTTTGAAGAAGTTTCCTTTACGAATCGGCATGTGGGTGTCCCTTGATGGGCAACGTGGGGTGCTGGTCATGGGACAGGGTCTCTTTTGGGGAGGATGATGCTACTTCTTCTGGTCCCATCCCCCTCAATGAGCCATGGTTCTGAGAATGATCGGGAGTAGCCTGAGGTGCTTCCGGGGTTGTCGATGACACTCAGTGGTGTTCGCTCTAGATTTTTCTTGTGTTGAGGTGTAGAGTTTGATAATCAAGTTATAATTATGTATGATTACACGTGGAATAGCCACCACTGACTGCCACCACTGACTGCCACCGTTGACTTCGGCCACCAAAATTATTCGGAGAGAGAGATATCGTTCCGCTGTGGCCATATCTATCATTTTGAGCTATTACTGATAATATAATAGGTTTTTTTGCTTGTGCCATCTAGTAGATAATTATTTTAGTAGAGATTTACAATAACGTAGATAGATTAAACCCACCTATAGGATTGCAAAAAAAAAAAAAAATTTTGCTGACATAATTTTTTTGATAGCTTTTGCCTAACAAAAGGAACAAATTTATACAAAGATTGTGATCGCATTGGTTGCTGTTGCTATCGGTAATCAATTGAAAAACGGATTTCGGAGCACTACCATGCCAACTTTACGGACAGGGAAAAGTACTGCTCCGGATAACCCCGGAAGCGACGAGGACGGAGGGGCTCAAACAGAACGGATCCACGACTCAACTGAGGTCCAAAGTGATGCGATCCGCACGTTGACCGAAAATTTTGAGAGGCTCCGGCAGGAGTTAACAAATTTGCGGTCGGAACCCAGACCTACGACTAATCCAACGATCCCACCCACTATTCCGGACGAGTCTATGGAGGATCAACCGTCACATGTCCCGCGAAGGGAAGCGTCTCATTTCGATAACAAGAGGCGGTCACCAGTTTCCACTTGGAACATAAAGTTCTCCGGTGACGATAATGAGTTGTCGGCTGAGGAGTTTTTGTTCCGAGTGGAAACGAGGGCCCGAGACGAATGGGTCAGCCAGTCCGAGGTCTGTCGGAACATCTCTGCGCTGTTAAAGGGCAGAGCCGAGGACTGGTACTGGTCCCAATTTCGTCGTCAGGTTCGTGACCCCGATTGGAGCGACGTGAGAGGTCACCTGACTAGGCAATTTAGACGTCGGGAATCCGACTTCCAACTCATCAAGCTAATGCTTGAATGCAAACAGGACAGGGACTCATACGATATGTATGTATCAAGGATGGTGTCCTTGTTTAATCGTATGGCGAGTCCGATGCCAGAAGTTGAGCTGGTGGACATCGTAGTACAAAATCTTAATGTGTCGCTAGGCTCACTGGTCATTGGCCAACAGTTTGCCACACTACGTCATCTGCGAGAGGTATGCTTGCGGGCGGAGAGGTGGCAGGAGCAGAAGCGCCAAGAACGACGACAATTCCCCAGGGTCCACGAGATTGATTCCGCCAGCCGGAGTCCTGACAGGCAACCAATAGGCGACGATTTCGACTCTGCGGTGGATGAGGTCAAACGGCCCCTTTCTCCAGTCAGGCGTCGGATTGTCACTTGTTGGAATTGTCAACAACAGGGCCACCTGTTCATGGACTGCCCGTCTGAAACACGAGGCCTGTTTTGTTATAGGTGCGGCAAGGCTGGTACCGTAACAACCCGTTGTCCCGTATGTTCGGGAAACAAGGTACAGGGTGCGAGGCTCGGCGGGAGCACGCGCCTGTCCTAAACTCACCCGCCTTCAGCCATGACAAGGACTATAGCGAGCAATCCTCGCTCACCTCGGACTTGACAGACCCAAACCCTCTTCCAAACTTCCCCTCACCAGAGGTTCGACAGTCTTTTCTGTTGCGTTGGCAGAGGTACCAAATTGCTCGAAACCGCATCTTTGCGGAGACTCCTAAGGTACACTTCACCGCGTCCATTCCGGATGTTAGGAGTCGCGCGAGAGAGAAACGACTTCATTCGCAGAAAATTATTTCTGCAATTATATCGGATTTGTCCGATCACCGGCCCTTCGCTAAGGTCTATTTAGCTAGTGAAGAGGTGAATGGTTTACTAGACAGTGGTGCGAGTATCACCTGTCTGGGTAGGGAGGCCGAATCTTTTCTGAAGGATCATCCCGAGATTAAGTTTTACTCTTTGCGAACTTGTTTGCAAACGGCGGACGGGGCCCCACAAAGAGTTATCGGTTATGTCCGAGTTCCGGTCTCCTTTGGAGGTTGTACTCATGATATGACGATCTATGTGGTACCCAGTCTTAGCCAAAGACTCTATCTCGGGATCGATTTCTGGAAATTGTTCGAAATCGCTCCCCAAATAGTTAGTGAAGTAAAAGCTCCAACAGCAACTTCCAAGATGCACGACTTAACGTCAATGCAGTGCCAACAGTTGGAGTTAATAAAGGCCAGGTTCCCCTCATTTGATGTCTTAGGACTGGGGAAAACTAACCTGGAAGAGCACATCATCGATACGGGTGACTCAGTTCCCATTAAACAGAGGCATTATCCAGTCTCACCTGCCATACAGAAGCTAATGTATGGTGAGTTAGACAGGATGTTGGCTCTGCGGGTAATTGAGCCATCCAATAGCCCCTGGAATTCTCCAGTGGTGTTGGTGCGCAAACCAGGGAAGGTACGCCTGTGTCTTGACTCGCGTAAAGTGAATACAGTCACTGTCAAGGACGCCTACCCTCTTCCACATATTGATGGTTTACTTGGTCGTCTGCAAGATACCAAGTATATCACCAGTCTGGACCTGAAGGACGCCTTCTGGCAAATCCCTTTAGAAAAAAAGTCCCGAGAGAGGACAGCTTTCACTGTCCCAGGTCGTCCATTATACCAATTTACGGTAATGCCTTTTGGTCTGTGCAACGCGCCACAGCGAATGTGCCGTTTAATGGACAAGGCGATACCTGGACACTTACGCGAAAACGTATTTGTTTACCTAGACGATCTGCTCGTTGTTTCACCCAACTTTGACGAACATGTACGTCTTCTCGACGAGGTTGCTGGTTGCCTACGTCGTGCTGGGTTGACTATCAACCTCAGCAAATGTAAATTTTGCGTGACTGAAGTTAAGTATCTTGGCTTCATAATTGGGGATGGAACTTTGAAAACGGATCCTGCAAAGGTGACGGCCATCACGGAATTTCCAACTCCCAAATCTCATAAGCAGATTAGGAGATTTTTGGGAATGACGGGGTGGTATCAGAGGTTCATCCACAATTATGCAAGCGTGGCTTCTCCAGTCACGGATTGTTTAAAGAACAAATCGTTCAGATGGACGGACGAGGCCCAGCAAGCTTTCGAGAAGCTAAAACGGCTTATGACCGAGGCTCCGTTGCTAGTCACTCCGGATTTCTCTAAGCCTTTTTACATTCAGTGCGATGCTAGCCGAAGTGGTGTGGGAAGCGTGCTTTTCCATCGAGACATGGATGGAGGAGAACATCCGATATCATATATGTCTAAGAAACTGAACGCAGCCCAGCGGAACTACACCATAACGGAACTTGAATGTTACGCCGCTGTACTGAGTGTTAAGAAGTTTAGAGCCTATGTGGAGGGACAAGCATTCACGGTAATAACTGACCATGCTAGTCTGAAGTGGCTCATGGATCAGAAAGAGCTAAGCGGTCGATTAGCGAGATGGAGTCTAAAGCTCCAGGGGTTCGTGTTCACGATCGAACACAGAAAGGGAAGTCAAAACGTAGTACCTGACGCCTTGTCGCGCAGGGATTGCGTGGACGACCTCTTTTTTTGTCGCGAGGTGGACATGGACTCCTCGGCCTTTATGTCTCCTGAATACACTGAACTGGCTGAACAAATCTTGAGTGCCACCCCACAGTTACCAGACTTGCGTGTTTCCGACGGGTACGTTTTTCACCGTACGTCCCCACGTACGGGAGACCCGGTTGCGGACGATTTAACGTGGAAATTGTGGATTCCCGCAGACTTGACTCTTCCTCTTGTCGAATCGGCTCACTCGCCTCCTCAATCCGCACATGGCGGCGTGGCAAAGACACTGGCCAGATTAAGGGTTAAGTATTTTTGGCCGGGAATGGCTCGGCAGGTTAGAACCTTCGTGTCACAGTGTGACACTTGCAAAGCCACCAAGTCTCCCAATTCGATATTGCGACCACCAATGGGGCAGCCCATGGAGGTTACCAATCCGTTTCAATTCCTATACGTAGATTTCCTGGGTCCGTATCCCCGGACCAAGAAAGGACACACCGCGGTATTCGTTGTCTTGGATGGATTCAGCAAATTCGTGTTTCTTCATCCAGTAAGGGCGGAAACCTCGGCAGCCGCCGTACATTTTCTAGAGAAAACTGTATTCCACACTTTTGGTGTGCCGGAAACTGTTTTCTCAGACAATGGTCGGCAGTTCACCTCCCGGGAGTTTGCTAAATTGCTGGATGATTATGGCGTGAAACATGCTCGCACGGGCATATATTCTCCGCATCCAAATGCCTCAGAGAGGGTAAATAGATCCGTTCTCGCCGCTATTAGGGCATATCTGAATGAAGACCAAAGAGAGTGGGATAAACATCTTACCTCTATTGAATGTGCTCTCCGGGGTACTCTTCATGAGGCAATCGGTATGTCCCCTTATCAGGTCCTTTTCGGGCGGCATATGATTCTCCATGGATCGGCTTATCCGGTCCTGAAGAAGTTGAACGTCTTTCGAGACGGGGACATATCGCATTTGCCAGTTTCAGATCGCCTACAATTGCTCCGAGAGCGGATCGAACTTAGCCTCGCTGCAGCGCATGCCAGACACGAAAAACGCTACAACTTGCGTTGTCGAGTGGTTGAATTTCACCCGCGGCAAGAAGTTTTTCGGAGAACCTTTCTGGTCAGCAAACGGGCAGACCATTTCAATGCCAAATTGGCAGATAAATTCGTGAAATCACGTATAAGGAAACGAATTGGCAACAGTCTCTATGAATTGGAGGACTTGCGTGGTAAGCTCCTGGGCACATATCATGCCAAAGACCTGCGGCCGTAGCATCACGCCGAAGCAAGCACGTCCCTGAGTAGCCCTAAGAAGGCATCTCGCCGGCTTCACCGGTTAATAATAGGGTGCCTTTTGGTCCGCTTAGGTAGCTTCCCTGGCGGATGGTACACCTCTTTGTCTTTCTTGGTCGTCTGGGGCCAAGTTTCCATGTTCGATACCAACAGGGGCTGCCAGACCAGTCCAAACACATTCGCCATTACAAATCCCTCGGGCGGTCTGGTGAGTTTCTACAGGCGGAATGTCTCCTTGCGATCCACTAGGTTGAGTCAAAGGCAATGTGGTATTGCTGGAGATTTAATCCGGTGGATCGGAAGCTGATGTTATGCGAGTAGTTGGGTTGAGATTGATAGGGACTCGGTAGGGGACAATATGGTATTGTCTCCGGCCAGATCTTTGTTCCTCAACACTGCCCTCCGGCAGATTCACCAACAACAGCCAAGGATACAAGGCGGAATACCTCAACGTCTGTAGTCAAACCTTTTCCTGGTCCTTTATCTTTTTCCTCCACTCGCCGTTCTACCGTGGCCAGCATTTTTTTCAATTGAGCCCGGCTAGCCCACCATAGAGAGCATGGGACTCATGGTCATGGGTCGAGCCACACCTTCATCGTATTAATGGGGCTTAACCCCAAACAAAATCATACCGTTTTGGATTTTTTTTCGGCTCCTCACTCCCTCGCAAGTCGGGTTTGTGGAGCCGAGGGATTGTAACGGCAGGCTATTCCCTCGTGTAAA
Source organism: Thereva nobilitata (assembly GCA_963855945.1). Lineage (NCBI taxonomy): Eukaryota > Metazoa > Arthropoda > Insecta > Diptera > Therevidae > Thereva > Thereva nobilitata. The sequence continues at coordinate 142,599,588 of OY979694.1, forward strand.
TACATTCTGTTCTGTAGGCACTATAGAATTATGAAATTTTGATGAATTCGAAAAGGGGTAGGCGAATGGGAAAAAGCACTGAGATTTTTGGAAAATTTGGGACGTTTTTTTCTTTTCTTGAAAAAGGAAGGAGGCCGGAAAGGAAAGAAAAACAGAAAAAAAGGATATTTTTTTAGTCTGCCTGAGAGTTTTTCCAGAACAACAGAAAAAAAGGACATTTTTTTTCTGCCTGAGAGTTTTTCCAGAAGGATGTAAAAGGAAATCGAATTGGAAAAAAAAAGTTTTGTTTAAATTTTGGAAAATATTATGCTGATAAGTTTTAAACCCGGAGATTAAGTTCGAGGGAAATACACGAGAATAGGGACAAGTAGGCATAAAGCCACCCAACCTTGTGAAGTAGGATCTGGTGAGCCTCCATTGGATAGGACGCTGTCAGTCCGGCCATCCGTGGACGATCGCTAAGTCTAAAGAAAGTGTTAGGACTGGGGAAAACTAACCTGGAAGAGCACATCATCGATACGGGTGACTCAGTTCCCATTAAACAGAGGCATTATCCAGTCTCACCTGCCATACAGAAGCTAATGTATGGTGAGTTAGACAGGATGTTGGCTCTGCGGGTAATTGAGCCATCCAATAGCCCCTGGAATTCTCCAGTGGTGTTGGTGCGCAAACCAGGGAAGGTACGCCTGTGTCTTGACTCGCGTAAAGTGAATACAGTCACTGTCAAGGACGCCTACCCTCTTCCACATATTGATGGTTTACTTGGTCGTCTGCAAGATACCAAGTATATCACCAGTCTGGACCTGAAGGACGCCTTCTGGCAAATCCCTTTAGAAAAAAAGTCCCGAGAGAGGACAGCTTTCACTGTCCCAGGTCGTCCATTATACCAATTTACGGTAATGCCTTTTGGTCTGTGCAACGCGCCACAGCGAATGTGCCGTTTAATGGACAAGGCGATACCTGGACACTTACGCGAAAACGTATTTGTTTACCTAGACGATCTGCTCGTTGTTTCACCCAACTTTGACGAACATGTACGTCTTCTCGACGAGGTTGCTGGTTGCCTACGTCGTGCTGGGTTGACTATCAACCTCAGCAAATGTAAATTTTGCGTGACTGAAGTTAAGTATCTTGGCTTCATAATTGGGGATGGAACTTTGAAAACGGATCCTGCAAAGGTGACGGCCATCACGGAATTTCCAACTCCCAAATCTCATAAGCAGATTAGGAGATTTTTGGGAATGACGGGGTGGTATCAGAGGTTCATCCACAATTATGCAAGCGTGGCTTCTCCAGTCACGGATTGTTTAAAGAACAAATCGTTCAGATGGACGGACGAGGCCCAGCAAGCTTTCGAGAAGCTAAAACGGCTTATGACCGAGGCTCCGTTGCTAGTCACTCCGGATTTCTCTAAGCCTTTTTACATTCAGTGCGATGCTAGCCGAAGTGGTGTGGGAAGCGTGCTTTTCCAGCGAGACATGGATGGAGGAGAACATCCGATATCATATATGTCTAAGAAACTGAACGCAGCCCAGCGGAACTACACCATAACGGAACTTGAATGTTACGCCGCTGTACTGAGTGTTAAGAAGTTTAGAGCCTATGTGGAGGGACAAGCATTCACGGTAATAACTGACCATGCTAGTCTGAAGTGGCTCATGGATCAGAAAGAGCTAAGCGGTCGATTAGCGAGATGGAGTCTAAAGCTCCAGGGGTTCGTGTTCACGATCGAACACAGAAAGGGAAGTCAAAACGTAGTACCTGACGCCTTGTCGCGCAGGGATTGCGTGGACGACCTCTTTTTTTGTCGCGAGGTGGACATGGACTCCTCGGCCTTTATGTCTCCTGAATACACTGAACTGGCTGAACAAATCTTGAGTGCCACCCCACAGTTACCAGACTTGCGTGTTTCCGACGGGTACGTTTTTCACCGTACGTCCCCACGTACGGGAGACCCGGTTGCGGACGATTTAACGTGGAAATTGTGGATTCCCGCAGACTTGACTCTTCCTCTTGTCGAATCGGCTCACTCGCCTCCTCAATCCGCACATGGCGGCGTGGCAAAGACACTGGCCAGATTAAGGGTTAAGTATTTTTGGCCGGGAATGGCTCGGCAGGTTAGAACCTTCGTGTCACAGTGTGACACTTGCAAAGCCACCAAGTCTCCCAATTCGATATTGCGACCACCAATGGGGCAGCCCATGGAGGTTACCAATCCGTTTCAATTCCTATACGTAGATTTCCTGGGTCCGTATCCCCGGACCAAGAAAGGACACACCGCGGTATTCGTTGTCTTGGATGGATTCAGCAAATTCGTGTTTCTTCATCCAGTAAGGGCGGAAACCTCGGCAGCCGCCGTACATTTTCTAGAGAAAACTGTATTCCACACTTTTGGTGTGCCGGAAACTGTTTTCTCAGACAATGGTCGGCAGTTCACCTCCCGGGAGTTTGCTAAATTGCTGGATGATTATGGCGTGAAACATGCTCGCACGGGCATATATTCTCCGCATCCAAATGCCTCAGAGAGGGTAAATAGATCCGTTCTCGCCGCTATTAGGGCATATCTGAATGAAGACCAAAGAGAGTGGGATAAACATCTTACCTCTATTGAATGTGCTCTCCGGGGTACTCTTCATGAGGCAATCGGTATGTCCCCTTATCAGGTCCTTTTCGGGCGGCATATGATTCTCCATGGATCGGCTTATCCGGTCCTGAAGAAGTTGAACGTCTTTCGAGACGGGGACATATCGCATTTGCCAGTTTCAGATCGCCTACAATTGCTCCGAGAGCGGATCGAACTTAGCCTCGCTGCAGCGCATGCCAGACACGAAAAACGCTACAACTTGCGTTGTCGAGTGGTTGAATTTCACCCGCGGCAAGAAGTTTTTCGGAGAACCTTTCTGGTCAGCAAACGGGCAGACCATTTCAATGCCAAATTGGCAGATAAATTCGTGAAATCACGTATAAGGAAACGAATTGGCAACAGTCTCTATGAATTGGAGGACTTGCGTGGTAAGCTCCTGGGCACATATCATGCCAAAGACCTGCGGCCGTAGCATCACGCCGAAGCAAGCACGTCCCTGAGTAGCCCTAAGAAGGCATCTCGCCGGCTTCACCGGTTAATAATAGGGTGCCTTTTGGTCCGCTTAGGTAGCTTCCCTGGCGGATGGTACACCTCTTTGTCTTTCTTGGTCGTCTGGGGCCAAGTTTCCATGTTCGATACCAACAGGGGCTGCCAGACCAGTCCAAACACATTCGCCATTACAAATCCCTCGGGCGGTCTGGTGAGTTTCTACAGGCGGAATGTCTCCTTGCGATCCACTAGGTTGAGTCAAAGGCAATGTGGTATTGCTGGAGATTTAATCCGGTGGATCGGAAGCTGATGTTATGCGAGTAGTTGGGTTGAGATTGATAGGGACTCGGTAGGGGACAATATGGTATTGTCTCCGGCCAGATCTTTGTTCCTCAACACTGCCCTCCGGCAGATTCACCAACAACAGCCAAGGATACAAGGCGGAATACCTCAACGTCTGTAGTCAAACCTTTTCCTGGTCCTTTATCTTTTTCCTCCACTCGCCGTTCTACCGTGGCCAGCATTTTTTTCAATTGAGCCCGGCTAGCCCACCATAGAGAGCATGGGACTCATGGTCATGGGTCGAGCCACACCTTCATCGTATTAATGGGGCTTAACCCCAAACAAAATCATACCGTTTTGGATTTTTTTTCGGCTCCTCACTCCCTCGCAAGTCGGGTTTGTGGAGCCGAGGGATTGTAACGGCAGGCTATTCCCTCGTGTAAATACATTCTGTTCTGTAGGCACTATAGAATTATGAAATTTTGATGAATTCGAAAAGGGGTAGGCGAATGGGAAAAAGCACTGAGATTTTTGGAAAATTTGGGACGTTTTTTTCTTTTCTTGAAAAAGGAAGGAGGCCGGAAAGGAAAGAAAAACAGAAAAAAAGGATATTTTTTTAGTCTGCCTGAGAGTTTTTCCAGAACAACAGAAAAAAAGGACATTTTTTTTCTGCCTGAGAGTTTTTCCAGAAGGATGTAAAAGGAAATCGAATTGGAAAAAAAAAGTTTTGTTTAAATTTTGGAAAATATTATGCTGATAAGTTTTAAACCCGGAGATTAAGTTCGAGGGAAATACACGAGAATAGGGACAAGTAGGCATAAAGCCACCCAACCTTGTGAAGTAGGATCTGGTGAGCCTCCATTGGATAGGACGCTGTCAGTCCGGCCATCCGTGGACGATCGCTAAGTCTAAAGAAAGTGTCCAAAAGAAGTGGCGCATTATAGAAAGAAGTAATGTTCCCTACCGCAGTGCTGAAGGATAGGATATGACTTGTGGAGATCTCTAATGCAGTCTACCAGGTATCGTGAATATTATTTCTAAGAAGTGCAGTGTTAGGGCGTACCTACTTTGCGGAAGAAAAAAGAAACGTTACCGGCTCGCATATATATAGGATCAAGGCAGAGGCGCTCCTAAAGGTCTCTAAGGAGCAACCTGGCGCTAAACACTTGTTTATTTACGGTGTATTTATAGTATGGCAGAAGGACGTAGATGAATCCGAGGAAGATTAATTGTTATTGGAATTAATTCATTACACATATTGTTCAGCCCTAGATATTAATTTATTTAATTTTTTTATGAACACATTTCAGTTTTTTTACATATTTAATTTCTAGCAGTAAGTTTTTTATTATTGTTATATTGAGATAGTTCGAATTGTTTTATGATTAATTTTTTTTGGTGATGGTGATGGGCTGAGTGCCTAGTTCATACTTAATTTAATTTTTCCTATTGGATCATTTTGTGTAGGTTCTCTGTTGTTGTCAAACACTTCTGTATTCACAGTGTTTCCATGTAGTGTTGAGCCACAATTTTTTTTGGTCGTAATTGTATAAAGGTAAACAAAGAAAAAAAAAACGTCGTGGTACCAGGGCGGTTTTTTTCGACCTTTAATGTTGAAGATTTTGTAAATGCATGGTAATATAAAATACTTGGTCTAAGTGCATCACTATCCTTTCTAGCTTTGATTTTGATTATGTAATTGTCTTTCGAATAATGTAATATTACATAGGGTGTAATGAATTAAATAATTGTATGTCTGAGAATTATTGTGTTTTGTGTGTGGTGAATGTTCGTGTTCTTGGAATTTTTAGGTAGGATGATGTGCTAAGGCAATATCAGAATGGCCTAGTGGATGGTGATGTCTCTCGCCCCAGAATTGTCTTTCAGGTTCCCTCCCCACACGCTTTCCTAAGTACTCCGCGTCCGCCCTGATAGTGGGGCACTCACAGACAGGTAAGTGGTGGTGATGCACATTAAATATGTGGTACCTCTGGAGTCTCTCCACTCCACGACCCCCCCCCGACGAGCCAGCCCTACTCTTGAGGCCCGGGGTATCACCGATGTTTAGGTTGCTTGGAATTTTCTTTCAAATTTTTGTTTTTTTGTATGTGGATCTGAGGTTGGCTTCTTCGGGCAACCAACCCGAGGTTCACATTACAAGCTGTCGGATAATTTTCCATTATGGAGAACTCTGCATTTGGAATTGTTGTATAGAGCTTTTATCAATTCTATTATTTTTTCCGGCAGTCCACGTTGCCGCAGAGCTCGCCATATAAAGCTCCTATTGACCGAGTCGAACGCTTTCTCATAGTCTACGAAAGCAAGGTAAAGGGGGGATCGGAATTCAGTAGACTGCTCCACTATGATTCTCAAGGTGTTAATATGGTCTATGCACGAGCGGCCCTTTCTGAATCCAGCCTGCTGTCTTCTAAGCGTTCGATCTACTGCCTCTCTTATCCTAGATAGTAATATATGGGACAAGATTTTTCCCACCGTAGATAATAAACAGATGCCTCTCCAGTTGTCACATATTGTTAGGTCCCCCTTTTTTGGTATTTTGACTATGATACCTTCCGTCCAATCCTCCGGAAAGGTACAGGTGTTCCATGCTATTTCCAGGATTGGCTGTAGCCCATCTGCTATGAGGCTTGAGTCGGCTTTCAACAATTCTGGCGGGATGCCATCTTTTCCAGCTGCTTTACCATTGGCCATTGCATGAATTGCGGTTACTATTTCTGTCTTGGATGGTGCACGAGTGGCGATTCTTATTGGCTGTGCATTGTTGTTATTTTCTTCAGGTTCCTGCGAAAAGGAACCATTCAGGGCGGCGAAGAAGTAGTCTCTCCATCTTTGGAGTTGCTCCTCGTCGCTGCACAGCAGCCTTCCATCCACACTCTTTGCGGCATGCTTTTTAGTAGAGTGCTTTCCCGAGAGCTGCTTAGTAATTTGGTACAGCACCTTACTGTTGCCTGTGTTTGCCGCGTTTTCCGCTTTCTCTGCGAGCTCATTTATCTGCCGCCTTTTATCACGCCGGACGCTTCTCTTTACCTCCCGGTGTAATTGGGAGTATTCCCGTTCAAGTTGTTGGCGTTTTTCCGTGTTGCTTGTAGAGTTCACGTTATTTTTGAGGGCCCTTCTGCGTTCTATTTTTTGCCAGGTTGTGTCCGAGATCCAGTTTTGCTGGTTTCTTTGGACATAACCGATGCTTGTTTCCGCTGCTGTTATTATAGCGCCCTTTGTTGTGATCCACAGCTCTTCAATATTCGTGTCGTCAGAAACGGTTTGCTGGTTTAAGATTTGTTGCAGATTTCCAGCAAATTCTCTCCTTTTAGTGCTCTCCCGCAGAAGGTCTACGTTAAACCGTCTACGGTTTATGGCATCGCGTTGAACGTTTCTGATTGCGGCGATTTTTAGGCGGATAGTTGCTACTACCAAATGGTGGTTACTTCCAGTGTCTGCTCCCCTAAAGCTCCTGACATCCTCCAGAATAGTTCTCCATCTACGGCTGACGGCCACGTAATCTATCTGATTTTTCGTTCTACCATCGGGCGATACCCAGGTCTCCTTGTGTATCTTCTTGTGACAAAAGTAGGTTCCACCTACCATGAGTTGATGGGAACTACAGAAGTCAACGAAAAGCTCACCATTGTTATTGGTAACTTGGCTTAGGCCTTGATTTCCAATAGTGTGCTCAAGGCCGGTGTTGTTGGGGCCGATCTGTGCGTTTAAATCACCCATCAAAACAATGATGTCTCCCTTGGAATAGAGCGAAAAACCTCATTCAGTCGCATGTAGAACTCGTCTTTGATGTCATCTCCTTCGTCTTCAGTCGGAGCGTAGCATTGGACTATCGTAGTACTTCTTAGCCTGGTACTGAAGTACTACGATAGTCCAATGCTACGCTCCGACTGAAGACGCAGAAGATGACATCAAAGACGAGTTCTACATGCGACTGATTGAGGTTTTTCGCTCTATTCCAAGGGGAGACATCATTGTTTTGATGGGTGATTTAAACGCACAGATCGGCCCCAACAACACCGGCCTTGAGCACACTATTGGAAATCAAGGCCTAAGCCAAGTTACCAATAACAATGGTGAGCTTTTCGTTGACTTCTGTAGTTCCCATCAACTCATGGTAGGTGGAACCTACTTTTGTCACAAGAAGATACACAAGGAGACCTGGGTATCGCCCGATGGTAGAACGAAAAATCAGATAGATCACGTGGCCGTCAGCCGCAGATGGAGAACTATTCTGGAGGATGTCAGGAGCTTTAGGGGAGCAGACACTGGAAGTGACCACCATTTGGTAGTAGCAACTATCCGCCTAAAAATCGCCGCAATCAGAAACGTTCAACGCGATGCCATAAACCGTAGACGGTTTAACGTAGACCTTCTGCGTGAGAGCACTAAAAGGAGAGAATTTGCTGGAAATCTGCAACAAATCTTAAACCAGCAAACCGTTTCTGACAACACGAATATTGAAGAGCTGTGGAGCACAACAAAGGGCGCTATAATAACAGCAGCGGAAACAAGCATCGGTTATGTGCAAAGAAACCAGCAACACTGGATCTCGGACACAACCTGGCAAAAAATAGAACGCAGAAGGGCACTCAAAAATAACGTGAACTCTAAAAGCGACCCGGAAAGACGCCAACAACTTGAACGGGAATACTCCCAATTGCACCGGGAGGTAAAGAGAAGTGTCCGGCGTGATAAAAGGCGGCAGATAAATGAGCTCGCAGAGAAAGCGGAAAACGCGGCAAACACAGGCAACAGTAAGGTGCTGTACCAAATTACTAAGCAGCTCTCGGGAAAGCACTCTACTAAAAAGCATGCCGTAAAGAGTGCGGATGGAAGGCTGCTGTGCAGCGACGAGGAGCAACTCCAAAGATGGAGAGACTACTTCTTCGCCGCCCTGAATGGTTCCTTTTCGCAGGAACCTGAAGAAAATAACAACAATGCACAGCCAATAAGAATCGCCACTCGTGCACTATCCAAGACAGAAATAGTAACCGCAATTCATGCAATGGCCAATGGTGAAGCAGCTGGATAAGATGGCATCCCGCCAGAATTGTTGAAGGCCGACTCAAGCCTCATAGCAGATGCGCTACAGCCAATCCTGGAAATAGCATGGAACACCTGTACCTTTCCGGAGGATTGGACGGAAGGTATCATAGTCAAGATACCAAAAAAGGGGGACCTAACAATATGTGACAACTGGAGAGGCATCTGTCTATTATCTACTGTGGGAAAAATCTTGTCCCACATATTACTATCAAGGATAAGAGAGGCAGTAGATCGAACGCTTAGAAGACAGCAGGCTGGATTCAGAAAAGGCCGCTCCTGCATAGACCACATTAACACCTTGAGAATCATAGTGGAGCAGTCTACTGAATTCCGATCCCCCCTTTACCTTGCTTTCGTAGACTATGAGAAAGCGTTCGACTCGGTTAATAGGAGCTTTATATGGCGAGCTCTACGGCAACGTGGACTGCCGGATAAAATAATAGAATTGATAAAAGCTCTATACAACAATTCCAAATGCAGAGTTCTTCACAATGGAAAACTATCCGACAGCTTTGAAGTGAGATCAGGAGTACGGCAAGGATGCCTACTTTCGCCATTACTATTTCTTATAGTAATAAACGACATCCTTGTCAGCGCTCTAGATACTAGAACAGGTGGCATACAATGGGGATTGTTAGACCGCCTTAAGGACCTCGACTACGCGGATATCTGTTTGCTGGCCCACAGACACCAGGACCTCAAAAACATGGTAAACAATTTGGCAACAGAAAGTAGCTCGGCAGGCTTAAGGTTAAATCCGACTAAAACCAAAGAAATGCGGATAAATGCAAACACCCTTGAACGAACAGCGCTAAATAACCGCGACGTGGAACTGGTAGATAAATTCTGTTACCTCGGTAGTATTATTACCGAAAACAACGGTACAGAAGAAGACGTCAGTTCCAGAATAAATAAAGCAAGAAGCGCATATGCATGCCTGTTTCACATATGGAGATCAACAGAGATCTCAATTAACACCAAATTGCGGCTGTTCAACTCCAACGTTAAGGCAGTTCTTTTGTACGGTTGCGAAACATGGAAAGTCACCCAATTCATCACAGGGCGCCTACAAGTTTTCATCAACAGATGCCTACGTCGTATCCTAAAAATCCGCTGGCAAGATAGAATTTCAAATGAAGAACTATGGCGCCGTGCCGGCCAAGAAAGGTTAGCCGATCAAATCAGGCGAAGGAAATGGAATTGCATTGGCCACACCTTGCGACGCGAAACTTTGAAGCACATTTTTGCCTAAACTATTCGTTTTATGAAAAAAATGAAACATATATTTTTTTGGGGAATTTAATTATCTTTCATTTTCATAATAACTTTAGTTGGCCTCCGAGCTATAGAAAGCGCGATATTCGCAAAAAACTGTGTTTTATGAACTTTGACCTTGAATAATTTTTTACGCCTTGGTGATATCGTTCTCGACTTTTAACATTTTTTTTAAAACACCAAAATAAACCGATTCCAAAAAAAATGAAGGATATATTTTTTTAGATCAGAAAACACTAATTTGACTGGACTAATCACTCGTAATTGTAATAATGGTACGTCTAGTGAGAAAAGTTCTCATTTGTATAATTGGCCCAACAAGAGAGGGTGGAATATAGCGAAGGAGATACAATATCGAGTTGCATGGAATTTTTGACTACCCGAACTCTTAACTTTTATAAAAATTAACAGAATAAGACTAGCCGGTCACCTAATCAGGATGGAGGAAAACCGTATCCCAAACGGCTCATGGTAATAGCAATTTCCATAATATAGGCCTTCACAGACTTTAAGCATAGACAAATGAACCAAATAATAAAACACACAGCTAACTGTTCCAATCGAAGACTATATTTGATCTGATTTCTTTAATCATAAAAACGGTAACCGTAACTTTAGATAAGAGTGATAACGTTAAATAATAACAGTGTTGTCATACCTAAATTTTAATTATCTTCGATAAATTTAATAAATTGAATGCCTAGATCAGTGGGCAGTCCCAGGAGGAGATGGATAGATCCTGTGAGGGCTGGGGCAGAGGCAACACTCAACATCTGGAACTGAAAACATACTGCAAGGAACCGTCAAACTCCGGAGAAACGCTCTAGAGGGGGAAGGGTCGATTTGGGCTGTAATGCTATTGGAAGGATGGGTGGATTATACCTTGGTGGGGAGGGTGGTAAAACGTACCTCCTCGCTGGTGTCTCCTGGATAACCAAACTTCGACGGTCGTACCTAGTACTCGGAGTATAACTGAGTGCTCCAGGCAGAGGGGTTGGGCAATGGGCTAACTACTGAAGCTCGTAAAAACACACCAGTTAAGAAACCAGAAGCAACGCCCCGGAACTGCCTGGAAAAACGTCAATCACTACGGCAACAATATCTGGAAATGACTTTTGGAACATTGAACACGAGAAGTATGTACAGAAGTGCAACAGCTAAATCACTACTAGAGGTAGGGAACAAATATAAAACAAAAGAACCCGCGATACAAGAGATTAGATCGATAGGGTACGGGACAATTAACCTTGGTAACTACAGGATATTCTACAGCTGCGCTAAAGAGCATCACATACGAAAACTCGATACGCAGAAAATGCGCATCGTGGCGACCGTGACCAGCCCTTTCGAATGCTTCTAAGTACTTTGCCCCACGATGCAGCCATAAGAAATTATTTTTCTGTTTACCTACCTTATAAGCTTCTAAAAAACGTTCGATTTTGTAGGGGTCAGATTTCGCAATTGCACGGAAATTTTTACATAATTATCAGCGTGTAAGGACCATCTTGCCTCGTCCTCCAGGTATAAGAAATGGTTTTTCGTTAATGTCTATCCATAAATTACATTCTGTCAAAGTTTCATAGCTGGTCATATATTTAAACCGGAATTCTTACATGTTTATAACAATTTTGTGCAAAAACAACCCTGCGCGCGACTTCCGGGCTAGAGCCAATGTTTCATACTTTTTGTAAATAACTAGTCTCAATACATTTCATAAGTGGTCAGATTTCGCATATTTTTGAACGCGGGCTCCCGGACTAATGTACTTTGTATTATGTATATATGGCACAACTGTTGATGTATTATGGATTATGTACTATGTATTATGCATTATGTACTGTGTTCTATGAACTATGAACTGTGTTCTATGTACTACACATAGCTATGCTATGAACTATGAATTTAAGTATTTACATAATACATTCGAATATGGCACAGGTATAGATGTATTATAGATTATATAGTATATATTATGTACTCTGCAGTGCATTTTTTCTACTATGCACTGTAGTCCCACCGAAAAATGCGTAAAAGTTTCGAAATTGTCGGGAGTCTTGCGATTCCACTAAATGTTTTTATTAGGTTTTCTACAAACTTGGTATAAATACTGTACAACACTGTTTTCTATACAGCTAAAAGTTATTTAAATCTTGAAAGAACTACATTATGTACTATGCGCTATGTAATATGTATTATGTACTATTTACTATGAACTATGTATTGATTACTATGTATTATGCACTATTTACTATGTATTGATCACTATGTACTATGTACTATACAGGGTGTATTGCATAAAGAAACAAAGCGGCCGGCTGTGGATAGGCTTTGGATAGACGAACAAAAAATCTTCAATATAAAAGTGAAGGTTCTACACTATCAACTTCAAGAGTTATGAGTAAACCAATTTTGGTTTTTTTAACAAAAATATCAACTTCAACTACTACGTAGTTAATCACTATTTTTTCCAAAATTGGAAAGCTTAGACAATTTCCTATAAATAATGTCCTGGCAATTTTTGTGTTACGGCCTTTATTTTTGCAGATATTAGTAAATGTTGTAGTAGATCTTAAAATTGGCTTTATTTAGCACTTTTTTCACATAAGGTTATGACGAAAAGTACCGAATAAAGCCAACTATCTATCGGTATCCAAAATGAAGACTGAAGTAGTAGTGCTAAGAATTCAAATTATAAACTTGATGAGTGTTTGGGACAATTATAAACTCAATAACATGTAAAATTTACACATGCATATGCCATAAAATAATTGCTTACCAGTGACCCTGAGAAACAAACAAAAGCGTTGAATATAACTTTAAGCTTGATTTTGTGCACGACATTTTTTCTCTCTTTTTAAAGTTTTTAATTATAAAATCATGCACGGATTGTCCACATTCATAAGACCAGTACATAAGACTAAAAGAACTGGTTTGATGAATGCAATTTATGATGAGAGAGATCTCTTCCCACGAATGACTTCCAAACACTTCCAACAGCAGCTCTCAAGTCACAATTTCTGTGCACTTTGGTGATGCAAAAGATAGCGCCCGCCGAATGTGCAGATATGACATTTCTGCCATCTGAAAGGATTAAAATACAGAAGAAGAAGAGTTAGACGAACAAGAATTGCGCCAGTACGAAATCGTCCTCACAACAGAAACCAGCAACAGCTCTTGTTCGCTTCTTTTGACTTTAATGTGTACAATGCGTTTCCTGAACAAGTGCATTTGGGCGATGGTGTGAAATTTTTTTGCTGATTGCTTGTTCGTTGTTGAAAGGTGTCGTAACTTTCATGTTGTGAAGAGGGTAAGAAGTTGTTCAGTATTCCCTTTGATATTTTGCGGCTATGAGGAAAACGCGTGTGTGAAGTATCTAAATTGGTACTGAAGTGCATGACTTTCATCATAAATAATAATACAATAGAAAGCGGCAGTAGATGTATGTAAGTATTGAATGCGGAGTTTTTTTTAATTTTTAGTAATTATGTTTTAAAATTAAATTGAAAAATTCGTTGCACTTATTGTCTGGATATAATATAAACAGCTTTACTTGGAATTTTCTATCATTCGCGAGCTTCATGCGACTTCCTTTATTCTCGTGTGAAACTCAAATCTCTTGCTGCTGACCTGGATCAACATCGGTTGTCAGAGTGTAGTTCAGTAAATTATCTCTTCGCTCATAGGAAAATCCGCAAAGTAATAGGATTAAAATGGTTTACCAGAAGATAACAGCACATTTTTTGGCCTAAAACAAAAATCATCATAAGCAGTATGCACAGCCGTTGGCCTAGGCATTTCGCTTCATGCCGTTCGGTTGCTGGTTAATGCCCCCAAATACGTACGCCTAACTTACTAAGTCCTCCTCAATGGAGTCCATGTATCTTTTCATCAGGGATTCGATTTATCGCTGTTTCAGCAGGATCGTTATCGTCAAGCCTTTGTATGTGCCTTGTGCCGGGTCCCTGTAAAGTTGGTATAATTCATGACTAATCTCCTCCCTTGACCATTTTCACAGGCACCGCCAAATATTGTAGGTAGTACTTTTCTTTCAAAACTTCCTAAAAGAGTATCGTCGGCCACCAGGTTCCAAGTTCCGCCATTTTGTGGTGTCCGCCATATTGGATTTAAAATGACATCACATGGCTTACTGTCAGCCTTAAGGCGGAAACACACTATTAAAACGCGACGCGATCCGATGTGATGCGACGCGTGTTAAGTCAAATCAAATCGTACATTTTCCATATATATGTTCAGACCAGAATCACACTAAAAACACCCGAAGCGACGCGACGCTCGCTGACGCCACCCGATCCCATAGATCCAAATTAAGGTGTTATCGATGGTGGTGGTCAACACTCCACCCGACGCGGCCCACGCAGTGTGTTTCTAGGCGACACCCGACGCCACGCGTCAGTCATTCGAGAATTTCATCAAATCTTCTTCAAAATCTTCATCTGACTCGTTACTTCTTAAATCCGTAACACGACCGTACGCTGTCAGCTTTGTTTTCAGAAATAATGCTAGTGTGTCGTGGCATCGCGTGTTGGCAATGTGCAAGGTCCACGTCGGGTGTCGATACGTTGCGTTGGGTCGCGTTTTAGTAGTATGTTTCCGCCTTTATTATGGTTTTCACTTATGGTGACAAATGGCGAAGTGAGTCAAAAATGATATTATGGTTCTCTAAAAAAGTAACATTACGAATTACAGTTGTTACTGATATCGAGAAACGGCAAATTCAGTGACAATTGTTCTCACTTGATGTTTGTAAGTGAGATTTTTCTCATTTGATTTTAAAGGTGACATTTCTCACTATGGTGAAGTGACAACCATAATTAGGGCCTGTATTCTACTCACCATACTCTTTTATTTGATACCCATGTCGGGGCGTAGTAAAGATAAGAGTACTCCGCTATTTTATGGTGGCCGCCATATTGGATGTACCTTAAAATTGAATATACTATATTTCATTGTCTTCAGAACCAAAGGTGTGTGCCAAATTTGAGCATCACCGGATATCGGGAAGTAGTCAAAAACCCGATCGCAGGATTTATCCCCCACAGAGAACGAAGTTAATATAAAGCTTGTAAAATATCTATTATTATCGATATATCGATATATCAGCCTGTGTTCCAGCCTTTTGGGAAGACGTAATTATCCGCCCACTTGGATTTTGATTTCGTAGGTGATTTAAGATCACATGCTAGAAATGGTGGAAAGGTTACATTTCACGAGCAGATTTTAGCTTTCAGTAGCTCATTAAAATACTTTCCCCATCTTTTTAAAACTTCTTCTTTTCGGCTCAGAACATTACCGTTTTTGTAGAACAAAACCTTAAAGTCCTCACATAATTAGCGAAGCTTCTGCTTTGATGAAATTTGATGAAATTTCTATGCATATCTCTAAATTCCCATCTTCCAATTTGGAGTTTGATCGCATTGTAGCGGGTGATTTCAACTTTTATAACATAAATTAGTTGAATTACTCCAACGGCACCAGTGGTTTAGGCAGAGTTGCCCCGCTTCTTGCAGGAACTAACAATCTACACCAAATCGTTGATAAATCAATTTTCACGCAAGACTTTTGAAAGACATTGCTGACCAAAAGGATCATCATAATTTTTATTTTATTTTTTGTTATTTTTTTTGGTTATTTTTTTCTGTCCCTTCACCATAGAAATACAAACTAAAGCTGGCTTCGCACGGTGCGCGATTTTGCGGACAGACGCGGACGGCGCACCGTGGGAAGAGTGTCGTCTGTGCAGGCACAGGCACGTTTGTAGCGGTGCGTAGTATCCGCCGCGAGTCGGAAAATTCAGGTGCGGTGCCTTGTTATTTCTAGACTTTGGTTTTTACATGCTCGTCTGTGGATTTACGGACGAGCCCGGACCGCACCTTTTCATCTTCATACAAAATCAGAGGACAGTACCACATACTTTTGAACAAAATGGAGTAGCAGAAAGGATGAATCGTACCATTATGGAAAAAGTGCGATGCATGGTCATAGACAGCGGTTTGGGTCGAAATTTTTGGGTAGAGGCAGCACTGACAGCGTTATATTTGATTAACCAAATCCCATGACATGGTATGAAGAACATCACACCAGAAGAACTTTGGTGAAATACAAAGCCAAATCTGACATCTCTACGTGTGTTTGGTTGCAAGGCCATGGCCTACATACCGAAAGTGCAAGGAAATGATACAGCGAACAAACAAAAGGATTTCGATTATACAATCCAAATACCAGAAAGGTGATCGTTAGCAGACCCACACAGACCGATACGCACCGTGCGGTCCGGGCTCCTCCGTGCGTGATAATCCGCAAAATCGCGCACCGTGGGAAGCCGGATTTACAGACTTGCAGCGGATTCCTACGGACCGCTACAGACTTGTCTGTGCCTTTACGGACGACACTCTTCTCATGGTGCGCGGTCCGCGTCTGTCCGCGTCCATCCGCAATATCGGCTGTGTCGTGTAAAAACCCTGTACGTGAGCGACCACACTATAGGAAGATTGCTTAAAAGGACAGCAATAGTGTGCAAGAAGGACACAAATTGTAGAAATGTCAAATTAAATCGGCTCGATTGATCTGAATTAGAAAAAGAGCAAGTTTTTACTAATAGACGCTAATTTGCGAAATGTGGTAACAATACCAAGTTCCGCGTGGGAAATCGTTTTTTAGGCAAGTGGAGTTATAGAAATCTAACATAGTTGCTATATTTCATTATCATAAAAAGGAGTTATATTAATAGGCTAGTGCCAAAGCGGATTTAAATGAGGAAAAAAAAAATTAATAGCAGGGAGGGACCAGCAATGAAATGTCGTTAAGGTCATAACTAAACGAAAAACCAATTTTTAAACTCGAAAAAAGGGGAAATGGTAAAATGGGGATGCTATTTAGGGGTTGAAAGCGATTTTTTGCGATTTGCGGTGAAACATGACCTCCTAGTGAAAAATGTTTAATACAAAAGTTGTAGATAATAAAAAGATCTAAAACTTTTGTATTTAACATATTTTGATATAACCTCAAATTTTCGAAGAAAATGGCGGAAAATCGATTTTTCAGTTTTTAATTTTTTTTCTCCCGTAAAAATAATTCAATTTACATGAAAATTTGTAAGAGTATACCTTGTGTTGCGTTAAATAAGCATGATTTTTTTTTTGTTTTGAAAACGGATAGTTTCCCAGAAATTAACATTTTTCGAAAAAAATACCCCTATCTTGCACGGACAACTTTATTGATGTTTTTTTCGAATTCTGATATTCAATAAGTGCTAATTTAACCATTGAAACGTCTAGTTTGAAATGGTCTATAGATTTTGAAACTTTATTTTCATTAAACCGCTTAAAATTTAAAAAAACCGAACACCTGATTTTTCGAATCACGTACATATTTCTCGATTTTTTCAATTTTTTTCAAATTTTTTAATTTTTTCTGTTAATGAGGGATTAAATTTTAATGATACAACTTAGTGTCATATAATATTACTTACATTAAATAAACTTTATTACAGAAAGTGTGGAAAAACCATCCTGAAAATTTTAAATAAATAAGAAATAAGAAATAGTCTATTATAACTAGCTTGAGATTTTCGATGAATGTGAGCGGCTGTTACTTTTTCCATTATTTTGTATTTGTGGTCAAATCTTTGTTTGCTCGACCGAACCAAACTGCTTTGATATCATACAAATCATTTCGATCATCTTTTTTGGAAATAATACGGTCATATTGTCAATCTATAATTTTTAAATTAATAAAAATAAATAATGTATAAAAAATCTCCCAAAATCATATTGAGTATGATGCTGTAAAAATTTTATAACGAAACGGAAACATTTACCTAGTCACGGCGTAATTCAATTCAAACGAATTTGTTATTTTATTTCTTATTTATTTAAAATTTTCAGGTTGGTTTTGCCACCCTTTATGTAATTAAATTTATTTAAGTTCTGTCATTAAAATTTAATCCCTCATTAACAGAAAAAATTAAAAAATTTGAAAAAAATTGAAAAAATCGAGAAATATGTACGTGATTCGAAAAATCAGGTGTTCGGTTTTTCTAAATTTTAAGCGGTTTAATGAAAATAAAGTTTCAAAATCTATAGACCATTTCAAACTAGACGTTTCAATGGTTAAATTAGCACTTATTGAATATCAGAATTCGAAAAAAACATCAATAAAGTTGTCCGTGCAAGATAGGGGTATTTTTTTCGAAAAATTTTAATTTCTGGGAAACTATCCGTTTTCCAAACAAAAAAAAAATCATGCTTATTTAACGCAACACAAGGTATACTCTTACAAATTTTCATGTAAATTGAATTATTTTTACAGGAGAAAAAATTAAAAACTGAAAAATCGATTTTCCGCCATTTCCTTCGAAAATTTGAGGTTTTATCAAAATATGTTAAATACAAAAGTTTTAGATCTTTTTATTATCTACAACTTTTGTATTAAACATTTTCCACTAGGAGGTCATGCTTCACCGCAAATCGCAAAAAATCGTTTGCAACCCCTAAATAGCATCCCCATTTTACCATTTCCCCTTTTTTCGAGTTTAAAATTTTTTTTTTCGTTTAGTTATGACCTTAACGACATTTCATTGCTGGTCCCTCCCTGCTATTAATTTTTTTTTCCAAAAAACTATCGGCACTAGCCTATAACTTCAGAAAATGAAGTAAATTGTTATATTTTTCACTTAGTTGGTTTTTTACATCCCTCAAAAGCACGGTAGCTTCTTGAGTGAATGGTGGCGTGCTAAGTCTATTTCCGGGGGCATCGAGTTTATGCCAGGAACTTTAAAAGTTTTTTTTAATATGATCTGAAATATTCTATGATTTTGTATGATTTGCGGTTGTTATTTTATAATTGTACTGTTGAAGTTATTTATTATTTTAGATTTCTCAAAGAAAATTTTGGTTTAAAACGCCCCTTTAATTATTATTACTGTAGTATATTGTAAATGTTGAAACTCCCACCTACAATACAGACTTAGCGAGATAGCTGTAAGTAGCTAGAGAATTGTAACAAATATCTGCCACCGGTCGGCACTGAATCATGGAGCAATAAACGTCATTGTAAACAGTAAACGGGTTTCAATCATTAAAATATACCACATGGCGCAGTCGGTACACGAAAATATACAATAATGAAGTGTAGTAGGTAGACGGGGAAAATATTAAAATAATGAAGTGCAGTAAAATAAATAAATAATAAAAAAAAAAAAAAATAAAAATAAAGCTAAAGGAATGATAAAGGATAATGAAAAAAAAAATTAATTGAGTGCAAATAAATTTAAAAGCCACGTGCAAGGTGACCTTGGGATCATACTTTAATAAAGAACCACACGAATGGGTAAAGCAAAACCCACGAAACAAAGAAAAACAACCGTAGAAAATATTACAAAGAAGTTAAGAGGAAGACCACCTAAGAAAATTAAATATCTAACTATTTATAAACCCATGGATTACATCAGAAAAGTTGATCCATTAAATTTGGAGGGAGCCAATCTATCAGAAAATTGGCGAAAATTCTGGCAGAATTACCAGATTTTTTACATCGCAGCTGAAATAGAACATAAAGAAGAAGCCGTTCAAATTGCGGTTTTTTTAAATTCAATTGGACCTGATGCGGTCGAAATATACAACTCATTTAACCTCAGCCCAGAAGACAAAAAGAAATATAAGAAAGTAGTGGAATCATTCGAAAAATTCTGTAGCCCGCAGAAAAATGAAGTGTATGCGAGTTTCATTTTTCATAATAGAAACCAACATCATGGTGAGCCGTTTGACAATTTCTTAATGGATATTAAGAAACTTGTCAGAAATTGTGGCTACTTAGACCAAGAAGATCGGATGCTACGGGATAGGATCGTTCAAGGGATATCAGATAAGCATCTACAGAAAAAGCTATTGGAAACGGAAAATTTAACACTAGCGAGAACTATAGAAATTGCTAGGGCAGGAGAAGCATCAACGTCGCAGCTCCAACAAATGCAGAAAGGAATGTCATCGCTAAATATGGTATCAAAAGTTCCAATAAAAAATTCTAATAAACAAAGCACTAATAATAATTTCAATTTTAGAAATAATAGTAACAAAAGTAATGTAAAGCAAGTAGGAAAAGTAGATCAGCAATTAAATTCAAAAACATCAAGAAAACCCGTATCACATTTTAACAGTAGTAGACAACAAAAGTACATCGATTGTAAATATTGTACGCGAAATCATATACAGGGAAAGTGTCCAGCCTACGGACAAACTTGTAATAAATGTGGTAGGAGTAATCACTTTGCGGTAGCGTGTAAGTCAGGAATAAAACAGGTAAGGGAATTACAAAACATGAATGATGAGTTTTATATAGATACAATAACAATACAAGCTATAGATAAAGTTTCATGGTGGGAAAATGTTAAAATAAACGGTAAAATAATAAAATTTAAATTAGATTCGGGTTCTGAGGTAAATGTTTTGCCACTTGATACAAGTCAGTCAATAAAAAACCTAAAGATTAAATTGTATAAGAGTGTAGTCCATGCATATGGTGGCTTTAATTTAGAAGTAGTTGGTTCCACAACAGTAGCATGCACAGTAAGAAATAAAATAAAAGAAATAAAATTTTTAATAATTAAAAACGGTCCGGTGCCCATTCTCGGGTTAAAAACATGTTTAGAATTAAACTTAATAAAATTGGTTGATTTAATTGATACAACAATGTCAAAAAACGAATTTATAGAAACAAATCAAGACTTATTTGAAGGAATAGGCAAATTTGTAAACAATTTTAAAATAGATATCAAAGAAAATGTGCAACCCATAGCAAAACCAGCAAGACGCATACCATTGACAATTAGAGATGCAGTGAAAAATGAATTAGATAGGTTAGAGCAGTTAAAAATTATTGAAAAAGTGGATTTCGGAGTGGAATGGATATCAAATATAGTGATCGTAGAAAAACCAGGAAAGAAAATTCGCATATGTCTTGATCCCAAAGCACTGAATGAAGCGATTAAGCCATTAAACCATTCAATACCATCTTTCGAAGAGCTAACAGCTAAATTAGCTAACAAGTCCATATTTACCGTGCTTGACTTGAAAGACGGGTATTGGCAAGTCAGTTTAGATGAAGAATCAAGTCAACTATGTTCATTTAGTACTCCATTTGGCTTGTACAAATTTAAACGTCTTCCATTTGGAATTAGAACAGCTCCGGAAATTTTTCAAAAATTTAATGAAAATAATTTTAAGGACATAGATGGTGTTTACATTTATTTAGATGATATACTAATAGCGGCAGAAAACGAAATTGAACATGATCGGATACTAAAACAAGTTATTGAAAGAGCTAGAAATATGAAAATAAAATTTAATAAACAAAAAATCCAATTCAAAGTCCCAGAAGTTAAGTATTTAGGGCACATCATATCACATAAAGGAGTGTCGTGCGATCCAAATAGAGTCAAGGCAATTAGCGATTTACAAGCGCCCACAAATAAAAAAGAATTACAAAGTCTCATGGGAATGATTAACTATATCAGGAAATTTGTCCCAAATTTATCAGAAATTTTACAACCGTTAAGGGAATTATTAAAAAAGAATGTTGTATACAAATGGGAGAAAAACCATGACAATTGCTTAGAAAAGATAAAGTCGATAATAAAGAACTCACCTGTACTGAAAACATATGACCCGAATGAAAAAATCACTATAGAAGCAGATGCATCCAAACACGGACTAGGAGCTTGTTTGATGCAAAATGGTAAGCCAGTTAATTTCATATCTAGAAGCCTTTCGGCGACAGAACAACGATATGCTCAAATAGAGAAGGAGCTCCTCGCTATTGTATTTGCATGCATCAGATTTCATTACTATATCTATGGTAAACCTGTTGAAGTTATAACCGACCACAAACCACTAATTGGAATATTCAAAAAGGAAATTCACCAAATACCAAATGCACGTATACAAAGATTAATATTGAAGCTTAGAAAATATAATATTGAAGTCAAACATTCACCTGGAAATAAAATGTATATTTCAGATTTACTTTCACGAAATTGTTGCTCAGAACAACAACCCCCAGAAATCCCAGACATGAATGAAGTCATACATACAATTAATGTTAGTGAAAATAGGAAAAATCTAATAAAAGAAGAGACTGATAAAGACAAAGAATTAAAAGAACTAAAAGTTGTACTAGCAAGTGGTTGGCCGCAAGATAAAACAAAAGTAAAGGAAATTATTAAACATTTTTGGAAATATCGCGATCAGTTAATACTAGATGATGGAATTATCTTTATAGATGACAGAATTGTAGTTCCTACCTCCATGAGAAATGAAATCCTAAATTTACTACATCAGTCGCACCAAGGGATTGAAAAGACAAAATCTAGAGCAAAATCTTCCGTATTTTGGCCAGGAATCAATGAAATGATAGAAAATAAAGTTAGCGCATGCAAGATATGTCAAAAATACAGAAAAGCGAACACAAAGGAACCGTATATTGCCCACGAAGTACCAAAAATACCTTTTGATAAGATTGGAGTAGATATTTTTGAATATGCAAAAGTAAATTATCTTATAATTGCTGATTACTTTTCAAAATATTTTGAAATAATAAAAATAACGAATAAGTCTGCTGGAGAAATAATTAATAAATTGAAATCATTGTTTGCTGTTCATGGGTTACCAAGAATAATCATTGCAGATAATAATCCGTTTGGGTCATATGAGTTTGAGACCTTCGCAAAAAAGTACGACATTCAGGTCATCACAACAAGCCCCTATTATTCACAGGCAAATGGGTTAGCAGAAAGGTATGTACAGACAGCCAAGCAACTAATCCAAAAATGTAAAAATTCAAAAGAAGAACTATGGTGGACGATGTTAGAATATCGCAATACTCCAATGAAAGGATGCAACCAAAGTCCGGCCGAAATTTTAATGGGTAGAAAACTCAGGACACTATTGCCACTTAAATCAACACAAATAGAAAAAGGAAAATATGACCAATATGCAAAATGTATTGAAACCAACACGGAAAAAGTTCGAAATTATTATAATCGGAATACGAAACATAAAGAAAATTATAAAAATGGACAGCCTATATGGTTGAAAAATAAGAAAGTGTGGGAGGAAGGCGTTATCAAAAAAAAACATTTTACCCCTCGATCGTACTGGGTAGAGAGGGAAGATGGGAAAGTAGTAAGAAGAAACTCATGTTTTGTAAGAGCCCGGCCCTAAAAAATTAAATTAAAAACGTTTTAGCGAGGTAATTAAGTTTCAGCTAACTATTTTGCTAAATTAAATATACATAGATTAATTTTGTAGTATTAAGTAATTTGAAATTAAATGAAATTAAATTAAATGGAATTAGATAAATTTTGTAGTATTAAGTACTTTGAAATTACATGAAATTAAACTAAATGGAATTGTTAGGTTTAAAAACAAAAGGGGAGGTGTAGTATATTGTAAATGTTGAAACTCCCACCTACAATACAGACTTAGCGAGATAGCTGTAAGTAGCTAGAGAATTGTAACAAATATCTGCCACCGGTCGGCACTGAATCATGGAGCAATAAACGTCATTGTAAACAGTAAACGGGTTTCAATCATTAAAATATACCACAATGACCACTACTAGCCCAGTGACCTCAAACATATCACGAATTGTTGTACGCTCAATCTGGCTTACATCCATTCCGTGTTTAGTTTATATTTCTATGGTGAAGGAACAGAAAAAAAAAATATAAAAAAAATAACAAAAAAGAAATAAAAAAGAAATAAAAAAAATAACAAAAATATAGAAAAAAAGGCAAAATCAAAGAAAATAAAAATAAAAAATAGCAAAAACATAAAAAAAAGAGAAGAAAAAATAACAAAACAAGAAAAAAATAAAAAAACAGAAGAAAAAAACAAACGGAAAGAAAAAAAACAACAAAAAAAATTAACAAAAAAAATAACAAAACACCAAAAAAAAACAAATAAAGGAAAACAAAAAAATAAAATAAAGAAAACAAAAACAAAATTACAAAAAAGAGAAAAAAAATACACAAACAAAAAAAAACATTAGGTATATAAACTGGGCCAAACTTTCCCAAAAAGTGTTGAAACAATGAAATTTCATATTGCCAACAATTTTCAAGGTTGAACGAAAAGCCCATGGAAATAATTTAAGAAAAGTATAATTGTGGAAATTGAAATACAGTAATCTAGTAAAAATTATAATTGTGGAAATTGAAATCAAGTACTTAAAAAAACTTATAACTGTGGAATTTGAAATAAAGTATTTAAGTAAAAAAATTTGGTTTTGTGGAAAGTATTCGAGTGAGCATTAGAATTGCGGAAGGTGTTCAAGGAAAGTATAATTTTGGAAATCGGAGATAAAGTACACTTTAAGTACATTAACCACATAAACTATATATTTACCAATTACATAAAATATACACAAAAATAAATATTTCTCACACAATGGGGCCTATTCTGCCTGCAAAATTTTATCATTTTATGTTATGTTATGCCATAATATAAAATAATTCTCTAAAATCCTATTCTGTCCGACAAATTTTATTTTATTTTACCGATCATAACATAAAATATTTCCTATTACGCTTCATAACATAAAATAATCTAAGCAGCACATTTTACAGGTATTTTAACCCATTTTATGAAAATAACAGACGGGAATTGACATTTGCGAGAAAGTAGTTTTCATTGAATTTTGAATTAAATTAAAAATTAATATGACAAACGCATTAAGAAAATTCTATTTTTTCAGTACTGAAACAAGGCGCGATTTGATTTTGTTTGTTTTCATTCATAATTTTATTTGTTTTCATTTTCAACCGATCAGCAGTTCAAAACGTAATAGAACCCATAGCGGATTGTACTAAATATTTTATGTTATGTGTTCATAAAAGACTTCATAAAATAATTTTAAGAAAGCATGACAGAATACGAATTTTTAAAATATTTTATTTTTATTTTATGAAGTAGAAATTTTATCATTATAACATAACAAAAAATATTATTTTATGAAAAATTACAGAATAGGGCCCAATATTTCTCACACGTGGCTCTTATTTTTAAAAGACGCAAATTTCTACACGCTAACCCCTGAAATGGTTCTCTCCTATGAGAAAATAATTCTCCAAAAAATATCATCTCAATTGTTTGAACTTAGCCCGTGCCGAAAACGCGGTTAAGGTTGTTGTTTGAGAAGAATTTTTATCAACAAGAGAGTTGAAGAAATCGACATATTTCAAATAGAGCAAAGACGTGTTAGCACGTCCAGCGCACTGCCAAAAAAACCCGACTCTGGAAAAAAGCACGCCACTGATTTTTGTGGCCATAACGCGCGTACTTCCTACATGAGGCATTCTTTTACAAATCGAACACTTTTATTAATCAACATTTTTCATTTGCTTCAATTTTTTTTACGCAGTCCCTATACAAAATAAGCTGACACGTATTTTTTCTTTTTTTTCCGGTCAATATTTGGAGAATTAATACCGGTATTTTGAAGTCCTTAATTTGTTCCGGTGATCCCTGGCTTATTTTAATCTTACCTTTTAAATGGGTATATTTCTACAGATGTAGATGTAGTAAAGTTAAATTCAAATAAAGGTTTCTATCGATTTCTAATTGGGCATTTTATCTCAAACAAAACAGCTCAAAATTACCTCCCGAGTAAAAATAAAAAACGACCTTATAAAGGGCGAACACCGGCCGCTTGGCTTTTTAAGGGGCATATGATGGCCGTAGAGTTTTTAACCATTTTTAATGGGAGCACATACGGCCTTACGACAGCCAAATTTGACCAAAAGATTTAAAAGGCCAAGTACTGAGATGTAGAAACGGGCATTCGACGGTAAATTTGAGCCAAAAAAAAAATCTGCACCAAATGTATTGTTGAATGTGTTTTATGGGAACTTCATCATTTTCGTTATGTACAATGGTTCTTTCGATTTATCCTACTTAAAGATATCGATGAACAAGAGAAACGAGCTCGCCAGTCGTCGGTTTGTTGTACATGAAGTGTGTGGTGCGTTATTTAACGGCTTGAAAAAAAACTCAACCGAAAACAAATCTAACATTTAATTGCAGTGAAATATATTTTCTTATAGGAGGGCGAATATCCACGTTGTTGCCACTGTACCATCGTCGTATACCCGTAATAGCAACCATACGGCCGCCGTACCACCGTCGTATGGCCGTTATTGGAACTGTAAGGCCGTTGTTTCACCGTCAATCGACCCTTGTACGGTCGTACTGTCCTGCAACGAGCCTTCTGTTAACCGCCAGATGGCCGAAGACTATGTTTCAATCACAGTCGGCATTTGCCCGTTCTAAGGCCATCATTTATTTTTATTCGGGCAAATAGTAAAAAATATTACTTCCCCGTGGAGCACCATTGCAAAATCAAAAATTTAAGTCCAAATACTGAAGTTTGACAAGCAGTTTCCTTAAAGAACTTTAACCTCCTATTCTAAATTCTGATCAGTCATAAGTCACAAGCTTTTGAGATTCGTGCTTATCATTGAGAGTTTAATTCTTGTGACTATCAGCTGTTTTGGTATTCTAAACACCCGTTTGTTGACTCTCTAAATTGTATCTGCAACTTTAGAATACCAAATTGGCTCAAGTTGAGACGCACAGCACACTTGTGATGACGTTGTGACTTAGAATACGGGTGTAGGTTAAAAACCTTAATCATAAGTTTTTGTTTGCCTGAAAAGCTGTAAAGTTTATACAGTTCTATTTTTTCGCCAAGATATTCTTCAATTAACAGAGGCGACATGAATTTTAATCATTTTCCTGTCATCTAAAAATCAGTTTAAATCGCCCAGAAAGTGATTAGCATGCCGCTTTGGCGATTGAAAGAATGAGGGGGAGTCAGCATACTAACGGTTGTTTTGTTTCAGCCGGTGAGCGATTAGTCGTAGGAGTCCGTTTAGTTGGAGACTTTGGCGTTCGGGTCAGTCAAATTTTAATGCCCCGGTTACACGAATGACAAATAATGACAATTGTCATAATCTCTGGTCATAATTAATGACATTGCTGTTTACACGACGGAAATAATGACACATAATGACATGCGTGGAGCTCTGCCATAATGTGTCATTATTTTATGACAAGTTGCCATAAATAATGGCGAGTAGAATTTATACGAATGACAAATAATGGCAAGTCGAATGACAGAGTTGAAGTTATTTGTGTCGCGGATACTGGGTCATTCCATGGTGGCGGGTGGGACATTTTAACACATTTTTTGATATACATTCAGTTATTTTAAAGTGCAAACAAAGTAAATAATACATACTGTATTTATGATAGCATTCTTAGATATATTTTTTAAGATATGATAAAAGAAAACAACATAAAAATATATTCTAACATTGTTAAATTCGTAGAATTACATATGTGACGGGTGGGACAGGCAAAACCCTTCTTTCTTTAGATACTTGCACTCGACGTTGAAATTCAGATCAAATAGTTCATATGAAGCCCTAATTTTATTGTAGTATGCTATTTTAGTTATGTCGCTAATTGTTTTCTAAAAAGAGGTAAGTGAAAAAACAATACGAACTTTTTTTATGAAGCTTAAAATGGTGTGACGGGTGGGACAGGGATCCGTGACGGGTGGGACGAGTAAAAAACTATACACACAAAACACATTAATTTAGGCATATTTTATTAACTATTTAGTTATTTTTTGGGCTTGGTGTAGGGAATTCATGTTCTACATCTCTTTCGCTTCATAGCTCAGCTGCTGGTTTTAAATCAACGGCACTTTCGCTAGAAGTATTTAAGTGAATATTTGAGCTTGCATTCTTCACCTAAATGCACTTTTTTTTGAATTGAATGGAAAAATCAATATTCAACTGGGAAAATATAAAAAGTAATAATTTTATTTTTTACTACAAGCATATTTCCGAATACTAAGGGGCTTTAACAATACTTAAAGCCTAAAATTTATTTGATTTCCGTCACTTCTTTTTTTTCATTAGCTTGGTGTCGTTTTCCATGGAATGACCCTACTGCTAAAAGGTGAAATTTATAAAAAAAAAACAACCAAAAGGAGCATGGAAGAGGACAAAAAATTAGTTGCAGCATGTTTTGCTGCTGTCCTAATAATTGACGAGGAGGTGGACGAAGAGACATGGTTTGCAAATACCAATAAAAGGAGAAGAATAGACTTGGTGCGGCGTTTAGGAAAAGTACCGATATTTATGATCATATCCTGTTAGGTAAATTGGTAGACTAAAAACCATAACAGAAGAAAAAGAGTGTTCCATTCGCTCTGGTCGTTTGAAAGCGCCGTTTTTTCACTCAAACAACCAGAGCGAATGGGAAGCTCGTTTTCTTCTGTTATGGTTTTTCCTCTATAATAATTACTCATATTTATTTCAAATTTATGCTCTTTCCTCCCCTTTGCATTTTTACGAGTTTTAAATATTTAGACTTGGACATATGAGATTTGCCTTGTTAAGATAAATAAAAATGATCATAAAGGATTTGAACATAAATTGCGGTCGTGTGGCCGCTATTATAGTCCATTCAAAACGCGCGGTTGGGTATCAAAACATAACACCTTTTTGAAACTCTTTCCGTATATGTATGTTTTTTGGGTCCCTGATTACGAGGTCCGCCCATTTAGTCTAGGGGTAGTTTATTCCTTAAGGGTTGAAAATAATTTATTTTTGGCTGAGAATATCTATTAAACCGCAAAAGGAAAGAAAAATTGCACAAATGAATGGTTTGCAATTTTTTTTGTTTAAAGTTGATTTTGAAAATTGTAGGGGTAGTTTAAACTTCTTACGGGTTGGAAACAATTTATTTGTACCTGACAACACGTATTCAATCGAATTAGAAGCATAAAGTTGGAAAAACAATTTTTTACAATTTTTTTAATTTCCAGTCGATTTAGGGGTGGTTTTAACCTTTTAGGATTATCCCTTATCATAAAATTTGCCTTAATTTGGTATAAATCAAGCACCTTCGTAAATAAATATTGAAAAAAGTGTATTTCATTGCATTATTTTTGATTATTATTGAAATTATTGCAAAAAACAGAACACAATAGGATTTGAATTATGACAATCGGTCATAAAAGAATGACCAAGTTCATTCTTTTATGACGACTTGTCATAACTTGCCATTATTTGTCATAATCGTTTACACGGTCATACTTTGTGTCATTTTTTCTGACAACTTTTATGACACGAATTTTCTGTCATTTTTTATGACAGAAATGACACAAATTATGACCGTGTAAACGGTTATGACAAATAATGGCAAGTTATGACAGAAAAAATGGCAAGTGTGTCATTCGTGTAACCGGGGCATAACTCATATGGTACGTAATTACGTTTCAATTATTAGATAATATTAAATTTGAATTAATTGTAAGTATTTGTTTCAATTTCTCGGAACATTGGTGGATAATATATTTGTAATGAAATACAGCATTCTGATGGATTTGAGACAAAATCATTTAAAATATTACTTCCCTGTCTATCATTTCCCTGGATCTACATAGACGAACGCGAGCCTTTCCCAATGGGTTTTATAAAATATAGCTGGGACCCGGTGCGCCTATGCTGCACCCATAAACCAATAGTAGTAATCAGGTGATATGAATTTTAATATACAGTAGGAGAGTTTGAAAAAGGCAATTTTTTGGTATTTTTAATTCCAAATAACAAAATGTTAAACTATTAGGGATCTGACATTTTGATCAAGACAATAAAAACCATCCATTGACATGGCATTTTTCGAGATATGAATTTTCATACACAGATGAAGTGTCTCCATGAACCACTTATTTTCTGTATTTTGCATAGCTGGGACCCGGTGCGCCTTGCTGCACCCAACGTTTAAACATTTAAAATCAATCCAAACCTTCAAAATTCAACTCTTCTTAACCAGTAACGAAAAACCAACTATTCCTGTAAAAGTTCGAGACATTGGATTCAAAATGCATTTATTTGCAGTGTGACCAAAATTACCTATTATTGTAAAGCTCTGGGGCAGACAATATTTTTTGTCGGCGTGGCCCGTAATAAAGTTATGGTTCTTTCTGGTAAAATAAACACACACGAATATCCTTAAAAATATAACTACCCACCAAAAATAAATATTAGTGAAAGACTATTTTAAAATAAGGCTTTTTCCAGCAACTATTAGACACATAATATAATTTCAAGAAAATATGTCATATCGACAGTGTTATCCATGCTATAATCTTTTTTCGTATGGACTTTTAGTTAAATTAAACACTCAATAATCGACAAATATTATTACATCCTGAAAGAACAAAAAATTAAAGGATTATATCTACTAATTTCATATTTAGAAATGGACTTTTGACGGTGATGGACATTATACGCTACAAATTACATGTCTTGCAATTGCTTGGCCCCTGGGTTCTCATCTGCAATGTCACTGACTCAGGTTTTATTTGTTTACCCAGATGCCAGCCTCTTCCCGTATTGCAGAATCCTAGACTTATACCTAAAAATTCAGAGGTGATGGGTTTCTTTCCTTCTTATCCATTATACATAAATCATCCCATATTTCCGTTTCTCCTTACCACCTTTCCAAAAAAACCTTGTTGATCAATTCTGAACCTATTGCTTAGAGAGCTTCAGGATACACTACATTCAATGTTTTTCCATTTGTAGCTAGAATGTCAAAATTTTCCGATTTTCCAACTCTTGAACAACCTACATACAGCTAACCGGGAAATGACACTTATTTGGCAAAATTCTTCCGCCATATTGGCCCCACAATTTTGAATAAGTTTTGATCATAAATTCGTTATTTACTACCTTAAAAATTCCCATATACCGATTTTAATTGGAATCGGAATACAATTCGCAAACTCGTCGGCCATATTGGCGCGGCCATTTTGAATTTAAATTTTGATCATAAAGTCGTTATTTGCTACCTTAAAAAACCTCAGATACAGATTTTCATTGGAATCGGAACACAATTTGCAAATTCGTCGGCCATTTTGAATTTATAAGTTTTGACCACAAATTTGTTATTTGCGACCTTAAAAACCCCTAGATACCCACTTTCATTGGAATCGGAATAAAATTGGCAAATTCAACCATATTTCTGCGGCAATTTTGAATTTCGGTCATATTTCGGCGGCCATTTTGAATTTCGAAAATCGGGCTAAGAGGTGCATCATAGGAGACCCCACCGACCTTCATGCAAAAATTCAAAGCTCTGTGATGACTTTCAACAAAGCTCTTCATGACAGCGCCATGTAGAGCTTTAGAAAGTAATAGAATAGCCTATGTTCTTCCCTTTAATGTAAATAGCATATGGTTATTTCATTAAGATCGGTTACACGGTGTAGGAGTCTATTGCGTACAGACAGACAGACAGACAAACATTCAGTTTTATATAGTAGATGTTGCAAAACAACGAGCAAAAGTGGACGATGTGTTTGGGGAATCAGACTCGGAAAGAAATAAAGTTTAAAATAAATAAAACTTAACATTTGCTCCAGTACTTTTTCTATACTCACCTGGGAGGTATTCTTCTACATGTTTAGCTTTCTACTCTCAGAAATTTTAATGCAATACTTATCTACTATAATGTAAGAGATTTTTCTAAGTAAAAAAAACTCGTCACTTTCCAGTGTCAATTCTCACTTTGCTGTCACTCAAAAACCTAAAAATGCTATAACTTGAAAATTTTCAAACATTTTGACTGACCCATTAAAATCTAATACTACTACAATATATCATTACTACTATCATTATTCTTCGTTATATCAAATTTTCAATTTTAAAATACAGTAAAAAAACAAAAGGCCAAAATAAGTTTTTACCCTTTTGTACTAGTCATATCCTTGAAACGATGGCAATTGCTAGGAGTCAGCTTAGTTCGATTGACAGAAGAATATTAGATTGGTAAAGAGCGGCCTGGAAGGTGCTAACGCAAATGGTGATGCATTTTAGGGATGTTGTAAGTGTTCGGAAATACTAACTGTAAAAGATTGATGCACAGACGAGTTGTTCTATTTATGAACAAATTCGTTGATTTTAGTGATCCCAAAAAAACAGGGCTGCAAGATTCCCTGGTGTATGAGTGTAGTGGTATGTCGTGGGATAACGTATATCGAGATGGGACTCTGGATGGCAAGGTGCAAAACTTAACAGATGTTTTCTTAAATTTATATGATCGTTATGTCCCTCTAAAGATGTGTCGTGTACGTCGGCGAAGGTGCTCTTGTATTACTGATGACATCCATCGTGCAATGGCTGAGAGAATACCTCATTAAGCAGTACCGGGGAAGCAAGGAAGTCTTGATATATAGCAGATATAAAGCTGTGCGTAATAGGGTAACAGCTATGATTCTCTCGGCAAAAAGTGCATATTTTGCCTCTAAGTTGGATACCAATCAGCCTTCGAAAAAGTTATGAAGGAGTTTCCGCAATTTGGGAATACATGGCAGTGATGATAACAAAATTGCTATGGACCAAATGTGCTAAATAACTTCTTTGTGGATAGAAGCGTTCAACAATCTGACATTCTGTGTCAAGATTCAAATGACCTGGCTGATGTGGGGTTTAGTTTTAGATACACTGAGGCTTCTGAAATACCTGCAACTATACACTCTATCAAGTCGAATGCCACAGGACTCGACTCTTTAACACTCGAATTCCTGAAACTGTTAGTGCCTTTTATTGTGACTCCTTTAGTTCATATTTTCAACTTTTGCTTGACTACCTCCCAATTCCCGACTGAGTGGAAGAAGGCATTGGTAGTTCCTGTACCCAAAAAATCATCCCCATCGGAGCCTGGTGATTTTCCTCCTATCAGTTTACTACGCTTCTTTGCGAAAGTTTTGGAAAAAGTTATGCACAACCAAATAATGGAATATCTCAAACAAAACAATTTCTTATCCAAATGGCGTCTGGTTTTCGACCTAATCATAGCTGCGAGACAGCCTTATTAAAAGTTACGTCGGACATCCACGAGGCACTCGATAAGGACCACTTAGCTTTAGTTCTGCTTGACTTTAGCAAAGCGTTTGACTCGGTAAATCATCAATAGCTGCTTAGTAAGCTTAATAGGGATTTTAACTTTTCATCTTCGGCTGTGAAGCTGATAAATAATCTCCTGATTGGCAGATCCCAGGTTGTTAAAGTGGGAAATGACTATTCGTCCGCTGCGTCTTTTTATTTGGGTGTGCCTCAAAGCTCAATTCTTGGCCCACTCTTATTCAGCCTGTACATTGTACATAAATGACCTACCAAAAGCAGTACAAAATTGTGCTATCCACTTATATGCCGATGATGTCCAATTGTATCTCACTCGTCCGATTGGGTTAATCGAGGACTGTATTGTGCGGATAAACGAAGACCTGCAATGTGTTCATGAATGGTCTCAGACCAATGGTCTGTTGCTTAATTCATCTAAATCAATTTGCTTGGCTATTTATAGAAACTTCATAGACACAAGAGACTTACCACCTGTCGTATTAAATAATGCCGTTATCGACTATGTACATTCTGCGAAAAATTTTGGTGTTCAGCTCAACTCCAACTTTAGTTGCTGCGGTCATGTTCGTTCGACTCTGGGTAAAATTTATAGTAACTTAAGGTAGCTGTGGATTAGCTCGGTTAGGTGCCTCCTGGATTACGAATGAAGTTAGCTAGGACTGTCGTATATTGTAGCCTTATCTTTCCCAAATTGGATTCTGTATGTGCGAGGAAAATAACGGTGGCATTTAATGATGTCATTAGGTATATCTACAGCCTATCCAGAGGAAGTCACATTTCTGCGTACGTCAATTCGTTCGTCGGTACATCCATTGAGACTTATTGGGCAAGGCGTGAGCTTGCCTTTCTTCATAAACTGATACGTGCTAGGAGCCCAGATTACCTACATGAAAAGTTAGTGCTCTTGAGATCTAACAGAGGTCTTCAGCTCCTTATACCAAGGTGTAATTCTCGCTTTGGCGAGCGTTCTTTATTTGTCCAGGCTATTAGTAGGTGGAATTCTCTTCCGAGTTATATGCAGACTGAGGGATCCAGCGGGGTGTTCTGCAAGTTGATCAGGAACGTATAATTATAGTCATGTTTGTGGATGCTACACATGTCATTCTCTAAATTATTTGTAATTTTAGTTTTGTAATCTTAAGTTTCCATAGTTTTGATTACTCGTTAGTGTTATTCGTTTCACTTTTTGTATTATTATTATTATTGTCCTAAATTGTTTTTTCTATTGTGTAGTGCCATATAAGAGGTTGTAATCTTCAGTACTTTTATAATAAATTATTTGAATTATTTGAATTTGCACGTTGGACGGCATGTAGAACGGCGTTAATTTCTGTGGTGCAGTCGCTATGGTAATGGCGATAAACATTTTTCCAAGCTGATACATTCCTGTGGTGGCTCGCTGGGTCAATGGAGAACAAGTATTGACACCATTTTCCAAGTATTGCCTTTTACAAAGTATTACCTAAAATTCCGCAGACGCAAAAATCCACGAAGCGCAAGAGTTACAGCTCGAAATATTCTCTATCCATGATAATAATACTTTCTTTCGTAGGACTTCTAGTTTTGCAATCAAAGGGAAAACAACCTCACTAAAACTATGCTTTCATTAAAACGGATATGCAAACTTCATCAAGAATTGGAACCTGGATCAAGCCACATTGAATCAAAAGTTCTGATCGAGAGCGTCTAAAGCCTACTTCACACTATCTGAGAAAGTCATATGACTTCACATATGTTAAGTCAAAAACGAGAACAATGACAGTGTAAACATATATCCGGCTGTGTTATGCGTTGACATATGTTAAAGCATATGACTTTAAAGAAATTAGATCCGCTTCTATTTTCGTTTGAGAAGTCATGAAATCTCAGAAAGCCTCTTTATTGCTTTTTTTTGAGCGTAACAGATTGAATGTGAAAAAAAGTGCACAGTCAGTTTTATTATTTATTTTGTCAATCGGTGGATCTCAACAAGTACAAATAAAATTTGCGTTGTTGCGACGCCAGCGTGCGCTATTGTATGCAGCAGTGTTTACAAAATTTGTAGATTAGGCGATTATCTACAAAAAAAGATATACATTTTCCCGTA
Source organism: Thereva nobilitata (assembly GCA_963855945.1). Lineage (NCBI taxonomy): Eukaryota > Metazoa > Arthropoda > Insecta > Diptera > Therevidae > Thereva > Thereva nobilitata. Next base: position 142,634,388 of record OY979694.1, read on the forward strand.
TGTATTGCCATTCATGAGATATCGCCGTTTTAAAGATTTAAAATACTCATATGCACTCATTCGCGACTTGTCAAGGTCATCAGACGTTCAATAAATCCTTTGTTGGACTACGTGGCTAACATTTTCTGGGCTGATTCCTGGATGTGTTTGAAGAAAAAGATTGTTCTAGAGAGGGCGGCTATCCCCAGTATCCACTACGATACAGGGTGTTTACGAAAATATTTTTTTAAAAATTCACTTAAACTAGCATAACTCCTAGACTAATCATCGTAAAGCAACATAATTAGGCTCATCTTTTAGGTAAATGTGTATTCTTTTATTTAGTGTAAAGAGCAAAAACTTGAATGACTCCGTTAAGAAGATATGTAGGCTCAAATCGATGCTTTGCATCTTGACCTGGCAGATTTCTTTCTCAGAAAAATGCGTTATTATCAGTATATTTTTTTTGCTGTTCTGATGCACCAAAATATTACTTAAAATATTTTTGTACACAATAACGGTGTACTTCGAATAGTTTTTTAGCTATAGTGAGTTTTATCGTGAACAGTTAAAAATTTAGTCGTCATTCAACTTCGGCATAATTCTAATAAAGGTGAAAATTGGTGCACACCTTAAAAACATCATTATAAATGAAACGACAGAGGTTTCCAAAAATCCGGATTATACAGGAAAAACTATTCAATGTCAAAGGTAAAAAGCAGTTTTTTGCAACTACCACATTAACGGTGTCTTAACATACAATATTTTTTTTCAAAGTATGCAGTTCAAGCGATTATCTTGAATAAAAATATTTCCCGGCGACCAATCGCGTGTCAGTCTCGACATTTTATTTATAATAATGTTTTTAAGGGCTGTACCAATTTTCAGCAGCTTCCCAATTATCTTCAGTCTTTAGCTTTTTTTTAGAATATTTCGACTGAACTATTACTGCTGAAAGTGAACACGCTTGCTAGTCCAGAAATTGCAAATGAAAGCCCCTCGTGCAAGTGTTTCGCTCTGAGAGAGTTCGCTAAATTTCACTAAGTGTACCAGTCACAATAGGAAAGCACTTCACGTGAGAGTGCTCGCATGAAAGTTGCAAAATGCTTTCATAAAGTACTCGCAAGCTAGTCAGACATTGCGAGCATAACTTTTAGCAAGCAAAATGCTCGCAGCAAGCGCTTTCCTTGCAACGTCTGACAGCACCTGAATAGTTGACTGTTCCGACTGCTGCAGTCGGCGGAATTTTTGAAAGCGCCTAATGAAAATGTTGATAAAGCAGAAATAACACCAGAAACAACGTTTTCATCCATTTTCTTTTTTGACAGCTAATTCACACGTAAAATCAAAAGGTTTGAACGTAGAACTATAAGAGCTGTGATATGTTTAAACCATATGCTTTCACATATAAAAAAGCATATGTCAAATGATATGACTTTCTCAGATAGTGTGAAGTAGGCTTAAGACTTCATAAACTCATTTACTAAAATCCATCCACAAATATATTTGTCGAAGCACTCTAATACCACTCCAATTTTAATTTATTATAAGATCGTCAATGAAATTTTAAAAATATTAGCAAAAGTATTAAACAAAGCGCAAAAGATAGAAGCAAAATATAAGAAAAATAAAATGAACAATGATCAACTAGCTAGTCTCCCCAAGATAAGAAAAAAAATTGCGTCCTAACGACAAAGGTTGGTATCACATTGAGGGGTTATCCTTTGTTGCATTATAACTAACTAACTGTTCGCTAGTTAACCTTAGCTGGGAGTGGAATCTTTCCGCCCACTCCGTGATTCTCTCTACGTTGATATAAGCCGAGTACCATATCGAATGTCCTTGCCTTTATATAGCAACATTTTACGTATAATAATTGTGTGCACAAGAGCTTTGCCGAATGCACATTAGTGTAATCCGGTCTTACAAGAATGTCTATATACGAATGTATATGTATACTTAAAACATAAAAAGTTAAAAGGAGCAGTCAGCATTGTAGCGACTAAGAGGAGGCAAACCCCCAAGGGGATGTTTTCCACGATAAATATTATCGCAGCATAGAAATCCTTTTAATACAGACGTTATCCTTTAAAGCTTATAAAGTCAATCCGTGCAAAACCACATTCTAAACTTCACTTATCCCTTTTGGAATATAAACTTTACCCATCATTTAAGGTTAGGTTTTAAATGGTTTTAATTAAGTCGTACACCTTACCCACAACTTTAGTTTTACATAGTCAAGAACTTACTTGATTTATGTATAGAATTGGTTTAAGAACGTACAAGTATACCATGTGAAGATAAATTATCTGCATTCCCATTTGGTTAAAGTTAAAGAATAGTCTACAAACGTTGTTATTATTTTTTTTTACTGAACTCAACTCTTTATAGGAGAGAGATACTTTCAAGATCTTTTTCGTCTACAAAATCAACATTTCTTCTAGAACACAAAATTTAGTTTTGTTTTATTTCCACAGATTCTGCGACTAGTCATGTTTTTACCCTTGGTGTACATATCTAGCAGTTAGTTTAGCACGAAGCGATGAATGTGACAGATGAGATCTTGGATATTGCAAGAATTCCAAAATACTGATAGCGGTCGCCTTCTCCTATTATTAAACGAATTTCTTTAGTGAAGTGTGTACGAAAGGGAGACCGGTAGGATGTGGAAATGAACTCATCGAGCTGATCTGGAGCTTCGAGAATAGCATTGTCAGGTAGACATAAGAGTTCCAATTTCAACTGCTCCAGTAGCTATGACAATAATGTTAATTTTGCCAGATCTGTTATAAGGTGGCTGAATGAATCCACTTTGTCCAAGCACGCTAAGACATTTTTCGACTTTCATCCCAAGCTAAACGAGTTCTATTCAGGACAGTGCCGAATCTAAAGAAAAAGAATGGAGGAATAAAAAGATACGCCCCTCCAGGAGACCGATCAGCGATCGGTTATAAACCGTCTACTGAAACGGAAGAAAGAGTATTGCAGACTTGGTTTGAGATACGATAGTATCTACTTAGTTTTGGAGCCGTTGAGTTCAACACGATTCTTTACTTTACGTTAACCCGTATACTCATTCATTATTGTTATTTTGTGGACGTATGCATTTAGTACTAGATAGTTTTCTTAGGACGGAATGCCTTTCTGAACGCCTTATTCGGATTATAGAATAAACTCAGACGTGAATTTATTCAATACGATCCACAGCTGACATAATTGTTCGTCGTGCTACACGGGATATTCGTACGATAAGTTCTGGTCAAGGTGGAACGCGAGCGAAGGTTTAACAGCTGCATAGATTGCGCGAAGTTCCCAACTGAATGCAGACAACTTTTATTCCGCTGGTGAAGCCAACTGGTTACCCTAATGGTAGTTAAATTGTTTCAGTATCCGCTGCTGCATAGTTGGAGGCGTCAGTTGTTGAGACTGTACTTATTTGGAATCTTCTAGTCTGCATTGTTTAGCAATGTAGGAGTTTATGTGTGTTCCAATAGAAGTTTTAATTTGTAGAAGTCATTTGACATTTTGCAGGTTAAAGAAATTATTTTTAAATCGTGGCATGATCACTTTTAATGGCCAAGCTGAAGATATAGGGCGCATCGAAAAGATTCAGATATTCTGACACCAGCGCCATTTAAGAAGAAGGCCAGTGAATTCGTTATAGGACGAAAGGAGTAATTAAAACTTTCCTATGTTTTTCCGACCGATAGGTTTATACAGATGAGGGATACAATATAGTATACTCAATACGCCCGTAGATCCATGGCGGTCGTACCCAATTGGCGAATTACCTTTTTCTTAACAACCGCCTCGAAATGGGTGAAATAAGCTATGTGACGTCACTCTAAATCCAATATGGCGGGCTACACGAAATTGTAGTTTAGGTATAAAATTAAATAATTTAGTTCTCACGCCGTAGTTTCCGATGCCCTAGGGGTAGGAAGGTTTCTAAAAATGGTCGTGGCAAATTGACGAAGTGAATCTTTATTTTGGATATATAAAAATAATTTAATGTTAGGGAGGAGGCTTCCGCTCACCGATAGGTTTGATTAAGGTCTATTTATACATTAAAAATTGGTGGGGTGTTTTCATAAGCAAATGCGAAATTCTCAATTTTAGTAATAAGGGTTGTCCCGGGGGTAGTTTCCGATCAAGTTAAGGGTTGGTTTTATTTTTATTGATCGTCATACCCAAATTAGTAAAAGGTAACATTATTAGCAGGGTGTATCACCTCTCCCACAGCTAAAATCATTGAACGTTCAGCTCTACGAGTACCTAAAATATTTTATTTCAATATGATCCCAATGTCGTCGCATCCTAAATTTTGGCATATATGTACCTTAAGACTGCATTCCCAAAATTTAATTTTTTCAAAAAAATGAAAAAATATTATTTAGAAGTGCTGATGTCAAAAGAAAATTTCAAATTGCCGGAAAAAGTTTTCTTCTTACTAATAATACTATGTGGTATATCAAATTAAAGCCTTTATTATTAAACAGACGAAATTGGTGCTACTTTCAGCTTTTTATGTCAAATAGTTTTGGAACTAAAGCTATCTAAAGATTTCAAAATGTCAAAATTTTTTGAATTTTCGATTTTTTGAAAATTTATAACTAAAAAATTAGAGGACCAAAAAATCTGAAAAATTGTTTTTTCTTAGTTTCCACAAGAAGAATATCTGAGGTGGTGAGGTCTTAGCGCAGCGTAACCCAACTCAGCTGAACTCAACTCTTCACCCAACACGTTACTAAATTCAACTTAATTTAATTCAAGGCAAATATTACGACATACCGCCTTGGCGTCATATATATGTACATCAAAAATTTCCAGTTAACGGTGACGATTTTTCTAAGTTTACTCCGCGCAAAACGACACTAAAAAACTTCGCTTCAAAAAAATTTTGAGACTGGAAACAATTCCTTTTCACTAAAATTCGATGCTTGTCTGACTCTACTATTATTTGTTTTTATAAGATATTCCCTGATGTGAAGATGTTTTTGTAATTAACAGGATAAACTATGTTCAATGTTATTCAATTTGCTGCTAAGGTGTGAAGTTTTTCAGGTTTTCCAACTCTTAAGGCCTCAATACACGAGAGTTCCATAAGATCACGCTACGCCAAAGCAGCAACAATTTGTATGCACTCGAAATTTCGAGTGCATATAAATTGTTATTTTGGAGTGGCGTGGTCGGACGGAGCGCTCGTGTATTGGGTCCTTTAAACAACCTACATACAGCAGGCCATGGGAGAAACACGGTTTAATAATATCAAGACCAACAAATTGCCCTTGGCCATACGTTAACAAATTGGGTAAAAAGGTTGTTCCGGAAAGTAATTGCCAAAATTTGTCCGCCATATTGGCCCCAGAATCTTGAATTTTTTAAATTTTGATCATAAATTCATTATTTGTGACCTTAGAAACCCCCAGATTACCCGCTTTCATTCGAATCGGGACACAAATGGCAGATTCAACCATATTTGGCCGGCTATTTTCAATTTCTGCCATTTTTGCGCGGCCATTTTAAAATTCGAAAATCGAGGGGCATTAAGGGAGATCCCCTCGGACCTGCAAAATCTCAAATCTCTGCGAAGACCGGTGCGCCGTTATAGAGAAAATTTTCAATAAGAGTCAATTAAAAGTTATCTCATACTTAATGTAGTAGATGTATGTATGATGTAACTAAGAGTAAGAACTCTGCTATGTGAGTCAGTCTGTATTTGAAAGTCAAACAGTAAAGATGCAATGATTCAGACTCCGTGTTTTATTTATAATAACCCATATTACATGGCGCAGTCGGTAAAGTAAAAATTCGGAAAGTGAGAGGTTATTGTGGATACAAATTGTACCGGCACAATGGAGCTCCTTGCTGGTGACAGCAAGGCTACTACCATCATGCTTGGGTAGACATAAAAATTTGAAACAAACATCCTCCCTAGTCTTCCTAAACATTCATAGGGATGTTAAGCCGGTCACACTTCACGCTAGCTCGCCGGAAGGGGTCGTGGGGTGTGTGACCGGAGGCTACAAATTTGGTTCACAACTTACCTAAGCTCTTCATGTCCTCATCGTTCTTATATCCATCCCAACAGAGATCCAGGGTTGGTACCAATGAATCATGGGACCTGTAACCACGTTGAATCACCGACGGGAGACCCTAGGGAAAAATCTCTCTCCCCACCCATCCTGGAAACTCACAGGAAAATATCTAGCACTGCATGTTAGTCAAGAAAGTACACCGTGTAATTAAAGTTCAACATATATATTATTCAACCCAAACAAAAACTCTCAATAGTACACAATTAACCTAGTGCCGTAGCAACAACAATGAACAATTATACACCTAGGTAATGATAAGTGAAACGGTGTATGTTGGATGTAATGGGGGGGCACTCACTGGAGTCAAGAATAACAACAACAGAAGAAAGGTGCAACGTCGCTTTGGCCAAAGCGCAGCGATGAACTCCCAAACTGTTAACAAGTTACAACACGACCAAATTAAATAGAGAACCATATGTTGTTCTATAGAACCCCAACACGGCATTGACCACGTAAAAGTCACCGGTGTTCACACCCCAAAAGAGTGAACCATATAAAATATTGGGCCTTTAAAATAGTTAATAAACGTGTAATTCGATTAGGCGATAAAGTGTACTTATATATCCTAGGGTGAACCAATGTAATTTAAAGTTACATATATTTAGTAGGAAAATTAATGTGCTGGTAACATATAGATCAATCTAGGTTAATATTGTCAAGCTAGTGGATATACGTAATATAGTTAATATAAATAGTGTAATTACTATAATTAATATAATATGAATATAATTAATATAATATGAATATAATTAATATAATATGAATAATGTAATTAATATAATTAATGACATAACTCAAAACATAGTACCAGATTTAAAAAAACCTCCGGTAATTCTGGAGCCGAGTCGCTGACTCTCACGACGGATAATTACGACGCCAGTTGGTTTGGCGGGATGTTCTGCTGGGTTCCTAGCACTAGTTCAATCTTCTCTGGCATCATAGCGTCGTAAACGGGAATGCTCCATTATACCAAAAAATGACCAAACAACCTCACATTTGAGCGGATTATTTATAACCTCCAATATGTCCATAAACGACCTTGTATTAATGTACTTAAGGCATTTAATTGAATCGTTCCTAGTACTTTCGTACGTGTATAATAATTTCTCATAAGCAATTTACCCTAAATTACACAATTAAGTTAGTTGAAATCACAAAAAAGTTGTTTTATTTTCCAATCACAGCGGATATTATTGAAATCTCGGCATTTTGGCTATAAGTTTCTGAGATTTTAACTCATTAGAAAGACAACCTAATTAAATGCATCTAACCGATACTAATTTAACACAATTAAACTAAAACCAAAGTATTTTGTAAATAAAGAACCATTCTTATTCAGCCAGCACCCGGCCGGAGCGCGCAGTTGTCCAAAAGTTCTCCCTTCTTTCCGCACCTCTCGTGCATCTGACATATCAGTCCCTACTGGGCTAATTCACTTACAAGCTTCAATTCAATCCTTGTTTAGGTTAACAAAGAAATGTCACAAGAAAATATTCGCGTTTTTTTCTTTTTTTCCTCAGTTTAAATATTTTTTTATATCCGAGCGACAAATCTCAACACAGCTGTCAAAAGTGACGTAAGATCGTCGCCACCACACAATTGCAGCGAAAAAGTCGGCTAATCACGTGAAGTTTAGAAAAAACTCTCAGCACTGCAAAATCCAGCACTCAAAGGCAGCACTGCAAAATCGTCTCTGCATGCAGGACGAGGAATTTATTTGTTCTGACGTGGACATTTTTTCACCACGATAACCGTATCTCGATCGGGGGAGGCAATCAGCTGGTGTGCTCGCAACGGTATTTAAACAGCACAATTAGCTAAACTGTTGTACTAGCTGTAAACTATGAAAACACGATCCGCGACTGTAGAAACTTCACAGAAAAACTCACAGCCTTTCTCGGCCTAAATCTTAAAACAGACTCCCAAAAGTATCGAATTTTTTCCCTTCCAAGAAAAATTTTGTTTTATTCGCCTACTTGATTCGAAAAATTTTTAATTCAGAAGTGAATGCAGTGAATTGACTAATGATTTCGAAAATTTCCGCGAGATGGGGGAATAATTAACAAGAAGAATTTTTCCATAACGGTCGGCTTGACCGTTACAAAATTAATAGTGCTAAAAACAGAAATCTGACAATATATAGAAAGTGAACACGAAAAATAAAGCAAGAAAATTAATAAATACAGTTACGGCGTTCATGGGAACTGCAAAAAAGGAAGTAAACAAAAAAATTGGGAAAATCAGCAAAAAACTCGTAGGAAGACCACCGAAAAATACAAAATTAATCTGGGTCTCAATGGATTACATACGGAATGTTGCAGGCCTAAAACTCACAGGGAGCAACTTATAGTCTAAAAGCTAGTGGCCTCGACAACATACCCATTTGAATGCAGCTGGAAATTTGCAAAATGTTAGTTTAGGTCCTCCCAAGGAAGAAATGACCGGTATGGTGGGGTGAGCGCCCTTAAATTTTTGAAAATGGCGTAAAGATGAAAATGTTTACTCATTTGAATGAAGCTCAAATTTTCAGGAATGATAGTTCGTACTTTCCTAATAACGAAACTAAAACAGCCATACCGTTGAGGCGGTGGAAAAAAGGGGCCATACCGGGTCAAAGGTTACAGTTTTGGGGGAAAGTCTATTCATTAGTCCATTCAAAACGCGCTTTTGGGTGTCGAAACATAGCACCGTTTTGAAGCTCTTTCCCTACGGTTCGGAACGGCACGGAATGGAAAAGATGAGCAAATTCCATCTTTTTACGAAAAGGTTGGAAGACATTATCTCATTTGGCCTCATTTTCGCAGTCGGGGTACCGTTTTAGTTAGTTATTCTGTAACATTTGTACCCCGACTGCAAAAATACAGATTATACCTATACTATAGTTGTGTGATACTTAACAAAATGACTATTTAAAGTTAATATTTTCTACAGTAGTTAGACAATATCTTATATATTTATTATACACACATTGATTATACTAAGAGAACAATGTCTTCTATATCTTGTTTCTGTCTTACATTAGTACTTAAAACTTGTTTTTGACTTTTTAGTTCATTTTTTGTCACAGGGGCGTCGTTTTTAATTTTTTAATTATTTCGTTTTTTCGTATCTCTTCACACAGCGTGTTCAACATTTTGTTCGAAAAGTTTTTATGAGCATTCGTGTTTGTGGCATTTTTATAAACATTTTCAAGCGAATCGAAAAGGTGAGTACACACAAATTAGTCAGCAATAATTAGGCTTTCGACGTTCAAAAGGATTTATGCAAAAACATTCGATGTGTTACTGACGCGGTGGCAATTCTAAAATAGTAGCGAATGGGGAGAATTGAAGCACATCAAGTGGGGAGATGTGAAGCACTGCAAATATAAATGAAACTATGAAAAAACTATGAGGAAATTATGAGAAAACTACGAAAATAATGAGAGAACTAGAAATTTTTCGTATTTTTTTCGCAAGTGTTTCAACGATTTTTTGGGTTTTGTCAGTCAATATGCCCCGTTATAAGTATAGTGCGAAAAAGAAACCAGCGATTGATGTCGATGCCATGGTGGCTGCCATCAAAGAGGTGATGATTGACAAGAAATCGCAACGCTCCGTTGCCAAATCGTACAACATCAATGTTACCAAACTGCATCGCTACATTTCCGAGCTGAAAAGTAAAAGCATAGATCCCGCAACCGCCACGAATGAACAATTGGCCGATTTTGTAACCACAAAATCTATCGCGAATCGTGGAAGAATGGTTTGTTATTTTATCTCCATTCATTTGTTCTCAATTTTTTGTTTGTGTATTTTTCTTTTGGGTAGGTTTTCAGTGTTGATCAAGAAAAAGAGCTGATGAAATACCTCCTTCATTCCACCGGCATTTATTATGGATTGACCATCCGTGAGTTGGAAACAATGGCCTACGAGTTCGCAAAATGTTGGGCGTTCGATATCCTCCAGAATGGGATGTTCATGGCGAAGCATGGAAAGACTGGTATTATGCATTTATGCATCGCCATCCGAAAATTTCTCTCCAAACGCCGGAGCAAACCAGTACCAATCGTGCTAAGGTCTTCTGCGCCGAAAATGTCAATGCATTCTTTGCCAATATTGATGACACCATGTTCCAAAGTGAGATAAGCTACGATCCAGATTGCATCTGGAACATGGATGAGACGGGATGCCCTACCGTAGCAAGCAAAACAGTAAAAGTCATCATGAATGGCCAAAGATTCTGCAGTTACTGTCGGTGTGGCAAACGAATCGGGATGGATGGATTCAAAGACATTCGGAAAGTACACGCCCACGCTTCGAAAAGTTCGCCGACCTTGTTGCTTCTGGACAGCCACTCATCGCACCTAAGTATTGAGGTCATTGATATGGCAACCGATGCGGGCATAACTATGGTGTCATTCCTTCACCACTGCACTCAATGCAGAATGCAGCCACTCGATGTAACCGTATTTGGCTCGTTGAAAACGATGTTTTCCCGTCAGTGTCATAGTTGGATGAAATCGCACTCTTCATTGGAGTTTTATGATATTGTCACCATTGCTGAACAATGTCTAGATGCGTGTGCGACGCGAAAGAATATAAAGAGTGGATTTAAAGTCACGGGAATTTGTGACTATAATCCTGATGTTTTCACTGCTGAAGATTTTGTTGCTGCCGAACTGAGCGGCGAAAATGAGGCCATTGAAGATGAGGGCGATGATCAACGCGTTGTAATGGTTAGTGGTGATGTGATTGAAACGGTTGCGCATGAAGAAGTGACAACATCTGCTTTACAAATAGCCAGCCAGGGTGTAGCCATTTGCCGTGCATTGAAAGAAGTTAGCCCCATAAAGCGTGTCTCTCCGCCCAAGAAATCCAATCGAGGTCGCAAGCCAATGAAAACCTCCATATTGACTTCGCCAGAAAATGTGGCCAACTTACGCCAGAAAACTGAAGAGAAGCGAGCCAAAGAGGCCAAGAAGGATCAAAAGAAGATGGAAAAAACAGTCAAACCACCGGCAGCGAAGGTTAGTCGTCGCACATTGCCAGCACCACCGCAAATGGAATCTGACTCTGAAGAAGAAGACTTTTGCACCATCTGTAAACGTCCCATGCCGAAAAAATTGACCAAAACCAACGCAATTCATTGCAATGGGTGCGACCGAGCAGTCCATTTGAAGTGTGCTCGTGTATTTGCCGACGATTATACTTGCGTTCATTGCGAATCGGAATGATTGAGCAACTTGCCATTTTTCACATTTTTTTCAATAAAATTTTCATTTTTTTCAATTTTCTTAACTCTAATACATAATAATCATAATAAGTTGTCATTTTCTCCGATCCCAATAAAGAATTTTCACCAAAATATGCAACTTTTAGTCGTGCTCCACAACTCCCCACGATTTTTGAAAACTTTTTGATGATTTTGGAAATTATGCAAATCCTTCAACCAGGAAGTGTATTTTAAGATGCTCTAGAGATTCGATTCGAAAAAATGTGAAAAAAAATTATTTTTGTGGTAGTTTTGAGCCCCAAACAAAGCGTGCTTCAAAACTCCCCACTGTCTCTTAGATAAAAACAACAGATATAATAAATGTAATTATTGTTTACTAACTCACAATAAAAACTCATGTCCAGCGAACGGCCAGAAGTGTAAAAGATGTGGAAAGTATAATCACTTCGCTGCAGCATGCCGTTCCAAAAGACGGAGCAGAAAACAAATGCGGGAAGTTCAAGTTGTAAATCATAAGGGGTATTCATGATCTATGTTAAATGTCGAGAAATCGTAAAATGTTATCTTCGAAATAGACAAGATCGTGAGCGACTAGGGTTGCCAGGTCCAAAAATAAAAAAGCCGGACACGGCGTCACATTTAGCCGGACATTTTGCCCCAAAATCCGGACTACCCATTTTGAATAGAAATAGAGTCAGTTAGGTATTTTCAATCCTTTATTTCAAAATAGACTAAATATTCTTCATTAAACAAAATAAACAATCATCTATTTTCCTTGGACGGAAAACTGGTCATTTCATTATAGTCCGGGAGGCAGCGTTGCATTTGGATGATCTTTTCAGGTCGCTTGATTTTTGTTGGAATTGATAGTTAAGATAAGGCCACCAGTGGTGGGGAGAAAATGTACATATTGCCACGATCAGCCCCACCACTACTCACGCAGCTGACGTTTACATCATCAACTTACTACCCGAAAGGAATAATTCTAAAATGAATCAATTGGCTCGAAATGGCCAGGTCAATGGCAACGCTAACTCCGGGACTACTTTTTTTATTAATCCGGGATGCAGCGTTGGAAGTTACCTGGTCTGCTTAAATCTTTGTGCACTGGAGCTACTCTTACGTGATCAGAGGGACAATCGCTTAAAATCCGGACAAAAGCCGGACAGGCCGGACATGTATAAATTTGGCCGCCACGACTGTAAAAAGCCGGATATGTCCGGCTAAATCCGGACACCTGGCAACCCTATGAGCGACCCTTTAAATTTCCATGTGAAAATGTTATTTTTTATATTAATTTGCACTTTTCAAATAAAACTATCAATCAAAATAAATTCTAAACAGCTGTTGACAGTAAAAGAAAAAAAATTACTTGCCATTTTCGATCTCGATCTCGAGTTGTTGAATTAACACGCCTTTTCAGATGTTATTTGTTTAAATCGAAAGAAATGTCATTTACTAAGGAAAGTTTCTCGTTTTGTTAAACTTTTTTCTCGATTTAACACAAATAACACGAATAACACAAATAACACAGATCATGAATACCCCTATAGAAAAGAATACACTGAACCAGATGAATTCTATCTCGAATCAATTGAAGTCGAGTTGAAATAAATAATCAGAAAATACTATGCAAACTGGATTCAGGATCAGATGTGGATGTGTCACCCTTAGTCATCACAGAAAAGTTAAGAATGAAAGAATATAACAAAACAAAAACAAAGCTGCTAGCATATGGTGAGTAGAGATGTGCAAAATAGTTGAATAAAAGTATTTAAATACAAAAAAAGGAAAAGGAAGTTTTGGGTGAATCCGTTTCTCGCCTAAAGGGAAAAGTATAATATTGAAGAGAATCTCTTGAATTTTATAATATCTACCTGTGAAATTTTCAAACCCGCCAACTTTTCTCAATATGCCAAATTTATTTCCAGGCACATGTTATGAAATAAATGACATACTATTTGGTATGCAATATATGGCATTCAAAAGGTACGCCATCTCCATTAGCAATAACATATGGCAGGCAATTTTTTATTGACAGTTAGCTATAAGCAATTTTGATGTTGAAATTGGCTTTATTTGGTACTTTTCGACATTAGCTTAGTGAACTAAAAAAGCAGCATTTATGTGAGGTTTACATTTGCAAGTACTTTCGCGAAAGTAAGTCATTTTTGACATGAAAGCAGAACTTTCGTCTCTACTTACGCGATGTAAACACTATATGACAGTGCAGTAGCACTTTCTCAAGTAGATAGAACCGAATTCTACTAACTTAGTTGAAAGTGAATGTACTTCACAAGCTTGCATAAGCTTTGTCCTTGAAATTAAAAGTGTTTTTTTCTCAATGATTAGGGTGCTATAGGTTTAAGAAAAATAATAAAAAAAAGTTATTTGGAAAAATAAGTACCCAAAACCAATATAAAAAATTCAAAATGAATTATTTTAACCTCTTTCAGCACCAGCGTCTCTATTATAAGACAACAGTAGTCACCCAACATACATATTGTGATAATGATGCCCTTGATAATTTCGTTCGAATCTTTTTAACTCCTGGTGAAAACGCTCACCATGCTCATCGGTTACATTGCCAAGGTTTTCAGGGAGGAAGTCGAGGTACGAATATAAAAAATGAATTTTTAGGGACTTATATATGCCCGCCCATCTGATAAAAATAATGCAATAAATCAGTCAATTGTTGGCAATTATTACTTTTTTTATTGTCTAGAAACTCGCAAAGAATTCCAATCAGTTTTTTCTATATTTGAAAGACATTTCAAACTTCTCATCCTTCATAATTTTTGTAATGTACGGCCCGATAAAAATCCCTTCTTTAAGTTTCGCCTCAGAACGACTAGGAAAAGCTCTACATAAATATTGAAAGGCATTTTTATCTAAAGCTTTGCCAACATTTTTGAATAACACTAATTTTAGATGAAGCGATAAAATAACTTTATTTGGTTCAATAAGACATTTACCATTTTACCATCGATATATTCATTTCTAATCGGCCAATCTTTCATGATATAATAGTGTTTTTTAGCTCTTAAATCCCATAGACATAAAAAGCAACAATATTTTGTCTACCCATATCGAAATAAAAGGTTTTTCATTGCCATTATGTTCCAAAATACCACTGGAATCACCAGTGGCCAAGTATCGTAAAGTTATTTCAAACTTTGTTGTCGTGGGAATTAAACTGTTTTTCATTCAGCCGAAGATATGGTGTTTAAAAGTTCCTCCTTTATAATTTTCGTGAGACCTTTTTCATTTCTTTTTGAAATAAAATCTCTCACCCAAACCCTTCTTATATTTATTTGATTTTCTTTTTTAATATCCACTTCATATAATCTGTTAATTTCTTTTGTAACAATATAGATCCTTATTTTGATATTTTTGTTTGAGCCATTTTCCATTTCACTATCACTTGCAAATTTTACAACTGAAAATATAAACAGTTCCTTATACAATAGTATATTTTATAACAGCGAAAGTGCCTATAACATTCACTTTCACAGTAACTTGCGCAAGTTACTTGTATAACAGTACTGGCGTAGTGTAATCGTTACTTACGTGAAAGTAGAGACATATGAAAGTACTTGCAAATGTAAACCTGGCATTAGGATGGGTGCTTCATAAATAAAGTAATTTTGAATTTAAGAATGAAAAATAATGAATTAAAATATTTAACAAAACCATTTTGCATTTTACAAATACTAAATACTTATATAAAGGTATCTTCTGTCTATCTTCTATATTAGTCCAATCAATCTACAATAGCTCCTTGTAAATTTAGCGTTAAGCTAGCAAGAAGCAATATTTTTGCCAAATAACAAATATCTAAGTTGCCTTAAACAAAAGTTATTAACAAATTAAAAAAACCTGATTTTTAACAGTTTTTTGCATTTTCCTCTATGTTTTGTGCCCTAGCCTATAACTTTATATATATCAATCGAAAGATAATTTGAATACCTACAACTTTATACTTTGATTTTTTTCGATCCGAGCTCAAGTTTTTTTGTTATTCATAAAAAAGAGTTTTTTTCACTTTCCGGAATTTTTTCGTTTTGGTTCGCCATTCCAAATTCAAAAAAAACGCTATCTTTTTTAGAATTTTTTTTCCTATATAACCATATTTTTCGTTTCCTGATGGCAATTATTAGATGGATTTGTGTAGATTGATTGGACTATATATGCATATAAAAATGAATGCTGTGCGTTAGTCTTGCAAAAACTCGAAAATTGATCGACCGTTATTTTTTTTGTTTTGTTCGCCTCAATACAGGGGTGGTTTTAGAAAAAAAACATAAGGAAAATCAAAAGGAACAGCTGAAAAATCTAAAAAATTGGTAATTTTGGGATTTTTCACTTCACATTAGTTTCAGTAGCTTCCTAATACCTAAGTACATGTATATTCTATATTGTTTGACAGCTGCGTAAATGTGAAATTGTCATTAAATTGAATCGGTCATTTCTCAAAAACCCCAATTTAATGACAATTTTACATTTACGCAGGTGTCAAACAATTTATACATAGCTAGGCCATGAAGCTATTAAAACTATTTGCAGTGAAAATTCCCAAAAATACCAATTTTTTAGATTTTTCATTAGTTCCTTTGGGTTTTTCTTATTATTTTCGAGTTATTGCAAGACTAACGCACGGCAATTGATTTTTATATAGATTACTAAACATTACACTTTATCATTATCATCTTTAAGGTGCAAGATCATATTCTCCATTATTGGCTGTGGTAGTTCCTTTTGTTATCTGAATCATAATGAAAACTCATATAATGTCGAAGGCGCAAATGATTACGCGGTATTATTTGACGAGGAAGGAATGCGTTGACTTATGTGGTAACGTGACGTTTTGAAATGACCGATTTAATTATTATTATTTCTTATTACATTAAACATCGTTTTTACTTAAAAACGTAGTAGATTTTGAGAATTTTATTGCATTTTGCATTTTTAGAATTTATTTGCATTTTGCGAACATTCTTTTTGATCAGCCATCAGCCGTATACCAAAGCTGCAAATCGTCATATGCCGCTTTGCAACATAAATATCCAAGCAATAAGTGACGAAAAGCTGCATATGTATATGAATACAACAGTTGTTTCCAAATGACGCATATTGTACAGGGAAATTTCTTGCCTACTTTCAAGGTATGTATAATTACAACGCAATTGTCTTTCGGGTCATTCTCTGTTGTGTCAGAAACAATTTCATAATTTCACACACATCATATTGAATCTAATGTTTCGAACTTTTTTAGGAATAATTGGTTAGTGGTTACGAAAAGTTGTTGTAAATGTTCTGTTTGTCTATCTAAAATCAATCCACAGCCGGCCACTTTGTAACTTTATACCGCGGGAGCCAGCGGCAGTAAAAATGTGCCGATTTCATCGCCAATGAAAGTATATCTGGGTCTTCAATTTGTTTGTGCTTATCACAGAAACTGTCCACTTACATCGCACCTCGAGACCTTTTGTTGTCAGGAGGGTTGACAACATGTAATAAATAATAGAAAAAAATCCTCATATCATCATCGTTCATATTTTGAGGGGTTGTAAACTGACATCAGGCGTTGTCAAATAACGACCACTTACATTTGTTTGGCGGGACAATCAAACACTAACAAGCGCACAAACGTGCAAAAGATTTTCAAAAATTGACTTATTTCATCGTTGCTCAAATTTTACATGGTTACAGAAGACAATATTGCATATGTAAAAATACTGTGCTTACAATCGATTCGCGGGACAAACCTACTTTAAGCGATTCTCAAAGTCGCCGATGCAAGAATCCGCGCGCGGTTGTTTGCCATCACGAGTTCACCTTAAAGAATTTTTTCTGACAAAATGCCATGTTTTGTGAAGAAGAGCATTACTTCAATCATAAATTTATACACGAAAACAAAATTTGAGAAATGAGCATGAAATACATACATACATTTTAAACCTTTCTCATATTAGTGTAAAAAACAATTTGAAACGAATACATTATTCCTCACGTACCTTGAATCGCCAGATTTCGATGATGCAGTCAATGGCTGAATGTTTGATGAATCAACTTTCGGAAATCGAGTAAAGTACCTGTTTGGCAAAGCTTTAAAACTGCTCAAACACTTTGTGTGGTATCCGTCGTATTGAGTAACTGTCCCGGGCAAAGAGACGTCGCACCATTTCAAACACTTATCCGAGCGAATTTCGCGTAATTTCAAATACTGAGCGAGATTTTCCAGTTAAAAAATAAGTATTTTATCTGATGCGTTTTTGCAAAAAACGCATTTTAATTTGGACATTTTCCACGTATATTTCACAGAACTTGCGTGCGCAGAAGGGCTCCTATGTGAAAATAAGTTATTGACTATAATAAACCTACATCACTTGTACTTGTTTTCGTTAATGTTTCGTTAAACATAGTATAACGCCGTCTTATGGGACCTGGATCCCAGTTGACGGCGTTGTAATGTGAAAATCGTAGCATATTTGTTGTATTCAGACTCAAATTCAAACAATGTTTACTACGATTATTATAGCCAATCGTACGTGAACGTCTACGGTGAGGGATACGTACGTGTATGTTCGTTAAAAACGTACGTCGATCTACGTCTATTATAGTTCAGGCTTTAGTGTACAGCGCAAACAAAACAAAATTTTACACCGTTTCCTAGAATTACCACCCGATGTATCGAATGAAACTTTTCCGACGGCGCGCTGACTCTTGCAGCGGCAACTTTGACGATCACTTAAAGTAGGTTTGTCCCGCGAATCGATTGTAAGCACAGTATTTTTACGTGTGCAATATGGTCCTCTGTAACCATGTAAAATTTGAGCAACGATGAAATAAGTAAATTTTTGAAAAATGTTTGCACGTTTGCGCGCTAGTAAGAGGTTGATTGTCCCGCCAAACAAATGTAAGTGGTCGTTATTTGACAACGTCTGATGTCAATTGACAACCCCTCAAAATATGAACGACGATGATATGAGGTTTTTTTTCTATTGTTTATTACATATTGTTGATGCTCCCAGTAAACGTTGTCCCGCTAACTGGTTGTAAGTGGTCGATTTTCGTGAGTGGTATTGAGGATAATTACATACTTTGATCGACGATAAAATGAGTCACCAAAAAATGTCACTGGCTCCCGGACTATTAGTAGGTATACATCTATATATATAAAAATGAATTGCCACATGTATGACGGAGCATCACTTGAGAACGGCTCGACAGATTTGGCTGATTTTTTTTGTTGTGTTCGTTATTGTCAGGACAAGGTTCATATGAGATTTGGAAAATACACGTAAAAGTCCGAAATTTGGATAGTATTTTGATATGGAAAAAATGTTTTTCTACTACATTGAGTAAAATTTAAATAGGCGGTGCGAAAAAATATTTCATTTCAAATTTGATGTATGGGCCATTCCATGAAAATTCGACCAACGACCGGGAATCGACCTTCACCAATTTCCGTCATATTTTGTACATTTAGAGTACTAGTGACTAGTATTACGTAGGTGCAATATTTTGCCAAAATGTTAGGTAGTTTCTTATATAACGGTACTTCAATATTTTTACATTTGCTTAATACCAGTCCCTTTAAAAAATCGTACATTGGCAAATGCTATCCTAGCGCTATGATATATACATCATTTTGAAGAAAAGCCTTCAAGCTATTAAATAAAAATGCCAAAAAGACATTCGACGGAAAAGGATTCAAAGGACATGTTAAGTGTCCTTTATCCTTGGGTATCTCAAAAAGCTCTTCTGGGATTTTCTCCAAATTTTTATATGTTTTGACTGGTGATACTAAAGATCAGTTGCCTGAGTCTCATCCTGGGAGCAAAGACCACTTGAGCGGGAGAATTTTTTAAAGCATACCTTGTCAAACCTAGTGGCGTGTGTGAGTCGGAGGAACAGGTAAATATTTTGAGCCGGAACAAGAGTACCTCCTGCCCCCCGTTTTCGAGGGTGCTGAACACGATGGCGTTGTTAGAATTTCTCTTTTGGGGTTGCGTAACCCCCCAAAACGGCCAACAGCCACCCTTAAAGGGGGGTTAAACGCGGTTTACACAGTTCCGCTGTGAAAAAACACTTTTCCCCTCTTTCGAGGATGCTGAACACGATGGCGTTGTTAGAATTTCTCTTTGAAGCTGCGCAACCCTCCAAAACGGCGAAAAACCACCCCTAAGAGCGGCTAAACCTTTACACGGTTCCCCTGAAAAAAAAACACTTTCCCTCCGTTTTCGAAGCTGCTGAGCATGGTGGTGGTGTAATGCCCAACAATCATCTCATCTCCGTTTTGTTTCATTGCGGGAAGGGATTGGAGGGGTTTAAAAAAAGGACACCGCACCATTTGTATGGGAAAACGTCTTTCGGTGGATTTTTTTCAAATTTTGCAGGTTGATAGTTCTCAACATGTTGATCAAAAGTCTCCATGGCCACAAAGTCCCAACCCCCCTCCCCCCAAAACACCACCCCAAGTTTTTTTTTAGAGTTTTACATCACCCTGTATTTTTGTAACCCTATCACCTATTTTCATCAATAAGGTATAAGTGTACGTGTACGCAGAATACTCCCACCTATCTAAAACTGTAAAAATCTTTTAACATCAAATTTGCTAATAACTCTAAAAGTAAAGGCGTAGCATAAAAATTGTCCAGGCATTATTGATAGGAAATTGTCCAAGCTTTCCAATTTTGCAAAAAAAAAATTAGTTAACTAGGTATTTTATGAAGAAAAAGGCGGTATTCTGCGTACACCGATACTTTATTTATGAAAAGGGTTACAAAAATAACAGGGTGATATGTAAAACTCTAAAAAAACTTGGGTGGTTTTTGGGGGAAGGACGGGTTTTGGGACTTTGTGCCCGTGGAGACTTTTGATCTGCATATTGAGAACTATCAACCTGCAAAATTTCAAAAAAATTCAACGAAAGCCATTTTCCCATACAAATGGTGCGGGCTCCTTTATCCACCATCAACGTGCGCAGTATCCTCGAAACCGGCTGAAATATATTTTGGCGTCAATATTACAAAAAAAAATGCACCCCTTCTGGGGGAGAGTATTGGCCGGTGGAGGAGTTGGTGAGGGTCAAAAACGGAGTGAAAGTGTTTTTTTACAGGGAAACTGTGTAAAGCGCCTTTAACCCTCTGTTGGGGGTGGTTTTTGGCGGTTTTGGGGGTTTCGCAACCCCAAAGAGAAATTCTAACAACGCCATCGTGTTCAGAATCCTCGAAAGAGGGGGAACGTGCTTTTTTTACAGGGAAACTTGGAGGGGTTACGCAACCCCAAAGAGAAATTCTAACAACGCCATCGTGTTCAGGACTCTCGAAAACGGGGGGCAGGAGGTACTCTTGTTCCGGCTCGAAATATTTACCTGTTCGTCCGACTCACACACGCCACTGGGTTTTACAGGGTATGCTTTAAAAAATTCTCCCGCTAAAGTGGTCTTTGCTCCCAGCATGAGACTCAGGCAACTGATCTTTAGTATCACCAGTCAAAACATATAAAAATTTGGAGAAAATCCCAGAAGAGCTTTTTGAGATACCCAAGGATAAAGGACACTTAACATGTCCTTTGAATCCTTTTCCGTCGAATGTCCTTTTTGGCATTTTTATTTAATAGCTTGAAGGTTTTTCTTCAAAATGATGTACGATGACGCACTTTGTACGATTTTTTAAAGGGAATGGTATTAAGCAAATCTCAAAATATTTAAGTACCGTTATATAAGAAACTACCTAACATTTTGACAAAATATTGCACCTACGTAATACTAGTCACTAGTACTCCAAATGTACAAAATATGAAGGAAATTGGAGATGGTCGGGTTCTAAATTTCCTTTTTTTTGTCGAATTTTCATGGAATAGCCCGTATAAAAAAACGGTTATAGGGGAGCGGAGGCTAATATCGTACACCTAACTTTAAGCAGCATTTACTTTGAATCGATCTAATACAAAACAAGGTATTAAGTATCAAGCCATCCTAAATTTATTCTAGTTTCATATGAATGAAGCACATTTGAATGCAACTATTATGAAAGTGTCAAAAATAAAATGTTTTATAAAGTTATATGTGCGGAATTACCCGACACTTGCGTATTATTCCGTACGTTGTTCGTTTAATTTCGTACATAATTTTAAGGCTCCAAATAGTATGATTAAAACTAGTTATATATGTTTTTTTTATTATATATTATTACTTATGTTTATTTTATAGGTTTTTTTCAAATAAAACAAGTTTTTTTATTAATAATAAGTGTTAGTATATTTATTCACAGACTGAACAGAAAAAATTGTCCGCAGAATTCGCGGCACTACACAAAGCATGTGTCCACTTTCCGCATGACACACATCTGTACCACAATTCTTTGTTTTTGCCAAATTCCCCACATATTGTGCACAATTCATTAATTCCGGACTGCCCTTCATCATAAAATTCCGTATCACAATCTTCGTCGACACATAATAATTTTTCATCAACTTCATCCTCGGAAGATGAAGTTGAGTAATTCTTAGTGTCTTTTTTTTTAATTCTCTTTTGAATTCTTTTAGTTTTTTTTTTAATTGCTTTGTATATCTTTTCTTTCTTGTCTTCTTTTTCTTTTTTTTCCCTTCGTTTCTCTTCCTTATCTTCCAACAACGTCTTCATTGGACTAGAAGTGAGAATTATTGAGTGCTGTTTACTTCTCTTACCTTGTCCTTTTCTTTTTTCTTTCTTTTTTTCACTATCCGGCAATGGAGAAATGGTGCTGAAAGAGACTTGGGCGGAGGGCTCAGGAGATTTCAGAATCTCCCTGTTATCACACCTATTCTCTTTTTCGGTAGACTTAGAAGATATAATAATCTCTTTTTCGATATATCTATCCAACTGAACTGGTTTATTAGTGCATGATGTACTAGGTTGTAAGTTATCTGGATCATTCACTAATACACCTTGTGTCTCTGACTCTACATTTACTGCTTCTTCTGGGGAAATAAAATCACGTGACGGCTCATCACTTCCTTCCTCAGTTAGTTGTTCAAAAATATTTGAATCGAAAGGCCATATACCTGCAGTTTTAAAGCCATTAACAGCCTTTTCCGCGTTGGCAATTTTAAGGTAAGCTTTTGTAAAAAGTGGAATGAGTTCCAGAGGCGTCAACTTCTCGTAATTATTCATATTCATGTACGTCTGGCACTCCTTGTGCAACGCATTTTTTAGTGGTCCAAACACAGTTAAATCTAAGGGCTGTGTTGGATGTGAAGTGTGTGGTGGCAAAGTTATCATATGGATGCCATAATCACGACAATAGTTATAGATGTTGAGGGAAATATGACTGCAGTGATTATCAAGGATCAATAACACCGGATTCTCAGGACTTGATCCTGTATGTTCCTTAAAATGTTTTATCCAATCGAGAAACAGCACCTCATTCATCCACCCAGTCTTTGAGCATTTATAAATGGTTCCATTTGGACCTCCTCTTTCTAGACTGGCATGCATACGCTGACGTGGGTATATTATCATGGGAGGAATATATTGTCCTGTAGCACTGACGCAACAGCATATTGTTATATTTTTTCCTCTTTCCCAACTCGTCGCTACTCCAACTTGTTTAAGTCCTTTTTTAGCAAGAATCTTATCAGGCCTATGAACACTGTTTATTCCGGTTTCATCCACATTGAAGATTCTATGTGGAGGAAACTTGTGTTTCATCATAGACTGGCTCAAGTTATCGAAATATAATTTCACTTCTTGGGAATTAAAAGCAAGGATCCTATTAACACTTGTAGCTTCTGGGCGTCTTACAGAGACTTCAGTATTTCTTTTGAGGAAACCGTACATCCAGTCTTTTCCGGCTTCCCTTGAATCTATGTTAAAAGGATGTTTTATTTTATTTCTTTCTGCATATTCAAATACAGCTCTCTTCAATGAATTTGGTGTCAATCCGTAAAACAATCCACTTAGAAGCAGAATATGATCTTTTATTTCAATTTCTTGCTGTGCTGAGAAAACTGGTTTTCTACCCATTGTATTAAAAATGACTAAACGAGATTTGTCTGTCTTTTTAACATAATCTGAAAGTGTCATTACCGGAATGTTGTATAAAGCAGCAGTTTTCCGCAATTTAGCTCCACCTTGTACAGCCTTCACAGCGTCTTTCATTTTTCGTGGCGACCAGGCACATTTTTTCCTTGGAGCCATCTAAAACAATAAATAAATCAACATATGTAATACAAATAGTTATAGCGGGTAATACCGTACAATGTACGGAAATTTCCGAAACCGAATTTTGACTTTCAACTACGTTTTCTTAAAAAAACACACACAATAAAGTGGTACATCGACTATGACCTCATGCTAAACAGTCTTATAGTGCGAAATAAAATACCGCCCCTACAGAATTTAATAAAAATATGTACTCACGACTTATTTTCCGACCTTGAAATGTTGTAACAGGGAGCGCAAAGTCACTACACATCCAATTTCATCGAAATCGTTACGCGGAATGACGAAATAACTTAAGAGGATACAAAACACTTCTAAATGAAGGAGTGGGACAAAGCCAAACATATGAAACTTGATTTCTACAGTTTAAATACTGCTGTACGGAATTAGCCGCTGTACGATATTAGCCTCCGCTCCCCTATTGTCAGGGTGACTTTAAAGTTTGACTCGTTTATGCTTGGTTTTTCGTTAATGGTTATTAATATTTGTTGAAGAGTTGAATTTTGAAGTTTTGCAATAATTTTAAATGTTTTAAGGTTGGGTGCAGCGAGGCGTATCGGGTCCCAACTAGTTTAAAATAAAATAGAAAATACTTTTTGAAAAAAAGTATTTCAAATGCAAAATAAAAAATATAGTTTAAAAAAACTAAAAAATACGCTTTTATTTTAAAATGAACTAAAAAGTAAAAAATAATTTTGAATGTAAAGTTTTTATTGCTCTAGCCAGTATATGGAAAATACCTACCTTTCGAAATGTAAAAAAGCGTGGGCGCTAAGAATATAGGTAAAGAGTCCCACGTTATTTTACATTTCGAAAGGTAGGTAGTTTCCATATACTGGCTAGAGCAATAAAACCTTTACATTCAAAATTATTTTTTACTTTTTAGTTCATTTTAAAATAAAAGCGTATTTTTTAGTTTTTTTAAACTATATTTTTTATTTTCTACTTTTTAGTCTATTATATGTCTTCCACCATTTTGTAATGACAGAGATATTAGATTTAAAATGACGTCACACAGCTTACTGTACTATACTCGTTATACACTTTCATTTAATACTCATACCGAGGGCGCTGTAAAGAAAAAGATAAAACAGCCATTTTGTATTGGCCGAAATTCATAGTATTCTAATTGTCTCACCCTTTCATTTGATACCCATACCGAGTGTGCTGTACAGAAAAAGGTAATCCGCCATTTTGTGTTGGCCGCCATTTTGAATTTATAATGACACCACATAGCTAATAGTATTTTACTTGTCATACCCTTTCATTTGGTACCCATATGGAGTCGGTTTTAAAGAAAAACGGTAATCCGCCATTTTGTGTTGGCCGCCATTTTGAATGACGCCACATAGCTAAATGTATTGCCCTTGTCATACCCTTTCATTTGATACCCATGTTGGAGAACCCAATTGCAAAATTCACCCGCCATCTTGATTTTCTTACAAAATGGTCGGAAATGGCATTGTCACGCGAACTATACATATGTATGTGCAAAATTTGAAGTTGATCGGTTATATGGAAGTGGGTCAAAATCAAGCTGCAAGATTTGTTTACAAACTAGATACAACATCCAGGTGAAGCTAATATAAAGCGTATAAAAAGGTGGTCCGCCATATTGTGTTGGCAGCCATTTTGAATTTGGAATGACGTCACAGAGCTAAAAGTATTCTACTTGTCATTTGCTTTCATTTCATACCCATATCGAGTGGGTTGTAAGTAAAGAAAAAGGTGGTCGGCCATTTTGTGTTGGCCGCCATTTTGAATTTTGGATGACGCCACATAGCTAATTGTATTCTACTTGTCATACCCTTTCATTTGATACCCATGTCGGGGGTCGGGGAGCACAATTTAAAAATTCGGCCGCCATTTTGGAACCGCCATCTTGATTTTTTTATAAAATGGTCAGAATGCATTGTCACGTGAACTATACATATGTGCAAAATGTCAAGTTGATCCGTTACATGAAAGTGGGTCAAAATCAAGTTGCAAGATTTGTTTACATGAAACATACAACATACAACATACAGCATACAACATTCAACATACAGGTCAAGCTAATATAAAGCGTATAAAAATAGGCATTTTGCATTTGGTATTTTTATTTCAAATATTTGTATTTCAAATAAATCACATCTCTGATGGTGAGAAGAAGTTAAATACAATATAAAGTTAAAAATAAATCAGTAAATTAAGATTTATTATAGTTCGAGAGGGTACAGTACCAATATTAGGGTTAGGTACATGTACAAAGTTAAATTTAATAAAAAGAGTATAAAATATTCAGGAATGTATTTCAAAAGATGAAATGGTAACACAAAATAAGGATATTTTTGTGGGACTAGGTAGTTTTGTGAAAGAATTACATATTGAAGTGAAAGATGGTGCAGAAGCTGTAGCAAAATGCACAAGGAAAATCCCAAATTAGAGAGGCGGTAAAAAAGAATTATTGAATTATTAAATCAACAAGTAGTTCTGAATGGATCTCGCAGATAGTGATCGTGGAAAAACAAAATAAAAAAATCCGTATTTGCTTGGATCCAAGGCCACTGAATGAAGCAATTAAACCGATTAATCATCCAATCTCTTCTTTTGATGAAATTACACCAAAATTAGTTCGAAAAACATATTTCACTGTTCTCGATCTCAAAGACGTATATTGGCAAATAGAGTTAAGTGAAGCATCAAGTAAACTATGCACGTTTGCTACACCCTTTGGACTGTACAAATTTAAAAGATTTCCTTTCGGCATACGAACAGCACCTGCAATTTTTCAAGCAGCGAATGAAAGAAATTTCAAAGATATCGATGGAGTAGTAATCTATATAGATTATATTTTATTAGCGACTCGAACAGAAGCAGAACATGATGTGATTCTACGAAAAGTGATCGACAGGGCGAAACAGAACAACATAAAATTTAAAAAAGACAAGATACAATTTAAAGTTCATGAAGTCAGGTTTTTAGGTCACATAATATCAGAAAAAGGAATAGCATGTGATCCAGAGAGAATAAAAGCTATAGACGATATAAGAGAACCAACATCAAGAAAAGAATTGCAAAAAATTTTAGGAACTATCAACTATTTTCGAAACTTTCTTCCAAATTTAGCTGAGATATCACACCCATTAAGACAACTGTTAAAAGAAAACTTCAGGTGGACAGAAAATCATTTACAGTGTTTTCAGAAAATCAAGGATCTCATCTAAACAGCGCCCACCCTGAAACCGTTTAATGACAAAGCGCCAAAAACTATACAGGCGGATGCATCAAAATATGGTTTAGGAACATGCATGATATAAGAAGAAATACCAGTTAATTTTATTTCTAGGAGTTTATCAGGAACTGAGCAGTCCTATGCACAAATAGAGAAAGAATTGTTGGCTATTGTCTTTGCTTGTATAAAACTACACTTTTTTATCTATGGAAGAACTATTGACTATCCCTTATTAGGGATATTTCAAGGATATTGGTAAGATACCAAATGCTAGACTGCAGCGAATGATGTTAAAATTGTCTAAATATAATATAAGATTAAAGTATTGTCCAGGGAAGGATATGCATGTAGCAGATCTTTTGTCGAGACATTCAGATGATGAAAGAATAGAAGAAATTCCAGATTTGAATTGTGTTATTCATTCAATGAATACCTCAGATGCGATAGCAGAGAAAATTAAATAAGAAACAGAAAAGGATCCAGATCTAAGAGAATTAAAGAAAATTTTAACCGAGGGATGGCCTGATAGTAAAAATAGAATCCAGCATAATATTAGATATTATTGGAAAATGAGAAATGATTTAATCATAGACAATAACATAATATTTCTTAATGATAGAATAGAATCCTTAATATTCTTCATAAGCCACACTTAGGAATAGAAAAAACGAAAGCAAGGAGAAAAATTATCTGGTAGTCACAGACTACTTAACAAAATATATAGAAATTATTCCTATGGCAAACAAGACAGCACTTACCATAATATGCAAGCTAAAAGAGTTTTTCAAACAGATGGAATACCAAAAACAGTCATTGCTGACAACATACCATTAAACTCATTTGAATTTAGGAAATTTATGAAAAGCTACGATATCACGTTGATAACCACAAGCCCCTACTATCCCCAATCAAATGGACTAGCGGAACGATCAGTTAGAATAGCAAAAATGCCGCTGCGAGCTGCATATGAAACAAATCAAGAATTATGGAATTTATTATTAGAATACAATAACACACCCATAAAAGGTACTACCATGTTGCCGAGTGAAGCGTTAAAGGGCAGGAAACGTAGGACATTAATACCACAAAGGAATACATTATATAGATCACCTACCGTAGAAAAGCTCCATAAACGTGTGTTATTTAACAATATGAGAAATGAAAAATACTATAATCAAAGAACAAAACGTTATGTTACAGAATATAAAGGAATATAAAGAGAAAGACAAAATCTGGCTAAAAGAAGAACATATTTGGAAGAAAGAGGAGATAGAGACGAAGCATAACTCTCCAAGATCATACTTGGTACAAAAAGAAGATGGATCAATAAATAGAAAAAACACGTATTTCCTTAGACCAAGGCAATAAACAGAGAGGTCATTTGAGTTGTCACAAGCATGGTGGATAAGATAGTAGAAGGTAGAACTTAAGAACACAAATAGGGAAGAATGTATACTAATTATAAGAGAGAATGAATTCGAAATTAGGGATTTGAATTATAAAAATTTAAAAATGAAGTAGGTGAGTAAATTATAAAAAAAAAGGGAAAAAAAATAATAAAAAATAATAAGAATAAATAAATAAAAAAAACAATAAAAAAAACTATTTAAAAACAAGCATTTATTAGATAAACTTAAAAATATTAAATAATAAATAAGTTTTTAAATATGCGTTAATAAGGGGAACTAAAAAGTATAAAATAATTTTTTTAATCCACCTGTATGTTACTACAAGTAAGAGCTTGGGGGCGCTTTATCAGATTGTATCCGTATTTATTAGTTAAATCATAATTTTTTTTGCATTTTTGTTATAATATCTGAAAAAATTGTAAACTGAGCGCCCCAATTTTTTACTTGTATCTAGTTACATACAGGTGGATTAAAAAAAATTATTTTATACTTTTTAGTTCACCTTATTAACGCATATTTAAAAACTTATTTATTATTTAATATTTTTTAGTTTATCTAATAAAAGCTTGTTTTTAAAAGGTTTTTTTTATTGTTTTTTTATTTTCTATTTTTTAGTCTCATGCGCCATTTTGCGGTGGCCACCTTATTGGATTTAAAATGTAAATGTAAAGAAAAAGGGAATTCGTCATTTTGTGGGGGCCGCCATATTGGATTTAAAATTACGTCACATAGCTTATTGTATTCTACTCGTCATACTCTTTCATTTGATAGCCTAGTTGGAGAGTTGTAAAGAAAAAGGAATGCGCCATTTTGTGGTGACCGCCATATTGGATTTAAAATGACGTCACATAGCTTACTGTATTCTACTCGTCATACTCTTTCATTTGATACCCACATCGGGGGGTAGTAAAGAAAAAGGTAATCCGCCATTTTGTGGTGTCAGCCATATTGGATATAAAATGACGTCAAATATCTTACTATATTCTACCCGTCATACTCTTTCATTTGATGCTCATGTGGGGTGTGGTAAAGAAAAAGGTAATCCACCATTTTAATGTGGCCGCCATATTGGATGTACCATAAAATTGAATATACTATATTGCATTGTCTTCAAAACCCAAGGTTCCTGCCAAATTTGAGCATCCCCGGATATCGCGAAGTGGACGAAAAATCGATCGCAAGATTCCACGCCAGAAATATCCGCCATTTTATGGTGGCCGCCATATTGGATGTACCGTAAAATTGAATATACTATATTGCATTGTCTTCAGAACCAAAGGTTTGTGCCAAATTTGAGCAGCACCGGATATCGCGAAGTGGCCGAAAAATCTATCGCAAGATTTCACCCCCAGAAATATCCGCCATTTAATGGTGGCCGCCATAGTGGATGTACCATAAAATTGAATATACTATATTGCATTGTCTTCAGAACAAAAGTGTGTGCCAAATTTGAGCATCACCGGATATCGGGAAGTAGTTGAAAAATCGATCGCAAGATTTGTCCCACACAGAAAACGAAGTTAATATAAAGCTTGTAAAAATGGAGAGATGTAGTAAATGTAACTAGGAGTAAGAACTCTCTGCTATGTGAGTCAGTGTATTTGAAAGTCAAACAGTAAAGATGCAATGATTCAGACTCCGTGTTTCATTTATAATAACCCATATTACACTTAACCAACAATTTTTTGTGTATTTTGTTGCAAATTATGTAGTTTAACTCATATTTTCAACCTTAGTTACTATAGCCATTGATAAACTTTGGGGAATAGGACAAATAAAATTTAATTAAATAACTTTATCACACGCCAGAAGCCATTATTCTGACGTAAATTAAATCTTATCAAAGGAAAAGGTATTGCGTAAGAAAAACAAATTTAGCTGCACCATGTGAAATCAATGCAAAGTAAAATAAGTGAATTTCTGCCAACGTTACACAAAACTTAAACTAATAACAATATAACTTTAAATTGTCTATATTAGGCTTTACAAACTGCGGCAGCAGCTCATGTGGGAAAATCTCTGAATTACGCTAAATAAACATTCGACAGTTCACTGCACACATCTGAAGTGCATCTTCACAAAATTGCGCAAACACTGCATGCATGCACAAGTGGCGGCCATACATACAAATATATATATATATATTTATATATGTATAAGGCGAAGGTATATAACGATTTTGCAGAATATGCATACGTAGAATTTTCGCTACACCAAAGAGGCATCCAGCCTTCATAACTTTCCGGCATTTCAACTATAAATTCCATGGAACCCTGGTGGGTGCTTATCCCTTCTACTGAAGTGTATTCACGATGCACTTTGCAAGGAGTTAATTACTAGGAACATATACTATAACTGCGAACGTAGTGCAATTCCATTTTGCAATGTCGAGAACTTTGATTTTAGGTACATTGCTTCCGTAAAATGAAATTTTACAATAGAATAATATTTTTGACGGTTTTGTTGGTTCGCGGATAACTAACATCTGGCGGAAGTTCGAGCTTTCAATTTTGTTGCAATTGGTTTTGGATGTAACAATATTCATTAACTTTAGTAATCATCTTTGAGTGGATTGTTTCGTACATTATACAAAACAATTACAGATGTGTAATTATTTTGGGCAGCCTTGGTACCCAATTTATAAGGCGTTCGACTACTATCGCAGCCATCCAAATTCCAGCTGGGTTCGTTGAATAGCAAATTTCATTAGAAACATTATAGACTGAGCCACACTGAATTCGTTCGTAAGTATACGTAATTAATTCCGCCTGACTGATCCATACCACTTCTTTTTGTTATAAATGTGCATTCATCTTTTCCAATAAACAATCCCCGCGCCCACGAACTTCAAAATTACATTTTTAATGTTTTGCGGTAGGATTTTCATTACGACAGGTAATTGAGAAGAGGAAAGAGTATAATATTGACTTTAAAACAGGATATGATCAGACTTACTTAACTATTTGTTATACAGAGGTTCCGATTCATACTAAATTTTGTCCTTAAATAATTTGTCCTGCTCACGCTCAGGATGGATTAATTTAATTTTTAATTTTTTATAGGGCGAAATCTGTGTGGTGAACTTAATTTGTGTTCCGGTTGGTGGAAGTCGATCGCTGGGTTTTCAGATCATACATAGCCAGATTATGTTGCGAAAACAGAGATAAGAATTCAAATATGATTAACTACATCATTTTGATGTGACACAGTCATAAATTTTAATTTAATATAGGTAAAAAGACATTCATTGATTCTTATTACTAATAAGTTTCAATATTAAAGGAGACTGGTCATAAGAGCCCCAGGCCCGGCGCAAAAGAAAAGTAGGTATCTCAGATTACCGGTTATAATGAGTATTGAAATTCTGTATAGTTTCTATATCTGGTAAATGTGGCAAAGGTGTTAATATTGGCATTTCTGTTTATTCAGGCGAAATACCTAATATCTCCCTGTATTTTTGTAACGCTATAACCTATTTTCATGAATAAGGTATCAGTGTACGCAGAATACTCCATGTCCATCCTGTTAGCCCCGCCATTTTGGAATTTTTTATGAAAAAAAATGTGCTAAAATGTCCTCGATATTTGCTATCACGTGCCGCATTGAAAACAAAAATTTATGCAAAAAATGCAATTTTTATGAGGTCCTGTTGAGATAAATCAAAGAATTGTCAAAACTCGCTTTATCGGAAGAACAAAAAGGTATGATCTTGAATTATATAGAAAAGGCATATTTTCGAGTTAGAAAATTATCGTTGCACATGTCATGTTTATTATTAGCGTGTAGCAGCAGCGCGTAACAAGACTCCGCAATCCCAAAAATAAAATATGGGCATGAAAGCCCCCTAAATAACAACAACAACACAACACATAAACATAAACAAAAAAGAAAAAAAAATAATTAAAAGAAAAACACAATATAATTTATAAATAAATATAAACTTAATATAAACTTAAATAAGAACTAATAAATAACTTAAATCACTAACTTATAACTGAAAGCAAACAAAACACCTGAAAAGGAAAAGGAATTAAATGCATGTAAACAAACATAATAAAAAACATTACCTGAGAGGCACTGGAACAAGTGCCATATATCCACCGCTGAGAGCTGCAGGAAATCAGGGCCCAAGTATCTAAAATAAATAAAATAAATAATCAATAATATTAAAAACATATTAAACTATTTGAAAGTAAATAAAATGTACTTACCATTTTTATGACATGTAGAAATGTCACTTTCGTCGAAAGCTCAAAGCTGCGGCACGATCAGAAAAATCTATTTTGTTCTAAAATTAAAGATTATAAAACTTCGAACAAGTATAACAACTTTCTCCCACCAAGCTTTGAGCTTCCGATAGATGCGCCTGGACTATAAAGTTCAGAGCATCAGCACAAAGCTTTTGCATTCTTTTCGACTCTCATTCCGTCCAGTTTTGAGTAAACATTTTTCAGCGCGACTTTCAAATTTCAGACAGGCAAAGACCGTCCAAGTATTTAGACAGGCATTGACCGTCACTTTAAATAATAGAATAATAGACAGGCAAAGACCGTCTTCTAATAAAATTTATTTTACCTTTCAGATTTACAGACAGGTATTTACTGTCTTTTTATTTCTTTGGCAGGCTTTAGTCGCCAAGATAGGGTTTAGATAACCGATTGGTTCCACCATCGGTTCGGGGGATAGTGTAGCTTAAATGTTGGTTTGGGCATTGGTGTTGGGAATTACATTCCACGACCGGGAAAGAATTTGAATATCCCTACGTGATAAACAAAGAATTTCAAAGGTTGCAATTACCTTGAAATTCCTGGTACATAATTAAATTATATTGAAAATAATAAAAAATTTGCAATAGGGATTTTTGAAGGTGAAATCATACCTCAAACATCCCTAAAGAAGATACGAAAGTTATTATAAAAGGGTCCAAACACAGGTGAATACAAATCACCTTTTGAATACATCCACAGGTGAATACAAATCACGTGGAACCATAGATAAAAGCTCGCAGAAGGTTCTTCCGTGTATTCAGGTGGCTATTAAGGCCAAGGATTAATATTCTTAATTTCACCAAGCGATAGTGGCCAAGTTTAAGCTCAAAGAGCTAACATTTTGTTCAAAAGGCAAGTGTTGTACGGCACTATTTGCGGTGATTGGGTGCCGAGTGTTGGCAGACACGTCAGGGTTAACCGATGTGAAATTAAAGGGAAATTATCCCAAAATTAGAAAGAACCTCCGAGCTTTATCTATTTATAAATCTTTGGACAAAATAATTGATGGTTTCATTCCAGATATTTCGGAATCATCCGGATTAACATAAGATCGTATTAAGAGAAATTGACCTTTCGTCAAATTTGATTTTACATTTTGTTTATTTGAAGAATTAACGTAGATTTAACATTTGAGTAGATTTAATTAGTAATTGTAGTATTTAGGAGAAATTACATTTGAATTTTAAACCACTCCTGTGTTTGAAATCACTGACCTATCCAATTTTTAACAGTTTTTCTATCAGTTGAAAAATAAATTTTTATTTACGGCGTCTCGCGCCGTAACAAATACCTTGTTTCATAACTCACGAGAGTCTGTTGTTGCTTAACTCAGTAAACATTATTATTATTACTTTAAAATATCGCAATTGTTTTGTATTGAAAATGTCATTGTAAAAAACGGAATTCTAATGTACCTACACTTCGACTAGATAGGTACTTTTTGCGAGTCAGTTTCAAAACATATTTTTTTGTAAATTTGCAAGAATAAATCATTGTTTACATCAATTGGTCAACATTTCTTGGAGAATCTTCGGACAAATTTCATCAGGTTATGGGCCCAGGAAGTGGTGAAACCTAATCTCCAAGGAAAAGTCTGTGAAACAACTCGAATTGAAAGGCAGATCGGAGCAGTAACGTCGCACATTAGAATTTGAACCGATAAGTCAAGTAAAGTAAATTTCATCAGGTCAAAATGGACACTGTAAAATCACAACTTGTTATGTTGAGTCAGAACTCACAAGGAGTAGTAAACTATGTGCCGTGGAGGTTAAAATTAGATGCTGTTTTCAGAACAAAAAAATTGTATGATGTTGCAACCGGAGTCAAAGTCAAGCCGGAAAAAAATGTCGCCGCAGTCGTTGAATGGAATGAAAAGGACATGGAGGCTTGTTTTGAATGCCAGTGATAAAATCGCATACAAAATTGCAAATTGCAAGACTGCAAGAGCAATGTTAGACAGACTAGTATGCTTGTACGGCACGAAGACAGAGATAAACATGGAAATTTTGATACAAAAACTTTTCACATGTACATACGATGATGGCAAATCGATGGCAGAAAAATGCATGGAAATTATGTCCATAGGTGATGAACTGACCAACGGAGGTGAACCTGTGCCAGAATCATGGATGATGACTAGAATTTTGAAAGTGTTGTCAGCGAGACTCGCTCATTTTCGTACGTCGTGGGATAACGTGCCAACAGTCGACAGAAGCCTGACTACCATGATTGAAAGACTGAGACTCGAAGATGATCGTCAGCACGATGAGACAGGTAAACTGGAAGTGAGGTCGAGCAATGCACTTCTAGTGAAGAAAAACAAAAAGCAGCCAGGAAAACCTCAGGACAAGACTGAGAAGGGACAAGCTAACTGTTACAAGTGTGGTCAGAAGGGACACTTTAAAAAGAACTGCACGAACAAACTCTGTGCCAAATATCTGGCATACTGCAAGAAAATGTACAAGTGCAACTCGTGTGGACAGAAAGGCCATTTCGCTAAATAATGTCCTCAACGGCGAGATGACAGCTCAGATTCACAAAGTTCACGCAAACCTCCCGTTCCCTGGGTGACAGCCAGTTTAAAAACCTCCGACCTGGACAACCAATTGAACCACCCGGAGGAAAGGATGTCAGCCTGGTATCAAGACAGCGGCGCAACGCAACACATGACCTCTCGTCGAGAATGGTTCAACGAATACACTGAACTGACCAACCATATGTCCGTTATCCTGGGAGATTCAACCGAAATAGATGGCGTAGCAGTCGGGACAGCGGAGTTGGAAGCCTTTGACGGGAAAGAGTGGTATCCTGTTGTACTGAAAAATGTCCTGCATGTACCTGAATTGAAATTCAACTTGTTTTCCGTGAGTCACATGCTTGATCGAGGATTCAAGATGAAATCTGATAGAGAAAAATCAGAATTTGTAACGGCTGCTCATGGAATCACTATTGGACTGGCGAAACGAGAAGGAAATTTGTACAAGATGATGCTGAGAAAGAAAAGGGAGCAACTGAGTCTGGCGGCAGTGTCAATCCGAACTTGGCATGAAAGATTAGCTCACCAAAACGTGAAATATGTACGAGATGCATTGGACAAGAAAGGAATCAAGTACGTGGACGACTGGAACAACTATCTCTGTACAGGTTGTACGTACGGTAAGCAGCACCGTGGCTCTCATCCCCTCGACAAGAAAACAGCAAGTCAACCACTGGAGTTAGTCCACGTGGACATGGGTGAGATGGACGAACGCTCGCTAGGTGGCGTTAACTATTTTCTTCTATTTAAAGATGATTTCTCGCACTTCCGAACCGTTTTCTTTATGAAAACAAAAGACGAGGCACCGGACAGACTGGAGAAATTTGTGAAGTTAGCCGAGAATCAGCTGGGAAGAAAATTGAAAGTTATGAAATCCGACCAAGGAAAGGAAATTAAAAATGCAAGAACAAGAAAATTTCTTGATGATCGTGGAGTGTTTCACACACACTCAAATGTGTACACACCGCAGCAAAATGGGCGAATTGAACGAAGAAATGAGGACCATCAAAGAAGCAGCATTGGCAACTCTACACTGTAAAAAAAATATGTAAATTCACAGTCCAAATGTATAATAAAATTACAAATCGCGGTATGAAATACTAATTTACTACACAATTGTTATAATTTTACTATAAATTTTCACATAATGAAATTGAGAATCTCCAATACTGCATGACGTAAATGTTTATTACATGAATGTGACCTATATTTTATGCAATGTTGTGTATTTTTCTAAATCGTTAATGTAGGAAAATTACAATATTTCTTAGTATTATTTATCAATGTTATGTACTGAACTTTGTACTGTAATTTTACAGTAAGAGGCGTAATTTTAGAACTTATATTTTCAGTAAAATTACCAATTGTTCATTGGAATGTAAGGTTTAAATTTTCCCTCTCATAGATATAATTCACAGGTAACAATGAAATACTAACCATATATACCCGAGTGTTCTTAAGTTAAGGTCAGACCTTTGACTTTGGTTCGGGTCTGGGCAGTTCTTGTAACAGCCAAGAAATTTTTGATAATTTTTGATGCTTAGGGCCGATTCACAATTGAAGCTTCAAGCTGCAAGCTTCAAGCTTCAAAAATTAGGATACAGGGTTTGTACAATGATTCACATTCACAGCTTCAAGCTGCAGTGGTGAAATAAAGCAAAACTCAGCTGAAGCTTGTAGTTTGAAGCTTGCAGCTTGAAGCTTGAAGCTTTCATTGCGAATCGGTCCTTGAATGGTGAGCAAAATGCTATTTTTATGTATAGGGAGAGGGCATACACAAAAGTTTTGGAAAATTACAAAACTATGAAGTGAAAGGTCCCACAAATAATGTATATCTACTATACAGTTGGTAAAAATATGTAAAGTAGAATTGGAATATTCCTAATAATATATATTGCATAATTACAAAACTGCTTGTGAATAAAAGTTCCAGTATTTTTTTTGTAAAATTGCACAGAAATTTTTTACAGCGGTTATTCTGTAACTGTGAAAAGTCTAGTGAAAAGTCTTTTCAGTGAGAATTCCAATAAATGCGATTCTGGAACGATGAGAACGTGAGTTTATGTGTCAAATTATTTCATGGTGAAAAATGACTTCTCACCAAAATTTTTCTAGTGAGAAATGTGAGAACTTGTCATTTTCAAATATCAACAGATTGTACAATTTTTAAAAATTGTATTGTGTTTTCGTAGTGAGAAGTGCGAAAACTTTTAATTTTCAAAAACTAATAGTTTGAAAATAAAATTTGTAAGTAGTGTTTTGCAGGTTTTATAATATGTCGGGATTATGTCGGGATTTAAAAGAGTTGTTGGCCGAGTGATGAGCAAAAAAACGCTCTTGTAATTTTCCTTAAGCTGCATGTGGACTTGGCAAATGATAAGTACATCTTTAAGTTTTTCCTGCAGTTTAATAAATTATATTTATTAATCGCTACAGATTTGAATCTACAGATTGTTCCCGCCTCCGCCTAGAATAATGGGGGAGTGTGCCACTCATTTCAATGGTGGTGCCGTTAAAGATAATGGAAAATATCCCTTGCATTTATTTTCCCTGAAAATAAGTAATGTGTAATTTTTTAAGTTCAATGGTTATTGAAAAAAATGGGAATTTGAAATGTAAAACAAAGTATGCCACTCGAATAAGTACAAAATATGACACGATTGACGTTTATACAAGTGAGAATTTCCAATGTGAACTACATTCAGCTCATTTCTCACTGGAATATCTCACTTTAGGTTATAGAAGCGCTTTGCTGACAAAAATGAGAACTCAAAATGAGAAGACCTGATGAGAATGAGAATGAAAAGACTTTTCACGTTCTCACTTTCTCCTAGTTACAGAATAACCACTCTGGACTCAAAACTTTGGGCCGAGGCAATTTACTGCGCAGTATTTACGATAAACCACACTGGGACCAGTACAGTGAAAGGAAAGTCACCTGCAGAATTGTGGTATGGAAGACAAATCGACTTAAATAAACTAAAGACTTTTGGGTGTGAATGCTACGTATTGATTCAAGACCACAAGAGAGGCAAACTGGATCCAAAGTCGGAAAAGGGATATTTTGTAGGCTACGACGTGGAGTCACCAAGTTATCGAGTGTATCTTCCACGCACCAAAGAAATTGTCAGCTCTGGAAATGTGAAATTCGATGAAGAAAAGGAGAGAAGTCGAACTGAAGTTGAGACTGTGGCAATCGACAGGCAAATTAAAGTCAAGACTGAAGAGGAAGAAGGAAGTGAAAACGAAGAAGAAGGGCCATTCTCAGACGAGGACAGAGAAGATGAAGAAAGAATAAAAGAAGAACAAGTCGAAACAGCAACGAACAAAACACCAGAGAGAAGACAGCTACGAGACCGGAGCAAGTTGAAAGTTCGCTCGAGGTATGGCTATAATGTGGCTGGCTATGTAAGAGGAGGTAGCAATGAAGATTCAGTCCTCATAGGTGACATCGAGGACATCTCGGTCGAGATGGCGCTGAAAGACGAAAATTGGAAACGAGCCATGCAAGATGAGTATGATTCCCTGGTCGGAAGGCAAACATGGAAGCTAGTGAAGTGCCCTGATGGAGTCAAACCCTTGACCTGTAGATGGGTTCTTCGCGAGAAGGCTGATGGTAAGTTAAAAGCGAGGCTTGCAGCTCGAGGCTTTGAACAAAGAGAAGGCATTGATTACGAAGAAACGCTCAGCCTCGTTGCTCGCTACGCCTCCATCCGCCTGATCTTGAGTCATGCAGCATCCGAGAAGTGGAAACTGATATCCTTCGATGTGAAGACCGCTTTTTTGTATAGCAAGTTGGAGCAAGTCCGGTACATGAACCAACCACAAGGGTTCGACGACGGTTCCGGACTAGTGTGTCAGCTATTCAAGAGTATTTATGGACTGAAACAAGCGCCCAAGCAGTGGAATCGTGAAATCACACGATCATTTGAAGGAAACGGATTGTTCAGCACCCAAGTGTCTTTTATAATAAAGACAGAAGCATTAATATAGCATTGCTTGTCGACGACGGTTTGGTTGCTGGAAAGGACGAGAAGGATATTTTCAAACTTCTGGACCAAATCAAGAAAAAATTTGAAATCACACACTGCAAGACCATCCCGAAGGAGTTCTGTTATCTCGGCATGGAGCTGAAAGTTGACTCGGACAATATTTCCGTGAGTCAACCATAGTACGTGGAGAATAGTCAATATACCGTTAGATCCATGGCGGCCGTCTCAAGTGGCTGGATTACCATTGTCGTCACAACCCCCTCGACATGGGTATCAAATGAATGGTTATGATAAGTAGAATACAATAAACTATGTCGTTAGATCAAAGGCGGCCGTCTCATGGGGGCGGATTACCATTTTCTTCACAACACCCTCGACATGGGAATCAAATGAAAGGGTATGATACGTAGAATAAAATAAGCAATGTAGTATACTCAATATACCGTTAGATCCATGGCGGCCATCTCAAGAGGGCGGATTACCATTGTCTTCACAACCCCCTCGACATGGGAATCAAATGAAAGGGTACAATAAGTAGAAGACAATAAGCAATATCGTATACTCAATATACCGTTAGATCCATGGCGGCCGTCTCAAGAGGGCGGATTACCATTTTCTTCGCAACCCCCGCGACATGGGTATCAAATGAAAGGGTATGATAAGTAGGATAAAATAACTAATATAGGATACTCTAAATACCGGCCATCTAATGACGGCGGATTACCATTTTCTTCCCCTCGACATGGGAATCAAATGAAAGGGTATGATAATACAATAAGCAATATACGATACTCAAAATATACCGTTAGATCCATGGCGGCGTCTCATGAGGGCGGATTACCATTTTCTTCACAACCCCTCGATATGGAATCAAATGAAAGGGTATGATAAGCAGAATACCATAAGCAATACAGTATACTTAATATACCGTTAGATCCATGGCGGCCGTCTCAAGTGGTCGCATTACCATTGTCTTCACAACCCCCTCGACAATATTATTGATATTCTATGGGCCCTATTAGTGTAATGAAAACACAGTGGAAGGAGGTTTCCCGCTTCCCGGTAGTCGGCGCCGATGCGTGCTAATAAGCATTTTGAATTAACGCATGTTTTTAATTGCCATAACACAGTCGCGGCAGGTTGAGACTTGTCGGTGCCGGCTGTCGGAGCTGACGAATTTACTGGAATGAAAACTTAGTTTTTTCTTGCCGGACTGGAAATGGATACTGAAAGTTGAAGAATCTGTCGTTATGGCGTCTTAACTTTTGGAATTAATTATGATATTCCCGATCTCCCGATTCAGAGGATGTATACCCATTTTATTTGGTTTTATTGTACCAAGTACACAATCTAGCTCTAGCGCAATCAAATCATCATCGGATGAAGACGACATCATGTAATAGTTCCAACGTTACGAGCACAACTGATAAGTGATTTTCTGCTTGCACCGGTTATGTTTTAGGTCGCCACTGTGTACGACCTAGGCGCGAGTAACCGGCAAGCAGGAAACCGGCTTCCACAGTATTTTTACCCTTATACATGACAATTTGCATTACCATTTCTTTCCAAAGCTATCGGTTCCCATTTCAATTTCTACAAAGAAACACTGCATTCTGATTTCATAAATTCATAAATTGCCTACTGGGATCGATTTTCGCACGCATACACACAAATCATACCGCATTTTCTTACGTGACGATTTCTATGAATTCACTCTACCCGCAACCCGCGTTAAGGAACTTCGTTCCAAAAAAGGGTTTCTATTTCTGGAGAAAAGTGGTGCCATTGAAAATTTTCAATCAGCAGTCCATTCCTATATGTCAGTGATAGTACTATAAAATATTTTATTACCTAATTTGAACCACGTCCGTTACATAAAAAATGGACTTCAAAAAAGTCTTTCCAGGCAATAAAAATAACTGTGTCAGCATGTCAGAGGCCACACAATTTGTTCAATATCTTTGAAATGAAGCAAAAATCTAATATATTTTATGGATAGTAATTTATTCCTGAGAGTATAGAAAAACTTTTTTCACCTCACATTTTTAAAACATTTTTATTAGGTCGCTTTCTTGTCTGTCTGTTTGTCCGGTACAAATTTTGCAATCGTTTTTTGAATGCTTCTGTTTATCCTTTCATGCTGAAATTTTGCACACAGCTTTATCTCCGATGACAATACAATAAAGTGTAATCAATAAACCATTAAATCCATGGCGACCGCCTCCAGAGGGCAAATTAACATATTCTTCACAACCCTCTCGACCTGGGTATCAAAGGAGGGTATGATAAGTAGAATACAATAAGCAATATAGTATACTCAATATACCGTTAGATCCATGGCGGCTGTCTCAAGAGGGCGGATTACCATTAGCTTCACAACCCCCTCGACATGGGAATCAAATGAAAGGGTATAATAAGTAGAACACAATGAACAATATAGTATACTCAATATACCATTAGATCCATGGCGGCCGTCTGAAGAGGGCGGAGTACCATTTTCTTCACAATACCCTCGTCATGGGTATCAAATTAAAGGGTATTATAAGTAGAACACAATAAGCAATATAGTATACTCAATATACCGTTAGATCCATGGCCGCCGTCTGAAGAGGGCGGAGTACCATCTTCTGCACAATACCCTCGACATGGGTATCAAATGAAAGGGTATAATAAGTAGAAAACAATAAGCTATGTCGTTAAATCCATGACACCCGTCTCATGAGGGCGGATAACCGTTTTCCTCACAACACCCTCGACATGGGAATCAAATGAAAGGGTATGATAAGTAGAACACAATAAGCAATATAGAATAGTCAATATACTGTTAGATCCATGGCGGCCGTCTCAAGAGGGCGGATTACCATTGTCTTCACAAGCCCCTCGACATGGGAATCAAATGAAAGGGTATAATAAGTAGAATACAATAAGGAATATCAACTCAATATACCGTTAGATCCATGGCGGCTGTCTGAAGAAGGCGGAGTACCATTTTCTGCACAATACCCTCGACATGGGTATCAAATGAAAGGGTATTATAAGTAGAACACAATAAGCAATATATAATAGTCAATATACCGTTAGATCCATGGCAGCCGTCTCAAGAGGGCAGATTACCATTGTCGTCACAACCCCCGGGACACGGGTATCAAATGGAAGGGTATAATAAGTAGAATACCATAAGCCATAATATCATCAACATGTTCAAAATTGATTGCAAAATTTCACACACAAAACTAAAAAGCAGAAAATAAATACTTGAATAAAAAAAACTTTTTAATCTAAAACGTTTTTAAAACGAACTAAAAAGTATAAAATAAAGTCTCCTAGCCCCATACAGATTTATAACCCCATACGTAATCCTAACACCATAGAGATAGTCCTGAAAATTTGTAATTGTGAATTTGTAATGGCTGTGAAAATAGTTGTAAGATTTAAAACGAAAAAACGTGGGGCGCATGCATGATTGATGCTCATGATTTCTCAACCCAGCTATAAACAATACTACAGAGTGTAGAATAGCTGGGTTGAGAAATCATTCGCATCAATCATACATGCGCCCCACGTTTTTTCGTTTTAAATCTTACAACTATTTTCACAGCTATTACAAATTCACAATTACAAATTTTCAGGACTATCTGTATGGTGTTAGGAATATGTATGGGGTTATAAATCTGTATGGGGCTAGGAGACTTTATTTTATACTTTTTAGTTCGTTTTAAACACGTTTTATATTAAAAGTTTTTTTTTTCAGGTATTTTTTTTAATTAGATCGACTTTTCGAGATATTCGATCTCAAAAACAATTATTTATGATATTTACTCATGATGATTGAGTTCACTGTAAACTCAAGTGTTTAGTTGCTAAGCACTTAAAGCGTTTATATCGTTGTAGACGAAATTTAAACACTTAGCGGCGTTTAATGAGTAAACATTTAAGTGTTTAATTAGTAAACGTTTGTAGCGTGTTTTTGGTTATGAATAATAACAATTATGTTGATAGAACTATTAATCAATACTATATTAAAACATAATACTATCATTGCAAAAAGTAAAAAAAAAAAATAAATAAAAAAAAACAAAAAAAAACCCAACCCGTGTGCCGTTCTTCCAAGCGGTCCCCCGACTAAGTACAAACCACTTACAATATTGCTTGACTTCCGTGATAGAACGAGATGCGCTTTACTGAATATGCTAAATGGTACCCTTGGCGTGCATTAGCAAAATTGCGTGAAATACGGGTAGCTCAAATTTTTTCTCGTCTTATCACTGCAAATCTTAGCTTTTGAAAGTGTTTTATTTCAAAACGGTTAAAACGTTTTATTTTGACGTCACCCATTTGATTAACATTGTAGACATTTTTAAAACGCTTAAGTGTTTTAAAAGTGTCGACAATGTTAATCAAATGGATGACGCCAAAATAAAATGTTTTAAGCGTTTTGAAATAAAACACTTCTAAAACCTCAGATTTGCAGTGATACTGATAATTTTAAATTCGTAATATTTAAGCAGCTTTATGGTTTTATTTTCATATTAACAAAATACCTGTCAACAAAGGCGTAACAATTTCAGGATAAACTAAGTTAAATAAATGAAAACAACAAATGAAGTAAGAAAAGGCCAAAAAATGGAGAATAGATATATTCTAAAATAATTTTGGATGTCATTTTGGTTACTTTTTTTAGTTCTTTTTTTTTTATGTGGAACACTAGAGCTCAGGGAAAGCCCTTTGTACTGTCGACAATCTATTTTCTTCGTATAGAGTCTGTTTATTACTCAAATAACAACAATTGCATTCTTTTGCCCTTTTTTAAAAAAACAATTTAAAATTTTTTATCAGATCTCGTAGAGAATTTTGGGACCTTTTATTTAAAAAAGGAAAGTTAATTTTTGTTAACGTGAACTCGAGATGTTTAACT
Organism: Thereva nobilitata; assembly: GCA_963855945.1. Lineage (NCBI taxonomy): Eukaryota > Metazoa > Arthropoda > Insecta > Diptera > Therevidae > Thereva > Thereva nobilitata. The sequence goes on from OY979694.1 coordinate 142,678,224, forward strand.
ATATGTATTTTGGCCAATTGTAAATTAACAAATACATATTTTGAGCTATAATTTGGACTGTATCACTTTGAAACCTATATGTGATAAGTTGAAAAAAATTTTAAGTTTTATAGAAACTTATTTTCAAGCATTATAGTGTAAGTATATTAATTGAGTGATTTTTCTTGTTTTTTTCATAAAACTTAGATGGAAAATGCAATAACTTCCTTGTTTCTTGAAATTCTAATAATAAAAATTCTGATAATAAAAATTAAATGATTTTATTTTTTTATTTCTGAAAATAGTATCTCTAAATGGATCACCCAGTATTTCATTAGAGACACTTCCCACCCTAAACAATTTACCGTGTAAAAATAAAACGCTAGAGCGTTTAGTTCCCCATAAGTGTTTTATCATAACTAAGTGTTTACCTTCCCAAGTGTTTAATTGGCGAGTAAGTGTTTTACTTTTAAACACTTGCGCTTAGGTTACAATTTTTTGGTAAACACCTTACGCGTTTAATTTCTGTTAAATGCTTTAAGTGTTTAAGAATCAAACACTTGAGCGTTTAGATTTTGTGCATTTAAGGCTTCTTCTGTTTTAAAAGTAAACATTAAATACTTTATCGTTTAGAAATAAAACACTAGAGCGTTTTATTTCCAAACACCTGCTAAACACTTGGATTTGCAGTGTTAGCACGTGGATTTATCGATATTACAGTTTTCCACTCGTCCGACTTATCATTACCTGATATGCGCGCGTGCGCGTAATTCCATTCAAACACTAATTTTTTAGGTACAATTAATGGAAATAGGTATCTTTTAAATTAATGTATAATAAATATCATCGAGTTCCTGTTTCCAAAAGTTGATTACGTACATCAATTTATTTATTTAAAATGTTGATAGTGAAATTCAGTCTTATATATAACATAATAAGCTAATATTAATATCAACTGTTGTATAGAAGCTGAGTGCATGACTCCCTCTCACATCGTAGTCGTAGCGGTAGTTGAATAAATAGTTTAGCACAGTAGTCAGTAGTGCTCGAGAAGTTGTAGAGACCAAACATAGGATTAATAAATATTGTAATCGTTGAACTGCCGGTCTTTTAATTATCAATCCCGTACATCCCATACATCATGGCGCAGTCGGTAATCGCGTGAAAGCTTTGATTTTATAAAAAAGAGATTGTGTAGAATTGTGGTAAAATTGTGAAGATGAGTGCTTTGGACTTCAAGAGACCAAGTCCGTTACTACTGGAAGGAAATTTAAAAGAAAATTTCACTAAGTTTAAGCAGCTGTACGATATATATGCCACGGCAACGAAGACAGATAAGGAGCCAGAATCCGTGCAAATTGCGCGTTTTTTAAGTTGTGCAGGAGAAGCTGCTATAGAGCTGTTCACCACTTTGAACCTAACGGAGGAGCAAAAGGGCAAATTTAACGAGGTAACCAACGCATTCCAAGAATACTGTGACCCAAGGACAAATGAAATATACGAGCGCTACAAATTTTACACCCGTTCTCAACGTGATGGGGAACCATTTGATCATTTTATGGCTGAAATTACAAAATTGGTAGAAAACTGCAACTTTGGGGATCATAAAGAATCCATGTTACGGGATCGAATAGTCATTGGGATAGCTGACCGAAATATACAGGCGAAATTATTGAAGTTAGATGCACTAACGCTGGAGAAGGCAAAGGAATATTGTAGAATAGCGGAGATAACGGAGACACAGGCTAAGCAGATGCAGGAAAAGGCACGAGTTTCGTTGGATGAAGTAACTAGACATAGGCAGGGAAGTAGTAATAGAATAGAAAAACAAGAACACATACAAGGTAGTAAAAATAAATCGAATATTTGTAATTTTAGGACAGTGAGACAGAATCATGCACATCAGATGAAGGGTAGAGAAATTAATAAGCAGCAAACAAAAAATTCATGCAAGTATTGCGGTAAATGGCACAGTTATGGAAATTGTCCAGCGTTTGGCAAAAAATGTGCGGTATGTAATTTGAGAAATCACTTTGCCATTGTGTGTATGCGTAATAAAAATACGAAGGTAAGTGACATCACTTGTGTTTTATCAGATGATAATGTGGGCGATAGTTCATTTGTTGATGCCATGTACAGTGATTTTGAGCAGGATTTTAAGAACGATGATAATAGTTGGTATGAAAAGTTAAATGTGAAAGGTATCGAAATTTGTTTTAAGTTGGATAGTGGCGCTGGGGTAAACGTATTGCCAAAAGAGATTCTTGAAAAATTTAATCCTAAACCGAAGTTAATGCCCACTGCGGCGAAGATAGAAGATTATGGGGGTCACCAATTGAAATCCCTGGGCTACGTCACATTACCTATTAGTTTTAGTGGTGACAGGAAGACGTGTAAGAAAACTTCTTTTGTAATTGTAGATTTTAAAGCTAAACCCATACTTGGGTTAAAGTCTTGCACAGAATTAGGATTAATTAAGCGTATCAAACGGGTGCATGAGGTTAAAGAGGCAGATGATAAGAAAACATTCATTGAAAAAAATTTTGATGTCTTTGAGGGCCATGGTAGATATCCAGAGACATGCCAATTGCAAATAAAAGAGGGTACAGTCCCAACTCATAATCCGCCACGCAGAGTTCCCCTAAGTTTGCGAACAAAGATTAAGAAGACTTTAGATAAAATGGAAGAGCGAGGAATAATATCCAAGAAAGAAGGTCCGACTGAATGGTCACACAGTTGAGTTATAGTTGAGAAACAAGATCGATCGTTGCGTTTGTGTCTCGATCCAAAAGAATTAAATGCCAATATTAAATTTGAACATTTCCTAATACCCACTATAGAAGACTTTCGTTTCGTAATGAGGGACAAAAATATATTCTCCGTTCTTGATCTCAAAGAAGGGTTTTGGCAACTACCCCTCAGTGAGGAATCAAAAGATTTGACAGTATTTAGTACACCTTTTGGTTCTTATAGGTTCAACGTGTTACCATTTGGCGTCAGCGTAGCACCAGAAAAGTTTCAAAAACTGAACGATAAATACTTTGGTGACTTACCGGGCTGTTTTGTGTACATTGATGACATAATAGTGGGAGGTAAGACCAAAGAAGAACATGATATAAATTTAGAACGAGTTATTGAAAGGGCGAGAAACATTAATATCAAATTTAATGCCAATAAATTTCAATTTCGGGTAAATACAGTAAAATATTTAGGCCACGTGTTTTCTGGAGAAGGGATATCTCCAGATCCTGCTCGTATTACAGCAATAAAAGATATGAAAGATCCTGATAGTAGAAAAGAGTTAGAAAAGATATTAGGAGCGTTAAATTATTTAAGAGAATTTATTCCAAATTATTCAGAAATTAATTCCCCTCTAAGAGCCTTGCTTAAGAAGGACCATATATTTCAATGGACTCCTTATCACTCGCAAGTTTTGAGCAAGATAAAAGACATTTTGAATAAAAAGACAATTTTACATTCATTTGATCCCAAAAAAGAAATAATAATTCAAACGGACGCCTCAAAAAATGGATTAGGGTGCTGCCTTTTACAAGAAGGTAGGCCAATAGCATTTGCATCGAAAAGTCTTACTAGTGCTGAGCTCAATTATGCTCAAATAGAAAAGGAGCTCCTAGCTATTGTGTTTGCTACGGCAAAGTTTCATAATTATATTTACGGGCAGCATGTTATTATACACACTGATCACAAGCCACTATTAACAATTATAAAAAAATCGGTGAATCAAATACATTCTACTAGGTTACAACGTATGCGTTTGAAATTGATGAAATACGAGTTAGAGTTAAAATATATACCGGGGAAATTATTGCATGTAGCAGATTTATTGTCACGGAAGTCCAATGAAGATCTTGAAGTTGACCAAAACGATGTATTAGCTGATTTAGTGCACACTATAAATATGAGTGATAGTAGAAGAACGCTTTTTGAGGAGTCGACTAAAAATGATGAAGTTTTAAAAAATTTAATTGAGTTACATAAAAACGGCTGGCCTAAATCTAAGGGGAAACTTCCGGACAAGGTAAAGTTTTTTTGGAATGTTAGGGATAAAATTTATAGCGAAGATGGTTTGGTGTTTTTTGAAAATCGAGTATTTGTTCCGAAAAATCTCATACTTGATATGTTGAGACTGCTACACGAACCACATTTAGGAGTGACAAAGACAATAGCTAGAGCGAAAACTCTTTTATATTGGCCTTATATGAATAGGGATATAGCCAACATGATTCACAAATGCGCCGTATGTGAAAAATTTCGACCTAGTAATGATAGACATCCATTACTTTCGCACGAAGCTCCAGAGTTGCCTTTTCAAAAATTAGGAATAGATATACTAGAATTAGGAACAAAATACTATTTGGTAGCAGTGGACTATTACTCCAAATGGTTGGAGATAAAACCCATGACAGGGAAAAAGGCAACAGCAGTAGTTATGGCTCTAAAAGAAATATTTGTTAATCATGGAGTACCACAAACAATTATAGCGGATAACCAACCCTTTAATTCTTATACCCTTCGAAATTTCGCTGATGAATGGAACTTTAAATTTATATATTCTAGTCCAAGATATCCGCGATCAAATGGCTTAGCTGAAAAAGGGGTGCATGTGGCAAAAATGCTACTCAAAAAGGTTAAGCAAAACAATCAAGATTTTCACAGTGCCCTTTTGGAACAGAGATGCACTGTGGTTCCAAGGCTAGGATTGGCACCCTGCGAAATGCTGATGAACCGCTTGCTTAGGACCAAATTGCCAATAGATTCAAGTAACTTGGTCCCTAAGGTTCCACAGGGTGTTCGTAAGAAGCTATTGAGAGCTCAAAAAGAGCAAAAGAAATATCATGATTCACATAAGTTACGTAAAGAAGTAGACTTTAGAGCGGGAGATAATATAGTTTACAGAGTAGGAAATACATGGGAGCCTGCAAAACTCGAAGGAAAACATGTTAGTCCTAGGTCATACTTCATTCGTAATGAAGAAAATCAAATATTACGACGCAACTCCCATCAACTTAGGAAGTCTTTCAATGAACCACATTTTAGAGACCAATGTGACCTGAACGAAACGGGTACGGCTAATAGCAATCATCAAAACCTTGCAAGCAGCCCTTTCCAAAATGAAACAAATGATGATAAACCAGAAGGTAATGAGCCAGACGGAAATGGCTCGTTTAGCAAATCAGTTCCTGACTTACCTGGCATCAACGCCACAAAACAAGAGATATCGTATCCTTCGTGTTCCGAGCATAGAACAAGATATGGTAGGCTTATAAAGATACCTGATCGCTATCAGTCACAACATGGCAAGTGATATCAAATTACATAGTAAAAAAAAAAAAAAAAAATAAAAAAAAAAAAAAAAAAAATTATATATATACCTACATAGTATATATATAATGTACATATAACTTTGAACTAATAAGTATTGAATTTGAGTATTGAATTTAGATTAATAATTTTGAACAATTGAATTTAATGAATTAAAATAATAAAAACTTATTAATGAATTAAAAGACAGAATTTATAAACAAGGGAGATGTTGTATAGAAGCTGAGTGCATGACTCCCTCTCACATCGTAGTCGTAGCGGTAGTTGAATAAATAGTTTAGCACAGTAGTCAGTAGTGCTCGAGAAGTTGTAGAGACCAAACATAGGATTAATAAATATTGTAATCGTTGAACTGCCGGTCTTTTAATTATCAATCCCGTACATCCCATACATCATCAACAGCATTTAATATTTTTTTTCCAGTAATACATTTATTGTTTTCTTTCATTGCAAATATTTATTCTTTGTTTCATAGACTATCTATATCAGTTTAGAAATTGTTAAACTGGTTTAGTTTTATTCAGGATGGACAGGAGCTAACAGGATGGACATAATTTTGTTTTACCTATACAATCTGTAAATATACGATATTTTCGTTTTTGTTAACTGAACATTGCAGCACATCTTGAGCTTATTACGGTACAACTGTTGCAATTCTGATATATCAAAATAGCGCAGCAGACTGAACTTGAAAAAAGGACCTCTTTCGTAAAAACTATATTTTTTGTATACATTTTTTTTCAATGTGGCACCTGATAGCACATATCGGGCACATTTTAGCACATTTTTTTTTATCAAAAATTTCAAAATGGTTAAGAGGATGGACATAATTTTTTTACATGTACAATCTGTAAATGGGTCATTCTACGATAAGAGGTAATGTGTACGGCATCCATTATAAAATAGCATTTTTATGCTGTTGTCATTTTATGCAAAAAAATCGCAGCATCTTAATGTATTTTAGAGATGCCATTATGATTAAATGCACAATTAAAGTACATTTTCCTGAAATTCCAAATTTAAGTCTGAACAAGTCTCTACCCTGGCCTGTCCCTTTGACATTTTTAGTTAAACATGCAGACAGTATATACCTTCTCTGTCGCCGTTGTTAAATTAAAGTTTATTTAGCACGAACTTAAACAAGTATATTTAAGTATTATAAAGGGAAAATACAAAAATATTTGTTTATTTTCAATTATCTTCGCAGCATTTCGGAGGTTCAGGTCAACAGATAAATTGGGCACATGGATGTAACTTATACAAAAGAAGAGGCATCAGGTGAAGTAAAGGCTACATGCTATTGTTCTATGTCACAAAATTTGTTACATTCACCTCCAGCTATGTGAGCTCACTTACAGCCAATTTTGAACAACTTGCCACCCGAAGTGGCAATCCTGCATTTATGGAGCGATGGACCTGTGACACAATACCTCAAAAAATATATGTTTTACTTTCTTGTCACTCATTTGACAGAATTTCCCCCAAACTTAATATGCTTTACTTGGAATTACCATGAAGCCGGACATGGTAAGGGGGCTAGTGATAGTGTCGGTGCTGTCTGTAAGAGAACAGAAGACCGATTGGTGGGTAGTGGCCGTGACATATCATCTCTGAGCGAATTATCAGATGCTGTCCTAGCATCAATGGTCTCCTTATTGACGACAAAAATATCCCAGAGAAAGACTTGTTAGTGCCGAAAAACACATTAAGACTTTCCCTGGTACTTTGCGTGTCCATCGGATGCCATGGAACATTGAGGATCAAAAAAGGGTCTCTACCCTGCCTGATGTATTTACCCTAGCCTTCTAAAAAGTAACTGAATATGGATAAAGTGACTTGCCCGTACATGAATGTGTACATAAAAGAGACTAAAATCGTAATATATGTGATTAATCAAAAAACTCCAACTTTTCCCCTTGGCCGCATCCTCTATGGGCTGAAAATCTCTTATCGTAGAATGACCCAAATATACAATTTTCCCATTTTTGTTAACGGCACATTGCAACACATCTTGAGCACATTACGGAACAATTGTTACAATTCTGATATATCAAAGTGGCGGAGATAACTGGACTTGAAAAAAAGGACTTCCTCATAAAAATGACTTTTTCTGCATAATTTTTTTTTTCAATGCAGCACGTGATAGCATATATCGAGCACATTTTAGCACATTTTTTTTCATAAAAAATTCCAAAATGGCGGGGCTAACAGAATGGACATGAATACTCCAACCTATCTAACACTGTAAAAATGAAGGTTCTAACCTAGTAACTTCCAGAGTAAAGAATCATCAAAATCAAAATTTTGTTTTTTTAACTAAAATATCAACTTCAACTGCCTTTTTCTCCAAAAAAAACATAGTTAATCAATATTTTTTTTACCAAAATTGGAAAGCTTGGATAGTTTCCCTTTAATAATGCCCATACAATTTTTATGCTACGGCCTTTACTTTTGAAATGATAAGCAATTTTGATATTAAAATTATCTCTATTTGGTACTTTTCGACAAACCTTTAGTGAAAAAGTACTGGAAAAGTACGAAATAGAGCCAATTGTACAGGGTGTCCGTCCTGGCTTGCCAAGCAATTAATTTAGACAAAAAATGATCGACAAAAAACACAAATGGGGGCTATATCTGCCCGTTTTCGAGATAGGGTGTTTTGAATTTTGGTTTTGGGAAAAAAATGAGACTAGTCATGGCCCATAGAAAGTTACCCCACGCCCGGGGCAAATGAAACTTATCTCAGAATTTTCAAAAAATAAGGTAAAGTAAAATCTAAGAAGTCCGCATGTCCGAAATCAGTGGCAAACACATTAAAATTGCCTAGTCTTTTTGTTCACGCTCTATTACTATAAATATACAGGGTGCCCTACGAACAGTGACAAAACGGCCGGCTGTGGATAGGTTATGGATAACGTATCAGTGTACGCAGAATACTCCACCTATCTAAAACTGTCAAATTCAAGGTTCTACCCTATCAACTTCCAGAGCAATGGGCCGTCAAAGTCAAAATTTTGGTTTTTTCACTAAATTTTCAAATAAAACCTTCCTTTTCTCCAAAAAATACGTAGTGGACTGATATTTTTTTTGCAAAATTGGAAAGGTTGGACATGGCTTATTCATGAAAATAGGTAATAGCGTTACAAAAATACTGGGAGATATTAGGTATTTTGCCTGAATAAACAGAAATTCCAATATTAACACCTTTGCCACATTTACCGGATGTAGAAACTACATATAAAGAATTTCAATACTCATTATAACCGATAATCTGAGATACTTTTTTTTCGCGCCGGGCCTGCGGTAATTTTGTATTTGGCTGTGACCAGTCTCCTTTGGTAAATATTTATAATTGGGGCTCCAAAAAAAATCCACTCGTCTAGGACAATGTCACAGTGAAATAATAGCTAATTTAACATGGGGCAGGGGTTTTAAAGAAAAAACAATTACATACAAATTTATTTTTTTAGCTCATTTTAAAATAAGAGCGTGTTTTGTAAACTATATGTATATTTATTTGGAACAGTGCCTTGTTCGAAGATGACAATTTCAGATTTTAGTTTTTTACGAATTTTTGAAACAACTTTCTTTTTACACGACTGCCCCAAAAAAAGGAGTGTAATGTGTTTAGGTTTGTTGTGTGTATGTACGTTGTTTTCTACCACCATAACTTCTAAACCCCTGAACGGATTTAGATGACTGGGGTACCGTTAGAATCGTTTAATGAGTCTGAATAACATAGGCTAGGTTAATTTTTAAAAAAACAATATGGCGGCCGTCAGACGCAATTTACATAACGCCCAATTTATTTTTTTTTTCTGATTGGGTCAATATGGGTATCAAACGAAAGGTAAAATTGAGACGATTTCAAATATATATAACACTTAATAGATATGTGTTAAATGATCGCGAATTTTAAGCTTAAATAAAATTAAATTACTCAAAACGTCTTTTATTAACCCATCACCATGAATTAACACTTAATAGTTAAGCCTAGTATGCTGATGAGGCGAAATTAAAATTCCCTAAACAAACGCTATGTAACACGCCTGCCCCAACAAGGAGTGTAATGTTTTCAGGATTCATGTATGTATGTTTGTATGTTTCTTTGTTCCACCATAACTTCTAAACGCCTGAACGGATTTAGATCGCTGGAGTACCGTTAGAATCGTTTAGTGAGCCCGAGTAACATAGGCTTTAATTTTTAAAAAAAACAGTATGGCGGCCGTCAGACCCAATTTACGTCACACCCGATTTATTTTTTTCTTCTTCTGATCGGGTCAATATGGGTATCAAATGAAAGGTCTCATTGAGACGATTTCTGCCTAATCTATCAGCGTGTCTAAATTTAGATAGAATAAATCAAACTTCGATAACTTTACTTTTGCATTAAAACTGTATCTCAATAGTTGTAAGTGCTACAATAATAAGAAGTAAAATAAAATCACTTAATAAAAACTACATTGGTTTACGAATTATAATCACTAAAATATCATAAAATAAAAAACAAAATAATTAAAAAATTAAAAAACACGACGCCGAATTAAAAAATGAACTAAAAAGTCAAAAACAAGTTTTAAGTACTAATGTAAGACAGAAACAAGGTAGAAGATATTTTATTTATTTTGTTAAGTTTCACACAACTATCGTATATGTATAATCTGTAGTTTTGCAGCCGGGGTACAAAATGTTACGAGAATAAGTACAATTAAAACTGTACCCGACTGAAAAAATACAGATTATACATATACGATAGTTGTGTGATACTTAACAAAATAAATAAAATATCTTCTACCTTGTTTCTGTCTTACATTAGTACTTAAAACTTGTTTTTGACTTTTTAGTTCATTTTTTAATTCGGCGTCGTGTTTTTTAATTTTTTAATTATTTAATATACTTTTTATGTGACAAAATCAAGCTAAAGAATAACCCTTTGTACTGCCAGTTGTTCAGTTGCAATCTGTACTACCAGTCACGTCGTTCAGGTGCAATTGTTTATTTGAAGCATAGAAGAGACTATGATAGGTTAAGGCCCTTTACACATTGAGCGCTCGGCGTTGGCGTTTAGCGGGCGTTGGTTGGTAATTGTTGGTAAAAAACTCGCGGTTGCATGTGTACACCTAAACCTAATAGCAACTCTTTGATTCTTAAAAAGCTCAATTTAAAAGCTGGCGCTTCAAAACGCCCAATGTGTACCATGCCTAAGTGCACGGCCACAACGCAGCCATCGCACCTAGCAAGAACAGAATTTTACCATCGCACACTAAACCTATATGGTGTTATGTGCAGTGCTAGGCCAGGCAGGCACGGTTCGCCTGAGTAAACATTATTTTTTTCCAAATGCAGCCCGGTAAAGCCAACGTACCAATAAAAGACGCATAGTCCGAAATAGTCCAAACGAAATACGGTACTTTTTCGATTTGTAAAAGAATGCTACATATACCATAATTTTAAATCAAAGTTGTAAATCTTTTAGGGAAGTATAGTAGGGGAGACAGGGCCTTGTATTAACGGGGGTACGTATTAACAGGCCAATTTTCGCGAAACTATATACACGAAAAAATGAAGTGCGTACGTTTGTTGGCATCGGCGAATGGCCACAGATACGTTGGAACCTGTCAGTCGCGGCCGCATGCTGTGGAACGAAGTTGTGTAAAAGGAGTGAATTTTGTGAGGTAAATGAACATTTTTAAGTCGAAGGTTTGTTGATTTCTGCCATAATTATATACGTAAACGAGACTAAATCTATTTTAAATGGTAGTATATTTCATATTGTATTGTACGTTGGAACCTGTCAGTCGCGGCCGCATGCTGTGGAACGAAGTTGTGTAAAAGGAGTGAATTTTGTGAGGTAAATGAACATTTTTAAGTCGAAGGTTTGTTGATTTCTGCCATAATTATATACGTAAACGAGACTAAATCTATTTTAAATGGTAGTATATTTCATATTGTATTGTATTTTATTTATATTTTACCGCATTATCAATGTAGATTTTTTAAAAATATTAACTTGTGAAAAACTTGCCTCCGCGGCAAGTGCTAACGAGCTACATGGGGTAAGTATTAACATGTTAATATTTACCCCGTTTATATTTTATGAAACAAAGACAATGATTTTCACTTTCTTATAAGGAAGTCCTAGGGGCGACTTTGCAGATATACACCCAATACGGCCTTTTTTTTCTTTTCAGTAAGAGGACTTACAAAAGAAAAACAACAAGGGGCACCACTTCTCAGGAAGTATATGAGTTGGCAGCAAAAGAAATCTTAGAAAATAAAAGAAAATATAGAGAAGTTGCAGGGGAGTTCAATATTTGCTTTGTGACTCTTTATAAATACGTGAAAAATATAAAAAAGGAAATAACCGGGAAATTGGATATAAAAAACCCAGACTTGTTTTTTCTCCAATTCAGGAGTCCGCCATTACGGACTACCTTATAAAATGTGCTAGCATTTATTTTGGACTTCTTCCTGAGCAAATAAGGAAATTAGCGTATGAAGCGGCTGTGTATCATGGAAGAGAAAAAATTCCAGAAAGTTGGCATAAAAACAAGATGGCTGGCATTGATTGGTTCACATCTTTCATGAAAAGGAACCCAAACTTGTCAATTCGTACTCCTGAAGCCACGAGTTTGAGCCGAGCTAGCTCATTCAACCGCACGAACGTTCATACATTTTTCGAAAAGTACAGAGAAGTACTTCAGAGATATAAGTTCACTCCAAGTAGAATTTGGAATGTTGACGAAACTGGAGTCACTACTGTGCAAAAGCCTAAAAAGATCGTTGCGCAACGAGGTTTGAAACAGGTTGGAGCTATTACATCAGCCGAAAGGGGCACTTTAGTGAATCTAGCATCTGCAGCAAATGCAATTGGAAACTCCATCCTTTGTATGTTCATATTTCCAAGGATTCGTTACAGTGACATATTTATTAGCAATGGCCCTCCTGAGTCTATAGGTGCAGGCAACAGTTCGGGGTGGATGACGCAGAAAGAATTTGTTACGTTTTTAAATCACTTTATTAAGCACACAAAACCGACGCCCGAAGATCCCGTTCTTTTGCTTCTCGATAATCATCACTCTCATGTCAATGCAGAAGTCGTCAACAAGGCCAAAGAAAACGACATCATTCTTTTGTTTTTTCCTCCACACTGCTCACATAACCTCCAGCCTTTAGACGTTGGAGTTTACGGACCTTTCAAAAATTATATAAGCAGACAACAAACGAACTGGATGGCCAATAACCCTGGTAAAACAATGACCATATATAATCTACCAACAATAGTAAAAGAAACGTTTCCTTTGACTTTTACCCCCAACAACATTATGAGTTCATTTAGAAACGCTGGTATTTGGCCGTGTAATGAAGATGTATTCCAAGATCTGGACTATGGACCATCATTTGTGACAGATCGCTCCAACCCAAATACGGGAAATGATTGCAATGAACCGCAACAGCCTCCAGGTACGAGTATTAGTACATCAAATGAGTTAAATGTTACTCCAGATGATCATCTACATGAAGACTCGCAAGACAATTTAAGTATTCACAGTTAGTCATTGAATTTGGATTCATCTATACTACCGGAAATAGACAAAGAAAACTTTAATATTGATATAAGCGTGTCTGATGTTATTGCTTCAATGTCTAATGAGCCGTCTGGTGGTACATCAAATTCTGACATCAATAAAGGCGTGTCTAAAATTAATGATAACATGTCTAAAGAGGCCATTACTGGACCATCAAATATTAGCAAATATGAAACTTTTTCTATAGAAGATTTTCGACCTATGCCAAAGGCGCCACCGCGCACTACTAACTTCAAACGTAAATGTACAAGGGAATCTGCGATTTTGACCGATACCCCGGAAAAACAGGCCTTAAAAGAGGAAGGTAATTTAAAAGAGATAAAGAAAAAGAAAACTACTAAACAAAGTGTAACTAAAAAGACTGATATTGATATAGTTAAGAATAAAGGCAAAGGTAAAGGTAAGAGTAAGAAAACTAACACACAAAAAAACAAGGCTAAAAAGAAAATTTTACAAGAAGACAGCGAAAGTGAAGCAGAAGAATGGTTCTGCCTGATCTGTGGCCAGTGGCGGTTTCAAAGGGGGGGGGGGGGGGGGTAATTCGGTAATTACCCCCCCTAAGAATTATCGTTCGGTTATTTATTTTTATTCTTAAAATTTTCCAATATTCAAACAAACAAGTTAAGTTATGGCGAATCTAGTCGGCGATCTATGACGGTGAATTTTTCCAAAACTGCTGGAGAGTCGTGAAAGGGACCGATACCCGAGACTATCGCTAATATGGCACGCTATGGCTGATTCCACACGAGCGTACACACGACACGACAAGAGTCGACTGCAAAATGGTTTATGAAGAAGAGGGTGATAGGACGATGCGGAGGGCACACGAATTTGAACGATTTTTTCAGCAGATTTTTGATCGAACACTTTGACAGCTCCTGCATTGTTGTTTTTTTTTTCTGAAATTCCCTTTTGCTCGCAAAGAGAATGTGTAAAACAACAACAAAGCCAGTATGATTGAGCTAAAATTATGCATTTGTATGAAAAATTAAATGAGATCAAAGTAGTAGTTGCAGTTTTTCAACGGCTTTTCTTTGGACGCTTTGATTTATCAACAGAATCTGAAAAAGGTGCAAAACGGCCGGAGTGATGACTTTCTTCCTTTTAGTAAGGGAGCTGGCACTTGAAAAAATCGTGTCGCCCCGATTTTACACGATCGGACACCGAAAAGACAAAACGAACGAACAAAATGGGGTTTATGGGAAAGAGGGTGAGAGGGGCCGGTTTTCCATCGTCCTCGCTCACCCTCTTCCCCATAAACCCCAATTTGTTCGTTCGTTTTGTCTGTTCGGTGTCCGGTCGTGCAAAACCGGCCTTGGTATATAAGCTTTTCAAGTAAGTTTTTTTATAATATGACATTTTTGCGGGAAGTGGACCCACCTCGAGTTAAGTGGTTGGGGGTGGGAAGGGGCTAAAATTGGAAAAAATTCTGCCGCTGCGTATATAAGTTCTATTAGGGCTTAGTAAGCGCTAAATACTAGTGGCAGACATTTTTGACCATTTGCGGGGGGGGGGGGCTGGTGAAATGGCAACTTCAGCTAGGGGTGGCTTGGGGAGGCTCCAAATGGTATTTATGGAATAAAAAAAATATTTAAGTTTTTACTTTTTTTTAAATTACCCCCCCTAAACCAGTTGGCTGGAAACGCCCCTGTCTGTGGCAGATCTTACTCTGATGATAATTCTGGAGGTGATTGTTATATATATGGAGATCTTGTAATCAATGGGCCCATGGAACTTGTATTGGGAGAAATAAGTTATCTTTTATATGTTTAAATTGTAACTCCGATGATGATTACGAAAAGTAAGGCAGGGTTATCATATATTTCAAGAATTATAACAATGTTAAGGAACTTTAATAATTATTATTAATCAGTAAATATTTTTCAATATAATAGATATTAAATACTGTGATGGTCTATGGAAGACAAAAAATTCGTAACTTTTCTTTTGTTGTTAAGATCAGAGTGGTATAAAGCTAAAATAAGAATTTTCTATGTGAAGTTGATTTCTTTCTTACAATAAAAACGTTAAATATGATACTTGGTTTTATTCTTTACTCATTTCTAAAAAATATTATCGTAATCATATCAAAACTCTAATGTTAACACTTACCCCAAGCTTGTTAAAACTTACCCCAAAAGTGGGGCAAATATTAACAAGCAAATATTTTTAAAAAATTGATATTTCCGTAGAAATTACAAAGGATATATGAGATTTTTTTATTTAAAATCATTGGGCTGCCGTACACGGCTCCTCAATCAACAATCAACACAGTGGATTTGTAGGAGAGAGGGTAAAAGGGAAGGGACGAGGTGTTGTAACATCTTCAACAACTATTTTTGGCGTGAAAACTAACACATACACAATGTGCTTCTTCTTACTATTTGTCTTAGCACATTAACTTTACACACCCATTTATACCCCTATGTAAAGACAAGAAAACTGCTCGCTGTTGACGATGAGCCATGAACGGCAAGAGAATCATCAAAAACTGTTGTATTGACAGTTGATTGAGGAGCCGTGTACGGCAGCCCATTGACAGATAGTTGACGCTTCATAAGGTTTAAAAATTATATCTCTAATGGTGGGACCACACTACGCGGACTTGGGTCGTACGCGCTTTTGCCTTTTTTTTTTCATATAGAGTTTTATGACTTTTTTACGACTTTTTTACGACTTTGTCCATGGTAAAGGTCGTGCGGCACAACAACGCGGACAAAAGGCTGTGCTTAAAAAGGTACATTGTGCGTCCACACACTATGAGCTTTTCAAAAGCGCGTACGCCGTTTCAAATGAGAATTGATTTTTTCTCACTCATGACTCAGAAAATTAAAAGATCACGCGCGCTTTTGGCTGGCCGTACGACCAAAAGCGCGTGGATTCTAAGTCCGCGTAGTGAGGACGGGCCTTAACTAGTTTAATTTCTGTTAAATTAATAAAAAAGTAAAATTTGTTAATACATGCCCCTGTCTCCCCTACATTATAAAAAAAAACCCCCATGGTTGCATATACTGTTAAATACAACAGAATTGTGCGAAACTGATCTGACAGAAAAGGATTAGAAAAGGAATAGTTAGAATTGTTTTCATAAGTTTACAATAAGTAACTTAACTATTGTAGCAGTCACTTCATATAAACTAGAGAGAACGATAGAACATAATCATGTTGAAACCTATAATTAAAACAATATTCTCTCCCTTAATCACCTGTATTCATTGTACTAAAATTTGACTTATTTTAAGTAAGAGACAACTCCCTTGCACGCATTATAAAAAAAGATAAATCACCAATTTGCTTAGACTGACAAAGTAAAACAACTTGGCTCTGTTCATAACGTTTTAGTCATTATTAACACCAAGTTTCTTTCATGAATTATAAATAATTTTTCATGTTGTCTGCAAACCAAGAAACCATGGATTCTAACGAACTGAGTGCTTTGCTCAGAAGACAAAAATACAAGCGACAGAAAGAAGAAAGCGAATTAAAAAAACATTGATTCCCATTTCTTGTTCGCGATGTGAAATGCGAATGCACTCAATGACATCACTTTTCTGCTTAGGCTTTTTTATTATGTTGCATGGAAGGCACGGGAATCTTCCTTTCGAATGATAAATGCGCCGCTGTGACAAAACTAAAATGAGAAAAATAAAACTAACAAGAAATTCCCGCAAATCAAAGAAAAGATATCGTTCAAAGGGCAGAGGAAGCCGACTGCAATGCTGAAACGAAAAGAAGCCTTTGACGAAAGACTGAGCATTTGTTCGCTGCGCATGCGGCAAAAGATTAAAGGAGAAACGTCCAGGAATGCATTTTACGCACGGAGTCCCGGTCGCTGCATGCATGTTGACATTAAGCGAGAAGACTCGAGTTTTGAGTTGAGAAGATATACACCGGAAAGATAATCGACAAAAAATAATTGACGAGAACGAGACTCGGGTACGTAAGGCTTCCGCTGGAATATGGCATATGTGTGGCAACATAATACAAGCATTAATGACTAGGTGTCATCGAGAACTGAATTTTATTTATGTTCTACTACGCACATGACAGAATAGTAATTTGGACGCAGTTATTTACACTTTTACTTCACATAATTTAAACTTTTTCGGCTGATAATAAAATTGATTTGTGATGAACTATTGATGGGACATAATTGGTGCGTTTTTTTAATCTGTTCTATTCTGTTCTGTCCTGGAACATTAAAAAAACGGCAAGGGAAAATTTTCATTTTTATTTACATAAATTACGGCTTTGGGCATTTTAATTTCTTCTAATATTGCATAAAGATCGGTCTTATTTATCTCTCCATTAATTTTTCTGGTTTTTCATTCAGTAAACAAGACATTTTACTTTATTTGTCAACTGTCAAGTTAAAAAACGTATGTGCGAAAAGGGAAATTTAAAATTTCCCTTTGTGCTGGATAATGTTATCGATAATTATCGGGGACAACAGTTTGTATGGACGCTGTTCCAGCACAGAACAGAACAGATTAAAAAAACACGGCATAATATAAGAAAACAAGAAATGAATTGAAAATTTATTTTTGGAACTGGAATTGTTTGCAGTAGTGACAAGAATATTAAGAAACGAAAATGAATTCTTGATTACTTTTTGGGGGGTTTAAAAAAGTGTCAACATTTTCAACTAAGAAAGATCTTTTGAATTGAATCGTTTACCGTGTATTTAACTACCAAAGAAAGTATTTACAATCGACGCTCTCTAATCTAAAGGTAAAGGTATTTTTGTCAAAATTTTTATTTTAGTGTCCCGCCACAGCCTGTTAAGCGGTTTATGGTAGATAGTCGACAAAAAATATCTCTGCTCGGTTTCGAGATAGGGCGTTTTGAATTTTGGTTTTGGGGAAAAAATGTAGTTTACGCTCCATGGTTGCAGCTGGCTTGGCTTTTTTGATTTTTACCAATCAAAAATAGGTATCACTCACTGATCTGCTTTTAGTATTTTGAAATACATACATGCATTGCTTGTCATAACCAGCTTCAGCCAATAGAAACACTTGTATTTGCAGTGCTGTATTGGTTCTAACACGGTCTTGAATTTTTCAATTGGTATTGACGTAATCGCATTTTTATCGAAAATTTACACTTTCTTCAACAAAAAAAAGTAAATTTTAAATTAATAAGCACGTCGTTTAAACATGGTTTTTCAAAATCATTTATCTTCGCTGAACATTATCCAATAGGTCTTCCAACGAATTTCGAAGGTGGTGTTTTTGCAGTATTTTTTTGTATCAGGTATTTTGTTTTGCATTTTTGTAATCCTATGACCTATTTTCATGAGTAAGCTATCAGTGTACGCAGAATACTGCCACCTATCTAAAACTGTAAAACTTCCAAAGTAATAAGTCCCCAAAGACAAAATTTTGGTTTTTTTAACTAAAATTTCAACTAAAACTACCTTTTTTCCATAAAATACCTAATAAACTATTTTTTTTTTGCAAAATTGGAAAGCTTGGACAATTTCCTATGAATAGTGTCCAGACAATTTTTATCCTACGGTTTTTATTTTCGGAATTGTGAGCAATTTTAATGCTAAAATTGGCTCTATTTCGTACTATATAGGTGACACTGATACCTTAATCATGAAAATAGATCATAGGGTTACAAAAATACAGGGTGATATGTAAACCGTAATTTTACTGGACTAAATGTGAAGTTGGTACAAAAATACTGCCAAAAAACCCGCCTTCGAAATTCGTTGGAAGACCTATTGGATAATGTTCAGAGAAGATAAATTATTTTGAAAAACCATGTTTGAAAGACGTGCTCATTGATTTAAAATTTCCTTTTTTGGTCAACAAAGGGTAAATTTTCGATAAAAATGCTCATATATCGTCGGCCCAGAATGAAAAAGTTCTAACTGTTTCTTGGCTAATTTCTAGAAATTACCATTTACTAGGTATTTTTTTTATTTATTACAGTATGACATCTATGTTCCAATTAGCCAATTATTTTAATTGAAAGTTTTATATAGAAGCGTATTTTTAAGCAAAATCCTTTTAGTTCCATAAAACAAGAAATGGAAAAATTGTAGTTAGAACTTTACAATACCAAAAAAATTTTAAAACCTAGAATGAGAAAGTACTTTCTACCAGTAGGACAGTGTAGTACAAAAAATTACTAAAAAGTTAGAATGATGTAGTTCTAATCTCCATTATAGTCAAGAGCCAGTGGCCGGCAGACTTACGGTATTTTAACAAACCCCATATTTTCTTCATTTATTCTCTTATGCCTGCTGTACATGGGATGGAGACTCTTTTTTCTGACTGGTGGTTCCTATCGGAGAAAAGAGTGGTTTTATTTGAAATTTTAGTTAAAAAAACAAAATTTTGACTTTGAAGTAACATATTTTCTAAACGGAGTGACTGAGGTTGATGCTATTGATATCAAAATAAAGAATGTACATTTCTCTAAAAAATGGCTCTCCGATAAATAGTTGAGGAGCAGTTAAAATTTAAATAAAATAAAAAATTGTCCAAATGTCTTTTCTTAAACACCCTGTGTCTCAGTGGTTAGAGCCAACAGCCCCATTCTCTAGAAAACGGATTAGCATTTTAGTCGTAGATAGGGCGAACACCCTGCGTACGGGGAGTATACGCCAATTTTACAAAGCGGTTGGCTGTTGATAGCTTTTGGTTGGACGAACAAAAAATCGTATGGGAGGGGGGGGGCGAAAATCGTAACGGTTTAGCCGACAGGGCGTTTTGAAGTTTTTTTATAGCTTTACATATCACCCTGTATTTTTGTAACCCTATGACCTATTTTCATAAAAGAAGTATCAGTGTACGCAGAGTACTCCCACCTATTTAAAACTGTAAAAGTCAAGGTTCTACCCTATCAACTTCCAGAGGAATGAGGCATACTAAAACATATAAAATAAACTATAATAAAAAAACCCATTCAATGGTTAACAAAAATAAAATATTCACTTTCTTAGTTAAAATTAATGTTTTAAGGCAGGTAATGTTTTTAAAGCACAGTTTTATAGGAGTCTATGCCAATTTTAGGCATGTTAAAACATTGCCTGCAAGTCTTTTTTTTCTCTGTGCTAATGTTTGATTTTCTCTTAATTACAGGAGGCTCTTGTTCAGAATTTAATATTTTCCCTTGTTAATAATTGCTTTTCTGCGAACTCTTTCGAGTGGCTTCAAGTTAACTTTCGTGTAGTTAGATGTTAAACCTAAATTACATTCTAATTCAAAAAGCGATTGGCTAAATTTTAATGTACATAATTTTTAAAATGGCACATCTTTGAAGTTTAAATTTTTGTAATGCGACTTTAAAATCATTTTGTTCCATTTGAAGAATTTTAAAAGGTCGTTTTCGATTTACTGTCTTCAATAATCGAAGAAGACCCAAAGGGGAATAGTATTCTTGACGCTTTAAAGCGGTTTCGATTTGCGAATGGACATTGTCTATCTCTATCTCCTGTATGCATGAATGGCCTGGTACGGAGTATTTCATGGTGAATGACTGCAATGAAAATTTTTTTTAAAATATCCAGTACACAACTTGCTATAACAGCCGTGTTCCTTTTCTACTTTTAAGTACTCCGGAGTAAAAAATTAAAGGAACGCAAAATTTTTCGATTTGAGTAAAACCTATGAATTCGCTGTAAGAGCAGGAGTAGTTCCAAGTAAATACGAGTAACAAAGAGCAGAAAAGGAACACGGCTAATACCTATAGTTGCAATTTTGGGGTACACACGAATCGCTCCAAGTAATCAATTGGTCAAATTGGTTTTCTTCAAGAACATTATTTATAGTTTTTCGAAAGGCATTTGATATGTCCAATCCTGCTCTTCCTTAAATAGCTTCATTCCAAATAGTACAATAGACCGTTTTGTTTGTAAATAAGTACGCTGTCAAATTATACACGTTTAATTTTCGGTGATAAAAGAATGAGCTTATTTCTGCTTTTGGACATGGCAACATATTTTGTAGGTCAAATGATAGAACAGGAATCGTTCCTTTCTTTTCTTTTTCCCGATATTCCCGCATTATATTTTTTCTTTGTGTGTTTTGCTTTAGTCGCTCTACTTGTTCTAAATTTAGATCACCACGATTTTCGGAACCCTTAATTGATTCGCATAGATCACATCGATCCTTTTTTGGGATATAAAATGATAAGTTGAACTCTGTATTGAAAATTTTGTAGTACATATTTGGTTTATCACCTGATTGTGCGCATAAATTTTTGTATAAATCGTACACTTTTGCTATATTTAAATGAGGTTCCAAATACCTTCGCTGAGTTTCTTTTCGGCAGTAGTGGGATTCTATAGTAGGAAATGACAAGATGTGCTTTCTAGCTTCACCGGTAGTTTCAACAGGCAAATTTTCTGGAACTGTTTCGTGTCCTTCCTCTCATGTCTATACTTGGTGTGTTACTTTCAGTTTTCGTAGTGTGCACTGTGTATAGCGGCTTTTCGATATACTTAAAATAGCCAATTAAAAAGATTTTCATACTCTGACTTTCTCATTTCTCATTTGAAAGAAGTATTGAAAACAAAACTGCCTTCTAGAGACGCCGCCATCAGGTTTACGGCAAGGTCGCCCTGTTAAAAATCTATTTGTTGTTTGAAGAAGGAACATTCTTTTCTCGTTCATGGCCAATGAATAATAACAATGAAGTACATTTCTTCTTTCTATTGACGCACCGCATTTGAATTTGCACATATTCATGCAGTTATTTGGTTGAACTTCTTTTACAGGTATCTTTTTCCCGGTGACACTCACATAACCTTTACCTTGCTGAAGAAGACGTTTTCGAATATTAGCCTTCCACATCTTTGGGTCTGCTAATCTTTTTCTTGTGCGTTTTTTCTTTTGAATTTGAGAGACACAAACACTAGCATCACTATTGTTATTTTCTTGACATTCTTCCCCGTTTACAAATTCTGATTAGAATAAGAAATAAAATTATAACTAAGTTATTCGTTATTTCTAACACGCCAAAATACTAATTGGTTGAACAGAGTCAGATTTTTTTCAACAGCAGTAGTTGTAGCCAGTTGAACCATTTTTTGAGCCCGAATTAACATATTTTCTTTAATTGAATATGCACTTTCGAAAAGGTCACATCTCGCATATAAAAATATGGGAGATGTGCCCTTTTCGAAATTGCATATTCAATTATATTAATAACTTTAGAAAAATAAAGTTTTACGTATTCAGAGTCGAAGAAAAAACGAAGAAACATTGGGATTTTGCTCACATTTGCTACATATATTCTAAACGGAGTAACTCAACTTTTTGATCTTTATACCAAATTAAAGAATACATATTTACCTTTAAGATGAGCCTAGTTTTGTTGCTTTACGATAATTAGTCTAGGAGTAATTGAAGTTTAAGTAAACTTAAAAAAAATAAATTTTTTTTTTCTTAAACACCCTGTATTTTAGTGCATAGTGGGGATAGACGCCCTCTCTAGAACAATTTTTTTCTCCAAACACATCCAGGAATCACCCCTGAAAATATTAGCCGCGTAGGCAAACAAGGGATTTATTGAACGTCTGATGACCTTTGCAAGTCGCGAATGAGTGCATATGAGTATTTTAAATCTTTAAAACGGCGATATCTCATGAATGGCAATTCGTACGGGAAAATGTATAATATATTTTTTTGTAGATAATCGCTTAATCTACAAACTTTGTGAACACTGTTTTATGATAAGACTTACCGTTTAAGAGAGATTTGCAAAAAACTGACATTTTGACCTTTTGACCTTGAATAAAAAAAATGTCCTCCTGACCGATCGCGTGTCAGTCTCGACATTTTATGTATAATGATGTTTTTAAGGTGTGTACCAATTTTCAGCAACTTACCATTTATATATGTTTCAAATGTCTATTTTGACTGGACTAAATATATCATTATTCATCATGCCACTTTGAGAACATACATGACGCTTACTTATCGCAAACCTTGATAAGGAGAAAATCCAGACTCCCTAAGGATTTGAACACTTTTACCTTACAATATATATCCTAGCTCAATATACCTAGATTTGGAAGCCAGCCAATTCCTTTCCAACGCTAAAATGCATTTCAATTGCGCAAATAGCCACTCCATTTAATTTAACTACCATCTAATGCATTCAAAGTCATAAATATCTCAGGGATTTCGTTTTATCAAAATCCGGTATGCCATATTTATGCACATTAAACTCTCGTCTCCGAGCAGAGGGTACATCTTCAAGCCCAAGTGAATCACATAAGCCGAATATGCTTATAATAACGCTCTTTACGAAAGGAAATGCCAATTAATTTATGAGGATCACCACAATGCATTGAACGCTCCACATCTCATCCGTCTGCATGCTGAGTGCTAGTGCTCTTTGATACACTACTCGTAGCAATCATCGGTGGAAATTGAAAATCTCTAGCAACCATTTCCAAGCCCACACATTATACCCGTGTGCCCCCAAAGATGAGGTCCCCCGTCCACAAGCCAAGCGAATATTCAGTAAAAACAATTACACTCTTAAGAATTATTTTTCCGGTGTACAATTCTCCTGCAATTTTCTGTTCCGAAGGAGGATGAAAAATTCACAAATAGAACTAGAATCGAATTCAAGACAAATCCAGACTTGGATTTTCCTTTCTTGTAAATTTGGATTTTTTTCTAGTTTATCTTTTAGGTGTTCTCCCTCCGAAAGTTTCTTCGTAAAGCAAGATGCAGTCTGCAATATTTGCCATTCTTTAAGGAGGAAGCGAAAGGAGAATTGTAGGAAACAAAAGAGGCAAGACTCGATGTTGCAGATACGAAGAACTTAAGACAATTGGCGCAGTGCTTGGAATGTGGCCTTTTTGTTTTCATACAAAATCTGCTTCTAATAAAATAAAAAAAATCTCCATTGTTTGCTAGTAAACAAGAAAGGTATCGTGTATTGTTTTTACTGGTAATCCAGACATTTTTTGGTAGATACGATGGTGAGAGGTAAAATGTTTGGAATATTCAAAAAAAAAGGTTATGTCAAGTATTTGAGGCATTTTCCGGTTTACTGTAAGGAAAATGAACAAAGCTTTGATATTGAAAAACAAAAAACATACCAGATATTGAAAAACATACCAAATTAATGCACAGGGAAATGTTGCACCAAACTTAAACAGCTGCTTCACGAACTTCCACAACTTAATATATTAAAATAGGAAAATCATGGGTGCGAATTTAATTTGGTCAATGAAACGATGTAGATGAACAATGCGCTGCTTAATTAGTTACAGTACATAAATTTGGAGAAAATATATTTCTCTCTGATACATATATAAAGTAAGAGGTCAGTCATCAGCAGGGGCGGCGGAGCGCGTGCGGATGGAAGGAAAAGTGCACACGCACTTTCGCCTTGGGTGGGGAAATCCACACCCAAAATAATTCATCCTAGAAAGTTGCAGGAACGTGGTCGAAGGGCCGCACACAAGCAAGGCTTTTTATGCGAAAACTAAATATACTATATTAGAGCTATTAAGAACTTATTCCTCATGAGGACTCCATTCCCCATGAGGGGCATGCCGAAAGGGACATTTCCTTATGAACACCACACAAAAAAAATCAGCGATGAGCTATGCCTTATCAAATTCTCATAGCGGCCCTATGAGGCAAACCTCATTACGAATAAAATGGGGCAATCTCAGCTTCTGCCTTACTTTTTCGGAAAGCTTTCTAAAAAGCTTTAAAGAAATACTCTATGACGAGGCGCGAATGAGGAAAGGCGTTAGCCTAATAGGGTAATCCACACGGGGTCCATATGAGGCAGTGGGTCTTTCCTCATAGGAGCCCTATCTGTACCTCTTACCTAAAAATACTAGTCGGACAAAGGAATTTAAAACCACATAACTAAATAGACAGCTGGTAAATAAATTGACCGATTAACTTTATACATTTTAACGTTAACTGTTCACGTGCTCCCCACGCAGAATGATTAGGCTCCGCCGCCCCTGGTTGTCAGCGGAATAGGCCGAATAACATGTAACATAACATGCACATGCGGTAACTTTTCCGGACTGATGAAAGTGTGATCATAACCTCCTAGCGGTGGCCACTGGTAACTCTCCTATGCAAGAACATAGGCTAATATGATCGGGCTAGTCCATTCCAAGTAAAGTTGGCTTGACGCTAATAACCTCACCCGGAAATAAAATTACGGAATGAGCAACATGTCTCGATACTGCAAAAGACGACGACGACCACGGCAGCGAAAAAGATAAAACGATTTAACAATTTTCTCATGGAATGTTCCAATTCTGTACATAACTCGAGCTACACAGCATCTAGTCGAAACCCTGTCAAAGTATAAAGCTGACATTACCGCCATTCCGGAGATGCGATGGGCAGGGAATGGTGTTTTGCAAAAACCTGAGTATGACGTATATTACAGCTGTCATACAAAAGAACAAGTGCTCGGTGTAGGTTTTATCGTCAGCAAAAGGATGGAGCCTAACATTATCGGACGACGGAAGGTATCATAGTCAAAATACCAAAAAAAGGCGGCCTAACAATATGCGACAACTGGAGAGGCATCTGTCTATTATCTACTGTGAGCAAAATCTTGTTCCATATATTAATATCTAGGATAAGAGAGGCAGTAGTAGATCATATTAACACCTTGAGAAGCATAGTGGAGCAGTCTACTGAATTACCATCCCCCCTTTACCTTGCTTTCATAGACTATGAGAAAGCGTTCGACTAGGTTAACAGGAGCTTTCTATCGCGAGCTCTAAGGCAACGTGAACTGCCTGACAAAATAATAGAATTGATAAAAGCTCTACTATACAACAATTCCAAATGCAGAGTTCTTCGCAATGGAAAATTATCCGACAGCTTTGAGGTGAACTCAGGAGTATGACAAGGATGTTTACTTTCGCCATTAGTCTTTCTTAGCAATAAACGACATGCTTGTCAGCGCTCTAGATAGTAGAACCGGTGGCATACAATGGGATTGCTAGACGGCCTTAAAGATCTCGACTACTCGGCTGATATCTGTTTGCTGGCCCACAGACATCAGGACCTCAAAAACATGTTAAACATTTTGGCAACAGAAAGTAGTTCGGCAGGCTTAAATCCGACTAAAACCAAAGCTATGCGGGTAAATACAAACACCCTGGAACTGACAGCGCTAAATAAAATTCTGTTACCTCGGTAGCATCATTACCGAAAATGATGGAGCAGAAGAAGACGTCAGTTCCAGAATTAATAAAGCAGGAACACCATATGCATGCCTGTCTCGCATATGGAGATCAACGGAGATATCAATTAACTTAACACCAAATTGCGGCTCCAACGTTAAGGCAATTTTTTTGTGTGGTTGCACTGTAAATCTGAGCTTTTAAAAAGTGTTTTATTTCAAAACGCTTGAAACGTTTTATTTTGACGTCACCCATTTGATTAACATTGTCGACACTTTTAAAACCCCTCAAAGCTAATGTTAATAAAATGGGTGACGTCAAAACAAAACGTTTTAAGCGTTTTGAAATAAAACACTTTCAAAGGCTGAGATTTGCAGTGTGCGAAACATGGAGTCACCCAATTCATCACAAGGCGCCTTCAAGTTTTCATCAACAAACGCCCAGGTCGTATACTAAAAATCCGTTGGCAAGATAGAATTTCAAATGAAGAGCTATGGCGACGGGCCGGCCAAGAAAGGATAGACGACCAAATCAGGCGAAGGCAATGGAATTGGATTGGCCACACCTTGCGACGCGAAAACGAGAATATAGCCAAACAGGCCCTTGGTTGGAAACCGCAAGGATCACGTCGAGTCGGACGACCTACAACAACGTGGAGGAGAACCCTATTATCAGAGGCCGCAACAACGGGAAGCCTCTGGTCAGAGCTGAGAGCTGTCCCGTAAAACAGAGTCCGCTGGAGGGCAACTGTTTCCGCCCTATGTCCCATGAGGGATTAAAGGAGCAATTAGTTAGAATAATAATATCCTTTCCACGTATGGTTGTATTATAGAGTACACGAATACTTTATATGCTTTATTCAATAGCGTCACTTCTCTCTAGTGGATCCTCTTTTTTGTGTAAGGGACAGACTATGCCCTCGTTCCATTTATCAGACATTTCTTCCCGTCTCCAGACTTCCGCTATTCCGCAGCTTTTGGATAGTTTCCTCTCCGCCTTGTTTAATGAGTTCCACAGGTATGCTGTCAGACCTTGATGCCTTATTTTGTTTTAATGCTCGCGCCGCTTGGCATATTTCTTATACCGTAGGGAGTACTCCGGTGTCATTATTATCGTCACCATTCATGTTCCGTACGTTTGGGGTACCGATGCGCTTCTGCTCTGGGTTCATTAGTAGCACTCCCTCGAAATATTCTGGCCATCTGGCCAATACTTCATGAGTTATTACTTAGGATATTCCCACTTTTATCCTTGCACATCATCACTCTAGGTTTAAACTCTTTGCGTGCTTTCTTTACCTTTTTATAAAAATTTCTTGCGTCATTTAAGTTTGCTGATTCTATTTTTTCTAATTTCTTCTTCCCTTTTTGCTTTATGTGTTCTCTTCTCAGTTCGTCTCTTTCCTCTATACTCCTCTTCAGATTTTCTTGTTCTGGGTCTACTTGGCATGACTTGGTATGCTCTGCCATTCTCCGTTGTCGACAGGGCGCATTCTTCAGCCTGTTATTGATCTTGTTGTTCTTTTTACATCGTTGCATTGATCGTTCAAGTATTCGTGTGTGTTTTGACCAATTTCATTTATTCTCATATTCACCCCTAATTTGCTCTTCTTTGAATCCTGCCAAGTTATATTTTCTCTCTGGGTTTCCACTTCTTGTTTTTATTGTACATATCTCGGCTCTAAGTTCTATTAAGAAGTGGTCAGAGTCTATTACTGAGTCTTCATGCAGAGTTCACCCTGAGTTTAATCAGATTGGGCGCTCATGGAAACGGGGGTTGAGTAAAATCTCGTCAAATCCAAGTTCCGTTTAAGCCGGGTTTTGCATATGTGTGTGTTTCAGAACTGCCACGGAAATTAAAGAGTTTTTATATACTTGTTTCAATTTTTTATTATTTCCTATATGCGTATTCCGGCTTATGAGGCCATTTTCAACGAGTTTCTGACTAAAACACTCAGTGAATATAATTTGAAAAATTATTTATTAGAAAAATTATTTTTTTATGTTTTTTATAAGAAATTTAAACAGACACCTACAGGATGTTAATAAATTAAAAGTAAGAAGTTTTATTTTGCATCATATTAACAGAATTCGCGTTTTAAATGTTAAGCATGATGCTTAACCGCTTTATCGACATCCTGATCCCAAAACAACAATTTTCATGTTTTATTTTATATAAATAAAATTTCACCTATGCATTCTGAACTGAAATAATTGTAAGTTCACTCGCCAACTTACACGAGGCTGCATTTATGAGTGAAATTTCATAGAAAAAAATAAGTTCACTTAAGCTCCTTTTTTGTTCATTCCAAACAACCCCATATCCACTTAAACTTCTGGTGCTCATGCATCTTGCGCAAAAAATAAAAAAAAATCAACAAAAAGAGTCTACTTACAAATAACGTTAAGTCGAGCTGGTGGGGAGGCCTGACGAGCTCCACTTGAGCTGCTCGTTGCTATACAGATGTACTCGCCAGCATCCACATCCTTGACAACATTGTTCAAATGAAGATTTGATCCAACTTGATGTACCCGAGATGAGTTTTGAAGTGCATGACCTGCAAAAATACAATGTGCAAGTGGTGGTTATAGAAAACTGACGGGGATTCCATTCACACCAGGACTAGAAGACGAAGTGCGGATGAAATATGATATGAAAACCAAGGGTGAAACTGTTTGGAAATTAGGCGAAGGTATTGCAGCGTGAGGGTTCGGTGCCAGGGGGATAAATGTTCATTATTTTAATTAACATCGCATACATGCAACATTTCATCTTATAAATGAATGCTATATGGAAATTTTTACTTACTATTGTGTGTCCACGAATACACAAGACCTGTTACAGGCGTTGCATGGCAGGTGAAGACAACTGAATCACCCTCGATTACAGTCTGGCTTTGAGGAAGGGTAACAAATCTTGACTCCCCGCTGATTGTACCTGAAATAAGGAAGGAAAAATGATTTTATTGTGTGCACTATAGAAAATTGAAAACAGACATAAAATTTGTATTCAGATTTTTAAATTAATATAAAGGACTTCTCGGAGATTAATGCATCTCTAAGAAAGAAGCAGGTCCAACACCCAATGTCAATGGCGATTCCTCTTTTTTTTATATTGGCAACAAAAGATCTCTAGCCCCAATAATCAGTTTGAAAACCACAAAATCAAATATAGTCCGGGGAAATTAGCATTTAAAGGAGACAAAATTCGGAAATGGCTGAAAATTGGACCACAGCTTCCTTGGGACTTTTTAAGAAAACAATTTCGGAATCACAAAAAAAACAAAATGGCCGCCGGAAATATAGCGGTTTTCCGGTGTTTTCCTTGTATCTCGGTTTCTATAGGTCGTACAATCCCGTACAAAAGCCCTAAATGTTGACAATGAAATTCTCTACACCTTTTGTTCTTACAAAGATGTTGAACTGATTAACACTTTCAAAGTTATTCAAGGTCAAAGTTTCCAAAAATCACTTTTTGGCGAAAACATCACTCAAAAGCTGGTTTTTTCGAAAAATTTTTTTGATCAGTCAATACGAAAGCTTATTGTATACAAAAAAGCCTTTCGTCATTTTTACGAAAACTTAACCCTTTCGAAGTTATTCAAGGTCAAATTTTACAAAAATCACTTTTAGGCCAAATCAGGACCCGAATCAGGACCCGAATCGGATCATGTAGTGTGAGAACTCTGCTTGCTGATGGGCGGCTGGATGAAGTCCTCAACGAGATGAACCGCTATAAAATCAAGGTCATGGGACTCAGCGAGACCAGATGGCCCGATGCCGGGGAACATATCTGCCCAAACGGCGAGTCCTTCTTTAATTCTGGGAGAAACGAAATTTAAAACCGTAGGAATGGCGTTGGGGAGGCCAGGTCCAGCCTCATTAGCTTGTCACCAGTTTCTGAGAGGATTATTACTGTGCGCCTACAGACTAACAAGTACTACTATAGTCCAATGCTACGCTCCAACTGAAGACGCAGACGATGACATCAAAGACGAGTTCTATATGCGACTGAAGGAGGTTTTTCGCTCTATTCCACGGGGAGACATCATTGTTTTGATGGGTGACTTAAACGCACAGATCGGCCCCAACAACACCGGCCTTGAAAACAGAATTGGAAATCAAGGCCTAAGCCAAGATACCGATAACAATGGTGAACTTTTCGTTGACTTCTGTAGTTCCCATCAACTCATAGTAGGTGGAACTTATAGGCTTGATACACGGGCACGAACGAATGAACATTGAAAGAGGAATGATCATTCATCTTCGTGTATCACATGAAATGAAGTTCTAATGACCCTTAATATCTTCATCCGTTTCTTTTCTGAATGAAGCTAAAAGAACTTCATTCGTCTTCAATGAAGCTGGAAGCTGGAAGTTTTCCACAATTTAAAGTGTTTAGAAGTTAAAACATGTGTCTGTAGTATAGGGTATATGTAATAAATTTGGGAATATTAAAGTAAGCGGCGCTATGGCGGTCAAATAAAAGAACCGAGATCCTTTCTGAACGAGTTTTATTTCATAACTAACTAGATTCAAATAAATATTCAATAAGTAATTCAAGTATTCATATAAAACAAAGCAATCCATGATTACAAAGTACTTAACATAAGACAGCAACAAGTAGTATTCTATTAATTTTCAACATCCTCCGGCCGCGCCAACTCCAGTGGATATAAGTGTTGGACAGATCTTCTTGTATGTTTCCCATCAGCAAAGCGTATCTCACAGGCCCTAACTTTTCCGTCACGCCCTGGAAATATATTTTCAACAATGGCTAGTTTCCAATGGATCCTGGGCCTAGCAGAGTCAAAAACTAGAACTACGTCATCCTTTCGGATTGATACAGAAGGCTTTCCATTGTTGTGATGAAAAGATCTTAAAAGCTGCAAATATTCTATACGCCATCTTTTTCGTAGCATAACAAGAAATTTCATTCGTTGCTTCCATTTTTGCTGAATGTCATAAGGAGAGGCATCACTAGGAGTCGTATCCGTCGAGGTGGAACTACGTTGACCCAATATAAAATCATTCGGTGTAAGGGGTGACAAGTCCAACGGATCATTACTGGAATAAGTCAGTGGACGGGAGTTGATGACATTTTCTACTTCAGCTAGAATCGTACGTAACTGCTCAAAATTTAACTTAGCCTTTCCAATTACTACCTTTAACGCATTTTTCATAGTTCGTATGAGGCGTTTCCAAAATCCACCCCACCAGGGGGCTCGCTCAACTATGAAATTCCACTTAATCCGATGCTGTGCCAAATATTCTTTCAGATATTCATTTTTAAAAAACTTGAATCCATTTCCAACTTCCAGCGAGGCACGGCGTCCTGGCATTGTCAGAATATATTGCGGCTGGCATTCCTCGTCGTGCTACAAATCTTCTTAGCGCCATCAAACAACTCTCGGTGGTCATACTTCTAACTAATTCTAAAGCCCGGGTCACACCGAACGCGGCACGGCGCGGGGCGGCGCGACACGGTGTAGCGCGAGAAGGCGCGGTAAGGCGTCTGATTCACACCGGACACGGCGCGGCGCGACGTATTCCCCATTACAGACCTTGTTTTTATTCAAGAAATAACAATGAAATGTGATATTCACCGCTGGCGGCGACGGCAAAATTTGGTTTTGAGTAATCACGAATTATGCCGCGCGACGGAATTTATCCTTGCCGTCCCGCGCCGCTTTTGGTGTGAATCACAGATTCATTTTTCGTGTAGAAATCGCTTAACGGCATTCGCGCCGCTCCGCGCCGCGTTCGGTGTGACCGGGCCTTAAATGTACCGCGCGAAGGGCTGCACATGTAAAGATCATGACGTAAACTTTAGACGTAAGTTTTTCGTTGATGTCTTCATAGCAATACAAGGGTCCAGCAAAGTCAACTCCAACGTGCTCGAAAGGCCTTGTCAACATTATACGTCCTGGGGGAAGTGGAGCAAACGGCTGAGAGGCAGGTTGACCCCAAAGTTTCTTGCATAGAAAACAATTTTTAATTGTACTTTTAATACGCTGTCGTCCTTTGATAATCCAAAACCTTTCTCTTAATTTCGCTAACACAACATTAACGCCGCCATGTATACTTCTTCCATGATAATCAATTATAATCAAATCTATCAAATGAGATCTTGGGGGTAAAATTATTGGATGCTTGAAATCAGTTGATTCATCCAGAGCTTGAAGGCGTCCTCCCAACCTTAAAAGGCAATTTTTGTCAATAAACGGATTTAATTGTGCAATTTTTGATGACTTCGGAAAAGGCTTTTCTCCTTGTAAGGCACAAATTTCATTAGTATAAGCCTCTTGCTGAATATATTTTAGCCAGTAAATTTCCGCTAAATTTAAGTCGTCACAGGTAAGAGTTGTCGACAAAAACTTCTTTCTTCTCGTAATTAACGCAACGAAACGCATAATGTAACCTGTAACTCGAAGTAGACGAGTCCAGGATCTAAAATCTCGATAACATAGCAACGGCTCTTGTCCTCCCGCTATTAAAACGGGTTCTTCTACCAATAACAAAGATGTTGCGCAAGTATTATCCTCCTTAAGCTCTTCACTCTCCCAATCGTTTTCTTCTAATTTGAGGCAAGTTGGTCCTTCAGTCCATAAGGATGATTCGCAAAGTTTCGATCCCGATATTCCTCGTGTGACTAAGTCGGCTGGATTATCCTTCCCAGCGCAGTGCCTCCAATCCTTTATGTGTGTAATACTACGTATTTCGTTCACTCTATTCTGAACGTACGGTTGCCATTTGTGCATTTCATCCTGTATCCAATTAAGCGCTATTTTGGAGTCGGTCCACAAATAATAACGTTTAGCCACAACCTTGAGAGATTTTTGTAAATATGCACAAAGGCGAGCTGCTAATAACGCTGCAGTCAACTCTAATTTAGGCAAGGTAAGTTCCTTCGAATTATCTGTCTTTAGCGGTGCTACTCTACTTTTTGCACATAAAAAAGAAGTATTATTATTTCCTTTTCGATATTTGCTTCTAATAAATGCCACTATCCCATATGCTTTCATACTAGCATCAGCAAATAAATGTATCGTCATCTCTTCTGAAAAAGAGTATAAAACCGACCTCGGTATCGTCATCTCTTTTGCCTCTAACAAACTCCTTACGCAGCTGTTCCAGTCTTCATTTAATCCTTCAGGAAGCTCTTGATCCCATCCTAACTGTCTTTTCCAGACCAACTGGAAAAGGATTTTCAGTTTTATCACTACAGGCACCAATATTCCAAGCGGGTCGAAAACATGAGCGATTGCTCTTAAAATATTCCGTTTAGTTCTCTTCTTCCTATCTGTGTTCAGGTGTTTCTCAATTGATTCAAAGGGGATTCCAATCTCATCGCTGCAAACATACCACTTAAGACCCAAAACTTTCTGAACGTCTGGACAACTATCAAATTTACCAACTCTTCGCAATTTATGACTATTGGAGTTCCATTTCCTTAAATTCATGCCTGCTTGGCTCATAATAAGCATTGATTCTTCGTATAACTGTTGACACTCCTCTTCTGTGTCTAGACTCAACACCAGATCGTCCATATAAAACCCTCTCTTAAGCAAAGCACAAGTGAACGGAAGGTTTTTCTCTTCGAAATCTAGATGCACGCGTATAGTAGCAGCCAATAAGAATGGACTCGAAGATACTCCGAATGTCACTCTTGTCATTCTATAAATTTGGAGCGCTGGTAACTCATCGTTTGCTGACATTTTTTTCGCATACCAAATAAAACGATGACTATCACGATCGTCCTTTTGTAATTGAATCTGTAAAAATGCCTTTTCTATATCGGCCACTACAGCATACTTTCCAAAACGAAAATTCAAACAAATTTTAAAAACGTCTGGCAATAAGTTGGACCCAACACATGGTAATCATTCAAAGAAGCCATTCCTGGGTCATGAGACGACGCATCAAAAACAATTCTTATTTTTGTCGTGGTGCTTTCTTCCTTATAGACCGGTCGATGCGGAAGGTAAAATATTCTCTTCGAAGGTTCTTTATCTTCCACTGCAGGCTCTGCAATTCCATTTGATATTAGCTGCCTCATTTCTCGGTCATAATCAAAAAATCTTTTGGATTTCGTAACAATCGCTTCGTCAACGAATTCAATCTGCATAGCGCTTCTCCCTCGTTACTATGGAATTCACTTCTTGAATCTTTCCATGGAAGCTTAGCAACATATCGGGAGCTTTCTCTCGTGATACAATCTCTTATCAACCGCTGAGTTAATAACAAATTTTCCTCTTCTTCTTGTCTAATTCCAATCGTCTCCAGTGCCCAAAAATCATCTGGATCTAAATTAGACACGCACAACATACTATTTGTGGTATATTCCGCGTTTGACGTACTCCAACTTTCGTATGCCTTTAACTGGGGAGAACCTTGCAACGTCCAACCAAAAATGGTCTCTACAGCCCTTAGTCTGCCAGATATTCGCTTCTGCCTTCCGGTAACTATGACCCAATAGTAGTCGGAGCCTAATAGAAGACTCAATCCCTCCGCTTTTTCCACTTCAACAACCTGCGTGTCAGCGAGCTTCAGTCCTAAAAATGAAGTATTATTGACATCTGGAGGTTTCAACATGTCTGCACAAATATCTGGAACAGAAATGGCTTCAACTTCTACACTCTTCTGATCATACTGGCTTTTTAAAGTAACTTTGACTTTATCAAATTTTCGGAATGGTGCCTTCGCTGCATTACCAAAAGACATAACTGACAAATTTAGAGTTCCGATTATGTTTAAATTCAGTTGTCTAACAACACTTCCACGGATGTAAGTGTGTTGACTGCCTCCATCAATTACCATGCGAATCAACAAATTGTCCTTCCGTACTGGGGATGTTGCTAAGCAACATGCAGTCTTTAAATAAACATCACAATGCTTTTCTTCCAAATTGTAAGTACAAAGGTTTAACACTTGCTTAGTGTCAGAATTAGTGTTCACACTACAAGACGAACTCCTCTGTCCCTTGATCACGTGTGGTGATGAGAT
This sequence comes from Thereva nobilitata, assembly GCA_963855945.1. Lineage (NCBI taxonomy): Eukaryota > Metazoa > Arthropoda > Insecta > Diptera > Therevidae > Thereva > Thereva nobilitata. The sequence goes on from OY979694.1 coordinate 142,713,284, forward strand.
CTTGGAACTACACATAGAAGTAACATGCCTTCCCTTACAATTTTTGCAAATTATCCATTTTAATTGACACTTCTGTGAAGTATGTCCGGCGTTAGTGCAACGAAAACATCTGCCAGTTTTCCGCATCAAGTCTCTTTTATCGCTCAGCGACAGACTGGTGACTCTGCAATCGCTTGTAAGATGCTCAGCAGATTTACGAAATAGACAAATTTCATGTTTATTCACCGACATTAATCCTGCTGCAGTGATTGGTGTATTGCTTTGACTAACAATACTGTTGTACCTAGATTTTTCCGCCAACGCCTTTTCCAAAGACGCAACTTCTCTCTTTAGAAATCTCAAAAGGTTCTGAATCTGACTATCACCATATTCAGAAATCATAGAGCTGCTACTTCCTGATGGGTCTAGTTCTTCAATGTCCGACTTTCCAACAGTTGCCTTTCGGTGAAAATCTATTCTTAATTCATTTGGTAGACAGCGCAGTAAAATTGATTTTAACATTACGCAATAATTACTTGAAGAGACTTTTAGAGCTGTAAGAGAGCGCGTACAACACATGACCGTATTGTATAATGAACGCAATCCGTTAACATCGCCCTTAGATTGAACTGCCTTCAAAGAAATCAGTTGTTGCATATGTTTATCTATGAGCGTTTCTGTGTTCCCGAATTGTTCTTGCAGTAGAGCGATAGCTGCATCGTAACAATTTGATGTTGGTGTGAATCCAGAAATGGTCATTTTGCACCCCCTACTAAACAGTCTCTAAATAATTAAATTTTTCAGAGCCCAACAAGTTTGGATTCTCGTGCACGGCAACTCGAAATTGCTCCCAAAATGGTAGCCATTCTTCATGATGCCCAGCAAATTTTCTAAGCTGCAATTTGGGAAGCCTAGACGTCGATATGTTTGAAGTGGGTGCAGCATTGATAGGTTCAGGAATGGTATCTGAAATAGGTAAAAGTTTCTTTTGGACTTTTAGGAGTCTTGAATTCAGCTTTGCCAAAACGCCAACAGCCAAATCCTCGTATTCCGCAACCTTTTCAACTTCTTTTTCAATATCCTGCAATTTTATTAAATTCTTATTTTGAATATCCAAATTCTTGTCGGAAAGGCATTCATGTGCTGCTTTTATCCTTTGTATCAAAGATAAGAGCTCTTCTTCGATTTCTTCGAATTTTTCTGAATTTCCATTTGTTATTAAGGATTCCTCGGACTTTAAATAAGTTGCTGCAGACTTGCACAACTTTGTGACTTGACCGCGATAAGCCGAACGCGTGGAAATCTCCATGATTGCCGTTACCTTCACGCGTTACGGTTCTTTCTACCGTGTCTTTAAATTAATTAAAAGTTTTCTTAATTAAATTACACGCCACCGAGTCGTTCCCGTCTCGGGTTTCGGCACCAAAATGTAATAAATTTGGGAATATTAAAGTAAGCGGGGCTATGGCGGTCAAATAAAAGAACCGAGATCCTTTCTGAACAAGTTTTATTTCATAACTAACTAGATTCAAATAAATATTCAATAAGTAATTCAAGTATTCATATAAAACAAAGCAATCCATGATTACAAAGTACTTAATATAAGACAACAACAAGTAGTATTCTATTAATTTTCAACAGTATAGTTAGAAAAAGAAAAAGAGGAAGAGGAACAATCTTTTGACGTTTTGAATGAAACTAAATAATTATTCTTATTAAATTCAAAAATATATTTTTCTTTTTTTTCATCGCTCAACTTTTCAATTTCCTTGATTTATTGCGCTTTAAAAAATAGTTTAATATAACTACATTTAGTTCATCCATTTTGAAAGCTACTGTCACTCAATTGTAACTTCATTACTTCTTCCCCGTGTATCATCGTATAAAACGAATTTTCATTCAAACGAATGACACTGGAAGAATGATAATTCGTTGGTGCTCCTGTATCAACCCCATTACTTTTGTCACAAGAAGATACACAAGGAGACGTGGGTATCGCTCGATGGAAGAACGAGATATCAGATAGATCACGTGGCCGTCAGTCGCAGATGGCGAACTATTCTGGAGGATGTCAGGAGCTTTAGGGGAGCAGACACTGGAAGTGACCACCATTTTGTAGTAGCAACTATCCGCCTAAAAATCGCGGCAATCAGAAACGTCCAACGCGATGCCATAAACTGTAGACGATTTAACGTAGACCTTCTGTGGGAGAGCACCAAAAGGCGAGAATTTGCTGGCAAACTGCAAGAAATCTTAAACAAGCAAACCGTATCTGACGACACAAATATTGAAGAGCTGTGGAGTACAACAAAGGGCGCTATAATAACAGCAGCGGAAACAAGCATTGGTTATGTCCAAAGAAACCAGCAACACTGGATCTCGGACACAACCTGGCAAAAAATTGAACGCAGAAGGGCCCTCAAAACAACGTGAACTCTACAAGCGACCCGAAAAAACGTCAGCAACTTAAACGGGAATACTCCCAATTACACCGAGATGTAAAGCGAAGCGTCCGGCGTGATAAACGAGCTCGCAGAGAAAGCGGAAAGTGCGGCAAACACAGGCAACAGTAAAGTACTGTACCAAACTACTAAACAGCTCTCGGGAAAGCACTATACTAAAAAGCATGCCGTAAAGAGTGCGGAAGGAAGGCTGCTGTGCAGCAACGAGAAGAAACTCCAAAGATAGAGAGATTACTTCTTCGCCGCCCTGAATGGTTCATTTGCACAGGGACCTCAAGAAAGCAGCAGCAGTGTACAGCGAATAAGAATCGCCACTCGAGCAGCATTCAAAACAGAAATAGTAACGGCAATTTATGCAATGGCCAATGGTAAACCTGGAAAAGTTGGCATCCCGCCAGAATTGTTGAAAGCCGACTCAAGCCTCATAACAGATGCCAATCCTGGAAATAACATGGAACACCTGTACCTTTCCGGAGGATTCGATGGAAGGTATCATAGTCAAATTACCAAAAAAGGGGGACCTAACAATATGTGACAACTGGAGAGGCATCTGTCTATTACCTACTGTGGGTAAAATTTTGTCTCATATATTATTATCAAGGATAAGAGAGGCAGTAAATCGAACGCTTAGAAGAGAGCGGGCTGGATTCAGAAAAGGCCGCTCCTGCATAGACCACATTAACACCTTGAGAATCATAGTGGAGCAGTCTACTGAATTCCGATCCCCCCTTTACCTTGCTTTCGTAGACTATGAGAAAGCGTTCGACTCGGTTAATAGGAGCTTTATATGGCGAGCACTTCGGCAACGTGGATTTCCTGAGAAAATAATAGAATTAATACCGGCCCTATACAACAATTCCAAATGCAGAGTTCTTCACAATGGAAAATTATCCGACAGCTTTGAAGTGACCTCAGGAGTGCGACAAGGATGCCTACTTTCACCATTACTATTCCTTATAGTAATAAATGACATCCTTGTCAGCGGTCTAGATGGTAGAACAGGTGGTATACAATGGGGATTGCTAGACCGCCTTAAGGATCTCGACTACGAGGATGATATCTTGTTTGCTGGCCCACAGACACCAGGACCTCAAAAACATGTTAAACAATTTGGCAACAGAAAGTAGTTCGGCAGGCTTAACGTTAAATCCGACTAAAACCAAAGAAATGCGGATAAATGCAAGCACCCTTGAACGGACAGCGCTAAATAACCGTGACGTGGAACTGGTAGATAAATTCTGCTACCTCGGTAGTATCATTACTGAACATGGCGGTGCAGAAGAAGACGGCCAGTTCCAGAATAAATAAAGCAAGAAGCACATATGCATGACTGTTTCACATAAGGAGATCGACAGAGATCTCAATTAACACGAAATTGCGGCAGTTCAACTCCAACGTTAAGGCGGTTGCGAAACATGGAAAGTCACCCAATTCATCACGGGGCGCCTACAAGTTTTCATCAACAGAAGCCTACGTCGTATCCGCTGACAAGATAGAATTTCAAATGAAGAGCTATGCGCCGCGCCGTGCCGGCCAAGAAAGGATAGACGACCAAATCAGGCGAAGGAATTAGAATTGGATTGGCCACACTTTGCGACGCGAAAATGATAATCTAGCCAAACAGACCCTTGACTGGAATCCGCAAGGATCCCGTCTAGTCGAAAGACCTAGAACAACGTGCAGGAGAACCCTATTATCAGAGGCCGCAACAACTGGGAGATCCTAGTCAGAGCTGAGAGCTGTCGTGCAAAACAGAGTTCGCTGGAGGGCAAGTGTTTCCGCCCTATGTCCATCCATCCATCCAATGGCGCTACAGCCCAAATCGAGCCTTGGCCTCCTCTAGGGCATTTCTCCATGTTTGACGGTCCCTTGCAGCATGTCTCCAGTTCCGGATGTTCAGCATTGTCTCTGCGTCAGCCGTCACAGAGTCTATCCATCTCCTCCTGGGTCTACCTACTGGCCTATTTCCCGAAATTTCTGATATCATAAGCCGTTTTGGGATGCGATTGTCTTCCATCCTGACTACGTGACCGGCTAGTCCTAAGGTAGAAAGAAAATGGCACGGCGACCGTGGCGGTGGCCGCCGCTCAGAGAGTTTCCCATACATTTAATTTCTCCCCAGGCGGCGCGGAAAAATTCATTCCCGGCGGTAGTTTTCTAATATCCCCGAATAAATAATCTACCAAAAAGTTGAACAATTTATATTCAGCAGCATCACCAGTTGTAGCAAGTAATTGATAGGAAAATGATCCGAAGGCTTCATTCAATTTAGCAGTAACATAGTTAATTATAGTAGTTTTTCCAAAACAAGCATTTCCTTGAACAAAAATACTTTCGACAAGTTTATCTGGAACTTTTCCACTTTGAGAAATTCTCTCAGTTTTTCAAAGAACTTTATTATAAAATAGTTCGCAAAAAATTCAGCAGTGATGGCCGGGTTGCATTAGTTCGTAAAAAATTTGACAGATGGCCGAGTTAAATAGTTTTAAATATATGTGCGTAGTATTTGAAAAAAAATAAGATATAAAAAAAAGTATAGGTTAATTACATATTCAGCCTTATTCTCGTTGTCGAGTGCCGAGACAGATGTCACTTCGTCCCTCAATTGGTATTCTCATTGTCAATCTAAGTGACACTTGACGACTAGATCGACAAACGTCGAATCCTAATTGTCACTAGGTGAAAGTGTCAAGTGATATTTTCCTCGATACGTTTGTAGGAATCGACAGTTCTATCTTTAGCAAAATGGAAGCAGAAAAAACGTAAACAAAAATTCTTTTGATTGTCTATTCCTTAAAAAATCATAGAAAATTAAAATAAATATATAAATTTTAATATTTTTAGTGTACCTTTTTGAAAAAGGTAGTTGAAGTTGAAATTTTTGTTTAAAAAACCATAATTTTGACTTTGACGACTCATAACTTTGGAAGTTGTGGTACGATCAAACCTTGACTTTTACAATTTATATAGATCGGACATTGGTACCTTATCCATGGAAATAGGATTAGGTTACAAAAATATAGGGTGATATTTAAAAATCAATTTTCAAGGGGCCTTGGCGGCTAACCCGTTACGATACCCCTTTTTACTACTTGACCAAAACCAATCAGCCGGCCGCTTTGTAAGCTTAGTATATAAAGATACACCCCGTAGATATGCCTGCTTTATAAAGGAGAGCTGTGAAGCAGGATACATCCATATCTATAACGCTTAGAAGCTTTTTTCCAGACATAATGGCAACTGCAGAGTACAGAGAAAGCCAAGTGATTCATAGAATTTCCATCTTGCAAGTTACACCTCCTTGGAAGATTATCGTTACTAAAAGATATTGATAAACCTGAAATATTCATAACTTCTTGAAACATGCTGAAATAAATTTATGAACGCAATAGGACACAAAATAAAAATAATGCAATATCCGAAGTTGAACATAGTTCAAATAAGACCAAGACAGATTACCAAGAGCTGACCTTCTTCTGGTCAAATAGTCCACTTTTCTCTTTACTTACATCATATCCATAGCGAAATTCTTAAACCAGTAAAGATGCTCCATATCGTGACGAACACAAATATTATCCTTACGAGGTCCCACTTCAATATCCAGTCATTCCTTTCGATATTTCCCCCTATATCTTGGCTATTCTCAATATTTCGCCCCAGGAATTTCACTTAGCGAATTCCTATAGAACGCCGTATACTCGTGTATATACATAAATGGTATATGTGGAGCAGAAGGAAAATGGTTAATGGAAGAGGAGTCCACGGACGGAATGAATTTTTATTATATTCCCAGGTAAACAGTTTTTTTATTTGTCGTCCCTTTTTTTGTCTTAGGTTATTACTTTTTTTATGTTACCAGAAGAGATATAAAGGTAAATCGATTTGAGAAGAGCTAAGGTGTGTATAAGATCGCAGACGATAACAACTGCTTGGGGGAATTTGTTACACTAGTCGTCTAACCTTCGCTTGGCGGTGCACGAGCTCAAGTAATTAAGCGGAAAGATCAGACTTTGGTCCGCGAGGAATGAAGAAATAAGAAAACAACAAAAAAAGGAATGAAGTGAAGTGATAGGGCAAACTTTACCTGTCTGATGAAATGCGCTCTACGGAACTGTAATTACATAGTCTTGGGGTTCGCTTCAAGTTTTCTCAAGAATTTAATTTTTAAGGATTTTAGTTTGATGATGGATAATAAATTTTGTTTTGATTAAATTCAAACATAATTAACATGTTTTGTTTACGAGTTATAAGTTGCACGTTATTTCATCCATAGGTTTTAATAAAAAAAATATTCACTCATGTTAGTCACTTTCTAGATAAAAATGTAAAGAGTGTTCAATTTTCAAGTTTTATTCGAATTGCTTTTTTACAATTATTTTCATAATTTGCTTACAAAGATAAATGGATTACTAGGTTAACACTGCTGTTGTTACGATTTCTGTGGAGTATATCCGCCCCAAGATTGGTTAAGATTATTAAAACATATTTCCACAATTTTATATCTGTAAATATTATTTAAAATGCCTGAATGCATACATTCTGTTCTGTAAAACAAATGTAACTTCACAGTGCGAATGTACTTCTTCTTCCAATGGCGCTACAGCCCAACTCGAGTCTTGGCCTCCTATAATATAGTCAATTTAAAACGCGCGTTAGGCTGTTCCAACCTAACACAGTTAAGAAAATCGAACCCTACAAGTTTTTTGGGTCGCTGATCACGAAAATCGAGGTCCCGCGGTCCTTAAATATGGGCGTCACTATTAAAAATGCAAAAAAACACCCTTTTTTAAGGGTTTTCCCGATAATTTTATTAATAATGAAAAATAATCCAATGAATACTAAATCAAGGCAAACTTTATGCTAAGGGATAATCCTAAAGGGTTGAAACCACCCCCAAATTCGACTGCAATAAATTTATTGGACAGAAAACATTAAGGAATTTTAATCTATATATATAAAAATGAATGTCTGTTGGTTTGTAATGCGACACTAAAACTCAAAAACTAGACGGCCGATTGAGCTGAAACTTTCACAGAATGTGCGTTTTGACTAAATCTCGGTAAACCGCATGGCGCAAATACGCTCCGGTAGATGGCGCCCAAGGAAAATAGAAAAAAGGTAATTGCAGAGAAAATTTTTGGTACAAAAGAAAAAAAAAGAAGCGAAACGCGCCCTCGCAAAACAAACAGTTCTTAAAGTTGCAAATAACGAATTTGTTATCAGAACTTATAAATTCAAAATGGCCGCGCCAATATGGCCGACGAATTTGCCAATTGTGTTCCGATTTCAATGAAGATCGATATCTGGGGTTTTTTTAAGCTAGCAAATAACGAATTTATGATCAGAACTTATAAATTCAAAATGGCCGCGCCAATATGGCCGACTTTGCCTAATAGTTTCACATTTTGTTATTTGGAATCAAAAATACCAAAAAATTGCCTTTTTTGCAAACTCTCCTACTGTTTATTAAAATTCATATCAACTGATTACTCCTATTGGCTTATGGGTGCAGCAAAGGCGCGCCGGGTCCCAGCTAGTAGGCTATAAAATGTATAGACAACGAATTTATTTTATATAGCAACTGAGAATCCACGATCCCCTTCCCCTTTACCTTGCTTTCGTAGACTATGAGAAAGGGTTCGACTCGATTAATAGGAGCTTTATATGGCGAGCTCTACTAATTGATAAAAGCTCTATGCAACAATTCCAGAGTTCTCCACAATGGAAAATGATCCGACAGCTTTGAGGTGAGTTCAGGAGTACGACAAGGATGCGTACTCTCGCCATTACTATTTCTTATAGTAATAAACGATATCCTTGTCAGCGCTCTAATAGAAGAACAGGTGGTATACAATGGGGATTTATAGACCGTCTTAAGGATCTTGACTACGCGGATGATATCTGTTTGCTGGCCCACTTACACCAGGACCTCAAAAACATGTTAAACAATTTGGCAACAGAAAGTAGTTCGGCTGGCTTAAGGTTAAATCCGAATAAAACCAAAGAAATGCGGGTAAATGCAAACACCCTGGAACGGACAGCGGTAAATAACCGTGACGTGGAACTGGTAGATAAATTCTGCTATCTCGGTAGTACTATTATCGAAAACGGCGGTGCAGAAGAAGACGTCAGTTCCAGAATAAATAAAGCATGCCTGTTTCACATATCGATACCCTCATTCTAATACCATGTACGAAAAAAAATCAAAATTTTTAGGAGAAGCAAAAAACTGCTTTTTACTTCTTCTGCAGTACTTACCTTTATTATATTTTATAGTAGGACCACAGAATTTTGTTTTGTTGTGGCTTTTTCTTTCATGGTTTTGCAACTGCTGTGTAGAGAATAGCAAAATACATAATAACCTTTCACAAAAAAAATTTCCCTATAAATGCTCATACGTGGTTTTAGAATGAGGGTATCGATATGGAGATCGACGGAGATCTCAATTAATACCAAATTGCGGCTGTTCAACTCCAACGTTAAGGCAGTTATTTTATACGGTTGTGAAACATGAAAAGTAACGCAATTCATCACAGGGCGCCTACAAGTTTCCATCGAGACGTCGTATCCTAAAACTCCGCTGGCAAGAGAGAATTACAAATGAGGAACTATGGCGCCGTGCCGGCCAAGAAAGGATAGACGACCAAATCAGGCGAATGCCACACCTTGCGACGCGAAAACGAGAATCTAGCCAAACAGGCCCTTGGTTGGAATCCGCAAGCAACCCTTCGAGTCGGAAGCCCTACAACAACGTGCAGGAGAACACTATTAGCGAGGCCGCAACAACTGGGAGATCCTGGTTAGAGCTGAGTGCTGTCGCTCAAAACCAAGTCCGCTGGAGGGGAACTGTTTCCGACCTATGTCCCATGAGGGATTAAAGGAGCAATTAGTTAGTTATATCGTTTTATTCGCCGGCTCCTAATTTTAAACATATTAAATTTAAATAATATTCACATTCCCAACAACGGATTTCTTGTGAATCCACTCACAAGAATGTCTTAATAATCAGACAATCGTTCTTACTCTCACATACTATTTCCGTCACACAGTATAACAGATTTCGGCATTTTCAGCCTAGCCAAGGCAGCATTTTCAGCCTACGAAAAAGCCGGTGTCATAAGAGTATAATCTTTTCCTCCAGTCTTCTCGATTTCTGAGGTACTTAAAGAACCTGAACGTTCAAATGAGCGAAATATTAAAAAAAATTTAACTACAGTAGAGTTGATACACCCCGCTGATAATGTCACCTTTTACTAATTTTGGTATGCCGAATTCAATAAAAATAAAACCAACCCTCTATCTTATTAGGAAACCACCCCCGGGATATCCCATATTACTAAAATTGAGTCTTTCGTACTTGCTTATAAAAACACGCCGCCATTTTTTTGCGTAGAAATAGCCCTTAGTATAAGCTATTTTTTGAGCCCAAAATCAACCCTATGGGACATCCGGGACCCACTCCCACAGCAACCCATAAAGTTAAATTATTTTTTTATGTCCAAAATAAACCTTCACCTCAACAATTTTTAATGAACATGCTTCTACTAGATATAACACAATTTTTAGAAACCATACCTACCCCCTTAGAGCATCGGAAACTATCCCCACCACTAGGGAGTGAGAACTAAATTATGTAATTTTATACCTAAACTTAAATTCACCCCGCTAATTTTTTGTGTAGAAATAGTTCTTAGGTTAGTTTTAAACCTGATGTTAAAGTGTCGTTTCTTCTCTAAACCATCTCGAGGAAGCAATGAATCTCCTGAGTTGTGGGATCCCAACCTTCGAGATTTCCGCAAGCGTGCTTAGAAAGGGTTCACCAAATGTGTTTAGTCTCCTTCTGCTTAGGGCTGGGCAGTGACAGAGGAGATGTAGTACACTTTCCTCCTCTTCCGGATCTTTACAGGTTCTGCAAAAATCGTAGGTCTCAAGACCACTATAGCTGAGAGGTCTTGTCTCCCGAGGCTCATTAGTGAAGTGGTCCGCCGGGTCAATTTGGCCAAGGTGCATTTATTAAGATCCCTCCAATGCTTCTTTGCTTGTTGCATTGTGTGCTGTTTGCATCGGAGGTTAAAAGTGGCCCAAGGCATACCAACAATTTCCTTTCCAGGAAGGAGAGTGGCGGTCGTGCATTTCCTAGCCAGTTTTTCAGCTTTACAATTTCCCTCTATGTTTCGGTGAGCGGGAAACGAGGAGGCTCCTGAACTGCTGAGCCATCTCGTTAAGAGATTTGCGACATTCAGAGATAGTTCTAGAGCTGTTTGTGCAAGAGCGCAGAGCTTTCAGAGCTGCCTGACTATCTGAAAAGATGTAGACAGTCCGATACCTATCGCCTTGCTGGTTAATTAATAGAACAGCTTCATGTATGGCTAGAACCTCCGCTTGATATACACTGCAGTGATCGGGTAGTCGGAAGGAGACTTCAATTCCAGTCTCTGGGAAAAGACGCCTCCTCCTACTCGACCCTCGAGCTTAGAGCCTTCAGTAAAGAAGTTTATGGTATCCTGAAAACTGTGTGGTCTGTTACTCCATTCACGACATGAAGGGATGTGGACTCCGTAGTTCCTCGTGAAGGTAGTCTCGTTACATTACGGACTGCTCATTGATTTGAAACGCAAGCAACTTATCGACGGCCTAACGGGTCTCAAGTAAGAATGTTTCACTGAACTAGTAATCACCGAAATCACCATTAAAACTTTCGAAACAACTTTACCTTACGCCGATCTATTGAGTGAGTATGAATCAATTACAAAATTAGCACCGCTTTGTACGAGAACATCAACCAAGGTAATTCATGAAATTAAAGCAGTAGGACAGCCAGTTTTTGTCGACCCAGGCGTTTGGAGCCTGGAAAACTAAAAGCAGCTAAAGCGGAATTTGAATTACTAATGGCAGCGGGCATTTGCGCTCCATCAAGCAGCAATTGGGCCAGCCCTTTACATATGGTTAAAAACATGACGGATCATGACGTCCATGCGGTGATTACCGTGTACTCAACGCAATTACTGTTCCAGATCGCTACCCAATACCATACTTAACGGACTTCACATCAATTTTGCAAGGTAAGACTATATTTGCAAAAGTCGACTTGCAAAAGGCAAAACTGCAATTACTACACCATTCGAATTTCCATTCATGACATTCGGCCTTTGCAACGCAGCACAAACGTTGCAACGTTTATCATCATCTCCTGAACAACATCGACAACATATCAAAGTAGATTTTGAACGTCTGAAACAACATAACCTGACAATAAATGTTGCGAAATGCGAATTTGGTAAGTCAGAGTTAATCTTTCTTGGTCATATGATTTCACCAGAGGGCATCACACCGATTCCTGAAAGAGTGGAAGCAGTCAGACATTTCCCACGTTCAACCACCATCAAATTGATTCCGGACAATCGAAAAAACGACAAACGGTTAGTAGCTTGGGCAGATGAAGGAAAAGAAGCTTTTGAAAAATGCAAAAATCAATTAGCCGACGCAGCAACATTAGCGCATCCCATCATGTGAGCTGAACTCTCACTCTATGTAAATGCTTCCGACTTTGCCGCAGGAGCAGCACTTTATCAAGTTGTCAACAACAAACTTCAGCCATTAGGATTTTTTTCAAAAAAATTCGATGATGCTCAGTTAAGATATAGCACGTACGACCGTCAATTTACCGCAATGTTCTTGGCAGCCAAACATTTTAGATATATGATCGAAGGCAGGACATCTCACATCTACACAGACAATAAACCACTGACATTTGCATTTAAACAGAAACTGGATAAAGCCCGAGAAAGAAGAGCTCGACAACTGCATCGAATCGCTCAAGTAACAACGGATATACGATACGTGAAGGGAGCTGAAAATACTCCAGCCGATTTGCTCTCTCGAATTCAAGCCGTAACAACCTCAACAATTATCGACTACGGAAAATTAGCAGCAGATCAAGAAAACGATGAGCAGCTGAAGACAATATTGGAATCAGGTATCACAAAACCATCCCTCGATTTGAGGTTATTCAATATTCCCGGAAGCACCAAACAAGTTTACTGCGATTGTTCAAACGGAAAATTACGTCCATTCATTACAAAGAACCTTCGTCACCAATTCATCAAAGCTACACATGATCTTTCACATTGTGAGACTGAAGTAAATTCGTCAAGAATTGCATGCAGTGCCAAAAGTATAAAGTAAACCGTCACACGTCATCTCCACTAGGACAATACCATGAAACCAGCGAAAGATTCTCACACATTCGTATCGATTTAGTTGGCCCTTTTCCACCTAGCAACGAGAATCGCTACTGTCTTAAAATTATCGTTAGATTCACTCGTTGGCCAGAAGTTACCCCAATCAAGGATATGACAGCCCCGACCGTCGCAAAAGCACTCATTTCTGGATGGATTGCAAAATTTGGAGTGCCCAAAAAGATAACTTCAGATCAAGGACGGCAATTTGATGAAAACGTTTGGGATTCACCATCTTCGTACTACTGCATACCATCCCCAGTCTTATTGAAAGATGGCACAGAACCTTAAGGGGGTAGACCCAGCAGTGATGCCAGACCTGGAATAGGAGATTGCGGATTCGAGTGTTTGAAATTGCGGAATTAAGCAAAAAAATGCGGACTTTTTAAAAAATACAATTAATAAATCAACTTAACAAAAATCAACAAAAAAAATAAGACGAACAAAACTGACCAATGTTTAAAGAAAGAGAGAAGAATGTAGATAGAAAAATATGTTTTATTTAAAATTCAATAAATAAAAGTTTTAAAGATATTAGATAATCGCAATTTTAGATTGCACTTTACAGATCGTTATAAGATTCGAAACCAGACAAAATATTTTCATTTATGTCTTCTTCAACTGTTTCAACCGTCGGGATTCCATTTGATGTCGATGTCGGCTTGTAAATATGTGTGCTGGTCATGTTTTTTGCCGTTGATGTTGTTGTTACTATTTGATTTTCTAAGCCACTAATTAGTTTTGTTCGTTTATTTGTTTTGTTTGCTGATTATACGTCGGTCAAATTTGTTTTTTTTATGTTTTTTTTTCATTGAACTCAAAAACGGAAAATGCGGAATCCGCATCAGTCAATGCGGATTGTGGATTGAACTACCAAAATGTGGTACAAAATGCGGAAATGCGGTGCATCTGGCATCACTGAGACCCAGTTAGAATTTTGAAAAAAAAACCATTTTTTTGCAATTTCTAAAAGCAGAATATTTCAAAAGTATTCTCTGAAAATTTCAAATAAATCGGGCTACTGTGTTTATAAAAAATCGTTAATATTTGTTAAGCACTCAAGACAAAATGGATAAAAAAGTAACTACTTTCGAATCAGTTGGTTGTAAGCTAAAATAATTGTTTATTTTTGTTTATATCTTGAGTGCAAAATGGATAAAAAAGTGACTAGAGAAGTGAGAAAAGAGCGAACAATCTATAAGTCACGAAGCAAGAAAAAAAACCAGTCTTTCAATCCAAAAACTGCGGAGACTGATGATGGCGGAGCGAGTACGTCAGCAAAAAAACTAAAAAGGCAGGATGAATATCATGTACCAAAAATGGATGCAATTAATTTCAGAATAATAAATTTCGTTACTGTTTTTTCGGCGATTGCAAGTCTTGTGAAATGTGCAAAGTGGAACACCAAAATATCTTTTGGCATAGTAAGCGAACGTGGACTTGGTTTTAAAATTTCTGTTGTGTGTGATAAGTGTACTCCTGAGTACATACCATCGTGCGATTTTATCAAACATTCTTATGAAATAAATCGAAGGTTTATATTAGCTATGCGTGTCATAGGGGTTGGTTACAAAGGTGCAAAAAAATTTTGCGGTTTGATGGACTTCTCGCCATTTTTATGTAAATCTACGTACTCTATGATACTGGAACATATTTGTGAAGCTAGTAAAAATATGGCTCAATTTTTTATGAAGAAGGCTTGTAATGAAGAGATTGACTTGAATTCTACTGACAGTGAAAGTAAGAATACTGATCTGATTATGTCTGGTGATGGAACGTGGCACAAACGCGGATTTACGCCTTTGTTTGGCGTCACATCACTGATAGGACATTTTACGTGCAAAATAATTGATGTACTTGTGAAAAGTTCTTACTGGAAGGCTTGTGAACCTTGGGAAGACAAAAAACACACTGATGAGTATGAAGAATGGTATGAAACACACAAGGAAACTTGTTCATGTGCCTGAAGTTCCGAACGTTCAAATGAACGATTTCGGAAAAAAAAAAATTTATTTTAGATTCGGACGTTTGGACGTTAAAAAATAAGTAAATTATTATATTTTGATAACAGACAGACAGTAGAGGTTTCGAAAACTATCAACCCTAAATTATTAACCCCCAATTATAAACCTACCCCTAACTCAACCCCTAAATATGATTATTTTTGAAAATATAGTTAGAGGCTTTAGAACCCGCTGAAAATTTGATCATAGGTTAAGAGTGGTGTTAGGAGATAACAGAAAAAATTTCAATTCCGTAACATCCCCGGAAGCCACCCCTAACTCACCCCCTAAATGTGATTATTTTTGAAAATATAGTTACAGGCTTTAGAACCCGCTGCAAATTTAATCATAGGTTAAGAGTGGTGTTAGGAGAAAACAGTAAAAATTTCAAGTCCGTAACATCCCCGGAAGCCACCCCTAACTCACCCCCTAAATGTGAATATTTTTGAAAATATAGTTACAGGCTTTAGAACCCGCTGCAAATTTAATCATAGGTTAAGAGTGATGTTAGGAGATAACAGTAAAAATTTCAAGTCCGTAACATCCCCGGAAGCCACCCCTAACTCACCCCCTAAATATGATTATTTTCGAAAATATAGTTACAGGCTTTAGAACCCGCTGCAAATTTAATCATAGGTTAAGAGTGGTGTTAGGAGATAACAGTAAAAATTTCAAGTCCGTAACATCCCCGGAAGCCACCCCTAACTCACCCCCTAAATGTGAATATTTTTGAAAATATAGTTACAGGCTTTAGAACCCGCTGCAAATTTAATCATAGGTTAAGAGTGGTGTTAGGAGATAACAGTAAAAATTTCAAGTCCGTAACATCCCCGGAAGCCACCCCTAACTCACCCCCTAAATATGATTATTTTCGAAAATATAGTTACAGGCTTTAGAACCCGCTGCAAATTTAATCATAGGTTAAGAGTGGTGTTAGGAGATAACAGAAAAAATTTCAAGTCCGTAACATCCCCGGAAGCCACCCCTAACTCACCCCCTAAATGTGATTATTTTTGAAAATATGGTTACAGGCTTTAGAACCCGCTGCAAATTTAATCATAGGTTAAGAGTGGTGTTAGGAGAAAACAGTAAAAATTTCAAGTCCGTAACATCCCCGGAAGCCACCCCCTAAATGTGAATATTTTTGAAAATATAGTTACAGGCTTTAGAACCCGCTGCAAATTTAATCATAGGTTAAGAGTGGTGTTAGGAGATAACAGTTAAAATTTCAAGTCCGTAACATCCCCGGAAGCCACCCCTAACTCACCCCCTAAATATGATTATTTTCGAAAATATAGTTACAGGCTTTAGAACCCGCTGCAAATTTAATCATAGGTTAAGAGTGGTGTTAGGAGATAACAGTAAAAATTTCAAGTCCGTAACATCCCCGGAAGCCACCCCTAACTCACCCCCTAAATATGATTATTTTCGAAAATATAGTTACAGGCTTTAGAACCCGCTGCAAATTTAATCATAGGTTAAGAGTGGTGTTAGGAGATAACAGAAAAAATTTCAAGTCCGTAACATCCCCGGAAGCCACCCCTAACTCACCCCCTAAATGTGATTATTTTTGAAAATATGGTTACAGGCTTTAGAACCCGCTGCAAATTTAATCATAGGTTAAGAGTGGTGTTAGGAGAAAACAGTAAAAATTTCAAGTCCGTAACATCCCCGGAAGCCACCCCTAACTCACCCCCTAAATGTGAATATTTTTGAAAATATAGTTACAGGCTTTAGAACCCGCTGCAAATTTAATCATAGGTTAAGAGTGGTGTTAGGAGATAACAGTTAAAATTTCAAGTCCGTAACATCCCCGGAAGCCACCCCTAACTCACCCCCTAAATGTGAATATTTTTGAAAATATAGTTACAGGCTTTAGAACCCGCTGCAAATTTAATCATAGGTTAAGAGTGGTGTTAGGAGATAACAGTAAAAATTTCAAGTCCGTAACATCCCCGGAAGCCACCCCTAACTCACCCCCTAAATATGATTATTTTCGAAAATATAGTTACAGGCTTTAGAACCCGCTGCAAATTTAATCATAGGTTAAGAGTGGTGTTAGGAGATAACAGAAAAAATTTCAAGTCCGTAACATCCCCGGAAGCCACCCCTAACTCACCCCCTAAATGTGATTATTTTTGAAAATATGGTTACAGGCTTTAGAACCCGCTGCAAATTTAATCATAGGTTAAGAGTGGTGTTAGGAGAAAACAGTAAAAATTTCAAGTCCGTAACATCCCCGGAAGCCACCCCTAACTCACCCCCTAAATGTGATTATTTTTGAAAATATAGTTACAGGCTTTAGAACCCGCTGCAAATTTAATCATAGGTTAAGAGTGGTGTTAGGAGATAACAGTAAAAATCTCAAGTCCGTAACATCCCCGGAAGCCACCCCTAACTCACCTCCTAAATGTGATTATTTTTGAAAATATAGTTACAGGCTTTAGAACCCGCTGCAAATTTAATCATAGGTTAAGAGTGATGTTAGGAGATAACAGTAAAAATTTCAAGTCCGTAACATCCCCGGAAGCCACCCCTAACTCACCCCCTAAATATGATTATTTTCGAAAATATAGTTACAGGCTTTAGAACCCGCTGCAAATTTAATCATAGGTTAAGAGTGGTGTTAGGAGATAACAGAAAAAATTTCAAGTCCGTAACATCCCCGGAAGCCACCCCTAACTCACCCCCTAAATGTGATTATTTTTGAAAATATGGTTACAGGCTTTAGAACCCGCTGCAAATTTAATCATAGGTTAAGAGTGGTGTTAGGAGAAAACAGTAAAAATTTCAAGTCCGTAACATCCCCGGAAGCCACCCCTAACTCACCCCCTAAATGTGAATATTTTTGAAAATATAGTTACAGGCTTTAGAACCCGCTGCAAATTTAATCATAGGTTAAGAGTGGTGTTAGGAGATAACAGTTAAAATTTCAAGTCCGTAACATCCCCGGAAGCCACCCCTAACTCACCCCCTAAATGTGAATATTTTTGAAAATATAGTTACAGGCTTTAGAACCCGCTGCAAATTTAATCATAGGTTAAGAGTGGTGTTAGGAGATAACAGTAAAAATTTCAAGTCCGTAACATCCCCGGAAGCCACCCCTAACTCACCCCCTAAATATGATTATTTTCGAAAATATAGTTACAGGCTTTAGAACCCGCTGCAAATTTAATCATAGGTTAAGAGTGGTGTTAGGAGATAACAGAAAAAATTTCAAGTCCGTAACATCCCCGGAAGCCACCCCTAACTCACCCCCTAAATGTGATTATTTTTGAAAATATGGTTACAGGCTTTAGAACCCGCTGCAAATTTAATCATAGGTTAAGAGTGGTGTTAGGAGAAAACAGTAAAAATTTCAAGTCCGTAACATCCCCGGAAGCCACCCCTAACTCACCCCCTAAATGTGATTATTTTTGAAAATATAGTTACAGGCTTTAGAACCCGCTGCAAATTTAATCATAGGTTAAGAGTGGTGTTAGGAGATAACAGTAAAAATCTCAAGTCCGTAACATCCCCGGAAGCCACCCCTAACTCACCTCCTAAATGTGATTATTTTTGAAAATATAGTTACAGGCTTTAGAACCCGCTGCAAATTTAATCATAGGTTAAGAGTGGTGTTAGGAGATAACAGTAAAAATTTCAAGTCCGTAACATCCCCGGAAGCCACCCCTAACTCACCCCCTAAATATGATTATTTTCGAAAATATAGTTACAGGCTTTAGAACCCGCTGCAAATTTAATCATAGGTTAAGAGTGGTGTTAGGAGAAAACAGTAAAAATTTCAAGTACGTAACATCCCCGGAAGACACCCCTAACTCACCCCCTAAATGTGAATATTTTTGAAAATATAGTTACAGGCTTTAGAACCCGCTGCAAATTTAATCATAGGTTAAGAGTGGTGTTAGGAGATAACAGTAAAAATTTCAAGTCCGTAACATCCCCGGAAGCCACCCCTAACTCACCCCCTAAATGTGATTATTTTTAAAAATATAGTTACAGGCTTTAGAACCCGCTGCAAATTTAATCATAGGTTAAGAGTGGTGTTAGGAGATAACAGTAAAAATTTCAAGTCCGTAACATCCCCGGAAGCCACCCCTAACTCACCCCCTAAATGTGATTATTTTTGAAAATATAGTTACAGGCTTTAGAACCCGCTGCAAATTTAATCATAGGTTAAGGGTGGTGTTAGGAGATAACAGTAAAAATTTCAAGTCCGTAACATCCCCGGAAGCCACCCCTAACTCACCCCCTAAATATGATTATTTTTGAAAATATAGTTACAGGCTTTAGAACCCGCTGCAAATTTAATCATAGGTTAAGAGTGGTGTTAGGAGATAACAGTAAAAATTTCAAGTCCGTAACATCCCCGGAAGCCACCCCCAACTCACCCCCTAAATATGATTATTTTCGAAAATATAGTTAGAGGCTTTAGAACCCGCTGAAAATTTGATCATAGGTTAAGAGTGGTGTTAGGAGATAACAGAAAAAATTTCAAGTCCGTAACATCCCCCGAAGCCACCCCTAACTCACCCCCTAAATGTGATTATTTTTAAAAATATAGTTACAGGCTTTAGAACCCGCTGCAAATTTAATCATAGGTTAAGAGTGGTGTTAGGAGATAACAGTAAAAATTTCAAGTCCGTAACATCCCCGGAAGCCACCCCTAACTCACCCCCTAAATGTGATTATTTTTGAAAATATAGTTACAGGCTTTAGAACCCGCTGCAAATTTAATCATAGGTTAAGAGTGGTGTTAGGAGATAACAGTAAAAATTTCAAGTCCGTAACATCCCCGGAAGCCACCCCTAACTCACCCCCTAAATGTGAATATTTTTGAAAATATAGTTACAGGCTTTAGAACCCGCTGCAAATTTAATCATAGGTTAAGAGTGGTGTTAGGAGATAACAGTAAAAATTTCAAGTCCGTAACATCCCCGGAAGCCACCCCTAACTCACCCCCTAAATATGATTATTTTCGAAAATATAGTTACAGGCTTTAGAACCCGCTCCCAATTTAATCATAGGTTAAGAGTGGTGTTAGCAGATAACAGTAAAAATTTCAAGTCCGTAACATCGCCGGAAGCCACCCCTAACTCACCCCCAAGATGTGATTATTTTAGAAAATATAGTTAGAGGCTTTAGAACCCGCTGCAAATTTGTATACATGTTAAGGGAAATGTTAAGAACTAACACAAAAAATTTCAAGTTTATAACATCCCCGGAAGACACCAATAACTCACCCCCTAGAAATGACTTTTTTTGAAAATATAGTTAGAGGCTTTAGACCCCGCTGAAAATTTGTATACATGTTAAGGGGGATGTTAAGAACTAACACAAAAAATTTCAAGTTTATAACATCCCCGGAAGACACCCCTAACTCACCCCCTAGAAATGACTTTTTTTGAAAATATAGTTAGAGGCTTTAGACCCCGCTGAAAATTTGTATACATGTTAAGAGGGATGTTAAGAACTAACACAAAAAATTTCAACTTTATAACATCCCCGGAAGACACCCCTAACTCACCCCCTAGAAATGACTTTTTTTGAAAATATAGTTAGAGGCTTTAGACCCCGCTGTAAATTTGGGTACTTTTTAAGGGTGGTGTTAAGAACTACCACAAAAAATCTCAAGTTCATATCATCCCAGGAAGCCACCCCTTAGAAATCAACTATATGACAAAAATTTAAAAAAAAAGCAAAACAACTAAAAGAAATTCCATTAAAAGAATAAAAATTAATATATAGTAAAAAGCACGTAAAAAACTAATCGGCTCCTGAAAAATTACATAAAAGTCATATGGGAACAAGTTTTGCGCAAACATTTTTCTGTCGTTGTGATATGAGATATCAAGGGGGTCACATTTTACCCATCAGGCCTGAATTTGAAAAACCCTAAAATATAAAATTTTTGTAGATGATAGATATTTAATGAAAGCAGTAAAAAAACACAAAAGTCATGAAAAAATTTATACGTGTTGTTGTTATAACAATACTAAAATGTACAATATAGGATGTAGGGTCGGGGGATTTGGTGTCGTGACGGGGGATTTGTCGCCCTGTGCAGACTTCGTCTATGGTGCGTTCAAAATTTTTTCTCCAAAAAAAGCCCCTAAATAGGTCATCCATTCAGAATTCCTATAAAAGAAACCTCATAAAATAAAAGGGTCGTATGAAAATTGCGTCGTAGTTGTTAAATGCTCTTTCTATTCATTAACGATGGGTGCGCACGGTGCCGATAGATAGCGCGTTCTCTATCCCTCAGAAGCGATTCTTAGCACGCACGCTTTGGTTAGTTTGAAAAACTCGAATTCCGGTGACCGAGGCTGAGGGGGGTTCTGCATACATGACGAGGTGGCATACATTTTTTCCCGATGATTTCTTTAGATTTTGATCTGCTGAATCTGAAAATGCAAAGTATTTTTGCAAAATCTTGGGCGTTCAATTGCTAGAAACAATTTAATTATTTATTAACAAAATTAACTTCGAGAGAGAGGGTTTTCATAATGTATATTTAATAATATAAGCATTGAAAAACTATTTCTTATTCTCGATTTTTTTCTCTTAATTATAACGGTCCATGATTTGCCTAACTGACGATACCATACATACATATATAAATTTACCGTTCTCAAATCTTTCCTAAATGTGATAACCATTTTTTATTTAGCTAATCTGTTTACTATTTGTCTATAAAAATGCATGTGTAGCCATATTTTTGGTTACTTTTTCACGACTTCAATTGTATTGATAAAAAAAGTTTTCACTCTACCATGGATATACTTTTTCCGATCAGATTTTCGAAATGCAGAACTGGTTATTTATGAGCCAAATCACACGGCCTATCTATCATTGCTTGGATAATTTTGATATTTGATGATTTTTGGGGGTGCAGGGGCTTCGGATAAAAAAAATGTTCCGACAAAAGTTTCATATTTCTCTTCGGAGAATCAGAATCCGCGAAAAAAATGGGGGCTGCCATTTGAAATTTTGAAGTTACCCCCTTCCCGCAAAGTGGGGGTGTGGCGGGGCGTAAATTTCTGAATGGTCAGATACATTTTCAAAAAATACTGAACACGTGTTTTTTTGTTTTTTTTTAAATTGAAACTTTTCCAGAAAATTGGGTGGCACGGGTGGTTTGAAACACCCTGTATATGTACAAACCGGTTTGTTAAGAGCAAAGTGACAGGCCGTGTAATTAGGTTCTATGATTTGCTATCTTTCCTAAAAATTTAATTTTTTCAGAAATGACGGTCACCGCTGTGGCTGTCAAGAATTTTTATTGATTGTAATAGGTACGCTGCCTTTCTGTATGTTTGTAATCTCGAAAACGGGTAATCCGGTTTCGGCAGGACTTTCACAGGCAGTATTTCTGAACATATATGTATTTCAGGCTTATTCTTCACTCGGTCAAAAAAATATTTTATTGGCAGAGACAGACGGGCCGTAAAAAGGTACTTATACCCTGGTTACATGACATTCGAAAAGACGCTCATAGTCCACACACAACGCACAACGAAAAACCGGAAAACTCTGACATGATAGAAAAAAAAACCGATTTCAGATTCGTAATTAGGAGGTCCCCAAACCCAAAAAATTAATGCTGAAATCGAAAAAAGAAAAAAAAATTTAATTTGTAGGGCTGTGTAATCATTTCTAGGGGGTGGGTTAAAGGTGGCTTCCGGGGATGTTATGGAGATGAAATTTATTGTGTTCGTTCTTAACATCCCTCTTAACAAGAACACAAAATTGCAGCGGGGTCTAAAGCCTCTAACTATTTTTTCAAAAATAATCATTTCTAGGGGGTGGGTTAAGGGTGGCTTCCGGGGATGTTACGGACTTGAAATTTTTACTGTTATCTCCTAACACCACTCTTAACCTATGATTAAATTTGCAGCGGGTTCTAAAGCCTGTAACTATATTTTCAAAAATATTCACATTTAGGGGGTGAGTTAGGGGTGGCTTCCGGGGATGTTACGGACTTGAAATTTTTACTGTTTTCTCCTAACACCACTCTTAACCTATGATTAAATTTGCAGCGGGTTCTAAAGCCTGTAACTATATTTTCGAAAATAATCATATTTAGGGGGTGAGTTAGGGGTGGCTTCCGGGGATGTTACGGACTTGAGATTTTTACTGTTATCTCCTAACACCACTCTTAACCTATGATTAAATTTGCAGCGGGTTCTAAAGCCTGTAACTATATTTTCAAAAATATTCACATTTAGGGGGTGAGTTAGGGGTGGCTTCCGGGGATGTTACGGACTTGAAATTTTTACTGTTATCTCCTAACACCACTCTTAACCTATGATTAAATTTGCAGCGGGTTCTAAAGCCTGTAACTATATTTTCGAAAATAATCATATTTAGGGGGTGAGTTAGGGGTGGCTTCCGGGGATGTTACGGACTTGAAATTTTTACTGTTATCTCCTAACACCACTCTTAACCTATGATTAAATTTGCAGCGGGTTCTAAAGCCTGTAACTATATTTTCGAAAATAATCATATTTAGGGGGTGAGTTAGGGGTGGCTTCCGGGGATGTTACGGACTTGAAATTTTTACTGTTATCTCCTAACACCACTCTTAACCTATGATTAAATTTGCAGCGGGTTCTAAAGCCTGTAACTATATTTTCAAAAATATTCACATTTAGGGGGTGAGTTAGGGGTGGCTTCCGGGGATGTTACGGACTTGAAATTTTTACTGTTATCTCCTAACACCACTCTTAACCTATGATTAAATTTGCAGCGGGTTCTAAAGCCTGTAACTATATTTTCAAAAATATTCACATTTAGGGGGTGAGTTAGGGGTGGCTTCCGGGGATGTTACGGACTTGAAATTTTTTCTGTTATCTCCTAACACCACTCTTAACCTATGATTAAATTTGCAGCGGGTTCTAAAGCCTGTAACTATATTTTCGAAAATAATCATATTTAGGGGGTGAGTTAGGGGTGGCTTCCGGGGATGTTACGGACTTGAGATTTTTACTGTTATCTCCTAACACCACTCTTAACCTATGATTAAATTTGCAGCGGGTTCTAAAGCCTGTAACTATATTTTCAAAAATATTCACATTTAGGGGGTGAGTTAGGGGTGGCTTCCGGGGATGTTACGGACTTGAAATTTTTACTGTTATCTCCTAACACCACTCTTAACCTATGATTAAATTTGCAGCGGGTTCTAAAGCCTGTAACTATATTTTCAAAAATATTCACATTTAGGGGGTGAGTTAGGGGTGGCTTCCGGGGATGTTACGGACTTGAAATTTTTACTGTTATCTCCTAACACCACTCTTAACCTATGATTAAATTTGCAGCGGGTTCTAAAGCCTGTAACTATATTTTCAAAAATATTCACATTTAGGGGGTGAGTTAGGGGTGGCTTCCGGGGATGTTACGGACTTGAAATTTTTACTGTTTTCTCCTAACACCACTCTTAACCTATGATTAAATTTGCAGCGGGTTCTAAAGCCTGTAACCATATTTTCAAAAATAATCACATTTAGGGGGTGAGTTAGGGGTGGCTTCCGGGGATGTTACGGACTTGAAATTTTTTCTGTTATCTCCTAACACCACTCTTAACCTATGATTAAATTTGCAGCGGGTTCTAAAGCCTGTAACTATATTTTCGAAAATAATCATATTTAGGGGGTGAGTTAGGGGTGGCTTCCGGGGATGTTACGGACTTGAAATTTTTACTGTTATCTCCTAACACCACTCTTAACCTATGATTAAATTTGCAGCGGGTTCTAAAGCCTGTAACTATATTTTCAAAAATATTCACATTTAGGGGGTGAGTTAGGGGTGGCTTCCGGGGATGTTACGGACTTGAAATTTTAACTGTTATCTCCTAACACCACTCTTAACCTATGATTAAATTTGCAGCGGGTTCTAAAGCCTGTAACTATATTTTCAAAAATATTCACATTTAGGGGGTGAGTTAGGGGTGGCTTCCGGGGATGTTACGGACTTGAAATTTTTACTGTTTTCTCCTAACACCACTCTTAACCTATGATTAAATTTGCAGCGGGTTCTAAAGCCTGTAACCATATTTTCAAAAATAATCACATTTAGGGGGTGAGTTAGGGGTGGCTTCCGGGGATGTTACGGACTTGAAATTTTTTCTGTTATCTCCTAACACCACTCTTAACCTATGATTAAATTTGCAGCGGGTTCTAAAGCCTGTAACTATATTTTCGAAAATAATCATATTTAGGGGGTGAGTTAGGGGTGGCTTCCGGGGATGTTACGGACTTGAAATTTTTACTGTTATCTCCTAACACCACTCTTAACCTATGATTAAATTTGCAGCGGGTTCTAAAGCCTGTAACTATATTTTCGAAAATAATCATATTTAGGGGGTGAGTTAGGGGTGGCTTCCGGGGATGTTACGGACTTGAAATTTTAACTGTTATCTCCTAACACCACTCTTAACCTATGATTAAATTTGCAGCGGGTTCTAAAGCCTGTAACTATATTTTCAAAAATATTCACATTTAGGGGGTGAGTTAGGGGTGGCTTCCGGGGATGTTACGGACTTGAAATTTTTACTGTTTTCTCCTAACACCACTCTTAACCTATGATTAAATTTGCAGCGGGTTCTAAAGCCTGTAACCATATTTTCAAAAATAATCACATTTAGGGGGTGAGTTAGGGGTGGCTTCCGGGGATGTTACGGACTTGAAATTTTTTCTGTTATCTCCTAACACCACTCTTAACCTATGATTAAATTTGCAGCGGGTTCTAAAGCCTGTAACTATATTTTCGAAAATAATCATATTTAGGGGGTGAGTTAGGGGTGGCTTCCGGGGATGTTACGGACTTGAAATTTTTACTGTTATCTCCTAACACCACTCTTAACCTATGATTAAATTTGCAGCGGGTTCTAAAGCCTGTAACTATATTTTCAAAAATATTCACATTTAGGGGGTGAGTTAGGGGTGGCTTCCGGGGATGTTACGGACTTGAAATTTTTACTGTTATCTCCTAACACCACTCTTAACCTATGATTAAATTTGCAGCGGGTTCTAAAGCCTGTAACTATATTTTCGAAAATAATCATATTTAGGGGGTGAGTTAGGGGTGGCTTCCGGGGATGTTACGGACTTGAAATTTTTACTGTTATCTCCTAACATCACTCTTAACCTATGATTAAATTTGCAGCGGGTTCTAAAGCCTGTAACTATATTTTCAAAAATATTCACATTTAGGGGGTGAGTTAGGGGTGGCTTCCGGGGATGTTACGGACTTGAAATTTTTACTGTTTTCTCCTAACACCACTCTTAACCTATGATTAAATTTGCAGCGGGTTCTAAAGCCTGTAACTATATTTTCAAAAATAATCACATTTAGGGGGTGAGTTAGGGGTGGCTTCCGGGGATGTTACGGAATTGAAATTTTTTCTGTTATCTCCTAACACCACTCTTAACCTATGATCAAATTTTCAGCGGGTTCTAAAGCCTCTAACTATATTTTCAAAAATAATCATATTTAGGGGTTGAGTTAGGGGTAGGTTTATAATTGGGGGTTAATAATTTAGGGTTGATAGTTTTCGAAACCTCTACTGTCTGTCTGTTATCAAAATATAATAATTTACTTATTTTTTAACGTCCAAACGTCCGAATCTAAAATAAATTTTTTTTTTTCCGAAATCGTTCATTTGAACGTTCGGAACTTCAGGCACATACTTGTTCGGCAAATCATTCAGGAAGTGCGGGAAAGATGGAGGTCGATGCTGTAATCGAAATGTTTCGTCGTTCGTTGGAAAATCTTGGAGTGAGATTTTTATATTACGTCGGGGACGGGGATTCAAAGACTTACACTGGTATTGTTAAAGCTACTCCTTATGGAGAAACTGAGGTGACGAAAAAAGAATGTGTTGGTCATGTTCAAAAACGGATCGGTACGCGTCTACGTGCATGTAAAAAAATACATGGACTCGGCGGTAAAGGAAAACTGACTGGTAAATTGATTGACCAATTGTCTGTGTATTTTGGCAAGGCTATTCGTGATAACTGTGATTCCGTTGAAAAAATGCAGAATGCTGTTTGGGCTACTTTCTACCACAAGAGTTCTACCGACAAGAAACCGCAGCATCACAAGTGCCCACCAGGTGCTGACTCGTGGTGTAAGTATCAACAAGCAAAGGCAGAGAAGAAGTTGAAGTCTTTCAAACACGATTATACTGCCTTGCCAACGGAAGTCGTAGATGCAATAAAACCTATTTATGAAAGTCTTACAAGCGAACAAATGTTGCAAAGATGCATTGGAGGATTCACACAGAACAGCAACGAAAGTTTTAACCAAACCGTTTGGAAGATCATGCCGAAACATTTACCTGCGAGCTTTACTACCGTCAGCATAGCCGCCAACATTGCTACCTGTACTTTTAACGAAGGTACACGAGGATTGTTAGCCGTTTTTGATGCTATGGGGATTAAGTTGGGACCACACGCCCACACATTTGCCAAGGAAGAGGATTCTATTCGAGTTGAGGCAGCTAATCGACGTTCGCTAGAAAATACTCGAGAGGCAAGGGTGGCTCGACGAGAGCTAAAAATCACTGCTGATGCAGCTACTAAAGCGAGGGAAGGGACATTATATGGTCCTGGAATAGACGATTCAGTGTAAGTTCCAAAATAAATTTTTTTATTTGCTTGCAAATCGTACTCAAAACTTTAAACGCGTTTTTCTCGAAACCATGGTTTCGAAGTCGGTGATCACTGTAACTTGAGAACGGCTTCACCGATCAGCTTGAAATTTTTATCATTTATCTACTATATAAAACTGAATGTTTGTCTGTCTGTCTGTCTGTACGCAATAGGCTCCTACACCGTGTAACCGATCTTAATGAAATTTTAACCATATGCTATTTACATTAAAGGGAAGAACATAGGCTATTCTATTACTTTCTAAAGCTACTCCTAGATGGCGCTGTCATGAAGAGCTTTGTTGAAAGTCATCACAGAGCTTTGAATTTTTGCATGAAGGTCGGTGGGGTCTTCTATGATGCACCTCGTAGCCCGATTTTCGAAATTCCAAATGGCCGCCGAAATATGACCGAAATTCAAAATTGCCGCAGAAATATGGTTGAATTTGCCAATTTTATTCCGATTCCAATGAAAGTGGGTATCTAGGGGTTTTTAAGGTCGCAAATAACAAATTTGTGGTCAAAACTTATAAATTCAAAATGGCCGACGAATTTGCAAATTGTGTTCCGATTCCAATGAAAATCTGTATCTGAGGTTTTTTAAGGTAGCAAATAACGACTTTATGATCAAAATTTAAATTCAAAATGGCCGCGCCAATATGGCCGACGAGTTTGCGAATTGTATTCCGATTCCAATTAAAATCGGCATATGGGAATTTTTAAGGTAGTAAATAACGAATTTATGATCAAAACTTATTCAAAATTGTGGGGCCAATATGGCGGAAGAATTTTGCCAAATAAGTGTCATTTCCCGGTTAGCTGTATGTAGGTTGTTCAAGAGTTGGAAAATCGGAAAATTTTGACATTCTACCTACAAATGGAAAAACATTGAATGTAGTGTATCCTGAAGGTCTCTAAGCAATAGGTTCAGAATTGATCAACAAGGTTTTTTTGGAAAGGTGGTAAGGAGAAACGGAAATATGGGATGATTTATGTATAATGGATAAGGAAAGAAACCCATCACCTCTGAATTTTTAGGTATAAGTCTAGGATTCTGCAATACGGAGGCTGGCATCTGGGTAAACAAATAAAACCTGAATCAGTGACATTGCAGATGAGAACCCAGGGGCCAAGCAATTGCAAGACATGTAATTTGTAGCGTATAATGTCCATCACCGTCAAAAGTCCATTTCTAAATATGAAATTAGTAGATATAATCCTTTAATTTTTTTTTCTTTCAGGATGTAATAATATTTGTCGATTATTGAGTGTTTAATTTAACTAAAAGTCCATACGAAAAAAGATTATAGCATGGATAACACTGTGGATATGACATATTTTCTTGAAATTATACTATGTGTCTAATAGTTGCTGGAAAAAGCCTTATTTTAAAATAGTCTTTCACTAATATTTATTTTTGGTGGGTAGTTATATTTTTAAGGATATTCGTGTGTGTTTATTTTACCAGAAAGAACCATAACTTTATTACGGGCCACGCCGACAAAAAATATTGTCTGCCCCAGAGCTTTACAATAATAGGTAATTTTGGTCACACTGCAAATAAATGCATTTTGAATCCAATGTCTCGAACTTTTATAGGAATAGTTGGTTTTTCGTTACTGGTTAAGAAGAGTTGAATTTTGAAGGTTTGGATTGATTTTAAATGTTTAAACGTTGGGTGCAGCAAGGCGCACCGGGTCCCAGCTATCCAAAATACAGAAAATAAGTGGTTCATGGAGACACTTCATCTGTGTATGAAAATTCATATCTCGAAAAATGCCATGTCAATGAATGGTTTTTATTGTCTTGATCAAAATGTGAGATCCCTAATAGTTTCACATTTTGTTATTTGAAATCAAAAATACCAAAAAATTGCATTTTTCAAACTCTCCTACTGTATATTAAAATTCATATCACCTGATTACTACTATTGGTTTATGGGTGCAGCATAGGCGCACCGGGTCCCAGCTATTCTATATATAATTGTC
The DNA here is from genome assembly GCA_963855945.1 of Thereva nobilitata. Lineage (NCBI taxonomy): Eukaryota > Metazoa > Arthropoda > Insecta > Diptera > Therevidae > Thereva > Thereva nobilitata. The sequence continues at coordinate 142,742,603 of OY979694.1, forward strand.
CTCCGGATAGACGAAGGATTTTTTTTTACGACTAATTTTTTTTAGCCGATAATGTGAGTGAAATTTTGGTCGAATGAGCAATTTTGAGTTTCAACATCCGTCATTTATCGAAAAATCAAAAAAATTTTCCAATCCCTTGGTCTATCCGGAGCATTAGATCATTAACTAATGGTCCCTATTTTTTTTGGATTTCAGATGATCTAGTGACGAGCTGCAGTGATCACGGCAAAACCCTTTTTTTTGGACCCCTCGCAAATTTGCTGTGTCCCACATATTTTTCCATATTTAGTCCTACAAAATTTACAATATCTTCTTAAAAGACATATCTTTCATGTGGAAAAACATTTGTTATTAATTATTTTAATGTGTGGCCAAAAAAAAATCCTAAATAAGAGCGTTTTTTGGACGTCCCAACTAGGTCTACCCCCTTAAAAGCAGCGATTTTGTGCAAAGACACAATGAATTGGTCTGAATACCTACCGGTTATTTTGCTAGCTCTTCGAACGACGTATAAAGAAGATTTAAAAGCATCGCTAGCCGAATTAGTATATGGAACAACTCTCCGCATTCCAAGTGAATTTTTCGACAACAACACTTCAAATAAAACTGAATCGGAAACAGTCGTTGAACTTCGAAAAGCTAGGGAATCTGTTCAACCAACGCACACAGCATGGCATTCAAAACAAAAAAATTTCATTCACCCAGATTTATTAACAACAACTCACGTCTTCCTACGAAATGATTCAGCTCGTCCAAGTTTGTCACATCCATATGACGGTCCATATAGAATCATCAGTCGAACAGACAAATTTTACAAAGTCGACGTGAAAGGGAGAGAAATCGAAGTGTCGATCGACAGATTAAAACCAGCATACATTGTAGATGTGCAAGCAAAATGTGCAATACAAGACAAGAGAAATCAGTCAACAGCTACCAACGAAACCACAGAAATCATTCCGACGAAAATAGTTAGATCGGGTAGGAAAGTAACAATCCCTGCCCGTTATCGATAAGAACACACCGTGACTTCGTCTAAGCGGGGGGTACTGTAGCCGTTGCCAAGTAGAACGCATAGAACGGGTCCAATGAAAGAACTGATTTAGTTTTTGAACAACAAATGAACTGTTTTTAGTTGGTTCAGAAAAAGAAGGAAGAAGAAGAGTACGAATATAACAAGTTTCAGAATAGACGAACGAAAAATCGTATGGGAGGGGGAAATCGCAACGGTTTAGCCGCCAGGGCGTTTTGAAGTTTTTTTTAGAGTTTTACATCGTCATCAGGAGCTCCACAGCCTATTGTTGACCTTGGCTTCCTCGATCTCTGGCCCGACTCTTCCAGTTTCTTATTCCCAATTGTCTCAGGTATTCCTCGACGTCATCTATATATCTTTTCGTAGGCCGACCTCGTCTCCGTTTTCCTAACGGTATTTCCCCAGCACTATCTTTGTGGGGTTACGTTCCGCACTCCGTTGGACATAACCAATCCATCGTAGTCTTACTTTGACAATGTTTGGAATCTTACTGATTTCATACAACTCTGAGTTGTATCTTCTTCTCCAAATGCCATCAACCTGTATTCCTTTGTAGATCGAACGAAGAATTCTGCTTTCAAATCTTCCTACCAATGTTTCGTCTGCGTTTTTCAATGTCCACACTTCCGAGCCATATAGTAGGACAGGCCTTATTAGTGTTGTGTAAAGTGCCAGTTTTATCTTCCTTGATATATTTGTAGACGTCTGGGGCCTGCGTAGACCAAAGTAGCATTTATTAGAGTTTTACATAACACCCTGTATTTTTGTAACCCTATGACATATTTTCATGAATAAGGAATCAGTGTACGCAGAATACTCCCAACTATCTAAAACTGTAAAAATGGTTCTACCCTATCAGCTTCCAGAGTAATGAGTCATCAAAGTCAAAATTTCGTTTTTTTAACTAAAGTTTTAAAACAACCTTTTTCTCTTTGTGTTAGTTTTCACACAAAATATTTTTGTTAAACAAGTTACAACACTTCCTTCTCTTTCTTTTGACTCAATTTTTATGTTAAAATTGACTTTATTTAGTAGTTTTCGACAAAAGTATATGTGAAAAAGAACAAAAAATTCTGGAAGTTGGTGGAGCCGAATCCTCACTTTTGCAATTTAAGATTGGTGGAGCAAAATACAAGATACAAATCGAAACGAACGTTGGGAAATTGCGATAAAAGTCGTACATGTACTGTTGGAAAGCATATGTGTGTGTTGGAAAGCAAATGTCCGTCAATATAGTCGCCCAGATTTGTTCATAACTTTTACTTGCAATTAACAATGGGAGGAGATTGAATCTATTATTCCTCGATCAATCGCCAAAGGATCGTCACGACATAACATAGCATGATAGATGGGAAATATTCAAAGCGGTATCCAAGAGCATTGATTTCTAAAACTGAAATCGGGAATGATGGCTACCCGTTGTATCGTCATTGGTCGACTAAGGTCAACGGCAAATAGATAACTTGGAAGGTTAATGATCGGGATTTTGAAGTTGACTATCATTGGATCGTACCCCATTCGCCATTATTGTCCAAGACGTCCAATTCTCACATAAATGTTGAATTTTGCAATCCCGTCAAATCAATCAAACACATATGCAAATATGTCACGAAAGGGAAGGGCTGAACGACCACTACATTGACAAGTTTCTTCGCGATGCGCGAAGCTGATGAATTTGCAAGAACTTTGCTTTACTCTGAAAGAAACACCAGTTGAAGGGCATTCGAACCTCTTCTCCACGGATGCTTATTAGGGCGGATTTATACAGTGTATCCCACCAACGATGAATGTTTTTATTTACGTTTGTTATTAGTTAATGTCCGTGGCCTGACGTAATTCAAGCTTTAAGAACAGTCCGATTTTAAGAGGGAAGCATTCAATTACAATAAATATCACTATTACAGCATGCACCCCATTATTGTGATTGTTGCGATCCAATATTGTCATGCTTTAAAATCAGTGACCGAAAATAACTGTTATTAGTGGTACAATTATAATAAAACTCACTGCCTGACTCTTTGGATTTTAGTTAATTTTTACTGAAACAAAAAAAAAAGAGATTTTTAATTTTAGTCGAAAGGTTCCGCTTATTTTTAGATTATTAAAGATATTTAATTTTAAGACTTTATTAAAGATATTTAATTTTAAGACTAAATATAAAATTGTTCTAATAAGTCTTATTTCATGACTTATATGTAATTAAAAGTCACTTCGGGACTTTTATTTTGGGGCTTAAAATATATGTCTCACTGTAAGTATTATGAAAGATACACAAATTAAAAGTCCGATTATAACTATTATAATATGATTTAAAAAAAATAATCTTAAAATAAGTTAAAACCTTCGACTGAAATTAAAAAAATTAACAAATAATTATTTTTTTTGGATCTTTTTATATGTTTTATAACTATTTCGGTCCAATAAGAAGCACCTGGGATACGCTATTGGAGTCACTTGGCGCTTACGCGGATGGGAAATCTTCGTTGTCCAAATACTTTTTACAACTTCTTTTGTTTCGCAATGATGGGTGCAGTAAGGCGCAACGGGTTCCAGCTTTTATATAATATATATCGAATATGAATTGTATATGTGTATGTATAATATTTGTACAAAATGATATGGTATGCTGTATTTGTTCATTATGAATGTATTTGGATCATTCTACGATAAGAGGTAATGTGTACGGCATCCATTATAAAATAGCATTTTTATTCTACATATTGTCATTTTATGCAATAAATCGCAGCATCTTAATGCATTCTAGAAATACCACTATGATTAAATGCACAATTATAGTACATCTTCCTGAAATTCCAAATTTAAGTCTAAAAAGTCTCTACCCCGGCCTGTCCCTTTAACGTTTTTAGTTAAACATGCAGGCAGTATATACCTTCTTTGTCGCCGTTGTTAAATTAAAGTTTATTTAGCACAAACTTAAACCAGTAGATTTAAGTATTATAAAGGGAAAATACAAAAATATTTGTTTATTTGCAATAATTTTCGAACTTATTTTTTGTCCCGCTTTTTTTGTGTATCTCCCCTGGCGAATTTTGGCCCGTTTATGTAAACAGAAGTATTAGATGGCCATATTCTAAATGGCGCTCACGGACCCGTATCAATGTAAAGTTTGTAACACTAAACACAGGAGCCGTTAAATCGCTGTCATTTGTTAGTTGGAGCGACGCGACAGTGCGTGGCAGTGGTTTCGCAAGGTGATTGTGTCCCTCCCCTGGTCAGTCGTAAACTTTATAAAATTAACTTTATTTTTTTGTATTTACTGCCTAAATTCAACAATACTGTAATAGTGGAGGTGTGATATATTATTAACCCAATATTAAGTTATGTCAGTTAAAAATTTTAAATTTGTCACGAAAACGTCTCTCCCCTGCCGTATTTCCCTGGCAAGCTAACTACCAGGGGAGATACTCACTGACCAGGAGAGACAATGTGGATCATAAGATGTTTGTGCAAACTAATTCAGATATAGCTAACTTCTAAAGGAGTATGGAGCATTCCATTTCGGAGATTCAGATCAACAGATAAATTGGGCACATGGATGTAACTTATACAAAAGAAGAGGTATCAGGTGAAGTAAAGGTTACATGCTATTGTTCTACGTCACAAAATTTGTTACATTCACCTCCAGCTATGTGAGCTCACTTACAGCCAATTTTGAACTGCTTGTCAGCCGAAGTGGCAAACGTGCATTTTTGGAACGATGGACCTGTGACACAATACCGCAACAAATATATGTTTTACTTTCTTGTTACTCATTTGACAGAATTTCCCCCAAAACTACCATGAAGCCGGACATGGTAAGGGGCTTCTGATGGTATCGGTGCTGTCTGTAAGAGATCAGCAGACCGATTGGTACGTAGTGGCCGTGATATAGCATCTCTGAGCGAATTATCAGATGCTGTCCTAGCATCAATGGTCTCCTTATTGGCGATAAAACTGTCCTAGAGAAAGACGCTTTGCTTGTTAGTGTCAAAAAACACATAAAAACTTTCCCTGGTTCTTTGCGTGTCCATCAGGTGTCATGGAACATTGAGGATCCAAAAAAGTGTCTCTACCCTGCCTGATGTATTTACCCTGGCCTTCTAAAAAGTAACTAAATATGGATAAAGTGACTTACCCGTACATGAATGTGTACATAAAAGAGACTAAAATCGTATTATATGTGATTGATCAAAAAACTCCAACTTTTCCTCTTGGCCGCATCGTCTATGGACTCAAAACTTGTTATCGTAGAATGACCCATTTAAGCCCTTGACTTTCTCTTCACTAGTGCTCAAAATTGTTGCAATACCCCTAATTCATTCATAAGCTTATTCAGTAATAATTAGCAAAACTAAGTAGTCCGAATTGAAAACATTATAAATATATACTATAATGTTAATTTTACCTCGAAAGTTGATTACCAAAGATAAAACGGTTCAATTTAAGCTAAGAACTACTTTAATAAGTTAAAAAATCAAACATGGATTGCGCAGAATTTTGTACAAAAAGTGGAATTAAACAAAAAGGGGCAACTTCGGGCAATAGTTCTTGGAATATGTTTTTGCCAAAGGGTCAATAAACAATATAAGATAAAAATCAGAGCGGGATATAGCGGGACTTCTTTTGTAGGTCTATTAATAAAAACTTTTTTTTTACTTTTTCGATAAAAAGATAGGGCAAGAAATCTTCACCGTGTTAAAAATATGTGAACAAATGAGTATTCTTGTTAATATTATTAAATTATGCTTACTTTCCTGAGAATAATCAATTTTATAACATTTAAAAATATGCGACACAACACTTCCTATGTATGTTTAAATAATTAGTTGCCGCGGGGGTTAATATTTCAAGCAACGCGTGCAACGGCCACTTTCAGAATGGGTTTAAAAGGCAAGAAACGCTATTTGATTGATTCTATTTGTCTTATGCTATCCTAGGTACCCTAATCTCACAAGTTAAAATAAAAAAAGTTCCTAAATAAGACATTAATTTTTTGACTTTTGGCCAGCTTTTTGGCGTTTTCGACCACTATGCGCCCTAGCGGCTAAACCGTTACGATGCCCCCCCCCCGCCTGTACGATTTTTCGTTCGTCTATTCAAAACCTATCCACAGCCGGCAATTCCCGAAATAAAGAAAGACGAACGTGGTAAAAAATACGCTACACAATAAAATTAGTTCTTCTTTGACCTTCGTTACAAATTGAAATACTTTCCATTTGTATATAGGAGTCGCAGTCGGAGTCGGATTTAAAATTTAAAAACATTGGAGTCGGAGTCCCAAATTTTTGTGGCCGACTCCGCAGCCCTTGCTTCAAGAAATGAGTTCCTCTTGTAAAACATTTATTTTGTCTTGTGAGAAACAACGTTTTAATTTTTTACATTTCTTTTTCCCTCCTATTCTAATAAACGACAACGTTTCTACATATTAGACCGCCGTCAGTCAGCTGGTTTCCCTAAGGCGCCCATTACACGATAGGTTTTGCTGTCAGTTTTTCCACAGTCATTTGGCGTCAGCGTGGCTTCAAAGTTGTCAAAGAAGCAAGAATGCTTTATAATATCAGAAAATTGGTTTGTGAATACTAAAATAACTGAAAAGCGATGTGGATATGGTGAGCTTTCAAAATTTGTAACGGGGCGAGTCAGCGGCGCGTCGGCAGCACGTCAGCAGCGCGCCAAACACAAAAAATTTAATTGATGAAACTGTTTTTTGAAATGTAAAATTTGGTCTACAAGGAGTTAATATTATTAATAAAAATTAAATAAACTACTTGTAGACCAAATTTTACATTTTATAAAACACTTTCACTTTCATCAACATCAGAGTGTTGGCTTCATGTTCCAGTGGTCGCAGGTTCGAATCTCGAATAAGGCAATCGAAAAAAAATATTCTCGAATAATAATGAATATATCTAATTATGAAAATATGTAATAATAAAATAATATGAATATAAATAAAAGCAAAAAGAGTCAAAAAAAAAAACTAATGCGGAAATAATAATTTTGTTTTTTTAACATTTCTCAGTACTTTTTTGCGTCACTTTCAGTGAGCTCAGTATGAGAAAATTACTATTTGAGAATTTCAACGAAAAAAATGCCAATTGCAAGTAGATCATATTTAGCTCAATATGAACTAGAATGCCTGCTGGGTTCTTGCTTCTTTGACAACTTTGAAGCCACGCTGACGCCACATGTTAGGGAAACCAGCTGACTGACTGGCTATTGCTCTACACCCTTATTACTACATAATACCAGAATTTCAGCTTTTCTAAAACAGTTGCATTTTTTGGCCGCTCAGCTCGCCGACTATATGTATTGATTGCTAATAAATGTTATAACTTAAAAATATCAAAATATTATGGTACAGGTATTATGAAAAGAATGTTCCGTTTGCCCGATATTTTGCCGAAATTTCAGTGAGAAATACTCTTTGTTTTAAAATACAAAAGAACCCAATATTCAGTCCTATTCTGAACTCCGCTGGAACTTTCTTACATTGGTAGCATACCATTGTAAGAAAATTCCAACGGAATCGATTCCAGCGGAATTCAGAATAGGCCTGATTATTTTTGTATTTTCAAGAAAAATTGGTTGATTTAAAACCAAAAAGGCAAAAAACCAAAAAGGCTCACTTTGACTGTGAGCCAACACTTTTTAAAAAAAGTTTGTTAAAATAATTTTTAATAAAACATCATCCCACTATTTATTTCTGACATAGTTTGTACATCCACAATTCAGGTATAATATAAGTGCAAATTTTTTTCATTATTCACTATCAAAGTTAAAAAAAATGAAATACCAAAATAAGTTGGTAAATTCACGTCACAATCAAAGTGAGCCACTTGATTTGGTTCTTGGTAAAATAACGGTAAATGTTTTTGAAGAAATATTTTTGCGTCGATCTTATTGTTGATGCGTCAGTTGTGTAGAAAAAATCAAATAAGTGAAGATGGGACGACAAACAAGTACTGAAATTAGAGAGCGAGTGATTGAACTATACAAAGAAGGTAAATCTCAAAGAGATATTGCTATATTAGTTAATAAGAGCCGTGGAACAGTAGAGCACATCATTCACGCTTTACAAGAGAAGGTAGAATTCAAAATAAAGTGAAAACAAGTTGTAGAAAGGCATTTTCGGAAAGAAATGAGGCATTCATAGTGAGACAAATTAAAAAAAACCCTCGCCTTAGTGCTCCAAAACTCACGGCAATGGTAGGAAGTCAGCTGGAAATCCACGTAAACCCCGAAACAGTTAGAAGAGTTCTTAGAAAACACGGTTTTAATGGCCGAGTAGCTAGAAAGAAGCCGTTTATTAGCAAAATAAACAGGCAAAAACGTCTAAAGTTTGCTCGTAAATACATTCTGAAGGATATGAATTTTTGGCAAAAGGTATACAGTTCTAAAATAGAATAAATAGCTAGTAAAAATGCTTGGTAAGGTTCTATTTACAGATGAAAGTAAATTTAACTTGTTTGGGTCGGACGGAAAGCAGATGGTATGGCGACAAAAGAATACCGAGCTTCAGCAGAAAAACCTTACTTCAAGTGTGAAGCATGGAGGTGGCTCCGTTATGGTTTGGGGTGCATGGCAGGCAGTGGTACTGGAAATCTGCACATTTCGGGTATTATGAACAAATTTGTTTATTTAGACGTTTTAAAGCAAAACGTTCGGCCGAGTGTTGAGAAACTGGGGATCGAAGACGACTTTTAGTTCTAGCAGGACAACGATCCTAAACATAAATCTTACATTTGCCGTGAATGGTTATTATACAAATGCCCCCATGTGCTTGATGTTCCACCCCAGTCTCCGGACTTAAATATTATTGAAAATTTATGGGCCCGTCTTGACCAAAATATCCGAAAACATACCATTACGTCACAAAAAGACCTTCTAGATGCTTTACAATCTGAGTGGAGCGCAATTCCTTCCACATACACCTGTAATTTATTGGAATCGATGCCTAGACGTCTACAAGCTGTGATTTCAGCAAAAGGTGGCCCAACAAAGTATTAATATTGGATTTAAAACGTGTTTACTTTAAGTGGCTCACTTTTACTGTGAGGTATATTTGCAGACTTTTTTGAGTTTTTGTTATTTTTTACACTAAGAAGATAATCTAACTGAAATAATTGATACATTTTTGAAGCTTTGTAGTGAATTAATAAAACTACGTATTATTTTTGTCAATCAACTTTACTTTTGATTATTATATTAATAATTTTATCCGAAAATAGGTCTTGGCTCACTTTGACTGTGAGCCACTGTACATATTTTTCATGCTACTCTCGGCCGGTACATAAAAGTAAACTAGTAAAAGGGGTTAAAAAATAAATTACCAAAATCAAGGACCACAATTACCCCTCGCGCACAAAAGAAACTATAAATATTCGTCCCTTTTGAACCTCCTGATTAACCGGCTCCACATTCACGGCCACAATAAACAAGTAAGTCAAGCCTCGAGAGGCGGCTTTTGCTTCTTTTTTGCATTTAGTGGTCGCAATGTAGACGTCGCAGCCGTAGATGCTCTCCCTTCGTGTAATAAAATTAAAAACAAAATAATACACGTCAGCAATGTAGGGTGAGTCAAGTAAACAGACTTCTACTGGAACACCACCAAGCCGTAGTACTTCTGGTTCTTGAAGCGTGTTACCATTGCAGTCAAGTCAACATGTTCCAGCTTAATGTGTGCAGGAAAAACGTTTAAATTGAATTCATTATTTTCTACATGGAGTTGGTGCTTCGCGTCTATTACTTTTGAATTACCCTTTCTTCGTTCACCCCTGAAATAACATAAACGAAGAAGCTCTGATGTAAGTACATGTATAGAATGTGTTCTGGCAACCCAGGTTATTTTCATTTTGCATTGAATTTAGCCGCTGTTATATTTTCAAGTACATAGTCCCAACATTTGTTTCACTCTTTTTTAATCATTACACCGTCTGATGCACCCAAGTTCCTATCTTCAGCATCCGAAAGTTTCCTGCCTTTTCCAGAATGGCGTAGGCCTTTAAAGTTCATTGAAAAAATCATTTTAATAATTTCTTGTGCCTGAAATGTGGAAGCTTGTCATCGATTTCTGCTTCTACTTGGGGCTTTCGTATGGGAGATTTTGTTCATCATTAATGCCGATTATGTCTGAAAAGAAGTTAGATTCCGTGGCGACAAATTATTAGTAGAAACGCCAAAAATAAAATTGGAGGTGCGATGTACAATGTTGTGTTTTGGGGAAAGGACATAAGGGACGAATTAATTAATTAAGAATGAATGCAGTCGAGTGGAAAACAACAAAATATATGTCGCGAAAAAATAAAATTGTGAGTAAGTTTTTTTATAAGATATTGTTGTAAGATCTGTCAAAAGAGCCTACGATGTCACTGGCCCTGAAATTGCACCATATTTAGTAGTAATTATAGAATAAGTTTAATTAATGTTGGTTTGTGGTGATGACAATGGTGATGAAAATTTTGTTACACTCTTTAAGTTATATGAGTCCAAAAAAACGGCTGTGGAAACTTGATGCAATCGACCCGTTTAATTGTTTTCTTTTACCTGTCTACGCTGACACGGTTAATAAAGGTCATACAAAGTTGTAACGTTAGTGTCGACTCCCTGACAAAACTAGTCCTTTCTCTAAAATCCCTTCACAACTCATCAGGTTTCACTTGAAACTAGCATAAAGGCCGATTCACACCGTCGCGTTTGCGTGTGCGATTGCGTTTGCGATGTCTATTGCGATGGTGATTGCGATCAAGGACTTTCACACAGACGCGATGCAATCGCGAATCGCAAATTAAATAATCAGTTAGCAAGAGCGAAATTAAACAACATGTGTTCTTGGTACGAAAAAGAGGCGTTGCTACTACTAGCGCTTTGCGAAGATGAAGAAGAATTGTATTTAATTGTATAATTAAATATTTTAAAATAATATTTTTTTTCAATTTTCAGAACTAAGAAAAGAATTTGGGTCCACAATATAGATATTGATGGAGCCTTAAAAGTAGAATTCCTTATGTTATTTTCGAATTTCAAAAAAGATACAAGACCATATTGGCGCGGCCATTTTGAATTTATAAGTTCTGATCATAAATTCGTTATTTGCTACCTTAAAAACCCCAAATACCGATTTTCATGGAAATCGGAATACAATTGGCAAATTTATATTTGGGTGGCAAAATTTCGAAGCTCTTTTTAGAGCACACATACACGCATACATACAGAAACATTTTTTTATTACTTACTTAATTGCTCCTTTAATCCCTGATGGGACATAGGGCGGAAACAGTTGCCCTCCAGCGGACTCTGTTTTGCGCAACAGCTCTCAGCTCTGACCAGGATCTCCCAGTTGTTGCGGCCTCTGCTAATAGGGTTCTCCTCCATGTTGTCGTAGGTCTTCCGACTCGACGGGGTCCTTGCGGATTCCAATCAAGGGCCTGTTTGGCTAGATTCTCTTTTTCGCGTCGCAAGGTGTGGCCAACCCAATTCCATTTTCTTCGCCTGATTTGGTCGTCTACCCTTTCTTGGCCGGCACGGCGCCATAGTTCCTCATTTGTAATTCTATCATGCCAGCGGATTTTTAGGATACGACGTAGGCATCTGTTGATGAAAACTTGTAGGCGCCCTGTGATGAATTGGGCGACTTTCTATGTTTCGCAACCGTACAAAAGAACTGCCGCAATTTGGTGTTAATTGAGATCTCCGTTGATATCCATATGTGAAACAGGCATGCATATGCGCTTCTTGCTTTATTTATTCTGGAACTGACGTCTTCTTCTGCACCGCCATGTTCAGTAATGATACTACCGAGGTAGCAGAATTTATCTACCAGTTCCACGTCACGGTTATTTAGCGCTGTCCGTTCAAGGGTGTTTGCATTTATCCGCATTTCTTTAGTTTTAGTCGGCTTTAGCCTTAAGCCTGCTGAACTACTTTCTGTTGCCAAATTGTTTAACATGTTTTTGAGGTCCTGGTGTCTGTGGGCCAGCAAACAGATATCATCCGCGTAGTCGAGATCCTTAAGGCGGTCTAGTAATCCCCATTGTATGCCACTTGTTCTTCTATCTAGAGCGCTGACAAGAATGTCGTTTATTACTATAAGAAATAGTAATGGTGAAAGTAGGCATTCTTGTCGTACTCCTGAGCTCACCTCAAAGCATTTGGAATTGTTGTATAGAGCTTTTATCAATTCTATTATTTTGTCCGGCAGTCCGCGTTGCCGTAGAGCTCGCCATATAAAGCTCCTATTAACCGAGTCGAACGCTTTCTCATAGTCTACGAAAGCAAGGTAAAGGGGGGATCGGAATTCAGTAGACTGCTCCACTATGATTCTCAAGGTGTTAATGTGGTCTATGCAGGAGCAGCCTTTTCTGAATCCAGCCTGCTGTCTTCTAAGCGTTCGATCTACTGCCTCTCTTATCCTTGATAATAATATGTGGGACAAGATTTTGCCCACAGTAGATAAAAGACAGATGCCTCTCCAGTTGTCAGATATTGTTAGGTCCCCGGCTTTCAACAATTTTTTATTAATATAGGTTTACTCCCATATTTTATCTTTTTTTTAACATTCTTGTATTCTGCGTGTGATAAATAAAATAAAATCGGATATATTTTCAGTTTGAATAAAAATTTCGGTCGACGTATCCATGTTGTTTCAATGATTTTCCAACTCGCGATGTGCGATCAAATGCCGCCGGACGCGTTCACAAAACTGAACGCGACAGGAATCGCTGAACGCTAGCGATCTGCGTTCTCGATGTGCACTCCTAATTTAAACTGCCTTGTTGCGATTGATCGCGATCGCAATTGAAACGCAATCGCATTCGCGAACGCGGCGGTGTGAATCGGCCTTAACTTAGCTTGCGTTCAACGCACAAAATACTGATAGTGACGCCATATGGCGACCATTACTATGAAGTGCTTTTATCCATCAATTAATAAAGACTGCAAAGAGTATTCTCGATAGTATCTGAACGTTGCCGAAAATCAAAAATTTCGAGACCGCATGAATCATGCGATACCCGCTAAGTTTACAAAGCCGGCTGTTGATAGGTTTTGGTTAGACGAACAAAAAATCGTGAGGTTTTTGGGGGGAGGAATTGTAATGTTTACCCGCTAGAGCGTTTTGAAATGTTATTGCTAGAGTATGACATATCACTCTGTATTTTTGTAACCCTTAATTTCATGAGTGATGTATCAGTGTACGCGGAGTACTACTACCTATCTACAATTGTCAAAGTTCCACCATACCAACTTCCACAGTTATGTGTCGTCAAATTTTTGGTTTTTACAAGCTTTATATTTTAAACTAAAAAAAAATTTTGCCGAATACCGAATATTCGGCCAGGCTCTCGGCGGCCGAATGTTCGACAAGAAATGAAGCATGCATTTCGAGCATAGACAAATTATTACATATGTAGATGGGAAAAGTAACATCAAAACTGGTTCCACTTGCTTTTGCGAACTAGCGCCTAATACCGCCTGATCTTACCACTACAATCATATTTCCTGTGTTAAAATAATTCCGCGCAATTTCGCCGGCGATTTAAAGCCAGTCGATTTCGACAAAGTTTCCTTACCTGGGATTAGTTCAAACTGAAAAAGCAAGACAAAAAATTCATCTAGAAGCTCTGAAAATAAGTTGTGATGAATCTAGTAGTACCGATGAAGATTCTTCTCTACTTCGTAAGAAAAGAAACACCAATGAAAATGATAACACTATTGAAATACATGACAGTTTCGGGAACTGCTTTGAGGAAGTCACTACAGACAATATGCGACGTAATAATAAGATGTGGATTTTTATTTAAAAACAATTCGCCTAGATCGGACGCAGACCCTTACAAGTAGTGGGCAGAAACGCAAAACAATAATCCAAGTCTCAAAGATTTATCTATCGTCTCCTGGCAGTAGTAGTGAGAGGCTATTTTCTGAAGCAGGTATTATTTACGAGGAGAAGCGCAATCGTTTGCTATCAATAAATGGTGAAAAACTTGTTTTTATTCATCACAACTTACCACTGATAAACTTTATGTATTAAAGTTTTGTAATTTGTGATTAAAATACATATAATTTTGAGTGATGTCTGTTTATTTTAATGATTTGGTATTCGGTATTCGGCCGAATAATGTGGACTATTCGGATATTAAAAAAAGTGGCAAATTAGGCCGAATACCGAATAACTAGCAGCCGAATATTCGTGGCATCTTTACTTAGCATCTTAACATATCATCATAACATAAAGACGACAGCGTGGCCAATAATCGAGTACAGGGATGCGATTGGCGTTGAAAGGGCACCGTTAACCGCAGTCCTGAAACCCTTTAGGTAAGCAAGTTAATGTGCTTGGAGTGACTATATCTAGCCTGTGAAATTCAGGTATCGAGTTATATCTCCCATTTTAAGCTTCGAAACCTGTACCAAGTCCTGTAAGAAAAGGTTTGCACGGAGAACTGGAAAATATACTAGGTTGTCTCTCGGGCCTTACGTAACTATACCTACGACATGGAATTCTCTATCTGGCCGCATGTTCCCCAATAGCCCAATGTATTGCGCAGATCGACTCGAGTCTAGGGATGTCGTTCCACTGCATTATCATGAGGTCGCATGTACTCTGCTTGTTTAACTTACGCCAAGTTTTCCGAGTCTTGACGCATGATGTTAAACTCCTCCACCTGGAACCTACCGTTGCAAGGACGTCCATGGTGATTTGCTCCTAGTCTAGCCAATTCATCTGCCTTTTCGTTACCTTCACTATTCCTGTCCGCGGTACCCACTCTGCTACTCTACGTACCTCTGCTATTAATAAGAATGAAGCATTGATTATAAACTATGTTAAGGAAACTTCAATATTTCCTCTTTTTCTTCGCACCCCGCTACCCCACTTATGAGTAGATTCCTGGAAAACTCGCTCAACAAAAGAAGCATCACGGCAACACCATGTAAAAAACGTCCCTTGCATTCCACCTCAGAGGTGGTGCGGAAACGAATGCAGCACGATACCAAGACTTCTCAGCCCTTTATATCGAAAACTATTGGTTCTACGGAAATTCGGTATAGGACACTTTTATGCAGATGTATCTAATGAACAAACTTTACTTAACCAAAATTTGCGTAAAGCCGATAATTTACGAGATATTTGCGAAAAACTTATTTTGGTGACTTTTGACCTCTAATATCTCAACGACACGAGATTAAATGAGACTTTTGACACATCATTTAGAATGCCAAAACAAAGGTTCATACAAATTTTCAGCTTATTACCTCTCATTCCGAGGTTGACCCCTTTTTTGCCTTATTTGACTGGACTAATAAATATTTGAAGAACTAAAAAGTAAAAATGATTCGGGTGGATATCAAGCGTTTTTAATTAAAACTGGACCATCAAATTCACCTTTATTAGAGTCTCAAGCATAGATACTGGTTGAATTGATAGTAAGTGTGGCTAGTTGACAACTAAAGAAAATTAAGATAAAATGGTGATTTTCTTCGATTATATTGGTTTTTTTATCAACTTATGTTATAATATGTTTATAAAAAAGTATTTAAATGACTGTCAAGGTGGAGATCATATGAATGGACCAATATTCGTTTCTTTAATGAGATTTAAATTAGAGTCATAACAGCATTCGTGAAAATCAATACTGGATGTTGCTCCTTTTCATAAAAATTAATAACGTCGCATTAAGTGCAGTAGAAGTTTTTTTTTATCATTTGAATAATTACCAACGAGAGGCATTCAGTTCACTGGAAGATCCGTGTCTATAGTAGCAAAAGATGACCCGGTTCACGCAATTCGACACTCGACGCCGACATCGACCCTTTATGAAAACGACTTAGTTTCTTCATATTTCAATTTAGGTTCACGTAAGTTGACGTGTCGAACGTCGTTTTCACAAAATACCTCCTCCTAAAAAGTATGATAATCCAATAGAATCGCTGTAATAACATTGTTACTTTTGACATTGTCGACAAGTGGGAAGAGTTACAAATAATATTAAAACTTAAATTATGTAATTAATTAAACAAATTCATAATAACATTTGAAAATCAAGGCTCGAATTTTATATCTCTACATTGTGGTTTTTCTTACTAAACTCTTCTTGGAGCAGTTTTAGTTTTTATTTTTCGACTAATAGTTTTATTTTTTTCTACTGCATTTCACTCATTCAGAACAGTAAGAAGTTTTGTGTGAAATTGTTTCTGCTCTTGCAGTTCTTCTTCAAGACGATTGTGTGCTTCAGGAGATACATTTTTTTTATGTGGAAGACTAGAGCTCAGGGAAAGCCCTTTGTACTGTCGACAATCTATTTTCTTCGTATAGAGTGCAATGTCAAACAGCAAGCTCTAGTCGATAGATAGTGAAGGGGAAGAGAGTAGTAGGAAGGAACTGCCACAACCACCTAACCCCAACCATTTCTACCGCGACTCTGGCATCGGGGCAATGAGAAACAACTCGCTGGAGTGTTATGCCTCCTGAAACGAGTTGAATCCCATCAACCAACCGATGACATGCGCTTGGTGGAGCGGGCAGTGCTATCGGAGGCTATGACGGGGGGAATGAGGAATGTAAGGAGGGAAGAAGAAAGAAGGTGGGAAAGGCGAAGGACCGTGGGGGTCTGCCGGGATTCGAACCCGGGACCTCTGGGATAGTAGCCAGGCGCCTTACTCCCTAGACTACCGAGGGATGAAGCGTTACATACTCTTGCATTAACTGCTTACTCCGTAGGTTTAGATGGAATATTTTCTTTCCACCCTCAGAATTTGGCGTTATATGAAGAGCTTCATACAATCCACCCACAGCCTATTTGCCACTAATTTTCTTTTGATGTTATATTTAAAACCTATGTTTAATACAATTGTAAATTTGTTACTTTATTTATTACAGATACTTTTTGTCATCCATTTGAATTTAATATTTCAGTTAATTGGCACCACAACTCGTTTTTTAACATAATAATAACTGAAAATTAACGACAATTTTAAAACGACAAGCATAGAGCGTCGACTTGCGTGAACCCAAAACGACATTTTATGTGTCGTTTTCAGTCGATGTGGAATTGCGTGAACTAGCCCCAGCAAGTTTCTAAAAGTCTTGGTCACATCAGTGAGTTTCTAGTCAATCAATGAGGATTAAAAAGAGTAATCATATTATTCATTTTTTTTATCATAGCTAAAAATAGATGTTGCTTCTTATTCTTCTCCCTTCGGCGCGACAGTCCATTATGAACTTTGGCCTTCCCAACAATATTTCTCCAGTCAGATCTGTTTTTGGCTTTTTCTTTCGAGCTGTGCGCTCTCACCCCGCCTAAGCTAGGTTTTCATTAGTAGAATTATAGGTCGAGTAACTAGCGAACTTTTAAGTGGTAGAGTAACTTCACCACTCATGAAAACCCGGCATTGGTGTTGCAAGAATAAAAAATTGTAAATGTTCAGATTAACTCCTCCACGCCCGATTTTGATGAAAGGTATAGTTAATTATGTGCAACTCAGGTATGTTAATAAAAAGTGTCGGTCAAGTCCCGTTATCTTGTAATTCCACTTTAAAGTAACGAAATTTCAAAAATTTAACAGGTCATAATTTCTATATTATTTCACCAATATTGATGAAATTTATACACATTGGATATTTTGATGTGGTCAATTTATTTTTGGGGAAAAAATTGACACCGTTACTTTTTTATTTAACTTTATAGTACTTAAATTTCAAAACGATAATTGCCAAAGTACACCACATTTTTCTAAGAAATTTATGTATAATGTATATCTTTGTCTGTTGAATAAATTGGTTTTAAAAAAAATTGCCTCCTATATACGGTTTTTTTAATACATTTCTAAAGCACGTCATTGTATGGGAGTATGAAATAATAACTGCCACATTCGACTTTTAATTATTTTAAAATTTATATATTTCATACATTTCAAATAATTAAAAAGTTTAAATATGAAAATTACCATTTTTATACTTGCCAATATACTTATGAAATATACATAAATTTTAAAATAATTAAAAGTTGAATGTGGCAGTTATTATTTCATACTCCCTTACAATGACGTGCTTTAGAAATGTATTAAAAAAACGGTATATAGGAGGCAATTTTTTTTAAAACCAAGCTATTATGCAGACAAAAATATACATTATATATAAATTTCATAAAAAATGTGGTGTACTTTGGCAATTATTGCATTTTGGAAATTTAAGTACTATAAAGTTAAATAAAAAAGTAACGGTGCATGAGTGCCATTTTTTTTCCCAAAAATAAATTGTCCACATCGAAATATACAATGTGTGTAAATTTCATCAATATTGGTGAAATAATGTGGCAATAATTGCATTTTAAAATTTTTGAAATTTCGGCACTTTGAGGTGGAATTACGAGATAACGGGAGTTGACCGACACTTTATATTAACATACCTGAGTTGTACATAATTAACTGTACCTTGTGTAAAAATTTCATCAAAATCGGACGTGGAGGAGTTAATCTGAACATTTACCTAAAAAAGTTTTGCAAAAAAATTTATATACCACAAAAATCTAGTGATACTTATAAAAATAAACTAAAAAATCAACGAATACCTTCCAAACAATTTCAAAGCAATATTTATGCTTGGACCGCAGAAAACTTCCTCCTTGTGGCTAAATGAAAGTCGTAAAGGTTAAAATTAAAATTTCAGACCAAAACCCGCAAAGATAATAAATACAAAAATAAAATTTAAAAGAAGCCGCCCAAAATAAAAATTTGCATAACTCTGCTCGATTGGACATAATTAAACTAAAGTATTCCCGCGACCATCCGCACAGGTAAAAAAGGGAAAGGATAAGGCCAAAAAAATAAAATCCCGTAATTCCAGCAAACTTGGACAAGGAAACGCTCTCTAAGGCCGGGTGGAAGTTAATTGATAAGATGAAATAATGGAGCCGGCGATTGACTAAAGTCAGCTAAAATTTTACTTTGGCGATAAAAGGAAAATTTAATTTTGAAAAAAGTGTAAACTCACGAGATAACGAGAGCAGCTGGCTAATCAGAATGAAGAACCAAGGATATCCACATCCAGAATGCATTTTGGCGACTGTCATCTTCCAAATGTCCGACAGACGAAGGTCACGTACGATCCACCGACACAGAGGCGTTTTTAACGTCAATCCACTGTTCTGGGATTCTACTATGACCCCAGTGTTCACTCTTACTTTTTTCCTTAAGCACAAAACATCTTAACTTTGATATTATCACCGCACTGTCACTGATAATAGCAAATAACTTTTTTGCTCTAATTTATTACACAAAAAACAATTCCCAGGTGTAAAACATGCAAACCAAAGCCGGCATTATCTTTTTATATTCGCCGCCAAGCATTGAAACCGCAAACCGTCCGCAAGCCTGACCTTCCACGAAAACAAACTCCAAACAACTGAGCCGATGGAACATTGGAAAGGACAAAGAGCCGGTAAGAGGATGGCGGCCGGCGTCCAGGTCTCGGCTGGGCTGATGTCTTGTTCTTCCGCAGTTGCAGAGTAGCTGAATGCGAAAGAGTGGAGTGGATGAAGGCGCTGAATACCGGTTGAGTGTTGAGTACATGTGCAGGCTTGGCGTCAAAGTTCCTGGCAACGAATGTACTTGCAGAAGTTCTAATATCCCACCGGTAGGGCACAGCCCCACATGTACAGAACAGTCTCTTTTGTGTTAACAAGGGAGCTATGCAATCGTGGATGGTGGAACAAAATTCTGGGATCTACAAATAATTTCCCTTCGAATTTTCTCAGGGCTTGCAGTGCTGGGAGCAGTCGTAGAAAATTTAAGAATGTATTTTGTATTTTTTTTAAGTGTTTTTTGCTTTTAGATAAATAAATTATACTGAATTCAGTAATCAATTAATTTCTTAAAGAATTTAGAAAGACATAACAAATATGCAAATTATTATTCATCATAAAACATGTAAATGCATTTAAAATTTTAGTAGTAAGGAAGTGTTGTGTTACGAATAGTATTATAGTTAATTTTTATTCTTGCTGCTTTGGCGAAAAATGTAAACCAACTTTTCTTAGTGTCACCAGATATTAGGGATTGATTTTATTGTAAAATATGCTATCATTTCGGAACAAGTCGCTCCGATATATTCCTGTAGTGAAATTGCTAAGCAAGAATTTTCTATTATAAGCTTGAAATGTTCAAGTTTTCACCCGTTGGCCGCTTATTGCGTTTCCAGCTCCAACGGCGAAGACGAGGCGTCGGATTTTAGGAGCCACATTATTTTTAGGATTGCTTAACTCACAGAGAACTAATTAGAAGCGGTTTTATAAAAATTGCATTTAAATATTTTTTATGTTTTTATTCATTATGATATTGCTATTTAGTAGAGGGAAATTAAACAAAAAAAGCGAAGTTATGATGTAGTTGGGAAGTTTGTGTATGTGTGTGTGTATGTGTGTGTGTGCGTACGTATCTGGTCATTTTTTCCTGCACGATTTCTAGTGTCCGACCGAAGGTCAGTTTTAGGCCGAAGCCGAAGCCGATGCCGAATGTTCGGCTTTTGCCATAACCTTCGGCCGAAACCCGAGCCGAAGCCGAAGGTTCAATCATACACAGAAATCTTGGTATACTGACTGAAAAATATACATAATAATGAAAATTCTTCACTGTTATTTTGTTTTATAGTCATAGTGCTGAAAATGATTGCAATATGCATTTTAAATAACTAAGTTGCGGCTTTCCAAAAATAATAAACTAAGATTTGTTTATTTTTATTTGAGGAATACCATACGTTTCAATGTCACATTCACATTACACTCTCAATTCTTTTCGTTTTCAGCGACTGGCCTGGCTGGATATAAAAACTTCGGCTTCGGCTAACCTTCGGCTCCTTTGGCCGAAGCCGAATGTGCGGCCGAAGGTGTTTTTTTGGCCGAAGTTGGCCGAAGCCGAAGCCGAAGCCGAACCTTCGGTCGGACACTAACGATTTCACGCTAACCAAAAAAGATATCGACTTTGTTAAGGTGCCGTTCGAAGCGTGTTGAAGGAAATATGATCTGAAAAGATTTTCATAAAAATCTGTCGATCCGTTTTTTTGTTTGAACGACTTAAGTGATTTTTGTACCAGCACGATTTCGCGAGAACCAAAAAAGATATCGACTTCGTTAAGGTGCCGTTCGAAGTGTATTAAAGGACATATGAATTCAAAAGATTTTCTTAAAAATGGGTCCAGCCGCTTTTTTGTTTGAACGACTTATAAGTGATTTTTGTACCAGCACGATTTCGCGAGAACCAAAAAAGATATCGACTTCGTTAAGGTGGCGTTCGAAGCGCGTTAAAGGACATATGGTTTGAAAAGATTTTCTTAAAAATCGGTAGAACCGTTTTTTTGTTTGAACAATGTAAGTGATTTTTGTACAAGCACGATTTCGCGCGAACCAAAAAAGATACCGACTTCGTTGAGGTGCCGTTCAAAGCGTGTTAAAGGAAATATGATCTGATAAGATTTTCATAAAAATCGGTCGAGTCGTTTTTTTGTTTGAACGAAGTTCGTGATTTTTGTACCTGCCCTATATCGAGCGAGCCAAATATGATACCGACTTCGTTGTGGTGCCGATCGAAGTGTATTAACAAAGATATGATCTGAAAAATTATCATAACATTCGGTCAAGGCGTTTATTGTGTTTAAATGAAGAGACTTCGGCAAGTGTGCCAAGTAACTTAAATTAATTAGTTTAATATACTCGTTGGAATGAAACCCATTACAAATGAGGTTAACTTTTATGGATTCAGCCGAGCAATAGCTTCCCACGAAATTTTCAATCACTTGTGCATTTTCTGCCATACATCTGCCAGCGGCGGCTCCTGCCTCTAAAATTTGGTGGGGCTTGAAAAAAATATTAATTATCAATTCAAAACAATGAATGAGATTTTCTTTATTTTCGAGTAAAGATCGCAGGGCTCGGAAATTGAAGTTCCACCGAATTTCATCAGTTCGCAGGAGACCACGTTTGTTGCAAACTTCGATTAATAAATCTTTTCGTTTGGGAGAGCATGAAAAGAATGACGTAACAGCAGATATATTGACGAAAAATATTGGTGTTTCTTTAATAACTGAGCATGCCTAGTTTAAGACTAAATTTAGTTGATGGGCATAACAATGCACAAAGTGTGCAAACGTATGCAATTTTTTTTACTAAAGTTTGAACCCCGGCTGTGCTCCCACTCATTACAGCGCAACCATCATATGTATGTTTGAGCAATCAATTTTTTTCTAAATTGTAGCATTTCAGCGCATTCTAAATCAAATCAACTATACCTTTTGCGGACCCGTCATTAAGGTCAAAATACGATAAAAAAAACTTTCAACAGGCTTATTATTTTTAACGAAACGTAAAAATAAAACTATTTGCCGTTTACACGAAATATCCGTAGTTTCATCAGCTTGTACAGATACCAAATTTGTTGCCTGAAGATTTCACTTCAGGTAGATAAACCTGTAAACAGCATTCAAGTAACTCATTTTGTACGGTTTTCGAAGTGTTTTTTGCGATTTAATTATTCTTCAAGTAGTCGTTGAATGCGATATCTATTGATCTGGTATAAGTAATCATATCAAGAAATATTCCTCGATTACTACTTGATTCACGTTCGTCGTGTCCACGAAGAGCTAAATTGTGACCACCGCAAAAACTTTAAGATATCTAAAATTCGACTTAATACTGGACGATTCTTTTTAACATTTTCATTATATTTTGCTATGGAACTCGTGTATCCTGAATCGATCTGTGAGAGAATATTACGCGGCCCGAAGGTTTGGTAATTTAAAGTATTTTTTAAATGCGTTGCGCTCGTTTCATGCTTTTTAATTCTTTCCGATAAATGTTTTAAATCCCGGATACCGATTTCTGTCCAAGACGATTATCCTCGAAACAAAACGCAATAAAAGCAAAACAATGCATTTTGTCCTATACTAACCGTAAGCCATTTCTTTTTAGAAACCAATCCAATGAAAATTTTCTACTTTGAGATTTTTCAGTACAAATTAATTTAAAATCAAACGGTTGATGTGGCCATAAACGTTAATTTCAAATTTTTCTTCTATTGCAACAAAGAAAAAAATTTCTTCAATAAATTATCTACGTCATTCATTTGAACCAAAAACAAAAATTAAATAAATATAAATTAAAAAAATGATATATAAAAAAATGGAATATTAATATTTATTGCAAATATTTTAATAAATAATAATTTAATAATATTTATTTGGCGTATAATTTAATATATATCTACCGCAATTTCTGTAAACACACACTTTTCACTTAAAAATCAACTTGTAACTGTCAGTTAAAATTCAATCTCCAATTAACTTTTTTTCCAATAAAAATTTATCATTTTACTACTTTTTACTACAGTTCTACCCAAATATTTGCTACGGGCTAAATAAAATCAGCCCCTCAGGTATATAAAATCATTAAGTGTAAAAATGTATCAAAATGTTTGGCCAATTAGTAGCAAATGCAGGCAAAATTACTTTAGCAATATAATAAACAGAACTAAAAGCACGAACCGACAACACTGGCATTGTATGTTCGAGAGTAAACCCAACAGAGCAAGAGAATCCACTGACATGTGTATCACGGCACGGTATACAGAAACAAGGTAATGTAAAAGAGGAAATATCGTATCGTAAGTGCGAATATCGTAGAAAAAGGCGACGTCACCCGGTAAGGTTAACACAGAAAACAACAACAACAATTTCGATTTTGTATGGGGAAGACTTGCCGAGTGACGTCGCACTAATACGATATTCTACGATATTCAGTGTTTTACATTACCTTGTTTCTGTATACCGTGATGTGTATTACATGTCAGTGAAAAGAATCCCATTGGGGGTGCTACACACGAGACTAATTCGGACGGGTGAAACCGCTTTTATGCGAGAGAAAAGAAGTGAAGAAAGGGGAAATGGGCTATGGGAATCCAAGGGCTAATAAATTTTAGCCCCGCTTGGTAGAACAAAAGTGCCTGAATCAATCGTCTCAGTCAAGAAATTTTGCATACAAAATGGTTCATCTTCGGGGTTGACTCAATGATAGCCCCTGAGGAGAGAATTACATATAAATGAGTATGGAATTTTGATTAGGCCAGATTATTTTGATGTTGAGAGTTTTTCTTATTTTTTTATTTGCTATTTTTTTATACTTTCCCTATGAAGTTCTACTTCGGATTTTTTTGCGGGGTATTATTTTTAAATGTTTTTTTAGAAATTGTAATAAATTGCAAAGAAATTTTGCGTTGCTTTTTTGTAAAAATACTGGACTAAGCCCCACTAGCCCCTAAAGAAGAGCCGCCACTCATCTGCCTACACAAACTTCACGAATAGGTGATTTATCGTGACTAAGTATTTTGTAACGTAACGTCCGCATGAGTTGTTAAAGAACTAGCAGAGTGATCATTATTTTGGTAGATCGTAACTGCAATAGCTGCAACTTCAGGCCCCTTAAATTTAACAATACACTTGTTAAATAAGTTTTGGAATAACAACATATTCTTCATTTTTCATCCAAGTGTCAGTGTTAAAAGTAATACATTAATTTTGTTTACAACTTCGTCATCCTAATCTTGTAACTACGCACATATCATTTGACAACCTAGCGAAAGTATTGATAAGCAAATGTGACAAGTGTTAGGTATTATATAATTATATATTGATTATTGTTTATTTATTATTAAAATATCCACTGATAATATTCCACATTCATAATACTGGGAACTTGATCTTGTGGACCGAAAGGGTCAAAACCACATCCCAACTAGTTTATATATTAATTTAAAAAAGTAAAAAATTGCACGCCTCGGGTATGGTTATTATTACGCGACCTTAGAATTCCCGGGTTCCAACTCATCACAACTATGTTTTGAGAAAATGAACGTCAAAGTTTTTTTCTTTGATAACTTTTACCATGATTCGAATTTCTGCCTGAAATTTTCTATAATAAAAGTTTGTGACTGAAACTGCCTTTATGCAAAGTTTCAGCGAATGAAAGACGAAATTCCGGGATTTATTGAGATTTTAAAAAATCAGATAGAACTTTCAACAAAATTTTTGTAACATAAAGTTAGTTTCCGTAGTCCTATCAGTCAGTTACAACTTTGGGACACAAACATTTTAAATTTTTCCGGAATGCATAGTTCTATCTGAAAAAACGGTAGAAGTGTTGTATATAACTTTTAGGAAATATGAAACAACCAAGTAAGAAAACTGTAACATAAATTCTTTTATTTCTTTAGCAAAAATAACATAGAGAGATCTTCATTTTCTAAAAAATATAAAATTCTTCAACAAGAAAAAAAAACAGACAATATAACGCATTTTTTGTGAGACACTCTTTTATGTTATAGTGGGTTGATCTTCGTTAAATTGATTGCATTCTATAAAAATAATAAAGTATAAATATCTATATATAAATTTTATTAATTATAAATTGTTATACTCACCATCCAAGTGTAAAATAGTTTTGTAAAAACTTATGTCTTGGGGGTTCATGTATTGAAACATTCTTATAAGATGTTTCTTCTTGTGTACTGCAATATCAGATCTTTTCGTGTATTTAGGAGGGTCGTTCAATAAGTTACCTGAAACTATTTCCTGGTTTATTTTTTTTCTACTTCTTCGTATTTCCAGTGGTTTTAAATTAATTTCCACAAAATCTTTCTCTTCGTAGTTTGTACAATTATAAAACATTATATGGGGAATTGATCCAAATCGAAGCATTTTAACTCTTGCAAATGGTACTTGTTTATAATTGAATATTTTTGAACTCTTTTCAAAATCTTTAAAGTCGTCCGGTCCCATTTGAATTATTGTAAACGGATTCTTCCTGTTTATCTGTTTTAGTATTCGTATTAAACCTAATGGTGAAAAATATTCATTTTTTTTTAGAACTTTTTCAATCTGGCTATGAATATTATCCACTTCTTGCAGAGCAGAATGACCAGGTATACTGTATTTCATAGTAATTAGTTCTAGGTCAGGATGTTTTTGCAAAAAGTATTGCATAGCATATGCGATAAAGGAATTTTTATTTTGAGGAACACACGAGTCGCTCCAGGTAATAAATTCTTTGAAATCATGTTCCTCAAATATTCTTCCTAGTATTTTGTAAAAAGCTGATGCAATATCATTTCCCGAACGACCAGAAGTGTACTCAGTCCATATTGCACAGTATACCCTCTTTGTTGTTGAAACATGTGCTGTAAGATTATACACGTTCAATTTTGATAAATAGAATGCTTCGCCGATCTCAGTTTTTGGACAAGTAAGAACATTTTCCAAGTCGAAAGTTATTATTGGTATAAGACCTTTTTTATCATTTTCTTTCGTTATTCTCATTCTGTTTTTGAGATATACATGTTCTTGATATTCTCTATCTGTGTTTGTTGTTTTCATATTGATTTCACATTTCCCGCATCTATCGGATTTAGGTTTGTGAAAATCCAAATTAAAATTTGTGTTAAAAGTGAATCTAAAATAGCTTTGTTTTACAGGGTTTTTCTTTAAAGCAGTGCATTTGTCTTTATATAGATCGTACATTTTTGATATATTCAAATTTGAATCTAAGTACTCTTTAGATGTTTTGGCCCTACAGTAGTGAGATTGAATTCGAGGAAAACTATTTATATAGTCAACAACAAAACCTCTTTCGTTATCATTTATCTTCTTTTTCACTACTTTTGTTATAGCAGTAGGGAGAGTATTGGTGATTTCACACTTCTTATTATGGACTGTGTAAACAGGCTTCTGGGAAATGGCTAATGTGCTAAGATAAAAGCTTTTACATACCTGAATACGTTTACATTTTATTTCAAATAAATATACATAGCTATATTCTCTTCTAGATGATGGCTTCTTTGAACATCTTTTTTTAACGAATCGTTGGGTAGTTTTTAAAATAAAGTTGTATTTTCCCGTTTGATCCATACTATAAAAATTTTCAAATATTGTTTTTCTCTCGTCATTGGTAATAATTGTTCCACAATTATATTTGCAATTGTTAATACAGTTTTTTTTATCTACAATTTTTCGTTCTTCACGTATTTTTCCTCTTGTACTTACGTGTTCTTTCCCGGCTTGGTAAGCGTTTTTTCTAACATTTCTCTTCCAGTTTTTCTTATTTGGTATTATTTGTTTGGGTTTTGGAACAATTTCTTCAATATTTTCGTGAATCGGAGGAGCACTTACTTCAGCAATCACAAGATCTCCCTCCTTTATCTCATCTACTTCTGGTAAATTAATCAAAATCGCTTCTTCAAAATCAGTGTCGATTAGTTCACAAATTTCACTATAACTGACAATTCCATCCATTTTAACTAAACATACGTAAAACTAGATCAATAAAATAATTCCTATAAATAATTACAATAATTATGCTTACCTTTTATCAAACACAAAAAATATTAATTAAAACGAAAACTTGATGAACACGTCTTACACCAAAAAACATTAGGGATTGAATGAATCAAAAAGAGTGAGAGTTCTATCTGCATGTTAACTTCTAACGGTGTTAACATAACGGTTTCCAAAGTTCTAACTTAACAAAAACAGCAGTAACAACTTTAGTGCACCAAGTTTTTCTCATTTCGTTGTTAGATAGAACTAAGGAGCACCAATTATCTCTTAAACCAAAACAGATACGTTGCCCCGTATAACTTTAAAGAGAAGAGCGCACTCAGTTTAGTATGATAGCATATACAACTCAATTTTTCAAAAAATGTCAGTTAGAACTCGGGAGTTCTAATGTCGCGATTAGTCGAGGCAATGAAGCACTAAAAAGGCCAAAAGTTCCTAATTGGTTGGGCGCGGACGGATCGGAATGCGGTTTTTTGCATTCGCTTCCAAAAATTATTTGTAAAAAATGGCCCATTTTTTTTCTGAACAAACCGGAAATTGCACCTGTTCACCTGTATGTATGTTTGTATGTATGTATGTATGTAGACAAATCTTGCAACTTGATTTTGACCCACTTCCATATAACCGATCAACTTGAAATTTTGCATATATGTATAGTTCGCGTGACAATGCAATCTGACCATTTTCTAAAAAAATCAAGATGGCGGTTCCAAGATGGCGGCCGAATTTTGCAATTTTGCTCCTCGACCCCCGACATGGGTATCAAATGAAAAGGTATGACAAGTACAATACAATTACCTATGTGGCGTCATTTCAAATTCAAAATGGCGGCCAACTCAAAATGGCGGATTACTTTTTCTTTACAACGCGCTAGATATGGATATCAAATGAAAGGAAATGATAAGTAGAATACTTTTACCTCTGTGGCGGCATTCCAAATTCAGAATGGCGGCCAACACAAAATGGCGGATTACCTTTTTCTTTACAACGCGCTCGGTATGGGTATCAAATGAAAGGGTGTGACAATTAGAATACTATTAGCTGTGTGGCGTCAATCGAAATTCAAAATGGCGGCCAACACAAAATGGCGGTTTACCTTTTTCTTTACAACACCCTCGGTATGGGTATCAAATGAAAGGAAATGATGATGATTTAAATCTAATATGGCGGTCACTACAAAATGGCGGAAGACATATAATAGACTAAAAAGTAGAAAATAAAAAATATAGTTTAAAAAAACTAAAAAGTACGCTTTTATTTTAAAATGAACTAAAAAGTAAAAAATAATGTTGAATGTAAAGTTTTTATTGCCCTAGCCAGCATATGGAAACTACCTACCTTTCGAAATGTAAAAACGTGGGCGCAAAGAATATAGGTAAAGAGTCCCAAGCTTTTTTACATTTCGAAAGGTAGCTAGTTTCCATATGCTGGCTAGAGCAAAAAAAACTTTACATTCAAAATTATTTTTTACTTTTTAGTTCATTTTAAAATAAAAGCGTACTTTTTATTTTTTTTAAACTATATTTTTTATTTTCTACTTTTTAGTCTATTATATGTCTTCCGCCATTTTGCAGTGACCGCCATATTAGATTTAAATCGTCATCATTTTCTTTCATTTGATACCCATACCGAGGGTGTTGTAAAGAAAAAGGTAGTCCGCCATTTTGTTTGGCCGCTATTTTGAATTTCGAATGACGCCACACAGCTAATAGTATTCTACTTGTCACACCCTTTTATTTGATACCCATACCGAGCGCGTTGTAAAGAAAAAGGTAATCCGCTATTTTGTGTTGGCCGCCATTCTGAATTTGGAATGACGCCACAGAGGTAATAGTATTCTACTTGTAATTTCCTTTCATTTGATACCCATATCGAGCGCGTTGTAAAGAAAAAGGTAATCCGCCATTTTGAGCTGGCCGCCATTTTGAATTTGAAATGACGCCACATAGGTAATTGTATTGTACTTGTCATACCTTTTCATTTAATACCCATGTCGGGGGTCGAGGAGCAAAATTGCAAAATTCGGCCCCCATCTTGGAACCGCCATCTTGATTTTTTTAGAAAATGGTCAGATTGCATTGTCACGCGAACTATACATAATGCAAAATTGCAAGTTGATCGGTTAGTTGCAAGATTTGTCTACATACATACATACAAACATACATACAGGTGAACAGGTGCAATTTCCGGTTTGTTCAGAAAAAAATGGGCCACTTTTTACAAATAATTTTTGGAAGCGAATGCAAAAAACCGCATTCCGATCCGTCCGCGCCCAACCAATAACGAACTTTTTTGCTTCATTGCCTCGACTATATTCTTAAAGTTAAAAAGCTTATTTTAACGAATAAATAATAAAATATATAGTTTAAAAAAACTAAAAAATACGCTTTGATTTTAAAATGAACTAAAAAGTAAAAAATAATTTTGAATGTAAAGTTTTTATTGCTCCAGCCAGAATATGGAAACAACCTACCTTTCGAAATGTAAAACAGCGTGGGGCTCTCTTCCTATATTCTTATTTTATTAACACCGGAAATTTTCGCTAGAGGCCCACGCTTTTTTACATTTCGAAAGGTAGGTTGTTTCCATATTCTGGCTGGAGCAATAAAAACTTTACATTCAAAATTATTTTTTACTTTTTAGTTCATTTTAAAATCAAAGCGTATTTTTTAGTTTTTTTAAACTATATATTTTCTATTTTCTATTTTTTAGTCTATTATTTGTCTTCCGCCATTTTGTAGTGACCGCCATATTGGATTTAAAATGACGTCACACAGTTTACTATACTATACTCGTCGTACAGTTTCATTTGATACCCATACCGAAGGCGTTGTAAAGAAAAAGGTAAACCGCCATTTTGTGTTGACCGCCATTTTGAATTTGGAATCCCGCCACACAGTTAATAGTATTCTAATTGTCACACCCTTTCATTTGATACCCATACCGAGGGTGTTGTAAAGAAAAAGGTAGCCCGCCATTTTGTTTTGGCGGCCATTTTGAATGACGCCACAGAGCTAATAGTATTCTACTTGTCATTTCTTTTCATTTGATACCCATATGGAGTGGGTTGTAAAGAAAATGGTAGTCCGCCATTTTTTGTTGTCCGCCATTTTGAATTTTGAATAACGCCACATAGCTAATTGTATTCTACTTGTAATAATCTTTCACTTGATACCCATGTCGGGGGTCGGGGAGCACAATTGCAAATTTCGGCCGCCATGTTGGAACCGCCATCTTGATTTTTTTACAAAATGGTCAAATTGCATTGTCACGCGAACTATACATATGTGCAAAATTTCAAGTTGATCCGTTACCTGGACTGGAAGTGGGTCAAAATCAAGTTGCAAGATTTGTTTACATGAAACATACAACCTACAACATACAACATACAACATACAACATACAACATACAACATACAACATACAACATACAACATACAACGTACAGGTCAAGCTAATATAAAGCGTATAAAAATTAAAGGAATTGAAACTATTGATTTTAAAATTACATATTTAATCCTCTCAAGTAACTGAAATCATTTAGGTTACGACCAAATATATTATAAATAATCTTAAACTCATTGTTTTCATCAGGATTTTCTAAATGCGTATATAATATGCAATGAAATTTATGAAATTGAAATAACTAATTTTATATTTGAATCTTATACCTTCTCAATTTAGTGAAATCAAGAAGTGACGACAAAATGGGTAGGTATACCATACAGATTACTTCTGTGGTCGCGCGGAAGAATCAGGTAACTCCATTTTCGGAAAACAGGAGAAAAACGCGTTTAACTTTTTTGATAAACTTTGCGTGTTTTTTTGATGTTAATCGTTTTATGACGTATAAAAACATGAGAAAACCTTTTTTGGAATGCGAATGAAGATTTTTAGAGAGATTACACACAATTTTAGACGCAAATACGGCTAAACGATGTCACTTACCTGGTTTTTTTCGCAAAAAATGGAGTTACCTGGTTTTTTCAAAAAGATGTTCTTTTTGCGAAAAAACTTCAATTTCTTGACGATTGAGTGTGCGTAAGCAAATTTGCGTATCTATCGAGCGACTGTCAATTGTTTTACTGTTTATGAAGTTCTGAATGACGGAATGTAAAATGTGTGTAAACTAATTGCGCTCACCCGCGTTAAACGTTCCATAGATTTCCATGCAAACTCGCCTGCATGGAAATCGATGGAATTTGTAGAACGAAATTTCGGTCGCTCCGAAGAAAAATTCCACTGTGGACTAAAACGGAAAAAAGTTTTCGATGGAAATTTCCTCTGTAGACCCGAAACTAAATGGAACTTCAATGGAATTTTGCAGGCACCCGAAGGAATCTTCTTGTTAAAAAACAGTTAAAGATGGAAATTTCCTCTTGCTAAGGGCAACTCATGAAAAGAGTATTAAGCAATTAGAGTCCATACAAAAGAAACTGTTAAAAATAATCTTCGAAAAACCAATTTTATACCCCTCTGAACAACTTTTCAAAGAAACAGAAATGATTAGTATACGAAAATATTATGTTGAAAAATCTTTATTTAAACATTTTGAGAATTTACAAACCTTGTATAGGGAAAAAATAGGAAAACAGTCTCGAAATGCAACTCTCAATTTACCTAAAGTAAATAAAGAACTGGATAGAAGAACCAATACATATATAGCATATAAGTGCTTTAACTTACTTCCTCAAGAATATAAACAAAAAAATCTAAATGCACTAAAAGAAGGTAAATTAATAAGAAGATGGTTAACTGGCGTGAATTCAAGTACCATAAGAGAAATGTTTCACCCGATACAATAGTATAAAATCATAAGTTTACAATATTTTTAAAATTATTAGATATGCTTTCATGTTTCTTTTAGTTAAATAATCACATAAAATTAAAATCATATATATCTTAAATAAGACCAAACAGGTTCGCTCACAGGCTTCGGCCTCTGCGAAAAATATTGTACTAGTATAATTTCGACCACCTAGTTTTTAAGGAGTCTCTTTATTGATAGCATAGAAGAAATAGACAGCCTGACCTCTCTTGCAATCAATGAAAGAGACGTAAAATATTACAAGCAAATAGGAATGTAAGATCTTACTTTACAATATTTTTGTATATTTTTGTTACACCTGTTAAATAAATAAAAAAAAAAAAAAAAATTTTAGGTTCAAAAACTGAAAATGGGAATTTTTTTTATCAAGAGAAATTTTTGTAATAATTTTAGAAAAGTATAAAAAAATATTAAATTTTGGTTTTATGGAGGTACGATTACGCCATTCTAACTGAAAATTGCCCTTTGCAAGAGAAAATTTCTATCTTCATCTTTTTTTTTCAATCAAAATTTTAAACAAGAAATATAGAAAATGTTTGAAAAGGGCCTCGAAAAGGCGCGTTTCTTGAACTTTTTTATTATTAAACATGCATAACTTGAGAACAAAATAAATATTAAAAAATCCGTCTTACAGGAACTTCTATTATAGTTCAAAGATGCCTTCTTCCAAATTTCAAGTAAATCGTATAAAAATTGACCAAGAAAAATAATCCTCCTACGGGTTATTTTTAGCGCTTTTTTTAAAAAAAAGAGGGGGACATTTTTTGGGAAGGGGTTTTACACATTTTTACAATTAATCAAGCTATGCAAAATATCCAAAAATTGTGCAATTCGGTTAAAAATTGTAGATTTTAGCCTTTTTGATTGGACCTCCTTACTTGTTACGAATTTGTTTTGACTTTCTAAAATTTATTCAAGGTTCGGCGAGTGAAAATCCGTCGGACGATGCCAGACCGAAACGACGCAAGAAAAAAAAAGTACTGCAAAAGAAAAACGCCAAAAACGGCGGGATCGAGGCGTTAATTACGTTACTGCGCAAAACAAAAAAGTTGATGAACGGAGATGCGAAAAATTAAAATATTGCAAACGGCGGTGCAACTTAAGTATTACGAGAGGTGATCAGAAACTCAATTTCAACAAGCATTGGAATCAAGGAAGTTACCTGAAAAGAAAGGCTAACATGAGAAATCTCGTTGATGTATGCTTTAAAAACCGGTGTCGCAGCAAGGATGAGAATGATCCTAAAAAGATTCGAAGATACACGGTCAAATGGAGAGTGAATCGGACAAGGTTCAAGTCTGTCAGCGCTGTTTCTTAGCTACTCTGGGTGAAACAAAAGCTTTTGTGGAAAATTTAGCCAAGCAATTTTGGGAGAATACAGAAGGTTTACCTGATCAAGAGAGACGAGGAAAACGAATTCCAGTGAGCAAACTGTCAGACGAAAAAGTGGCTGAAGTTCGGGCTCATATTGCCAAATTTCCAGCTTACGAGAGTCATTACGGACGGTCTCACAGCTCCAAAAAATACTTGCCCTCTGATTTTAGCATCTCCAAAAAGTACAAGCTGTACGTCGCCGAATGTGAATCGCCAGTTGGCGAAACAAGGTATCGCGACATTTTTGCAGGCACAGGAATCAAATTCAAGCCACCTAAGATAGATACCTGCCACAAGTGTGACTTATTTGCGATGCAATTGAAGTATGAGGCGGACGAAGATCGGAAGAAAGAAGTGCTGGAGTTGAGAAAAAAACATCTCGACGACGTGGACTCGGCATTCGAAGTGAAAGCGAAAGACAAACGCGCAGCGAAAGATTCAAATGGGTCTATGATTATGTGCTCCTTCGACTTGCAGCAATGCCTACGAACTCCTTCGCTTAGTACGTCCATCGCGTTTTATAAAAGAGCCTTGTGGACCTACAATCTGACCGTCAACAACAACACGATGTCTGAAACGACATGTTACATGTGGAATGAAACTGTTTCTAAACGAGGAAGCAACGAAATAACTTGTTGTATTTATAAGTTCCTCGGGACAGTGAGTGTGGATCGCGTCGTTCTGTTTTCCGATTCGTGCTATGGACAAAACAAAAACAAAACCATGATGGGTATGTTATCCATAAGCGTCGCGAACCACCCCACCTTGAAAATAGTTGATCACAAATTTTTAGAGCCTGGGCACACGTACATGGAATGTGACACCGATCATTCAGTGATCGAGCGAGCTAAGAAACGGACAAACAAAGAAATTCACTGACCAGACGATTGGTACCAGTTTGTACGCGATGCGAAGAGTTCCAATCCTTTCCGAGTTGTTGTCTTGGACCAGTCTGATATTTTCAGCTATGACGAACTTTACAAAGGCACTTTGGTTGTCCCAAACGCTGCCAGGAAAACGCACCTTTCAGAATCAGCGATGTAAAGTGGCTCAAATATGACAAGGAATACCCTGTCTCAAGACGACCCCTTTTTCACACTGTATCTCCGGGAAGAACCTAACGCAAAGTTAGATGATCACCTAGTTCTATGTAATCACAGTACCCTTCCAATCACTAAAGAAAAGACAAAAGATTTAGTTAGCTTGTTACCACTTTTGCGAGAGGACGTGCACTGTTTTTACGAAAATCTACCCCAAACATACAAGGCGGCTGAGGTGAATATAAATCCTGGTCTTGAGTTTCTCGATTCGTGAGGTGATTTGGACGAAAGCGCGACTACCGTTGGCGAGCAGCCGACCAGGAAAAACCAGAGGAAAAGTGTGACCAGAAAGGTAAACGCCAAGGTTACGAAATCGAACAAAAGCTCTTCAAGTTCGAGCGCGGACCGACAAAAATCCGAAAGAAAAAGGTCGTCGAAAAAAGGGCGCGAGAGAGAAGGCAGTGGTGATGAGCAGTCTGGCGAAGATGATGCACAGGATCCGGAACCGCGTCGAAAGATGCGAAAGAAAAGCGCGAGCCGCAAACCGAAAAAAACTGTGAATAGTCAACCGAACGATGAAACCCCAGTCACAAGAAAATCTGCAAGGTTGCAACAGAAAAAAAAGTAGTTGTACTCCATCAAAGCAGCCATTGAAAACTCGAAAACATAAAAAGATGTCAATTTATGATATATTCAGCCTACCATTTGTTAATATAATGTTATAAATAAATTATGTTCGAATTTGAGTTGAATTTTCTAGTTAAATTAAAAATTTCGTGGAGTTGCCTTGTTTTTCCCCAAATGGTATGGAGTTGCCTTGTTATTGCCCAAAATGCATCATTTACGCGGTTTTTGTTGTTTCTCAATAACTCGGAAATGATGTGCAATATTAAAATTTCTCTCTGATAGAATGATAGTGAATCAAAAAAACATTCCATTTTTGGGGGTCTTTCAATTTGGAGCTACCTGGTTTTTCCGCGCGACCACAGACTTCAAAAAATAAAGTTTATATTCACATTTTGAACACATAGAGATCTGACCACCTGAGTATAACACAATTAATTTGGATCTATATTTTCTTGATACACATTTTTTTCTTTACATGACAAATTTTTTATACAATCTTTTTCAACTGTTAACAAGAATAATTTTTGAAATATATTAAACTGCCATCTTTAATAACTAGGGGATCCAATCCCGGTTTCGATAAAACGGTAAACCGGTTTTACCGCCCAATTTTGATTTTAAAATTACCGGTAATTATCGAAAATTATTACCGAATTAATTTCGGTAATTTTTTTTGCTGCATCCTGTAGGAAGGAGGTTTTCCTCAAAAAGGGACGTATAGTAAAAAATTTCAAGTTGCTCTTTCTGCATGTATTATTCTACGATTTAAATTTTTAAGAGTACTGTAATATATATTTTTTTCTCTTTCCTTTTATCTCTCAATAACAAATATTATCAATAATTTGTAATATGTATTTTTTTCCTTTCTTTTTATTTCTCAATAGCAAACACAAATATTATCAATAATATATTTAATTGCATATTTGATTTGGATTGAACCTCTGATTATAAAGTATTCAAAAATCACTTTTACTCACTATTTTAAGATTAACTTCCAGGTAACCAGGTATTCTTAAACTAATCCTTACACACGAGTAATTTTGAACTAGTAAAGATCCTTAATTCAAAGTACACAATGGTCACATTTATTTGTTATTATATAATTAACTAGTCCTGACACTCAGATATTTTTAAACTAGTAAAAATTCTCAATTCAAAAGTACACATTCGTTATTATATAATTAACTAGTCCGCACCGGCCTTTTCCAAAAAAACACAAAAAACTCAAGAGGGAAATTTAACGTCAACACGAACCACACTTTCGCTAACGACCGCCACCGATCGAAGTTCAACCGCCGTAAAAAGAGAGCCACCCGCTGGTGGTGACGATTTAATCAACACCTTTTTAAAAAAGCCGCCTCGATAATAATCCACCCGTTGGTGGCGACGATTAGAACCAAACTCTAACTAAATTAACCGCCTCGATAATAAGGTGGTGACGGTTCAACCAACACTTTTTATTTTATTTTAAAATAAACCACCCGGCCGTGGTCACGGTTAAAGCCACACTCTAAGATCATTTCCACCGCCACCGAGCCACCGTGGTTCGAAAACAAAACCCAAAAAAAAACATCCATGAAAAAGTCGCAGCCTCAGTACAGCCAAAAAATGTCCGACCAGCAATTATCCATCTAAAATCTCCGGAAAGATCCCAGACGAGAATCAGACACCTTGCGCCTGATAAGACAGGTCTTGGACATTTTTCGCGTTATTTGCCTTGCCTTGGAGTCGGGAGTCGTAATACCGCAAAATGCAAGTGTGCACTTTGGCTGGGAAAATGTATGGACGGTTTCAGATGAAACCTGATACCTCTGATAAGATTTTTAAACCTTCGCACGGAGCTGGTGGCGGTTTTTTATTTTCTTTTATGTTAGATTTTATGTCATGTTTTTATTTTCCGATATTCGAATTCGACTTTAAATAAATTATCGGAAGGGGATTTTTCGTACATAACAACTCCTTGGGGGGCTCAATAAGAGCAATGCTACGGGGCAAAGCAAAGGGAGCATTGCTCGATTTTTAAAATTTTAGGAGAAATTCTTGATTGGGTTGTTTCTACTTTAGGTTATACGAACGTCTTTTAAGGGCCCGAAGGGCGTGTTTTCTCGGCATTTGGTTGTTTTTTAGGAATTGCGCTTGTAAATATGGGCTTTGAGTTTGCGCCTGAGTTAACTGGTTAAGGTCCGGTTACACGCAACGATCTGCTTGTGCATATTGACTGGCGCAAGTCAATTGGTGCAAATAAACTGATTGAACATGAATCGGTTTACAGGCAACGATTTATTTGTACAAATTGACTGGCGCAAGTCAATTGGTGCAAATAAAATGCGTGATAATGACACTAAATGACGCTAATTTGATACGATTATTATATTATATTGATTATGATAAGGTCGGAGGAGCGTCATAAAATTTCACCATTCACTCAAGGGCATGCTGAGGGTTGTAGCTGCGGCTTGAACATCGTTTAAACGCTCATGCCAAAACACCAACCTCAAGCCGATTTTCTAAGAACACATATTTTTCACAAGGCAACCTTTTTGGCTTGCGCCAGCCAAAAATTTGCGTTTACACGCAACGATTCACTTGCGCAAATTGACTGGCGCAAGGCAATTGGCACAATCAGATCGTTGCGTGTAACCGGACCTTTAGAGGCGAGTCGTGTTGCGTTTTCTGGCGGTTTTGGGGCGGCGCCCTTAAAGGGCTTTTGCTTGTAATTGGTTTTTCACTTTTGGATTTTACCCTTTTTTTTGGATACATTTTTCTTTAAATCTAACTTAGTACGTGGGCCTTCCTAATTCTTAGAACATGCATTTATTGTTTTGGCTTCTTTAAATTAAAAAAAAAAGTTTTTACTTTCTTACATTTCCTTATTCCTAGAATTACTTAAATTCTTATTATATTATATTTCTTAAATTCTTAATGTTTTAGCCTACCTTCCTGAGGGCTGTCGCCCACTTTAGGCCATTTGTAATATGTACTTTTTGGGCATGCAATATTCTTTAGTTTCTTACGTTTCTTATTCATAAAATTACTTAATTTCCTATTATTACATATTTTTAATTTTCAAAAGAAAGATGTTTGTCCATTTAAAATTCTCACATATGTATGTCTGTTTATTTTAATTAATGTAACTGTTTACTTTTTATTTAAAGACTTTCGCCCATATTTTTTTTTCTTTTCTAATCTATAGCCTACATTCCTGAGGGCTGTCGCCCACTTTAGTTTTATAATTCTTATTTCCTAGTTTTACATTATAAATATTGCTTTTTTTTTGGATTGGGATTATAGTGCTTTTTTCTTGTATAAAATAATCTATATTAAAAAAAATAATAATAAAAAAAATGGCAATGACTAAAAAATAATAAATTTCAATGAAAATATTATATGATATAAGAGGAGAGAAATAATGTGTAAATTCGAGGAAATGTTTTTTTTGAATTTCGATTCAAATTTTAATATCTAAAAAAAAATCGATTTTTCTTTTTCGCTTAAAGTTAGTAATTATTTTTTTTTTTTTTTATTTATTTTTGTTAATTAATTTAAAATACTTGCGGTGTAGTAAGTTGTTGAGATTGCTTATTGAATGGATTTTCTATTAGGATTTTTTCTATATAGCATAATAATTCTTACTTACTAATCTTTGTCTTTCCTTCCACAATAATTCTTACTTACTAATCTTTCTTTTTCCTTCCACAATAATTTTTTCAATGTTTAATAACTGTAATTACTATTTTTCTTTTTGTATTGAAAATTGATTCTTTCGTTTAATTCTTATTTACTACTCTTACTCTTTTCTTCCACAATTCTTTCTTATTTAATAACTGTAATTACTATTTTTCTTTGTTTACATATTCCTCAGAGCTTTCGCCCACTAGCTGAATAGTTCTAGGTAGCGTCAGAGAGCGAGTTCAGGAGCCCAGTTTTGAATACTGCGTATTCCATGAGATGGCTAGGTCGCTTAGCGAGTTATGTGAGGGGCCTAGTTTAGTGGCTAGTTGGTTTGTCATTTACTCGAAAAAGGGTTTCAGGCGGTTATTATGTACTACGGTCTGCTTGTTGCCTATTTTGACTTTAGTGTTCACGGGGCCGGTTATCGCTACTACGGAGTAGGGACCCCTCCAGATTGGGGAGAGTTTTCCTTTACGCTTTTCGCTTTTAATAAGTACCTGGTCACCAATATGGAATGAGTGGGGTCTCGTGGTTTGGTCGTAATGGGCTTTAGATTTCTGCTTGCTTGCTAGCAAATTTTGTCGGGCTATTGCGTATGTTTTTTGTAGTTTATATTTTAGAATGTGGTAGTAGCTTTCGTGGTTGTATAACGGTTCGGGATCTTTCTTCAGGTTGGATGGGATATCGGGTGAGAACCCATAAAGACAGTCCATTGGAGTTTGTTTGGTGCGGACACTATTATTATAGACGAACGCGGCAGTACGCAAGTATTGATCCCAGGACTTGGGGTTCTGGTCAGTGATACTGCGCAAATATTCCACTAGGGGCCGGTGGGCCCTTTCCAGCGCGCCGTTTGATTGGGGTGGTAGGCGGAGGTTTGTAGTTTTTTGATTTTCAGTAGTTTGTTTTCCTTTCTTTTAAAGACTCTAGAAAGACTAATCGAAATATATCTGAGGCAGACCATACCAACCTCTGAACTCTCTGGCACACAACATGCCTATACAAAGGGCAAATCTACTGATACTGCTCTTCACTCATTGGTCTCTACCATTGAAAAATCACTCGAAGTCAAGGAGTATACATTAGTGGCATTCCTTGA
This sequence comes from Thereva nobilitata, assembly GCA_963855945.1. NCBI lineage: Eukaryota > Metazoa > Arthropoda > Insecta > Diptera > Therevidae > Thereva > Thereva nobilitata. The sequence goes on from OY979694.1 coordinate 142,782,644, forward strand.
CATAGAGGGAGCGTTTAACAACGTACTCCCGAACGCGATCACCCTGGCCTTGACAGAACTGGGGATCGAGGCATCGCTGGTGTCTCTCATCCACCAAATGCTTACCGGCAGGATGGTGAGCTCGAGCCTAGGCGACAGCTCGGTCCGAAGGGCCGTAAACAGAGGCACCCCGCAAGGAGGAGTACTTTCCCCGCTCCTATGGGTCGTAACTATAAACCAGCTGTTGCGACGCATGGAGGCCGAGGGGCATCACGTCCTGGCGTACGCGGATGACGTTGTCATCGTCACAAAAGGAAAATTTCCTCAAGTCCTCTGTGATCTCATGGAGGCGGCGTTACAAACCATTTCAAGCTGGACTGCCACCCGCGGACTCAGCGTTAACCCAGTAAAAACGGAACTAGTCCTCTTCACAAAGAGGTATAAAACTCCACCTTTAACACCCCCACGGCTTAACAATGTTAAGCTCAAATTTAGCAATAGCGCCAAATATCTGGGAGTAATCCTAGACAAGAAACTCCTCTGGAATGAAAATACAGAAGAGCGCATTAAGAAAGCGAACATAGCGCTTTTCGCTTGCAAAAAATCCATTGGGAAGAAATGGGGCTTCTCCCCTAACATAGTACGATGGATATACAAAGCGATCGTCCGCCCAATACTCCTATACGGAGTCATAGTATGGTGGCCAACCTTGAGTAAGTCCACCGTGCTAAACAAACTACAGAAAGTACAAAGATGTGCCGAGCTATGCATAACAGGAGCACTTCGCTCCACACCTACAGATGCCCTAAATGTTATGCTATACCTCCCTCCTTTGAATCTTGTGGCAAGGGAAAGCGCAACCATCGCAGCCCTTAGAATAAAAGAATCTGGATTTTGGACCGGAATCGGGGGAAGTCACACGAAGGTGTTGAACTCTGTTATCGTCCCCACTAAAACTGACTTCTGTATACCCGAGATTACCTTCACGAGGAACTACGGAGTCCACATTCCTTCACGTCGTGAATGGAGTAACAGACCACACAGTTTTCAAGATGCCATAAACTTCTATACTGATGGCTCTAAGCTCGAGGGTCGAGTAGGAGGAGGAGTCTTTTCCCCAGAGACTGGGATTGAAGTCTCCTTCCGACTACCCGATCACTGCAGTGTATATCAAGCGGAGGTTCTAGCCATACATGAAGCTGTTCTTTTAATTAACCAGCAAGGCGATAGGAATCGGACTGTCTACATCTTTTCAGATAGTCAGGCGGCTCTGAAAGCCCTGCGCTTTTGCACAAACAGCTCTAGAACTATCTCTGAATGTCGCAGATCTCTTAACGAGATGGCTCAGCAGTTCAGGACCCTCCTCGTATGGGTGCCCGGTCACCGAAACATAGAGGGAAATTGTAAAGCTGACGAACTGGCTAGGAAAGGCACGACCGCCACTCTCCTTCCTGGAAAGGAAAGGGTTGGTATGCCTTGGGCCACCTTTAAACTCCAATGCAAACAGCACACAATGCAACAAGCAAAGAAGCATTGGAGGGATCTTAATAAATGCACCTTGGCCAAACTAACTTGGCCCTCTTATGATCTCAGGCGGACTACTTCACTAATGAGTCTCGGGAGACAAGACCTCTCAGCTATAGTGGGAGTGCTTACCGGACACTGTCTGATAGGGACGCATGCGACCCGCTTAGGTCTTGAGACCTACGATTTTTGCAGAACCTGTAAAAACCCGGACGAGGAGGAAAGTGTACTACATCTCCTCTGTCACTGCCCAGCCCTAAGCAGAAGGAGACTAACCGCATTTGGTAAACACTTGCTAAGCACGCTTGCGGAAATCTCGAACATTGGGATCTCGCAACTCAGGAGATTCATTGCTTCCTCGAGATGGTTTAGCGAAGAAATGACACTTTAACATCAGGTTTAAAGTGGGATCACTATGGCATCACAATGGGCCTACTCCTTTGGCCTAAGTGTTTGAGCTGTACACCAGCAGCTCAGCCATATCTAACCTAACCTAACCTAGTTTGCACAGGCCCTTGAATAGGCCGCTGAGAAAATTGGTGCCCTGGTCAGTCACTATGCTTTTGGGTATCCCGTAGCGGGTAATGATTTGGTCAAAGACTATTTGTGCTACTGTCTCGGCTTCGGCATTCGGAATAGCATAGCAATCTAGGAATTTACTTAGGTTATCTTGAAATGTTAAGATGTATAGGTTCCCGGAGTGGGTAGTTTCTAAAGGTTCCACTATGTCTAGGTAGACCTTGTCGAAAGGTCTTTCGGCCACGTCTGTGATTACCATCGGCATTTTAAGGGCCGGTGTGGACTTATTTGTCTGACATTTCCTGCATCTTCGAATATATTTTCCTATATCCCTAAGCATATGGCGCCACCAGTACTTCCTACGGATTCGTTTGTACGTTTTGATCACGCCTTGATGACCTCCGAAAGCGGAGTCATGATAGTCTTTCAAGATGGTGGTTATCTCTTCGGGGTCCGTGATTACCGTGATTTTGGGCCTCTGATTGGTTTCAGCCTCTTGAGGCTGCGTGGTTGGGGATTCGGGTGAATTGAGTGGTTGGTTCTCTGACTGTTTTATACCGTCGCCTTCGGGCGCGATGCCTATATCTGTTACCTCCGTTTGGGCCTCTTTTCCGGGCGTAGTAATCGGTCTTTTCACTCGTGCTTGGGCACGGGTGACTGCGTTGCATCTTTGATTGTGGCCTCTGGGGGAGGTTCCATGGGGGCGTGTACTATTGCCTTGACAGTGAAAGTTTGTTGAGCCTTAGTATCTTGGATTGAGTTGGGGCAGGGAATACGACTGAGGGCGTCGGCATTAGTATTGTACTCGCCGAGTTTGTATTCGATGTGATAGTCGTATTCAGAAAGTTTATGGTGGAAACGCACCAATCGGGTTGTAGGGTCTTTAACGTTGAAAACTCCTTTCAACGGCTTGTGATCGGTATACACTGTGAATGTGCGACCTTTTAGGTAGCACCTGAAATTCTTCACGGTCCAGACTATTGCCAAAAGCTCCTTTTCGATGGTGGAATAGTTTCACTCAGCCTTGTTCAAGGTTCGGCTGGCGTACGCGATGGGTTGGTCCTTTCCCACTTCCCCTTGCAAAAGTACGGCCCCAAGGGCTTCACTACTGGCATCTGTAGTCAGATTGAAGGGTTTGGTGAAGTCGGGGTAGATGAGTAGAGGGGGTTTGACCAGAGCTGCCTTAATTTGGTCGAAGGATTCTTGGCATCTGGGAGTCCAGGAGAATTTTACGTCCTTTCGTAGGAGGTTGGTTAGTGGCCGGACGATTTTTGAGAAGTCGGGAATAAATTTCCTGAAATAATTCGCGAGCCCGATGAAAGATTGGACCTGGCGTATAGTGCGGGTTCCGGGAATTCTTGGAAGCACGCCGTTTTCCGGGGGTCCGGGAGCGCACCTTTCTCTGAGCAGATGTGCCCTAGGTAGACTACCTCCTTACGTAGGAATTGGCAATTTGAGGTTATGCTCCCTCAGTTTGTCGAAGACTTTTCTGAGCTTCCGGTTATGGTCTTCTAGGCTCTTACCATAGATGACAATGTCATCTAGGTAGACGAAGCATTCGAGGCCTTGCAGGCCGGTGAGTACGTAGTTCATTAGTATTTGGAACGTAGCCGCGGCTCCTTTTAGCCCGAACGGCATACGTTTGAACTCGTAGTGCCCGTAATTGGTGCTGAAGGCGGTTTTATCTTGATCCCTGGGATCGACCAGAACTTGGTGATCGCCGCTGGCCAGATCAAGAGTGGTGAAGTAACGCGAGTGTCCTAGTTGGTCCAGGATCTCTTCTATGCGTGGCAATGGGTAGGCGTCGCCGATTGTTTTTTCGTTAAGCTTACGAAAATCGATGACGACACGCCACTTTTTCTCACCGTCTGCGCCTGCCTTCTTGGGAACTAATAGGAGAGGCGAGTTCCAGGGGCTTTTGCTAGGCTGTACTATATCATTTTCCAGCATTTCTTGTAGCTGGTCATTTATTATTTGCCTCTGACTTTCTGGCAAACGGTACATTTTTTGATTTATGGGTGCTTGGTCCCGGATTAAGGGTATTTCGTGTTGAATGGCGGTTGTATGCGTGAGGAGATCACCCTTTAGATGGAAAATATCGTGGTATTCGTAGCAGAGGTCGGTGATCGACTGTCTTTCTTCCGCGCTTAGGTTTTCGTCCAGATTCAATTCTTTGTTGATCTGTTCTAAGCGGGCTTCGAGGTCTTGAGGAGCCGGATATTCGTGGTTTGGAGATGAATACCGGATATGTTTAATTCTTGCCTCGGTCTTGCTCTTTGGGGTTTGCGTACCTAATCTTTTGCTTTTTTGGGGTCTGGAGGCAGGGGTGTATGGTGCCTTTGCTTGGGAAGTTGTTCCCTTCTTCTTATATGGGGGGGAGCGGTGATGGAGTTTGTTGGCCAACGTTGGGGCTCTTGTACTCACAAGCACCGGTGTTTTGGGTTAAGCCTTGGGGGCTAAACGCTTGGTCGGCGCACTTAGGGTTACATGCGGACCATATTGTTATTAAATGATTGATTAGGAATAGAGCAACTGTGTTTAAGAATGTACGAATGGCGTTTTGGCTAGGGATCTGAGAGGCATACGTTTCAGGAGCCTTGGGGGCCGAACCTTTGGTGGATTGTTTTACTACGCTTGGCCGTGGTATCGATTGAAGTGGGACTATTTCATATGTACTGGTTGGGACCAGTGTTAGGTTAAGTGCGGCTATGGGCACTGGGGTGTTGGTACTGTTGAGAATGCTTACCGGAACTGTGTTTCTCCCCTTAGGTAGCAGGCTATTTGAGAGGAATACACCGGGTTCTATTTCTTGAGACAGACAGGCCATTTCTTCCTTCAGGTTTAGCGGGACTGCGATTATTTGTCGGGTACGGCCCGGCACTCGTGTCGGCCGTCCCAACTCAATCTTAGTCCGTGTAGGTTCCATTTGAGTTTCGATTTCGTCAGTCGACCTTTGGGTTTTACAGTCAGCCTCCTTGTTAGGGGCCTTAGAGACAGTGTGCGTTTTGCCCACACTGTGCCTCACTTCGACTGCCCGTTCTTTGGGCGAATGCTCGTCGAATGTCAATGGAACGCTAAACTCTTTAGGGTTAGTTGCTGTACGAGGGAACTTCAACTTTCGATTGGGACCTTCTACATTGCAGTTCTCCAAGATGAAGTCAAATCCTAGTAGCCCGTCGTTCAGAAATTCTGGTGTATCCTCTACTACCTGGAAAGAGCCGGGGATCTTAGGGGGGAGGTCGAAATTTCCGTGAAAGCTCCCTATGGTTTCGGTAGTTCCGACTGGGGTTACAAGGGTGCATTTCTCATCGGGGTTTATTTCTACGTCCGGGTTTAATTTATTTTGTTTAATGACGCTTACCTCAGCGCCAGAATCCACTACTAATTTGACTTTGCCGTTACGGCTGATATCTAAGGGTAAGGTAACTTGTGGGATTTTGAGTCGGGGCGGCTGAGGTATACCCTTGGGTGTGAATGGACTTATTGTTGTCGGGCCAGGGGATTTTGGCTCGACGGCTCGGCGTTTCCCTGGTGACGTTCTTCCCACATCCTCTTCTGAGCGCATTCGCTCACTACGTCGCTACGGCGGCCACAAAAATCGCACTTCCTGCTTACCTGGTAAACGCGGGGGGTTCTATTGGGTGGACCGGGATTGGCTTGTCCGGAATTAGGTTGGCCGGTATTAAGTTGGCCCAATCCTGGGCGAGGGTACCTTCTACTGTCATCAGGCCTGCCCGGTGGGTTTCTGTTATTAAAATTCGCCGGGTAATTTGGAGGGTATCTATTATTAAAATTCGGCGGGTAATTTGGAGGGTAATTTTGAGGTTGTCTATTGTTGTAATTATTGTATGTGTTCTGTAATGGGGGCCCATTTCTGGCCGTAGCCTGACTACGTTCAAACTTAAATCTGCGGCACTCACTGACGTCGTGGCCATAATTTTGGCAATGTGAGCAGAGCGGGGTGTTCTTGCGCTTCATGCACTCACTGTGTGTCCCCGTCGGCGGCAAAAGGTGCAAGTTACGTTAGCGATGGAATGAGACTGTGGGGGCCTATTGAGATAGGAACTCGGTACGGCTACTCTTTCTTGTGTGAGTGGCAGGGTTTGATTAACGAAGTGTTGTACGGGTGGTTGTGCGGGCGTCGTCGATTGATAGGTGGAGTGTTGTTGTGTATTAGGTACCTGTGGGATTGTACTATTAGGGGCTGCAGCTGTTGGGTTTACGTATGAGTGGGCTTGTGTGATTCCATGTGTGGGGGCCCAACTTGTACTACATTGGGCATTGATACCTTGTGGGAGTTGGAGCCCTGTAGGCGAAACATTGGTTCCCGGTTGACTAATGGGGTACGCCGTGGGGGTTGTGTTGGGCTGCAGGTGCAAGACTGTTAATTACAGGCGTTCCATATCTAGCGCCTTCTGGATTAATGTATCTAGCGTTTGTTCTTCCAGAGTTAGGAGGTATTGGCATAGGTAGGGGTTATTGACACCGCTTTTTAAGGCGTCTTTGGCGAAATCATTCAGTTGAGCCTGTACTGTATGGGCGCTTGCGGCACCGTACTTGGTGGTGGCCGCTTCTTTGCAGGACTGTAACATCTGCTTGATTCGAGCTGTGAAGGCTATAAGGGTCTCTAAAGGGTATTGCCTTAGAGTGATTAACTTATTTACCAGTTCCTGGTAGGTTTCTCGGGGCAAATATGTTTGATTAAGTAATTTTTCAGCCTCTTCGAAGGTGGCTGGTTGTGTGGAGGCTATCAACTGGTAGGCTTCGCCTCGTAGCCTCGTGGGGTAGATTTGTAAGAAGGCTGGTTTGTCCGTGTCGCTCAGGCAATGCAGCGCTCGGTGACAACATCCTAAAAATGTCTGTAATTCTACTACTATATTGGGGGAGGGGCCGCCGGAGAAAATGGGAACTAATTCAGAGGTTAAGCGGGCGACTTTTGTATAGTCCGCCATTTTGAAGAGCTTTATATCTTTGGAGTCGGAGTCCTCTAGTATAAGCTCCTTTTCGGAGTCTGGAAATGATACGCTGACCCAATTAAGTAGGACTTCGCCCTTGCTGGGGTCCCTGTCGCTACCTGTAGAATTATCTAAATCCTGCCTACTTGGTTCTTGTGGAATTTCTACTGCCCTACCTTCTAGCGGAGTTAGCCCCGGGAATTCCTTAAAATCCTGGATCTCCTGTACGAACTTCCTAGTAGCCTCTCTAAATTGATTTATTTTGGCGAGTCTTTGCTCGCTGTTCTTGGCTACTTCTCTATGGAGGAAGTCGTACTGGGGGATTGAAGATTTTTCACCTTCCCTGGCGTGTTTAACAAATCTTCTAAATAAATTTGTAGACTTACTTGACTAGTGCCCTGTCGGATTCGCCCGCTTCGTAGCCTACTGGGCGATGGATGCCTTAAATTTGAAGTTGTGGGTGTTGACTGGGTACCTTCGGGTACCTGGGGAGCTGATGATGTTGATTGAAGAGCTGGAACTGTTGATGGTAGAGCAGGAGTGGACGTGGCGCTGATTTCGACTGCGTCTAATAGAGGTGATTCCGGAACGCTGGTGCTGCTATCGTTATGGATGTTTTCCTCAGACATATACTGGTGGGCAGGATAAAGCCCGCGTAAGTCCCTCGACAAAATTAATATGGGGGTGAGCGCGTGCCCGCCTGGAGCAGAGGCACCGTGGTTGGACACCCCCGAGCGACGATTATATTAATAAAGATTAGGGCATCGGCCTCTGACTTATTGGCCTTGCCCGAATCGATTTGATGAAAGACCAAATTGGGTTTGAATTGATGATGCAGCCCTCGTGAATGTAGGGCTGGACATCGGAGCCCTGGATGTGAATTCCTTGGGTCGGTTGTAACTATCCTCCAGTCCCACGTCGGGGGAGCGTCTGTGGTTAGATCGTCCCCTTGTTGGTCCTTAATGGACTTTATCCTGGGCAGGGATGAAGCCCACAAAAGTCCACCGGTGGCACCTTTGGGTGCGTTGCAGAGTAGAGTGGTTTCTACCACCTATAGTTTACGCCACTCTGTTCGTTGTTCGCATGGGATCCGGGGTCAACGCCTCTATTAATCTTGTGCCCTCAGACTCGGCTCAGTCTGAGTTTAGGGACAAGGGTGCCTATGTCCAGCATTCGATCAATAGTTGTAGGCTCGCTCGGATCCTACCGGCTGCGCCATTTGTAATATATATTTTTTCTCTTTCCTTTTATCTCTCAAAAACAAATATTATCAATAATTTGTAATATGTATTTTTTTCCTTTCTTTTTATTTCTCAATAGCAAACACAAATATTATCAATAATATATTTAATTGCATATTTGATTTGGACTGAACCTCTGATTATAAAGTATTCAAAAATCACTTTTACTCACTATTTTCAGATTAACTTCCAGGTAACCAGGTATTCTTAAACTAATCCTTACACACGAGTAATTTTGAACTAGTAAAGATCCTTAATTCAAAGTACACAATGGTCACATTTATTTGTTATTATATAATTAACTAGTCCTGACACTCAGATATTTTTAAACTAGTAAAAATTCTCAATTCAAAAGTACACATTCGTTATTATATAATTAACTAGTCCGCACGAAATGAACCGGCCTTTTCCAAAAAAACACAAAAAACTCAAGAGGGAAATTTAACGTCAACACGAACCACACTTTCGCTAACGACCGCCACCGATCGAAGTTCAACCGCCGTAAAAAGAGAGCCACCCGCTGGTGGTGACGATTTAATCAACACCTTTTTAAAAACGGCGTGTCTATTCGCACCAAAAATACGGGTCACACGGGTCACGGGTCGCACGGGTCGCACGGGTCACGGGTGGCACGGGTCACGGGTCGCACGGGCCACGGGTCGCACGGGCCACGGGTCGCACGGGCCACGGGTCGCACGGGCCACGGGTCGCACGGGCCACGGGTCGCACGGGTCACGGGTCGCACGGGCCACGGGTCGCACGGGCCACGGGCCACGGGTCATACGGGCACGGGTTACACGGGCCACGGGTCACACGGTCCACGGGTCACACGGGCCACGGGTCACACGGGTTTAACAAGGCTCGGGATATGGGCTATACGGGCCACGGGTTGAACAAAGCTATACGGACGGCACAGGGCCCGGGTAGTAATTTCTTCCAGAATTGGAGAAAATCTTTATCCGTGCAATCTGTGCTCTATCCGCTGTCTGTGCTGAATACGTGATTGAATATAAATTAATTTAGAATTACTACTAAGTTGGTGTAAAATAAATGTTTGTTGTTAGTTTTAGTTCAGCAATCAAACAATTATAACATCATTATAAAGGTTGTTATGGGAAAAATATTAATTAAAATCATTATAAACACAAATTCATTATAGTAAAATACTATTTTATATTTTGAAAAATATTGATACGCTATAAAAAATCTTCCTATTTTACAAGCTTTAGATTATCTGCGTTCTCTGTCTGTGGCGTCTTGCGATCGATTTTTCGACCAGTTCCCGATATCCGATGATGCCCAAATTTGGCACACACCTTTGGTCCTGAAGACAATACAATACAATGTATTCAGTTTTATGGTACATCCAATATGGCGGATACCATAAATTACGGGTTTACTTTTTCTTTAACACCCCCCGACATGGGTATCAAATGAAAGAGTATGAGTATGAGTAGAATACAGTAAGCCATGTGACGTCATTTTAAATCCAATATGGCGGCCACCACAAAATGGCGCTACCTTTTTCTTTACAACTCGCCGACACGGGTATCAAATGAAAGTATGAGTATGAGTAGAATACAGTAAGCCATGTGACGTCATTTTAAATCCAATATGGCGACCACCACAAAATGGCGCTACCTTTTCCTTTTTAACCCCCCGACATGGGTATCACATGAAAGAGTATGACGAGTTGAATACAGTGAGCTATGTGCGTCATTTTAAATCCAATATGGCGGCCTCCACAAAAAGGCGCTACCTTTTTCTTTACAACTCGCCGACATGGGTATGAAACGAAAGAGTATGACGAGTAGAATACAGTAAGCTATGTGACGTCATTTTAAATCCAATATGGCGACCACAACAAAATGGCGCTACCTTTTTCTTTACAACTCGCCGACATGGGTATCAAATGAAGGAGTATGACGAGTAGAATACAGTAAGCTATGTGACGTCATTTTAAATCCAATATGGCGGCCTCCACAAAATGCCGCTACCTTTTTCTTTACAACTCCCCGATATGGTTATCAAACGAAAGAGTATGACGAGTAGAATACAGTAAGCTATGTGACGTCATTTTAAATCCAATATGGCGGCCACCACAAAATGGCGCTACCTTTTTCTTTACAACTCCCCGACATTGGTATCACATGAAAGAGTATGACGAGTTGAATACAGTAAGCTATGTGACGACATTTTAAATCCAATATGGCGGCCACCACAAAATGGCGGATAGCGTATTTCTTTACAAGCCCCTCTAGGTGTATTAAATTTAGAATACAGGGCGTTTGGTCTGGGTTAGGAAGGAGTGCTGCTCCAGTCCCTTAATTACGCGGCTGTGAAAAACACGAAGTGAAAAAACAAAAGTTAAAATGAAAAGAGTGAAAAATAATTGATGAACATAAAATTAAAAATCAAAACAAAATTTTTTTTTACAAACAAGCTTTTATTAGATAAACTGAATACGGCAGTATGACCGCAGCTTTGCGTTTATGAAAACGCCCAAAACAACAAAAATGCAAAAAATATTATGATTTGACTGTTAAATACGAAAATCAAATAGGATACAATTTCATAAAGCGCCCCCAAGCTTTTACTTGCAGTTACATTGTTTAGAAAGGGTGAGTTCTAAAATGCATCACTGCGGTATCACTGCAGAATTCAGCTACAGACTTCCAATTGCTGAATACAACAGTGATGCATTTTCGAACTGACCCAAATATAAACCCCGGAGAAATTCGTTGGGTCTAGTTAGTTACAAGACACAAGAGAGCACAATAATGTTATTTTTGTCGGTTTCACAGCTACTAAAATCCTTCTATTCACCAGGTGCAGTGAAGGTTAGTGTCTTCGCGCTGTGTAAAGATATTAGCAGTTTTAAAGAAAATTAATTTTAAAAATTTCAACACAGTCAGGTAATATATGAAGTTTTTTTTTTACTTATAAGATTTCATGTTACAGAAATTATTAGATTTGAAGTTTTAAACAAAAAAATCAATTTATAGTTGTAATATGTCGGAAAATAAATTTCTGAACTTTCAGATAATAAAAACAACTAATAATTGAGATAGTTTGAAACAAATGAGCTTAAGTTTTTATTAAGAAAATTACAATTGTCACACTGTGTGTTATGTAACAAAATTAGGTTAGCAAAGAAATATAGCACTAACAATTTTTTTATTATTACCTTATAAGTGAATAAAAAGTCAAATTACCGTTTGTTATAGGTATTATTATTCATAGTAAAGCTTAAAATTCAACAATAAAAAAAGGGAAATTTCGGACACGCTTTTAAAAAAATAATTCTTAACTTAACAATAATTATCTACTAATTTTTTTCGATTTGGGCGCAATCCAATTGCTGATATCCTTTTTTTTTCTTTTGGTCTTCCGCGAACTGACTTCGGTTTAAGAGTAATTTCACCCAAATCATTCCCCGGGGATTTGTTGCGCTTGTGCCAACTTCCATACGATAAACAAAATCTCCTAGAAATAAAGGATTCAATATTATTTAAAAACCCTTTGAAAACAATTCATAAAATATGTAAAATGAATATAATATCACTGGAAATCTCGTGTGAATATGATGTTACCCATTTGATTAATATTGTGAACACTTTTCAAATACTTTAAAACGTGTTAATAGTGGGCATTTTCATAAACGCAGAACTGCCGCAGTACTGCAGAATTCAGCAATTGGAAGTCTGTAGCTGAATATTGCAGAATGACCGCAGTTCTGCGTTTATTAAAATAACCAGTGTCTACAATGTTAATCAAATGAGTGATGTCAGCTTTACTCTCCTGAGGTGTGTTAAATCAAACACTTCCAAAAGTGGGGATGTGCAGGATACTCTTTACATAATCGAGAGATCTTGTTCTTACCAGCCCCGATGAAGACTCCATAAAAATAATCCACGCTTTCTGCGCTCTTATGAAGTAATGAATGAAAACAGTTTTCCGTCAGAGAGTGATTTGTCTAAATGTTGGGTTTATATAGATCTAGGTAAACGTTTCAAATCTGTCCCGAGTAGAGCTCGGTCGCCAGGTACTGTGTAGATGAAGTTTTTTTTCGCCGTAAATAATATCCACTATTCGTTTTATTCATACCACAAGGTCGACCTCTCACTTTGATTGCAGCTGGCAAAATAACATTGTCCACTTCAGTGATTCCAGAATCAGTGATTTGGAGATCCTCCATCTTCGACATTACCGTGTTTTCCAGCTGTAATGAATCAGCATTAATTACCTACCTCAATTCCTTTCCGCCAAGAATCAGTCAATTTTTGTAGTACCTTCCTTTTTTTTCATACGACACACCAGTACAGAGAGAGTACGTCTTTCTGATGTTGTTGTAGCTTTTCTTATAGGTGTTTGCGTGATTATCGGATGTCTCATTAAATTGGTACCATCGTTGCACGGATTTTTTTGATTTCTTATTAATGGACGCATGTGTTTTTTATCATACTGTTTTGTCCATCTTTCATTAAAAAGTTTCTCACTAAATAGTGACATGGAGAAATATTTCCGTGTGGCAAATAGATGACGACAAGGTAACTGCATCGTTGTAAAAATCAGCATGAACATTTCTCAGTTGTCGATTCAATTGAAACTTTTTTTGTTTGTACACTGATAAAAAAATTGTCTTGATTCCAGCAATTCGATAGTCTTCGTTTCGTTGTCTTGAGTAGAAAAATTTTTCAGTCTTAACATGAGAATGCTGTCTCAGAGGAAGACACTGGAAATTCTTGAGCCAAGCAAAAGTATTTCTTCGTTCAATACTTATATTTTTCGACCAAGATATTTCTTTCTCGAACTAAGATTGTTTAATTTTTTACTCAAGAAACTAAATTCTTAATTCATCGGGCTTTTTTCGTTTACCGCACTTTCACGCTCTAAAAATGTATCACAAACTATTAAGACCGATTTTAGAACTTGAATTTTTTTCAATTATAATATCATCGGTTTCGTAATTTTTTTAACTTCAAGTCAACTTTTGTCTTCATCCAAGACAATAAAACCAAGACTATGAGTATTGCTTATCCCGAGACAATTTTGTTTTCGTTATATCCAAAACATGAGTTGCTTGGTCCAAGAAAAAATGCTTTAAGCCAAGAATTTTTTTTTATCAGTGTATAATACAACACTTTTTTTTGTTATTAATTTGGTCAAATTTTATTTCTGAATACCTTTCTAACTCTGGTACTAGTTTTTTAAATGCATAGTCAGTTAGATGTTGTACAAATAGATTTTCTTCTTGATTCGATGTTCTTGAAGTTACAGGCCTTTTCAGATATTTTAATGCTCTTTTAACATTCGTTTCTTGATTTTGTGAACAAATGTATTCGAAAAACGATTTACCGAAAGAGCAAAGAGTACCGTTATGGTCGCATATATTTTTAATATGACAATTAGTACTCTCTAGAGCGTTGTTTGTCAAGTGCCCAAAATTGCCATACTTCATACTGAACAGTGTCCACTCTTCTTTATTTGAATTCCAATTGGTATTGAAATATTGAAGCAATGATAAGGGTGCCTTCTGACTGAATACTTTATATATTTTTTTATAATCATTTATAGATGCACTGTAAACCAACTGTTGCAACAGTTCTAAAGATTTTTCTGTAATTTCACTGTCCAGCTTCATGTTTTGTACAACTCGACGAAAAGTTCTCAAAGTGTGGAACATACAAAGGTAAAATATTATGGAGGGAAAAACTTCTTTAAATGCGTTTCTTTCTATCATGTCTTTGTCTCCCATCATACATTTCATCTCTTTGCATGCTTCTTCGTTAGCTTCTTTGAATGTTGCTGCAATCCATCGATATGTAGCGGCATCCTCCGATGATACAACTGCTCCACCTACAATTTCAGATCTTCCAATGCTATTTTGCACTTGTAACAGGATAACCGGAAATCCTAGGTTCAACAGTTTGTATGTGCCATCTACAAACACGATTTCAGGCCATGCCGACATCGCCTCTTTCATATCAGACGTATAAAAATATTTGATACCCGTGTCGGCGAGTTGTAAAGAAAAAGGTAGCGCCATTTTGTGGTGGCCGCCATATTGGATTTAAAATGACGTCACATGGCTTACTGTATTCTACTCATACTCATACTCTTTCATTTGATACCCATGTCGGGGGGTGTTAAAGAAAAAGTAAACCCGCAATTTATGGTATCCGCCATATTGGATGTACCATAAAACTGAATACACTGTATTGTATTGTCTTCAGGACCAAAGGTGTGTGCCAAATTTGGGCATCATCGGATATCGGGAACTGGTCGAAAAATCTATCGCAAGACGCCACAGACAGAGAACGCAGATAATCTAAAGCTTGTAAAATAGGAAGATTTTTTATAGCGTATCAATATTTTTCAAAATATAAAATAGTATTTTACTATAATGAATTTGTGTTTATAATGATTTTAATTAATATTTTTCCCATAACAACCTTTATAATGATGTTATAATTGTTTGATTGCTGAACTAAAACTAACAACAAACATTTATTTTACACCAACTTAGTAGAAATTCAAAATTAATTTATATTCAATCACGTATTCAGCACAGACAGCGGATAGAGCACAGATTGCACGGATAAAGATTTTCTCCAATTCTGGAAGAAATTACTACCCGGGCCCTGTGCCGTCCGTATAGCTTTGTTCAACCCGTGTGACCCGTGGCCCGTATAGCCCATATCCCGAGCCTTGTTCAACCCGTGTGACCCGTGGCCCGTGCGACCCGTGGCGCGTGTGACCCGTGGCCCGTGCGACCCGTGGCCCGTGTAACCCGTGCCCGTGTGACCCATGGCCCGTGGACCCGTGGCCCGTGCGACCCGTGGCCCGTGCAACCCGTGGCCCGTGTGACCCGTGACCGTGTAACCCGTGCGACCCGTGGCCCGTGCGTCCCAAGACCCGTGCGACCCGTGACCCGTGCGACCCGTGACCCGTGTGACCCGTGACCCGTGTGACCCGTGACCCGTGTGACCCGTATTTTTGGTGCGAATAGACACGCCGTTTTAAAAAAGCCGCCTCGATAATAATCCACCCGTTGGTGGCGACGATTCGAACCAAACTCTAACTAAATTAACCGCCTCGATAATAAGGTGGTGACGGTTCAACCAACACTTTTTATTTTATTTTAAAATAAACCACCCGGCCGTGGTCACGGTTAAAGCCACACTCTAAGATCATTTCCACCGCCACCGAGCCACCGTGGTTCGAAAACAAAACCCAAAAAAAACATCCATGAAAAAGTCGCAGCCTCAGTACAGCCAAAAAATGTCCGACCAGCAATTATCCATCTAAAATCTCCGGAAAGATCCCAGACGAGAATCAGACACCTTGCGCCTGATAAGACAGGTCTTGGACATTTTTCGCGTTATTTGCCTTGCCTTGGAGTCGGGAGTCGTAATACCGCAAAATGCAAGTGTGCACTTTGGCTGGGAAAATGTATGGACGGTTTCAGATGAAACCTGATACCTCTGATAAGATTTTTAAACCTTCGCACGGAGCTGGTGGCGGTTTTTTATTTTCTTTTATGTTAGATTTTATGTCATGTTTTTATTTTCCGATATTCGAATTCGATTTTAAATAAATTATCGGAAGGGGATTTTTCGTACATAACAGTACAAATACACAGCAAAATAATTTCATTCGTTTTAAAATATTAGTTATGGAACGAGAGCAAATCGATACAAACAAAAAAACAATATATGGAGCTATTACATACGACATAAAACCGGAAAATATAGCGCGAAATCTATTGAATGCAAAAACGTGTGCATTCTCTTCTCAAAATTCAACATAATATTAATTTATTGAAAAAAGAATTGTCAGTTTTAGCAGAAGCATGACCATCTGCATCGTTGTCAGAGATTAGTAACGTAAACCCATCACCTAAAGCTGGTCCAGGCGGTGTAATAACCAACTCTTAATAAGAACTTTTTTGGAGTTTACTCCTTAAGAAACGTTTCATATATAGAGCCCGGTATGAAAAATAGATGGGGAGTAAAATCAAAGCGTTAACAAAAAAAAACCCGTTAACAAAAAAAAACCTTCTACTTGATTTTGACCCACTTCCATATAACCGATCAACTTCAAATTTTGCACATACGCATAGTTCGCCTGACAATTCAATCTGACCATTTTGTAAAAAAATCAAGATGGCGGTTCCAAAATGGCGGCCGATTTTTGCAATTGTGTTCTCCGAGCCACCGGCATGGGTATCAAAAGGCAGGGCATGACAGGTAGAATACAATTAGTTGTGTGGCGTGATTCCAAATTCAAAATGGCGGATTACTCTTTTCTTCACAACCCCCTCAATATGGGTATCAAATGAAAGGGTATGACCATTATAATACAATAATTTGTGTGACGTCAATTTAAATTTAAAATGGCGGCCACAAAAAAATGGCGGAAGACATGTAATAGACTAAAAGGTAGAACATATAACCGATAAACTTCAAATTTTTCACATATGCGTAGTTTGCTTGACCATTTTGTAAAAAAATCAAGATTGCGGTTCCAAGATGGCGGTCGATTTTTGCTTTTGTGTTCCCCGACCTGCGACATGGGTATCAAATGAAAGGGCATGACAGGTAGAATACAATTAGCAACAACAAAATGGCAGAATATGTACCTATAATAGACCAAAAAGTAGAAAACATAACCGATCAATTTCAAATTTTGCACATACGCATAGTTCGCGTGACAATGCAATCCGACCATTTTGTAAAAAAAATCAGCATGGCGGCTCCAAAATGGCGGCCTATTTTTGCAATTGTGTCTCCAATTGCGTGGAATGACGCCACACAACTTATTGTATTCCACCTGTGATGCCCTTCCAATTGATACCCATGTCGGTGAGTCGGAGAACACAATAGCAAAACCGCCATCTTGATATTTTTTACAAAATGGTCAGATTCCATTGTCACGCGAACTATGCATATGCGCAAAATTTTAAGTTGATCGGGTATATTTTCTACTTTTTAGTCTATTATGTCTTCCGCCATTTTGTGTTGGCCGCCATTTTGAATTTGGAATGACGCTACACAGCTAATCGTATTCTACCTGTCATACCGTTCCATTTGATCCCCATGTGGGCGGCCGGGGAACAAATTACAAAAATCGGGCGTCATCTTGATTTTTATACAAAATGTTCAGATTGCTTTGTCAAGCGAACTATACATATGTGCAAAATTTGAAGTTGATCGGTTATATGAAAGTTGGCCAAAATCTTAAAAAGAGACAGAGACAGAGGGAGAGTGAGAAAGTGAGAGGTTTGCCTACCCGGCTGTGCTGTGCACTCGCTTGCTCGTTTGTTAGGCTGCTCGAATCTCGATACTCGCACCACACACCGCACTCGCCTTGTCGTTTGTAGGTTGCCGGGCTGCTCGATACTCGCACGCATACACACAGCGTATCGCATTTTCTTACGTGACGATTTCTACCAAGTCACTCTACCCGCAAGCCGCGTAAAGGAACGGCGGATTACCTTTTTCTTCACAACCTCCTCAGTACGGGTATTAAATGAAATTTATGACGATTATAATACAGTAATCTGTGTGACGTCATTTTAAATCTAATATGGCGGCCACCACAAAATGGTGAAAGACATAATAGACTAAAAAGTAGAAAATTGGAGTTTATTTGAGTTATGGAAAATTTGATGCTCTTTCCAATGGGCTTGGTCCATTTCACGTCAGACATTTCTTTCACGAGATATATACGAATATGTCGAGATGTATACGGATTCGAGGGAAGCACTTGGATTCAAGAACCTCTCGCTCTAAAAGAGAAGAAACAACCATATGTTCATAGGTTTCATGCAGATCCCGGACAGAGGCGTACCGAAATTCGTTCGCGTTTGCTCCAAACATTTTCAGCCAAGTGATGTGTTCTCATTTGGATGGTTACTAAGAAACGCAATCCCCTCCCGGTTTTTGACTAAACATGGTACCGCCATTGTCCGGGATCTGAATAAATACTATGGGAGTGGTGTGCATATGTGTTGCCGAAATGCTTCCCCGATTTTAATTAATTGCGCTTCCTTCTCTTCTCTATTCTAAGTCCTCGACCTACCGACATGGGTATAAACGGAAGGGCATGACAGGTAGAATACAATTAGTTGTGTGGCGTCATTCCAAATTCAAAATAGCGTATTACCTTTTTCTTGACAACCCCCTCAGTATGGGTATGACGATTATAATACAGTAATCTCTGTGACGTCATTTTAAATCTAGTATAACGGCCACCACAAAATGGTGGAAGACATATTATAGACTAAAAAGTAGAATATAAAATTGATGTAATGTATTTTATCAAATCAATATAAATAAATATATGGGTTCATTTACTTCCTTGGCCTGTTATATATATTTTAAGTCAATCGTCTTTCAGGAGTAAACTCCAGTCTCGAGTCGGAGCTGACACGCACTTATTTTTGAAGTGAAAACTTCTTTAGGCACGTTGGGCACTTTTTGGCCTGGGGAAAAATCTAAAAACTCGCGTCACGCGCACATTTTGTGTGCCATCACGCGCACTTTTTGTGTGCCATCACGCGCACGTACCATCGCTTGAGAAAAATGTTTCCTTTGGGGGTTTTAGTTTTAATGATGTAGTATGAATTATATATTATATATTAAATATTATATATTAAATATTATATATTAAATATTATATATTGAATATTATATATTAAATATTATATATTAAATATTATATATTGAATATTATATATTTAATATTATATATTAAGTATTGTGTATTATGGACTATGTAGTGTACTACGTACTATGAGCTATGTACTAATTATTATGTATTAATTATTATGTTCTATGTGCTATGTATTATGAATTATGTAGTATGTACTATGTACTATGCACTATGTACTATGCACTATGTACTATGCACTATGTATTATGTACTATGTACTACATACTATTTACTATGTACTGTATATTATGCACTATTTACTATGTACTATATACTATATACTATGTACTATGTATTATGTTCTATGTACTATGTACAATGCATTATGTATTATATACTATGTACTATTTACTATGCACTATGTACTGTATATTATGCACTAATTACTATGTACTATATACTATGTATTATGTTCTATGTACTATGTACTATGTTCTATGTACTATGTACAATGCATTATGTATTATATACTATGTAATATTTACTATGCACTATGTACTGTATATTATGCTTATTTACTATGTACTATATACTATGTATTATGTACTATGTACTATGTACTATGTTATATGTACTATGTACAATGCATTATGTATTATATACTATGTACTATTTACTATGCACTATGTACTGTATATTATGCTTATTTACTATGTACTATATACTATGTATTATGTACTATGTACTATGTACTATGTACTATGTACTATGTACTATGTACTATGTACTATGTACTGTATATTATGCTTATTTACTATGTATTGTGTACTATGTACTATGTACTATGTACTATGTACTATGTACTATGTACTATGTACTATGTACTATGTACTATGTACTATGTACTATGTACTATGTACTATGTACTATGTACTATGTACTATGTACTATGTACTATGTGCTATGTACTATGTACTATGTACTATGTACTATGTACTATGTACTATGTACTATGTACTATGTACTATGTACTATGTACTATGTACTATGTACTATGTACTATGTTCTATGTACTATGCACAATGCATTATGTATTATATACTCTGTACTATTTACTATGTACTATGTACTGAATATTATGCTTATTTACTATGTACTATATACTATGTATTATGTACTATGTACTATGTACTATGTAATACGTACTATGTTCTATGTACTATGTACAATTCATTATGTATTATATACTATGTACTATTTACTATGCACTATGTACTGTATATTATGCTTATTTACTACTAGTAAAAAAACCCGCGTGCGTTGCAACGCCTTTAAATAAAAAAAAGTTTATGTGTGCACTGTCCGCGGTAGGAAAAAAGTATAATGAAAACAACAAAAAATATGGAAAAAATGATTTTGGATACCACACAGAAATTTAGAGTTTCCTATAAAAAATATTGTAATATTTCTTCTCGGGCGTTCTCGGATTCGTCAGGGATTATTTGGAACAATTTGTTTCTTTTTAACAACTTTAATTTCAAAACCAAACTTCTTGCACACATGTGTTCCTCCTTCCTCTTCTTGGCGGTTCAGTTAGAACAGCCGTACTATATTGAGATGTGACACTGTGTTATGTATATATTCAAGTAGGTGCCTCTGAACATGAAACTTCTCGGTGAATTGGAATTTTAGCTTTCTCTTTTCGGTTAGCCGTTACACTGCCCCCTTCTTAAACTTCACGACAATAGACGAAATTACCAGGATACAGTGTGTCAATATTCTTCCATTTGGAGCTAGGATGTGAAGATTTTTCGATTTCCCAACTCTTCAACAACCTACATACAGCTGACCGGGAAATGACACTTATTTGGCAAAACTCGTCGACCAGATTGGCCCCGAAATTTAAAATTTATAAGTTTTGATCATAAATTCTTTATTTGCAACCTTAAAATCCCCCAGATATCGATTTTCATTGGAATCGGAACACAATTGGCAAACTCATCGGCCATATTGGTGCGGCCATTTTGAATTTATAAGCTTTGATCATACATTCGTTATTTGCAACCTTAAAAACCCCAAGATATCCACTTTCATTGGAATCGGAATACAATTGGAAAATGTCATCCGCCATATTGGTGCGGCCATTTTGAATTTATAAGTTCTGATCATAAATTCGTTATTTGCTACCTCAAAAAACCCCAAATACCGATTTTCATTGGAATCGGAACACAATTGGCAAATTCGTCGGCCATATTGGCGCGGCCATTTTGAACTTATAGGTTTTGACCACAAATTCGTTATTAGCGACCTTAAAACCTCCTAGATACCAACTTTCATTGAAATCGGAGCACAATTTGCAAATTCATATTTGGGTGGCCATTTTGAATTTCGGTCATATTTCGGCGGCCATGTTGAATTTCGAAAATCGGGCTTCGAGGTGTTTCATGGCAGACCCCCACGGACCTTCATGCAAAATTTCGAAGCCCTTCGTTGACTGGTGCGCCCGCTATAGCGCACACATACATACATATGTACATACATACATACATACATACAGAAACTTTCTTTTATTAATATAGATTTCCTGATTGGAGACTTTTTTTGTAAATAACCAAAACAAAATTTTCTTTACAATGCAAACAGCCTTTTTTTTAATTGAACTACAACAGTTCTTCCTCATACAATTCTAAAACCTATTTCTACCGTTTCAACTGTTTAGGGGAATTTAAGAAATTTCTCACTTTTCAGAATGTGGCAAACTTCACGGCAATAGGGATAATGGCACTTATTTGTTTTTTTTATAAAATATTTCCTGACATGGAGACTTTTTTTGTAAACAACCGAAACAAAATTTTCTTTACAATGCAAACAGCCTTTTTTTAATTGAACTATATACAGTTCTTCCTCATGCAAATCTGAAAACCTATTTCTACCGTTTCTACTGTTTAGGGGAAATTTAAGAAATTTCCCACTTTTCAGAATGTGGCAAACTTCACGGCAATAGGGATAATGGCACTTATTTGTTTTTTAGAAAATATTTCCTGACATGAAGACTTTTTTTGTAAACAATCAAAACAAAATTTTCTTTACAATGCAAACAGCCTTTTCAGAATGTGGCAAACTTCACGGGAATAGGGATAATGGCACTTATTTGTTTTTTTTATAAAATATTTCCTGATGTGGAGACTTTTTGTTGTAAACAACCAAAACAAAATTTGCTTTACAATGCAAACAGCCTTTTTTTAATTGAACTATATACAGTTCTTCCTCATATAAATCTGAAAACCTATTTCTACCGTTTCTACTGTTTAGGGGGAATTTAAAAAATTTCCCACATTTCAGAATATGGCAAACTTCACGGGAATAAGGGGAATGGCAGTTATTTGTTTTTTATAAAATATTTCCTGATTGGAGACTTTTTTTGTAAATAACCAAAACAAAATTTTCTTTACAATGCAAACAGCTTTTTTTTAATTTAACTATATACAGTTCTTTCTCATACAAATGTGGAAACTTATTTCTACCGTTTTTACCGTTTCTATACAGGTTAGGGAAAATTTATGAAATTTCCTATATTTTAGGAACTTATTTGTTTTTTATAAAATATTTCCTGATGTGGAGATTTTTTTTTGTGAAAAACCAAAACGAAATTAACTTTACAATGGAAACAGCGTTTTTTTATTGAACTAACCGGGAAATTACACTTATTTGGCAAAATTCGTAATGTATAAGTTAAAAACCCCCAGATACCGCTTTTTATTGGAATCGGAATACAATTGGCAAACTCATCGGCCATATTGGTGCTGCCATTTTGAGTTTATAAGTTTTGATTATAAATTCGTTATTTGCAACCTTAAAAACCCCTAGATATTCACTTTCATTGGAATCCGAATACAATCGGAAAAATTCGTCCGCCATTTTGAATTTATAAGTTCTGATCTAAAATTCTTTATTTGCTACCTTAAAAAACCCCAGATACCGATTTTCATTGGAATCGGAACACAATTGGCAAATTCGTCGGCCATTTTGAATTTATAAGTTTTGTTTAAACATTCGTTATTTACTACCTCAGAAAAGCCCAGATACCGATTTTCATTGTAATCGGAATACAATTGGCAAATTCGTCAGCCATATTGGCGCGGCCATTTTGAATTTATAAGGTCCGATCAAACATTCGCTATTTGCTACCTCAAAAAACCCCAGATACCGATTTTCATTGGAATCGGATCACAATTGGCAAATTCGTCGGCCATATTGGCGCGGCCATTTTGAATTTATAAGTTTTGACCACAAATTCGTTATTAGCGACCTTAAAAACCCCTAGATACCAACTTTCATTGAAATCGGAACACAATTTGCGAATTCATATTTGGGTAGCCATTTTGAATTTCGGTCATTTTTCAGCGGCCATTTTGAATTTCGAAAATCGGGCTTCGAGGTGTTTCAGGGAAGACCCCAACGGACTTTCGTGCAAAATTTCAAAGCTCTGCGATGACTGGTGCGCCCGCTACAGCGCACACATACATACATACGTACATACATACATACGTACATACATACAGAAACTTTCTTTTATTAATATAGAAGATGTACTATATACTATGTATTATGTACTATGTACTATGTACTATGTTATATGTACTATATACAATGCAGTATGTATTATATACTATGTACTATTTACTATGCACTATGTACTGTATATTATGCTTATTTACTATGTACTATATACTATGTATTGTGTACTATGTACTATGTACTATGTACTATGTACTATGTACTATGTACTATGTACTATGTACTATGTACTATGTACTGTATATTATGCTTATTTACTATGTACTATATACTATGTATTGTGTACTATGTACTATGTACTATGTACTATGTACTATATACTATGTGCTATGTACTATGTTCTATGTACTACGTACAATGCATTATGTATTATATACTCTGTACTATTTACTATGTACTATGTACTGAATATTATGCTTATTTACTATGTACTATATACTATGTATTATGTACTATGTACTATGTACTATGTAATACGTACTATGTTCTATGTACTATGTACAATTCATTATGTATTATATACTATGTACTATTTACTATGCACTATGTACTGTATATTATGCTTATTTACTATGTACTATATACTATGTATTGTGTACTATGTACTAGGTACTATGTTCTATGTACTATGTATAATGCATTATGTATTATATACTATGTACCATTTACTATGTACTATGTACTATTTACAATGTATGCACTATGTACTATCCACTACGAACTATGGCCATAGAAATCCACACATTTGAAAATTAGTATGTGGGTATAAAGTTTAATCGTGCATTTCCGAAGCTTGGTTTAGCCTTCCACGCGACTCATCGGATACCAAAAATGTATGTACATCGTTCATTATATTTATAGGAAGTGAGTAACTTCTTTTGACTGCATTAAATTAGTTATCCTTATCCTATTGTAATATTAAGATTGATTTGGAAATATAGACTGGCCGGCCATAGAAGTTTTCACTTCCAACGTGTGGTCCTACGCACACTCATATTTTTTGCCTTTGGAAAAAAAATGTTGAAACCCATCTTAGATTTTACATGGTTTCCTATAAAAAATCGTAAATCGTGCCTTCCGTCGTGTTGGTGTATTTAATTTTCAACACCCTAAAACAAATTTACGTATCCAAAAGCTATGCGGCCGAGATTGCGGGTGAAAGCTAGTTTTTAGAAATATTATTCAACATCGCATCAGCGATTTAGAAAACATTTAGCTCGTTCTAAACAAAATTAACTCGTTCTTAAAAATACAAAAACAATGAAACAATTCTTCAACAGGGAGTGCTCAAAAGGGTAGCTTCCGTGGATGCTAGGGAGTCGATTATTTTTAAACAAATTATTTAACATCGTATGGTAGCACTCTTTGTTAGATTTAAATCCTTCCGCCAAATGCGTCACGTCACATTAATTTATTAGTATACTTGGTTAGAGTATCACTTTATCCCCTAAAGCTGCTCGCACACTGGATAAGAATTTGTACGAATTTGCCCGAAATTTGATGAAATCGATACAATTTCGTCAGAATTCGCACAAATTCGTACAAATTCTAATACAGTGTGCCAGCAGCCTTACTCTTTTGAGTGATTTTTTTTATTGTAGCTAGCATTGAGGTGGTGACATTTATAACATTACTTTAGTTTTTTTCATTCTTCTTTTAAAATCTGAATAAATTCATTCCTGTTCAAGTATATTTTAACACAATTAACAAATAAACAAACATGCAACGCGTCCCAAAGCCCCTACTTATTTTTAAAAAAAGATTCCTTTCTAGGGGGTGAGTTAGAGCAATTTTTTTTGTTCTTTCCTAAGATCTCTCTTAAAGAGTGCACAAATTTGCAGCGGGTTCTAAAGCCTCTAACTATTTTGTCAAAAATAATCAAATCTAGGGGAAGAGCTAGGGGTGGCTTCCGGGGATGTTATGAACTTGAGATTTTTTGTGTTATTTCTTAAGCCCACTCTTAACATGTGCACAAATTTGCAGCTGGTTCTAAAGCCTGGAACTATTTTTTCAAAAATAATAACATTTAGGGGGTGAGTTAGGGGTGGCTTCCGGGGATGTTATGGACTTGAGATTTTTTGTGCTATTTCTTAACCCCACTCTTAACATGTGCACAAATTTGCAGCTGGTTCTAAAGCCTCTAACTGTACTTTCAAAAATAATCATTTTAGGGGGTGAGTTAGGGGTGGCTTCCGGGGATGTTATGGACTTGAGATTTTTTGTGCCACACTTAACCCCACTCTTAACAAGTGCACAAATTTGCAGCTGGTTCTAAAGCCTCTAACTGTATTTACAAAAATAATCATTTTTAGGGGGTGAGTTAGGGGTAGGTTGATAATTCGGGGTTAATAATTTAGGGGGGATAATTTTCGAAACCTCCAATGTCTGCCTGTTATCAAAAATTAATTATTTACTCGTTTTTTAACGTGAAAACCCCAGATTTAAAATTTAATTTTTTTTCGGAAATCGTTCATTTGAACGTTCGGAACTTCAGGCACATAAAAATTCTTCAATCATACAATGCAGACTTTAGGCCTTGTTCAAATGAACACCTTGCCAACTTACTTTAATGCGACGAACCCATCTCTACTTGATGCCTTCCTTTGTTGCGAACCTAGTATGATTCTCTTTCAAAATCAAATATCTCCTCTAAGTTATTTGGACCACGACATCCTATTTGTTAATTACAATTTTCGTGTTGACGCAATTACCAGTAAAACTATAGTGTCTCGTGATATTAAAAATATTAACCGCGATCGGCTCCTGGATCACTGTTAATTGCTTCCCTGGGATAATATTTTTACAGAAGACATAGATGATAAAGTTGCTATCTTTACCGTCCAGTTATATTGATGAATTAGCAGCCCCGCGTACTAAGGACCTGAGTGATAAGTCTAAACCGTGGTTCTGTACTAAATTAAATCACTTATCGCCGAAAAGGAGTATATCATCGTTTCTGAGTGAGTTGGTATGTTGTATGTTGTCTATTCTTGCTAGACTTCTCCAAAGATTTTGATAACGTCAATCACTTCGTCCTTTTACGCAAAATCTCTACACAATTTCGATTTTCTTCTTCTGGCCTTACGCTCATGTATAGCTTTTAGCTGCTCGTTCACAACTGGTGAAGATTTCCCATTTATTTTCCTCCCCTGTCAAGTTTTTTGCTGGCCCTCCTCAAGGATCTATCTTAGGCCCTCTACTATTTAGTATATATAAATGATCTTCCACTAATAGTAAAGCATTCTTACGTACCTACATATGTATGCTGATGATGTACAACTCTATTTTAGTGATACTAAAAATCAATTTGAGTAAACTCTCAGAAGATTTGCATAACATAACTCATTGGTCCTCCTTAAATTCACTAAAACTTAACCCATTTAAATCTCAATGCATCATCTTATCCAATTCATCAACCGACCTCTCTCAAATTACCTTAAATGGGACCCTTGTCGCCTGCGTTAACCGGGTCAAAAATGTCGGTATTGTCTTGAACAGGAATATGACGTATTGTGACCACATTAGCTTTATTCTGGGTAAAGTTTAAAGTATTCAAAGGTGGCTTCGTATTCATCGTAGTCTCTTGTCACAAGCTGTTCGTATTAAGTTGGTTAAAGCTATACTCTTGCCGCACACAATGCATAGCCTCTGTGTCTTCCCTTCGTTAGATTCATCCTTTAACCGTAAGTTAGAAATAGCCTTTAACGACTGCATACATTTCGCCTCACCAGCACTCAGTTTTTGGATGTTTCTTAAGTGACAACCGAGATTTTAGAGTCTTGTGCTACTACCATAATATCATCAACAATCGAAAACCCTCCTGTCTAAACGAGTTTATCCAGTCCTCACAATCCTGCAGAAATAATACTTTCGCCATCTATCCCGATTCTGCGAGATTGT
This sequence comes from Thereva nobilitata, assembly GCA_963855945.1. NCBI lineage: Eukaryota > Metazoa > Arthropoda > Insecta > Diptera > Therevidae > Thereva > Thereva nobilitata. Next base: position 142,809,999 of record OY979694.1, read on the forward strand.
TCACGTATCTCAATTGTGGAACTCCATTCTTGTTGAAATGGATTGAATCAGTGTGTACTTTCACAAAGCGTCTTTTTAAATTTATTTCTGGCAGGACAAACTGAAGCACGTGTTCGTGTATCACTAAGGAATATCGTTTTTTGTTTATTAGTTTTTATATTTGTCTTTATGAAATCACATTTAAAATTTTATTTGGAAAAAACCCAATTCTATTTGACAGTAGAAGTGACTTAAAACTACTACTGAGTATCTTCGCGTGAACATGGTCAATGTTGTCTATCCAAGCAAAATTTTCACCCAAATTAATAAAGCTTATAATAAAATATTTTCATTATTCGTAAGTTAAATGTTTTATTATAAAAAGTATCACTATAAAGCAAAAAAGGGCGCCATATCGGACTGGGCCTAGAGCGCAGTCGAGCTTAAATCCGCCACTGGGACGAGAATCTTATTAGCAGAGGCCGCAACAACTGGGAGATCCTGGATGGAGCAGAGAGCTGTCGCACAAAACAGAGTCCGCTGGAGGACAACTGTTCCGGCCCTATGCCTCACGAGGGATTAAAGGAGTAGAAGAATTAAACAACAATAATTAAGATGCTAGGATATTTTTACGAATAATAATATAACTAGTAGTATCGATGATATATTGAAGTGTGGGAGAAATACTTTCGAAACTTTTTAAAGAAAATATTACTTTAATAAAGGAAGAGACAGGCAATCAAAATATAGATAACCCGGAAAAGGATGAGCCAGAGCCGGAAAAGCGACTTTATAAAGTAGAGGTGGGAATAGCGGAAATGGGTTTCACGAAGCGCTGACTTTCGACAAAAGAGTGTAAAACACAAGAAAGATTATGAGCTGGCAATTTACTTTTTTTCCAAAATTAGAAAACTTGGAAGCAATTTTGATGTTAAAATTTCCATTGGTACTTTTCGACATAAGCTTAGGTAAAAAAGTAATAAAAAAGTACCAAGTAAAGCTAATTTACTCCAATAAGACATTTTTGTAAAAATATCAAGATGGCGGTACGAAGATGGCGGCCGAATTTTGCAATTGTGTTTCCCGGTCTCCGGTATGGGTATCAAATGAAAGGATATGACAAATAGAATACAATAAGCTGTGTGGCGTCATTTCAAATTCAAAATGGCGGCCAACACAAAATAGCGGATTACCTTTTTCTATTACAAGCTAGTCGGTATGGGTATCAAATGAAAGGGTATGACAAGTAGAATACTACTATACAGCCTACCTTCCGAAATGTAAAAAAGCGAAAAGTTCCAATGTTATTAAAATAAGATAGGTAAAGAGTCCCACGCTTTTTAACATTTCGAAAGGTAGGTTGTTCCCATATACTAGCTGGAACAAAAAAAAACTTTACATTCGAAATTATTTTTTACTTTTTAGTTCATTTTAAAATAAAAGCGAATTTTCTAGTTTTTTTAAACTGTATATTTTATTCTCTACTGCAGTCACTGAAAGTTGCTGGACTCGATCTGATAAAGCCATGCTTCTCCAACGGACAGCTGTATGTATGTGGGATGTTGAAGAGTTGGCAAAGCCGAAAATCTTCACATCTTAGTTCCAAATGCCAGAACATTAAATATAGTTTACCCTGAAGCTCTTTGAAGAAATACCGTAATATTCAGTGCCACGGCTGGCATATGTGCAGGATGTGCAACTGCACAGGGCCCCTCGTGTTTAGGGCCCCGCGAGCGTAGCTAGCGAAAAAAATGTGTGGGAATAAAAATCATTTGAATTCATAATTTGCATTTTTACTTCATTGAATGGGCCACAGAAATGAGTATGGGCCACACAAATCAGTATATGGGCCTTAATTCTGTCGCACGGACGGCTCCCTATGTAGGAAATAGCGCGAGCGAAGCGAACGAAAATTTTTTTGGACTCTCTGGGGCCCCTCGCTGAGTTTTTGCACAGGGCCTCCAATTGTCTGACCGCTGCACTGGTAACATCTGTTGCATATCTGATTTATATGCTCGACATTTTTTTTTGCTCCTTCTGTTTGTCTCAAGCCGAAATGAAAAAATGAGAGGAAATGTGTGTGTAATGTATTTATTAGATATTTTTAGGGGCACCAAATTGTGCATTTTTGGGCTGCACGGTGGGTACCAAATTTGCAAAATTAATTACTTTTTTGGCGCATTTTTTGGGAAAAACAATTTGGAGGGGAGTAGAGCCCCGTGAGTGAAGTCCTGCACAGGGTGTCTAAACCCCGGCATAGTAAAATCTAATCTGAATATGTTTGGCTAGGTGTCTGTGGTTCACCTAGTACCCAATTTTTCATCATCATCGTAAGTACCTCCACAGCCTGTTATTGGCCTTGGATTCCTGCAACATCCTGCTCCAGAACTGTCTGTCCTTGGCTTGAAGTCTCCAATTTCTTATACCTAGGGTTCGTAGATCTTCTTCTACGCTATCTGTATATCTCTTTTTTGGACGTCCCGTGCCTCTGTCCCTTGTTCAAAATCCCTGGTCCCTTGTTCAAAATAATTTTTGTTATGCTGTCATCACTGCTACGTTCAACCTGTGCTGCCCATCGAATTCTGTTAATTTTTATAGTTTTTATGTTTTTTGGATTCTTATACAACTGATACAGTTCGTGATTGTATCTTCTCCTCCAAACACCGTGTTCGTTGATTCCTCCATATATTGTGGGCAGCATTTTTCTTTCAAAGCACTCCAGAAGGTGTTCTTCGTTACTTCTTAATGCCCAGGTTTCGGATCCATACAGTAGTATTGGCCTTATAAGGGTTCTGTATAGTTTAACTTTAGTCCTGCTTGATATGTTGTAGCATCTATTTCCAAGCGCCAATCTCCTTATGACTTCTGCCCTCGTGTCGTTATCTTTTGAGATTAGCGTCCCTAAGTATATAAATTCTTTTACACCTTCGATGTTATATGTATCAATTGTCATATTCTGGCGATCATTCCGTCTTTTAGAGATGCACATATATTTCGTTTTCTCTTTATTAATTGCTAGACCGAATTTCTTTGCAGCTCTAGCGATATGAAGTTTTCTTTCATTGCTATGGCGGATCTGGCTAGTATTACGATGTCGCCAGCGTATGCCAATATTTGTACCGACTTGTTGCAAAATACTGTTGAGGTGCCCGCATAACCTCATAGAATATAACTTTACATACACTTTGATTCACATTATAGTAATAATTATAATTTAAGGTAGTTTATATAGAAAACTAGATTGTATTCAAATGATGAGTGTTGAGATGGTGTAGTTTAGGGAGATTGCCTTCCAATTCATGGAGCTGCTTCTTAATCCTTGATATTTCTTCCAGATGTGGAACGTAATGGCGTGTCTGGAAAACCGCTGGAGTTAATTGACCTGATTGTAGTTTCTCGGTTATATTACTGGCTGGGAGAACTGCTTTGTTTGTTGTTGAAAATAGGTTTTTCCGACCTTGCAGCGTTAGAAGTGGTTGATTGACTACACAACCATCTTGCAGACTTAGTAAGCCACTATTTTCAATGTCTAGTTGAGTCATAACCTCCCCACATACCACGTTGATAGGTTAATGAAAATATCCACTGGTTTCCTGATTGCAGTTGAATCCAATGAGGACCATCTTCTACTGTAACTATCCGACATGACGAAGACTGCTTTGCCTGATTGAGAAAGGTAACCTCACATTGGCAAATGGTTGATCCTAGTTTATATAATGGATGGTTCTGCTTGCATGAATATTGATTATTCGTTGTCAATATGCAGGATGCTAACTCATGTTCTGTCAGTGGGTAGTAGTGGTCACGGTGAAGATTCATCATTAGATAGGGATATGTCGGCTGTATGGCAGCAAATGTATTGTTGAGTGGCACTGGGACCGGAAGAATGTGGAGAAGTTCAAAGTTGTCAGCCGCTGCCAGTGGAATTGTGATTCTGAAAATGGCATGACGGGTGCGAATTCTGCCCTTTATAGATAACAGATTGTAATATTGGAGAATGTCGTCTGATGGGGCAAGTAACTTTAGAGAAGATGGAAGATGTTTTTTAATGTTTCCTATTTCCCTTTCGAGTTGGTCTGGGAGAATTAACTGAGGGCTTAATTTTCCATGTTGAGCATTGACTATTACATCAGCTATGGTATCTTGAATTCGATGGAGATTTGAAGCAAGAAAAGAAGCCTGAATAGCAATATTTGTGAATGTCTGCAACATGTTTTGCTGGTGATTTTCCTGTCTTATTCCATTTATACTATTAGTCACCTTTGCTATTTGATCCTTTAATTGATTCAAGTGCGCACTTATTTCCTGCTCATCTCTCGTGATGACGTTCAGTGTGGCATCTAGTCTGGTTTTTTAGTAGATCCTGAAGTTGTTATTCATTTTGCTCTATGTTTTCAATGGTCTTCGACATCTCGTCTGCATAGGTGGAATCTAGCACTCCAAATAGCGCGTTCGCCAAATTCCCTATTATGTTAACTGCGCCTCTTTTTGATCTGCTAGGATTAGTATCTTTGAGAAGATATTTGTTGATTGTTTCGAGCTCGTTAATATGATGTGCGAATTGAATTGAAGTGTGACTGCAAGCGTCAGTATTTTCCACCAAGTTACAAACTGCTTCCAAATCCTGATGATGGTGCTGAAGTAGTTGAACGTCTCTCCAATAGGATTCCATGTCATAATATACCACTAAGTTCCATTCACTTGCAATTATATTGGCTGGTCCTAGGTGTTCAAAATATATTCCAGGTTGATTCTCAAATTTTGTTGTGTTTACAGGTGAGCAAGGGACGCCGGGAATAAATAGGCAGGTGAGGAGTAATGAGACAATGGCTGATCCCATTGAGATTTTTCTTCTTTTGGAATGTTGATTTTGTTCTTGGGACAGTTGCTGTTGGTTTGTTGAGCTTGTTGATGCTTTTGGTGATCCTGATCCGGTTGGCGGTTCTTCCTCTGTAATTTCCAACTCATTGTTTTCGTCTTCTAGCTTTTCAATCGGAAGTGGCGCTAATTTATGGATGGGACGACGAAAAGTCCCAGTGGATGTTTTAACGGCAGCCACACGAATCAGTCCATCATCTCCTGAGAAGGTTTCAACTATTCGCCCTAATGTCCATTTGAGTGGAGGAGTGTTCTCCTCTTTAATGATTACCATAGTTCCACGTTCAATGTTTTGAGCTGGGTGTTTCCACTTCGATCTTAGCTGGAGGTGGTTTAAGTATTCTTTGTGCCATCGCCGCCAAAATTCATTCTTCAATTTTGTGACTAACTTCCATCTTCTGACTAGTGTAGCTTTTTCGGGCTCTAAATGCGCGTTAATTGGCGCAGTCAGCGGTTCACCAATCAAAAAATGGCTTGGTGTGAGGGCAGTTAGATCCTTGGGATCATCCGAAATTGGGGTAATGGGTCTTGAGTTGAGTATAGCTTCGACCTCGGTCACCACTGTCTCCATTTCTTCATATGTCATGGAAGCTGCGGCCAGTGCGGGTTGTAGTAAGTGTTTGGCTGACTTCACTGCAGCTTCCCAAAGACCACCAAAAAGGGGTGCCCTCGGAGGTATCAAGTGGAAATCAGTACCTTTCGAACTGCAGGTTGTGGAGCAGCTTTTGAGGCAAGAAGTTGTCTGACCTCCTCAAGCTCTCTCTTAGCAACAACAAAGTTGGTGGCATTATCGCAATAGATTTGGCGACAATGTCCTCTTCTTGAAGTAAAGCGCTTAAGAGCCCCTATAAATCCTTCAGATGTAAGGTCACTTACAATTTCTAAGTGTACTGCCTTAGTAGCGAAGCAGCAAAACACTGCAATGTATGCCTTATGGGGACGTTTTCCCCGTAATTTATAATGGACCCATATTGGCCCACAGAAGTCCACTCCAGAGTTTATGAAGGGCCTTGACTGCTGGATGCGAGCTGCTGGAAGATTTCCCATTAGTTGATTGAGGGTCTTAGGTTTCACTCTTGAGCAGAAAACACAATGCTGTACTATCGATCTTGATAGTGTTTTTCCTTTTACGGGCCAATAGGTTTGCCTTGCCATTGATAATAATGCCTGTGGACCAAGATGATGATTGTCCCTATGGAGCTCTGTCATTATCACCTTCGTTAATGGGTGTGTATACGGTAATAAAATGGGATGTTTGGAATCGAACTGCAGATTGGAGGCTTGAAGGCGACCACCAACCCTTATAAGACCATCTTGGTCAAGAAAAGGCGTTAAACTACCAATTGGGCTAGTTCTCGACACTTCGTGATAACGCTGTAAATGTAGAGCGTCATCCTTGAATTCCTGCAACTGCATGTGGTTCAAAATTATTGTTCTTGGGTCATGTAATTCCGTAGCTTCAAGCCTTTCTGAGCATGCCTTGCGGTTACCGACAATATACTTAAACCTTCTGACGTAGGCTATAATTCGTACTAGCCTTTTAAATGAATTCCTATGGTCTATGGTGTCTATGATATGTTCATTTGTAGTGGTTGCCATTACAACCTTTCTACTTTCTTGTGTGCATTCGGTCTTTTGCTGGAATAGCGGTGGCCAGACTGATTCTGCTCCATGAAGATAAAATGGGCCTTGAAACCAGAAAGCGTTAGATTGTAAGTTGTCTGGTGAAAGACCTCTAGAAATGAGATCTGCTGGATTCTGTTTAGACGAAACGTGTCGCCACTGGGTCGGCTTGGATTGTCGCTGAATGCTGGAAACTCTGTTTGTCACGAAGGTGTGGAAGGATGATGACTTCGAATGGATCCATGACAGTGCAATTTCTGAGTCAGACCAGAAATAGATGTTCTCTCTTAACAGCTGAAGATCTTTCCGGATTCTATCTGCAAGCTCGGATCCCAGCTTGGCAGCACATAATTCAAGCCGAGGTAAGGTGTGTTGCTTGAGTGGTGCTACTTTTGACTTGGCACATAGTAATTGTACAGTTATGAGTTTTGATTTGTACACTCCTCGAAGGTATGCAGCTGCCCCGAAAGCCTTTTCTGAGGCGTCAGTGAAAATGTGAAGTTGTATCCTCTCTGGAATATTGTGCGAAAATATGTGCCTTGGTATTGAGATCTCATTGACAAGATCAAGTTCCTTCTTAAAGTTGGTCCAGAAAGTGTGGTGTTCCTGGGGTAGTGCAGCATCCCAATCTAGCTTTATGGACCATAAGGTTTGTGAGAATATTTTTGCCTAGATTACAACTGGACTCATTAGGCTAATGGATCAAATAGATGTGCAATGTCGGACGCCACAGTACGCTTTGTGACCTTCTTGTGATCCATTATTTAGATCTAACTGTATTTCTTGTTGATCATACGGAATCCCTTGTAGGAGCTGTGGATGATTTGAACACCATTTTCTGAGCATGAATCCTCCTTCCTTTAACAGGGATTCTATCTGACATCGTGTTTCAATTGCCTCACTTAGTTTATCTGACCCAGCTAACACATCATCCACATAACAATTTCTCTTTACTACCTTTAGTGCTAGTGGGTACGCTTCAGCTCGGTCTTCAGCCAGATGTTGTAGGCATTTAACAGCTAAATAAGGTGCACATGCTGTGGCGTAGGTTACGGTCGTAAGTTTGTAACATTTCAGCTTTTCGACAGGACTATCACGCCACCATATTCGTTGAAGGTTTTGATCTCGATCGTCAACTTGAATTTGGCGGTACATTTTTTCTATATCCGCTGTAAATGTGTACCTGGGCAGCCGGAAACATAATAGTATTCAAAATACATCGTCTTGGATGACCGGTCCGGTGTGAAGAATGTCGTTCAATGATTTTCCGGAGGAGGTGCGAGCGGAGCCGTCGAATACCACCCGGACCTTTGTTGTAGTGCTTTCTGGTTTTACAACTGCATGATGTGGTAAGAAGAAGTAAGGCCTCCTGATGTTATTGAAGTTCACCAACTCCATGTGTCCCAAAGCTTCATATTCGTGAATGAATGAAGCGTATTGCTCTCTTAATTCAGGATTAGCACTAAGTCTGCGTTCCACGGATAGGAATCTCTTATATGCCACGTCCTTTGATTCTCCCAATGATTCTTCATCTTCCAACATTGGCAATCGAACTTGAAATCGACCATTGCTATCTCTTTGATGAGTTTGATGAAAGTGATCCTCACACTGCTGTTCAGTTGAAGTGAAGTTCGCATTTCTACCTTCAACATCCTCGAGTTGCCAGAATTTTTGGATTTGATTGCTAAGGTGCTCCTCTTCTGAGCAGATGGCGCATATAGAATGGCTTTGTGACAATGCTGCACTTTTCCCCCAACTATCCAGCCAAAGACGGCGTTCTGCAATATGGGCAGCTCAGTTCCTAATTTAATTTGTCCGATCGATAATAATGAGTGATATAACTCTGCTCCGATGAGAATGTCGATTGGGCCCGGCTTGTTGAAAAACGGGTCAGCTAGAGGTATGTTCTTTGGAATTGGCCATTCGTTACTGTTTATTAATCGGGATGGCTGTGGTGACACTATTTCAGGCAGGATGTTTACTATCATGTCTGTTTTGAAACCATTAATTCTGGATTGAACTGTAACAGTGGATTGTCCTTTTGTTTTATGCTTTATCTGACAAACTCCTTCGAAGTTAAGGAGTCCAACTTGACTCCTCAGTTGGAGTTTCTTCGCCAATTCCTCTGTCACAAAGTTGAGTTGCGACCCTGAGTCAAGGACCGCTCGACACTGAAATTCGGTCCCTTCTTGGTTTACTAATTTGACAAGGGCTGTACTAAGGATCACATATCCCTTGTTTTGTTGAGTTGTTTTGGCTGCAAGCGTAGCTGAATCTGCTGTGGATTCACTTTTGTCTACTGACGGCATGGTCGTTGTTGAGAGGTGTGTGGCTGCTGGTTTTTTGGCTTGGCTGGTGTCAGGGTGCCAACGGGCTCGTTGTGGATCTGTATGAAGAAGTGTGTTGTGTTTAAGTGAACACTTTCTGCAACTGCCGGAGGCACAATTGATGTAATTGTGTCCTGGTTTGAAACAGTTCATACACAATTGAGCACCTTTTACGATTGCTCGACGATCTTGTGATGATAGTTTTAAGAATCGTTCGCAGTTGTATAATGTATGTTGTCCCTTGCAGTGGGGACACCTCTGGCTGAGCGAAGTAGTTAATGATAAAGCCTTTGATGCTGTATGCCTCCTTGGAGTTTCCTCGGATGTCTTCGGTCTTCCTCCAACAGCTTCCAGTGACTGGAACCGAGTTTCTAAGAACTTAAGAAATTCTGTCATAGAAGGTAATGACCTAGGCTCGGAAAGGGATTGTTCCCATAACGTGTGTGTGCTTCTATCTAATTTCTTTATTAGGATGTGCAACAGCAGTGCATCCCATTGCGAAGTTTTATGGATAGATTCTGTAAGCCCAATAGACACTCTTGGGTTGTATCATGGATTGCCTTGATGGCTGAAGCACTCTCCACACTGTTAACTGGCTGTGATAGGAGTTTGTTGATCAATGCATTAACTAGTAACCTCTGGTTTTCATAGCGTTCGTTAATGACTCTCCATGCTGCTTGGTAGTTGCTATCGGAAGTTGTAAAGTGGCGTATTAGTTTCTCAGCCTCTTCTTGAAGGCTGTTTTTTAAATACCACAGTTTATGGCAGTCAGCGATGTTTCGTTTGTGAACCAGTTCGCTTTATAAATCACGGAACTGACGCCACTTGAGATAATCTCCTTCAAATCTGGGTAACGTCACTTTCGGTAATTTTACAGCTGATTCTCGACTGCTGCCTTGATCCGGAGTTGGTCCTGATTCCAAAGATTGCTGTTTGCAGGAGTCCTTGCCTTCGTACAAGTAGAGTAAGTGTTGTTGTACTCGCCTTTCTAAATCAAAGAACCAGTCTGCATTTTCTTCATCACTTGCGATTTCTGCAGCCTGTTCCCAAATGTTGTATTGTAGTTGCTGCAGTTCCTTCCATTGACGTTCTATCATCTCGATTTTAAACTGATAGAATCGACGTGTCTGCACGCTTCTTCCTGGGAGCTCGCCCTGTAGAGTGTTTTCCAATGACCTAGTCATCAATCTCGCTCTATTTATCAATGTGGAATGCATAGTTTGTGCTGCTTTCGCCTTGATATTGGTTGTTCGTTTAGGAATAGCCCCTGTGGCCTTTGGAAGGATTTGATTAATCGTATTGGTTGTGGGCAGCTTGTTACCAGTTTCTCCTTCTTCACTGAGTATGGGTTGATTAGTGGCCTCGTCTTGAGCTGTTGTTGTGGGAATATTGGGTTGAGGAGTCCTCTGATGTTCTCCCATAGCTGCGGGGTCATCACTGATCTCCGATGAGATCTGTTCAGCTGCTAATTGTGTGCTCATGTTAACGCACGCCTTGTCGAATCCAGCCTTTATTTGCTGGTAATATCCTTGGACAAGGTATGGATGATCGAGATGATCATCGTATTTTTGATGTATGACGTTATTTGTTGTCTCAAACTTATTCCACAGCTGATATAACGAGTCTAAATTGTTTTGGATGTACGATGCTGTTCTCCGAGGTTTAGGGGTTTTGGAATAGTTGAGAGCAATGCGCTCTATTTCACTTCCAATTTCCTTTTGCCGCCTCGTCAGTTCCTCCATGGTGGATGTTGTTGGTATCCAAACGCTATTTGTGATTTGTGATCAAACAAAATGATTTTGTTTGATCACGTCGGGGTCACCACAACTTTATGTAGCAGACTTCTTTTAGTCTACTAGACCAAACTGATGGTTTCTTTTTGTTGATGATATTCTGCTTGGTCTATGGCACATAAGCCTAGGCCTTGTTGGTGGTGCACAGGTTCTTAAACCAATACACTGGGTGAACGTAATCAATTTGGCTCAAATTAATTTGTCGAAAGTAGATGGTCTATGGCACATAAGCCTAGACCCTGTTGTTAGTGCACAGGCTCGTGAACCAATACACAAAATTTTACTGAAAGTTTAATAGTTGTCACTTGCAGACTCACAAGTGGAAAATAAGTATTCTTGATTGCTTGAGTATGAATACTGGTCTTTATTTTACGTTAATTTTTCTTATATACTAATCTCTTATCTTCTAAAATTTAAATATACATGCAATTTTGATTTGTCTAATAATTTTTGTTGTCTGAGAAAATTTAGATGAAATTTGCTGACTTTGACTTCCTTCGTGTGAATATTTTCTTGCCGGACTTCACATCAGCAAAGTGATTACGGCTGCAACTTGACACCTTGTTTTTCAAGTGCATTCCAATTGTTGGACTTGTCTATTGTCTTGAGCCTTTGTATTATGATACTATTTGAAGAATTTTGTTGTTCTGAATTTTTTTGTTGCTTATTTTAATGATATGAAATTTATTTTGTTGTTTTTATTTTATTCATATGGAATTTGTTTTTTTTTGTTGTTTTTATTTTATTTCTGGTTTCAGGAATGTTCGATTCCTAACATATATAGTTATAAGTCAGTAGGCCTAGTTATGATAATATGTAAAAGTATATAAGGATAGTATATAAGAATCCCTACTATAAATGCAAGGGAACTTTGTATGAAAATCAGAGTCGTTGTTCAACACTCACTGACTACAGGGCGCTAATAGGGCTTTAGCTCTACGCTCTGTCGCTGAGGAATAAATATTCAAAGGAACTGTTTAAACTAAATAAAGTGTTTTATTTAAATCCGCGAGTCAAATCCCATATTAATACATTACGTGGTGATCCTGCATCATCTGGCGACCCTGCGATATATTGAAGCATTACACTGTCCACGGTGTTAATTCCTGCGTCTTTTATCACTTTTTCCATAGCTACGTTAAATAGTAAGCAAGATAGGGCATCTCCTTTTGTTAGTCCTGCTATGGCGTTGAATGGTTCTGACAGCTCTCCTTCAATTATTATTCTGCATATTACCTCTTTCATTGTCATTTTGGTCAAATCTACGAGGTGTTTGGGAAATCTTAAATACTCCATACCTTTATATAATTCTTCACATTTTATTTTATCATAGACGTTTCTAAAGTCTATGAATTTTCATCATCGAATCTTAAAAAAGTTGTAACATACTATAAATTTGTTTATGTATCCAAAATCAATTTTTGCAAATTTGTTCTTTTTTGATTATACCTTTAATTACTTATACGCGGTACTCAACAACGTTATACCACGATAATTGCTGCACGTTGTGATATCTCCTTTTTTATGTACCGGGCAGAGGATGCCTTTTCTCCAGTCTTCTGGCATCGCTTCCTGCTCCCATACTTGCACAATTAATTCATGAATCGCTTGGTGTAATGTTGGCCCTCCATATTTAACCAGCTCCGCAGGGATGCCGTCTGCACCCGAGGCCTTGTTGTTTTTGAGCCGGGTGATGGCACCGCTAACTTCTGCTAAGCTTGGTGGTGACAGCGTAGCATTATCGTCAGATATTGGTGGAGCCTCCAAATCCTCAGTTAGCTCGCCATTTAGCAATTCATGAAAGTGCTCTTCCCATCGCTCCAAGATGCCTTGAGGATCGGTGATCAGATTCCCTTCTTTGTCCTTGCAGTATGTGCAACGAGGTGTGAATTGCGTCATACCGCGTACTCTTCGGTAGAACTCCCGCGCCTGGTGCGGCCGCCGCTCTCTGTACTGTTCTAGTTCACAAACGAGATTTTTCTCCCAGGCTTCCTTTTTTCGTTTGTGAATTCTCTTTTCTTCTTCTCTGAGACTGCTGCATTGCTCGATACGCAGCATTCTTACGTTCAGTTGCCAGCTTGCATTCATTATCGAACCAGTCGTTCCGATCTCTACGACTTCTGCCTAAGATGGAATCAGCAGTACTAATGAGTGAAATTACACGGCCATTCACTTGAGACTCACGTCAAACCTGTCTGTGTATGATTTGAGTATTACACGAAGTACCTAATTTTCAGCCTCTTTTCCGTGTAACGATTCTATTGTCTATGTGGTTGTGTACAAAGCAACAAAAATTCTCATATTTTTCGCAGTCTCAGAGAACAAAATTATGCTTGTGTTAGTGTAATTTGCTGTGAGACCGAAAACATTTTTGGATTTACAAGTGAGGCTCAACACATACCCTTCCCTGCGCCCCCTTGTCTAAAAAACCGGTTTATTGGAAATATTGGAAAGTGAGTCTGGGAAAGTGATAGGCCGTGTAATTTGACTCAATGACAGTATTTTTAAGGCGGGTCCAGCTCTCGTCGACGCCCGGCATCTCATCCCCAGGACTTGCTCTTCTGAGCGCGAGTTCTAACGCCTGACCGTAGCTGTTTCAGGCCATTTCGTTGCGTAGTGCAGCTGTGTTGATTCGAGCCTGATCAGCGGATACAAAGCTTTTCAGCGTTGTAATGCGCTCTCGGAGCACCATACCAACAAGATAGTGATCTGAGTCGAAGTTGGCACCTCGGTACGTTCGTACCGTCATCAGACCCGAAAGGTGGCGGCGGTCTATCAACACATGGTCTATTTGATTGCGAGTCGCCCCATCAGGAGATATCAAGGTGGCTTTATGGATATCTTTACGCGCAAATCTGGTACTTGCAACGACCAAGTTCTTACTTGCTGCCATCTCTATAACTCGCTGCCCATTGTCATTAGTGTTCTCATGCAAGCTGTGGGTGCCGACATATTGCCTGTATACGGGCTCCCGGCCTACTTTGGCGTTCAGGTCTCCCAATATGATTTTTACATCATATCTGGGGCAGGCATTAAGTTCCCGTTCAACTACTTCGAAGAATTCTTCTTTTTCATCGTCCGGGGACTCTTCTGTAGGTGCGTGAACGTTTATGAGGCTGATGATCTTAAATTTGCCTCGCACACGCACACGAAATTATCATGTAGTCCAGTAAATCTGTCGAAAAAATCGCGTTTTTTTGCAAAAACGATTAACAGGCTACAAAGGTATATAAAAAATAGGCAATTTTCCGTAGAATTCAATGAACTATTTTTAAAACAAATGACGCGCTTGCGTCCTTTTCAAAATAGCGCCCAAAGTTAGCGAAAAACAGTTTTTTACGTTTAAAAAAGAAACTTGGTGTTGTACAAAAAAAAATTTAATGGCAAAGTTGTGTAACTCTTTAATATGGATCGAACTGCCGTGGTCCGGTCTCAAAATATTGCAAACTCAATTAGTAATTGCAAAAAGACCGCTAAAAATCGCTATTTTTTGAAATACCTGTAGCTCCGTGAAAAGACGATATTTTTTAACGAACCACGGTGAAAGCGTAGTTCAATGTAAGTCGAATAAGAGCGTTTTTACAGATTTGCAAAATATTGCAAGATTTTTGCAAAATTCGATTTTTTCGAAAAAAACGCGTTTTTTTCAATGTCCAATAGCTCATACAGGCCATCATATTTTTACACCCTACCGGTACCAAAATTTTCTTTAACAGTTGCGCTTACATGTGCAATTAATGCGCATATCAAAAAATGATCCCTAATATGTGCAAAATTAGTCAAAAGATCGATATTTTTTTATACCCCAAAAAACCATGAATATATTTGTGATTTTTAATTACATTGGAATGCCATCAATGCCAATCGAAAGCTGACATTTTTCTACAAATTTACAAAAAAAAAATTTTGCTCTCCGACCTTCTTGAGCCGAGATAATTTTTTTTTTGAAAACAATCGTGTGGCGCCATCTTTTGAGATAAGTCGCTGAAATTTGCAGGGGTCACTGCTGAATACTTATATTTTCAATAAAAAATTCCCGCAACTTTATCGGCCGTTGCTGAGCATTGTAAAATCAATTAAACTCGCAGCTCTATGCTGCGGCGCGCATTAGCTGGCGCTATAGTCCGGTCAAAATAAACGAAAAAAGCTCAAGATGGGTGATAATTCGGAAGTTGCTGAAAATTGAGCCCTTACAAATATCATTATAAATAAAATGTTGAATCCCCCATCGATCGGTCGGTGCCAAATATTTTTATTCAAGGTCAAAAGGTCAAAATATCAGTTTTTGGCAAATATCTGCTAAACGGTAAGTTTTATCACAAAAAAGTTTCCACAAAGTTTGTAGATTATGCGATTATCCACAAAAATAGATATTATACATTTTCCTGTACAAATTGCCGTTAATGAGATATCGCCGTTTTAAAGATTTAAAATACTCATATGCACTCATTCGCGACTAGTATAGGCATCAGACGAATTTGTACAGTGACCCTGCAAGCAGCAGTGACCCCTGCAAATTTCAGCGACTTATCTCAAAAGATGGCGCCACACGATTGTTTTCAAAAAAAATATTATCTCGGCTCAAGAAGGTCGGAGAGCAAAAATTTTTTTTTGTAAATTTGTAGAAAAATGTCAGCTTTCGATTGGCATTGATGGCATTCCAATGTAATTAAAAATCACAAATATATTCATGGTTTTTTGGGGTATAAAAAAATATCGATCTTTTGACTAATTTTGCACGTATTAGGGATCATTTTTTGATATGCGCATTAATTGCACATGTAAGCGCAACTGTTAAAGAAAATTTTGGTACCGGTAGGGTGTAAAAATATGATGGCCTGTATGAGCTATTGGACATTGAAAAAAACGCGTTTTTTTCGAAAAAATCGAATTTTGCAAAAATCTTGCAATATTTTGCAAATCTGTAAAAACGCTCTTATTCGACTTACATTGAACTACGCTTTCACCGTGGTTCGTTAAAAAATATCGTCTTTTCACGGAGCTACAGGTATTTTAAAAAATAGCGATTTTTAGCGGTTTTTTTGCAATTACTAATTGAGTTTGCAATATTTTGAGACCGGACCACGGCAGTTCGATCCGTATTGAAGAGTTACACAACTTTGCCATTAAATTTTTTTTTGTACAACACCAAGTTTCTTTTTTAAACGTAAAAAACTGTTTTTCGCTAACTTTGGGCGCTATTTTGAAAAGGACGCAAGCGCGTCATTTGTTTTAAAAATAGTTCATTGAATTCTACGGAAAATTTCCTATTTTTTATATACCTTTGTAGCCTGTTAATAGTTTTTGTAGGTAAAAACCCTCACTTACTGGACTAGTTGATTAAAATGAAGTTCTGTGCTATTTTATTGGAAAAATTGCACGGACCTACTCACCCTTGAAAAGTTACTATTTTATTTTTTCTAGTTTTAATTATAAAAACCTTTCAAAAAAAAGTTTTTGTTTTTATCATCTCATTAACTTTCAAACCTTAATCTTTACTCAACAATCATCCCTAATTATAGACGAAAATTGAGGGATTATAGGGCCCATCCTTCTCATTTTAGCACCTTTTATAGATTCACCCTTCATGGGAGAAAGTTCCATCGTCCATTCCAGACGGAGGAAATAACAATGCAAACAAAAACAACAATACCAGAAAAAAGTTAGAATCCACCGACCAATAGGGTTAAACGACAATGATACCCTCTACTACACAATAGTAAAGCGGACAGGGTAGTATCCTACTTAAACTAAGGGTGATATCAAGTCCGGACATTTATTGATGCTATAAAGTAGGAAATTTATGACTGACTGTTGTTACTTTTAGTCCTTTGTATACGAAGATTTCTTTCGGTTTTTCGGGGGATATTTCTATTCTCTCAACAACTGTGAATAAAGGGGTGTTGGAGATCGCATGCAAACCTTTTTTTAGGTAAGCACTGAGTCATTTGTGATGATTGAAGCATACACTTTAAAAGGATTCAAAATATGTTTTGCTACTGAAATCAAACAGAACGAATATGCTGTGTTTAAAATATATAAAACTAGCTGCGTGATGGGTTTAATTTTTAAGGACCACACAGTAAGATGAATACTGAATATTACGAGAGAATATTAATAAAGCAAAAAACCCGCGTACGTTGCAACGCCTTTCAATAAAAAAAGATTATGTGTGTACAGTCCGGGGTAGGAAACATCTGCAAATCACCGAGGACAATTATAAGACTACTTGGGAATTATTAAAAGATAGGTACGACAACAAGCGTGTTCTAGTAAACTCGCAGCTAGAAACATTGTTCAACCAGACGGCGTTGTCTGCAGAAACGGCACAGGGAATTCGACAATTGTTGGACATTACAACGGAATGCATACTCGCTCTAAGAAATTTAAATGTGGATGTTTCATCATGGGATCCACTAGTAATCTACCTAGTAGTGAAACGTTTGCCAACAGCAACCCATCAGCTGTGGGAACAAACAGCCGTGAAAAATAAGGAATTACCGACCTGGAAATTACTTCAAGAATTCCTGAACGACAGGTTCAGAACATTGGAAGCCACATCATCAAAGGCTCCATCAATTTACTATAGAGACAATAGAGTTAATGTGAAAGGAAATCAGGCAAGGGCATGTGCTAGGACATTTCAAATTACAACACAACTCTCATGTGCAGCATGTGCTCAGTCACACAATATAAGGCAATGTCACAAGTTTTCAACATACGACCCACAACGAAAAATGGATGTAGTAAAAAGGAACGGGTTGTGCATCAACTGCCTAGGATCTGGACACGTTTCAAGCAGCTGTCCCAGTGACGGGAAGTGCAGGACGTGCAATCGACGACGTCATTCATTGCTACATGGGACTCCCCAACTCGGGAGAAATCAACAACCGGTATCAGGGAAAGAATCAAATGGTGACCTGAACAAGAACAATCCTCATATACAGGCCACCACCACGACGACAGCAGCCGGAACAAATAGTGTACACAACAATCCGACCCCCCTCAGTTCTCTAATGGTAAACGAAATCCAGGACAGTCAAGTCATGTTGGCCACTGCCTGGGTTAGGATCCTAGCACCAGGAGGAAGGGAACAAATAGCTCGAGCACTCATCGATCAAGGCTCGCAAGCGTCATTCATCACGGAAGCAATGAAACAAGATCTACGGCTAAAAGGAGAACACATAAATGCAGCTATATACGGCGTAGGATGGGAAAAGCTGGGCTCTCCGAAGTGCAGAACAAGGTTCACCATCAAGCCACTCAGAGGTGATCATGTCAGGACGGAAGTGAACGGATGGGTATTACCGAGACTAACCGATGTCAAACCAACACCTATGCCAAACCGCCAGAATTGGAGGTATTTGGAGCAACTAGAACTAGCAGATCCGGAATACTATAAACCAGGTAAAATTGATTTATTATTGGGCGCAGATGTGCATGGTAAAATAGTGATGAGCGGGTTAATAAAAGATACGCAAGGAGGACCGGTGGCAACACAAACCTCATTAGGATGGATCTTATCAGGAGAAATCACGCATCCAATACGAAATCAGATCCAACTACAATCATTTCACGTACGCTCGGAACTCGATGAGCAGTTGAAGCGCTTTTGGGAATTGGAAGAAATGCAGGAAAGAGATCCATACACGAACGAGGAAAAGGAGTGTGAGGCACGATTTGTGCGGACTACCACGCGTTTAGCAGAAGGACGCTATCAGGTGGAATTACCACTCAGGACGCCAGATGAACAGCTACGTTTAGGCAAGTCAAGGAGCATCGCAGTATCAAGATTGCTACAGATGGAAAGAAGATTCAGTAGAAACCCGAAGCTGCAAGAAGATTACTCCAAATGTTTGAATGAATATTTAGAAATGGGTCATATGGCCAAGGTAACTTCGTACGAAGACAGTCATCGCCAAGTGATAAACGGGAAGGAGTCTTATACATGCAGTTATTTACCTCATCATGGTGTGGTAAAGGAAACCAGTACCACAACGAAGCTCCGAGTCGTCTTTGATGCTTCAAGACCCACGGACAGTGGAGTGTCATTAAATGACATGATGCTAAAGGGACCTGTAGTACAAGAGGAATTGACCACTTTGCTGATTCGTTGGCGAAAACATTTTATTGCATTTACTGCGGACTTGGAGAAGATGTATCGCCAGATCCGAGTAGGCAACCCAGACACAGAATATCAGAGGATTGTTTGGCGCAATTGTCCTAATGAACCCATTGAGGACTACAAGCTGTTAACAGTGACATTTGGGACGAAAAGTGCACCGTATTTGGCGACCCGGGTTTTACAACAGTTAGCTGCAGACGAAAGGGAAAGGTACCCAAAGGCTTCCGACATTGTGATGTCAGATTTCTACGTGGACGATCTCCTGTCCGGATCGCAGACCATCGATGACGCGCTACTGAGTCAACAACAATTGTTACAGCTGATGCAGAAGGGTGGCTTTTCTCTCCGCAAATGGTCATCTAACTGCAAGGAAATATTAAAGGCATTACCTCCTGAATATTGTGAAAATAACTTATCTTTAGAAATCTCCCACGATGACAGCACACGAGCGTTGGGCATTTGCTGGAAACCTGGAACCGACACACTAGCATATACGTATACAAAGAGCCCAGATCCGCCAAAATGGACGAAGCGGTCTGTACTCTCCGAAACTTCGAAACTTTTCGACCCACTCGGCCTGCTAGCACCGATAATCATACAAGCCAAACTCATAATTCAAAGCCTGTGGCTGAAAGGACTTGATTGGGATGAGGAAATCCCACAAGATATCATGACGGATTGGCTAAAATATAAGGAAAATTTATTAGATGTTTGCAACATTAAGATACACAGATGGACACAGTACATGAACACAAATCAAAAAACCGAATTGCATGGTTTTTCGGATGCCTCTATGAAGGCATATGCAGCCGCAGTTTACTTGTGCGTAGTGGATGGACTAGGCAATCGGCAATCAACTTTGATAGCAGCTAAAACCAAGGTGGCCCCTTTGAAGACGATAACGTTACCTCGATTGGAGCTATGTGCAGCATCCCTCCTAGCAAAATTGATGCGGTACGTAAAGGCAGCTTTAAAGTTAGAAACACCGTATTCAACACACACCTGGACGGACTCTGAAATCGTACTCGCTTGGTTACAGGGACACATAGGCGTACCCAGGGGGGGTTCTAGGGGTTCAAACCCCCCCGAAAAAAACAAAGAAATTTTTTAACGTCGCGCATCCGTCGCGAGCGCTTTTTTTCCATATGAATTTTATGTAATTTTGCAAGCGCAAGCATAGTAAAGTGACCAAAAGCAGGTCCTAAAAAACCCCATGAGGAGTATGAAATGCATCCCCACGACACATGCTTTTTGAAAGATTATTGTGGTCTTTTATATGAAAGTTGATTTCTTTTTCATAAAAAATCTTGCGAGTAATTTCTGTGGTCATAAAAAAGCATGATGCAGGCGCAAGCACGCTTGTGGCGTGTGGACGGGCCTCAACTCAATCGTGGGTAAGTGTTTATAGTCTGTAGAGCAGTCTGTTTAAAAATTAATAACTGTCAAAATTTAAATCTAGAAGGCGTTTCGCTTTTATACTTTGAAATTATTAGCATTGTACTTTTAAATCGAAGCAGGCCGATTGAATTGTTTTGTCTCAAGTATTCGGCCTCAACCCAGTCATCTCTAAGTTGTTAAGTGTAGTGCACGCATTATTTTAACTTCTACGAGCGACAGTTTGAAGATTTTGGTCTTGTGATCGTAAGTACATTAATACGTATTTATATAATAGTACAGTCCAGAGTCTATCTTTGGCTCACCTCCACTAAAACTTTCTCTAAATCCCGGCGCATGAAAGATAGTTTAGGTTCACAACTTATTTTTTTGAAATGATTAGGATTAGGATTACTTTTTTTTAAGTTATTAGGATTGTATAGGTATTGAAATATTGTAATGTAAACTTACTTAAATGAATTTAAAGAAAAATTGCGTACAATTTTTTTATTAAGTTAAGTTTTATTCCAGTCTAGTGTTTTCAATTCAGCTTTGGTTTTTTCAGCTAAGTCAAGCAAGGTCTGCTTTGTTTATATAAGCTAACTTAACTAAAATACCACCCAATAGCCCCAAGTTTCCGATTAAAGGAACTATTAATTTTTAGGTTCTGTATTTTTATTTTTAAGTAATAAGTAGTTGTTTCTTGTTATAGATCACATTGTAGAATAAAATATGGGAAAAGAGAAGAGGAAATTTATCGATGAGAAGTCTACGGTCTTTTGGAAGAAATGGTGCAGACGATCATCTAATGAAACACAAGGGAACACAAATGCGAGGATTTCTCCGGTGACAAATGATCTGACGACGTCTTCTTTCGTGACATCTGCTCCGGCGGTTATTGCTCCAACGACGAATTCACCAGCGACATTTGCTTCGGCGACAATTACTTCTGTTAAAACTTCTGCAGTCGCGTCTCCTCCAAAGATTACTGCTTCAATGGCATCTGCTGCTGTAGCTATTGCTCCGACGGTGACTGCTTCAGTGACGGCCGCTACGGTGATATCTCCTCCAGTGACGACTGCTCCAGTTATGAGTGCTGTGATCACAAGTGCTTCGACTACTACTGCACCTTCAACAACTGCTGCGACTATTTTAGTTGAATTGGATATCGGAAATTATCGCGGCCTTACGGTTATAAACGATTCCATTAAAGAAAAATTATTAAAAGAGCCCTGGACTCCGCCCAATAACTACCAGTTTCCTACTTCTTCAACCCGAAATTTGAGTTTTCAGCACAAATGGCTAGAAAGATTTGCTTGGCTGACGTATTCAGAAGCTAAACAGGGAGCATTCTGTCGCACTTGTCTGGTGATGGGTCGTAGTGCTGAAGGTGAAGGCAAAGGACAACATCAACATTTGGGTAAACTTGTTAATGAACCTTTCTGCAACTGGAAGAATGCAATCGAAACATTTAAATCCCATTCGCAAACTGGCTACCACAAGCAATATAGCCAAATGGCTGATAATTTCTTAAAAGTAATGTCTGAAAATTCTCCCAATGTAATAGAAATGCTGTCATCCGAGAATAAGAAGCAGAAGCATGAAAATAGGATGAAACTGAAGTCAATAGTAAGTGCCATTATTTTTTGTGGAAAGCAAGGTATTGCATTACGAGGAAAACAGGACTCCGGACGTGTGGAAAATCTCGAAATCAACCATAGTGATGCTGATAATGATAATAATCTGAAGAATGAGGGGAATTTTCGCGCTCTTTTGCGATATGCCGTTGAGTCGGGTAACGAAAGTTTAAAGAGTCATTTAAGTAATGCCCCACAAAATATTTTATATTCAAGCCCAAAAATTCAAAACGAGTTAATAGACATCATAAGTGGAGTGGTGGAGACATCATAAAACAAAAAATTTTAAAAGATGTAAAGAAAGCCCGTTTCTGCGCTGTTTTGGCTGACGAAACCACAGACATTGCCCACGTTGAACAAGTGTCTTTTTGTCTTCGCTACCTGAGTGTCAATCATTTAAACAAGCACGTAGTCACAGAAGCATATTTGGAGTTTATTCCGACTACTGACATGACAGGGAGAGGTTTGGGTAACCTTATTGTTAGTGGTTTGAAGAAGAATGGATTAGACTGTCGCTATGTAGTTGGCCAGGGATACGACGGGGCAGCGGCAATGAGCGGACTGTTTCATGGTGCTCAAGTGTATGTCCGCGAAGAATGCCCCTTAGCTCTCTACGTCCACTGCAGTGCACATTCACTGAATCTGGCGATATCAGATTCTTGCTCTCAAGCTGACATCCGCAATTGTGTTGGTGTAATACAGTCAATCGGTAGTTTCTTTCACGCGTCAGCTCAGCGTACAGACATTCTGAAAAGACATATACGAGAACTTCTTCCAACTGACCACCAAAAAACAGTTCTGGCAATGTGTGAAACTCGGTGGGTACACAAACATGATGTAGTAATTCGCTTCAGAGAAATTTATGCTGCTATTGTGCCATCGTTGGAACAGTTGCAAGAAAGCCGCAACATTGATACATCGCAGAAGGCATGTCAAATGTTGAGTACATTGCGATCGACCAACTTCATAATAGCCTTGTTTATCTTGGAGAAAATCATGAGCTATACGATAATACTTAGCAAACAACTTCAGGCAGTCGACTGTGACTTGATAAAAGCCTTTAGTTATATTGATGTTATATTAGCTACCTTGAAAGGTATCAGAAATAACGCCGACGATGAGTTCAAAACTGTTTTCGAAGCAGCTTCTGATGCTTTGTCGCAAAATGGAGGTATCATACAAATGCCTCGCATAACAAGAAAACAAGTGAATCGCATGAATGCTCCAACCTCCGATGTTCAAAGCCACTATAAAATCAACAGTTTCATCCCATTTGTAGATCACGTAATAAGCCATCTGACCTATCGTTTTTCCAATCATCGGAAAAACATTACTGCTTTATGCAGCATTTTGCCACAAAACTGTGTAACTTGTGCTAACACAGAAATTGACGAGTGCATTGCAACGTATGCAGCAGTTCTACCAGAAACGAATGCAGCAATTGTCAAAGCTGAGTTTAAAATCTGGCAAGAAGTGTGCCGGTCCCACAACAACACTAAGAGCTGTGGAAGCACTGGACAACTGTGACTCAGGCTTATTCCCTAACATCCACTGCCTTCTAACAATCTTAGCGACCCTTCCAGTTTCAACGGCAACTCCGGAGAGGACATTTTCTTGCCTAAGAAGATTAAAATCCTACTTGCGAAATACCATATCTCAAGACAGACTAAATCGATTGGCCTTACTTAATGTCCACTACACCATTCACATCGACCCGGAGAAAGTGGTTACGGAATTTGCCAAAAAAAATAGAAGAATTCTTCTGTAGAAAGTTTTTAAGTTTTATAAAAATATGTAATAATAAAAAATCATTTTTGCTGTCTATTAAGTTTGTGTTAAAATTCTGGACCGACCCCCCCCGAAAAAAAAATCCTGGGTACGCCTATGCAGGGACAGCCTCATAAATGGAAAACTTTCATAGCTAACAGAGTATCCTACATACACGAAGTTTTAGGAGAGAATGTCTGGAACCATGTGCCATCCAAACAAAACCCGGCAGATTGTGCATCCCGAGGAATGTCTGCAAGTGAACTATGCAAGCACGATCTCTGGTGGAATGGACCCGACTGGTTGCGACAATCAGAAGTTCATTGGCCAAAAGCAAAACATGTGATATGCACGGACCTCGAACAAAGGAAACTCACCAATCTCCAACTCAGCATCAATAGTGACAATCTGGACATCAGGCACTCATCACTCACGAAACTCATTCGGGTGAGAGCGTATGTAAAGAGATTCGTCTTCAACGCACAGAGACCAAGCTCACAGCGAAGGACAGCGTATTTAAAGACGGACGAGCTAAATGATGCATTACAATACTGGATCAAGCAGATTCAAGAAAGGGAATTTGGTAATGAAATCAAGGCTATTCACCAACGAAGGGCACTACCTCGCCAGAGCCGGTTATTAAAACTATCCCCATTCATTGACGACAAGGGCATCCTCCGAGTCGGAGGGAGATTACAACATTCAGATCTATCATTTTCCGAAAAGTTTCCAATAATACTTCCAGACAAGTGCCATCTCACCATACTCATCATCGACAAAACACACCGGGACACCATGAATGGGGGCACACAGCTGACGATGCAAGTACTTTCACAGAATTATTGGATATTAAACGCAAGGAAGACAATTCGGCACCACATTCATAAGTGTTTGACCTGTTTCAAACAAAAGGCCGTCATCCAAAAGCAGCTAATGGGCAACCTCCCAGCTTCAAGAATACAGATCGCACGCCCTTTCACAAATGCTGGAGTGGATTACTGTGGGCCATTCGAACTTAAAACCCACAAAGGAAGGAACCCTAAAAGGTACAAGGCCTATATAGCACTTTTTGTCTACATGGCAACCAAGGCGTTGCATTTAGAATTGGTGACAGACTTAAGCGCGGAAGGATTCATCGCCGCCTTCAAAAGATTCACTGCCAGAAGAGGATTGTGTATTAATCTATTTTGTGATTGTGGCACGAATTTTGTAGGAGGAAATCGACTTCTCAGAAAGCAACAAAAGGAGTTAGCGAACCAATTAAACGATGAAATCGGAGCCATTCTGGAAAACAATGGAGTTAACTTTAAATTCATGCCACCGTCGTCACCCCACTTTGGCGGATTGTGGGAAGCGGGTGTCAAATCCACAAAATACCATGTTAAACGGGTGATTGGAACCGTGACACTTACATATGAAGAATTCACTACAGCCTTGACACAAATAGAAGCTTGTCTGAATTCAAGGCCACTTACGGAAATCAGTTCTGACGCTCAAGATCTCACACCACTTACACCTGCACATTTCCTAATTGGAGGACCTCTACAAGCGATTCCAGAACCCTCAATCCTGGACGTTAAAGTAAACCGTCTAAACCGATGGCAATTGATACAAAGAATCGTGCAACATTTCTGTAAGAGATGGAAAACAGAATACCTCAGCCGTCTACAACAGAGACCGAAATGGCTCACAGCACAACCAAATTTGAAAATAGGAGAATTGGTATTAGTCAAGGAAGATAATCTTCCACCATGTCAATGGGCCTTGGGACGAATTACAGAAGTGTCACCAGGTACAGATGGTCTAGTCCGAGTAGCTACCTTAAAAATAAGAGACAAAATCTTTAAACGTCCAATTGCAAGTTACCATTTCAAACAGATACAGACACAAACATAGATAAAAACATTCATAATAAATTATAATCAAAACCATAAACTAATATATATAACAATTATCCAAATTTACCTGAGAATGACTTAAATCCTGATGATTCTCATAACTTTCCCATCCTTCTTCCGAAAAGCGAGTCGGGGCGCTATAACCCCTCCGTCAACTTCCCTTATTATTTATTTGCAGAAAATTCTACAAAAGGAAGCAGCACCTGCAGCAATGCCAAGGGAGGAGTATGTTCGGGGATGATCAAATCAACCCTTCTCAACCTTACATTTTCACCCAACGTAGTCACGGAAAAAGTAAAAACACGATGCTGTCAAAATCTGACACAAAGTGAAAACAGTCAACGATCAAGAAGACAACATACAAAATAAAAACAACAAGAAAACGAATAACAAATCGAGACTCGAAAAAAGCTCACCACGAAGGGGAACATACGGGTCCACAAGAAGATGTGGGTCAATGACCGATCTGCATACAAAACTACAATAGGAAGGCGATAGTGCATTGACCTCAACAGGAGCGGGAAAGTTCTTTCCCCCCAAAACTGAAGGAAACCGCTAAGGAGACCCAATAAAAGGAAGACGGGAAAACTGGACCAGTTTCTTGTCCCAGTAGCAGTAACAAGCAAGACGGTTGGAAAACTTCAGAGCGTCAGAAATCTAAGTTAGTAACGGAAAGCAACAAAATCTAAATCAGAAATCAACTAAAAATATTGGAATTTTTGGATGAACTACAGGCAAACCGCTATCGGAAAATCAACACTTACTATTTAACGTAGCTATGGAAAAAGTGATAAGAGACGCAGGAGTTAACACCGCGGGCAGTATTTTCAACAAGTCGGTACAACTATTGGCATACGCTGACGACATCGTAATACTAGCCAGATCCAGCATAGCAATGAAAAAAGCCTTCATATTGCTAGAAAGAGCAGCAAAGAAATTCGGACTAGCAATTAATGAAGAGAAAACGAAATCTATGTGCATCTCTAAAAGACGGAATGATCGCCAGAATATGACAATTGATACATATAACATCGAAGGTGTAAAAGAATTTATATACTTAGGGACGCTAATCTCAAAACATAACGACACGACGGCAGAAGTCATAAGGAGATTGGCGCTGGGAAATAGATGCTATTTTGGGCTACGTAAACACTTCTTAACAAGGAACATATCAAGGAGGACTAAAGTTAAACTATACAGAACCCTTATAAGGCCAATACTACTGTATGGATCCGAAACCTGGACACTAAGAAGTAATGAAGAACACCTCCTGGGGTGCTTTGAAAGAAAAATCCTGCGCACAATATATGGAGGAGTCAACGAAAATGGTGTTTGGAGGAGAAGATACAATCACGAACTGTATCAGTTGTATAAAGATCCAAACATCATAAAAACTATAAAAATTAGCAGAATTCGATGGGCAGGACATGTTGAACGTAGCAGTGATGACAGCATAACAAAAATTATTATGAACAAGAGACCAGACGGACACAGAGACACAGGACGTCCAAAAAAGAGATATACAGATAGCGTAGAGGAGGATCTACGAACCCTAGGTATAAGAAATTGGAGACCCCAAGCCAGGACAGACAGTTCTGGAGGAGGATGTTGCAGGAAGCCAAGGCCAATAACAGGCTGTGGAGCTATTTATGATGATTTTTCGGACTTTAACTTTAACTATCTGCAATTTTCTCAAAAAAAATATTTTTTAAAAAATAACTCGTCATTCCCAAATTTCAAGTGATAAGACACTGAATTTTTTGTTTTTTTTAGTTGCTCCAAAGTCGAGATATCACGCCCGCCAATTTTTCCATATTTTTTGCAGTGTTCCAGCATTTTATATGGGAGGCGGAAATGATGCAATAAAAAAATAAAAAAATTTTTTATTGTACAATTTATTAATCTTCTAAACAAATAAAAAAAGTTTTATCTCAATATCTGTTACCATTTTCTCATAATACTTCTTTAAAAATCACCTAAAATACTCGCTCCGAGGCGGTACGAGGGCCTTAAGTTAAGTTAAGTTAGGTCATCCACAATAATATCACGAATTAAAATATTAATTTTGTACCCCTGAAACGAACTTAAGTCATTCCTAACTCTTGTATACCAAGTCTGAGGAGCTTATTATCAAAAGGTGACATGTCCATTCGTATATTAAGGTAGATGTCGATTTTGTTTTTATTTTTTTTCGCAATAACCAGTTAATGTATTTCTACGATTTTTTCACAATAAAATAATAAAATACTTTATGTGTTTCGGCATATTTTTTAAAAACAAATATCTTTTACCTCACTAGGCTTATGCAGAGTTTTTACTGATTGCTGTAAAAAAAATGGATGGAGGACATGCCACCTTTTGAAAATAACCTCCTCATCTAATAAATATAGTATTACTAGCATTAATAAATTAAATAAAAAGCTCTTGTTTATAAGCATGTCCAAATGTTAACCTTAAGATTACCACTTTTTGGTAGTAATTATATTACACTAAAGTGCTATCAGAATTAATGAAACTTTGTAAGGGCAACGGGACTGTCAGTTCGACTTCTCCTTAACCGCAATCTACATGTTGAATGTTCTACGGAAGGGGTACTGCCATCTCCTTCTCACCTAATCAAAAAAAAATTTAATTATACTGGGCAACAAAATTTAAACTTTGTCGTGCCACACGGACTTCACTTAAATTTTTTACTTTGATGAGTGACTGTTAGTAAAAATAAGTAATTACAAAAAATCTATTGGCCAAGAATTTCATATAATGATATAATTTAAATATTTCAAAAACTAATGACAGTCTGATCCAAAAAAATTGGAATAGTTCTATTATGAATTTACTATTTAAGATTTTCTAGCATATTTAGCTCCTGGTTGGTCCCTTTTCATCGTCCAGCAGTAATTGGCCAACATTCCTTTATATTCTTATCACTTATTTTAGAGAATTTTTCTTTTAGATACAAAAATCCGTTTCCATTGCGATTCATCGCCTTAATAAAATTTTTAATAAGACCTAATTTAATATGGAATGGCCGAAGAAGTACTTCAGACGGCTCTACAAGAGCTAAATATTTCACATTTTCCTATCGAAGGGTTAAAGATGCTCGCAGAGCCATACATTTTTATGATAATGGTTTTTCCTGTCTCGACTTTCCCATTCACTGAGAAAATAACTTATCAACACATCACAAGAAATCTGAGGCCAACCAAAACAAATCTACTGCATTTTACTAATGAGAGTATGTGGCGAAAACAGTCTTAGCTATCAGAGTTCATGTGGCATGACCAATGTTTATTTATTTATTTAATTAAACATATTTGTACAAAATAAGAACAAGCCTTTACATATGTACATAGGCCAAAGGAGGTGTTGAGCATATATGAATGTGGTAACATACATTACTTTAAATGAAACTACAAACAAAAATTAAAAAGAAATCGAAAAATTTAGAAGAAATTACAACTATACTAATTGACTAAACTAGGGGGCTGAAAAATAAACCATAAGTTGTCTTCTGAGCTTTCCCACAGCACCAGCACGCTTAACATCTACTGGTAGGGAGTTCCACAGACTAGTGACGTGAACGAAAAATAAACGTTTAGATTGCAAGCACGAGTAATGGGGCATAAGTAAATTATTAGTTCTAGTAGACTGAAGGAATGTGAGTTTTTCTCGGCGACATTGCGGTTTACCAGATAGGAGAAGTTTGTAGAGGAATATGATAAGTCGAATTTTAAGATATGTCGAGAAGGGGCAACCAAGAAATGCGCGAGTATATGATGAGACGTGATTGAAACGGCGGATTTTATAAACGTATCGGACAATAGAATTGAATGCTACATTCAATTTCATCTGCGAGAATAAGTCAAGTTTACAGAAAATTACGTCACTATTGCCCGGTTTCACAGTGTTCACTTAAGCTTTCGCTCAGCCTTGAGCTTTCGCTCAAATCATTTTACTGTTTCACAGTAGTGGTTCAACTGTTGAACTTGGTTCAAAATTGATTTGAACTGAGCGACTAGATTTGGGCACTTAAGCCAAAGCTCAGGATATAAGTGAGAGTAATGTCATTAATTTTTGAGAAATCACAGTGAACTTGTGTTTATTTATTGATTTTAATTATAAGTTTGAAGTTTGATTTTTCAATTGTAAAGACAAAAGAGCATTCTATTACAAAGCATGCCGTAAAGAGTGCGGATAGAAGGCTGCTGTGTAAATCTAAAGATGGAGAGATTATTTCTTGCCGCTTTGAATGCTTCATTTTCACAGGAACCTGGAGAAAACGTATGGTACCAAACGCTTAGAAGCCAGCTGGATTCAGAAAGGGCCGCTCCTGCATATACCGTATGAACACCTTGAGAATCATAGTGGACCAGTTTCCTGGATTACGATCCCCCTTTTACCTGACAAAAGAATTCTTATTCAGGAAAACCCCCAGACTCTTCACCTTGTCACAAAACGGAATCATGTTACGGTTTAATAATACTGCAGGAAATCCATTGGTATTTAGAACATTCTTAGATATGACCATTGCTTGAGACTTGTCAGGGTTTAGTTGCAATTTACTCACACTCGCCCATCCAGATAACGCCTCGAGGTCTTTATTGATTCGCCAAATACAATCCTCAATCATGCCAAGCCGGCAGGTAAGGTAAATTTGAACATCGTCGGCGTACAACAGGGCTTTACAAAAATTCAGTTCTTCTGGAAGATCATTAATGAAGAGAGAGAAGAGGAGCGGACCAAGTATAGAACCTTGAGGTATACCCTTAGATAGGGATGAGAAACTAGACTCTTTAATGGTCTGTGCAAACCATTTGAGATCTACCGCTTATGAAATTCCATATAAGACGAACTGCGGACGATGAGAAGTTGAATTGAGAAAAAATTTTGTCGAAAGCCTTAGAGAAGTCTAGTAATGAGCGAATGGTTAACTGGTCATGATCAATGTTCAGGCGTAGATCATCCGTTAATTTTAGGAGGGCAGTATTACAACTGTGGTCCTTCCTAAAGCCATGCTGGAATTCGGTTAAAAAGGAATTAGATTCAAGGTATTGAGCCATTTGAATGTACCTTAACTTTTCTAAGATTTTCGAGAGGCAAGAAAGGATACTAATGGGTCGGAAATCCTGTGGAAGACAGGCATTGGGGTTTTTAGGGGTTGGGATAACTTTAGCTTTCTTCCATAAAGACGGGAAGGTAGAAAACGTTAGACAGGAGTTAAGAATGTGGGTGAGAAAAGGAAGTATACAAGGAAGGATAATTCGAAGAAATTGTAAACTAATGCCTTCAACGCCGACTGCATTTGACATAATAGAGTTGATGACAGAAATGACATTCTCCTCTGACACCCTCTGAAAGCTAAAACCGGAGTCCGAACCGATGTTCGAACCGACATTGGAGAAATCACTGGAGCATTCTGGAATTGAAACTGAATTGAGTATATCATTGTTGTCGCCGGAAGTAGAGCCAACAGACGTAAAAAAGTTGTTAAGAACAGTGGGATCAATGTCAACATTTGATAGATGTATACCGGTAACTCCGATGTTACGAAGGTTTTTCCAGAGCACTTGAGGGGGTAAATTAGCATCAAGTTTGGCTGTGTAATAGTCCGATTTGGGTTTTTTATGGCGTTCGTAGTACGATTTCTGAGCAAACGGAATACGTTCCAATTTTCATTTGATTTGCACCTTTTCCAGTGAGCATAGGCTTTATCACGCTGTCGTAGGAGAGATTCAATTATAGGTGATAACCAAGGACATATCTTTTTATTGGACCTGGAGTACTTTTAAGGCACGTATTTGTTTAGGAGATATATGCTGAGTTTGTTAAAGTGTTCAACCTGAATATTAACGTCTGACATCGAAAATTACTCCAATCGAGTGAGAGCGCTTCAGCAAGTAAGCTGACACAGTCGAGATTTCTAAAATTTCTAAACTTATTTGGCTTAGTAAAATTTTCCCTAGCAGGAAGTATGTTATAATTAAGGAAAATTAGGTCATGGTCAGAGACTCCGGGAACGGATATTTGATTTGAAAAGGTTGCAAGGTTTATATTATTAACTATAAAGTTATAACTGTAAAGAGGAACAGGACCCAGTGAAATGGGTTGGAGCAGTATTAACGATTGATAGAGAGTGCGAGTTAAAGATGGAAAAAAGTCGCTGGCTAAATTATTTGGGTTGAGAACATTCAAATTAAAGTCTCCACAGAGGATTATATGAGGGCAGCAACATCCAAAGCTTGCAATGCAGTTATACAAAGGTTCTAGATTAAGAATGCCGGGAGGCTTGTAAATAGCTCCTATCAACCACTTGTTTTCACCCCCAAATATTTCAGCCAAAATAAATTCGACTCCATCATTTGATGAAGCTGCAAGTTTGTACGATATGCCAACTTTAAAGTAAATGGCGACACCACCCCGACGCCTATCTAATCGGTCAGCTCTCAAAATGTTATATCCAGTATGGAGAAAAGTGAATCCGGTAAGTCCGACTTCAACCACGTTTCAGAGAAACAAATGATATCTACTTTCGAGTCTGCAAAGATATACCATATTTCATCAATACTCCTAATTAAACTGCGTGCATTAAGGTGGCAGACCTTCAATCCACTAGATTCCGAGACAAAGATTCGTAGTAGTATTTGACTTATATTTCCGTTCACATCACGACAAGGAGGACCGTTACCCGACATCAAGCATAAGGGTACTTGTAGGTGCCCAGCAGACAACAAAGAAATACTTCAGCCCTAAAACAAATAATGAATAAAAAAAATAAAAGCTTTACTATTTAACATTTCAAAAACGAAAATAAAAAGAATAAAAATCAATTAAAAATAAATAAAAGCTAAATTCACAATCGTGTACTCGCGTGTACCCAAATTTATAAAAATTTATAAAATATCGCCTGTTATTGTAGCGAAACGCACGAAGGACAGAATAAAAAGGCTCGGAATTATAGCAATAGCGGAAAACGCTGAGCAAAAAAATCGCAAGCCTATTCAGTTGTAGGCATCACAACAGTATCAATATAGTTATAATCTATGTTATAATGTTGACCAGTGTTATCAATACCCCTATTTTTTCTTGGTCCTGGAAAGTACAAATGCGGTATTTTATTATATTAAAAAAATAAAAATAAAAAACAAAAAAAGAATTTAAATTACTGTGATACCAACCTAAAATGATAATAGCCAGCCTATTCAACTGGCTATGTTAATAACCATTGTAAAATATTACTAATGTACAAAATAATACTTAAAGCCTAGTATTGAACTTATTCATGAAAGTACAGTTGTCTTATTGACTAGTGCATACATTTCAAAATAACTCCGTAAACCACCATGTAAATGAATGAATAATAAATTTGTTGACTTTAGTTGAGGTGTGCTCTCTAAAAATGACCCAGTGAAAACAATAATTTCACTGGAAAATCAGTTAATTCGGGTCTGTTTACTGATTGACCCAGTGAAAAGTACTCTCTAAAAATGAATTAGTGAAAAGTTCACTGGTTCAACCAGTGAATTATAATTTCACTGCTTCAACCAGTGAAAATATATGACTTATATTCTAGGAAATTATCTTCATGGCTGTAAAGGGTTCCATTTAGCATTCCCAATAAACCGGCTCTCGACGGTCAAGCAGTATTTCAGTACTTCACTCACGAAATTTCCCTGTTTTCCCATTGGTTGACTAAGCAGTGGTTCATCCAGTGAATTTTCACTGGAAACCAGTGAATAGTTACTGATTCGTTTTTAGAGAGCGACCAATCCACCATCGTCTATCCTTTCTTCACAGTGATATTTATATTTTTGAATTCTACTATTAAATACAATATTTTTATATAATATAACTATTTTTCAAATAACAAATAGTTTCTAAATTATTAGGGTTTTATTTTTGTGTGATGTTCTTGTTATTTTGTTCTGGAAACCTCGCGTTAGCCTTAGGTTCGTACACCCTGTCGTATAGCACGAGGTCTTTTTCGCCACATGATCACCTGAAAGACATAAAAGGTGGACTTCCACATCATTTCCTAGTTCCTATTAAGTTAGTTTGTGGAGGAAAAAATATTTGGGAGAATGATTCACAAAATTTAACTCATTTATGTCTTCCCTTGTTCTTCAAGTTCATGAAAGAAACTAGTTTACTGTAGGAAATTAATTCAATTCAATCCGAAATTAATAATCTAGAAAAAACCGAGATATACGATATTAAAATTTCTCACTCATTATTGCTTACTGTGATAGATGGTAAAGTCACATTGATTTTGAGTGAGACGTCAGCACAACCATGTGATATAATACATCATACATATTATGTAAAGCTTCTCCCTAACAAATGAATAATTTAGAAGTAATCTCAAGAAAAACTATAAATATGGGTTATCATCATTACATAGCTGGATACGCTTTTGAAGTGTATTATTCATATAGGTTAGATATCAAAACATGTATTGCAAAGGGAGAAGACAAAGTCGTTATGGAAAGAAGAAGAAAAAGTATTCAAGGCTCTTTCAAAACTCAAACGGCACTATTGCTCGATTTTGTGAAACAAGGTCACGGTACAACCAATGCCGGAAATACTTCAAGAAGATTTTTTGCACACGTCAAAACAGCAGTTTCTATAACTGGTGTCGATGAACCCTTAATCAAAAGAATTTCAATAATTTTGAAAAGTATTTCTTCAAGGCACCGTACAAATAAATTTAAAGAATATTCTGAAATTAAAATGAAATTATATTCAGAGTTATATGGTTGGTATGTGTTATATGCCTTCAAGCATACCTATATAAAGTTCTCGCACATGGAGCAGGTTTTAGATTATTTATTTTAGATTAATTCCTATTGAGAAGTTATCTGAAGAAACTGCTGAATCAAGAAAAAAAGATTTCAGAAGATACCGTTGCAAATTACTTTGAAAACACAGAGCACTTTCAGATGAAGTAAAAGATTGACTAATTTTGCCCGATACATTAAACGATACTTTGAAAAAGAGAATTCTGAATTTGCAAAAGTAGACTTACAACAAAATATGGAGCATGACGCTGAATCCGAGACCGAGGAGGCTAATTGATTATGATTAGAACGGTATTGTTTCGAAGATATCTAGTTTTAATAAAATCTAAACAATAGTTTCGGTTATAAGTAAAGCTCCAAATTCTGCCTCTAGCTAGGTGTTAGTTAGAATCTTTCCTGAGCTTATAAGGGGACTAGGTCTATTGGGGACACCACAGTAGAAAAAATGCGCCTTCCTAGTTCTGTACCTCTTAGGTAGTGTGGAAAAGTGGACATATTCAAATACAAAAGTTCAAATTTCCGCGTAACTAGTAGCCTTAGCTTGCAACTAGTTCAGCGCTCCCATTGAATGAAACTATAAGCGGTATTTGGAGCGATTTTAAGCGTTTTGAGAAAATCACCTATTTCACTTTTTCTCCACACAAAAAATTCTTAAAACTAACCAAACTCAGAAAATATTTGTTTAAACCAAAAAAGTCATATAACAATTTATTGTTAATTGTATGAATTAATAGAAATAAATCCAATCATTACTTTTTTGAAAAGACATACTTCATTTTTATGTGTCCCTGTCCACTTCGCCTCAAATCCAGCCCACTGTGCCGCACGGTGCTATAGCTTTTCATTTGTAAAGGGGAGTTTACATCCCAACATCAAAGTGGAAGAACAATGTGCCCCTGTACAAAACTCAAGCGCAAATTTTCGTCGTAAGCTCGAAACTTTTTACGACTGTCAACCGTTAAATTTTTAACACGGTCGCAGAGGAAACAATTTAATGAGCTGCAAAGCTTTTTAGGTAGTGATATTAAATTAATGTGTAGTAAAAAAGACAATTTTATTAGTTTCAAACATTTCCAAATTTCGTTTTTGTATTAAAAAAAATTAACGCATTTATCAAACTGTCGAAAAGAAGATAAATATGCAAAAACCAGGGAAAGTGGCATCTAATAGGCGTTAGAATATTGAAATTTAAGGAAATTAAAAGCTTTTTTTGGTCTACGCATTCGTTAAGTAGAGTAGAGCCCTACTTTGAGGTTGGCGTTTTCTGTTGCCACGTTAGTGAAACAGAGATAGAGCCATACTATCTTCCATGCGATAAAGGAGCTCAGTTTTGCTCTTCCACATTATTCTTGGGATGCAAACTCGCCTCGCCGGATAAGGCGTAAGCATCTGTTAATGAAAACTTGTAGGCGTCTTGTAATGATGATTTCCCATGTTTCGCAACCATAGAAAAGAACTGCCTTAACGTTGGAGCTGAACAACAGGAATTTGTTGTTAGTTGAAATCTCCGTTGATCTGCATTTGCGAGACAGGCATACATATGCGCTTCGTGCTTCATTTATTCTGGAACTGACGTCTTCTTCTGCTCCGCCATTTTCGGTAATGATGCTTCCGCGGTAACAGAATTTATCTACCAAATCCACGTCACGGTTATTTAGCGCTGTGCGTTCAATGGTGTTTACATTTATCCGCATTGTATAGAGCTTTTATCAATTCTTTTATTTTGCCAGGCAATCCAAGTTTCCGTAGTAACTATCATATAAAGCTCCTATTAACTTAGTTGAACGCTTTCTTATAAAGCAAGGTAAAGGTTGGATCGTAATTCAGTAGAAATTTTCTACGCCTTCGGTATACTACCTCTCTTATGCTTCATAATAATATGTGGGACAAGACTTTTCCCATAGTAGATAATAGACAGATGCCTCTCCAGTTGTCGCATATTGTTAGGTCTCCCCTTTTTGGTATTTTGACTATAGTACCCTCCGTCCTATATTTCGGCAAGGTACAGGTGTTCCATGCTAGTACCAGGATTGGATGTCACGCATCTGCTATGAGGCTTCAATCTGCTTTCAATAATTCTGGCGGGATGCCATCTTTTTCAGCAGCTTTACCATAGGCCAGTTCATGAATTGGGGTTACTATTTCTGTCTTGGATGGGGCAAGAATGGTGTTTCTTATTGGCTGTGCATATGCTGCTCCTGTTTTATTCAAGTTCCTATGAAAATTAACCGTTCTGAGCGGCGAAGTAATAATCTCTATATCTTTGTAGTTCCTCGTCGTCGCTGCAGAGCAGCCTTCCATCCGCACTCTTTATGATATGCTTTTTAGTAGAGTGCTTTGTTTCTATTCTGAAGTACTCTCGTTTCTTCTTCGTTAATAACTTTTTTGTGTCCCTTCGCTATGTACTTTTTATGATTTCCTCTTGTCCGTCTTGTTAAATACGCCTATTCTGCCTGGTTTTTTATTCGAATGCTTCTCTTCCATGGATTACATTGCATTTTGCTTGCATTGTTTTGTGTTCCTTATACATTGTTGTTTGTTTCTGTATTTTTTTTTCATGTTCTACATCAGATTCAAATCAGTTTCAATTTGCAGACTCCTTGTTATTTTCTCAATTTACCTGTTAATATTTGTTCAACTTCTTTAGTCATGTCTTAATTTTGCCATGGGCCACCTTTTTTAATTGCAGTTTGTATTTATGTTGTAACGAACCAGGTTTCGTTACTAGAATCCCTCTCCACAAACGTTAGAAAAATATTAGCGTACCACGTTACGCCACTAGAATCCCTCTCCGAGAACTTTAGAAAAATATCTAGAGGTCTAGTAATCCTTGAAAGCTTCACTTCGAAGCTTTAAAGCTTCCTGCCCAGATGAGCTTTTCCACTATAAAACAAACCGCTTCACCAGGCCAAAGGCAGTCTTTAACCAGGCTCGTTCCGGAGAGGTCATCTTCTCCGGTCCTAGACCGTGTCGAGGTGTATGATCCGGCACGGTTACACTACACACATTACACACATTACACACATTACACAAATACCAGAGGAATGCGGCCTAGACCTTGTCGAGGTGTATGATCCGACAACGTGCCGAAGCAGCAATTCCTATACCGTGTCGAGGTGTATGATCCGGCTCGGTTACACTATACACATTACACAAATACCTGAGGAATGTTGCCCAGGCCTTGTCGAGGTGTATGATCCGACAATGTGCCGAAGCAGCGCTTCCTATACCGTGTCGAGGTGTATGATCCGGCACGGTTAGACCACATACTTAACACATACACAACACATACCGACCGACCACCGTATACCTGAGGAATGTTTCCTGGACCAGTGTCGAGGTGTATGATCCGACACTGTTCCCGGCAGCATTTCCTAGACCAGATTCGAGGTATGACCAGATACAATACCGCCAATATACCGAACACCGCATTATATACATAGCCGCCTAGACCGCACCAGTAATACCGCTAAACACCAGCTTACGCACATGTAGAGTGCAGTAATGAGTAGATAGTAGAGTGCAGTAGTGGTAGTTAGTTGCTTAGATATACTCTTAAAAAACGTGTAAATATGTATCCAGATATAATAAGTAGTTATTTATATTTAAGATATCCAAATTGTTAGTATATAAGGATTTTGAATGAATAAAAGAAATATTATTTTGTAAGAAGGTGTTTGTTCTCACAAGACCTTTTGACAACTCAAGAGCCCCCGGCAACCCTCCCTTAAATAAGGAGGTTTAGAGAACTACCGGACGAAACACCATTACAAAATTGGCGCCCGAGCAGGGACCTGTAAATTATATGTATATACATAACCAGTTAAGTAAAAAACCGATGTCAAAAAGGAAAAAGAGTAGGGATAGAAAATGCATATAAGTATCGGGCTCTGAACTGAAGAAAATCAGAAAATAATCAGAGCTCAAGGCGAGCACATCTAAACCAGCTAGAACCAGGAAAACCAAGCTGATAGAAAGAACCCAAAATAATCCAGTACCCTGAGAAGAAAAAGCAAAGTTTTCGCTATGGACAACCGACACCAGGAAATTCTCCAAATGAAGAAGACGGAGCTAGTAGCCGAATTAAGATTTCACGGACTACCCACCACCGGAGACGTGCACACGCTAAGGGAACGTCTGATCCAGCAAATAATACCAGGGGAAAGTCCATCAGTACCCCACACCCCGACGATGACACCAGCAGGCCAGACACCAGTACGAACATCCGTACCAGTCACCGAGAAACCCAGTCCAAACATAGAAATCATGGACAGAATCCGAAAATGGGGCACTTACTTCGACGGAACAAATGACCTATACGGGTTTATAGAAAGAGTGGAAGAACTAACCGAAGCCTACGGAATCACCACAGAAGTCCTCGTACCAGTACTAACAGAATTACTCAGAGGGAAAGCACAGCTCTGGTACCGAAATAACAAAACCAATTGGAGGACATGGGACGATTTCCTAGAGCAAATAAAAAACCAATTTCTCCCGCCAAGATACCAGCAACAATTAGAAGAAGATTACAGAGGCCGGAAGATGAAACCCAACGAGAACATCCGAGAATATATTACCACCATGCAAACTCTCAGCAGACGAGTGGGGATAGCTAATCCTGAAGACCAACTTGCACGAATATTCGACAACCTGAGGCCAGAGTACAGATTATATATCCGGCGCAGTGATGTTCAAACCATCACCGAACTACAAATTCAAGGCGAAGAGTACGAAGCAATCCGAAGGGACCAATCTGCTCAACGAACCAATCAACCGACCTACCAGAACCGAATGCGATTGGCCGCCACCATGCCGAACCTAATACATCCAGCATATAACAGAAATAATCACTGCTGGACATGTGGACAACCAGGGCATGACCGAAGAGTATGCAAGGAACCTGCTAGGCTATTCTGTTCAAGATGTGGTACCAGGGGCACCTTAAGCAAAAATTGCAGATGCCCGGGAAACGCCAAACCAATCGGAAAGAAACAATACGGTCCCACCGGTTGGAACCAGCACGGACCACCAGAAATCCCGAACACCGATACCAGTAAAGACAACCGTCCATTCATCACCATTCAAACATACGACCAGACCCGAAAAGCCTTATTAGATACCGGAGCAACCCAATCCTACATTGGACAAGATATAACTGACATTTGTAAACAAAACCATGCTGCCAGCACCATTATACCAACACACAAACAGAAAGTACAACTAGCCAATGGCATCACCGATAAAGTAACTGAAGTCATCCAATTCGTGTTCAAACATAATAACGAATCAGTTGAACACCCATTCCGCGTACTTCCTAGTCTAAAGCCGAACATCATTATAGGCATGGACCTTTTAAACCGTTTTGGAATAGAAATGACGTTCACCAGAAAACCGAATGTAACCAACCCTATCCTAGCTATTACCACATCCGAAGAGACCCAACTCGAAGAATTCCTACAAAAGGAACTAGCCAAATTTGACAGATTAGGGAAAACTACCACCCTTGTCGAACATAAGATAAGGCTAAAAACCGACCAGCCAATAAAACACCGATACTTCCCTAGAAATCCAGCAATGCAACAAGTAATCAACACCGAAATAGACCGTATGTTGGATGAAAAAATTATTTAACCGTCCAGCAGCCCATACAGTTCACCCGTAGTTCTGGCAAGGAAGAAGAATGGCCAATACCGATTCTGCATCGACTTCCGGAAGATCAATGATACCTCAATAAAAGATGCTTACCCGTTGCCGCAAATTAATCACATTCTAGACAGATTAAGAGAGGCAAGATATATAACCACACTCGACCTACACCAGGGTTATTGGCAAGTGCCATTAGCTAAGGAGAGTAAACCAGTCACCGCATTTACTGTACCAGGTCGAGGGTTATACCAGTTTACCGTCATGCCATTCGGACTCCACTCCGCGCCAGCAACATTCCAGCGGTTACTTGACACCATAATAGGCCCAGAAATGGACAAGAAAGCATTTGTGTATCTAGACGACATTATCATCCTAGGAAGAACCTTTCAGGAACACCTAGATAATATACAGGAAGTATTCCAGCGGTTACAAAAAGCAAATCTCCGGCTAAATCCTGACAAATGTAAGTTCTGCCAGCAAGAGCTACAATACCTAGGTCACCTGATAGCACCATAAGGTATCAAAACAGATCCAGAAAAGATCAAAGCGATACTACAAATATCCGCTCCTAGAACTGTAAAGCAAGTTCGTCAGTTTCTAGGCATAGCCTCATGGTGTAGACGCTTTATAAAAGACTTTTCCAAAGTGGTAACGCCTCTTAACTCACTACTAAAGAAGAAGCAAGAGTGGAAATGGGGACCAGCTCAGGAGGCTTCGTTCACAAGATTAAAACAATCACTTAAGGCCCGTCCTCACTACGCGGACTTAGAATCCACGCGCTTTTGGTCGTACGGCCAGCCAAAAGCGCGCGTGATCTTTTAATTTTCTGAGTCATGAGTGAGAAAAAATCAATTCTCATTTGAAACGGCGTACGCGCTTTTGAAAAGCTCATAGTGTGTGGACGCACAATGTACCTTTTTAATCACAGCCTTTTGTCCGCGTTGTTTGGCCGCACGGCCTTTGCCATGAACAAAGTCGTAAAAAAGTCGTAAAAAAGTCATAAAACTCTATATGAAAAAAAAAGGCAAAAGCGCGTACGACCCAAGACCGCGTAGTGTGGTCCCACCATTACCGAAGCACCAGTACTGGCGTGCCCAGACTTCAACCATACTTTTACCCTACAAACAGATGTCAGTGCTGAAGGCCGCGGAGCCGTACTCGCACAGAATATCAAGGGGACATAACAGGTCATCGCCTATGCCAGCCGCACGCTAAACGAGCAAGAAAAGAAATATTCCGTCACTGAGAAGGAATGCCTTGCAATAGTATGGAGCATCAGGAAAATGAGGCCATATCTTGAAGGATACAAATTCATTATAATCACCGACAACCAGGCGTTAAAATGGTTACGGACCTAAGACAATCCCTCCGGACGGTTGGCAAGATGGGCCATCGAATTACAGCAATACGATTTCGATATCAAATACCGAAAAGGAGTGTTAAACAAAGTCGCCGATGCCCTCTCACGCCAACCAACTTCAGAAATAGGTGTCCTAGAGCAGCAAAGCTGTAAATGGTATTCACACAAATACCAATCCGTCAAAGAAAAACCCGACGATTACCCAGACTACCGAATCCACGACGACAAATTATATCATTTCATACCGGCTCAGAATCATTTGAACGAACCAGATCCGGAGCAAGAATGGAAGCGTTGTATAGCAAAAGAGCATAGAAAACAAATCCTATTTGAAAATCACAACACACCCACCGCATGGCACTTAGGAGTGGCCAAAACAATAAACCGACT
The DNA here is from genome assembly GCA_963855945.1 of Thereva nobilitata. Taxonomy (NCBI): domain Eukaryota; kingdom Metazoa; phylum Arthropoda; class Insecta; order Diptera; family Therevidae; genus Thereva; species Thereva nobilitata. Next base: position 142,851,591 of record OY979694.1, read on the forward strand.
GGCCAAAACATATTACTGGCCGGGAATGTTCCGAGAAGCGGCAAAATATGTTCGAAGTTGTCTCACGTGTGCCAAACATAAACCAGACCAACAGAGACCAGCTGGTAAAATGCACACATAGCAACCTCATAAACCATGGGATGTCGTCAGTTCGGATTTAATAGGACCACTACCACGCTCCAAAGAAGGACATACCATTATATTAGTATTTCACGACAAATTTACCAAATGGGTCGAAATACAACCATTACGACAAGCTACCGCTACTACCATAACCAAGTCATTTCGAGAACGAATAATTTCCCGCGTTGGCTGTCCGCGAGTCATCATCACGGACAACGGAGCGCAAAACACCAGCAAGAAATTCCGACAAATGTTAGAAGGCTTCCAGATACAACACCGACTTACATCTCCATATACTCCACAAGCCAATCCGACCGAAAGAGTCAACAGAGTTATACACACCATGATCGCACAATACATCGAAACCGATCACCGAACGTGGGACAAATATATCCCAGAACTCATGCTGGCCATTAACACCAGTTCACACGATTCCACAGGATATACCCCAGCGTATTTGAACTACGGAAGAGAACTCACACGACCTTCTCTTTTTAAGAAAACTCTAGACGAGGAATACAATCAACCAGCCATGACAGACATTCACGAAGTAGTCCGCCGGAATCTCGCAATAGCTGCCAAGAAGCAGAGTTACCACTACAACCTTAGGAGAAGAGAATGGCAACCCCCCATAAAAACCCGTTTTGTTTTGTTATTTTTTATTTTTAAGCAAGAAGCTAAATTAATTTATCTATAAGGTAGAACTTATTTATGTTTTTAGTTAGTTGAGAAAGAAGCTCGTTGAATTTTAGTATTAAAGCTTTTATTTAAACAAAAAAAAAACCTATTCTAGCCTTTTTAAAACAATAAATTAACTCTTTTCCTCTTCCCGAAGAAAGAGGGGGATGTAACGAACCAGGTTTCGTTACTAGAATCCCTCTCCACAAACGTTAGAAAAATATTAGCGTACCACGTTACGCCACTAGAATCCCTCTCCGAGAACTTTAGAAAAATATCTAGAGGTCTAGTAATCCTTGAAAGCTTCACTTCGAAGCTTTAAAGCTTCCTGCCCAGATGAGCTTTTTCACTATAAAACAAACCGCTTCACCAGGCCAAAGGCAGTCTTTAACCAGGCTCGTTCCGGAGAGGCCATCTTCTCCGGTCCTAGACCGTGTTGAGGTGTATGATCCGGCACGGTTACACTACACACATTACACACATTACACAAATACCAGAGGAATGCGGCCTAGACCTTGTCGAGGTGTATGATCCGACAACGTGCCGAAGCAGCAATTCCTATACCGTGTCGAGGCGTATGATCCGGCACGGTTACACTATACACATTACACAAATACCTGAGGAATGTTGCCCAGGCCTTGTCGAGGTGTATTATGGTCGCCTGTACCGACCAATATTATTTTCTTTTATGGAATTAACAACACTTGTTAGGGTTAACTAGATATTTATTGCACAATAGAAATTCACATTTATTATTATCACAAGGTTTGTTATTATTATATTTTAGAATTAGATTTTGGCTCTAGAGCGCTTGAGGAATCTCCTACTTAGTTTTTTTGACGCGTCCGTTCTGTATCAAGGAAACGTTGATCAAAAAGTGAAATAATGGGAATGCCGGAAATCGGCTAGATCACTGAACTTTGGAGTTCAGTGATCGAGGGAGTGTTCGAACCGATCGTTCTGATCGTGCCGGAAGTTGTTGTGTGACATTGCGTAACGTTTAGTAATTAGACTTACACGCGGTCACCACATACTCCCCCCCCAGCGTAGCGTTAACGGAATGTTACCGCTTTAGATGGCTTAACTTCGTTGTCGCGGTCACAACCGAAGGCTGGTTTTAGCCTGTCAATGGATATTGACTTGGTTGTGCCGTTCAATTTGACGACGAAGTGTTTTCGTAATCGTTTGATTACTTCGTATGGGCCCTCATATGGAGGTTCGAAAGGTTTTCGAACTCGGTCAACTCGTATGAAAACGTAGTCGGCGTTCTCCAGGGCTTCTGGCACGTAGGCATCCTTTTGGACGGGTTGCCGAGGATGTATTGCCTTAATGTTCTGCATATGAGAACGAAGGCGAGAGAGGAATTCTGATTCTTCAATTGGATTTTCATCGGTTGGGATAGAAATCGAATTGGGAAGTCTCAGATTCTGACCGTATACGAGCTCGGCAGGTGAGCATTGTAAGTCGGTCTTGATTGCCGTGCGTATGCCTAACATGACAAAGGGCAAGTCTTCACTCCAATGAGTAGTGTTGTCCCTTGCCATTAAGGCAGCTTTTAGTTGCCTGTGGAACCGTTCGACCATCCCGTTTGCTTGCGGATGGTAGGCGGTTGTCCGGATTCGATGAGTGCCGAGTAATTGGCAACTTCATTGAAGAGTTTCGATTCGAACTGCGTACCTTGATCGGTTGTGATCTCAAGAGGTACGCCGAATCGTGGGACAAATTCAGTGACGAATCTTTTTGCCACTGTTGAAGCTGATATATCCCGAATTGGGTATGCTTCAGGCCATCGCGTGAATCTATCGACTATCGTTAAGATATAAGAGTATCCACGAGATGGGGGAAGGGGTCCCACTATATCCATATGTATATGGTCAAATCTATTATTTGGAAGCTTGAAAGCTTCAAATGGAGATTTGGTGTGTCTTGAAACTTTGGACTTTTGGCAACATAGGCATGTTCGAGACCACTCATTGCAGTCTTTATTGATCGATGGCCAGAAGTACTTCTTGGTAACGGCTCGTCTTGTAGCACGAATACCAGGATGAGAGAGACTATGTTCGGAATTGAACGCTAGTTTACGTAAGGAAGTGGGTATATAAGGCCTAGGAATGCCTATACTAGTTTCACACCACACCTGATGGGCGGTAAATGGTATTGGTGTGAGAACTAGTTTTACCCGTGAGCCGTTGCTGGGGTGTTCTTGTAGAGACTTCAACTCTGTGTCACCTTGTTGAGCCTGAGCTAGTGTAGGCAGGTCGAAGGTGGCCGAGTCAACGTTGTCGGTTGCTAGTGAGCGCGACAAGTAGTCTGCGACAATGTTTTGTTTACCCGACACATGTCTGATGTCTGTGGTAAACTGAGAGATTAGACCCAAATGTCTGGTCTGTCGAGGGGATCGTTCGGTCTTTGTGTGAAGAGCGCGGACCAGTGGTTTGTGATCAGTATATACCACGAAATTGCGTCCTTCGACGAAGTAGCGGAAGTGTTTGATCGCTGCATAGATTGCGAGAAATTCGCGATCAAATGCAGAGTACTTCCGTTCTGTTGGTGACAGCTTTTTGGAATAAAAAGCTAGAGGTTGCCACCGATGACCGTTGAATTGTTCCAATACGCCTCCGATTGCATAATCAGAGGCGTCAGTCGTTAGACTGTATTTTGCATCCTCGATTGGATGGTTCAGCAGTGTTGCTTCGGCCATCGAGGTTTTAACCTTGAGGAATGCTGCCTGACATTCTGCTGGCCAGGTAAATACTTTGTTGGCATGCGAGTGGTTGAGAAGTTCTCTCAAATGCTCGTTTATCGCCTGTACCGACCAATATTATTTTCTTTTATGGAATTAACAACACTTGTTAGGGTTAACTCGATATTTATTGCACAATAGAAATTCACATTTATTATTATCACAAGGTTTGTTATTATTATATTTTAGAATTAGATTTTGGCTCTAGAGCGCTTGAGGAATCTCCTACTTAGTTTTTTTGACGCGTCCGTTCTGTATCAAGGAAACGTTGATCAAAAAGTGAAATAATGGGAATGCCGGAAATCGGCTAGATCACTGAACTTTGGAGTTCAGTGATCGAGGGAGTGTTCGAACCGATCGTTCTGATCGTGCCGGAAGTTGTTGTGTGACATTGCGTAACGTTTAGTAATTAAACTTAAGTAGTTATTTATATTTAAGATATCCAAACTGTTAGTATATAAGGATTTTGAATGAATAAAAGAAATATTATTTTGTAAGAAGGTGTTTGTTCTCACAAGACCTTGGACAACTCAAGAGCCCCCGGCAACCCTCCCTTAAATAAGGAGGTTTAGAGAACTACCGGACGAAACACCATTACAATGTGTTACGTCTAATTTCCACATTGCAATAATGCTCTTAAATTGAGTGCCCTTTGAAAAGTAGTTTCTTTAGTAATTCTAGTTGTTATCAACAATCGTCGGGTCTTCCGTGGTCTTCACTAGTTTCAGATTAACGGCGCACGCTTTTTCTTTTTTCACTGGTTAAGCTTAAAAATGTCAACGTCGTGTCGAACCGCTGTAATCATTGGATCTTTTGATTGATGTCATCCAGTTTCGCATTCCTAAGCTTTGGGCGTCCTGGTCTACGCCATACTTCCACCATAGAGTTTTACGAGATGCAACAGTAGTGTTGCAACTCTCGCACTGTTGCTTGCGAGACAAGACAACACGCGAGACAAGAGTTTCTGGACCCATGCGAGAGTAGCGCGACAGTAAAAAAAAGTCCAGTTTTTTGGTAGAAAGTAGAGTTTTATATTTTCGTCGATAATTCGTCGAGCGATTTTTTCGAGAGCGGGGAACATAAGCACAGACCGTCGGATGCGACTGAAGGATGATGCCTAGTAAAAAACCCGCGTGCGTTGCAACGCCTCCAAATAAAAAAAGTTTATGTGTGCACAGTCCGCGGTAGGAAAAAAGTATAATGAAAACATCAAATAATCTGGAAAAAATGATTTTGGATACCATACAGAAATTTAGAGTTACCTATAAAAAATATTGTAATATTTCTTCTCGAGCGTTCTCGGATTCGTCAGGGATTAATTGGAACAATTTGTTTCTTTTTAACAACTTTAATTTCAAAACAAAACTTCTTGCACACATGTGCTCCCCCTTTCTCTTCTTGGCGGTTCAGTTATAACAACCGTTCTAAATTGAGATGTGACACTGCGTTATGTATGCATTCAAGTAGGTGCCTCTGAACATGAAACTTCTGGGTGAATTGGAATTTTAACTTTTTTTTCAGTTAGCCGTTACACTGCCCCCTTCTTCCTTAATATTCGTCCCGAACACAGTTTCCTACAGGTCCCGTTCTTACCGATCGAACCTTTTTGTATGTATGTTTTTTGGCTTGCTTGCTATTCTACCACTTTCTTCACACCTTTTAATAATATATTGGACAGTTGTTCGACTTTTTCCAACAATCTCTGCCATTTCTCTGTGACTTGCCCGCCTTATAATGAGAGACTACTAAAGAACAAATTGCAATACTCGGTTGTTTGGTATCGTATGGAGGTGTATGGCGGCAAATGGCACTGGCAAACTTGAGTTCATCCGAGGAACAGTGGATGCAATGGTTTAGCTTGATATTCTAAAGAGAAATGTGCACCAGAGTGCGCAACTTCTAAGTATTACTGCTGGGTATGCATTCTATCAGTATAATGGCCCTAAGCATACCTCAGACGTTGAACGCTATTGGCTGATATACAATTGTAAAACAGTTTTCCCCGTTCCTCCTCAATCCCTAACTTGAATGTTAATAGAATTTTTGGGATACACCGGGCAGGAGCATTCGTAAGACAATATTACCTCGCAGAAAGACCTTGAAAGTGTACTCAAGCAGGAATGGGCTAGAATTAATCCTAAGTATATTAAAAATTAGTAAATTCAATGCCGAACAGGCTTCTAGCAGTAATTACAGCATAAGGAGGACCAACTTTCTTAGTATTGAGTGTTATGGACGACATTTCTTAGTATTGAGTGTTATGGACGATTTTCATTGTGAGATAGAAATATGACCTTTCCGGAAATTTGAATTTTTCCCGTTTTTGTTATTGATTAATTTCATAATTTTTCGTTATTATTTTGAAGAAAATAAATGAAAAACTTAGTTCTCTAAATTCTTATTTGGATTTGTTGAGAGCTAGATGAAAAAAACTACTTAATTCCTCTTACTCGTAAGGTGAACGATTTTCACTGTGAGCCACTGTATATATAGCTGGGACCCGGCGCGCCTATGCTGCACCCATAAACCAATAGTAGTAATCAGGTGATACTACTTGTCATACCCTTTCATTTAATACCCATACCGAATGGCTTGCAAAGAAAAAGGTAATCCACCATTTTGTGTTGGCCGCCATTTTAAATTTGGACCGATCGATCTGAAACTTTGGGAATCGTATTTTTTTCGGAAAAAACCAAAATAATATAGATCTGAGCTCTTTAGCAGTAATTCGAAGAGTACCTCCCATACAAAAGTTCGAATTTTACGGATATCGGTACACTACAGCCACCCGAAGTGTTCGAGATAGAGCAAAATAGACCTCGTAGGAACACCCGCCGTACCCGATAACCCCTATATACAAAAATTCAGGCCAATCGGATGAGCGGTTTCGGAGTCTATTGAACATTTACAGACATACTTTCACTTTTATATTATATAGATAGATTACATTGTGGCGGTAATACGAGCAGTGGCTTATCCATGGATTATAAGAATCCATGAGAAGCATTATTGCATGCACACCATCAAAAAACGCGATCACATCTTGTTTTTACAAATCAATGCAAAATTGATTACCGTTAATCGTTATAAGTTACGAGTTGCATTTTTGGGCTCTCATCAGCCAGTTGAATTAGAACCTTTCACGAAGCCACTGGCTTGAACTTGATAAGTGCGTTTTAATGGTTTATTATCCTTGTGAAAGTTTAAATAAGTTTTACGGTACCAGATAGAAAATCAATCGGTACAACATTTCTAACCTTTTATTCATGATTAAATTCCTTTTTTTCTATTTTCACAGGCAAAAACGGGAGGTGCGGGAGGGCGAGAGTGCAACACTGACTCTCGCGAGAGTAACGCGATATTATCGCGAGACAACATTATAATATCACTATTGCACTGGGGTGCGAGACAAGACAACAGTAGTTTCGCTCTCGCACAGCGAGATCGAGACCGCGGCCGACTGTGGTCTTGTCTCGCCCTCGTGAAACTCTATTCCAGCGGAGGTTGGGTCTCCGTCGCTGTCGCACCCCATAGATCTCACCGTAGAGAACTTTCCGAGCAGGCTCATCTTTACTCATACGATACATAGATGCTCTGCCCACCAAAACTTACCGAGCTGTATTTTCTTCACAACATCTATGTCACTATAATGCTCGTAGATCTCGTCGTTGTAGTCTCTGGAATCGCCCTTGGTGCCATTTATATCAAATTATATAAAATCTTATATAAAGTATTTCAACAGTTTTAGACGATTTTATATAATTGTATAAATAATATAGAATTATATATTGTATCATTTACAGTTCAACATAGGATGATATATATGTAACTCTATATCATTAGGCCGATGTTACAATTGGGGCTTTGACTTTACTTTGACTTAACTTCGGGCTTTGATTACATGTAATGTCATTAAAGCAGATTAAATAAAAGCTTCGACTGAACTTTGTCTGCGACTGTATTTCGACTGCAGTCCGGCTTTAAGAAAATTCAAAGTTTCGTCCGCCTGCAGCCAACTTCACTTTATCTGAAAAAACTGAAAACAAATTTTAAAGCGAAAGGAACGGTTTTGAATTCCGAGTATTTTTTATAGACTGCGAACAACATTAAAAAAAATACAATTCCTTTTCAGACATTTTAAAATTTTGATTGAACTGTATATAAAGTCTACAAATGAATTTGTGCAATTATGTATATCTGATGATATACAGCGATATAAAATAATATATAAATGCCTTACAATAATTTTGATGAAATAAATCTTATCAATTGGTTGGTAGATGGAGTTTTTCAGGAAAATCACATACTAAAATGCACATTCTCCAGTCGCACTCCCAAAGCTCAATCAAAGGTGGAGAAAGACCTGAAGAAAAAGGTGTGTGGCCGAAAAATGATGGGAAAAAAGTTATTATAGGTATGCTGTCAAAAATATCTCATTATATCTGTTTTAAAAATAACTGGCGCTAGCACGATAAAAAGCATATAGAACATTCCATGTCTGAGAAAATCGGCGAAATAAAAGATATAATTGCATATATACAATTCTATACAATTGTATATGATTTTCCTTATTATATATAAAAATATATATTTCTATATAATTATATCGGGCCAAATTTCATATATAATTATATATAATTAATTTATATATAAATATATCCAATTATATATCTTTCTATATAATTATTTTTACTCGGCTAGAGTGCCCGATCTCGGATGCATATTTGAGTACCGGTACGACCATCATCATTCACGTCATGGTGCAATGTCTAGTAGTAGCTTGGTTTGAAGGATAGAAAAAAGGATAGGAAAGGTTAGAGAGGGTCTGGGGGATGCTCGAGGAAATGTCGATGAACCTTACTTTTGAACTCTAAGATGTTGTACAAGTTCGGAAATACTGACTGCGGGAGATTATTATACAGTCGAGTTGTTCTATTCATAAACGAATCTCTAGATCGTATTGTGCGCGAAAGTGGGGGCTGGAGGGTATGGGGGTGGGCCGAGCGGGCTAGTCTTGTGTTGCGGGAAAAATATTGCCGTGCAGGCAGGAGATTCTGGATTTCAGTGGAACAGTCGCTATTTGTAATAGCGATAAAGTAAAGAGAGGGCTGCTACATTCCTGCGGTGGCTTAATGAGTAGAGGCGCGAAAGGGGCCATCACCAATGAGTTTGATGGCACGATTTTGCACCTTGTCGGGGCAAGCCAAGGTGGTTTTTGGGGCGCCTGCCCCAGATATACGAATTGTACTCAAGGCGGGGCCGAATGTAAGATTTGTAGATTGTAGCCAGGGCGGCTGGCTGGAGGAGGAATTTGCATATCTTGAGAAACCCAAGACATCGGGAAGCTTGTTTGGCGATATGGAATATGTGGTCATTCCATCGCAGATCCTCAGTTAAAGTTACCCCTAGGATGTTAAGAGTAGAGCCAGCCGTTAGATTCTCTTTGTCCACTGAGAGGGGAGGAATATCGGTGTTAGCTTTGGTGGAGATGAGACAGTACTTCGTTTTGGTGGCGTTAAATTCAACACGATTCATGCGGCCCCAATCAAGAATCGATTTGATGTCCTTGTTGATCGAAGTGGACATCAGTTCACGATAGTGAAGACAAAGTCTGGCACGTGCTTGTCTTATATCATCGAATGCATAAGGGTAACGCAGAGTACCGTCATCAGCGAAGCAGTGTAGTGGATTTGAGGGGATTGAGAGCACGTTATGGTCAGATGCTTGAATTTGAAGAGCCTTGACAGACTATAGTAAGCTTTGTTGGATTTTAGCAGCCGTGCGCATATTTCTGGTTCCATCTGGTTGCTACTATTGATCCAAAGTAGGTAAATGATTTTACTTCTTCTACCTCGTGTTCCTCTACCTTGATTGTGGGACCAATGTCAGGTGTTCTTACAGACGAGTCCACCATGTACTTTGTTTTGCTTTTGTTGATGTGCAGTTCTAGCTTTCGTACAGCCCTCTCAATCTGGATTAAAGCTTCTTTTACAACCGCTGTTGTTCTTCCAATGATGTCAATGTCGTCTGCATAAGCCAGTAATTGGATGGACTTTTGGAGGATTGTGCCTCTTGATTAGGGATGTTACAAATGTTCGCATTCGCATTCGCTTATGCGAATGATACGCATCATTTTAAACATTCGCATCGACATTCGCATTCGCGTCAAGTAATGCGAATGTTTTGAGAATGCGAATGTGTAGGTCGTGTCGTGCCTCGTGGAAAACAAAATTAAAATACGACAAATTGACAGATCTGGCTCGCAAATATCTGAGCGCTCCACCGGCCAGCGTTCCGAAAGAGCAATTGTTCAGTGCAGCCGGCCTTATATATTAGCCCCTTAAGGCCCCTATTTACAACAGGCCGCCAGCAGGCCGTAGCCTTTTAAACCAAGTCAGCAGGTACCGCCCTACATTACTCAGTCTGACTGAGGGATGAGAACTTGAGGCATACGTCTGACAGGCCGTGGACTGCAGGTGACCTCATGATTCCCTACATACACACAGGCCAAGATGACAGTATAGCGTAGCAGGTTGTTAATTCAAGTGCAAAAATGTCCATGGCCTCAACGAAAATTTTAGACTGAATAGAAGTTCAGATCTTCAGGCATGGACTAACGATAAATTCCCATTCCCGTAAAGGCCCCATCCAGTTGACGGTATAGGTGAGTGAGTGTGTGAGATAAACCTTCAGGCCATGGCCTGCCGGCGGCCTGTGTAGAAATGGGGGCCTTTAGAGATCGCCTCATGGAAATATACCCGAGAATAATTATATAGAAAGATATATAATTGGATATATTTATATATAAATTAATTATATATAATTATATATGAAATTTGGCCCGATATAATTATACAGGGTGTCCCACGAAAAGTAACAAAGCGGCCGGCTGTGGATAGGTTTTGGATAGACGAACAAAAAATCGTATGGGTGGGGGGGGGGGGGAAATCGTAACGGTTTAGCCGCTAGGGCGTTTTGAAGTTTTTTTGCTAGAGTTTTACATATCACCATGTATTTTTGTAACCCTATGACCTATTTTCATAAATAAGGTATCAGTGTACGCAGAATACTCCCACCTATCTAAAGCTGTAAAAAATAAGGTTCTACCGTACCAGGTTCCAGAGCAATGAGTCATCAAAGTCAAAATTTTGGTTTTTTTTTACTAAAATTTCAACTAAAACCACCATTTTCTCCAAAAAATACGTGATAAACCTAAACTTTTTTTTGCAAAATTAGAAAGCTTGGACAATTTCCTATGAATAATGTCTAGAGAATTTTTTTCCTACGACTTCTACTTTTGGAGTTAAAAGCAATTTTAATGCTAAAATTGGGTAGTTTTTAGTACTTTTTCACCTAAGCTTTGCTAAAAAGTACCAAATAAGCACCAAATAAGGTCAATTTCAACATCAAACTTGCTAATAACTTGAAAAGTAAAGGCCGTAGCATAAAAATTGTCTGGACATTATTCATAGGAAATTGTCCAAGCTTTCTAATTTTGCAAAAAAAAGTTTAGGTTTATCACGTATTTTTTGGAGAAAATTGTGGTTTTAGTTGAAATTTCAGTAAAAAAAAACCAAAATTTGACTTTGATGACTCATTGCTCTGGAACCTGGTACGGTAGAACCTTCTTTTTTACAGCTTTAGATAGGTGGGAGTATTCTGTGTACACTGACACCTTATTTATGAAAATAGGTCATAGGGTTACAAAAATACAGGGTGATATGTAAAACTCTAGCAAAAAAACTTCAAAACGCCCTAGCGGCTAAACCGTTACGATTTCCTCCCCCCCCCCCCACCCATACGATTTTTTGTTCGTCTATCCAAAACCTATCCACAGCCGGCCGCTTTGTTACTTTTCGTGGGACACCCTGTATAGATTTTATATCGCTATATATGATCAGATATAATTGCACAAATTCATTTGTAGACTTTATATACAGTTTTATATAATGATATAGAGTTTATATCGTCCCATGTTGAACTGTAAATGATACAATATATAATTCTATATAATTATATATTATTATATACAATTATATAAAATCGTCTAAAACTATTTGTATAAGATTTTATATAATTTGATATAAATATATTATATATTTTTCTATATAATTATTTTTACTCGGGTAATTTTGCTCTCTTGAACTTTGACTATTAAATACGAGAAGAAAGAATCCCATTACTGTGTATAACACCGGTCTATTGTTCTAATATTTTTTCATATCCTATTGTAAGTAATAAAAAAATGAGGCCTTAATTTAATTAAATTTTTTTTAATGTTATTCCTAAACGCATTCGCATTTGCACATTTGCATTCCGAACATTCGCATGTGAAAAATATGACGTTCGTAACATCCCTACTCTTGATGTCACTCCTGACCCTCGGATTACTTTCTCCAACGACAGGTTGAAAAGGAGGCAGGCCAGACCCTCCCTTTGTCGGAGGCCATTATAGATGAGGAGTGTCTTTTCAAAAGGGGATATTTCCATTTTTTATTTTTTTTTCAACTGATTATGGGGTCTTGTTCTCTATGCTAAAATACACAATCTCGTAAACTTAATCTGAAAGAAAAAGTTATAAATTTCCAGTTAATTGGATCTAAAATACCGTGTACGTTTCAAAAGGGGATATTTACAAAAAAATCCTTATTTTGTTGACCAAAATGATTTTTTAACAACATTTGATAGATAAATGTTAACAAACTCAATGGGAGGAAGTTATAGAGACTTTATAATGATTCTGCGTCAAATGATTTAAAGGTAGAAAAACCATGTTTTATAATATTTTAACTGGAGAATATAACACTGGTTTTTCTTCTCCACCCACCGACTCCTGTAATGTTTGTGTATTATGTATATAAATGATATGTATATAAATGAGCTCAGCAGTGCTGTGACAAATTGTAAGCTGCACATGTATGCTGATGATGTCCAAATTTACTTAAATAGTCCCATTGGATTGGTAGATAACTGTGTACACAACATCAATGCCGATCGACTTACTACTAAATGCCACTAAATCCTGTTGGATTCCAATGTACTCTTAGACTCTTCATTCCTTCCACCCATCATCCTCACGATTTGAGAAAGGTTGATCCACATACAGTATCTATGTGCTTTGATTTGCAACAAGTCCAAAGCTTACCAAGGCCACCCATACAGGACGCTTTCTACTCAAGGCAACTCAGCTTATATAATTTATGTGTGGTTTCACTAGATTCTAGAAATCCACTTACATTTGACACATACTATTCTGTGAGGGGTTTGGCAGCCAAAACAAGAATAGTCATATCATACACATGAATCTATTCTACCTTTTAAATGACTCCCCACCACACCTCAAAGATGTTACATTATTCTTCCCTGTAAGAGGACATAGTTTTCTCCCAGCTGACCGGGTATTTGGTCGGCTGGAGAAGGAAATTAGAAAACAAAAGTTTTTATAACCACCAAAGATGAATACTATGACGTTTTCAAAAATTTGGTAACAATTTAAAAATACAAGGAAAATACTGGATTCTCAAATACATATTTAAAAAGCTTGAAAGCTTATTACCAAATATTAGAAAGTATTCAGTCGTTAAAAAGTGTATTTTTTTAAGAAACGGGTCCGAAGAACATACACTGTCAACTTAAAGGTCCCAGAAACATTAGATTTAACAAGGCTACAGAAAAATATATCCCCTGCTTAAAAGGGGCAAGAGACATCCTATATCTTTGGATGATTTAGAATTGGCACAACGTCCACTAAATGAAAAAAAAGAAAGATATCAATAACTTGTTGACAAAACAGTTTGGTGAGGAGTGGTTTACTTTAGACGAACTGAAATGGTACAAAGAGCTATAAATAGATCATCCAAACTGTGGCCCTTCAGGAGACGTATAAATCGAACATATTGATTGTGGATGTCTAACGGATGATATCGATAATACTAGAGTTTAATTAATATTTACCTGTGGAGAAGTACAATACAAAAGGGAATATTTACATGTAGTACAGAACAAAAGGGGGCATTATAAAAATTCCTGATCAAAAGGGGATATTTCATATTTTTAACATTCAGTAGCTCTAAACTACATGGTCAGGTATCTTATCTAAATATGCTGTTATAACAATTTGATTGCATAGTACCTACACGGACATTCTACTTTTCTGCAGACCTATGGAAGTGCCACAATCAGTTTTCTTCATTTTCTGAAAAAAGCAATCAAATGTAATTATCCCCTTTTGAAAAGACACTCCTCAGATGTTGATTGATCTGGAGTGTTCCGGATACCTTCTCTTGGCTTGGCATATTGATCATGGTCAACCTACATAGTGGGGCCAGCTTATGGGGTATGCCGAATTCTCTCATGGGTTTGCAGAGTTCTACTCTTGCTATGCTATCATAGGCGCGTTTAAAGTCTATGAAGAAGTGTTGGATTAAGTTTTGAAACTCTCGACATTTTTCCATAGCCTGCTTTAAAGTGAAAATCTGATCAGTTGCTGATTTGCATGGGCTGAAGCCACACTGGTTTTGTAGGATAGCGGAAAATATCTTATACGCGTTACTCAACAACGTTATACCGTGATAATTGTTGCACGGGTTGTTGCACGGGTGATATCTCCTTGTTTTGTACCGGGCAGAGGATACCTTTTTTCCAATCTTCTGATATCGGTTCCTGCTCCCATACTTGAGCAATTAATTCATAAATCGCTGAGTGTAGTGTAGCCCTCCATATTTAATCAACCGGGATGCCGTCTGCACCCGAGGCCTTGTTTTTTTGAGCAGGGTGATGGCTCTGCTAACTTCTTCCAAGCTTGGTGGCGCCAGTGTAGGATTATCATCAGGTTATAGGTGCGCTTCATTTTAATTGGAGTACGTACTCCGGAGTAGTTGGGCGCACAATGGCGTAGTTGCAGCTACCCCAGCCCATACTGTGGTGTAGCAGCATCTACTCCGATGTGCGCCCAACTATGCTGGCGTACGTACTCCAATGAAAATGAAACGCACCTATTGATGGAGCCTCCAACTCCTCAGTTAGCTCGCTATTTCGAAATTCATGATATTGCTCTTCCCATCGCTCCAAGATGATGTATGTGCAACATGGTGTGAATTGCTACATACCGCGGACTCTTCGGAAGAACTCCCGCGACTGGTGTGGCCTTCGCTCTTTGTACTGTTCTAGTTCACAAACTAGATTTTTCTACCAAGCTTCCCTTTCCCGTTTATGAACCCTCTTTTCTTCTTTTCTGAGATCTTTGTATTTCTCTTCGCGTGCCCGTGTACTCCACATTCCGGGAATAATAGTGGCAGAAAAAATGTATGGGCCATTTTTCCGTGAGTGGAAAAAAGTAGACCCTAACCGGATTTCACAAAATGGAATATTTCCTGTTCGACGTGTATATCGACGGAAAAATAGTGGCAGACATTTTGGTCGGGCCAATTCAACGTTAAAATGTCGAAAGTTGGACCAAAAACGTAAAAAATGGTAAATTAAAATTGAAAAAATGTCTGCCGGTTCTGTTAGGGCTAAATAACCGTTTAATACTAGTGGTTAAATTTTTTGACCACCATTTTTTGAGCCACCCCCCAAGGAAGGTAAAAACAACATGAAATCGTGAAAATCAAAATTCCTTTTTAAAAACAGGACGGTGCAAAAAGCAAATTACACTTAAAGTCAAAACCAAGTGGTTAGGGAGACATTGCCTAATATCTCCAGATGGGCCCACTTCCCGCCTATATGTATATCATATGATAAAAAATGCTCGAAATTACTTGAAAAGCTTATATGTGCCAGGCGGCAGAAGGTCAGGACGAGATGGTTTTTTCAAGCGGAAGCTCCCTAACTAAAAATATTCTCCTTAGGATTTTTCTTTCGAAGATTTTGAGCTGATTTTATATAATTTAGACAGAACTATAAAAAAATGCCTTTACAAAAATGCCGATATGTCTACTAGTTCTTATATCTCACAATTTATTCGGGACAATAAAGAATTTTTAAGCCACATTCTTATAAAATTTCCACTTCAGTTTTGTTTTATAATGCGTTCATTGCTTCTAGTAGGTACAAAAGAAGAAAGAATATAAATGGGTGGTGCTACACGGAGACTCGAGAAGTCGGCCGAAATCAGATTTGAGTCTCGTTATTTAATGTTACACGAGGCTGCCTTCGGCTTAGAATAATTCCTTACCCTACATGAAACCCAAGGAATTTTTGGGTGGAAATTCTTTCGTTAAAGTTTCGTCATGTGCCTCCTTCTTTCTCTCCTCTCCTTCGTTTCTTTCCTATAAAACAGGTTTTTTCGTACTTCTTGAGTCTCCGTGTAGCACCCCACAATGAATTGAGGCACAGCTGTAAAATGTCATAAAACGATGCATGCTTTTACCCAAAAATCATTCTTTAAACGCACTCACATTTTCGTTGAAATCAAAACTTTTGAAGTGTATGGTGGGAATTTTAAAATTAAGCCACAAATAGCGCTCACAAAGAGTTGCATGTTAAAGCTATTAGTAAATTCCATTTTTTCGCCCTAAACCCTTAAAATGTTTTTATTTCAACCTTTTATCAATTTTTTTTCAAATTTTCCTTTTGCAATGTTCATACATTTTTATATTTTAACTCCTCCCAATACCAGACGAAGGAGTTCCTAACTTTCCGGGCCGGTAATGAGGGCCACGAACATCCGACTCACGCCCGGAATGCATAAATATTAACTTTTCTTGCTGGTCATAAAATGATGTTTGTGCGTGTAATAACATTCTGTAATAGCCAAGTCTTCATCATCCTATAGGAGCAGGCAAAAGGCACATAAAAGCGAGTGTTTACGTTGCGGCGAACATTAAAGGGTCCTTCACGGTTGCTGCTTTCTTGTTGTCCTCGACATTAAAAGAGAACTCAAAGTGCACGCGATTCAATCAAATTGCTGCTAGCTCAAGATGCACCCAGCTTCAAAGGAAGACAAGTTACGGGGATTCAGAAATACACTCCTTGCCGTGGGCCAAACACACAGTTTTGTTTAGCTCACGATTGACTGTTGCAGCCTGCAGGATTCGTTTTTTTCTTCTGTATTTTTTACTGAGCAAGACAACGTTAATCTGTTTTCGTGCACTTCCAGACTGCTCATCTGCATCCATCAATCCCCCTGTTCATCTTCGCGTATAATCACGACTGATGGAGTAAACATAGCCACGAAGATAGTGTTCAGTTACTTAAGTAAATAACGGGAAAAGTATAAAATAAGAACTGATAGGACAAGCTGATGGGTAAACAAGTATTTAGAGACTCCTCCTTGACGAGCGAGATCATCTCGAGAGGGCTTTGTCGATTATGGATTTTTTGAGAATTTGTTTAAATATTTATTTAAAGTGACCGTAATAATGTTTATCAAGACACAATTTGATGTAGGTATAAATAGATATTGACAACTCTTATAACTATATTCTCTTAACTGCTTGCCATTGAAAGTTTGAGGATAAATCTAAAAAAGACATTAAATATTGCGATTATCCTGTTATTGACTCGTTACATAGAAGAAAAATGCCCAATTACTTTTTCTTGAAGAAGTCGAAATAAAAGCAAACAGTAAGGCGATGTACAGAAATGCAGAAAAAAGCAACCCTGAGAACGTCATTACATATTATAAAACAAAGTAAACACGCCACTTTTCCGTTCTTGTTCGCTAATATCGTAGAATAGATTTCGAAAGTTGGCACACTTGCTACAGTAATAGAAAATATAATTATTATTAACATAAAATCAATTGCCACCAGGATCGATAGGCGGAAATAAATTGTGTTCGGATCAATTGTCGAGAAATCTATACAGGGTGTTACGGATAAAAGGGGATAAAAATGATGAACTCTAATTTACTTCAATTACAAATAATATAAACTTTATTTAAAGAATTTAAAGGATGACACGGTTTGACTACACTTGTTTCAATATTTTAGTCTGTACAAGAAGTGAAGAACTCAACTCAAATGTTAAAGTTAGATTCAAAAGTTAACTCTATTATATTACAGAGAGAAAAAATGAGAAACTGAATCCTATATAATACTAGCTGGGACCCGGTGCGCCTATGCTGCACCCATAAACCAATAGTAGTAATCAGGTGATATGAATTTTAATATACAGTAGGAGAGTTTGAAAAAGGCAATTTTTTGGTATTTTTGATTAGCTGGGACCCGGTGCGCCTCGCTGCACCCAACGTTAAAACATTTAAAATAAATCCAAATCTTCAAAATTAAACTCTTCATAACCAGTGTCTCCATATGTAAATCGAGAGTTACCGTGTTGCAAGGGTAAAAATACGGTGTTTCTATACAAAATTACGGTGAATCTGCTAAAAGTGTACCGTGTAAATTACCGTGTAATTTTTCAAAGGAAAAAGCAACATTATGAACCAAATATCTCAAAATATAACCAAAAATCTCTCTCTATAACTTTAAAATTACGATTAGCTGGAACTTGAAACAGTTCTTAGATTTAAATGTTTACTACGTATTTGTAAAGCGTCGCAATTAGAAGAAAACACAACGTAATTTTCCGTCATTCATCCATCACAATTTCAAAAATTAAAATTTCACTCCTTCCGATATTTAAATACGGACGAGAACATATTGCCAAGGCTTGTTGGTAGTTTTATTTATGTGTGAGTGGAGATAAGACTTTTAGTTATTGGGGGATTCCCAGCAACCAGGAGCAGTGTTGCCATTACAAAATTTGTTAAGTTGACTGACTGAGATTCGTTTTATGCAGTACACGATGAAATATTTACAACAACGTAATTTATAATGGTAATACGGTGATATATGACACGGTAATACATTATTACCTCGACGGTAGATGAAGACCAGATTACGGTGCATCTACGGTAATTACGGTGGACATGGAGACACTGTTCATAATCATTAACGAAAAACAAACTATTCCTATAAAAGTTCGAGACATTAGATTCAAAATGCATTTATTTACAGTGTGACCAAAATTAAACATTATTGTAAAGCTCTGGGGTAGACAATATTTTTTGTCTTTCTGGTAAAATAAACATACACGAATATCCTTAAAAAGATAACCCACCCACCAAAAATAAATATTAGTGATAGCTTTGGCCAGCAACTATTAGACACATAGTATAATCTCAAGAAAATATGTCATATCCGCAGTGTTATCCATGCTATAATTTTTTTTTGGCGGAGGCAGGCATTCGTATGGACTTTTAGTTAAATTAAATACTCAATAATCAACAGTGGTCAGTCATCAGCGGAATAGGGGGAATAACATGTAGCATAACATGCACGTGCCGTAACTATTCCGGACTGATGGAAGTGCGATCATAACCTCCTAGCGGTGGCCACTGGTAACTATCCTATGTGAGAGGATAGGCTAACATGATCGGGCTAATAACCTCACCCGGAAAAAAACATTATTACGGAACGAGCAACATGCCTCGGATACTGGAAAAAACGACGACGACCACGGCAACGAAAAAGGCAAAATGATTTAAGAATTTTCTCATGGAACTTACGAACTCTGTACAGAACTCGAGCTGCACAACATCTGGCCGGTACCCTGTCAACATATAAAGCTGACATTACCGCCATTCAGGAGATGCGATGGACAGGGAATGGTGTTTTGCAAAAACCTGATTATGACGTATATTACAGCTGTCATACGAAATACCATGTGTTCGGGGAGGTTTTATGGTCAGAAAAAGGATGAAGCCTACCATTATCGGCTTTAAAGCAATAAACGAAAGGCTATGTACCCTTCGTGTGCGAGGCAAATTTAAGAACATCAGCCTCATAAACGTTCACGCACCTACAGAAGAGTCCCCGGACGATGAAAAAGAAGAATTCTTCCCCAGATACGATGGAAAAATCATATTGGGAGACCTGAACGCCAAAGTAGGCCGGGAGCCCGTATACAGGCAATATGTGGGCATCCACAGCTTGCATGAGGCAGCAAGTAAGAACTTGGTCGTTGCAAGTACCAGATTTGCGCGTAAAGATATCAATAAAGCCACCTGGATATCTCCTAATGGGGAAACTCGCAATCAAATAGACCATGTGTTGAAAGACCGCCGCACCTTTCGGGTCTGATGACGGTGCGAACGTACCGAGGTGCCAACTTCGACTCAGATCACTATCTTGTTGGTATGGTGCTCCGAGAGCGCATTGCAACGCTGAAAAGCTTTGTATCCGCTGATCAGGCTCGAATCAACACAGCTGCACTACGCAACGAAATGGCCAGAAACAGCTACGGTCAGGCGTTAGAACTCGCGCTCAGAAGAGCAAGTCCTGGGGATGAGATGCCGGGCGTCGACGAGAGCTGGACCCGCCTTAAAAATACTGTCATTAGTACTGCTGATTCCATCTTAGGCAGAAGTCGTAGAGATCGGAACGACTGGTTCGATAATGAATGCAAGCTGGCAACTGAACGTAAGAATGCTACTTATCGAGCAATGCAGCAGTCTCAGAGAACACGAGCACGCGAAGAGAAATATAAAGAGCTCAGAAAAGAAGAAAAGAGAATTCACAAACGAAAAAAGGAATCCTGGGAGAAAAATCTCGTTTGTGAACTAGAACGGTACAGAGAGCGACGGCCGCACCAGGCGCGGGAGTTCTACCGAAGAGTACGCGGTATGACGCAATTCACACCTCGTTGCACATACTGCAAGGACAAAAAGGGAATCTGATCACCGCATCTTGGAGCGATGGGAAGAGCACTTTCATGAATTGCTAAATGGCGAGCTAACTGAGGATTTGGAGGCTCCACGAATATCTGACGATAATGCTATGCTGTCACCACCAAGCTTAGCAGAAGTCAGCAGTGTCATCACCCAGTTCAAAAACAACAAGGCCTCGGGTGCAGACGGCATCCCTGCGGAGCTGGTTAAATATGGAGGGCCTACATTACACCAAGCGATTCATGAATTTATTGTGCAAGTATGGGAGCAGGAAGCGATGCCAGAAGACTGGAGAAAAGGCATCCTCTGCCCGGTACATAAAAAAGGAGATATCACAACGTGCAGCAATTATCGTGGTATAACGTTGTTGAGTACCGCGTATAAGATATTCTCCGCCATCCTACAAAACAGGATGGCCCCATACGCTAGAAACATCATAGGCCAATACCAGTGTGGCTTCAGCCCAGGCAAATCAACAACCGATCAGATTTTCACTTTGAGGCAGGCTATGGAAAAATGTTTAGAGTTTCAAAACTCAATCCAACACCTCTTCATAGACTTTAAAGCCGCTTATGATAGCATAGCCAGAGTAAAACTCTACAAAGCCATGAGAGAATTCGGCATTCCCAATAAGCTGACAAGACTATGTAGGTTGACCACGACCAATGTGACAAGCCAAGTAAAGGTATCCGGAATACTGTCCAGACCAATCAACATCTATAATGGACAAGGGGACGGTCTGGCCTGCCTCCTTTTCAACCTGGCGTTGGAGAAAGTGATCCGAGATTCGGGCGTGACATCAAGGGGCACAATCCTCCACAAGTCCACCCAATTACTGGCTTACGCAGACGACATTGACATCATTGGAAGAACATCAACAGCTGTACAAGAAGCTTTCATCCAGATTGAGCGGGCGGCAGGAAATCTAGGACTGCACATCAACGAAAGCAAAACAAAGTACATGGTGGCCTCGTCTGCAAGAACACCTAACATTGGTCCCACAATCAAGGTAGAGGAACACGAGTTTGATGTGGTAAAATCATTTACCTACCTTGGGTCAATAGTAGCAGCCGACAATAGCATGGAACCTGGAATACGCGCACGACTGTTAAAGCCAACAAAGCCTACTATAGCCTGTCAAGGCTCTTCAAATCCAAGCATCAAGGCTCTTCAAATCCAAGACGATGGTCTTGCCTGTCCTCACATATGCATCCGAAGCGTGGGTGCTTAGCAAAAAGCACTCTAACATCTTGGCGGTGTTCGAGAGGAAAATACTTCGGAGGATTGTTGGCCCCGTATGTGAGGAAGGACGATTCCGGAGACTCTACAATGAAGAGATCTACGAGCGCTATCGCGACATAGATGTTATGAAGAAAATAAAGCTCGGTAGACTCCGGTGGGCAGGACATCTAGCTCGTATGAGTGAAGATGAGCCTGCTCGGAAAGTTCTCTGCGGTAAGACTTATGGGGTACGACAGCGAGGGAGACCCAACCTCCGCTGGAAGGATGGCGTAGACCAGGACGCTCAGAGCATAGGGATGCCAAACTTAATGACATCGGCTCAGAATCGGGACCGGTGGAGAGAACAGTTGCGAGAGGCCAGGACCGGATCCCGGTTGTAGGGCCGTTAAAGAAGAAGAAGAATCAACAAATATTGTTACATCTTGAAAGAAAACAAAATAAAAGGATTATATCTACTAATTTCATATTAAGAAATGGAATTTTGACGGTGATGGACATTATACGCTACAAATTACATGGCTTGCAATTGCTTGGCCCCTGGGTTCTTATTTTCCAACTCTTGAACAACCTACATACAGCTAACCGGGAAATGGCACTTAATTGGCAAAATTCTTCCGCCATATTGGCCTCACAGTTTTGAATAAGTTTTGATTAAAAATTCGTTATTTACTACCTTAAAAACTCCCATATACCGATTTTAATTGGAATCGGAATACAATTCGCAAACTCGACGGCCATATTGGTGAGGCCATTTTGAATTTAAATTTTGATCATAAATTCGTTATTTGCTACCTTAAAAAACCTCACACACAGATTTTCATTGGAATCGGAACACAATTTGCAAATTCGTCAGCCATTCTGAATTTATAAATTTTGACCACAAATTCGTTATTTGCGTCCTTTAAAACTCCTACATACCCCCTTTCATGTGAATCGGAATAAAATTGGCAAATTCAACCATATTTCTGCGGCAATTTTGAATTTCGGTCATATTTCGGCGGCCATTTTGAATTGCGAAAATCGGGCTTTGAGGTCCATTATAGGAGACCCCACGGACCTTCTTGCAAAAATTCAAAGATCTGCGATGATTTTCAACAAAGCTCTCTATGACAGCGCCATCTAGGAGTGGCCTTAGAAAGTAATATGTTCTTTCTTTTAGTGTAAATAGCATATGATTAAAATTTCATTAAGATCGGTTGCACGGTGTAGGAGCCTTTTGCGTACAGACAGACAGACAGACAAACATTCAGTTTTATATATAGATATATTAAATTATGTGTAAAGCAATGTAACTGATAAGTTAGGATGACTGCAATAGTTTCGTTGTATGAAATTAGGATGATGGTGATAGTGCTGATACAGGGTGAATCTGAACACAGAGTATACGCTATGTTTACAAAGCGCCCGGCTGTTACTAGGTTTTAGTTAGAAGAACGAAAAATCGTATGGGAGGATTGTAACGGTTTGGCAGCTAGGGAGTTTTGAAGTTTTTTTAGTGTTTTGCATATCACCTTGAATTTTTGTTAACCTATAACTTATTTTCATGAATAAGGTAGAAATGGAGGCAAAATACTCCCACCTATCTAAAATTGTCAAAGTGGCGGTTCCACTCTACCAATTTCCAGAGTTATGAGTCATCAAAGTCAAAATTTTGTTTTTTTTATAAAAAACTAGCTGGGACCCGGTGCGCCTATGCTGCTCCCATAAGCCAATAGTAGTAATCAGGTGATATGAATTTTAATATACAGTAGGAGAGTTTGAAAAAGGCAATTTTTTGGTATTTTTGATTCCAAATAACAAAATATGAAACTATTAGGGATCTGACATTTTGATCGAGACAATAAAAACCATTCATTGACATAGAATTTTTCGAGATATGAATTTTCATACACAGATGAAGTGTCTCAATGAACCGCTTATTTTCTGTATTTTGGATATCTGGGACCCGGTGCGCCTCGCTGCACCCCAGGTGTAAACCTTTAAAATCAATCCAAACCTTCAAAATTCAACTCTTCTTAACATTTACGAAAAACCAAATATTCCTATAAAAGTTGGAGTCATTAGATTCAAAATACATTTATTTAAAAGTATGACCAAAATTGCCTGTGTATTCTGTTAAACCAGGCTTATACCTAAAAATTCAGAGGTGGCGGGTTTCTTTCCTTTTTATCCAATATACATAAATCATCCCACATTTCCGTTTCTCCTAACCTTTCCAAAAAAACCTTGTTGATAAATTCTGAACCGATTGCTTAGAGAGCTTCAGGATACACTATACCAATTCTTGAACAACCTACATACATACAGCTAACGGGGAAATGGCACTTATTGGCAAAATTCTTCCGCCATATTGGCCCCACAATTTTGAATAACTTTTGATCATAAAGTCGTTATTTACTACCTTAAAAACTCCCATATACCAATTTTAATTGGAATCGGAATACAATTCGCAAACTCGTCGGCCATATTGGTGCGGCCATTTTGAATTTAAATTTTGATCATAAAGTCGTTATTTGCTACCTTAAAACTGAGATACAGATTTTCATTGGAATCGGAACGCAATTTGCAAATTTATCGGCCATTTGAATTTATAAGTTTTGACCACAAATTCGTTATTAGCGACCTTAAAAACCCCTAGATACCCACCTTCATTGGAATCGGATTAAAATTGGCAAATTCATCCATATTTCTGCGGGAATTTTGAATTTCGGTCATATTTCGGCGGCCATTTTGAATTTCGAAAATCGGGCTTCGAGGTGCATCATAGGAGACCTCCACGGACCTTGATGCAAAAACTCAAAGCTCTGCGATGATTTTCAACGAACCTCTCCATGACAGCGCCATCTAGGAGTGGCTTTGTCTAAGTTTTGATGTACTAAATAGCACATGGTTAAAATTTCATTAAGATCGGTTGCACATAGCCTATAGTGAACATACATACATCCATTCGTTTTTTTAGATATAGATGTATGTATACTAAAGTTACAAAGTGGCCGGGTGTGGATAGGTTTTAGATAGACGAACAGAACATTTGCAACAACTTTTCGTAACCACTAACTAAAAACCAATTATTCCTATAGAAGTTCGAGACATTAAATTCAATATGCTCCTACTAAATGATATATTTGCCGTTGAATCTGTGTGTGAAATTATGAAATTGTTTCTGAAACAACAGAGAATGATTCGAAAGACAATTGCGCTGTAATTACCTTGAAAGGAGGCATGGAATTGCGTCGCGCCAAACGACGTTATTTGGAAACGGCCGTTTTATTTTTGGATGTTGGCTAGGAAATGCGTAGAATCACTTCCTGTTCCAGAAACTAATACCGCTCTGGTGGCGGGACCAATTGTGGCAATTTCACTTTCCAGGTTCACAGGAGCACGGAGTCGGCGCAATCGGTCATATTCATTTTGTTGTGCTCGCTGGATATTCGCTTATCGTTCATTTTCAGTAGCTCTCGAACGTAATTCGGACATGCCAATACGACTATTTGCATTATCCTCGCTGCTCATCAGTGCGGTTTGCACGTGAAGTAGCTCGCCGAGTATTTGACTGTAATGAACAATGTAAAATGACACGGAATTGTTTTCACAGTCACTCAAATCTGTCGAACTTTCCAATATCGAAATCCTCTAACTAAGACCTTTGTGGTTATGTCTATGGCCGACCGTATTCCAAAGCTTCATATGCAGCTTTTCGTCACTTATTGCTTAGAGATTTATGTTGCAAAGCCGCATGTGACGATTTGCCGCTTTGGTATACGGCCCGCAAAGTAAATTAACCTTAATAGAATGGATGATCAAAATTAATGTTCGCAAAATGCAAATAAATTCGCTTTAACCAAATCTGTTTTCAAAAACCACATAAGTCACTTTTTTTAAACATTTTTTTCCCTCCAAGCGCTTCCTTAAAGGTAATCATATAAGACAACACATTCTTCCTCGTCAAATAATACCGCGTCATCATTTGCGCCTTCTATTCGACATTATGATTCGGATAAAAAAAGTACTATCACAGCCAAGGTATTTTCATACTAAAGTTAAAATCATAGCTCATACGTCTTTTTATCAGAACATATTTATGGCCAACTACAAATGTTGAAGCTAATCCAGATGAGAATGACGGAGAATATGACAGCTGTTGTTTGACAGCTGCATAAATGTGAAATTGTCACTAAAAATTGGGTTTTTGAGAAATGACACCGATTCAATTTATGACAATTACACATTTACGCAGCTATCAAACAATAGGTAGGCCATGAAGCTATTGAAACTAACTTGCAGTGGCGGACTAAGGGGGGGGCGGAGGGGGCGGTCCGCCCCGGGCCTCTGGTTCCTGGGGCCTCCAAATGTCTACAAGTTCCCTTGATCAAATCCTAAACAAGGCTTTTAAAATAAGGGCAGTGCCTACCTAAGTGGTACTTTGGAGTCGGAGGTCGCGTACAATGTTCCCGTAGACACAAATAAGTACAGCATGTAATTATTAAAATGGGTCTTTACTGAATCGTTACCCTCTACATCGCTTACATATACTTCAATACTTCTTGACCATTTTCATCTCGGTTGCATCATGCAAGAGGAGTTTTTGTAAACTTAAGCCTAGTGTCCACTATAGAGTTTTTTGCGTAGAGCTAGAGAAAAATCTCGCGTAGAGATGCGTAGAGAAGTGTATACACCGTCTAGAGCTCTACACATGCTCTCTATACCCACTCTACGCGCTCTGCACTCTACACTATAAAGTGTATACGCAATTTTTTTGTGTTTGGTAGAGCTCTACATCTGCTCTACGCTCTAACAAGCATGTTTGATAGAGTTTTTCTCTCTACAGTATTCATTCTTATTTGCGTTTCGACTGCGCTTCGAATTGTTGTACATAGGCGCAGTGCCGCGGCCAGACAATGGGGGGCCCTGTGCAAAAATTCAGCGAGGGGCCCCAGAGTCTCCAAAAAAAATTTTCTGTCATAAAGACCCGTCCCCGCGACAGAATTATGGAAAATGGGTCCCATGTAATATTTAGTGTGATGCGAGTTCGTCTGATATGACCCATATGCTGATTTGTATGACCCATTCATTGAAGTAAAAATGCAAATAAAGAATTCAAATGATTTTTATTGCCAAAAAAATGTTTTGCTCGCTTCGCTCGCGGTGCCCCAAACACGCGGGACCCTGTGCAGTTGCACACCCACCACATATGCCAGCCGCGGCACTGCATCGGCGTGTTAAATAACAACGAAATTCGAATACGACATACGCAGAACATTTTGGTATGAAGATGTATCTTCTTCCGTGAGCTCATTCCACAATTCTCGGTACATTCCAGCGTTTTCTTTTCTTTTCGCAATCCAATCTCGCTCTCAACATTTCCTTTCCTTCTTTTCCCTTCTTTTGGGGAAAACTCATTTTATTATTTTTTTGATTTCTATTAATTTCCTTTAAATTTTTTACGCAATATATGTACGTACGCATCTCTGAATAACTGAGAAATGAAATGAGATGCAAAAGTTGATGGCCGCAGTTGCGAGCTCTACCATAAGACTCTACAGTAGAGAAAAACGCATCTGCAGTGTACTCAGTCTGTAGAGCTCGTGGTAGATCTCTACTCAAAATTTCTCTAGATCAACTCTACGGGCGGTGGAGTGGTAGAGAAGCGCTGTAGAGTACTTACTACAGGTAGAGCTCTACACTCTACGCTCTACATTCTACCGAAAAAAACTCTATAGTGGACACTTGCCTTTAGTACGACTTTCGGAATCGATGGGTAATTAAATGCTTTTCCTACAGGGAAATAAACATATACACACACTTGTCCATACAAATGGCAACTGAATAAAAGGCTTCTAAAATTACATCGACTTCTTAGACTGAGGGTCTCATTCAGCTTTGCCGCCCCGGGCCTCTGACGGGCTTAGTCCGCCACTGCTAACTTGAAGTGAAAAATCCCAAAATTACCAATTTTTTAGACTTTTCACCTGTTCCTTTTGGTTTTTCCTAATGCTTTTTTTCTAAAACCACCCCTGTATTGAGGCAAACAAAACCAAAAAAACTTTATTGAAATCGGTCGAGCCATTTTCTAGTTTTTGCGGGACTAACGCACGGCATTCATTTTTATATATATAGATGTCAACTTCACAATTTCCTATGAATAATGTCCTAACTATGCTTTTTATGCATGGCTAAAAGGGGTTTCATAAAAATATACTTCCAAAGGGGTTGCGTTTCTTAATTATAAGACTTATCGTATTTCTCATCCTTTGAATAGAATTATAATTCAAAAGTAAAAAAAATAGTAGAGGTGTCGCGGGACTCCCGACAGAAGCGAAGCTTTTGCGCATTTTTCGTTGAAAGTATGTAAAGAATATATGGATGCTAATATTTTACAGGTTTCCCAATGTTCCCAAATATCTTTATATTGTATTAAAATTATATGTTTCTGAACTGGTGGGTTTTTACGGGCTCCGGTAGTTACCCTAACGCCCAACTCCTCTACCAGGAGGACCAGATCCGTGAATTTTACCACATCGGATAGGGTGGCCAAGCTATAGTAAATTTCAATAACATATGGTAAATACATAATAGTCCGGGAGCCAGCGACATTTTTTGATGACTCATTTTATCGTCGATCAAAGTAAGTAATTATCCTCAATAAGGTCTAGTAAGTCAAGAAAATCGACCACTTACAACCAGTTAGCGGGACAAGGTTTACTGGGAAGGGAACATCAACAATATGTAATAAACAATAGAAAAGAAACCTCATATCATCGTCGTTCACATTTTGAGGGGTTGTCTATTGACATCAGACGATGTCAAAAAACGACCACTTACATTTGTTTGGCGGGACAATCAATCACTCACAAACGTGCAAAAAATTTTCAAAAATTGACTTATATCATCGTTGCCCAAATTAACATGATTACAGAGGATCACATTGCACATGTAAAAATACTGTGCTTACAACCGATTCGAGGGACAACCTACTTTAAGTGATCGTCAAAGTTGCGCACGTTCTGTGAAATATATTTGGATGTAAAACGTGGAAAATGTCCAAATTAAAATGCGTTTTTTGCAAACTTTGTGGGTACTTATTTTTTCACTAGAAAATCTGGCTCAGTGTTTGAAATTACGTGAAATTCGCTCGGATAAGTGTTTGGAATGGGGCGCCGTCAGTTGCGACAGTCGCATTCACAGTCTGGTTTCCGCAAAAGAAGTAGTTATAAAACTGCACTGCTGAAGGTGACCACCGACCTGCGGATGGCTCTAGATTCTGATGACATTGCTTTTCTTGTGCTTCTGGACTTCAGTAAAGCTTTTGACAGTGTTATTAGGTATATGGGCACCTTGGCGTGAGAACTAGGTCATGACCTTGAAAGTTCTCTCAAGGTCACGGCCTTGAAACTTGTAAAAGAAGTCGCGCGCAGTCGGTCAAAGCCCAAGGTCAGTAAACAAGTCAGTGGCATCTTATAAATCAGGATCAAAGCCCTAGTTCAGTAATTTGTTAACAAGGGTCAGCGCCAGCTAATACATCTGGCTAAAAACAATTATTTTGCGCGCGCACCCGCTGTTTGTTAACAATCGCTTCGCTTATTGAAAGTGAAAAGCTTCCAAAAGTACTGTGAACTTACTTCTGAGTAAAAAATGAATTTCTGCCTACACCTGTGCAAAATAAAAATAACTTTTTGTCTACATTAATGTGCGCGTTCTGCTAATAGAAATCGGCGGTTCAAGACGTGCAAATAAAAAACAAATTCTGCTTGGGCTGTAAATGAAATTTTATGGAAATGTTTATGTTTTATTTTTAAAATTGAATGCTACCTGTCCAAAGAAAATAAAGCCGTAAGACTGCAATGTTTGAGTTTTTACGGTGAATAGGAATGAGGTGATAATTAAGGAAATATTAAGAAAAGAAGATAATGCGTAACCTATTTCGATTGCATATATTTTATTGCTTGAAATGGAAGTTATAATTACACTTAATTGCTAGATTCTCTTTTAAATATGAAACTATTGAAATTCATCATTTTGACTGAATACCATAATCGTTTATAATTACGTCTATTAATCCATGTGTTATGTTTTGCAGAAAAACCAAGCCACTTGACTAAAACCTTACTTCCGCGTCTTTTTATAATCCTTTCTACTAAATAAACGTCAGGGTGTTTCACTGGAGTTATTTCGAGTTCATAAAATTTGCCTTGAATTATATTTCCTTGGAAGTCTTTGAGAATATAGGTTGTGGTGTAAACAGGCTTAACTTCTTTAACTTTAAATATTTCAGTTGACCAGTTAGGTGTATATCCCTTTTCAAATACATGCTTATGTTTACTTATACGAACAAAATCACCCACTTTATATTTCGCCTTTGATTTTATTTTAAGATATTTGTACGCTGTTAATAATAAACGTTTTTCGTTACGTGGTCCAACATCTACAGGTCTCATCTTAATCGTACGATGTTTTGTTGTATTGCAGTCGTCTGTTAACTTACCCAAAATGCTAATCCAGTGATAATTGCCGTTCATGCTGAATTCTTTCCACATCATATTTTTCAAAGTTCTGTTAAATCTTTCTACAATGGAAGCTTTCAAAGTACTTTAGCTGGAATAATGGTTTATTTCATAATTTTTCATCAGTTGCTGAAATGGTTTATTAAAAAATTCCTTTCCACCGTCTGTTTATAAATGATGTGGTATACGTCCTGTATTAAAAAGAAACTGCATTGCTTTAACAACTTCTGGGGCCTTTTTACTTTTAAGCGGTCAGGCCCATGCATATTTTGAAAAGGTATCAATCACAGTAAGAAGAAAACAAAAACCTTGGTTTTCTGATGAGTAAGGACTTATTTCGATCAAGTCTGCCTGCCACAAATCATCTATACCTTTGGTAGTGACATGTCGACGTTTAAAATTTTTTCTAGCTGGTTTATGCAGTTCCTTGATTAACTGCCTTCTGCTCATTGTACGGAATGTATAAATACCTGAGGTTGAATAACCGGTTTATATACAAAGCAAGAGTTTAAGCACCCATTTACAATGATGGTTGCGGGGCCTTCGGGATGTGGGAAAACAACATTTATAAAAAATCTTCTTAATACTAATCAAATATTTATACAACCGCAAATTAGAAAAATCATATGGCGTAATGCAGAAAACGGTGCACTGCCAACGGATATCAAACTACAAAACATTGAATATTTAAATGCTATGCCGGAGGAGTTTGTAAATCATGTAAACGAGCCAACGTTGATTGTTATAGTGTGGTATCCGATGTGGGTGTTTAAATAAAAGAAAGCAGTACCTTATACGTCTTTATTCCACGACTTCTTAATTACTATGCTTTTACAGGAAAATAGTCTTACCAACTAAAACGGGTAGTGAGTGATGACTTCTCAAACTGTTCTTGGTGATGCCACACTCCTCCCTGCTAACTTCTTGATATACACAACATCCCTATTATCATTATTAATTCTATTTGTTTTGACTTGACAGTGGTGTTGCAATGAGTTCTTTACAAGATTTCATTCTTTCTACGTGTCTTTTAATTATTGAACCATTTTCTAATTCACATAAATAAATTCTTTTTCCAAGGACTTGGACTACTTTACTAGGCAACCAAGTTGCCTTATCCCTTTCCCTCCTGAGCTATTCCAAAACAATATTTGTTGTTGATTATAACATTTTTTAGCAATATGGGTAAGAAAAAAAAGAAATTTTTTTTTTAGAAAAAAAGTTATTGGATGTCCTTGCACAAGGATACTCACGATTGTGAACTTCAGGAGTGTAGTTACCTAAATCTTGGCATATAATGTTAAAATTAAAGAAAACTAATTGTTATTAAATTTTATAAATAGTATATTAAATTATGAATTATCTAGTTTTTGGTGTGAAATAATTTAAAACAGTTTGAGTCTTTATTAAGACAAAGATATACATCGCACTTTTCACACTTTGTGCGCGATCGGCTTCCGCAATTAGGTAAGCGGCACTTGAGTGGAGCTTTCAGAGTCTCAACAATTGGCCAGTGATTGAAACCATCAAATCTCTTATCTTGGCCAGGTAATGCCGAAGCTCTTTTTCTTTTCTTTTCAATGGGCTCTTCTTCTTCGTATTCCAATACATATGGATTCGTGGAAATTTAATGCATCCAATTATTGCATGCATTCCAAAAAATACCGACATTTCTTTGTACGTGGTCTTAAGTTCTCGACCAGTTGTTGCTAAATAATACTGGGATGTATGGATAACCGCCTTTTCTAGCAATTCCACAGTAAAATATTGCGAAAAATATTCATATGGTGTCCTAACAGCCTAGAAAAAGAATAAACCCTGTAATATATACAAACTAATACACCCTATAAAATATACTTGTATTTCTTCTGGACCATGAACAGGAATTGATATATCAGGCAGAAATGGCCTTTTGACCCACTGAAGTTTTCTTTTCTGAGAATATATTGCTGAAGTAGAAGCTTCTTCACTTTGTAAATTAGGGTGCTGAGCTAATGGAATATCATCTTCCTCGTCAAAACTATCAGATTCCATGCCATGTTCTATTCCAACAATAAAAATTTCTTCACTTTCTTCATAATCTGCTATAGGCAAAATATCGTCACTCATGAGCATGTCAAATATATCTTGCTCAGTAACAAATTTATTGGCCATACTGTTCAAATAAACTTCAAAAATTCAAAATGGAAAAATGAACAAAATGCTCGTTTCGGCACTATATCAAACTGGAGCTCACAATTGTGAAAATCTATCTTTACAATGTAAAATACACTCATTCACTGTTCAATTCTATATAAAAACTTTCTAAAACTATGACCTGATATTTAATAAATAAAAACCTGTGAAATTAAACTCGAAAAACACTTAATAACGTTAATTATTAACAAATTATATGGACGGGACGAAAGAGTCGCGGATTGCACATCAAACACGTCTAATGCCACACATAAATTAACCGCTGGATTCTGCGAAATGCCGCAAAATGAATCTACGACAAAATCACAATTGTGTGGTGCAGGAGTAAACCAAGTATTTTAATTTCAGTTCATTTTATAGAGAAAATTCGGA
Organism: Thereva nobilitata; assembly: GCA_963855945.1. Classification (NCBI taxonomy): domain Eukaryota; kingdom Metazoa; phylum Arthropoda; class Insecta; order Diptera; family Therevidae; genus Thereva; species Thereva nobilitata. Next base: position 142,884,118 of record OY979694.1, read on the forward strand.
AGCTCACAATTGTGAGCCTGTGGAGGGAAAGGGTTATTATTTTTTATATCGTAGATCATGACTTTATCGCCTACTTTAAATTGTATCTGCCTCCTTCCCCCATAGTAATTTTTTGTTTATTTTGTTGCTTTTTTAGATTAATATGAACTTCTTGGTTTTCTTCCTCTAATGCTAATTTATACGGATTTAATATGTCTAAACGCGTCTTAATTTTTCTATTAAACATCATTTTTGAGGGAGTTTGCTTTGTAGAACTGTGCTCCGTTGTGCGGTAGCAAAGTAAAAAATTTTGTAATACCTTTTCTATTTCGTGATCAGTTTTTGGTTTATGACGAAGAGCTCTCAACAATGCGTTCTTAACTGTACGTACAGAGTTTTCAGCTTGTCCATTCGTTTTAGGATAATATGTTGGAGTGGTTCTATGTATTATTCCATTTGAGTCAAAAAATGTTTGCAGAGTTTTTGATAGGAAAATAGAAGCGTTATCAGAAACAACCATGTCACATAATCCGAAACGTGCGAAAGTTTCGCGTAACTTTTGTCTAGTGAACTCTGTAGAGGTTGTTTTTGTTTTGAAAACTTCAACCCATTTGGACTTCGAATCTACTATAAGGGGGCGTCCATAAATTACGTGAGGTGTTTAGGGGGGGAGGGGGTCGAGCCGAATCTCACCAAATCTCACGTGGGGGAGGGGGAGGGTCTCCGCAAATCTCACGTAATTTTTTTCCGCAAGAAACAGTGTAAAATCGCGAGAAAACTGGGTTAAATTAATAGTACAGGTAAATTAAGTCGAAAAAAGCGATATAGCGGAAATAATTAGGTACAGGCTGAAAATTGGCAGAGCGCTTCTTTTTATGCTTTTTAATAAGGGGTTATAAAGTCTTATCTACCGATTTTCTACTCCGAGAAGCCCACTTTTTATGGGGTTTTAGCCCTCAAAATGGGTATTTTTCGATTTTTCTGTATTTTTTTGCAATATTTCTTAATATCTTTTTGTTTTTTCAATTTTAAGTACAATATCTGTAAATGAGAAAATCTTTAAAATCGTCTTTTCGGACCCGCAATTAGATTTCATTCACGAAAATCTTGGTGCAGTATCAGATGAACATGGTGAAAGGTTTTATCAAAACATATTGCAAATAGATAAGGAATAATGAATCAAAAGTATACGTGATACTATTACTATATTTCGACTCAATAGCAATTGGGTATAAAAATTTTGCACTGCCGTTTACACTGTATTTGTTCACTATTTCAAATACCATCCAACTGGAACATCCAAAAAAGGTAAAGAAAATAATTTAAATATCTGGGAATGAAGACGTGATGAAAAATTCTTATCTTTTTATACAATGGTCTGGGAAAAACTGCGAAAGTAATGTATGCATTGACTTATACCACCATTTTTGGACAGATTGCGACCCTACGATGAACTAGTGTGGGGGTCTAAGCTTATACAAAACAAAAAGGCCTAGAAGCCCAATTGAAAAACCTGGAACCTAATGCCCTCCTAAGTATCTCAAGTGCATAATGTTCCATAATGTAATCCTACTGCAATAATAGAGATTATATTAGGAATCGGCTCTTTTCACATCAGTCAGAACACATGCTATCTGCTGTGCAATGTCACTACAAAAAGCAGACATTTGCACCAGGCGACATAATTAGTCATCTAAGCATCTTACAGGACTCGAATTTTGAATCGACGACCATCTGCTCTGACATACCTACTTGAGGCCAAGATAGATTTTGAAAACCTTTTGTTATCATTATCGAGAGTTGTGAAGAATGGAAGTCTAACCGATCCGTACTTCTTGAATCTGTATCCTGATGTACAGGCGGCTCAAAGTCAATTTGAGAAGCTGGCTGTGACTTCAGACTCCGCTTTTCTAAGGCGATACGAAAGTAGGAAGCAAACGGAAGCTAGTAGCGATGCCTGATAAATCTTCGAAAAGAAATTATTTTCAGCCAACCAACTTCATTTATTAACTTAATTTGACATTTTGATGCGAACAATAAATTGTTTCAAGAATATTTAAAGAGTTTTTAGAATATTTTAAAACAAACAAATAAAAGCAGCGCATGCGGCAATGGCTTTATTCACGGACTGAAATCCGATAACAGGCGGACAAATTTAATTCGAATTCGCATTGGTGGAGGATACCATTTTCTTATTTCCGAATTTCATGACTTTCGAATCGCATTCCAGGATAAACCCCCGGGTCATTCAGTCACAGGTTTTTTACCCAAAGATTACATCTATAGAAGAATGCTCCGAAGTTTGTATATCTCCAGAGTCGTAAATGGCTCTACCATTACTATTCAAACAGTCAAGTCGTTACTCTCTAAAAACGAATCAGTGGATGCCAAAGCCAACCTTCGTATGTCAATATATTGTAAAATTCTAAATTTTTTTTATATTCCATATGCTTGCTCTACAAATACACGAGTTTTCTGTTCTCTTGTTAAGAAATCATTATCCCTGTAAGTCACCATGAGGTTGGTTTCCAAAGGGTAGGCAGAATCACCTGCTAAATGGTAATCCACAGGTATTGTAGTTTATATTGGGTGCATGCCGAGTTGGTGCTGTTATGATTTTGTGGTACTGTTCTTCAACACAAATTATGATTTCTAAATGCAATCAAGCACAGATTAAGGTATTTACACTAAAAATACGCATAATAGTGTAAATCCTACAAATTTTTTAAAATTTTAAAAATCTCACGTGAGATTCAGGGGGGGGGAGGGGGTCGAGCCAAATCTCACGACATCTCACCAAGGGGGGAGGGGGGGTCGAAAAATCGCCAAAATCACCTCACGTAATTTATGGATGTCCCCTAATAAGAAACCAAAATCCCCATTTAGGCCCTGCATAATCTATATGAATTCTGGACCATACCCTTTTCGTTATTTCCCAAGGTATAAGAGGTGACTTTTCTGGAAGAGAAGAGTTTATCAGACATGATTCGCAGCTTTTTGTATAATCTTCAATATCTTTTGTCATGCCTGGCCAGCAAAAATAATGACGTGCTACGGATTTAGTTTTACTCATTCCCATGTGGGGGGAATGCAATTCCCTTAGTATTAATTCCCTAAATCTATAAGGTATTAAAATTTTTCCATCCCAAACAATGAGTCCTTTCTCAATACTGAGTTCTTTTGCTTTATGTACATAAGGTGCATAGCCTTCGTCTTGCAATTTATATACAGAATTGCTTTTAATAGCTTCTTGAAGTTTATGCAGAAATTTATCGGATTATATTTCTAATCTTATGTCATCTAAACTAACTAGAAGGTCTTTATCTTCTCCTATGAAGTTCAGGGAAAAAATTTCTTTGTTTAAAATTGTGGAATCTTCATCATTATTGAGACGAGACAAAGGATCTGCTATGTTGTTCTTTGATTTCACATATTCTATCGTATAATCATAACCTGAAAGGAAAATAGAACATCGTTTTAATCTTTCCGATGCTATAGTTGGTACTTCTTTCTCAGGGTTAAATATTCTTAGTAAGGATCGCTGATCAGTTCGCAGCTTGAATTTCCTACCAGCTAAGTATTGGTGAAGTTTTTTAAAAGAATATATTACTGCCAAGGCTTCTTTGTCTACTACTGAATAATTTATCTCAGATTTTATCAATCTTCTTGAAATGAAAGCTATTGGTCTCTCGATACCATTTTGAATGGTTGATAAAACTCCAGCTACGCTATGTTTGCTAGCATCTGTAGTGACAATGAGCGGTGAATTGAGATCATAGTGTGCTAAAACTATGTCTTTAGAAATTTTATCTTTGATTTTGTGAAATGCTTGTTTACATTCATTGTTAAAAATAAAATTGTCTTTTTGCTTTAAACAGTCGTAAATTGGACCCATGGTACCTGCTAAATCATTAATGAATTTGGAGTAATAATTAACTATACCACAAAAGGCCCGTACTTCATCTATATTGGTTGGCTCTTTCGTGTTTAAAAATGTTTGAACCCTATCATTATTTTTAGAAAGACCCTCTGAAGAAATTGTATGACCTAGGTAGGTAATAGCATCTTGGAAGAATGTGCATTTGTTTTTATTTAGCTTGATCCCAGCTTTTGCTAGAGCTTGAAATACTAATTCTATCCTATCTAATAATTCGGATTTACTTTTTCCACTAATAAATAAATCGTCGACATACGCTATTACTCCATTAATGCCTGATAATATTTTTTCAATTTCCAGCTGGAATATGCCTGTCGCGGGTTTTATGCCGTAGGGCATTCTTTTCATTTTGAATATTCCTAAATGTGTGCTAAGTGCACATAGATTTTGGGAAGCCTCATCAAGCTTGAGCTGCATGAAAGCCTGCTTTATATCGAGTTTTGCAAAATATTTACCGCCTGTAAGGGAAGCAAATATGTCCTCAATACGTGGTAATGGATGATTAAATTCATTTAAAAAACTATTTATTGTCACTTTGTAATCACCGCATAACCTAATTCCCTTTTCTTTATTAACTACTACTAAAGGTGTTCCCCATTCGCAATTGTCTACTTTCTCTATTAACCCTTGTTCACTCCATTCTTTTAATTCTTTTTCTACGGCCTCTTTTTTTGCATACGGTAAAGGCCTTGGTTTTATAAATCTTGGAGTAATTTTAATACCGGTTTTTAATTCTAACGATATTGTGTTATATTTATATTCCCCTAATTTATTGTCAAACAGATGGTTGTATTTAATGAGCAATTGCTTGAGCACTTCATCACTTATATTACCACTGTCCTTAATGTTGTTTATCTTTTCAAAACCTAAATTAAATGTTTTCATAAAGTCACGACCTACGATGCTATTTACCGCGTCTTTGACAACAAAAACTTTAATCAATTTTGATTCATTATTAAATGTAAAAAATTCGGAAAAAGAACCTAATATTTTTAATTTTTCACCTATGTAAGAATTTAATTCTACTGTTACATTTTTTAATGTTTTGTTATGAAATTTGTTGTTGTATTCAACTTCGGAAATCGCTGTCACTGCAGCACCACTGTCCAGTTCAAATTGACAATTGCTTCCATTTATCAAAACTGAAATCATAATAGGCTTATTACTGTTTTTAACAAGAATATTACAAATTAAGCTCTTATCTTCACTAAAGGTGTTATCCTTAGTCCTATGTGCTGCTGTTGGTCTGTTGTGATTTACGTTTTTCCTCTCCGTTTGTTTGATGCCAATGCTGGTTATTGTGTTGATTTGGTTTGAATGATCTGCGGATGCGCAGACAGTTGACAGATGGCCCCATTTTTTGCATTTGGTGCATTTGTAGTTTCTGTATTTACATCTGTTGCTTGAATGTCCCCCTTTTCCGCATCGACAACATTTGTTTTTTTCTGGAGTGACTGGTGTTTGTGCTTTAGTTGTAGAGCTACAAGTTGCGTGGTTGTTTGGTGTGTTGTTTTTTTGCCATTTCGAGGTTTTAACTTTTTGATTTATCATATGAACGGAACTGTTTTCCAATCTGAGGGAAAAGGTCTGAGCTAGTTTTAATGCATCCTGTAGGTTAATGTCAGGTTTTTCTTGTGCCAACTTTTCAAACACTTTTCCACTGAAACCTGTTATAAACTTGAATTTTAAAAGTGAGGTTATTTCAGAACCAAACTTGCAATCGGCTGCTAATTCCATGATTCTTGCGTGCCATGAATTTATAGTTTCATCTATATTTCTGGTAGCTTCTGGCGTGGCGTGCTTTGAATTGTAGGGGATGCAATCTGGCAAAATTTTGTGTGGAAAAACTCCGTTCCGCGGATGCACGTTATATATTCAAAAGGAGTATTAAGATTATCTATATTATCATGAATAGAAAAAATAAGTCTTCCATGCAGCGAGTGTGAGCTACTTATGGAAGTTTTTGCTTTAAAAAAAAGTCGAGAATAGCGGTTTGTTTAGTTGAGTGACTAAAGAAATTTGAAACACCTGTGATTGACTGAAAGAAGATTGGGCACTCACGAATCTTGCCACATGATTTCGATAAAACAATATTTAAGCGATGGGCAAAGCAGTGTACAAAAAGAGCATTTGGAAGTTTCTTTTACTCCAACTTCACCCGCCTTAACTGAAGCTCCGTCATAGCAATTGTAACTGGGAACCACATGCGAAATTCTGCATAATATGAGCTACATGTTCATGCAAACGAGCTGCTCTTCTATCATCGGAAATATTTTTAAAACTAATGAATGTTTCTTTCGTGTCACCAGAGGAAGAAATGTATCTCAGAGTGGTTGACAACATAGATCGACAGGAAATATCCGTGGTTTCATCACAAATAATTGCAACAAACTCAAAATTTTGGATTTCAGAAGTAATTTTAATTTTTAGTAAGAGTGCAGGAAATAGCCTTAAATCATTTTGAATATTGTTTGATAATCCAGAAAATACTGAAGCTGATTTTTAAGTTCTGGATTATGTTTGGCCAAAAGTGAAATTAATTAAACATAATTTCCCCGATTAATAGAATCTTGCCCCTGGCGGTGTCCGCGAAAGGCTTGCTTCTGACATGCCAAGTGGCAAACAACATCTATACAAATTTTAATAATTTTCCGGATCTTTTTAACTAACTCATTGTTCTCATAATTGAGGATTTATAATGAGTGTCTACTAGATTTTCAATCCTTTGGCCTCTACCGAATTTAGAAAGACCTAAACCGATTTTAAATGCTCGAACGGCTTTATGAAAATTATTTAAATCATTAAATCCCGAAGACCGTCAAACGTTCTTTTCATTTGAAAATAAATTGCAAGGCCAACAAAAAATTTTTTATTTTTTTGGACAACAGGTAAGCCATTTCGGGCTATTGTATAATTTAATAGAAAAATGCCTGTTGCATGCATGTTTTATTTTCACTTAAAATATGTAATATTGGTTTCGGTCTACCATTTTCAATTATGGATTTCTTTTTCATAAATGAACGCGAGCCACAGGATTGCTGCAAAAAATAATCCATTATGTAAAAATGCTAACCATAAACATAAACATCACCCATGATATTTAATAAAGTAAAAACAAACTAAAAAAACTAACATAAATAATATATAAATATTTTTCAATTTATCCAATTTTATTTTCAAACTTACTTTTTAAAACTACTTGCACTACTCACAAAACAAATCGCACCAACTAAATTGCAAGCAAAACAATTTTTTATTTATGTTAATTAATTAATTAATTACTCTAAAAATACTGCTTTTTACTATTTTCTACAATTAAGTCATTAATTTTAAATCACATTGTACAAAATCATTTCCAATTAGATTGCTCATAGAAATGAATTCCCTCCAATCTTATTAGAAAACTTCTCTCCGCTCTCACCCAACAAAAAATATACTCAAAACTTCGTATAGATGCAAAATCTGAATTGCTTCCCTTGGCTCTAGTCACAGGCAGGGTTGCCACTTTGGCTCTATAGAGCCATTTGTGGCTCTTTATCAAATAAACTTTTAAAATTGGCTCTTTGGCTCTTTTTCAACATAAATGGCTCTTTTGTTGCTGCCCTGCTGGAATGTGCAGAATCCCACGCAAAAGTTGCCCCAGTGAAGAAATTAAGGTACAAAGCCCATTCAGAACCGGCAGTGACAAACTGTACCTATTGGCTAAATGTGGTCACATGACAACTGCTGCTGCTTTTTCATCTCTAATCCGAATTTTGCTTCTTTGGTCGAACGGCAGCATTTTTGACATTTCAAAGTCTGACAACTATCAAATAAAAGGTCTGCTGCTGCTGCTAATTCTGATTTAAAAGGCAGCATGCTGCCTGTAGTGCTTCTGCTACCGCTGGTCGAAAATTAGGTTCTGATACAGCCTATAGATTCCTTACGACATCTACGCTCAAGCTGTTGAGAAGAAGTTGGGTGCAAGCCCTGAAGAGACACGCAATTTAGCTGTGAATTAATTTTTATATAATATATTGGCTTGAGAAGAATATATGTATGTTTATATTTTGTATACACATACATATGTTTAATAAATATATGTTTATATAATTGTGTTTGATTTGGCTCTTTTTTATCAGCATTGGCTCTTTTTTTCGGAAAATTTGGCTCGAAAATGTTTTGTTGAGTGGCAACCCTGGTCACAGGAACAAACGTTCGTTGTGTCTTCCCATCTCCACTTCCCTCTTCATCCACAAGCTCCCACCGAAGTGCGTTCCAACGGACAGTCAAGGGAAGCAATTCAAATTCTGATTCTCGAAGTCCGCTGGCAAGTTTCTTTGCGTTTTCGTATACGAATTCAGAGAGAAGGAGGAGAGAACTTTCGCTCATGGACATATTTTATGCTTCCATTTAATTGGTCATTTGGAGGCAATGAATTTATATCTAACAGTGGAGGCTAGAAAAAGCTGCAATAATACAAAGTTAATCTCAGAATGATAAAATAAAAAACGAAAGTTTTGTAAAAGAAAAGAATAATTTATTGATAAAATTTGAATTTTTATTTTTATTTCCTAAGAAATTGGAAGGGATGCAATGCATCCCTTGCTTCCAAAGACGCCACGCCACTGGTCACAATAACCTGTTGGACCTTCAGTCCCTTAACTTTTAATTGAAAAAACGTTTTTAACTTTTACACGTTTATTCCTTCGTAATAACACCGTTTACTCAAACGTCGGGTGCGGGCAACAATCGAGTGAAGACTGGTTTGAACTCTTTTAATTTCTTATCACTCGTTGCCGTGATAACGGCACCGGTGATCGTACTTATGTACTGGTGATAATTTATCGTGATCCATGGACCATTGCGAATATCCATGGATCGGTAGTTCACTCGATTGTTGCTGCCACATCACTCCCCCTCTAACATCGAAAAAAATACGTGAAAATGTATTTTTTTATCAACTAATGATATTCCTAAAAAATATAATTACACAATTTCAAATTACTCGAACTTGACCAGTTATTTACGTACATATTTCTTCAAATTTCCTTCAAATTTAAAAAAATTAAATAAAGGTGTTATGGATTACAATTCAATTTACTGTATCGTTAATTCTACTATGACTTACAACCTAATCTTCCTATGAGAGACTATGCTAACGACTTACGTGTATCTACCTAGTAATCGTTCATAATTCATTTCTTTTTGTGTTATTATTTTCTTTGTATTTACCTTTTGACTCTTACAGCGGCCATGCCGGGACTAAGCAGGGCTGCGGTGCTTAATCTATCGTCGTTCTTATTCGTGGCAAGGATGTTGAAATTTTCGAATGGAATACGGAGCTGGGCATCATTTAGATGACTTCAACTTTGCTACTACTGGGATTGATCTCTCGGTGATGCGCTCGTACGTTTTGAATTTCGGCGATAGTTAACGAGGCCCGGTGCAAGCGGTAAGCGGTTACTCAACGCGCGTCTTATAACTCATATTCGATATGTATTACTGACGAGAGGGGAGAAAAACTTATGACGTACCCTAAAAACTAGTTCTTACTTACTTACTATTCCTATGTTGTTTACGTTAACTACCAACTGCTTCTTCATTGGCCTAGTAAGGTTCGAAATTTCATATTAATTGTTATTGCTATTATTTGTTTTACTATAGATAGTGCAATATTTTAAAGTATTTTAATTAATCATTCATTCCTTTATATTTATGAGAAACTGGGAAAAAACTGGCGAAATTTGGCGGGCTCAGTTGGGTCGACATCACTTCGACTGTGCCTTCGTCGTGAACCGAACCCTCCTTCCGTATCGCGTTGTCACTTCTTTCTGAGCTGGCTGGTCTTTCTCTTGGTTACGCTCTTGATGTGCTGATCCTGACTTGGCCGGTGGATTCTCTGCTGTCGAGAAGGCTGGTTTGAGGCGGTCAAATGAAATCCTGACCCGTTTTCCTTTTACTTCCACCTGGAAGTACTTGTCCTTGCGCTGAGTCACCCTGTAGGGGCCGTCGAATGGTGGCTGAAGAGGGGGTCGCACCGCGTCGTTCCTTACGAATACGTGAGTGCATTTGTGTAACTCTCCCGGGATAAACATCTTTGTATTTTCGTGGTGCGCGGTGGTAGTGGTTTGGATGGTGCTCATTATTCGACGGAGATCCTTTACGAACTCCGACTCTACGTATCTCTTTGACGGTTCCGTCAGAAATTCCCCTGGGAGGCGGAGTGTGGTGCCGTACACCATCTCGGCAGGCGTCGCCTGGAGGTCCGGTTTGAAGGAGGATCTTAATCCTAGAAGGATCGTTGGCAAGGCGTCTGTCCAGCTGCTCTCCGTCCGGCACATGATCGCCGCCTTCAGAGTTCGATGCCACCGCTCCACCAGACCGTTTGCCTGGGGGTGATACGGAGTTGTTCGTAGATGCGTGATTCCTAGCGTTGCGGTCAGCTCCCGAAACAGCGACGACTCGAATTGCCGCCCCTGGTCGGTCGACACTCTCAGTGGTACACCGTACTTGGATATCCATCCTTCGAGGAAATGACGAGCCACAGTCTCAGCGGTTATATCCGACATCGGGATAGCTTCCGGCCACCGCGTGAAACGGTCGATGCATGTCAGACAATACCGATATCCTCTGGCTGGTGGCAACGGTCCGATGATGTCAATGTTTATGTGCGCGAAACGCTCGGTAGGGGGCGTGTATTTGGTGACTGGCGCCTTCGTATGCCGCTGGATTTTCGAACGCTGGCAAGGGATGCAGGCTTTTACATATGTTGCGCAATCCTTCCGTAGATTAGGCCATACAAAACGGTCGCCGACTAACTTAGTCGTTCCGCGGACGCCTGGGTGCGCTATGTCATGCATCGATTTTAGGATTTGTTGTCGCATCGTCTCTGGGATCAAGGGTCGCACGTGCTCCTGCGATACGTCGCAATATACCGCGACCTCGGCATGCGGCAAGGTGAGCTGTTTGACTACAATAGAGAATTTCTCCGGATGTCTGATGATTTCTTGAAGATCCTGGTCCTTTACTTGATGATCCGCGAGCTGCCGGTAATCGATGGATGGCAGGCTAGTCGACGTCGCCTCGATCCGTGACAAGGTGTCTGCAACGACGTTATCTTTTCCGGATATGTGGCGTATATCTGTGGTGTACTGACTAATATAATCAAGCTGCCTTGTCCGTCGGGGTGAATGGGTGTCTGAGACCTGCTTAAAGGCGAATGTTAGGGACTTGTGGTCCGTTATGACGTGGAAAGCCCTTCCTTCCAGGAGATTCCTGAATTGCCTTATTGCCTTGTACACCGCCAACAGTTCCCTATCGTAGGTACTATATTTTCTTTCCGCTGCAGACAGTTTGTTAGAGAAGAACGCGAGTGGCTTAAGGTCCTTTCCGTCGGCTTGGTGTACGGCTGCCCCTATAGCGACCTCAGAAGCGTCGACGTGTAGGGCGAGCTCGGCATCCGGTGATGGGTGCGCCAATAGTGTCGCTTCTGTCAAGTCTTTTTTACATCCTTCAAAAGCCGCGATCGTCTCCGGTGTCCATCCTATTTCGGTGGTGTCGTTCTTTTTGTTTCCTGGTATCATGGCTCGGAGGATCATTTGATTTTTTACCGCGTTGGGTATAAACCTCTGGTAGAATGCGATGAGTGCTAGGAACCTCTTCAAGTCCTTAGCCAGCTTCGGACGCTCGAAGTTCTTTACGACTGCGACCTTTTCCTCCAAGGGTCGAATACCCTCTTTGTTAACCGCGTGGCCGAGAAACTTCACCTCCTCTCTTCCTAACTGGCACTTAGCCACGTTAATAGTCAGGCCGTGTTTTCGGAATATAGAGAAGACTTCGCGAAGGTGTTCTCGATGCTCTTCGACTGGCGGACGCAATGCAGACATCATCGACGTACGAAAAGACGTACTCGCACCCCCCAGGATCTCATGCATAAAACGCTGTAGAGTTTGACCTGCGTTGCAAAGCCCGAAGGTCATATAATTGAACTCGTAAAGTCCGAAGGGTGTCTTGATTGCTGTCTTCGCGGTGTGACCTGGTTCAATCGGTATTTGATGGTATGCCTTATGCAGATCGATGGTTGAAAAAAATTTCTTCCCGTAACATATCGTTGAAAAATCTTGAATGAAGGGTATCGGATACCGGTCCGGTATTGTGACCGCATTCAAACGGCGATAGTCACCGCATGGTCGCCATCCGCCATCCTTTTTTCTTACTAAATGTAGCGGGCTGGACCAGTTACTTTTGGATGGTTTGCATATACCCATCTGAAGTAAGTACTCAAACTCGGCCTTCGCGATCTTCAACTTATCCTGCGATAATCTCCTGGGTTTAGCAAATATTGGTGGTCCTTTCGTCTCAATGTAGTGGGTGACAGTGGTGGGTGACGAAGTTTTCTGGGAAGCTACCGATGGCGTCGTAATATCGACGAATTCCTGCAATAGTTCTGCGAATGGGTTGTTCTCGTCTATCGTTGTAATTCGCCTCTTCTTCACCCACTTAATTTCGCCTACCGCCGCGATGTTCATCTTCCTGTCCACCAAACGAGCGCCTCTGATGTCGACTAACAGCCCGAATTCGTCCAAAAAATCCACCCCGATAATCGCGGTCGATGTCTGAGCAATAATGAAGTTCCATGTGAATTGGCGGCGGAGCCCTAGGCTCAACGTGATGCGCTTGGTGCCATACGTTGGAATTTGCGTCCCGTTTGCGGCATATAATTGGAGTCCTCGCTGAGCGTGCTTTTTTTCTTTCGAATTTGGTAGAACTATAGAAACATCCGCGCCCGAGTCTATTAAGAACTTCGTACCCGTGAGCTGGTCTCGTATGAAGAGGCGTTTGCACCGTCCTCCACCCAACGTCGCCTCTGCAATTAGGTGGTCCCTCTGTTTCCCGGCGTTGGTGTTTTCCGGTATGCGCATGGTCCGCGGCATCTGGTGGCCTTTTCTTTGAATTTCTGGTGGTAAAAACATACCCAATCTCGTGGACGGCTTCTACTCCTTGATCGCGATCGCGATCCGCGGTGTCTGTACGGCGGTCGGCTACTTTGCAGTGCTGAAATTGCTGCTGTTAACTTATCGACCTTTTCTTCCAGTGCCGCTATCTGCGACGGTTGACTGGGTGCTTTTTCCGCCACTCCAGCTACACTACTAAAATCGCTGACTTCCAATATTTTATCTGCCATGGATGATAGTGACTCCAGGTCATCTTTGCTCGCCGACAGTATAGCGCGAACTTGGATCGGCAGCCTATTTAGCCATAGCGAGCGCAGCAAGGAGTCTGCGGTGCTTTGCCCCCCCCCCCATGACGCATCTCATTCAATAGCTGCGACGGTCGCTTGTCTCCAAGTGCTACGTCATTGAGTAGCTTGGCTATTTTGGCCTCGTCCGAATCAGAATATCTTTTCAGTAGGCACTTCTTCAGGTTTTCGTATTTGTCCGACTCAGGGGGATTTAGCACCGCGTCCCTGACTTGCTGGAGCACTCTGCCGCTTATCGCACCTACGACGTGGTTGAATGTGGTACTATCCGTTGTTATGCCACATGTGTTAAACTGCGCTTCCATTTGCGCAAACCAAATTTCTGGGGACTCTTCCCAGAATGGTGGGGTCTTGATCGAGATTCTCGAAACCTCTTCATGACGTGTGTGATCCCACTTGCTGGTGCCAGCATCTTCACTATCCACCATATTTGGTGTTGATGATTCTACTGTCCTTAAATCAGGTGCTTTATACCTAGGGGCTTTCGGGGATAGGCGTAAAAACGTCAACTGTTAAGAATAGTTGTTATTTGCCTCTATGACTTAATTCCAATCCTGTTACACAAATTATTGTAACTTGCGCCACGCCTTTTTGCTGCCAGTAATAATGTAGATAGGCTACTGTACCTAGTACCACCTACTATTTGATGCTAAGATGTTAAGATGCTAACGAACTAGTTATTTCCTCTATGGAGCGTAAAATTGTTTAAATCGCAGCTACAATACCTACGATTTATTCTACTCGTATTCTTTCTTAAAACTACTTCAATTATATTCTTTAGATGGGTTTTTACTTTTATTGTAATGATACTTTCGACCGATTTCCTAATACTACTTACTAATACTTTTTCTAAAAAAATGATTTTTATTTCGCAATACTGTTGAGGACGCCGAGTGTACGATTTACTTCTATGCTCGTCTTTTCTTCCCTTCGTTCTCACGCTTGTCTTAGGTATACATATGCTTTCACTTTTATTGGTTCTTTTTTATTCGGTTCCTAAAAATTCTTTCCTACTTTAATATTTAGAATCTAAGCGTTCCATAGTACTTGCAGTAAGCCACTGGTAGCAATAGGTGCAATTGTATTTGTTTCCGAATCCTGAATATCTACCCGAAATTCGGTAAATTCTGTTGCTTTACTTAAACCTAAATAAATCGAAAAATAATATCTAAGATCGTGCGAGATGCAGTGCACTTCCTATGAAGTTGCAAAAAAAATTGTGAACTGCCAATGCACCCACTGCACTAAATTGATAAAAAAGGGAATTTCCAACACACTGCCGCTTTACGACGTAGCCTTAACGCGAGCCGCTAACGCACAAGGCGTGTGTATCTACGAGTTAATTTACGGTTAGGGCGATTGTATGCACTCTAATGACTCTAATTTCCCCAAAACTAGATTTAATCAACGTCCGAATTCGAAAATGTGCGCGATATATTTTTAATATTTATCACTTATTGTTCTAATTTATTTTATTTATTTAATTTTTCAGAGAAAAAAAATGTATTCATTCATATCTTACAACTACCTAAAAATAATTTATTTATTTTTAAACTTCAAGGTTATTTATTTAATTTCCTGTAAAAATAATTCAATTCCAATTTTTTTAAAAAATACTTATTTCATATTAATTCCGTCAACTCAACAATCAAACATATTAATTCACTTTCCTTAATTTCACGTTTTAGAAAAAAAAGAAAAACTGTTTCTATTCTGATTTATTAGCAAATTTAGTTGATCGCGGTTTTTATTGTAATTTGCACATTTCCGAGAGATCAAGCCAGTTTTTTCTTAAAAAATTGCGTACTTAATTTCGCTTTTTGTTATCACTTTGTTAACCGTCCTCCTTTCCATTATTTAATTTCACTCACAATCCTTACATTTCTATGTACTTACGGTTTGTGGTTACTGTACATTGTTCCGGTTTTTTTATTTCCTCATGATTACTCACTGCTTTTTCTGCTTAATCCCGCTATGCCCGTTACATTTATTAATGTATTTTTGTTTGCTTGTTATTTCCTAAAAAAGTTAAAGGGAGATTTTTTACACAAATGTACCTTCATTTTTTTAACGAAACAAAATAAGATGAATTTTAACTTAACTTAGCTTAATTTAAAGAATGAGGGATTGTTGCTCCTCGTGGTCGTCTCATGGGTTCCTGTTGGGCTATTTGCAGCCTTCTTGGTGTAGCACAAACGTGGATGGTTTTATCCAGGTGAATCCTCTGCTTGGTGAGGGAAAATAATTTGGTAGCTTGTTGATTTGCTATGATTTAGCGTCTTCCTTTGTTGCGTTGCTGCATTTCAGGTAGTCCTGCTCTTGGATGCATATAGTCACCCGACTAATTATCCTCTAACGGTTCGATTTTCGTGGCCGCTATTCCTTTTTGTGTCCGGAAAATGGCTATTTTTCCCAGTTCGGGGGTCACCAGTGTGGTACTTTGACCATCGGGCACGTCACAATAACCTGTTGGACCTTCAGTCCCTTAACTTTTAATTGAAAAAACGTTTTTAACTTTTACACGTTTATTCCTTCGTAATAACACCGTTTACTCAAACGTCGGGTGCGGGCAACAATCGAGTGAAGACTGGTTTGAACTCTTTGAATTTCTTATCACTATAACGGTGATAACGGCACCGGTGATCGTACTTATGTACTGGTGATAATTTATCGTGATCCATGGACCATTGCGAATATCCATGGATCGGTAGTTCACTCGATTGTTGCTGCCACAATGTCTTCATCGCGAAGTAGTTGTATTAATGATCCGAATCTACCCCCACAATCATTTTGACCAATTCCCAGACAATCTTGGATCCTATAGCGAAGAACAAAGAGAGCGGTTTCCCCAGGACCTAAAAACAATGGAAGAAAGGTACCAAGGCCGGCATATGATGGCTGACTATTGCTGGGGGATGCAACGTGATAGTCCCACTGCACCTCATTCACGAAAGTCGCGAAAAAGAAAGTTTTTATTTCAATAATAAGTAATAAATGCTGTTTTTGATGTAAATTTGCTTTTTTTATGTACAAGATAAAACCTAGAAAACTACACGTAGAATATCAAAATGTTTGCTATTAATGTAATCAGTATCAGTTAGAAAAAACACACAGCTTCTCGGCACCAAAACTAGTGTTGACTAGTGTTATTATTTATTAAATTATTTGCAATAAATATTAATATCTTAATATATAAAAACTACGTGTCACAAGCTTTGTTCACGCTAATCTCCGAAACCGCCCCACAGATTTAAATAAAAATTTGGGAATGTGTAGTGTTGGTTCCGGATTGAGAGATAGGATAGTTTTGGTCCAGATAAGTGAAGCTGTTCTCGAAATATAGAGAATTTGAATGTTTCACTGATTATATTTAAGTTGGCGGGGCGAAAAAATAATTAATTTTAATTGTCATGTACATATAAAAAACCGTTAGCTTTAAAAAAGCACTCTGATTTTTACGAGTGACAACGTATGAATTTGTGTATTGAGTGTACTGAGTGTACAGTGTGTACAGTATGTACAGTGTGTACAGTTACACTGTACTGTGTACTGTGTACTATATACTATGTACTATGGACTGTATACTATAACTACCGGAGCACGCAAAAACACACCAGTTAAGAAACATATAATTTATATACAAAATAAAAATATTTTTGAACATTGGGAAACCTCTAAAATACCAGCATCCATTTTTCTTTATATACTTCCACCGAAAATTACGTAAAAGCTTTTAATTTGTTCGATTAAATAAAGTGTTAAGAAAATATATAAATGTCGAGTTTTTGCATTACGCCTCAGATTGCGGTACATCTTGAAAACGGTCAACGTGTATATTTCACTGAAGAAAATGCTCTCCAACGAGTTTTCAAGCCACCAAAAACTACACTTAGTGAATTTTTCACACTGTGCCAAAAACCTGATATTTTCGGACAATTCGCAAAAACATTGTTAAATACCGACGTCCCTCGCTATTATACATGGAACAAATCAGGTAAAAAATGGAAGCTACGTAGACAAGGCGAACGACATCCAACTATCGCACGCGTATTGCAAGCAAAGACATTGGGACGACTTTACACAGTACATCCAAAACAACGTGAATGTTTCTTTTTGCGTTTGTTGTTGCTGAATGTACCAACGTCTTTCGAATTTTTACAAACAGTCAATGGTCAAATATTCAATACATTTCAAGATGCATGTCGCGAGTTGAAATTGCTGGAAGACGACAATCATTGGGATCTGAAACTTACTGATTCATCATTTTCATCCACGCCGAATAACATTCGTCAACTGTTCGCAATTATATTGACGACATGATACCCAACAGAACCATCGGTTTTCTGGGGAAAATACAAGAACGGCATGACTGAAGACAAACTTCGCAGAATTAGGCAAACAAACCAATATCCAAACTCTCGAACTTTTATAGGAATAATTGGTTTTTCGTTAATGGTTATAAATATTTGTTGAAGAGTTGAATTTTGAAGATTTGGATTAATTTTAAATGTCTTAAGGTTGGGTGGCAGCGAGCCGGAAAGGTATCATTTTTTTTATTTACGCGCCGGAAAACAAAACCAAAAACATAGTTTACCAGCAAGTTTTGCAAAAGAATACATACATAGGTAATTTTGGTCACACTTAATATGAAAGCATATTGAATCTAATGTCTCCAAATTTTACAGAAATAAGGATTGGTTCTTTCCTTAGATATTGCGAATATAGTTTGATTTTCAATATTTGCATTAATTTCACATGTTTTGACGAACACAATTTCGCAATATAAGAGAAAATAAAAGTTGGTTTTTTGGCATTGCTTTTTCCGACTATTAAAGTTTTTCTTTAATGGTTAAGAAGAGTTGAATTTTTAAGGTTTGGTTGATTTTAAATGTTTAAACGTTGGGTGCAGCAAAATGTCAGATCCCTAATAGTTTCACATTTTTTTATTTGGAATCAAAAATACCAAAAAATTGCCTTTTTCAAACTCTGCTACTGTATATTAAAATTCATATCACCTGATTACTACTATTGGCTTATGGGAGCAGCATAGGCGCGCCGGATCCCAACTAGTATATTATATATTACCATAATTTTCTTAAATTATACTTATTTAATTTTTGTTTTTGGTTAAAATGAATCACGTAGATAATTTATTGAAGAAAATTGTTCGTTGTTGTCATTAGAAGAAAAATTAGAAATTAAACTGTTAGGGCCACATCAACCATTTGATTTTAAATTAATTTGTACTAAAAAATCTCAAAGTAGAAGATTTTCATTGGCTTGGTTTCTAAAAAGAAATGGCTTACGGTTAGTATAAAAAATGCATTGTTTTGCTTTTATTGCGTTTTGTTTAGAGCAGAATCGGCTTGGACAGAAATCGGTATCCGGGATTTAAAACATTTATCGGAACGAATTAAAAAACATGAAACGAGCGCTATGGATTTAAAAAATACTTTAAATTACCAAATCTTCGGGACGGTTAATATTCTCTCACAGACCGATTCAGGATACGCGAGCACCATAGCAAAATATAATGAAAATGGTAAAAAGAATCGTCAAGTATTAAGTCGAATTTTAGATATCTTCAAGTTTTGCGCGGTGGTCACAATTTAGCTCTTCGTGGACACAACGAACGTGAATCAAGTGGTAATCGAGGAATACTTCTTGATATGGTCACATATACCAGATCAATAGTCATCGCATTCGACCGTACAAAATGAGTTACTTGAATTCTGTTTACAGGTTTATCTACATGAAGTGAAATCTGAACTGCAAGCAACAAATTTTATATCTGTTCAAGCTGATGAAACTACGGATATTTCGTGTAAATCGCAAATGGTTTTAATTTTACGTTTCGTTAAAAATAATAAGCCTGTTGAACGGTTTTTATCAAATTTTGACCTTAATGATGGGTCCGCGAAAGTTATAGTTGATGTGATTTAGAATGCGCTGAAATGCTACAATTTAGAAAAAAAATTGATGCTCATATGTTTGAGCATATGATGGTGCCGCTGCAATGAGTGGGAATACAGCCGAGGTTCAAACTTTAGTAAAAAAAATTGTATCCATTTGCACACTCAACTAAATTTAGTCTTAAAGCAGGCATGCCCAGTTATTAAAGAAACACCAATATTTTTCGTCAATATATCTGCTTTTACGTCATTCTTATCATGCTCTTCCAAACAAAAAGATTTATTAATGGAAGTTTGCAACAAACGTGGTCTCCCGCGAACTGTTGAAATTCGGTGGAACTTCAATTTCCGAGCACTGCGATCTATACTCGAAAATAAAGAAAATCTCATTCATTGTTTTGAATTAATAATTAATATTTATTTCAAGCCCCGCGAAATTTTAGAGGCAGGAGCCGCCAGTGATAAATAATACTAAGAAATATTGTAATTTTACTGTACATTTGCACTGTGAATTTACATATTTTTTTTACAGTGAAGTTTTAAGTGTTAATGTAAGACAGAAACAAGATATAGAAGACATTATTCTCTTAGTATAGTCAATGTATGAATATTAAATACACAAAGATATTTTCTAACTACTGTAGAAAATACTTATTAACTTTAAATTGTCATTTTATTAGGTATCACACAGCTATCGAATATGTATCTATCGTCTGTATTTTTGCAGTCGGGGTACAAATGTTACGAGAATAAGTAATTAAAACTTAAACGATTTTAGCAATTACGATTCGATTTCACTAAAAATCGCTATTTGGGGGTGTTTAAGGTCGGAAATAATGAATTTTTTGTCAAAATTACAAAATTCAAAATGGCGCTGGCAATATGGTATGTATAACTTCACCAGAACTTTGAAAAAAGGCAAATCCAAAAATGACAAAAAAGACTAAAAAGAATACAATAAAAATAGGTAAAAAAAAACTTTTAAGTTAAATGGTTTTATTTTAAATCATAAGCTGTACCAAAAACTAGAAAATAATTCGAACACAAGCACGGACCTTCTTGAGATTCTGGCGTCTCGTAAGAAATCGTGCAATAGTAGCAGTGTCGTCTTCTCATGTCGTATGCCAAGAGGCACTTTGTGTTGTTAGGACAGCGGATTAAGTAATAATCGGGGACTTTTAACAGACTAAAATAAACATGGTTACCATAAAAACCTGTATAACGACTGCATAATCAGTGCCGTAGCTACTCTGTTTCGCGTGGGGGGTAAAAAAATTTTACTAAATGTAATGTCTATTTTAAATAATTTTGACACTCGCCAGTACAGTCGGTAGTACAGATAATTAGTAGAATAGAATGAAGTACAAGCTCTCACCAATATACACGCTCACACATCATCGGGTTTGCGTACGATATCTCTAATTGCCCATCCAAACTACACAATCTTCGATGCGCACTCATTTTAGTTTTTTCTCAGAATTTCAGAGAATTGTATAAAAATCCTTTGCAAAAAGGGTCATTCCACTTTTTTATGGCCTTTTTAAAGCGCGGCCTTCTAGTGTACTTTCAAAATTGCGTCATCATTCTAAGAAAATGGCAAAAAATATATGGAAAAAAGAGTACGCATTCCAGGATTGTGTAATGGCGGTATGCAATGATTGATTCAAGACGATTTGAAGCAAAAGATTCCGTATTTGCTCTGTCTGAGCCACCAATTTCATTTGCTCATAGTTAAGGCCATTTTTTTGACCAGGTTCGATATTTAGGTGTCAATCATCTTTGATTATGAATGTTTACTGTGCTTAATGAAAATTTTTTCCGTCGCTACAAACAATTGAACCAGTAACAAAAGCATTGCAAGGTCGGGCGATGGGATACAAAAATTCGATGGCACTCATTAGAGCCGTTTATACAACGATCGAAAAAATAGAAGAAAGAAGATATTTTCGAGAAATACTACTCTGAAGCAACAAAAGTTTTGAAGAATTTACACCCTGGAGAATCGGCTCTCGCTTCAATGCGCCCTCGCCCAATTCGAAATCGACGCCAATCAACAATGCTAAAGGATTCTGTTGTCGAAGAAACTATGCGAGAATGAAACGAATCGTCCGTCAGACTGAAATCGGCATTTTACGAAACGATCAACATTGTGTTAATGGAAAAGACAAAACGTTTCGTAAGAGACGATACGTATCTCACAGTTATCGATACAGTAGATGAAATGAATTTGAAATAGCTGCAGCCTTTGAGCGAGTTGGGCATCGAATTGCTAAATGAAATTGAGCTAAAAACGAAAATTCGTCCAAAGAATGGGAAATTGAACGATTTGAAAAGGCCAGAAGTTAAAAAATTCAAGACTGTGATATTGACAGAGCTGTATAAGGTGCGCCAGGGAATGGAAAACATGTACAACTTTCCCGCCCGGAACGGCAGTATGCGAATCATTGTGTTCGGCCTTGACACGAATCATGCGGCCTCAACGTATTACTACATGTCGACTGATAGATTAAATAATTTTACTGATTGATTAAATTTTTATATCTGAACACCGTTCTCTTAAGATTCGATGAACTAAAAAATCACAAAGTGCAATTATTTTTAAAATATGATTAAATGAGATTGTTTAAAAAAATAAACTACATAATATTATATGAAATATGAGAAAAACGCGTGGGGGGCTTGCTGGCTTGCTATGGCCCTGTGTATAATTAAAATAAGAGAAATGTTTTTCCAAGTCCAAAAAATATTTCAAATGGGCAAATATTTCAAAATATTATAAGTTTCTTAGTGAAAAGTAAACATTTTTAAACTGAATTTTCATATAAAATTCACGTAAATTTCAGATGCAAACAATCAACACTA
Organism: Thereva nobilitata; assembly: GCA_963855945.1. Classification (NCBI taxonomy): domain Eukaryota; kingdom Metazoa; phylum Arthropoda; class Insecta; order Diptera; family Therevidae; genus Thereva; species Thereva nobilitata. Next base: position 142,906,049 of record OY979694.1, read on the forward strand.
CTACCCGTACCGCAATCAACGCTACGCCAGCTTAAAACTGCACCCATATACGACTGTAGTAGAAGAAATATTGAAAGTAAAGTAATGCAACTTGCAACTTATGGATGAATCAATGTACCTTCCCATACGCATTCAGCACACCACCCTTAACTGCTAACAGTTACAATAGAATATACGAATCCTTATTGGCCCACTCGAATCTTTTAAGTGTTATCTGAAGAATGCTTTAAGTCAAATACAATGCTCGTATTACATTGTAAACCCCATGAATATTGAAAAGCTAAAATCCCCCGTGTCACAGAGAAAGGTGCATGTTGATCTTCATGTTAGAATGCCATAGACTCCCTTCGTCCTTGCACGAACAACGCAATGTGCGAAATCTCATGCAATATTCGCCTCGAGCAATTTCATTGTTGGTCCTTGTAATTACTTTTCCCAGACGGAGACGAACGAAACGACATAAGTGAAGCGAGGATATCCATGAAAATTGCTATGTCTGCTTTTTTGTTTATTTTATGTTTCGTAGGGTAGGTTTGGAAGCAGATAAGAAGTGAGTGCAGTGCGGTGGTCTATGCGATGCTCTCTAGTTTATTTACTTTCCTTGCACGTCCTCGGGTGGTCGCAAGCTAAGCGATTTCTTGAAAATGCTCCCATAGGAATGAATCCAAGTCAGAATGGCAACTGAGACTGTTATTCCACGGGAATTGAGAGATGCATTCTTGGTGCAGATATAGCAGGTGGTGTCACTAGGGCCCCTTCAATTGGCACTTAGCATTGAGCCAGACGAAGTCAACGGATCCTCGTGAATTTCCTTCGTCGAAATTGTTGTTGTTTTTCTTAATTAATTTAAAAGCCGTGCCTGACACGAGTACAGTTCCCGTGATTATTCATGGGCTCTCGAGATATTCAAGATGTTGACAAACATTATGCTCGGTAAGAATAGCAGAATACTTATTCAGGTTGCATCTAAATAGGCTCATCTCCAATGAATTCACTTCCTCAATTCTGCAACGGATGCTGAGGTACCTACTATACAGTGCTTAATACTGTATGGAGCTTTAGTGCCGCATTCATGCATCACCACCAGCCAGCTGTGAGCTGTACTCTATGGTAAGGGCAAAGTAAATGAGAAGCACGCTTGCATCTCCACGCTTTTACAAGTTAATTAGCTTCGTCAAAATGTATGGTATGTATGTATGTATATTGACAGTAGTGTCAAAATATATGAAGGGCGCAAGGGAGCACTGCTTCAGTTTTCATAAATCAGTTTGCAAAAATGGCAATTTAAACTTTGTTGATATCAATTTAGGAAATTTGGAAAAAGGAAAATTAAAAACAATGTGCATAAACAATTAAGGTAAAGATATAAAATTCTGTTCCCGAATCTGTTTTAGCATTCTCGTATGTTTTGTGTGCTACAGAAACTATAGTTACATCCATATGTACAATAACTTGATTATTGCAGAAAATTGCGTTCACAAGTTTTTAAACAAAAAGTAATTGAAGCCACAGTGCTGCTAGCGACAGTTTGGAAGCAGTAATACACCAATAAGGCAGTAGTACACCAGTTTTGACAGTTTTAGATAGGTGGGAGTATTCTGCGTACACTGATATTTTATTCATGTTAATAGCTCAAAGGATTACAAAAATACAGGGTGATATGTAAATCTCTACCAAAAAAATATTTACCCCCCCCCCCTACTATTTTTTGTTCGTCTATCCAAAACCTATCCGTAAGCTTAAAGGTATACATCCTATTCAAAAGGGAATGAGATCTGTCGTGTAAATGTTTTATAGCCAACGAAACCGCTCAAACGATCGCCACAAAAATTTTACCACATGAGTTTGATAATATGGAGAGTGTTTATAAGCTATCAGCTTTGCTCTACCAACCCTTAAAGAGGGTGAAAAAAGGTGGAATAGGTTTCATTTTTTTTATTTTTTTTTATTTATTTACGAATACATGTACAAAGATTTTAATCTTAAAAATTAGTACATTAATTAACAGCATTGGACAAACTTAAGTTAAACTTAATACGGAAAATTAAAAAAAAACTTAAAAATAACTAACTAAGTATGAACAGGAAAATAAAAGCAAAAAGAGAAGAAAAATAAAAATAAAATAGAAATATAATACAATATATATATAGATAGGGATATCGAATCAGACCACTGTTTGCGGGTCCCTTTTCGTCCCTCTACCTAGAGTCATCTTATCGGGGTTGCAGTGGGTTGTCCCATTGCTCCCTTGCTTCGACTCCCCTAGTTATCGCGAGCAGCTGATTGAACGGAATCTGCCTCATGTCCTCCATCCAATGGAGTCCAGTTATGGCAGCCCTTTTTCTCGCCAGCGCCGGACAGTGACACACTATGTGTGTGGCCGTCTCGGGTTCCTCCAGGCACATCCGACAGGTGTCGTCCTCCAGAATTCCCATTCTTTTTAGGTGATACCTGAAACATCCGTGTCCTGTAATCAGTGCCACCAACCATCTGAGGGTTCTCCTTTGCATATGCAGGATCCTTCTTCTGGTTGCGGCAATCGGCAACGTAAGCACCATCTTAGCCTGCCTGCAGGTGGTCATAGCGTCCCACCGTTTCCGGTGTTCTTCAGCGACCCACCTCTCGATGCGGTTCCTTACCAACCCTCTGCCAATGGCAGAGTATGGCTCCGGTCCCCAGAATTCCGAGGTTGACCCCTGTTTTGCCAGGTTGTCCGCCTTTTCGTTCCCATCGATGCCTGAATGTCCTCTAACCCAAGCTAGCGTCACGTTGTTTTGTTTCGCACACCTGTTCAGTTTTTGGACACATTCCAACGCCAGAGACGCATTTATCTCTGTCTGATTCATGCGCTTAATCACAGCCTGATTGTCCAGCGCTATGAGGATGCTCCTTCCCTGCACCTGACCATCATTTATGTGTTCCAGCGCGTACAGCAGAGCAAGCATCTCCGCCTGGTAAACTGAGGTGTAATTCCCCAAAGCCAGCGAGCAGGTTAGGTTTAAGTCCTCTGAGAAGACTCCCGCACCTGCTCTGCCGTCAATCATGGATCCATCCGTGAAGATATATATGTCTTCCGGCCTCCCTTCCGGAAGCGTTCCATTTCCTATGAGGGTTTTGTGATACCTTTCGGTCACCCTCACTTTTGTGATCCCTTCCATGAGCTCCCTAATCCCTTTGATACGATCTTGGATCTTCATGTGCCCATATAAGGCTCCTGACGTCTGCCATACGGCATCCCGTCTCATCCGGATCGCTGAGGCCGCCGCAGTCTTCACCACCTGGAGATCTAACGGCAACAGATCTAACAGCGCCTCCAATGCCGCGGCGGGTGTGGTGCGGAAAGCACCGCTCACACCCACACAGGCCATTCTCTGCACCTTGTCCAAATGCCTCTTGACGGTTTTCTGTGTGACTTTAGTCCACCAGATCACCGAGGCATATGTTATGATGGGTCTCACCATCATGGTATATGTCCAGTATGCTAACCTTGGTGAGATACCCCACCTTAGTCCACATACTCTTCTGCACTGGTGAAGCACCCTTTTCGCCTTCTTGATCTTCTCCTCAACGTGGTATTTCCAGGTTAGTCGTGAATCCAAGTATACACCCAGATACTTGACCTTCCCAGACACCTTGATCTCCGATCCAAAAAGCATGAGGGGCTGCAAATCCAGATTTTTAATCTTCCTAGTGAAGATTATAGCGTCTGTCTTGTTGGCGTTTATGGTGAGGCCTTGTTCCGTACACCACTGCTCAACCACTTGGAGTGCATTCCTCATGATATCTGCAGTAGTGCTCATAAACTTGCCGCGTGCCAAAATCGCTACATCATCTGCATACCTAATGGTATTCACGCCCATTTCCTCTATCCGCCTGAGCAGAGTGTCCACAGTGATGTTCCACAGGAGGGGTGATAAGACCCCGCCCTGTGGGCATCCCTTGCTGACCCTCCCTCGTAGCCGCGAGTCTCCTGTCTGAATCCTTACTGCTCTGTTTTTCAGCATGCTGTCCACCCACCTTACAATCATGGGGCTGACCTCGCGCCTCACCAGAGAATCTTTAAGTTTGCTGAACTGTATCTTGTCGAAGGCACCTTCGATGTCCATAATTACGGCCATCGCTATGCCTCCGGTATACAGTTCCCCCTCGGCTACTCGCACCAATTGGTGAAGTGCCGTTTATGTAGATCCGCCAGCCTGGTAAGCGTGCTGGCTTCTACTTAAAGGGTGCCTCCTTAGCATAGTACTCTCAAGGTGGTCTGCCACCACTCTTTCCATTGTTTTCAACAGAAAGGATTTTAGGCTGACCGGCCTGGAGGAATTCGCCTCGGTGTAGTCCTTCTTACCTGGCACACCGCCGGAATGTATCCTGTTGCTAGACAGGTAACGAATATTCCCCTAAGCCTGGGTGCAATGATTTCTTTGCCCCATTGGAGTAGCGCAGGGAATATTCCGTCACGACCCGATGTCTTGAAGGGAGAGAATGTGTCTATTGCACGTCTCACCCCTTCCTCTGTCACCAACCCGTTAGCCTCCTCTCGGTTCATCCTTGTAGTCATTCTGTTACGAATAACCCAAGATTTACCCGAGACGTAGCTGCCAGGAAAGTGAACTTCCATCAGGATCTTGTTGGTTTCCTCCAGCGTCTCCGCCATCCTTCCCGACGAGTCACGAACGAGTCCGACTTTGGAGACCGGGTCCCTGGAGATCATTTTCTGAAGCCTGCTGGCCTCAGATATGCTCTCCATGCTCGAGCAGAAGTCCCTCCACGACTCCCTTTTTCGTCGTCGCAGAGTTTGCTTCATTTCTCTTTTCTTGGCTTTATAATTCTCCCAGGCAACCGGGTCATTGCACCTCATCGCTTGGTTGAAAGCCCTTCTGACCTCTTTCTTCAGTTTCTCCAGTTCCCTACACCACCACATGAGTTTGATAATATGGAGAGTGTTTATAAGCTATCAGCTTTGCTCTACCAACCCTTAAAGAGGGTGAAAAAAGGTGGAATAGGTTTCATTTTTTTTATTTTTTTTTATTTATTTACGAATACATGTACAAAGATTTTAATCTTAAAAATTAGTACATTAATTAACAGCATTGGACAAACTTAAGTTAAACTTAATACGGAAAATTAAAAAAAAACTTAAAAATAACTAACTAAGTATGAACAGGAAAATAAAAGCAAAAAGAGAAGAAAAATAAAAATAAAATAGAAATATAATACAATATATATATAGATAGGGATATCGAATCAGACCACTGTTTGCGGGTCCCTTTTCGTCCCTCTACCTAGAGTCATCTTATCGGGGTTGCAGTGGGTTGTCCCATTGCTCCCTTGCTTCGACTCCCCTAGTTATCGCGAGCAGCTGATTGAACGGAATCTGCCTCATGTCCTCCATCCAATGGAGTCCAGTTATGGCAGCCCTTTTTCTCGCCAGCGCCGGACAGTGACACACTATGTGTGTGGCCGTCTCGGGTTCCTCCAGGCACATCCGACAGGTGTCGTCCTCCAGAATTCCCATTCTTTTTAGGTGATACCTGAAACATCCGTGTCCTGTAATCAGTGCCACCAACCATCTGAGGGTTCTCCTTTGCATATGCAGGATCCTTCTTCTGGTTGCGGCAATCGGCAACGTAAGCACCATCTTAGCCTGCCTGCAGGTGGTCATAGCGTCCCACCGTTTCCGGTGTTCTTCAGCGACCCACCTCTCGATGCGGTTCCTTACCAACCCTCTGCCAATGGCAGAGTATGGCTCCGGTCCCCAGAATTCCGAGGTTGACCCCTGTTTTGCCAGGTTGTCCGCCTTTTCGTTCCCATCGATGCCTGAATGTCCTCTAACCCAAGCTAGCGTCACGTTGTTTTGTTTCGCACACCTGTTCAGTTTTTGGACACATTCCAACGCCAGAGACGCATTTATCTCTGTCTGATTCATGCGCTTAATCACAGCCTGATTGTCCAGCGCTATGAGGATGCTCCTTCCCTGCACCTGACCATCATTTATGTGTTCCAGCGCGTACAGCAGAGCAAGCATCTCCGCCTGGTAAACTGAGGTGTAATTCCCCAAAGCCAGCGAGCAGGTTAGGTTTAAGTCCTCTGAGAAGACTCCCGCACCTGCTCTGCCGTCAATCATGGATCCATCCGTGAAGATATATATGTCTTCCGGCCTCCCTTCCGGAAGCGTTCCATTTCCTATGAGGGTTTTGTGATACCTTTCGGTCACCCTCACTTTTGTGATCCCTTCCATGAGCTCCCTAATCCCTTTGATACGATCTTGGATCTTCATGTGCCCATATAAGGCTCCTGACGTCTGCCATACGGCATCCCGTCTCATCCGGATCGCTGAGGCCGCCGCAGTCTTCACCACCTGGAGATCTAACGGCAACAGATCTAACAGCGCCTCCAATGCCGCGGCGGGTGTGGTGCGGAAAGCACCGCTCACACCCACACAGGCCATTCTCTGCACCTTGTCCAAATGCCTCTTGACGGTTTTCTGTGTGACTTTAGTCCACCAGATCACCGAGGCATATGTTATGATGGGTCTCACCATCATGGTATATGTCCAGTATGCTAACCTTGGTGAGATACCCCACCTTAGTCCACATACTCTTCTGCACTGGTGAAGCACCCTTTTCGCCTTCTTGATCTTCTCCTCAACGTGGTATTTCCAGGTTAGTCGTGAATCCAAGTATACACCCAGATACTTGACCTTCCCAGACACCTTGATCTCCGATCCAAAAAGCATGAGGGGCTGCAAATCCAGATTTTTAATCTTCCTAGTGAAGATTATAGCGTCTGTCTTGTTGGCGTTTATGGTGAGGCCTTGTTCCGTACACCACTGCTCAACCACTTGGAGTGCATTCCTCATGATATCTGCAGTAGTGCTCATAAACTTGCCGCGTGCCAAAATCGCTACATCATCTGCATACCTAATGGTATTCACGCCCATTTCCTCTATCCGCCTGAGCAGAGTGTCCACAGTGATGTTCCACAGGAGGGGTGATAAGACCCCGCCCTGTGGGCATCCCTTGCTGACCCTCCCTCGTAGCCGCGAGTCTCCTGTCTGAATCCTTACTGCTCTGTTTTTCAGCATGCTGTCCACCCACCTTACAATCATGGGGCTGACCTCGCGCCTCACCAGAGAATCTTTAAGTTTGCTGAACTGTATCTTGTCGAAGGCACCTTCGATGTCCATAATTACGGCCATCGCTATGCCTCCGGTATACAGTTCCCCCTCGGCTACTCGCACCAATTGGTGAAGTGCCGTTTATGTAGATCCGCCAGCCTGGTAAGCGTGCTGGCTTCTACTTAAAGGGTGCCTCCTTAGCATAGTACTCTCAAGGTGGTCTGCCACCACTCTTTCCATTGTTTTCAACAGAAAGGATTTTAGGCTGACCGGCCTGGAGGAATTCGCCTCGGTGTAGTCCTTCTTACCTGGCACACCGCCGGAATGTATCCTGTTGCTAGACAGGTAACGAATATTCCCCTAAGCCTGGGTGCAATGATTTCTTTGCCCCATTGGAGTAGCGCAGGGAATATTCCGTCACGACCCGATGTCTTGAAGGGAGAGAATGTGTCTATTGCACGTCTCACCCCTTCCTCTGTCACCAACCCGTTAGCCTCCTCTCGGTTCATCCTTGTAGTCATTCTGTTACGAATAACCCAAGATTTACCCGAGACGTAGCTGCCAGGAAAGTGAACTTCCATCAGGATCTTGTTGGTTTCCTCCAGCGTCTCCGCCATCCTTCCCGACGAGTCACGAACGAGTCCGACTTTGGAGACCGGGTCCCTGGAGATCATTTTCTGAAGCCTGCTGGCCTCAGATATGCTCTCCATGCTCGAGCAGAAGTCCCTCCACGACTCCCTTTTTCGTCGTCGCAGAGTTTGCTTCATTTCTCTTTTCTTGGCTTTATAATTCTCCCAGGCAACCGGGTCATTGCACCTCATCGCTTGGTTGAAAGCCCTTCTGACCTCTTTCTTCAGTTTCTCCAGTTCCCTACACCACCAGGGTGTGGGATCATGGTCATCCACTGACGTAAGAGGGCACGCCACTCGAAAAGCGTTCTCTATCGCTGTCTGCAGGATAATCAACTGAGACTCTGCTTCTCTTGTGGTTTTCGGTACCCTTGGCACGCTCTCCCCGAGATTCGTGCGCAACATTTCAGTGTATCTAGACCTGTCCGTGTTGCGGGGAATTCTCGTGGTTCTAGTTCCGTCTCCCCTGCCCGGGGCTCCGTGCGCTATCTCAAAAGAGATGGCTCTGTGATCTGGTTGCTGCATAGAGTTATATCTATGACTTCCCTTCGTCTAGCATCAACGAAGGTTGGGTCTGCCCCTCTATTTGCAATAACCAGATTGTTGCATCCCACAAATTCGAGCAAAGCCTCTCCTCTGTGGTTGTCGTTGGTGCTTCCCCACACCGTGTTGTGTGTTCAAAAAATTAACTATCACCCTGCCACAGTAGGACACCATAACTATTCCAGCATTACAACAACAATGATGAGAAGATGGAAAAAATTCACCAACATAACAATGGAAAACACCAGCCAACATAACAATGGAAAACATCAGCAACAGAAAAAGAACAATAACAACACCAGGCGCAACAACTAACCAGCTATAAGATTTTCTATGTAGCGATGTACAACATTGATAATCCACAACATCATTATTGTTATAACAATATTCAAAATCAAAAATCAGAATTAATATTAATTTAAGATGCAAATGTAAATTTCACTCGAATTCCACTCAATAATCCACTCAAACGAAATTTAAATCTGGCCACACTAAAATCGACCAAACTTACACCGTATACACACACAGACAACTGTATCCCCACTTCGGTTGTTATCAACAAAACCAGTTTATACCGTTATTTTAAAGATCAAGTGAATAAAAATATTTGCTCGGCTGATTTTCGCTCTCTTGTGATCCAGCAGCTCCACAAAGCAGGTAACTTATTCCCATTATTAATTCCACTCCTTATTCATATATTTTAGTTGTGTCTTGTTGAGTCGAGACAAGGCATAACTACCCAGTGGGAAATGGAGGGCTCCAATAGCGCTGTTTGAGCACTCCTTAAAAAGCTTACAGCGCTCCCGTTCCGCTCCAGTTCCATATACTTTTTAACATTGCATGTCATTGCAGGGGAGCATACGTTTTTATGCTCCTTCAAAAGCGTTCTAGGAGCATTATAAAAAAACTTTTTAATAAAGAATTTTCATGGACGCCTGTGGATATGTGATCCTGGTATCGAAAAGCTCTTATTTTGTTTATCTTTTGCAATTGCCTTTTCCTTTCCAAGCGCGAGTGTGGTTTTATCAAAGCAGTCCCCCAACTAAATTCTAATCACTTTAAAAGCTGCTTGTCCTTCGTATCGAACGAGAGCCGGTCCATTGAGTAAGCCAGTGCCACCCTTTATGGTCATCAAGATAATCGCTCATTTTCTTCGTTCTTTAAAATTTATGAAAGCTCCGGTAATGCTCCTTCGGGAGCATAATTAACAGCGCTCAAAGTAAGCTCCCCTGAACAGCGCTCCCAATTTTTCCCACTGGGTAGTTATTAATTCAAATCCTATCTTGTATATTGTTATACAAGATATATAATACTTATATTAGTTATATCTTGTAGAGTCGATACAAGATATAACGACATACTAACCTTGTTTGTATCTTGTTGTATCAATACAAGATATAAACCCATATTTACTAAATCATAGTAAGACCTTATAGCATTGTATAAGGTGTTACCACTTTAATATTGGTGTATCCTGTAGTGTCGATACAGGATATAACGCCATATTAACTTTGTTTATATCTTGTTGAGTCGATACAAGATATAAACACTCTACTAACTTGCAGCAAGACCTTGTAGCATTGTACAAGGTATTGCTACTTTATCACTAGTTATATCTTGTAGTGTCGATACAAGATATAACTTGTTACTAACTTTGTTTTGTATCTTGTTGCGTCGATACAAGATACAAACACTTTACTAATTTACAGCAGTACCTTGTATCATTGTGCAAGGGATCGCTACATACTCATTAGTTATATCTTGTGGTGTCGATACAAGATCTAAAGCCCTTTACTAACATATGGTAACATTACATATGGTGTTACTACAATACCAATTATTCATTGCACATTCCTTCAAAGTTATCCCTTTCCCTCACGTTAACCTGCTGTTGATAGAATCAGGTGAGTACAAGTTTTTGGTCACTTATTTGTTCTCTTTCATATTAAATTATATTATTTTATTGTGGCATGGTGAAATTCGAGTGAAATTAATTGAACTATTCATTAACAAATCCAATTACTTTGTTGCATACTTCACTTAAAATGCGAATGAATTTAATTAAAAGTTAAGCTGTTTATTTTATTACATCTTTATTTTGACGTAAATATTCTCTTGTGTTAATCAATTATATGGAAATAATATATTTGTGAATTAAAAGAAAATAAATTGAATTATATTAAAAGAGTCAGCGAATTTAAGTTTGTGCTAGTTACATCCTTACCTTTGTTGGCCACTGAGCATTAGGATTGTGGGGCTGCGTGCCGGGAAATAAAAAACAAAACGAAATAAGTTATCCGAATTTAAAACATGGTCCTTCGAGCCGGATATAGCTCCCAATTTTAGTGCCCAGTCAAGTTAGGAATTAGTGTCAAACAACTTAACAGCCTTTGGAAGATATAGCATAGCTTCACCATAGGCAATCAATCTTTATACGATTAACAATTCATTAGTGGTCAAATTTTACTCATTTTCTTTACAGTGACAGTGCTTCTGTTTTGTAATCAGAATATTTAAGTGGAGGCAAAGGTCCTCATTTCATGCAATATCAATTTTAAACATTAATGTGAACCTAGTGCTCAAGAATTTCTATCTTGTTAAAGCAAGGTGTTTATTTCAAGCAACTAATCTCTAGAGATTAAGCTCGAACTGTGCTTAAGTAATTCAAGTGTTCAACTACTATTATTTTGAACTGTGCTTAAGTAATTCAAGTGCTCAACTACTGTTATTTCGAACTGTGCTTAAGTAATTCAAGTGTTCAACGACTATTATTTCCTCGAGACAGAGTCCATCATACATAGCAAGGTCTTACATACCTAGCTATTTTCCACGGGTCCAGTGCTCAAATTCTATTACTCAAATAATTTATACGAGCCCAGTGCTCAAATTATATTACTTTCTAGAGGCAACGCCCTCACTTCATTCAATTGCAAGGTTCTCATACCGAACAATCACTTGAGCTTAATCAATTGCAAGGTTCTTATACCGGACAATTTCTTGATCCTAGTACTTAAATTATATTATTTTCTAGAGGCAACGCCCTCATTTCAATTCAATTGCAAGGTTTTACACACCAAGCTATATTTATACGAGCTACTGATCACATTTTCTCATATTCTACTACTGCTCAAATCTTATTGAGATTTCGAGGCAGAGTTTCACATTTACTTTAAGCGCAAGGTGTACATACACCGAATCTATATTCTAATACTCAACTATTTTTGTACTTAAACCTTAACATCTTGACGAGGCAGAGTACCTTAATTTAAGCTACTTTCAAAGTGTTAAACACCAAAACTACATTATTGTTCTAGCAGCATAGTGCTTAAAAAAAATTATTATTAACATTTCAGGTTTTTGAACTCCAATTATACAAAGAGCTAAAGGCTACCACTTACTACCTTTTTCATATTGAAGTGTTTACAATTTTGAATTTATTTGGTTACTTTGAATTTTATTTGTGCGGTTTAAGTTGATATTGAGATGGCTACCAATACAAGTTTTAATGATACGTTAGAGTTGCAAAGGGTGTACATAGATTTGTTAAACAAGGCTATGAAAGGTTACACAAAGACAGCATTGGTCAAAAGGACAAAGGAATTAATTACGGAACGAATATCACAATGTCGCGGCCTTTGGGCACAGATCGAAAAAACCCATGTGCAAATTGAGTTACAATTTGCAAAACTCGTTGAAAAGCCAACATGTGAATACTTTGTCAAGGAAACGTATTTGCATCTTGAAGACAAATACTTCGAGTTTATGGGAACAATAAAAGCTGCCCTCAGCAAATTTGAGGAACAAGTTCCTCCCCCAAGTCCTTCAATGCACGAATCAACGCGAATAAGTTCATCTGCCTTGACAACTCATCTATGGCGATTGCCAAAGATTTCATTACCCAATTTCTCAGGATCTTATGAATCCTGGCGGTCCTTTCACGACCTATTTAACTCTTTAGTGCATCAAAATCCTACACTTTCTGATGCACAAAAACTGCATTACTTGAAGTCGGTACTATCTGGAGAGGCAGAGCATCTATTACGAAAATTTCAAGTAACTGATGCTAATTATGAAACAGCGTGGAATGTGTTGTTAAAGAGATACAATAACAATAGAGTATTGGTTAATGCTCAGCTGAAGATATTGTTTAATCTCAAGCCTGTGTCTAGTGAGTCAGTTAATTCGATAAAAACTTTGTTGGATAAATCAAATGAGTGTTTGTCTGAACTAGATGCCTTGGGCATTAACACTTCAAATTGGGATCCTTTCCTCATATATTTGATTGTCCAAAGACTCCCTGCCGAAACTCACAGGATGTGGGAAGTCGAACTTGATGGAGCTTCAGCACTCCCTACATTTGTTAGACTTAGACAATTCCTAGAAAAACGTTTCCGTGTGCTAGAAGCTATAGCTGACCACAAGACCAATATTCCACAACGTCCATCTAGTGGTTCAAACACTAAATTTTTCACACATTTTGCCTCGACTACATCAGACATTTGTGTTTGCTGCAAGGAAAACCATAGATTGAAGGTGTGTCCCAAATTTCAGAAACTTTCATTCCCACAAAAGTATCAGATGGTTAAATCAAATAACCTATGTATCAATTGTCTGTCTAACTCACATTCTACTTCATTGTGCACAAGCAAATTCAATTGTTGGAAATGCAATAAAAGACATCACACCTCGTTACATAATGGTTCCACGCAAGGTACATCTTCACAAACGAATCGTAATGCTCGAACACCACCGAAAATATCATCAAAATCTAAAAAGGGTGAAGGTCAGAACACAAACAATAATATTGAGACTACCGTGCTAGTAAATACACAGTTATTAGGTGACACCAAGCAAAGAATAACCTTGAAAAAGGCCCTTTTGTCAACTGCAATAGTAAAAGTCCCTACAAAAAACGGTGAGATAATTCTACGAGCCCTTATAGATCCAGGGTCGCAGGTATCACTCATAACAAAGACTGCTGCTAAACAGCTTAACATAAGGAGTACTACAACCTCAATCACTGTCTCCGGTATATGTGAGTTAAAAACACCAGCAGACAAACTAATGGAGTTCGAAGTACACTCGATACATTCGCCGACTTCTTTCAAAATGTTCGTCACAGCACTGGTCTTCCCATCAATAACAAATTTATTGCCACCTTCACACCTCCCGAAGGAAACTTGGAATCATTTAGACAATCTCAATCTTGCTGACCCACATTACCATCTGCCAGGAAAGATTGACCTACTATTAGGTGCTGATGTGTATACAACCCTGATTTTAGACGGGCTAATCAAGGGCCCTGCTGGCACTCCCGCTGCTCAGAATTCCAATTTTGGCTGGTTAGTGATTGGCCCAGTAGACGCAAAGGGAGAAAGGTCGACCGTACAATCCTTTAGTGTTCAAGTGAACGATACTAAGGAAGAAGACGATCTCAATTTACGATTGCGTTCCTTCTGGGAGATTGAGGAGATACCAGCACAGATCAGATATAGCAAGGCTGAAGAGGAGTGCGAAAACCTTTATAAAGATTCGGTGTGTAGATTACCCTCAGGTGCATAACAAGTGAAAATCCCTTTCATTAATGGCCAAGCTCCCGACATTGGAGCCTCTAAAGCCTTAGCCTTAACACGTTTAGCCTCTCTTGAGTCAAAACTATCAAGAAATTTGAGTCTGCATTCCGATTATACAAAGACACTTCAAGATTATTTGGACTTAGGCCACATGATACCCGTAGCTCCAGATAAATCTTTAACCACATATTATATGCCACACCATGCTGTTCTCAAGGACAGCACAACATCTAAGGTACGAGTAGTATTTGATGCTTCAGCAAAATCCTCCAACGGAAAATCACTGAACGACTACATGCATCCTGGCCCGGTTATACAATCTGATCTATATTCGATTTTACTTAGATGGCGGAGGTTTAAGTACGCAATGTCAGCGGATATTGAAAAGATGTATAGAATGATACATCTTCACCCTTCAGATCAACCGTACCATCGTCTACTATGGCGACCTAATCCTCTTGAACCCATTAAGGAATTTCAAATGACACGAGTAACCTTTGGAACAACTTCTGCCCCATATTTAGCAATTAAAACGCTTCATCAACTAGCAAAGGATGAACAAGAAAAATTTCCTATAGCGGCACAAGTAATTACCCATGATTTTTATGTGGATGATGCCATTACTGGCACCCACTCTGTTTCAGAAGCAATTTCATTACATAAAGACTTAACCCAATTACTGCTGTTAGGGGGCTTTAATCTTCGAAAATGGTCAAGTAACAATGTTGACATTCTTGCCACCATCCCTGAAGATAAAAGAGAATTGAAATCAACATTGACTTTTGCACATGATGAAAAGGTGAAGGCGTTAGGTCTGATCTGGCATCCAGCCGCGGATCATTTCACCTTGCAACATCCAGAATTAAGGTCTGGCGTGTGCACAAAACGACAGATTTTGTCTGGTGTCGCTGGGTTATTTGATCCGCTGGGGTGGATATCGCCATACGTGATTAAAGGAAAAATTCTGATGCAAAGTTTGTGGCTCCTTGGATCTTCATGGGATGAACCAGTTACGGCATCCATTCAAAAGGAATGGCAAGAATTCCAACATCAATTCTCTCAAATTCCTACTATTCAAATACCTCGGTGGCTCCAAACTCATTCAACTACATCCATTCAACTTCACGGATTTTCTGACGCCTCACAGTTGGCCTATGCTGCGGCTGTTTATGTTAGAGCCACGGATGGGCATGGTATATCAAAAGTCAATTTGTTAACAGCAAAAACAAAAGTAGCTCCTGTAAAACCCATGACGCTCCCTCGCCTCGAACTCTCTGGTGCACACCTTTTAGCAAAATTACTACACAAGGTTCGAAAGGAACTGAATTATTCCTCAGTAAGGACATTTGCTTGGACCGATTCAACAATTGTACTCAGTTGGATTCAATGCTCTCCGCATAAACTCAAAACTTTCGTCGCAAATAGGGTGAGTCAAATTCAGGAATTACTCCCGTCAGTCCCTTGGCGTTTTGTTCGCTCGAAGGACAATCCTGCTGATTGTGGTTCCCGTGGTCTAAGCGTAAATGAACTAAAGACTTTTAATCTATGGTGGGACGGACCGAAATGGCTGCAAGAAACTGAGACATCTTGGCCGAAAAATGCAAACCCAACAATTAATCCTTTACCTGAGGTGCGGAAAAATTGTTCACCCTGCTCGCTGTCTTCATACATAGCTTCTGATATAATAGACTCATTTTCTTCTTACACGAAACTCATCCGAGTGTTTGCATATGTCTTACGGTTTCTCAAGAGGCTCAGAACTTCCTGTCCAGTTAGCTCACCAAAATTAACCGCACAAGATTTACAAGATGCAAAAATTGAGTTAATTCGTTCTATTCAAAAACAAGTCTTCTCTAAAGAATACCAATCATTAAGCCAAGGACTGCAGGTCTCTTCTCAAAGCTCACTACTCTCGCTAAATCCCTATCTTGATGAAAACCACCTAATCAAGGTAGGAGGCAGGCTTATGCATGCAAAAATTCCCAACTCACAAAAGCATCAGATAATTCTCCCTCCAAAACATCAGTTTACTAAATTACTTATCGAATATACTCACAAACTAACACTTCATGGAGGGACAGGGCTTGTCTTAAACACTCTGCGAACTGAATATTGGATTCCAAAAGGTCGTCAAGCCATCAAACAAATCCTACATAAATGCATTCATTGCTTTAAAATATCTGCAAAGCCACGGCCTCAATTAATGGGCGATCTCCCATCATCGAGGGTAATTGCTTCAGCCCCGTTCTCTAAAGTAGGAATTGATTTTGCAGGCCCATTTCAGATAAAAATGTCAAAGTACCGTGGGGTGAGGACCTACAAAGGGTACATTTGTATATTCGTATGCATGGCTACAAAAGCAATTCACCTGGAAACAGTTTCAGACATGTCCACGGCAGCCTTTTTAGCGGCACTAAAAAGATTTATCAGCCGTCGGGGTCTGTGTTCTGACATATACTCGGATTGCGGGTCAAATTTTATTGGAGCCTACTCAGAATTAAATTCACATCTTGCACAATGTTTTAAGGAGGTTGAAAACACCTTTACAATGCAAGGAGTTAACTGGCATTTTAACCCGCCCTCAGCTCCACATTTTGGAGGTCTTTGGGAGGCTGGTGTCAAGTCTGTTAAATACCATTTAAAACGAGTCCTACAGGAATCGAACCTAACATATGAAGAATTTGCAACTGCACTAACGCAAATCGAGGCATGTTTAAATTCTAGACCTTTACTACCTCTCACAGATGACCCTAGTGACTTGCAAGCCCTAACACCTGGGCATTTCCTAATAGGGCGACCATTGTTAGCTCTACCTGAATCTAATGAGATCAAAATCAATTCATTAGATAGGTGGAAGTACATACAAACATTGCAGAGGCACTTTTGGAGCAGATGGTCCAAGGAGTACCTAAATCACCTACAAAATCGACCAAAATGGTTAAGGAAAATGGAAAACCCAAAAGTAGGAGAGTTAGTGGTGATAAAGGACCACCTAAATACTCCACGTTCATGGATGCTGGGACGAATTCTTCAAGTCCATGCTGGGAACGATGGAATGATACGAGTTTTAACCATTAAAACTCAAACTAACATCATTAAACGCCCTATTCATAAGGTGTGCGTATTACCTGGCGAGGAGCCGGCTAATTAATATTAATCATCCCTCTCGTTAATCATCCCTCTTCAAATTATATCACCTTATATTAATGACGCCAAATACTAGAGAATGATTGCTCTTGTTACAAGTACACAGCGTCCACTGGACTATTGTTATACTGACCAATCACACAAACACCCAGACAGGCATTCATCTACCAGCAAATGTGAATTTGTGTAGGTCATCAGTCTAAGACAATGAGTCCTGAATTTTACCATTCAGGCCTGCTGAAAAGTGTACCAAATCCCGCTATGTCAATATAAATTTCCTTGATACAACTTGAGAGAGTTTAGTTTGAAACCAAACATCAGAGGAGTTGATCGAAAGAGAAATGTCCGACAAAGTGAAGAAAGTGAACCAAGAGTGTACCGTAAACCAAACCCAGGAAATCATCGACTTGACTGGGAGTGATGAGGAAGGTCAAGGAGTGACTCATATAACTACCGCGATGAGCAAGCTCAAAATTTCCATTCCCCCAACTATTCGGCTAATCAGATCCACTCAAATCGTCCCTCCAGATGCCGCAGAAGACGAGCTATTTTGCACCCTAATCGATGAAAATACGGAACAGGTGGAGACGGTGAAGGTATCGTTCGAAGACTTACGGCGGTCAAGAAAAAGAAGCGTCGGGTTCATTTTAGTGGAGGTTATACTATTAAAGTAAAATTGTTAAAAGATGGATTCATTAAAATCGTACATCCATAAAATTGTGTTTATATTATAGTCTCCCTTTACCTTAACTAATGAGATTTACTTACCCTCATAGTTAAATATATTATTCTCCTCTGCTACAGTGTAGTTGATTTATCAGTTTTTTTTTCCACTCATGCATTTACGGACCGGTAAAACATTATTTCT
Source organism: Thereva nobilitata (assembly GCA_963855945.1). Classification (NCBI taxonomy): domain Eukaryota; kingdom Metazoa; phylum Arthropoda; class Insecta; order Diptera; family Therevidae; genus Thereva; species Thereva nobilitata. The sequence continues at coordinate 142,923,926 of OY979694.1, forward strand.
CTCTATTGTGTGACTAGGGGACATGATATGAACTTCATCTATTGTATTCATTTCTTTACGTTTTTTTTTTGTTTCCTAATTGAAACACACTTGCAGTGTTTCAAGGGGGGGAGTATGTTCAAAAAATTAACTATCACCCTGCCACAGTAGGACACCATAACTATTGTTTATTCCAGCATTACAACAACAATGATGAGAAGATGGAAAAAATTCACCAACATAACAATGGAAAACACCAGCCAACATAACAATGGAAAACATCAGCAACAGAAAAAGAACAATAACAACACCAGGCGCAACAACTAACCAGCTATAAGATTTTCTATGTAGCGATGTACAACATTGATAATCCACAACATCATTATTGTTATAACAATATTCAAAATCAAAAATCAGAATTAATATTAATTTAAGATGCAAATGTAAATTTCACTCGAATTCCACTCAATAATCCACTCAAACGAAATTTAAATCTGGCCACACTAAAATCGACCAAACTTACACCGTATACACACACAGACAACTGTATCCCCACTTCGGTTGTTATCAACAAAACCAGTTTATACCGTTATTTTAAAGATCAAGTGAATAAAAATATTTGCTCGGCTGATTTTCGCTCTCTTGTGATCCAGCAGCTCCACAAAGCAGGTAACTTATTCCCATTATTAATTCCACTCCTTATTCATATATTTTAGTTGTGTCTTGTTGAGTCGAGACAAGGCATAACTAGTTATTAATTCAAATCCTATCTTGTATATTGTTATACAAGATATATAATACTTATATTAGTTATATCTTGTAGAGTCGATACAAGATATAACGATATACTAACCTTGTTTGTATCTTGTTGTATCAATACAAGATATAAACCCATATTTACTAAATCATAGTAAGACCTTATAGCATTGTATAAGGTGTTACCACTTTAATATTGGTGTATCCTGTAGTGTCGATACAGGATATAACGCCATATTAACTTTGTTTATATCTTGTTGTGTCGATACAAGATATAAACACTCTACTAACTTGCAGCAAGACCTTGTAGCATTGTACAAGGTATTGCTACTTTATCACTAGTTATATCTTGTAGTGTCGATACAAGATATAACTTGTTACTAACTTTGTTTTGTATCTTGTTGCGTCGATACAAGATACAAACACTTTACTAATTTACAGCAGTACCTTGTATCATTGTGCAAGGGATCGCTACATACTCATTAGTTATATCTTGTAGTGTCGATACAAGATATAACTTGTGACTAACCTCATTTATATCTTGTTGCGTCGATACAAGATATAAAGCCCTTTACTAACATATGGTAACATTACATATGGTGTTACTACAATACCAATTATTCATTGCACATTCCTTCAAAGTTATCCCTTTCCCTCACGTTAACCTGCTGTTGATAGAATCAGGTGAGTACAAGTTTTTGGTCACTTATTTGTTCTCTTTCATATTAAATTATATTATTTTATTGTGGCATGGTGAAATTCGAGTGAAATTAATTGAACTATTCATTAACAAATCCAATTACTTTGTTGCATACTTCACTTAAAATGCGAATGAATTTAATTAAAAGTTAAGCTGTTTATTTTATTACATCTTTATTTTGACGTAAATATTCTCTTGTGTTAATCAATTATATGGAAATAATATATTTGTGAATTAAAAGAAAATAAATTGAATTATATTAAAAGAGTCAGCGAATTTAAGTTTGTGCTAGTTACATCCTTACCTTTGTTGGCCACTGAGCATTAGGATTGTGGGGCTGCGTGCCGGGAAATAAAAAACAAAACGAAATAAGTTATCCGAATTTAAAACATTGTGCGCGTTTGCGTCGCAACCAACTATTAACCCTGTGCCTTTTTCGCCACAGGTAATAACCAGAGTTTCCAGCTCCCTGGTGGGCGGAGGATCTGGCGAATCGTACGGAAGGTAGGCTGAGGCTAGAATGAAAGCCCCACTTCCAGTACCTACGCGTACTGCTGTGAGATCTGGTGTACACAAGTGCGGCAGTAAGACCACCTGCACTCCGTGTTTCACCAGCACACACGTCCTCACTCTTTCATTCGCATTGGGAACGTACAGAGTGTCAAAGCTCCCAGATAGTCCCCTAATCTTACCCTTGTAGATCCAGGGTTCCTGTATGAGAGCAATATCCAGCTTCAACTCACCGAAGCTTCGCGTCATCATTGCTGATGCTGCTCTGCTGTGGTGTAGATTCAACTGGCAAACCTTTAATTGCCGGAACTGGCCCACCTCCCGCCCAGCTGACGAGGATTCCATTGCACTGGTCCCCTCATTCAGCTGCCTTTCCGGCCGACTCTTCCATTTCCTCCGGCTTGTCCTTCTGGAATCGCACGTAGGCAAGGTCCAGCCTGCAGTTGAGTTTCCCCCCTGCAAGCCTGACCGCCTCCGCCTCCTCCTTCGGACACCATACGGTGAAAATGGAACCGCCGTTTTTCGCGTCACCATATCTGCCTATGCGACTGACCCTCCACTTAGAAGTGTCCGTCACGCAGGCATTTTGACGACGCAATCTGGCTAGGATGGTTTCCTTACTCTCCCGCAATCCGGGAACTCGGATGATCATCCTTCTCACATCCTTAAGGATGTGAAGGCGCTCCACTCTCAGGTTGACTCCTTCCCATAGGTCAGCCATCTTCCTAACAGCTTCGTACAGCCAGACCTTGGATTTTTGGTTCACGCACCTAAGTGCAATGACCCCGTCCTCCAAGTCTACCTCGGTAATACCGATGTCGCCAGCGTTGTCAGGCAGTGAGACTAGTGCCTTAAGCAAGGCCGCTTTAAAGGCGGTTAGCTGCTTTTTGCCCAGACCCCCCTCCCTGCCATCGTCGGCCACGCCCATAAGGAGGTCATTGCTTGCTATGCCTGCGTAGGTATTCCCCACACCAAGCTCCGCACGCACGACTCCCGAGACAGGAAGGTTGGCTCCCTGTTTGGCAGGTTGTCCACCCTTCCTCTTGCTGGCCTTGTCCACTCCTTCGTCAACAGAACCCACAGCTGGGGTGCAGAGACTCGCCTCTGAACCTCTTCGCGGGTCCCACCTCGTCCGGAGTGGACTCGGCCGATCCCCCAACAGAGGAAGTTGCCTTCTTCTGTTTTCTGCGCTCCCTCTTCCTCTTCTGCTTCAGCTGCTTTTGCAGCCTCTTTTCCGAGTCGGATTTCTGCGCCGCAGGCCCAGATCCGGCTGGCCTCTTGACACATTGCTGCGTCGCATTGCCCACCTTCTCTGAGGATGCCTCCAGGTTCAGCTTCACTAGCTCGCTCGTCGCCGCTTCTACGCTTTCCTGCGTGACTACGTTGACATGCGAGCCGTCCACCTCCCTGTTCTTATTAAGCAATAGATGGCCTCCCCCAGAATCCATGAGGCCGACCTCCGTAGAGGGTCGATTTCCCTGGCTTGCAGGTTTACCACCTGGGGTACAACTTCCGTGTGTTGCTTCCATTGCTTTTTACCCTCCTCCTTTATCCGGGCTTGGGACCGGCATGCCGTAGCAAGGCGGAGTTATATAATACAATAAATAGAAATAGAAAAAATAAAAAAAATTGTATATTAATAAATAGTTGTATATTCCTGCTCTAATTAGCCCTGGTAGAAATAAATTCGAAAAGACGCTTCTTGAAAATGCCCATTGAATCGATACGCTGTAAATCAGCAGGAAGAGAGTTCCAAAGCTGAGCTACGAAGACAAAGAAAGAACGCTGACCAATTAACGTGCGAAAATGCGGAATTGTTAAATTATTATTTCTGAGGGATTGCGAATGCTGCACAAACTGGTTGAGGTATGGAGGTTTGCGCTCGTGTAGGATATCGTGAAGCAGTCGTAGAAGCCTATATTCACGATAGTCACTTAGAGAGCAGCCCAAAACGAAGTTCGAGTAGGGTGAAATGTGGTCAAAGCGGCGTAAATTAAAAACAAAACGTACGCAATCGTTAAACGCTACTTCAAACTTATGGGCGCAAGAAGAATCGAGAGAGGGAAAGACGGAAAGGCCATGCATTAGAAGAGGTAGTAGTAAGGCTTTTAGCAAATTCATACGCACAGACCTTTTCAGCAAGCCACAATTGTAACGACAGCAGTCCGTAGGTTTTACCAACAATGAAACTAATCTGATCGCAGCAGGTCTTGCTGCTATTCAGTACCACCCCAAGATTTCTAGCTTGATCAACGCAAACAAGAGGAACCGAGTTTAACGCGATAGCAGAGAAGTGAGGACGAACAGTAGCAGAGTGAGAGAAAAAATACACTGGGACTTTGAAGGATTTAGTTGCAGCAAATTTAATGTCGACCAGTCGGATACATGACGCAAGTCAGTAGCAAGCTTCCCCACACACAAATGTATTTGATCTCTTGGCGCAGGGAGATAAAGCTAAATCATCCGCATACATATGAACCTTACAATATTTTACTACTAAGGGAAGATCGTTAATAAAAATACTGAATAAAAGTGGCCCAAGAATGGAGCCTTGGGGGACGCCAGCATGGAGTAGGGCACTTGAAGAACTAGAGCCACCTAGTTGAACATTTTGAGATCGGTTAGATAAGAAACTTGTAACGGACGGTTATCTACAGAAAAAAAAATTCTCCTTATGAATTATTCCCCCATCTCGCGGAAATTGTCTAAACGATAAATCAAGTCACTTAACGAAAATTTTAATTTCAAATTCTCAAATACAGTAGGCGAGAAGAAACAAAATTTTCTAGGAATAGAAAAAAATCGATTTTTTTAGTCAGTCTGGATTTATTGTTGACGATAGACAGTCAGGATTTTAAAAAAAAAGAGTTCAGCTTGTAGTTACGGAAGTTGCACGTAAACTGTCGCGATTTGTTTAAATTGTGTATTTAAATAGTAATTTATGTATTCGCACGCGGTTCAATTACTTTATTGATAGCGCATATGTGATTTCAAATCTTTGATGTCCAAGAATAATTTATAAAGAGTCTGGAGTGGAGAGCGAGGAAATAGTTCTGATTTGGGATATGTGGAGCGGTGGACTTGAGTGGCCAGCTGCATGTACGTGAACGATATTAAGTGTTGATACAAAGACACAACTTTTTGTGAGGCAAATAGTGTGCCTTACAGGGCTGCTGTGTTTTATCCCAAAACTGTGTTGATTCCATATTCTTCTAATACCTGCGAAGAAAAGAAAATCGGTTGACATTCTCCAGCTATACTGGCGAGCCAGAGGTGTGGTCTGTATCAGCCCATTGGTTGACGAGTGACCGAAAAGGACTTTCATCAAAGGTATAGTGACTGGGGGGATGAATCCTTCAAAAAAATTTATGTTTGCATGGCTATCAATGCGAAAAGTGTGAAACTAGGATTTAGAACCAAACAACCTCCCCCAGAACAATTGATGGTATCCGGTTTGTTTTATCAATAAAAAGGAAAAAAATAAGAAATTGATATGTAATCGTTTTAACTGTTTGCAAAGAACAATTAGTAGTCATTTTGTTGTTGTGTCTTTTGTGTGCGTAATTTTATGGACTCGAAAGTTGACATTTAATAGTTTTTTAAATATTTACAAACAACAAAAGAGAACATTTGTTAGTTGTTTTGTGGTGATTTGTTAGATGTACTAAGGTTTTGTTGTTTCGGAAATCATAATTGACTAGGCGAAGACGTCATCGGCACACTTCAAACACAGGCGTGCCAGGTACCTCTGAAATATCCAATCCAAGGTGTGTAAATCTAAATTCGAAGGGTCAGCATTCAACGATTTTCGTGACTGGATCTAGAAATTATATAAATCTGATACTGGATCCAAGGGAGTCTTCCAATTATAACCTGAAGAAAGTTGTTTGAACTATTGTTGTTTATTGTAGTGTGTTTTTTTCCACAAACAGTCATAAAACAATTCTTTTTGTTATAAAGAATTTCTACTCATTTAAAACTATATCTCTTATCGTAAAACAAAATATTGACCGTATTGACCGCTTACTATATTGATAAATTTAAATATATTTTACACAATTTAATTACTATATTGATAAATTTAAATATACTTACACAATTTAAATACTTTATTGATAAATTTAAATATATTTACACGATTTAAATACTATATTGATAAATTTAAATATATTTTACACATTTCTAATTAAATATATTTCACACGGTTCATTCTTCTGGGGTGTGAACACCCATTTGACGTTTTCCTTTGGGTCGTTATACGGTTGTGATTTTACCGGTCAGCAGGCGTATTTGCCTGTTGAACTTTAGGATCGGGATGTAATCTGCGGAGGGTTTGTGTGTTACAGCTTCGATTTGGCCAAAGCGACGTTGTTCCTTCCCTTTTACTTATTGCGGCGTCCAGTGGGTAACCCCCCTACACCCAACATACACCGTCTCACCTATCACGTCACATTTGTTAATTAATCATTGTTGTTGCTACGGCGTTTTATTGATTGTATACTATTGGTTGTTTTGTGGTTTCATAATATATGCAAGTTGAATTTTAATTATTACGCTGTGTATGTTTTCACTTAATATGCAGTACTAGGTTTTTCCTTGGAGTTTCTAGGATGGTGGTGGAGGGAGATTTTTCTCTAGGTTTCTCAGGTCGTTGATTCAATGTTGTTACAAGTCCCTCGATGCCTTCTGGGATGAACAGGACCCTCTGTGAGGAGGATCGAAACCAGAGAATGAGATGAAGACTTTTTCCTTACAAGAAACAGGTAAGTGGTGAACCATATGTGTAGCGGTCCGATCACACACCCCACGACCCCTTCCGGCGAGCTAGCGTGTACCGTGTGACCGGCTTAACATCCCCTATGACTATTTCGGAAACTAGGGAGGGTGTGTGTTTCTAAATTTTTATGTATACCCAAGCATGATGGTAGTAGCCTTGCTGTCACCAGCAAGGAGCTCCATTGTGCCGGTACAAACTTTGCAAAAGTTTAGGGGCAGAAAGAGAAAAATGTGTTTGTGAAGCCAGTTTTCGCAGAAGCAGAGCGTGATTGCCGCTATCGAAATCTTTTGAGAAGTCGAGCAGCAATAGACAGCAAAAGCCATGTTTATCAAGGGAGTTGCGATTATCAGTCGTGACTTTTAGAAGCGCGGTTTCGCAGCTGTGATGTTTGCGAAAGCCAGATTGCCATAAATTTATAAGTTTGAGACGTTCACAATACGCAATTATTTGAGTAGCTATCAGCTTTTCAAGGACCTTAGCCAGAAATGGAAGAATACTGATAGACCGAAAATCGGAGGGACTGGTAGGATAAGGGCACTTGGGAATGGCTATGATTAAAGCATGCTTCCAAGTTGAAGGAAACTTTGACACCGTGAGGCAGGAGTTGAGAATGTGAGTTAAAAAAGGCAATAGCCTAGGAATGAGCATTTTTAGAAACCTAGGTGAAATGCAATCGCTACCAGTCGCATTGAATTTGATTGACTTCAAAGCAGAGATTACTTCGAGAGAGTCAACGCAACGAAACCAGAACCCATCGGAAGAAGCTGTAAAAGTGGTAATAGTCTGGTCCGCAGCTTGGTTAGATATAAAATATCGGTTAAGGGTGTCAGGACAGATGTTGTGCATCACAGGTTCATTCTTAGAAGGAACACCCAATTGCCGCAAGTTGTTCCAGACTGTTTTCAAAGGAAGAGAGGGATCAAGTTTACGTGCGTAAAAATTTCTTTTGGCTTCTTTGATTTTTGCGACAACTAAATTCCTAATACGTTTAAAGGACCTTTTAGCAGCCTCACTTTTCACTTTGAGGAACCAATGGTAAAGAAACTCTTGTTCAACTATAAGCGATTTAATTTCCGCTGTAACCCATGGCTTAGATTTTGCTGAAATAGTTTTGCTTCTCAGAGGTACAAACTCCTCATAAGGATCATGAAAATTAAATAAAATTCGGCAATTTTGTCATCGACGTCAGTCATATTGAAGATGTTAGACCATGGTAGACAATCACACCTATGAATGAGACGAGTCTGGTCATTATTGGAGAAATCCCGATAAGTCCGGGTTGTCGTGCGTGGAGGATCTACGTTAAAACTATGGCATATGAACAAAATGTCATGATCCAGATAACTGGGAGAAGAGATTTGGCTTTGAAATAAGATAGAGTTAATATCGTTGATAAGAAACACGTCGAGCAAGGAGGGTGACCTACATTTAAAATATGTGGGAAGGGTATTAACAGCATTCAAACCGAGAATTCATTGTATATAAAAATGAGTCTTGCAGAGTAGACTTGTTTAACAAATTAACATTAAAGTCCCCATATATTCTTATAAATGCTTGACAGGTGCTCAAGATTCTCACTAAGCTCTTTAGCGTTAGCGGGTTTAAACATGCCTGGTGGTGAGTACACACAGAGAAGAAGGAGTTTGTCAATAGATGTGGAAATTTCCACGCAGATAAATTCAATTCCCGGCAGTTTAGAAGAAGAATTTAAATATTTGCATACATAAAAAGCAACACCCCCCCCCCCCCCCCAACACGGCCTTGTCGATCATTGCGGAATAGTTTGTACCCATCAATGGATACAATGGAGGAAGGAATAGAACGGTTGAGCCAACTTTCGCAAATAAATAAAGCCTGAACCCCAGAATTAATAAATATCTCGTTCAACTCACTTATTTTGTGACGAAGACTTCGCGAATTAAGCATGCAGGTATTGAAACCTTTGTGCTGCGAACTAAGGATTTTGACAAGCGTTCTCACCTGGTCTCCGCAGCTAAAACTATGTGTCATCTAAGAGGATGATAACCTCGAGACAATGAGCACTGCCAAGAAGCGAAGGAAGGTTGTAAAATGGGAGGAAATCAAACGGCGAAGTTAAAGTATGATTACAAACTGAAAAGAAAGGAAACATTATAGGTAAAAAAGCTATATGCATACAATATAAAATAGAAAAGCAAATAAAACAAATAGAAATAATTAATATAAAATAAAACAAAAATAGAATTAAATTGAGAGAGATAAAAGCAAAACAATAAATGAGCAAAAAGAAAAATAAAAAAGAAAATAGTCATCAGACGCTTGCAGCGCGTGACTCCAGCGCTTCCACAGACGGGAATTGCAATTGGGAAACCTCTCGCACGACAACAAAGCGGTCGTCTTGCTTCCTTTTAATAGACACCAGGCCATCCCTGGTGGAGACGGAGTATACCAATCCCAGCTAAAGCTGGTGACATATCCAAGCGTACATGCGTTGCATTCGTTGACAGATAATATAGAAGTGTGTGTATTCAAATGCGACCTGAAGAAATATTCCGTGAATGTTCCGCATGCCACGCAAATGTCGGGCTACTTTCAACTTTTTCTGCATTGCCGCACTCGACATAGGACACACACAAGCATACACAACAAACACATGCGACTCGTTACTCAGATTTTTGGGCTATCTGTGGGAGCCGGGACAGAACGCAACCATGCAATTATGTGTCAGTGGAAAATCTCCGCATACCAGGGAGCCGCTGAATGCAATGCATGTACGCTTGTATATGTCACCAGCTTTACGCAGATTTAATGCCTCTCGCAATAAATTGCTGTTGGTAGGCGTAAGGCTTTCATTTACATATACTGGGGTGTCGGCAGTGAAACCACCCAGCTCACAAAGTTTGAATTTTTGCTTTCGATTTACCTTTAAAGCCTGCAACAATGCCTTCGCTTCACGCTGTCCAGAGAACTTGACAATTATAGGTCCACACCTATTACGCATGCCAGATCGCAGCCGGAAAGCATCAGTGTAAGCGGAAAGTTGATGGTTGACCATGGATGCCAGTTTAGCAACGATCTTCGGTGGTGAATTATCGGGTTTAACAGGGATACACCGAATGATCACGTCACTCAGTCTTTGGGTCAGCCGCATATCATCCAGATGACGTGCATTATCAGCTAACTGGGAGCAGATTATTTGTATTCGAAGGTCATCAGAATCATCCGTTGTTTTGGACTTCTGTTCCAGGTCAGGGACCTTGTCTGCAGAGTCATGATGGTGTTGTTGATCTCTGTCAGCTAATTTTTATTTTCCTCGGCAATGGACTTTAACCCTTCTGTTTCAGCGCGAAACAATAGGAAGTAACAACATAAGCCTGAAACAACAAAAGCACGAAAACATATACGAAATGACAATTAATGTCCATCAGGTCAAAACTAAGTTTATTTAAACCAACAGAAAAATAAATATAACCTGAAACATCATACATACATTAAACAGCATAACAAATATAAATCTACAATATAACACCACTCACTAGATCCAAAAACAAATTTTTTATTCTAAAAATGGAGAAATCTAAAACGAATGAAAACAATAACAAACACATTAAGGTAAACTTCAATTAAACATTTATAAACCTAAGCAATAGATAATATAAACAAAAAATTATATCTACAAGACACCTTAAACAAACTACACTAAAAAATAAAAGCACATAATGACTTCTCTCCAAAAAGAAACAAAATGCATAAAATTTATATAAAAAAAACACGAAATAATTACCACATAATTCGGCAACCAACAAAGGAAATGTAAATAAACCTAAAATATACAACAAAACATTAATAAACAAATTACAATTTTTAAAAACACAACAAACCTCAGTTCACCTCACACGAACTGTCAACAGCAATCAGCTGATTGCAAACGGAAGAAATTGAAAATACTGGACTTCGTCGCCATTTAAAAAAATAATTCCAGGGGCTAGATCGCCAATTTTTCCGCAATCGAAAATTGCCATCCCCACTTGCGTATTCAATGGGGCTATATAAACCGACCGACGCACAGCAAGAAACTGCACCTTTACGTCGATTTGAGTGAATGTAATACTGGTTCACGGTATACAGAAACAAGGTAATGTAAAAGAGAAATGTCATTTGAATGCTGACGTCACTCGGCAAGTCTTCCCCATACAAAATCGAAATTGTTGTTGTTGTTTTCTGTATTAACTTGCCGGGTGACGTCGGCTTTTTCTACGATATTCGTTTATTTTTCGAAGACTTGGAATTTTTATCAAAATTTTCCAAGACTTAGAAAAAAAAATATCCAATTTTCAATTCTCCAAACTTGGAGAATTTTTATATTATTCTGCTACTTAGAATTTTATCAAGGGTTTCCAAGGCTTAAGCTAATTGCTTGCTAAACTTCCAGATTTTTTGGAAGCTTCTCAGTCTAATTCCAGTCCTGAGCGAAACAAAAACTGGAATTGCTTGCTAAAATTTTACCGGTTGACATGTGATTTTCCAGCGTGAGATCCTACGCTGTGCGAAGCAAAATGAAATGAATGTTTAATTGCAAAAGTAGTTGACGTTTAATTGCAAAAGTAGTATTTGAAATATTATTTATTTAAGATTTTTTATAAGGGGGGAAAGCGGTGGACAATGAAATAATGATGAAATTATGGCAGTAATATTTTTTGCAAAATTGTTGTTCATGTACGGCAAAATGTTACGTTATTATTAAAACCGTTACCAGTAGCAACCAATGTAAATATTTCAAATATTAAGCAAGAGAAGAAGAAGAATTAGCAAGCTCGAAAATTTTCTAAATTAAAAAGTACTAGAATTAGCAAGCAACTAGCCGGTTTCGCACACCGCCTTAGAATCGTTTTGGTCGGAACCAAGCCCCTCGTAAGTACAGGCCTGGAAGCAGACTTTTTGGTTGTGGCTGTGCGAGGCCAAAATCGTCTGACAGTTGTGGAATTAACATGGCCGAAGCCGTACGAAGCAATTTTTTAACTTTGATTTTGGAATAAAAAGTGGTAAAATATTGTATTTTATCACTTTTTAGTGCACACGGATTATCAGTGATAAGTTATTTAGTGATATGAGTCCATAAATTAAAAAAATTAGTGGTTAAGTGTATTTTAAGAGTGTTAATTGATTAGGTGACCATTTTTGTTTACAATCGCGGTGGTTTTTTCGTGTTAATTTAGGGAAAAAGTGTTGAATTTGTGTAGTAATGGAATTAAAAGTGAATTTAAAGTAGTTAAAAATTATTATAGAAGAGTTATTAAAAACATAAGTGCCAGTACTACCACACAACATGAATAACAATAACTTTTTCACTTTTCCTTCACATTTTTCTGCACTTATGTTTTTAATAACTATTCTATAATAATCTTTAGTCACTTAAAAAGCACTTTTTATTATATTACTACACAAATTCAACAATTTTTCCCTAAATTAACACGAAAAAACCACCGCGAATGTAAACAAAAATGGTCACCTAATCAATTAACACTCTTAAAATGCACTTAAGCACTCACTTCATTTTAATTTTTTTTATTAAATCACTAAAGCACTAATCACTGATAATCCATGTGCACCAAAAAGTGATAATATACAATATTTTACCACTTTTTAGTGCAAAAACAAACTTAAAAAATTGCTTCGTATGGTTTCGGCCATGTTAATTCCACAACTATTTTTGGCCTGTTTTCAGCTATGTTAGTATTAGTTGGCCTGGCTGCTTCCAGGCCTGTACTTACGAGGGGCTTGGTCGGAACCATATTCTGTTAAATAGAATATTGTTTCGTCAGAATATTCTAATACTTGGAATATTTTTGCCTTTTTTTAATTTTTTTTTGGGGATTTGTTTCTTGTGGAGGAAGCAAACAAGTATAACAGGTCAAGGAAAGTCTGCCGGGAGTTCCTTTGATACTTGTTATACATAGTAAACAAAATTTTTTTTTGATGCAGCTTTGCCACACTCATTACAACGAGTGAACATCAGTTTTTTTTTTTAAATTGGCCACATCAAGCTTCTCCTGATTGCCAGTAACAGCAAGCTTCTTGCTTAAATAATTGCACCTGCAATCATTATTTCTTCCTCCGGGCAAGCTGTTGCTAATTAAAAGGTTTTGTTGACTGACAATAAACTAACAAGCTGGAATTTGCGAACGTAAAAAATATTTGGACAAATTCAACAAATTTTTATATTTCAGCTCCAACTAAGGGCAACAAATAATGTAAATATAGAATTAAAATTTGAATTTCAATTACAATAAAAGGATTAAAGTAAAGTAAAAAATAGATTTAATTAGAAATAAGATAGTATTGTCACGAATAGGAGAGAATATATTTGTTTGTAAACCGACAACACTCTTTTAATTAGAGGAACCAATCCACCCTACTTTTCTATTATTGCAGCTTATCCGGCGCTGCAACACCTTCCGTTAAGCGAAGTTCGATCGAGTCGAGATGATCGCTGAGAGTCTTGATGGAAATGCAGAATTCACTGATTTGTGATTTTGCTTGGCGGCAAGTCGCTGAAAGATCATCGATCTTCTTCGAAAAACGTGATTCTAGGGACTCTAGTAGTTCTTCAAGGGATTTTTCTCCCTGACAGTTTTCCGAGGGTGTTCGTGCAGCACCTCTAGTCAAAACATGTGACGGGTTATATGAAGGTGTTAGTGTTTTTGATGACACTTTCCCGGTCACAGTTTTAGTTTTTTCGGACATTTTGATCTAGTTATTTACAAATAAATAATAATTTACCGATTAAAATATTATGCAAGAATGTCAATAATTTTTGAAAATAATAAATAAAACTGTCGTGCAATAATAAAAATGCGGTTTTAGCACGGAGCACGGAATGGCGTCTTATTCACTCATAACAGTTCAACGAACACAGGTTGTATGGGGAATTACTTTTCCTGTAGTCAGATTTTCTTCAAACTTAAAATTTTTCGAAATTCACCCACTAAGGGGGTGAAACAGGGTGGAAAAAGTTATATGGGAAGTCATATATTTTTCCTCAGATTTTCTTCGAACTTGGTATAAATACTTACTATACAGCATAAATAATAAAACACATGTTTCGGCATTTCTCGAAATTCAACCCCTAAGGAGGTGAAATGGGGGTTCAAAATTTGTGAAACTCGAAATGGTAGCACCGCGCCACAATATCATTGGCTTCATTTAGGATTCGTTTTTGAGTTTCACATTTTGTTATTTGGAATCAAAAATACCAAAAAAATGCCTTTTTTGAAACTCTCGTAGTATATATTAAAATTCATATCACCTCAACTGCAAAATAAACGGAAGCTACTATTGGCTTATGGGTGCAGCGAGACGCAACGGGCTCTAGCTAGTTCATCTATATATCCCACGCCATCACTCTTCATTTAGTTATGGTAGCTTCAATAAAACCAACCCCTTGCTTACTTCCGATGGCATCAAATTTTAAAATTCAATGAAAATAATCCAAGAATTATAAATAGAAATACTGCCGTGAAAAACCTTAACTAGTGGTGAGTCCCTCGACACAAAAACTCTCTTGTTTTTTTACAGGGCCGGCCCGAGGCACAAGCGAACCATGCGGTTGCTTGGAGAGCCATCGCGAAAGGGGCGCCAGGATTAGGTTGAAGGACGTTTTCCTTGTGTTGAACGAATAATAATTCCGTAAGCGGGAACGCAAAGTCTAAAAACTCCCACGACAAGACTTTCTTTCAAAATATATCGCAGTCTCTTGAAATAGTCATATAGGTGTAACTGCAATGAATTAAGTCTTGATTTTATAACTCGAAATCGCTTCAATGATATTTTCCCAAATACCTTCGTAGCTTTAAGGATATTACTAACGCTGCCAGTGATAGTACGTAGTGGAGAGAGAAGTTTTTCAGAACTAAAAATAGTCAAAAATTATCGTCCATTTCTCAAGAGCAACATTGGCAGCACTAGCAATAAAAAATCATTTATTAGATACTCTAGATACTGACTCAATTTTAAGGGATTTTGCTAAATTGAAAGCAAGAAAAGTACATTTCCGAAAGTTAATAAAAGTCAAATTAAAAAATATATTGTGTGGAATATTATATAGAGAACAATGTAAATGAGTGTTAACTCAATTTTACAGTAACCTATCATATACAGATATCTTGTAATAAATATAATAATGTGACGGATGGTTGTACAGTTTTTCTCTTGATACCTTATTTTTCCAAATTGAAATCTACAGTCACAGGATTTTCAAATTTATTTTTCAGCCAGATAATGTTATTAGGGGGGGCATCATCACGTTCCGCTTCCGTAGAATAAATGGTTAGGGCCGGCCCTGTGTAGTTATAAGCAATATGAGGGGCCGCAAACTATTGTTTGGGACGACTAGATTCAAAAAGGGAGTACGGTGTTACAGAAGTTTTAGAAAACGGAAATAAAGATACATAAGCACAGACGAAGAAAAATCTAGGATAGAAAACTCGAGTATCTACAAATTAACCGATAATTGAAAAATGCATTTCTAGTAATTTCCAGGTATTTTAATATTATTCGTAATATTCAATATTCATCATACTGGGTAGTTGGTCATCTGAGCCCTATGGCCCACACAGCACAAACTTTGTTCGCGCGAAGTTTTTTCAAATTGAATTTTATTCGTGAAACAAAGGAAAGCCGCTGGAAAAATTGAGCACGAACATTCCGTCGACATTTTCCGCACAGGCACTCCGTCACTTCAAAGTACGACCGACAAAAGTCTCTTTCAAGTGGACCCATCGTAAGTTCTATAATACATATCTACAATATTTTCATTCATTTTTAAAATTTTTTTTTGGTTCAAAGATAAATTTTTTTTAAATGCTTGGCTTTTTCTCAAAAGTTGTTACTTTGCAAATTACTGAGTAGATAGAAAGGCTGGCCTCTTCTAAACTACATACATTTTTGTTCTTTGCAGGAACTTAAAAGTAGTGACCGACCAAGATTCGGTTTCGGTTTCGGTTTAGGTTTCGGCCAAAAAATCTAGTTTCGGCCATAGTTTCGGTTTCGGCCAAAAATTAGCTGAAACTTCGTCCGCGCCGAAACTCACTGTTCATGAATTGTCGCGATTCGTTCGGGTAAGTTCGTGCTATTTAGTGCCGCTGGACAAATATACGCAGATCGCCGGAATAACCTGCTTGGTGAAAACGTAGGAAAACTGCCTTTATTAAGCTGGCTTCCCACGGTGCGCGGTTTTGCGGATTGTCACGCACGGACGACCTCGGACCGCACTGCACAATTCGCACCGCACCTTTGAAGTTACCCAATCGCGGCAGATCCTACTATAGCAGGTGTAACCGCTGCCCAAAAAGATTGATATAGCGGATGTAACCGCTGCCAAAAAAGATCTCTTCCAACATCCTGGGAAGATCAGAGGAAGCCAGAAAATTCACATTCTACTACTGAACGTCGTGGAGAACAGTCTAAATATTAACAATAAAGCTTATTCAAGATAAGACTCGAGTTTAAATATAAATCATCATCAATAGTTATTTGTTTAAGGTGCAAGTGCATACAACACAAAAGGCACCTCCAACAATGGTGACCCCAACGACTTATAAAAAATGTTCGCATATAATAAAATATAAAAATCGACATGCAAATATCGTGCATGAACAAATAAAGTTAATCGCAAATTCAATACCGCGTCTCAAACAAAATATGATTACCTCATTTCATCCTTGTCAGCGGAGACCATGGAAATGGTCGCCGATTTATTACTAAACCCACCAAAATCCGAAAAATACGAGCAATTAAAAAGCTTAATCCTAACGAGAAGTCAAGATTCCGAGGAAAAAAGACTAGATGCTCTGCTCCACAAAGTGGAATTGGGTAATTATAAACCATCAGAGCTATTTAGGCATATGGAATCATTGGCTAGAAATAATAGCCTAGTGAATAAACCATTGCTTGA
The DNA here is from genome assembly GCA_963855945.1 of Thereva nobilitata. NCBI lineage: Eukaryota > Metazoa > Arthropoda > Insecta > Diptera > Therevidae > Thereva > Thereva nobilitata. The sequence continues at coordinate 142,940,579 of OY979694.1, forward strand.
AAAACTATGGATGAGCAAACTCTCATCTTCAATGCAAGCTTGCTTAATCACAATAGAGCAATCTCATTCAAAGAGTGTAGCAGACAAAGTACATGATTCCACTACTGGACCTCATATTTCGGTCATCGATCATACCCACCGTAGGACAAACAACAATAACACTGAAAAGCTTACAAACATTATAGAAGATATGGGCCAGCTCGAATAATTAAAAATTAAAACGCTCGAATTAAGGCTGTCTAGATCGCGAAGTCGCAGCACACATAGGAACCAAAACATTCAAAATAATAGATCACTCTCAAGACCAAAATTTAGAAATGAAATTGGTAAGCAAGAAACAGTTTGTTGGTATCATCGCAAGTTCCGGGAAAAGCACAAAAGAGACAAAAAACGACGAATAGCCACATCGTCCGCGGCACCGCATGTAGGCAAAATATCGCGCCGCTTATTCATATACGACAATTCAACAAAAATCAATTTCCTGATCGACACAGGTGCGGATGTTTCAATATTACCTAAACGAAAATTTCAATTTGACCGCCGCAAACGGTGCGAACATCTCAACATACGGGTGCAAACCATTATGCCTCGTGCACAATGAGAAATTGAATTTATTTTATGTTTCGTCTCGTCCATTCCACTGCATAATTCTGTATTTGCATCTCAGGTCAAAATTAGAGAACATCAGTTAAAGTTGGCTCAACTTCAACTTCAACACTCAAATTTAGGATTATTTCCGAAATTCGGAATTAATCAGTGACATCTGTTTGTCGCACTAATGAATAAGCAGAATTGTTACACCAAAGTAGGTGATTTATGTTTATTATTTTATATTTAAAAACATAAAAAACATTAAAAATAAAAAAAATAATTGCAACAAAATTCATTGGAGAACTTTACGAATGTATATTTTCTGAAAGTTAAGTTAATGAAAAGCTAGTTTTCGGTATTTTTCTCTTTCGGGTCATTAGATGGCAGTACCATACATTTTTTTCCGAAAGAGATAGTTGTGAATTAAATTTCAGTTAACAGAAATCTCTCCAAATTCAAGACTTTACTGAAAAATTAAGTAAATTTTACTTTAAAATTAAATAAACTCCGATCAAACAAAAGTTTTAGTAAAGGTAGAGAATTCTGTTAGCAGTTTCTTTTATGAATATTTTTAATTTAACAGCTGTTATTGACACTTTTTAAATTTGTCCGAAAGTTGCAATTTAACACTGTGCACATAGCAAAATTAGCACTTTAACACTGTGAACCCGGCATTAACGTTAGATCTAAATCTACGCCGCAATTTCGGACACACATTTGTAATTGCCTCCGTGGATCACGCGATTATTGGTGCCGACTTCCTGTACAAACATAATTTAACAGTCGACATATGTACGTAAACGGAAACTCATGGATAAAAAAACTAAAGTTTCGGTCAATTGCATTACTCGCAAGGTTAAAAACATAACTCCCAAATTATGTACTATCCAAGTAGAATATGGATCCATTCTAAATGAATTCTAAACATTGAAAATTCCACCCGACTTCACAACAGATGTTCAGCATGATGTAGTACATCGCATTAATACCACAGGTGCCTTACCCTCAGCACGTCCTAGAAGGCTCGACCCTGAAAGGCAAAAAGCCGCGAAAAAAGAGTTTGAGCATATGGTCAAATTAGGTAAATGTCGCCCTTCCTCCTATCACGTAGCATCACCTCTTCATCTTGTCCCAAAGAAGGACAGTCAAGATTTACGACCTTGTGGGGACTACCGTCAGCTAAACGCCGCCACGGTATTCGACAAATCAGTGGCGGACTAAGGGGGGGGCGGAGGGGGCGGTCCGCCCCGGGCCTCTGGTTCCTGGGGCCTCCAAATGTCTACAAGTTCCCTTGATCAAATCCTAAACAAGGCTTTTAAAATAAGGGCAGTGCCTACCTAAGTGGTACTTTGGAGTCGGAGGTCGCGTACAATGTTCCCGTAGACACAAATAAGTACAGCATGTAATTATTAAAATGGGTCTTTACTGAATCGTTACCCTCTACATCGCTTACATATACTTCAATACTTCTTGACCATTTTCATCTCGGTTGCATCATGCAAGAGGAGTTTTTGTAAACTTAAGCCTAGTGTCCACTATAGAGTTTTTTGCGTAGAGCTAGAGAAAACTCTCGCGTAGAGATGCGTAGAGAAGTGTATACACCGTCTAGAGCTCTACACATGCTCTCTACACCCACTCTACGCGCTCTTCACTCTACACTATAAAGTGTATACGCAATTTTTTTTGTGTTTGGTAGAGCTCTACATCTGCTCTACGCTCTAACAAGCATGTTTGATAGAGTTTTTCTCTCTACAGTATTCATTCTTATTTGCGTTTCGACTGGGCTTCGAATTGTTGTACATAAGCGCAGTGCCGCGGCCAGACAATTGGGGGCCCTGTGCAAAAATTCAGCGACGGGCCCCAGAGTCTCCAAAAAAAATTTTCTGTCATAAAGACCCGTCCCCGCGACAGAATTATGGAAAATGGGCCCCATGTAATATTTAGTGTGATGCGAGTTCGTCTGATATGACCCATATGCTGATTTGTATGACCCATTCATTGAAGTAAAAATGCAAATAAAGAATTCAAATGATTTTTATTGCCAAAAAAATGTTTTTCTCGCTTCGCTCGCGGTGCCCCAAACACGCGGGACCCTGTGCAGTTGCACACCCAGCACATATGCCAGCCGCAGCACTGCATCGGCGTGTTAAATAACAACGAAATTCGAATACGACAAATCATTCCATAATTCTCGGTACATTCCAGCGTTTTGTTTTCTTTTCGCAATCCAATCTCGCTCTCAACATTTCCTTTCCTTCTTTTCCCTTCTTTTGGGGAAAACTCATTTTATTATTTTTTTGATTTCTATTAATTTCCTTTAAATTTTTTACACAATATATGTACGTACGCATCTCTGAATAACTGAGAAATGAAATGAGATGCAAAAGTTGATGGCCGCAGTTGCGCGCTCTACCATACGACTCTACAGTAGAGAAAAACGCATCTGCAGTGTACTCAGTCTGTAGAGCTCGTGGTAGATCTCTACTCAAAATTTCTCTAGATCAACTCTATGGGTGGTGGAGTGGTAGAGAAGCGCTGTAGAGTACTTACTACAGGTAGAGCTCTACACTCTACGCTCTACATTCTACCGAAAAAAACTCTATAGTGGACACTTGCCTTTAGTACGACTTTCGGAATCGATGGGTAATTAAATGCTTTTCCTACTGGGAAATAAACATATACACACACTTGTCCATATAAATGGCAACTGAATAAAAGGCTTCTAAAATTACATCGACTTCTTAGACTGAGGGCCTCATTCAGCTTTGCCGCCCCGGGCCTCTGACGGGCTTAGTCCGCCACTGCGACAAATACCCGTTACCGAATATACAGGATTTTACAATGAATCTTAACGGGTGCAAAATCTTTTCAAAAATCAACCTCATTAGGGCACACCATCAAATTGCTGTAGCTCGCGAAGACGTATACAAAACGGCCGTCGCTACACCATTCGGTTTATTTGAATATTTAAGAATGCCTTTCGATGTCAAAAATGGAGCTCAGGCTTTTCAAAGATTTATAAACCAAGTACTGGCCGGTCTTGATTTCACATTTGCTTACGTAGACGATACCCTCGTCGGAAGTAAAACAGCTGAGGAACATAAACAGCATCTGCGAACCTTACTATCAAAACTCGAAAAGTACGACATAAAGGTGAACCCGAATAAATGCATCTTCGGAGAAAAACAAATAAAGTTTTTAGGACATGACATATCCACCTCCTACGACCTTCAAAAAACTCCAACGGTTTCTAGGCATGGTAAATTTCTACCATCGATTCAGTCCCAATATCGCTGAAACTTGTGCCCCAGTTTATGATTGCCTAAAGCCAAATCCAACGAACAAAAAGACGAAACCCAAAATCATATGGTCTGACAGGTATCAGCAAGCTTTCAACAATTTTAAGCAAAAATTGGAAAAGTGCACGCTTTTAGTTCATCCGCACCCTAGTGCGAAACTCAGTTTATGGGCAGACGCATCACAAGATGAGTAGGCGGTGTTCTGCAAAAATTGTCGGAAGGTAAATGGGAACCTTTAAGTTTTTTTTCTAAGAGGCTACAAGAACACGAACACAAATATTCGACCTTTGATCGAGTAGTCCTCGCAGCTTTCCTAGCCACTAAAAGATTCCGATACTACATCGAAGGAAAAGATTTAACGATTTACACTGACCATAAGCCCCTAACTAAAGCAATTGGCGGCCTCGGTAGTCTAGGGAGTAAGGCGCCTGGCTATTATCCCAGAGGTCCCGGGTTCGAGTCCCGGCAGAGCCCCACGGTCCTTCGCCTTTCTTACCTTCCCTCCTGTCATAGCCTTCCGCTAGCACTGTCCCGCTCCACCAAAGCGCATGTCATCGTTTGGTTGATGGGATTCAACTTGTTTCAGGAGGCATAACACTCCAGCGAGTTGTTTCTCATTGCCCCGATGCCAGAGTCGCGATAGAAATGGTTGGGGTTAGGTGGTTGCGGCAGTTCCTTCCTACTTCTCTCTTCCCCTTCTCTATCTATCGACTAGAGCTTGCTGTTCGACATTGCACTCTATACGAAGAAAATAGATTGTCGACAGTACAAAGGGCTTTCCCTGAGCTCTAGTCTTCCACATAAAAAAAAAAAATCTGTTCCAAATCTGAAAAAAGATCGAGACAAACCAATCAGCTCGACTACATCGCTCAAGTAACAAATGACATACGGTACATAAAAGGATGCCGTAATGTCGTGGCAGACACACTATCGCGCGCATACATCGACGTAATCGATGACTTCAAATTAGATATACAAACGCTAACACAGGAGCAAGAAAAGGACGACCAATTAAAAGAAATCCTATCCAACGAAAACAAACTTACGAAAAATTCTTTTACACTACACAAGATTTTCGTTCCATTAGATGAAAAGGAGATATGGTGCGAAATCGACACCGGTACAAATAGACCATATGTCCCCGAATCTCTCCATAGAATCGTTTTTAACACACTACACTGCTTGACACATCCAGGGATTAGGGCTACCAGAAAAATGATAACCACAAAATACTTCTGGCCAAAAATGAATACCGACATCATTCGTTGGGCCAAATCCAGCATCCCATGCCAAAAATCCAAAATTCACAGGCATACAATAGTCCCTAGAGGAAGGTTCGAACATATCCATTTAGATTTAGTTAGATCCCTTCCGCCTTCGAACTCCTACAATTATATTTTAACCATTAAAGACCGTTTCTCACACTAGTCTGAAGCCCAATAAAAAATATTTCAGCAAACACCGCAGTCAACGTTTTCCTACATCAATGGATTTCACGGTCTGGCGTCCCAAGAACACCCACAACAGACCAAGGATCGCAATTTGAGTCCTCTCTGTTCAGTGAGTTGTCCAAAATATTAGGTACACACGCATCACATTCGAACAACATCGTACCATCGGCAATCAAATGGCCCAATAGAGCGTTTCCATCGACACTTTAAGACAGCAATACGTGCCACTGACGACCCCAAAAATTGGTATCACAATCTACCATGGATACTCCTGGGTATCAGATCAGCAGTCATGGAAGACTTTGGCACATCACCAGCGCAAATACTATATGGTCAAGCACTACGGCTACCTGGCGAATTCCTTGCTTCGGATACCAAAGCCGACACAGGCTTTACAACTTCCTTGGCAACTCAAATTCAGCAGTCTGTAGGTAAAATAAAACCGAAAGCTATTCGATTTTGCAAACAAAACAACATATTCGTGCCACGCGATTTAAAAACAGCCTCTCACGTTTTTGTAAGGGACGAAATTAAAAAAGGAAGCTTAAATCCCCCTTACACAGGACCGTACGAAGTACTGCAGTGAAATGAAAAATGTTTTACCATTAAAAAACAAGATAAAAATTGCATAATTTCAATAGATAGGCTCAAAAGCGCTTTCGTGTTAAACGAAGACATGTCTACTGTCAAACGAATAACTAGGTCAGAATATAATAAAAAAAGAGTCACGTTCAATATAGAACAAAACAACCATAACTAGTAACGATACAGATTTATGCGCGGGCTCTGGGTCAAAAATAAAATAAACGCGACGTTTCGGATGTGAATACACCCTTCATCAGGCCTTTAATTAAAAAAGAATAATACAAAACGTCAATATATAAAATATATATACAAATGTCTCACACTTACAATACAAATAATACATAAAATATAACAGCACTTATAAACACATAACACGGAGGAACTAGTATGCACGAAGTAGAAGCTTGTTGTCACTAATTCGTCCTTGCTCCAATCAGCTGTTTATATGCGTAGCTGAGGTTGTCACAATCAGACCGTCGGTTAACTGCAACTCTCATTTTATTAATGTGCAGCATCTCTAACAACATTCTCTTGTTGTAGTGCCTCTCAACTTCCAAAATCATGACGTTGTTGAGGTCAGGTTTATGGTCATTCTCTATGCAGTGCAGAGCTAAAGCGGTTTTCTGAGAACCCCCATTAATGATGCCAGAGCGATGACCTGACAGACGTTTTCGCAGTTTTTGTTTTGTGGTACCAACATAAACAGCTGGGCAGGCTGTCCCTCTTCCCCTAAACAAACGATCTTGTAAACAGTATCCGACTTACCGAAGTGCACTCTACATTCCTTCGCTCTCCAATCGTATGAAGGCAGCACCAATACGCAACCGAGAGACTACAAGGATTGCATTTAGATCGGAAAACACATTGAAATCTCTACTGTTTACCAATACCAAAGCGAAGCTTGATAAAATGGACAAGTCGGACACTGTTTACAAGATCGTTTGTTTAGGGGGAAGAGGGACAGCCTGCCCAGCTGTTTATGTTGGTACCTCAAAACAAAAACTGCGAAAACGTCTGAGAGTCACGTTCAATATAGAACAAAACAACCATAACTAGTAACGATACAGATTTATGCGCGGGCTCTGGGTCAAAAATAAAATAAAAGATTTTACTTAGTGTGCGACGTTTCGGATGTGAATACACCCTTCATCAGGCCTTTAATTAAAAAAGAATAATACAAAACGTCAATATATAAAATATATATACAAATGTCTCACACTTACAATACAAATAATACATAAAATATAACAGCACTTATAAACACATAACACGGAGGAACTAGTATGCACGAAGTAGAAGCTTGTTGTCACTAATTCGTCCTTGCTCCAATCAGCTGTTTATATGCGTAGCTGAGGTTGTCACAATCAGACCGTCGGTTAACTGCATCTCTCATTTTATTAATGTGCAGCATCTCTAACAACATTCTCTTGTTGTAGTGCCTCTCAACTTCCAAAATCATGACGTTGTTGAGGTCAGGTTTATGGACATTCTCTATGCAGTGCAGAGCTAAAGCGGTTTTCTGAGAACCCTATTATTGATGTCAGAGCGATGACCTGACAGACGTTTTCGCAGTTTCTGAATTCAGAACTAAAACACCTTCTTTCTCCTTCGAATATTTTTTTCATTATTTTTTTAAGCTATTCTAGTCTTTTACCCCTTGTTAAGCCCATAAAATAATTTTGTCCAGCTGGAATCGGGACTCAACCCACTGTGCGTCATGGAGAAGAGTCCAAATATTAACAAAAAAGTTTATTCAAGATAAGACTCGTGTTTAAATATAAATCATCATAAATAGTTATTTGTTTAAGGTGCAAGTGCATACAACACAAAAGGCACCTCCAACACCTACGCACGGCTACATACTTGCCTGCGCCTTCACGGACGACATTCTTCCCATGGTGCGCCGCGCGACGTCCGCGTCTGTCCGCAATATCGCGCACCGTTGGAAGCCAGCTTTAGCGTACAATATAAGGCTTTTTAATTGCGAATACTAATCTTAATATATAAAAACTACGTGTCACAATGTTTGTACACGCTAATCTCCGAAACCGCCCAACAGATTTAAATGAAAATTTGGGAATGTGTAGGGTTGGTTCCAGATTGAAAGATAGAATAATTTTGGTCCAGATAAGTGAAGCTGTTGTCGAAATATAGAGCATTTCAATGTTTCACTGATTATATTTAAGTTGACGCGGCGAAAAAATATTTAATTTTAATTGTCATGTACATATAAAAAACCGTTAGCTTTAAAAAAGCACTCTGATTTTTACGAGTGACAATGCATGCATCAGTGTACTGAGTGTACAGTGTGTACAGTATGTACAGTGTGTACAGTGTAATGTTATGATTGAACAAATGATTTCACTAACTACTTGGAAAAAAAACACCCTCAGTTGGTTGATTAAATTTATTTATATGGATATTTAGTTTTATGTTTAAAACGCGACTGGACTCCTCGAGTCAAGATTTTAGACTGCCTGACTCCTGACATACATAAGTGCAGGAACTTGCAGGAGCAACTTGAAGCAGGAAGCCCTCCCAAGCATCATGAAATCTGTTGAAAATACTAGGAAAATTGTCTGCAGATAAGGTGCGCAATATGATCCAATTTGATCATGCACAATTGCATTCAAGATTGGATCAAACGAATGCACCTTATCTGTTCCAAGAATTTAAATCCGCTTGGGAGGTTCCTTCGTAAAATGTAATAATTATGGGGGTACATAACATCCCTTTCCCCTTGGAAAAATAAATGCTCTAGCATTTATGTATGTTTACAACTTGGCCTTTTATTTCTAAAGATAATTAAGTACGCATGTGTAATAAAAGATATTATATATATGGACATGTATAATAATTACTTATTTCTAATTTTACGAATGAATGCAAATTTTAAAACAAATATCAGTTTGATAAATTATAATTGCTTCCTAGTTCTGAATGGTTTCTTAAATTTCTTCTAGCTTTTGGTCTATTTCTTTGTATATAATGTTCTGTAAAAATAGGTGAATTCGGTTCCTGCCTATATTCTATAACAGGTTCCACTGTAGTTTGACTTCTCGGACAAAATGTGTTAACAATTTTTATCATACAGTTGCCTCTATCGCTAGATCTCCTGTTCTTAATGAATTTACTTAACTTAAATAGGATATATAAAATTATAAAAGCTAATATTGTATATACTATTATCGTGTACCTTGAAGGATATTTAATTAAACTTGGATGATTTTGTGCTTCGTTTATTTTTTCCTTTATTTGATCTAATTTATGAGAAGCAAGTTTTAAGTGATCTAAGTTAATGCCAGTTAGGGAAATAGGGGACAATTGGAAATATTCATGAAAGACGTTAAAATTTTCTCTTTTGCAACAATCGTCTTCGATAATATTGATCGTTGGTACTACTGAATAAAATTCGCTAGTTATTTTATAAGACGCTACTAGCTTTGCTGAATCAAGGAATGCTTCACATGAATTGTTAAGTGTTATTAGATTGGTACCCAAAATCGATTTGTCTATTATATGGTTAACATCATCACAAATAATAGTTAAAGTTTTACCTTTAGAAGATACTGTGATCCATTGGTTGAATTTAAGAACGTGTAAAATCTCTAGATTTCCGAAAATTATTTTAGTATTACAATCTTTGGGGATAACTTTAATGTTTTTATTAAAAAGCATACTTTCACATATGGGGTTTTCATGCATGGAATAAAATGTGTTGCCTTCACAAAGATAATGTTCGTTTATCATTTCTTTGCAATTATCAAGGTTATTTAGTAGGAAAAAGTAAATGTGGTTTTGTGAAATAGCAATGAAATTGTGTTTTGGCTGGATATATAAGCGAATCCATCATTTGTGCTTTCATGTGGTATAGGTAGGGGAAGCACATGATATAGGTTAAAAACGTGATTATTAGTTAGAGGAATATTTATAATAAATATTAGTTTTTTATTAATATAGAAAACTTGAAGATTTATTGTATTCAATACTACATTGATATTTTCCACATCACTTGGAAAAGGAAAACTTAGATCCTTTGGGAGTAGATTGATATTATTATTTAATTCTGTTACTAATTGAATTGGGGATATCACGGTAGGATGAAGAATATTTCTTTTCGCAAAAAGGATAGCATTGATTAGGTTGTCGAGTTCCTCATTTAACTCGTTTGTAAGGTATGTCAAGAGATTAATGTGTTCATTCTCCTTTTCGTTTAGACTAAGCCTGTTTATTTTATTAGTTATGGTTTTGCTGTACTCGTTGAATTTACGTATATTTTCGTTAAATTTTTGTTCGTTAAATTTTAAAACATTGATTGTTTCATTGAAATTTGCGATAGTTTGTTTAACTATTAAGACCTGATCCTTCACTATTTCTAGCTTTTCTCGTCCTTTTGCGCTTGTCTGATAGTTTCATCATAAAACTCAGCGTCATTTGCATCCATGGTACCAAAGATTGTTTTGAATACGGTGCCGACAGCATTGAACCATCCTCTTTTGGGACGTTTATGTCCAATTAGGTTGTGTATAGATTGTAGTTTTGTATAAAGAGTTGTTGTTTGAAATTTAATGAAATTGAGTGTTTGCAAACAATAAAAATCTGTTATTTGATCACAAAGGGTTTTGGAGCTTTCATATGTTTTATTAATTAATCCAAATTTTTGGTCATAGACCGATATGTTCAAATATGTAACGAGTTTCCAATTAGAAGACGTGAATTTTGCATGTCCTATATTTTCATAGTATAATCCACTCGCTTGTGTTATCTTTTGAATTTCGTAGTGGTTGCCCTTGCAGGATTGGAGGATCCTGAAAGGAAATTTAACAGAGTTTTATTCGGTTTATATGTACTCTACTAAGTCTATGTTTTAATTTTAAAGTGACAGTCTGATTATCGTGTATGCTTATAATCTCGTAGGGGCCGCTGTATTTAGGCGAAAGCTTTTCGTGCGATTTATTTCCTGGATTGTTTATGTACACTTTGTCTCCGACAAGGTATGTGGAGTTATTCGCGTTTAAGTCGTAGTAAGATTTAGATACGGATTTTGATTTAAGGATATTTTGTCTGGCAATTTCATGCGATTTATTTAATCTGCATTTAAGATTGTCAATGTAACTGTCGTATGTATACCTGAACTCTGGGGTTTGTGTCAAGGAACTAGGTAGTATTGGTTTGAAGCCGAATAATAATTCGTATGGAGAGAACTTGGTAGTTGCGTGAATAGCGGTATTATAAGAGAACATTGCTGTAGGTACTCAATGGTCCCAATTATTTTGGTTCTGATTTATGTAATGTTTAAGATAGTCCTTAAGAGTCGAATGACTTCGTTCTAGAGCTCCATTAGTTTGCGGGTGGTAGGCTGTTGTTTTAAGCTATTTCATATTAAAAAGTTTAGCGAAATCTTTCATAACTTGAGATAGGAAGTCTGACCCTTGGTCCGTTAGGATTGACTTGGGAATACCGAAATGGCTTATGAATTTAAACAATGTTTCTGCAATTACTTCAGAATTATGTTGCGGCACTGGATATGCTTGAGAAAATTTTGTAAGATCGTCCTGCATAGTTACAATGTATTTATTTCCTTGTTCAGTTACGGGCAATGGTCCCACAATATCTAAAGCTAATTTTTCAAATGGTTGAGACGATGTTGAAGTAATTTCCATTGGAGCTTTGCGTAACCTTCTTTCCGTTTTATTTTTATTGCATGATTCACATGATTTGATGTAATTTTTTATATCTCGCTTCATACCAAGCCATTTGTAGAGGAGCTTTATGCGATTCAGCGTTCTATGAAAACCGGAGTGACCCGAATGAGGACTGTCGTGATTTTCACGTAATATTGTCGGTATATCTTCGCGGCTCGGTATAAGAATTTTATCCGTGTGTATTTTTAGGTTAATTTTTGTATTTCTGAAAACGAATTGTATTATATCCTTTAGTTTAGAATACTTGAATTGATTAAATGAATCTTCGAAATTTGGTAATGAGATACTCGTAATTCCGTCTTTGGTTAGGGTATTTTTTAGGTTTTGGATTGTATAGAAGAAATCTTTGTAGGATGCCTTTTCCCAGTAATTATATTTTATGAAGCAATGATAGATTTTCTGTTTGCTATCTATGTTTTCAGATTTGTGATTTGAGTAGAGCTCATGAGGAATATTTTGTAAGTGCTCATGGTTTTGAGAAACTGATAGCAGTTCGTAGGAATATTTATTTTGATCATCTAGATCGAGGCTTGTAATATAAGCAATGTTGTCCTTAGACGTTACTAACGGGCTATCATCTTCCTGGAAATTATAAATAGTTGGCTGCAAGGAATTATAGAAAAATTTTATGTAATCTTCATATGTGTCGTTATTTGTTACACTGAGAATATTGACGGTCGGTATACGAGAAAGGCAGTCCGCGTTAGAATTCATCCTTCCTTTTTTATATATTATCTAATATTCGAATTCTTCGAGCTTGAGCCTCCATCGCACTAGGCGGGAGCTTGGTTCCTTGCACCTGAAGAGCCAGATAAGGGGGCGGTGATCAGTTATGATTTTAAATTTCCTACCATATAAATATGGTCGGAAATGATTAACTGACCATATTATTGCCAGTAACTCTCTTTCGATTGTGCTATAATTGCCCTCTGCGCGGTTAAGCGTTCGGGAGGCGTAAGCAATTGGCAAATCGTTCCCTATCGGTCCTTGAGATAAAATGCTACCGATTGCATGACTAGATGCGTCCGTAGTAACAATAAATTCCTTAGAGAAGTCCGGGTACTGTAGTATCGGTTGATTCATAAGGCTATCTTTAAGCGAGCTAAATGCATTTTCTTGTTCCTGGTTCCAGACGAATTTAGTATCCTTCTTTAGGAGAGAAGTGAGTGGTTTTGCAAGTTTACTGAAATTTTGAATAAAGCGTCTATAATAGCCAACAAGGCCAAGGAGCGATTTAATTTCCTTCGGATTTTGGGGCATTGGAAAGTCTTTTATAACGCGAATCTTATCAGGGTTGGGTTTAATTCCATCTTGAGATATTATATGACCCAAATACGCTACCTCCTTCCGGAGAAACTCGCATTTGTCAGGCTGTAATTTAAGATTGTTCTCCTCAAGTCTCCGAAATACATGTTCTAATTTGTTTTCATGATCCTGAAGAGAACTTGCATTAATCACTATATCGTCCAGATAGACGAAACATTTTAACCCTTGGAGTCCACTGAGGACCGAGTTCATCAGTCTTTGAAAGGTTGCGGGGGCGTTCTTTAATCCAAAGGGCATTCTGTTAAATTCAAAATGACCCGTTGGTGTAGAGAACGCCGTTTTGCATTTATCCTCTTCTCGAACCTCGATTTGGTGGAACCCTGACGCGAGATCTAGTGTAGAAAAATAAGAACTGTGACCTAATTGATCCAGAATTTCTGTGACATTAGGCAATGGGTAAGAGTCCCCTATCATAACCTTATTCAAATTTCGGTAATCTATTACCACGCGCCATTTGCGTTTACCTGACGCATCCTTCTTCTTTGGTACTACCCAAAGTGGTGAGGACCATGGCGAATTAGAAGGTCTTATGATATTTTCGTTGATCATTTTATCAATTTGGGTGTTCACTTCTTGTTTATGTATCTCGGGGTATCGATACGTTTTACTCATAATGGGAGGTGTAGGTGAAATATTTATTTCGTGTTTGACTGCAGTAGTCGTAGATAATGTGTCACCTTCTAGGTAAAATAATTCACTATACTTAAGACAGATTTGTAATAAACTTTCCTTTTCTTCTTCATTAAGGTGATCTGTTCGAATTTTGGTTTTTAAAATATTATTGCGATCTGGTAGCAATTCTTGCAGAAGGGTTTGAGAGTCTGTTGGGATTGGTAGTAAAGTAGTCGATGTATTTTTCACGAGAACCCTTTTATCTGTTGTGTTAAGAATGGTTGCGAGAGCCTTGGAATTTGAGTTAACCATCGTGAGAGCTCTGTTTAAAAAAACACCATTTATAATTTCGATATCCGGAGTCATTCCCTCTTTGATCTCCGGGTTATTGACTGTAATTTCGATAAGAGTTTCACATCTTGCCGGAAGCACGATGCCTTGTTCATGATTACTTAAATAAAATGGTAAAGATTCTTGTTTGGTACCAAAACGGGGAATAGCAAGAGTGAAATCTGAATAGTCTAATTTTGATTTAAAATGAATAAGAAATTCATTACCGAGTATTCCATCGTGTGGAATATTGGAGTTTGTAGCAAGGATGTGAAATTTGTGCCTCAAACGAACTTTATTGAAGGTTAAGTTAAGGTTTGAGTAACCTATAGTCTGTATTGGTTTTTCTACGTTATCATTTATGCCCTTAATGTTGAGGATTTCATTATGAAAAAACAATGTTTTAGGAGTTAAGCGGTTGGATTTTATTAACGACACATTTGCACCACTATCAATTAATAATTTCAGCGTTTTAGATTTTGATTCTGGGCACTCAATTATCACATAGATTGTATTTTCGTTAGATAAAACTAGTTTATGGTCATAGCAGTGAATTTGTTCAACTCTCGACCCGATACTGCTGTTGGATCGAGGGTTTGCAGGTTTCCCGTATCACCACTCTGTTGATTTGTTACAGTGTATAGATCTGTATTTTTGGAAGGGTTATTGGTTGAATGCGGTAGATTTTGAGTTACATTTTTACTGGAGTTGGCTCCAATTTGTTTTTGGTTTCGGTACATTCTTTTACGGCATTCGCTTATGTCGTGCCCTTTGTTTTTGCAATATTTACAAAATTTTACCGGCGATTCTGACGCGTGGAATACGTTTTTGTTAAAAGAAACTTGTCTATTTGGGGTTTCATTTCTCTTAAAACAATTTATACTTAAGTGTCCAGATTTGTTACAGATTCTGCAATATTTAGTTTTAACTTGTTCTTTTAAAAGGAGTTGAATTTTTTCTTCCTCTAACGCAATATTTATCGCTTCGTTTAATGTTGTGATATTTCGAGACCTTAACATTTGACTAATTTCTGGTTTAGTGTTTAATATGAATGTGTGTAAAGCTAAGTCATTTAATGCAGCTAACCGACCAGGTAATTCATTAGGCGGGTGTTCGCCTTGCGGGGTTACTGTTAAAACTCTTTTGAGAGCTGTTTCCAAACGATACACATATTGTGAAATGGTTTCGAGATTCATTTGCTTGCAGCCTTGCAGCTCCATAAGCAAGTGACCAGGGTGTTTTTTATCGCCGTATGTATGTTTTAAAAAATTGTTTAATTCTTCCCATGAAGGAAGGACATGATTTGCACATGCGGACTCCGCTTTTCCAGTTAATTGTGTTTTGGTATATGCTAATAAGATTGGTTTTTGCGTTTCATCAGCTAAATTGAAAGCGGAATCAACAGTATTTAAGTAAGGAACCAACTTATCCCTTTCACGGTCGAAGGGTTTTATAAATTTAAAGAGAACATTTAGATTGATGTGTTCTTGTGATTCGCAAGTCGATTCTGGGCCGTCGAAATCGTTTTCACTCATTTTAAATAAATTTTTCACGAATAAATAAAATTATTGAATCGGTTGAAGCAACGATAAATATTTCGAAATGCCACATGAATTTATTAAGCAAGGACAAGGAACGCACACGATAAAGTAATTTAACTAAGTTATTTAATAATTTGGAATCAAATTGGTATTTAACTATAGAATCTACTTAATATAAATTCACTTTATAATATTTATTCAACTTACATTAAAATTAATAATATAGTAGACATCTTCTTGGGGTTGCAGAAAGTTGTTAAATATGTTGATGATGATGTGCTGGTTAGGTTAGTAAAAAGTTGCTTTTACTGATTTTCTTCTCTTCTGTTGTAATGTTGCTCCAGATGTTCAAATTAGGGTTTTGCTGATTTTCTATCTTGTATTATTATAACTTGTTCCAGATGTTAAAACTTGAGCTTGGCTGATTTTTGTTCTTCTATTATATATAATATTGCCTCAGATGATAAAATTTAGGCTTTGCTAGTTCTAGTGCACTTTAGTTTGTTATAATTTTCACGAACTTAGTGTGGGCACTTTGTGCTAAAACTCACTGATTTTTTTTTAAATCTTTTCTTCTGACACCAATGTTATGATTGAACAAATGATTTCACTAACTACTTGGAAAAAAAACACTCTCAGTTGGTTGATTAAATTTATTTATATGGATATTTAGTTTTATGTTTAAAACGCGACTGGACTCCTCGAGTCAAGATTTTAGACTGCCTGACATACATAAGTGCAGGAACTTGCAGGAGCAACTTGAAGCAGGAAGCCCTCCCAAGCATCATGAAATCTGTTGAAAATACTAGGAAAATTGTCTGCAGATAAGGTGCGCAATATGATCCAATTTGATCATGCACAATTGCATTCAAGATTGGATCAAACGAATGCACCTTATCTGTCCCAAGAATTTAAATCCGCTTGGGAGGTTCCTTCGTAAAATGTAATAATTATGGGGGTACATAACAGTACTGTGTACTATATACTATGCACTATGGACTGTATACTATAACTACCTGAACCCACAAAAACACACCAGTTACGCTGAACCGATTTTGATGAAATTTGGCGCAAAGATAGATTAGACCTTGGAGAAGGACATAGGCTACTTTGCTTGAAGGGGATGAATGTTGGTATGGGAGTCTGTTATGATCTTATATATGAAACTGAATGTTTGTCTGTCTGTACGCAATAGGCTCCTACACCGTGTAACCGATCTTAAAGAAATTTTAACCATGTGCATCTACATTAAAAGAAAGAACATATGCTATTCTATTACTTTCTAAAGCCACTCCTAGATGGCGCTGCCTTGGAGAGCTTCGTTGAAAATCATCGCCGAGCTTTGAATTTTTGCATGAAGGTTCGGGGGGGTCTCCCATGATGCACCTGGAAGCCAGATTTTCGTAACTCAAAATGGCCGCCGAAATATGGTTGAATTCGCCAATTTTATTTCGATTCCAATAAAAGTGGGTAACTAGGGGTTTTTAAGATTGTGTTCCGATTCCAATGAAAATCGGTACCTGGGATATTTTAAGGTAGCAAATAACGAATCTATGATCAGAACTTATAGATTCAAAATGGCCGCGCCAATATGGCCGACGAATTTTGCTAATTTTGTTCCGATTCCAATCAAAATGGGTATCTAGGGTTTTTAAGGTCGCAAATAACGAATTTTTGGTCAATCGGTATATGGGTAGCAAATATCGAATTTATGAGCAAAACTTATAAATTCAAAATTGTGTGGATAAGGGCCTGTGCCAAGTTACATTTCAAATGTCAATTTGTATGAAAACACATTTCGATTTTACAATTCAATTTTTGGAGCTTTTGTGTCTTTGGAAGTGTAAGGAAATTTTTGAATTGTAGGGAAATATTAGCCGAACATTCATTTGACAGTTTGTTGGATTTGCTTTTTGGTGGTTTTTTTAATTATTGGAGAACAAGATCGCGAATTCTTTCAATTTTCAGTGCTTGATTGTCTTCACCGTATAATATGACACATTAAAGGCTAATCATGCTACACGTTGCAGATGTAAACCAAAATGAAAACATGAACAGAATAAATTCCGCATAAAAAATGAACCATATTTTAAAACTCTTTAAAATATCTACAATGCTTCTTGCAGTCCACCCCCACTGGATGATGTTCGTGAAGCAATTCCATTTCCATTATTTTAAAGGCAAACATAGCCCTGGGCTTCTTTAAAAAAATATAAAAAAATTTATAAATTACGAAATTCTGTTGTCATCTATGTTGTCAAATGAAATGCGTGAATTGTATTTTGGCACACTTTGTAATTTGGAAGTGTCCGTGAAAGTAGCAAATTCGGAATTGTAACTTGGCACACACCCTAAGTTTCATTTCCCCCCTAGCTGTATGTAGGTTGTGCAAGAGTTGGAAAATCCGAAAATCTTGACATTCTAGCTACAAACGGAAAAACATTGAACATAGTGAATTCTGAAGCTCTCTAAGCAATCGGTTGAGGATTGATCAACAAAGATTAATTGAGAAAAATGGCAAGGAGAAGCGGAAATGCGGGATTTAGGTATAATAATAAATATAATAGATAAGAAAGAAGCGAGGGAGACCCAACCTCCTCTGGAAGGATGCCAAAAGCTTAGGGATGCCAAACTGGCTGACATCGGCTCAGAATCGGGACCAGTGGAGAAAGCAGGTGCGAGAGACGAGGACCGGATCCCAGTTGTAAAGCTGAGATTTTGTATTTAAGGGTTGCGGGTACGAGAAAACGATGCGTGATGTCCCGTTCGCACCGTTAGCCGAAACAATACTATCTCATTTTCGCCTGGTATTTTTAATGAAGCTTTGATCAAAATTAAAGGAATATGACTAGACATCAACAACGAAAAACTTAGAATGGTAGGGTCAGAAAGCTCTCCTTTTGACATTTATGAGTTAGATTTATAGAGAGAATAACAATTTGATGTTGAAGACCTCCGTCTATTTGCGGCAGTAAAAATACCCTTAGTTGCAGAGCAACAATCGGCTTACGACAAAATTACCACTATGGTAACGTGGACTATTATTCAATTGGTAGATCAAGGCGACAGGTGAGAAAAAAGGCAGCAATTAGAGCAGCTGAGACAAATGAACAACGTGACGCACGCTTACAAGACAGCGGTTCTACTTTGAGAATGAGAAGATCACAATTACAGCATGCCCATGCACTCCAATGTTATGATGGTCCAATGAATAAACTGTGGCAATAATGTCATGATTTAAAATTTCAAAAAGCACCTGGAATGTGCTGTTCCAATTGCAAAGCTGATTTGTCACAACTGAATATTCCATCTAAGTCACTGGGGGCTTATACCCTTGATACAGGGACTTCGTCGAATGATCATTCTTTAAAGAATGTTCATTCGCGGCCAGTGTATCACCTAAAATGAAGCTTGAATTATCATTCATAGCTTCATTCGTCATTCGAAGGAATGAAGTAAAATCTGCTTCATTTATGAGAAATGAAACTGAAAGTGAGGAAATTTCCATCAACTTTCCATGAAATTTCCATTACTCTCATAAAATTTCCATTCCTCTCATAAAATTTAAAAATAATCGAACTGTCAAAAAAACTAAAAAAAATTATAAACAGAATCGGATTGTTTTATGTATGCCAATCGCTTTAATGTTTTAGATTTTCGTATTAATAAAAAAAGTTTCTCTTCAATATTCATAAAAAACGCTTTTGAATCCATAAATAATTGTGACATTTCATAAATGAAGTGAAAATGAAGTGCCGTGTATCACCTCGAATTCGAATGTTCATTCAAGGCCAATGAGACTGGAAGAATGAGCATTCGATGAATCCCGTGTATCAAGGGTATTACGTTTACGTGGATATAACTTTTTCGTTGTTCGAACATGTTTTACTACTTTCTTTACTTCGCTTCGATGGGTGCAGCGAGGCGCAACGGGTTCCAATTATTGCGTATAAAATTATTAATGCCACCCACCATTTGAAACGGATCAACTTCAAATTTTGCAAATATGCGTAGTTTTCTTGACAATGCAATGTGACCATTTTGTACAAAAATAAAGATGAAGGTTCCAAGATGGCGGCCGATTTTTGCATTTGCCTTCCTCCAACCCCAACAAGGGTTTCATTTAATAGTATAACAGGTAGAATACAATTAGTGGTGTAGCATCATTCCAAATTCAAAGGGGGACTAACACAAAATGGCGGAAGACATATCTTCGACCAAAAAGTAGAAAATATAACCGATCAACTTCAAATGCTTGACAATGCAAGGTGAACATTTTGTAAAAAAACAAAAACGATTTTTGCATTTGTGTTTCCCGACCATATCAAATGAAAGGGTATGACAGGTAGAATACAATCACGGTATACAGAAACAAGGTAATGCAAAAGACTGAATATCGTTTTAGTGCGACGTCACTCAGTTACCTCTTCCCATATAAAATCGAAATTGTTGTTTTTCTTCATTAGGTCACTGGGTGACGTCACATTTTTCTACGATATTCGAAGCTGTCAGTCAGTGAAATACAATTATCGGTGTTGCGTCATTCCAAATTCAAAATGGCGGCCAACACAAAATGGTGGAAGACATCTTAGACTTAAAAGTAGAAAATATAACCGATCAACTTCAAATTTTGCACATACGCATGGTTCTCCTGACAATGCAATGCGACCATTTAGTAAAAAAATCAAGATGGCGGTTCCAAAACGGAGGCCGACTTTTGCAATTGTGTTCCCCGACCCACCCACATGGGTAGCAAATGGAAGGGCATGACAAGTAGAATACAATTAGTTGCGTGCCGTCATTCCAAATTCAAAATGGCGGATTACCTTTTCTTCACAAAGCTCTCAGAATAGGTATCAATTAAAGGGTGTGACGATTATAATACAGTAATCTGTATAACGTCATTTCAAATCTAATATGGCGGCACCACAAAATGGCGGAAGACATATACTAGACTAAAAAGAAGAAAATAAAATGTATGTGATGTATTTTATCAATATAAATAAATATGTGGCTTCATTTACTATCTTTGCCTACGCACTCTCTTTTTTTAAAGGCAATTCTAAATTTTTATATGTAGCCAAAATCAATTTTTGCGGATTTGTTCTTTTTTTCATTACACCTTTTTCCTACCGCGGACTGTGGACACATAATCTTTTGTTATTTAAAGGCGTTGCAACGCAGGCGGGTTTTTTGCTAGTTTAATTTTAATTCCGCGTTTCCGCACGTTAATTGGTCAGCGTTCTTTCTTTGTCTTCGCAGCACAACTTTGGAACTCTCTCCTTAAATTATAGTAAATTAAATTTGAATCACCCAATATATCACCCCGGCCCGCGGGATCATAATGCATTTTCAAAATGGCCCGCGATACCATTTGGGTTGGCCACCCATGATATATATATGATGGTTTTCGCCTTTTGGTAAAAATCTCAATAGAACAAAGTTGTAGGGCAAAAAATTACCTACAAATTTTGCCTGCACTGTTTTTTCGAATTCCGCATAGTTTCACTGCTAGAGGGAGTTTTACATTTTGAGCCAAAAATATGTACTTGTATGAAAAATGAAGTTAGATCATAGTATATATGTATAGCCCAGTCACATGAACCTCTAAAAAAATCCAACTGGAGATTTTACAGCAGGGTTCTCTTTATTTTGGGGTCACAAATAATTTCCCAAAAGTCCATAAAGCCAACTGACCGGCCACTCAAGTTTCGGAGGTTCCAAGGTCACGAAAATCAATTTTTCTCAAATATCTCCTAAATTTTCGGTTTTACGTAAATTTTGGCTAAGTAAAATTTGTTCGTGAGATAAATCTGCATAAAAATGCCCTATACAAAATTTACGTAGAACCAATAGTTTTCAAGAAATGGGGCTGAGAAAACTCGGGCACCGTGCTGCATTAGTTTCCGCACCACATTTGAAGAAGAATGCAAGGAGCGTTTTTACATGGTTTCCCCAGTAGGCCGAGTCCATAGGTTACAAGTAATGATATAGTTTTGTTGATTATCTCTCTCTTCCACTTCTTTAATAATGTCACCTTGATCAACACTCATCTCAGAGAACGAAATGTAGTCGGCGTTATTGTCGATCAACTCAGGTTCAATGGTGGTATCCTCGGATATCGAATTAATACACGACGAGCCCCGACAAGAGCCATATGCTACGGAACATGGCAATTCTACTTTTCTGCATCCACTTCCCATCATCCACCTCTAAGAAATTCCAACTGGAGATTTTCCAGCGGGATTCTCTTTATTTTGGGCTCACCAATAATTACTCAAAAGTTCATAAAGCCAACTGACCGGCTACTCATGTTACGGAGGGCTAAAGGTCACAAAAAATCAGTTTTTCTTAAATATCTCGTAAATTATCTGTTTTACGTTAAACTTGGTTAAATAACATTTATTCGATGAACTTTTTTATAGGTAAATGTTAAGTACCGCTGTTACTCCAACGATCTACTGACAATTGACCCACTTGAGGAAAACATCCGTCCAGTTATTCGTGAAATAAGGCCACAAGCAAACTTTGGTTAACAGAATGGGCCACTGCCAAGCCAGCCGCCGCAGCTGTTTGGGTGAAATTGTTTTACATAAATATTCGGAAGATGTACTCTCTTCAATAAAGCAGCATTCATTGAAAAATATTGAATGGTGTAGTTTTATTAGCAATTTCAAAAAGAAACTAACAAATGGACAAACTCACGGTATACAGAACCAAGGTAATGTAAAAGAGACTGACAGCTTCGAATATCGTAGAAAAATGTGACGTCACCCAGCAACTTAATGCAGAAACAACAACAACAATTTCGATTTTATTTGGGAAGAGTTGCCGAGTGACGTCGCACTAAAACGATATTCAGTCTTTTACATTACCTTGTTTCTGTATACCGTGGCTTAAACTGTTAAAATCTTCATGGCGGGCTTGTAATCTGATAGCGTCATTCATAACGCTGCTACAAGCATACACAACAAACACATGCCCTCGTATAGGATAATGGGGTATGCGTCCACAGCTTGTCACCCAGATTTCTCGAAAACTATTTGAGGCTATCAGTGCAGAAGTAACCCAGCAAACCAAACTTCAAGGTTTACCCCTAATAAAAAAAGCTTTGCTAAATCTTTACTAAATTTCATAACGAATTCGAAAAGAATTTTTGTAACGATGTCGTGTCAACCCCTTCATATATTTTTCGTTCCGAATTTGTTCAGAAATCGATTGCGAATTCGGGAGAAATGTACGAAGTTCCGTAACGAATTCGGTAAGATATCTTAAAATTTGGTTTGCTGGGAATGTAACCCACAATTTTACTTGGTTGGGGCTTTGCTGTAATATACATTCCTGCAATTGTGAACTTTCAATGCAATAGTGAAGTAAGCTACTTTTTGCCTTCCAAAAACATAACTGTTCATAACATAACTGTTGGACAGAACAAATATAGCGAAGGAATAGAGCAAAAAGGGTGTAAGCTGACTACACCGGTGGTTTACATAAGGGGTGTTTTTTTAATCTGTTCCAGCACAGAACAGAACAGCTTCTACACAAAGGCCTTGTCCCCGATAATTATCAAAAACACTATCCAGCACAAAGGGAAATTTTAAATTTCCCTTTTCTCACATACGTTTTTTAACTTGACAGTTGAGAAATAAAGTAAAATGTTTTGTTTTCTGAATGAAAAACGAGAAAAATTAATGGAGAGATAAATAAGACCGATCTTTATGCAATATTAGAAGAAATTAAAATGCCCAAAGCCGTAATTTATGTAAATAAAAATTAAAATTTTTTTAATGTTCCAGGGCAGAACAGAATAGAACAGATTAAAAAAACACGGCAATAGTCTGGGGTTACACCGCTTTTGCGCTGATAGCCTCATTTGTTCTTCGTAAATTTTGTATAGGACATTTTTATGCAGATTTATCTCACGAACAAATTTTACTTAGCCAAAATTTACGTAAAACCAATAATTTACGAGGTATATCAAGCTAGCTGGCCAAAGAGTCGTGCCACACACGTGTCTAGGTTTATAATTTGTCGCTAATTTGTCGCTAATTTGTTACGTCAAAAAAAATTTTGTCGCTCATCTCGTTGTTTAGAAAATGATGAAAACGCTAGCTTGATATCAAGCTAGCTAGCCACACACTGTATCTTTCCAACTAAGCAAGATAACAAAAAGTCATTGGTGCAGTAATTTGTCGCTAATTTGTCGCTGAAAGGTTCACGTAATACCGATTTTTTGCCGGTTTTTAAAGGAGCCAGAAGGCGATTATTACCGATCGGCGTATCAAGGTGGCTGGCCAACGTGCGTTTCTTCCATTCCAAAGGAGATAACCAAACAGGGTTTGCGCCGTAATTTGTCGCTAGTTTGTTGCTGGAAGAATAGCGTAATTTCCATTTTGTTGGTAGCGGTAGGAAGGTAAATGCACATCTATAAACAAACATCCACATACACCCAGACACAAATCTTTTTATTTTTATCCAAAACCCGTTTCTTTTTATAAAATGTTTACGATCTTTAAGAATTTTTGACAAAAAATAACTTGAAACAACGGTTTTGTGATACAACCCCCTTAACTTGACATAACTGGCGATGCAAACATATCCTTAAAAGATTACTTATTCGATTAATTAAAATGGTAAATGTTCAGATTAACTCCTCCACGCCCGATTTTGATGATATTTTTACACAGTTACAGTTAATTATTTGCAACTCAGTTTTGTTAATAAAAAATGTCGGTCAAGTCCCGTTATCTTGTAATTCCACTTCAAAGTGCTGAAATTTCAAAAATTCAAAATGCAATTTTTGCCATATTATTTCACCAATATTGATGAAATTTACACATATTGTATATTTCGATGTGGACAATTTATTTTTGGGGAAAAAATTGGCACTCATGCACCGTTACTTTTTTATTTAACTTTATAGTACTTAAATTTCAAAAATGCGATAATTGCCAAAGTACACCACATTTTTCTAAGAAATTTATGTATAATGTATATCTTTGTCTGTTGATTAAATTGGTTTTAAAAAAAATTGCCTCCTATATACCATTTTTTTAATACATTTCTAAAGCACTTCATCGTATGGGAGTATGAAATAATAACTGCCACATTCGACTTTTAATTATTTTTAAAAATTTATATATTGGCAAGTATAAAAATGGTAATTTTCATATTTAAACTTTTTAATTATTTGAAATATATGAAATATATAAATTTTAAAATAATTAAAAGTCGAACGTGGCAGTTATTATTTCATACTCCCATACAATGACGTGCTTTAGAAATGTATTAAAAAAAACAGTATATAGGAGGCAAAGATATACATTATATATATGTAAATTTCATAAAAAAATTTGGTGTACCTTGGCAATTATCGCGTTTTTGATATTTAAGTACTATAAAATAAAATAAAAAAGTAATGGTGCATGAGTGCCAATTTTTTTCCCCAAAAATAAATTGTCCACATCGAAATATACAATATGTGTAAATTTCATCAATATTGGTGAAATAATATGGCAAAAATTGCATTTTGAATTTTTGAAATTTCAGCACTTTGAAGTGGAATTACAAGATAACGGGACTTGACCGACATTTTTTATTAACAAAACTGAGTTGCAAATAATTAACTGTAACTGTGTAAAAATGTCATCAAAATCGGGCGTGGAGGAGTTAATCTGAACATTTACCATTTTAATTAATCGAATAAGTAATCTTTTAAGGATATGTTTGCATCGCCAGTTATGTCAAGTTAAGGGGGTTGTATCACAAAACCGTTGTTTCAAGTTATTTTTTGTCAAAAATTCTTAAAGATCGTAAACATTTTATAAAAAGAAACGGGTTTTGGATAAAAATAAAAAGATTTGTGTCTGGGTGTATGTGGATGTTTGTTTATAGATGTGCATTTACCTTCCTACCGCTACCAACAAAATGGAAATTACGCTATTCTTCCAGCAACAAACTAGCGACAAATTACGGCGCAAACCCTGTTTGGTTATCTCCTTTGGAATGGAAGAAACGCACGTTGGCCAGCCACCTTGATACGCCGATCGGTAATAATCGCCTTCTGGCTCCTTTAAAAACCGGCAAAAAATCGGTATTACGTGAACCTTTCAGCGACAAATTAGCGACAAATTACTGCACCAATGCCTTTTTGTTGTCTCCTTTGGAATGGAAGAAACGCACGTTGGCCAGCCACCTTGTATCGCCGATCGGTAATAATCGCCTTCTGGCTCCTTAAAAAACCGGCGACAAAATCAGTATTACGTGATCCTTTCAGCGACAAATTAGCGACAAATTACTGCACCATTGCCTTTTTGTTATCTCCTTTGGAATGGAAGAAACGCACGTTGGCCAGCCGCCTTGTATCGCCGATCGGTAATAATCGCCTTCTGGCTCCTTAAAAAACCGGCGACAAAATCAGTATTACGTGATCCTTTCAGCGACAAATTAGCGACAAATTACTGCACCATTGCCTTTTTGTTATCTCCTTTGGAATGGAAGAAACGCACGTTGGCCAGCCACCTTGATGCGCCGATCGGTAATAATCGCCTTCTGGCTCCTTAAAAAACCGTCGACAAAATCGGTATTACGTGATCCTTTCAGCGACAAATTAGCGACAAATTACTGCACCAATGCCTTGTTGTTATCTTGCTTAGTTGGAAAGATACAGTGTGTGGCTAGCTAGCTTGATATCAAGCTAGCGTTTTCATCATTTTCTAAACAATGAGATGAGCGACAAATTTTTTTTTGACGTAACAAATTAGCGACAAATTAGCGACAAATTATAAACCTAGACACGTGTGTGGCACGACTCTTTGGCCAGCTAGCTTGATATACCTTAATTTACGAGATATTTGAGAAAAACTGGTTTTCGTGACCATTAACCCTCCGTAACTTGAGTGGTCGGTCAGTTGACTTTATGGACTTTTAGGAAATTATTTGTGACCCCAAAATAAAGAGAATCTCCAGTTGGATTTTGTTAGAGGTTTGCCCTTTTTTTGTATAAAGTGACTGGGCTAATAGTTTAGAAGGTATTAAAAATTCACATAGTTTTGGAATTTAAAAATTAAAAATCAGAGAAGAAAACCGAAATATACCTGGAATTAAGTAATTAGAGGGGCTTTTTACTTAAAATGGCCGTTTTTAGCTTTTCTTTATATTTTACCTCTTCCCGTTAAAACTCACTACATGGAAAAGTATACGACCTAAATCATTCTTGGGTATGTGACTATTTTAGGTTATGGTTTGGTGCATCAGAAACTCCACAAAAAATACGGTTAATAATTCTAAAAAAAGAAGAATTTTGGGATGTTCAGATGCAAAATATTGATTTTAAACCTACATATCTTCTACGAGGTGTCACTCAGGTTTCTGTTATTTATACCAAATTAAAGAACACACAATTTATTTTATTTAATTCCAGTAGCAAAGTCCAAAGAGGTGTGTAAACACCTGTTCTTGGAACCAGAAAGATATTATTACAAAATTATACTTATTCTAGACAGAGTGAAAAAATAACAACATTGCATGCGAATTAAATTAGTATAAACAGTATAAAAAATAGAGAGTAACAGGTTTAAATTTCCTTATACATTAGGCTGCTTAAAACTATCATATGCCGTGTTTTTTTAATCTGTTCTATTCTGTTCTGTCCTGGAACATTAAAAAACGGCAAGGGAGATTTTCATTTTTATTAACATAAATTACGGCTTTGGGCATTTTAATTTCTTCTAATATTGCATAAAGATCGGTCTTATTTATCTCTCCATTAATTTTACTCGTTTTTCATTCAGTAAACAAAACATTTTACTTTATTTGTCAACTGTCAAGTTAAAAAACGTATGTGAGAAAAGGGAATTTAAAATTTCCCTTTGTGCTGGATAGTGTTCTTGATACTTATCGGGGGCAAGACTTTTGTATGGAAGCTGTTCTGTTCTGTGCTGGAACAGAATAAAAAAACACCCCTATAGAACCATTTGGTAATCTTAACTTTTATACTTTTTTTTGATCCAATCAATAACTTCAAATTCTGAGGTAGTAAATTGTAGTACTTAATTGCAACATAATACACATTCCTAGAACTAATTGATTTTTTAATTTTAGGTAACGGTAGTAACCTATGCCTCGTTCTATCATGCCTTTCTAAGTACAACTTACGACATTCATTGCAGTAATATAATAGTGAGGTTAAAACAAAGGATTCTTTAAAATTTAAGGGTATATTACTGGTTCTAAAAGACCTAAGCAATTTATTTTGAATTAGTGATAAGGATCTTTTGCATTATTGTGGGACCTCCCCACGCTATTATTCCATAGTTAATTATACTTTCAAAAAGAGCATGATAGATCGATTTCAACAGATTATGCTTAAGTAGTCTATTAAGTTTATAGAATACGAAACTGAAGTACTTAGTTTTTCTAGTTATGTCAATAACATGGTTATTCCATCTCATACAGCAGTCAAAGTACAAGCCTAGGTATTTATATTGATAGACACGCTTTATTTCACAGTTATTAACACGTACACTGAAATCAGATGGAATACTATCACTGTAACTACCAAAAGTTATGAAAGTGGTTTTATCTAGATTTAATGAGAGTTGATTGAGTTTAAGACAAATGTCTATTTTTTTTAACCTTTCAGTTAACAGAAGCCTGACTTCATTCCAACTATTACTAGAGCAAAGCACAACGGAGTCATCCGCATAAGATACCAATGATTTAACAGGAAGACAACTAAAAATATCATTAATATATATATATATAATGAAAAGTAAGGGACCCAAGATAGTTCCCTGAGGAACACCCACTTTTACAGTCTTTGTTACCCTAGTACAACCGTTTATCTTAACATATTGCATTCTATTGCACAAGTATCTTTTAAGAAGATCGTAAGGGATACCTCTAATACCATACTTCCACAATTTGGCCAATAAAATTTTATGATTAACCGTGTCAAAGGCCTTAGCTAGGTCTAGAAATGACAAAGCAGTTGGTTTACATTTATCTAAATTATTAATTATAAAATTTGAAACACAAACAAGTGCATCCTTAGTACCTCTGTTTTTCATAAAGCCAAACTTATTATCAGAAATAATATTATTATTCGCAAGAAAGTCATAGAGTCGACTATATATAATTTTTTCAAATATCTTAGCCACATTTGAGATTAAGGAGATAGGTCTGTAATTTGTTGTAAGGTGCTTATTGCCCGATTTAAATATTGGGATTATTTCAGCTTTTTTAATAGAGCAGGCCAAATTGCCTTACTTATACATATATTAAAAATATGCTCCAATGGCAAACTAATAACACTAGCCACTATCTAAAAAAACAACCCTAATTATGTTGCTCTGCGATAATAATCGGTAAAGAAGTTATTATAGTTTAAGTAAATTAAAGACTCTGCCAAATGACTTTGCGTAAACAACCTGTACCTTAGTTAGTGGATAGTGCCGATAGGACCCTGTGTAGAACATTTTTATTCAAGTATTGTCTCATCGATTTCTTCTTGTTACTTTTCAATATTCATAAATAAAACCACATTTCGCTCATACACTCATTATTTAGATGTCAATATACTGCTGCTGCAGAGAGTAATAAAAATTCACAACGCATATCGGTCATGATTAACAAATATCAAGCGAAATCTATCCGCAACACGTCCTTAGAGGGATTACATCACGTCCATAGCCTAATATTCAACCAGGAGGCGTATCGCTGAAACAAAATTGAACACGTGTATTAGGGGAGGTCCTTTCCAGCAATGGATGCTGTCTGAAATTAGAGCAATTACGTGAGAAAAACTTTATAGCAATCGTGCGGTTCTGCTTACACGCTATATACACAATTTTTTTCTTCGGTCTGACGAAACTTGCGAGCTTCTGTGTACTACGAAAAGCAGAGTAGAGTTTATGTTTGACCTAGTTTTTATGTCTTCTTGATTTCTGTCATCTAAGCAGAAAAGTAATAGACGTGTTCGGGAAGGTGAGATTATCTTCTTTTATAGATATACAGAGAATACCATGTACAAAACTCCTTGGGGAGGTCACTTAAAGTACTTATGAAATACCATTTCGGGATGGTGAAGAGGGAAGGGGAAGAAACATCGAGAAAATACTTACATATATGTTGGCACAACGCAATGGAAAGTTATATTCACGTTAATAATTCATGAGTGCTAATTACGAACCAAGGAGATTTATAAGTATTATTAAGTCCCCAAAATGAACTTCTTAATAAAGAAGTTAGCTTTCCTAATGTAAATTTTTAGGACCACAGTTAGGCACTGTTTAGAGCCGCAATATGTATTGAAACATTGCAAAACTAAAATTCGGGTTTGTTCGACTTCGCTTTATTATGTACTAGTAAGGCCCGTATGGCGGGCGTTGCGTTGCGTTGAAGTATCCTTAAAAAGGTAACCCACCCAAAAATAATATTAGTGAAAGAGTATTTAAAGTTAGGTTATTGCCAGCAACTATAAGGCAGATAGTATAATCTCAAGAATATCTGACAGATCCACAGTATTATTCATGCTATAGTCTTTTTTTTGGGAATGCATTCTTATGGACTCTTAGTTGAATCACTCAATAATCAAAAAATATTATTACATTCTGAAAGAAAAGAAATTGGTGTTCGTAGGACCACACGTTGGAAGTGAAAACTTCTATGGCCACTGGATATTTCCAAATCAATCTTAATATTACAGGAGGATAAACGTACGCTTCCGAACAATGCGGCAGACTGCAAACCGCAGACTGCCGACTGCAAAAATTAATGTCAGGCGAGACTACTGGTTTGTATGTTTTTATATGGATGGAATCCGGAACACAGCGCCACTGTCGCCTGCAGTCGCGACACGTCTCGACCGCAGACCGCATCACTAGTCGAGAACCAGTAGTGTCGCCGGCGCACACTTTAATTAAAATCCAAATCTAGCAGAACTTAATTAAGATTTGTAGTATTTGACTTATTCTGAGTTTCAATTACTGAGGATTAACAAGTAAATAAAAAAATATGAACTAGTTGTCGCCCGCGACTTCGTCTGCGTGGACTATAGTTTATAGCTATACTACAGAAGCCGTGTAAGGAGTAAAAGGAGTAAAAAGAAGTATTGCGTGGCAAATAGGGGCATGACATGACAACTGTATTCTAAGGAGTATTAACGATAAATAAAAATGAGATGGATACATGCGGATGCATTTTTAAAACTCAAAGCTTCTAAATGTTTCTATATCACCCATTCAGTTTAGGACCAGGAAATTCAAAAATTTCGGCCCATTTCCATACATTTTGTTTTAACAATCAAGTAAAGTTCTTTTTTGCTTTCAAAAGTTTTTCTTTAAGCATAATTATGAGAAGAACTATGTGTATGTGTAGGTGTGTTTGTGCGTACGTCCGTAGTAATTTTTTCTTGCACGATATTGGGCGAAACAAAAAAGATATCGTTTTCGTTGAGGTGCCGATCGAAGCGTATTAACTAAAGCATGATCTAAAATAATTTTCATAAAATTCGGTTGAGCCGTTTTTTTGTTTAAACGACGTACGTGATTTTTGTACCCGCACGATACCGCGCAAAACCAAAAATGATATCGGTTTCGTTGGGATGCCGATCAAAGCACATTAACGAAGACGTGCTTTGGAAAAAATTTCATAACATTCAGTCAAGCCCTTTTTTGAAAAGACTTCGGCCAAGAGCCACAAGCATCATCTAATATACTCGATGGAATGAAACCGGTTCTAAATGAAATTAACTTTTCTGAATTCAGCTTCCGATAGCTTCCCCATAAAACATCACTTGTCAACAAAATCCGAGCATTCTTTAAAACCCGTGCAAAAATTACGTTACCCTTTTCCAACATCACTATTTTTTTCAATCCTTAGATCACCACTTTTTGGACGGGGAACTGTTTTCCACGTCCTACATTTACTGAAAAACAAATTGGCCTTTTCAGTCAAGTCTGACGAGTCTTTTATCGTTATTTGAACCTATTATCGTTATTTGAACTAGCTTCTCCTCTCAGTTAAAATTTTGGGTTTTTCTAACTACAATTTCAACTTTCACTACTTTTTTCTCCAAAAATTACGTAGTTAAACTATGATTTTTTTTCCAAAATTAGAAAGCTTGGAATATTTCCTATGAATAATGTCCGGACAATTTTTATACTACGCATTTAAAAGTTCTTGTTTTTTAATTTTTTGTTTCTCCCAACATCTTTGTCGTTTCGCTGACATTTTGAATTTTTTCGATTTTTTTTAAATTCCACACAATCCTTATTAAATAACAGTCTTCAACAAACTAATTGGCAATTTCGCAGGAGACCGCGAGATTTGTGTTTTTTAAAGAAATTGTGATATGCTTGAAAATTGAAATTTTTTAATTTATTCGTGGGAAAATTTTATAGAGGAAACATTTTTGATTTTACATTCGGCACGGCCCACCAGGAAACTCCCGGTAGCTTGGTAGGCCAGTCCAGCTCTGCACCCATTAAATGATTTTTAATCATCTTTGAAGCTCCTTCATGTAGTCTGTTTCTATTAGTAAAGGCATTGCATCTTGTCTTTTCTTTTTCATATATAAAAACAATAAGATATCGTCGTCCGCTTCCTGTTCCTCTTCCAACAGAAGGTGCAAAATTGAATTCGTTGAATTAAACACATTCGACATCTTGTCTTTGTTATCCCTTTGCAGTGACTGCAAGCCTTTTGTCGCCGCGTTCAACATTGGTCCGACCGCAAGCGGCAGCTGCACTGTTTGGAATCGTACCTTAAGGGTAAATAAATTTTGTTTATGAATATTCCATTAAAGTTTATTTTATTGTTACTTGATGTTGCAATGAAATAGTAAAAACAACAAGTTAATAATAGTGCGTTTTCCAGTGGCTGGGATAAATATGCTCGTAAATTGACATTGGAATCCCTCATTCGGCCGTCCTGGATTACACCCCTGGGTGGTCCTTGTAATAATTGTCCTCATGCTTGTTGATACTTTGAGTGATGAATCTTCTTTAGGATAGTTAAACTTTTTAAGGTAACGTTTGAGAGTATGTATTTAAAAAAAAATATGAGTGTGCCTAAGACCACACTTTAGAAGTTAAACTTTTTTACCCAACAACTGAAGCAATTATTAAAATATTAATCAGATAGCAATATGCAATTGATATGGAAGGTCTGTCGGATATATAGTATGCTTTCTGAAAAGTCAGACCAACGACCGACAGATGCACGAAGTATAGTGACGAGCCTACCGAGGGACTTGATACAAGTACAATTTGAAAATATCAATATTTATGAATTCCTATTAACATTCAAAATTAAAAACGAAGCAAAGGTTTTATGATAACTGAAATATTTTCGATTGAAACTGGTCTGAAAATCGCGTAAAAAACTGCATCAAATGAGATTCCATACGTCGTGGTACTTTTGTCAATATTGGGTCTGTTTAGACGCTTCGCTTCCAGGAACGCTTCTCACGTACTTTGTGGCTGAAGGGAGAAGTAGGGTGATACCTCTCATCATCACCACTTTCCCCTTCATCCACAAAGTTCGGACACGCCGGTCAAAAATGTACGGAACCGAACATTCGGCCGAATTCGGTTAATTTTTGCGCAGTAAACAGCTTCATACTAGGTCAGCGAGGCGCCCTGCGAGTGGCTATCCCTGTTTAAAAACGCAGCGCGTACCCCGCCAGCACTTCACGCTAGCTCGGATTTAATGCGCCGCTCTTTCTTTTATAGCAATTTCTCGCGTGATAGAGCTATCGCCAAAAAATAAGGAACTAGAGCACGCATGTGGGGAACAGACACTTCCATACATATTAAGATTCTGTGCATGGATAAAACACAAGGGCGCCCCTTCGAAAATTGTTTACGGGCGACTACACTCCCCCATAGAGAATGCTGTAGTGAGAATGTTTGAATTGTGATTGAGGGCCTGGGCCAAGTTGCAATTCAAAAGTCAATTTGTATGAAAATCGCATTTTAGTTAACTCAAATTTCGAAGGTTTGCGTCTTTGGAAGGAAATATTTTGAATTGTAGGGAAATATTATCCAAGCATTCGTTTGACGGTTTGTTGGATTTGCATTTTGGCCCTAATGCGTGGAATATTGAACTCCTGGGCACGTTGGTTGAATGTATTTTCACTTATTGGAGAACAATATGGCGACTTCTTTTAATTTTCGGTGCACGATTGTCCTCATCGTGTAATATGATACATTGAAGGTTAATTTTGGTAGACGTTGCAGACGGAAGCCAAAATGAAAATATAAACAGCATAAATTTCGTATAAAATTTGCACCACTTTTGGAAACTCTTCAAATATCGGTTATTCCATGTCAAACCGAACGTTTTTCGGTAAAAATTATAATAATTATTAATGATTCCGATTTTTTTTAAATTTTGCAGGCGCATTCTACGCATGAAATAATGGAACCCATATTTCGGGAAAAAATCTCTGCCATTTCTCTGTGACTTTTGCCCGCCTTATAATGAGAGACTACTAAAGAAAGAATTGCAATACTCGGTTGTTTGGTATCGTATGGAGGTGTATGGCGGCAAATGGCACTGACAACCTTGAGTTCATCCGAGGAACAGTGGATCAATGGTTTAGCTTGATATTCTAAAAAGAAATGTGCAGCAGAGTGCGCAACTTCTAAGTATTACTGCTGGGTTTGCATTCTATCAGTATAATGGCCCTAAGCATACCTCAGACGTTGAACGCTATTGGCTGATATACAATTGTAAAACAGTTTTCCCCGTTCCTCCTCAATCCCTAACTTGAATGTTAATAGAATTTATGGGATACACCGGGCAGGAGCATTCGTAAGACAATATTACCTCGCAGAAAGACCTTGAAAATGTACTCAAGCAGGAATGGGCTAGAATTAATCCTAAGTATACTAAAAATTAGTAAATTCAATGCCGAACAGGCTTCTAGCAGTAATTACATCATAAGGAGGACCAACTATCTTAGTATTGAGTGTTATGGACGACATTTCTTAGTATTGAGTGTTATGGACGATTTTCATTGTGAGATAGAAATATGACCTTTCCGGAAATTTGAATTTTTCCCGTTTTTGTTATTGATTAATTTCATAATTTTTCGTTATTATTTTGAAGAAAATAAATGAAAAACTTAGTTATGTAAATTCTTATTTGGATTTGTTGAGAGCTAGATGAAAAAAACTACTTAATTCCTCTTACTCGTAAGGTGGACGATTTTCACTGTGAGCCACTGTATATAAAAATGAATGCCGTGCGTTAGTCCCGCAAAAACTCGAAAATGGCTCAACCGATTTCAATATTTTATTTTTTGTTTTGTTCGCCTCAATACAGGGGTGGTTTTAGAAAAAAACCATTTCAAAAAACCAAAAGGAACAGCTGCAAAACCAAAAAAATTTGTAATTTTGGCATTTTTCACCTCACATTAGTTTCAATAGCTTCATGGCCTACCTATATATTGTTTGACAGCTGCGTAAATGTGAAATTGTCATTAAATTAAATCGGTAATTTCTCAAAAACCTCAATTTAATGACAATTTCACATTTACCCAGCTGTCAAACAATATATGTGTAGGCCATGAAGCTATTAAAACTAATCTGCAGTGAAAAATCCCAAAATTACCAATTTTTTTGGTTTTTCAGTAGTTCCTTTGGGGTTTTCTTATTTTTTTTAAACCACCCCTTAATTGAGGCGAGCCATTTTCGAGTTTTTGTGAGACTAACGCACGGCAATTGATTTTTATACTTATATGTAGATAATTGAAAATTACACTTACAACATTATCTTATTAACATCTTTAAGGTGCAAGATCATATTCTCCATTATTCTCATCTGGATTACCTTTAAAATTTGTAGTATTTGCGAACATTGGGAAACCTGTAAAATATTAGCATCCATTGTTCTTTATATACTTCCACCGAAAATTGCGTAAAAGCTCTTAATTGGTGCGAAAATATATAAATAATATATAAATGTCGAGTTTTTGCATCATGCCTCAGATTGCGGTAGTAGATATACAAGGGGGTTCTATGACCCCCTCATATTTGCCTTTCCCGCTCCCCCTCAGATACCCTCACTTTGAGGTTTGTATGTATGCGTGTATAGCACACACACAGCCACACGCACACACACCCATACCCACACACACACCCATACCCACACACACACCCTCACACACAACCTGGCGGAGGAGCCACACACACACACCTTCTATGGAAAACACCCCCTCATATTTACCTCCCCAGCCCGATCTATGCATAACACACACACCACCTTGTATGGTATACCCCTTCATATTTACCTTCCCCCGCAGGCATACCCCTTCATATTTACCTTCCCCCACGCTGAACGAGCGCAAAGCTTCCCGCCCAAAGCTTTCTACCCCTTATATTTACCTACCCGCCCGATCTATACATAACACACGCACCACCTTGTATGGCATACCCCTTCATATTTACACCTTCACACACAGGGCATACCCCTTCATATTTACTCTCGCCCCACGCATACCCCTCTTCTGGTTTGTTTATACGGTTACCGTGGCGCCACACACACCCTCACACACGGCATCGCTGTTGTGCGCAAAGCTCCCCGCCCAAAGCCTTCTATATTTTAGATTTGAAATCCTATTGTTTATACGGTTGTCGAGGCGCTGAACGATCCCGCCCGATCGATCTATGCATCACACATCACACCGGATGAGTAGAGATGTACACCCCCTTGGCATACATTTTATTTATGTTTTATTTTCATTTCCCCACATGCGCGAAGAAACATCAACCAAATGAGTACAGATATGCACAGGCACACCCTTCACATTTGCCTTCACCGATCCCACATATACCAGCAGTATATTTCGCAACATCACCTTTTACACAAGGTTATCGTGTATCTCTTCTTCTCAACTTCTCGTTGATCGTGTGCATATTTACTCTATGCTGTAAGCTATGCTGTAGAAAATTTGGCTCTCAAAATATAAAATCGAAATCTACATTAGGCCACTGGGTGAAGTCACATTTTCTACGATATTCGAAGCTATCAGTCTCTTATACATTACCTTCATTCTGTATACCGTGAGAATATTTATCATTCTTTTGGCCAATATGAGTGTGTGTATGTGTGAATAGAAAAAGCAGAGAAGCAGATATCGACTTCTCGTTGAGTGCAGATATGATTGATTGATAAGAACTCTTTGCTATATTCTTACACGAGGGGTCCATGAAAATTTTATCTGGTTGCTGATCTGTGTGTGTGTGTTGGTTTAATGTTGATGTTTTTTCATCAGGATAACTTTTTTATAAAATAAAAACACCGAAATATTGTATTTATGGAAAATCTTTATTTTAAAAATTATTAACAGTAATTACAAAACAGCTTTTTAGATTGATTTTTCTAATGATAATGATCTTAAGATTGTCTTTGATATTTACTTTTCTTAGATTCTAAAATTTTATTTTTTTGTTAATGAGTTGGTTCTCACCAGCTCGTTGAGATTTAAAATTTTTTTCCCATAGGAAGTGAAGCTTCATATTTAGTCTGGGAATTTATTCATTGTTTTACAGTTTGACTCCTTAGGCGCCATTGATGATAACAATAGGAGGCATACTATGCAATTTTCCTGACTTCACTGGTAAGTGGTATGTATTCCACTATTCTATCATGCAGCAATAAACAGTAGGCTGTAGTGTTGGCTGGAACATTCGCAGATGTCTTGAACTCCACCCTTATATCCACAGGACCGGTTTTAATAGCCTCGTTTTGACGTGAACAATCAATTACTGAGATTGGTGCATTGCTCTTAAACTCATCCCATGAGAGGAGCGGCTGGAATTGACGTTGATAGTACGAAGGTTGAAATTTTATATACATATCATATAGACGTGCATATTTATCTATATCAAACTTCAGATTCAAATCGCTATACGGGTATGATTCAGAATTCAGGTGTACTTTAACATCTGTCAGCATGCAATGATCAAATTTGCTGGCATTTTTTGTTCTATCATTTTGCGATTTGTTTGTAGAGCAAAGATAATATAGCGAGGTTTTTTAAATCTGGGATGACGTTTTAACAGACCAAGTGTGATGAGTTGTTGCTGGTAACACCGGATACTCATATAAATCCCAACTTCTGAATGGCATTCGTATTTCACGCCCACTCTCAATGATTTTAAATATAGTCAATTTCTCATGGTCGGCAACATTAACATGTGGAACGTGCCATTGAAGTTTAAATATTTCAATTTTTACAGCATCTGTTGGTGATACGATTGCATCTTCATCTGCCCTGCTTCGTATTAATACGAGTTCATGCTTAGCATTCGCAATAATTTTCTTATAGTCTTCAGCAAACCCCAACAATGATTTCAGCGGTACACAGAAATTGAAAAATCCTTCGGTTGGTGTAATCGACTTATCAGGTAACCAGCTGGCGTTGAGTAACATTTTACTCTCATTTTCACTCAATGATATATAATTTTTTAGTGTTGTAGCAATTCCAAGATTTCGAGTTCTATCAATTTCTACGCCATTGAGCTCATATCGAATTTCCTCAAAGAGGAACGATACAGCATTATTTACCAGCTCTGCAGTGTCTGATAGGGCATTTTCGAGAATTCACCATGGTAGCTACCGGTCGAACCAGAAGTTAATCCACCATCCATCCACCACCCTGTAGTGAGACTCTGAGGCTCTGGTTACCTTATCGGTGAATATTTCAACATGGTGAGTGGTAACTTATGGTAAGTAATGAACTCTCGAACATGGTAGATTAATTTCTGGTTCGACCGGTAGCTACCATGGTGAATTCTCGAAAATGCCCATATTGATTCATCTGATTTAATTAGTTTTCCTTCTATGTACATAAAACTTTCGGCTGGTAAGACATATAGGTCTTGATGTTGCACAGAAATACGGATTTCATCGCTGTTTTTGAATGATGTTAAGAATGGTGAATAGATGTGGTAGTCAATTTTTGATATGCTATTATCATAATTTACATCCCCAGTAATACTCAAGATGTTGCTCATTGCTTCAAATTTAGTTCTAATGATTTTAGAAATTTTATATTATCGGCTGTCAGCTGACGTCTTGCACGCTTCAAGGTCACTGGATGACTAATGTTTCCGGTGAAGTTCGTTCTATATATATATATATATATATATATATATATATATATATATATATATATATATATATATATATATATATATATATATATATATATATATATATATATATATATATATATATATATATATATATATATATATATATATATATATATATATATATATATATATATATATATATATATATATATATATATATATATATATATATATATATATATATATATATATATATATATATATATATATATATATATATATATATATATATATATATATATATATATATATATATATATATATATATATATATATCCTTATTGTTGTAAATTAGCATTCTGCGGCTTCAAGTGCAATCTGATAGTTATCGTTTCACCTCGAAAATTTATTAAATCTCCGTCCTGATCAACGACCTTCAGTGTGAGAGAACTTATCCGTTTGACGTTCACAGGTAAATAGATCACATTCGAGGGAACCTCTACTATTTTATAACCAGGTCGCACGATTGGAGCAAATTCATGGAGCATATGCACATGTTTATTGTTAATGTATGAGCCTGATATGATGTTACATTCTACCCGAATAGTATTAACTTTAATTATATTAACAGGTAAATCTGATGTATGTAGCATATTTGCACCCAATACACGTTTTCCAAATCCCAACAGTGGAGCGATAGATCGCTCTTTTTCAAAATGTAAAACTTCGTAGGCCTTTATTTCACTCTTCAAGGTATTATTGTTTGCTCTTAATAAGACTGATGCCTTGCTGTTGCTTTTATTTAAACTTTGCTGCACCAATGTTGCTATATCATCAATGTTTAAATTTCGCGTGAATTCAACGTAATTTTTTCTAAATGTGCCGGTACGCAGCCCCACAACCCCAGCGCTCAGTGGCCAATAAAAAAGAATATATGCAACAATAATTCCAGTTTATTAACTCTTTTAAACTTGTATACAATTACTTCAATAATAAAACTTTAAATATAATTCAACTTCAAATAAATTAATTCAGATTGTGAACAACTTCATGAAAGAATTCAATTTTAATTCAAAAAATGACTTTAATAAAAGGAAACAATTCCACTTAAGACTAAAGTCAAAATTCACTCCAAAGAAAAGGAAATACAAGGCTATATTCAAAGAAAAGAAGTTATAATATCAATTATGATGGTCAATCACCACACCACCATAAGAAAAACAATAAAATAGTTTTCAATATAAAACCAATTAATTTGTACTCACCTGGTCAAAATAGCAGATAAAAAGTAGGATGGGAAGTTTAAGGGATTTGTTAAAATAAATACCTTGTTATTACAAGGTTGGAAATACTACCTTGTATCAATACTCTACAAGATAGATCTCAATGTTATGAAATAGTGATATTTTTATCAAACGCT
This sequence comes from Thereva nobilitata, assembly GCA_963855945.1. Lineage (NCBI taxonomy): Eukaryota > Metazoa > Arthropoda > Insecta > Diptera > Therevidae > Thereva > Thereva nobilitata. The sequence continues at coordinate 142,980,547 of OY979694.1, forward strand.
ACAAATATACTAACTTCAAATATTCACCCATATTGTATCTTGTATCACAAGCTACAAGACAGAATTAAGGCTACTGTCAAATAGCTATCACTTGTATCATAACTCTACAAGTTTAACTATTTAAAATTAGTAATTTAATGAAACCTTGCATCAATCGCTACAAGGTTCAATTAGGGTTAGTAGATGTAGTTAAAACTTGTATCAAAAACTCTACAAGTTCAACTACCTGGTTAAATAGTTTGTTAAACCCTTGTATCAAGACGCTACCAGGGATAGTAATTAGTAAAGGTCGTTATACTTGTATCAAAGGCTACAAGTATAACGAACCAACTTGGGAGATATAATGGGAAGGAAAATGTGGACGGATATACCTGCTGCTGCGACGGCTACACCCAGAGAGAGCGAAAATTTCAGCAAGCAACATTTTTGTTCGCTTGCGATCTTGGATAACGGTGTAAATCGGTTTGGTTGATAACAACCGAAGTGGGGGAACGTCATTTGTATGTGTGAATGTGATTGCGTTTATGATTTGTTAGTGTGACCATCTTCAATTTTCAATTGAGTGATTTTTTGAGTAAAAAAAAAACTTTTTCTTTCTAAGTGAATTTTGAACTTATGTAACTTAAAGCTAATTTAATGATTTATTTTAACCAGCATACTGTTATTAGAGTTGATTATGTTGAGGTAATCATCATTTATCAACCATGGCCATGCAGGGAAACTTCAGGTTGCTTAGTTGTTTTTTGGTTGTCTGTTCATGTTATTGACTCTTTGTCCATCTTGATGACCTTTCTCCATGTATCTTTTGTCCTGTCGTCCTAAATCTTGAACCTGTTAAGGCTGTAATAAAAATGGTAGTTAAAATGCCCTTCTGTGGCATGGTAATCGACCAATTTCCAAACATACTCCCCCCTTTGAAACACGGCGGACGAGTTTCAAAAAATAAATAAACGTACGCATTCAGTGATGATTTAATTAATATAAATGACTTCGCAAAAGAGAAAAGAGAAAACAATTGAGTGTCGCTGGTGAAAGCCCACTTCTTTTATCACTTACACAATGGACACAGGGTGAATATATTTTGGGTTAACTGCCTAAACAACAAAGGAGAAGCAAACAACAGAAGTGGAGAGAAAAAAAAACGTCATGACGCCAAATAAACTCATAAGTTAAGGTGATAGGGGTATTTAGAATGAAAACAAACAGTTTATTAAGATTGTATCACTTTAATGAGTCCTTCGTCAATTAATTTAATTTTAATTGTATATCCGCTACTAAAACGAATCCGCCATTTGCGCCTCTTTGCACGCTGCAAGGCCTGCATCGAAATTTTGACGGTTTCCACCTGATCTGTTTCCTCATCCACTAAGGTGCAAAACAAGTTGTCGGTTGTAGCATCTGGGGGAACGATCTGGGTTGACCTTATCAGCCGAATGGTTGGTGGAGAGGTAATCCTGAGCTCGCTCATCGCACTTGTGATATACTCAACCCTTTCGACCTCATCATCACCTATTGTTAGGTCGATGATTTCTGGACTCTCACCTTGGTGATCTTCTTCACTTGAGTTGGTTGCCATTAAATTGCTTTCGGATCTGCAGTTTATTCGAGACTAAACTCCTTCATTAGAACTGAAGCAATTTATGTCCATATAACGGGATTTCATGCATTTTTCAACTGGCAAGAGGGTTAATCCAGTAATTCGCAGAGATGATCTGTTATAAGGCAGGATTTCGTAATTTGTTTTGTTTATGGTTGGTAACAGCAACCTGAGGTTTAGTGATTGTAAGGGCGTTGATATTTGTGACGAAGGCAATCAGTCTTAGTGGATGATGTTGACAGAAATTCAAAATTGTTGAAGGAACGCTAATTAGCTGGGTCTTCACCCGGTACACCTTGTGAATAGGGTGCTTTATAGTGGTGGTTTGAGTTTTGATTGTTAAGACTCGCACCATTCCATCGCTTCCATAATAGACTTGAATAATTCTTCCCATCATCCATGATCGTGGAGTGCTCAGATGGTCCTTTACAACCACTAAATCTCCAACCTTGGGGTTTTCCTGCTTGTTTAACCACTTGGGTCGGTTTTGCAAGTGATTCAGGTATTCCTTGGACCATCTGTTCCAAAGGGGTTTTTGTAATGTTTGTACATACTTCCATCTGTCCACGGACGTAATCTTAGTCTCACCAGGGTCAGGCGAAGTTAACAATGCTCGCCCTATTAAAAAATTCCCAGGTGTCAAGCCTTGCAGATCATTTGGATCATCTGTGAGGGGTAAAAGGGGTCTTGAATTTAAACATGCTTCCACCTGTGTTAGTCCAGTTGAAAACTTTTCATACGTTAAATTTGAATTTTGTAGGACTCGTTTTAGGTGGTACTTAACACTTTTAACACCAGCCTCCCACAGACCTCCAAAATGTGGAGCTGAAGGTGGGTTAAAATGCCAATTATTGCCTTGGATTGTGAAGGTGTTTTCAACATCTTTAATACAATGTGCCAGGTGGGAGTCTAGTTCTGATTTGGCTTCGAGAAAATTTGAGCCGCAATCCGAGTAGATATCAGAACATAGACATCTACGGCTGATGAATCTTTGTAATGACGCCAAGAAGGCTGCCGTGGACATATCTGATACGGTTACCAGGTGGATTGCCTTTGTAGCCATGCATATAAATATACAAATGTGCCCTTTGTAGAACCTAACACCACGGTACTTTGACATTCTGATCTGAAATGGGCCTGCAAAATCAATTCCTACTTTAGAAAACGGGGCTGAAGCAACTACCCTTGATGCTGGGAGATCGCCCATTAATTGAGGCCGTGGCCTTGCAGATATTTTAAAGCAATGAATGCATTTATGTAAAATTTGCTTGATGGTTTGACGACCTTTAGGAATCCAATATTCAGTTCGGAGAGTGTTTAATACGAGCCCTGTCCCTCCATGAAGTGTTAGTTTGTGAGTATACTCGACAAGTAATTTAGTAAAATGATGTTTCGGAGGGAGGATTACCTGATGCTTTTGTGAGGTGGGAATTTTTTCATGGGTAAGCCTGCCTCCTACCTTGATTAGGTGATTCTCATCCAAATAGGGAGTTAGCGACAATAGTGAACTTTGAGCTGAGACTTGCGATCCTTGGCTTAGTAATTGGTATTCTCTAGAGAAGACTTGTTTTTGAATGGAGCGAATTAACTCAATTTTTGCATTTTGTAATTCTTGTACGGTTAATTTTGGTGAGTTAAATGGACAGGATGTTTTGAGCCTCTTGAGGAACCGTAAAACATATGCAAACACTCGGATAAGTTTAGTGTAGGAAGAAAATGATTATACTATATCGGAAGCTATGTATGAAAACAAGGAGCATGGTGAGTAATTTTTCCGCACCGCCGGTAAAGGGTTAACCGTTGGGTTTACATTTTTCGGCCAAGATGACTCGGTTTCTTGGACCCATTTTGGTCCGTGCCAACCATAACTTAAAGGCCTTTAATTCGTTTACGCTTAAACCACGGGAACCACAATCCGCAGGATTGTCCTTCGAACGAACAAAACGCCAAGGAACTGACGGAATTAATTCCTGAATTTGACTCACCCTGTTTGCCACGAAAGTTTTAAGTTTATGCGGAGAGCATTGAGTCCAACTGAGTACAATTGTTGAATCGGTCCAAGCAAATGTCTTTACGGAGGAATAATTCAGTTCCTTCCGAACCTTGTATAGTAATTTTGCTAGGAGGTGTGCACCAGATAGTTCGAAGCGAGGGAGCGTCATGGGTTTCACAGGAGCTACTCTTGTTTTGGCTGTTAATAAAGTGACCTTTGATAAACCCTGCCCATCAGTAGCTCTAACATAAACAGCCGCAGCATCGGCTAACTGTGAAGCATCAGAAAATCCGTGAAGTTGAATGGATGTAGTTGAACAAATTTGGAGCCATCTAGGTATTTGAATAGAGGGAATTTGAGAAAATTGATTTTGAAATTCTTGCCATTCCTTTTGAATGGATGCAGTGACTGGTTCATCCCATGAAGATCCAAGAAGCCACAAACTTTGCATCAGAAAGGTTCCTCAAGTTAGCCGTGCAAAGTGCTCGAAAAAGTTGGGGGATCCAACCAAAATTTGTCGTTTTTTTGTCGTAAATTTGTTGTGACATTCCCAATTTTGTCGTAATAAACAATAACGTAGAATTGCATGGCGCGGCTAACTTGATCTCAAGTTAGCAGTGCACTATAACTTAGACTGCATAAAAACTAAAGCTAATGCAACCAAAATTTGTCGTTTTTTTGTCGCTGAAAGACTATGTAATTATAAACAATAAATATAATTGTTATTAACAATTTTATAAATAAATAATTTTTGGAGTGGCTAATTTTAAATAAGTAATGCAACCAAAATTTGGCGCTTTTTTGTCGCTAAAAGACTATGTAATTATAAACAATAAATATAATTGTTATGTAATAAAGACTATGTAATTATAAACAATAAATATAATTGTTATGATACGCTAGATCATGTTAAAAAGCCCACTTTTAGGCGTTTTTCCAGAGTCAGCTTTTTATTTTAATTTTACTTGAAAATTAATAAAAAATTCTACCTGTTTCCATATTAAAAAATTAATTATTACTTGTACAAATTCAAATAACCACAAATTCAAATATATTTTCATTTATTTCATTCAAAAGCAAGTAAACAAACTCTTTCAAGCTATATTTATTGTTTATAATTACATAGTCTTTTAGCGACAAAAAAACGACAAATTTTGGTTGCATTACTTAATTAAAATTAGCCACTCCAAAAATTATTTATTTATAAAATTGTTAATAACAATTATATTGATTCGAAAGGCAAAAACTTACGTTGAGAGAATATGAGAGAACTGAGTGAGTGAGCTTTCAAAGCTTTCCATAAGTATAGATGATACATAATAAAGGTACAAACAGATTGGAGCGGCGACGGTGGAAGTGGCAGTCGACGGAATTTAGATTCCGCTTTAGCTAACAGATTGGAGCGGAGCGGACAAATTTAACGGAATTTAAAGGACGACGGAATTGAAATAAACGAATTTGAAATTTTTAATGTAAATATAATTTTATGAATTTATGCTGTATTTTTTTAATTATTTGTTTTGTAAAAACACATGATTGTTAATTGCAACTTTGCTCTTACCTGGAATTAAAAATTTAAGTTATTTTCAATATTTTCGTATATTATTTTTTTTCAATAATTTAGTAAAGAAAAATTTACTTGGAATTAAAAAATGGAAGAATTGTTTTAAAAATTGAGCTGCTATATAATATTTAGCCATTTACCGAAGATTACCCGAAATTTAAAAATGGTTCGAAATGGTTCATTACCTCTGGTAAATACCTGTTTAAAGCAGAGAAGGGGGAGAAACTCGCCAGGTTGTTTTTAAACCCTTTATTCTTTATGACTAGTATACTCAGAAAATAAAGAAATTGCCGATATATGAATGAAGAGTCAAGACGCTGGTCTCCAGGGTATTTCCGTGTCGTTGTTTAATGGTACAAGGGGCTGCTTTAAGATTAGAATAATTCTTTACCCTATATGAACCTTTGAATGGGCGTGTAACACTTTTTCACCGAGAAGGAATTTCTCTTGTTAAGAAGAGAAAGAAATGGGCATATGTGTTCAGGTTTTCATTCAAGGAAGTTTTGGATGACTATTATTTCTTTTCTTTTCTGTAAAACCAATTTTTATTAAGTAGTAGTAGACAACCTTAACACCACAACCACCTGGTGTATCATACTTTATCAAGCGGGTACAAAAAAATCGAAGGAGTTCCGCAGTATGTCTATAAACGCCCATAAGTGAGCGTTTCATAAAAGGGATAAATATACATATTCATAAATAAATGACGAATTCGCTAGAAATCATAACTGAAAACAACCTAAAGAAATAAAATATAGCTTGCCACAGTAGATCTAATTGAGAAAAATCAAGAAAAACAAATTATCAAACAAGCACTTTTATTTTAAGACATAGCACAGTACATAATCTATAAGACATATATTCCCCTTCTCTCTTCGATGGTCTTATAACTTTCACAGCCTGAAAGTACAAAAAATGTATACTACATCATTAGAAAGCAATAAAAAATACTTCTCACATTTCCTGGTTTCCGCCCAAAATATCTAGCATCACTATCTCCAGCTTGAATCCTCAGCATGTTTTATTTCAACTTTTATCTGACAAAAATCTTTAACTACAAAACTTTCCCAGAAATAAATATAATAACTTACTTTGGCTCCTGTTTTTCCTCAGCTATCACAACACAAGCTCTGGTTGCAGAATTTTATATTATTTAATCGCATGTTAAATTCCTCTAGGAAAAATACAAACATTTCAACATTTGGATCATTGTTTTTCACTAATAATTAAAGTTACAAGTTATTAGTATTTATTAGAAAATGAATAACATCACAGAACCTTCAAGTATCTCCAAAAGTTTAAATTAATCAAGTTCAATTTAATTCATCTTGAGTTTGCTAAATAAAGACAAGAATTTTTTTTTATTGTTTACTGTTTTGGTTTGATTTTATTATAAAAATTAGTTTTAAATACCTGCAACACAGTCTTTCTAATCCCCCATAATTTATAAATAACTCCTTTTTGCCATTATATAATAAATTGCATTAATTTATTTAAAATACTAAAAAAAATTCACGAATTAATTTGAAAATAACGGCCAAACAGCGACACAACCAAATTGTCAAATTGCACGCAGACAGCAGTTTAAAACAAAAAATGTGTACTAAATGTGTACTAAATCAGTTTTTAATGGTTGGGACCACTTAGCGGCGGCGCACAGTGGGCCAGAATGGTATTAAAAGCGCGCAAGTTATGTATAAACCCGACCCAACTAAATTTCAAGAAATTTTGGATAAATATTCCGTAAATTAATTCTTAATCTTGAAGCAAAGACAAAACAAAGATCTCACATTTCCTTCAATGCAAATGTGACATTTTTGCTTTGCAATACAAATTCATTCCTTGAAATTGTTATCGCAATATTGCACTTCATGGCGACCCTAATTCTAGGAAATTTGTCGCCTGACAAAATTACTTACATTACGAGGCGAAGATTAAGAATTAAAGTAAATGCTTAAGTTAGTCTTAAGATTCAGTTTAAACTAATAAGACCCTCATAAGAGCGGTTCAACCCCGAAGAGTAGTTTATTATAAAACAAATATTTTTTTCCTTAATAAATGTCTTTTTTTCTTTAAACTTAAAATAAAGATCTATTTTATTTAAAAAAAAAAGTTAGATAGGAATAAAATATAACTGGCGCAGTCGAACACGGATTTTTAAATCTCAGAAAAAACGCGACGGTAAAAGTAGTGAACGAAGTGGTACGAATTTTGTAAAGTGCGAAGAAACAAGCTGCGTCGCGATTAAAACGGCGGAAAAATTTGTGAAAAACAGAAAATAAGTAAATAATTAAAAGTGTTTTCGTTACTTTCAAGGCGAAAGAAAAATACCTATAGTTTCAATATTTTTTGTTAGAACCAGAAATTCAAAAATTAAACCCTATACAAAAAAAGTGTTGCAAATTTTATAAAACAAAAAAAATTTTATTATTAAAAGTGTTTTTCATTAGTTTAAAAGCGAAGAAAATACTTACAGTTTAAATTTTTTTGTTGTTGCTAAAATCAGTGGTTTTATTGAAAAGAAAAAGGGTTTCTTGTTTATGAGAAACAGTAGAAAAAATATTTTTGACGAAAATCGAAGAATGGAGCTAAACGAGCAGGCAAAGAATATCATTGAACAACAAGAGGCTCAAATCCAAGCTCTTCAGGCCAGGGTGGAGCAGCTAATGCAACCAACAATACCAGTAGTTCAGAACAACTTTATTTTAACACCGGAGCAGTTCCTCAATCATATTACCAAATTAAGGAGCTTCAATGGAAAAGACGAATATACTGTGCAGGAATTCATAAAAACTGTGGAGCGGACATTGTTACTTTGTCAGGACATACCAGGGCTAAGGAACTATGCCATCGCGACTATAATTAACGATAAAATACAAGGTGAAGCAAAAAGATGCATCCAGCGATTAAATACCAATGCCAGATGGGAAGACGTCGTAGCCGAACTAAAACAGCATTTCAAACCGAGACATGACTACGCTGAATTATTAAACCAATGTAGAACATTAAAAGTAAGTAGTTTAAGAGAGCTTTTCTGTTGTATTAAAGAAATAAATTATAAGCTGAATGAGTTGTACGATTTTGACGATAAAAAACCCCCTACTTATCATCCCAGTATTAATGATAAATATTTAATGGATATAATTAGTAGTAAAGTTCATGATTTCCTAAGAGATACCATTCCTGAGGATTGTACAATCATTCAAGCTTATAATAAATTTGACAAATTAAAATTATTAGATAATGAAGATGCAGTAGATTTTAGGAGTAGAAGGAATAAGTATAAAAACTCGTTCGTCCATAATAAAACTAATAACAAAAATTCTTATGAAAAAAATAACTATTACAACAATATTAAATCAGATAGAAATAACAGTGATAATAATAAAAACAATTTCAACAGAAATATTTCAAATTTTAATAGCAATTACAGAAATAATTATAATAGAAACGGTAATAATGTTTCTGGGCTACAGAGAAATGATTACAATAGTTTCAATAGGAATTACAATCCCAATTATTCAGTTCAGTATCGTAGGGAAAATCAAAACTCATATCAGCAACCTAGACAAAACTCTGGGCAAGTTAGAAACTATCCCATTCAGGAACCTATGGAAATTAGTAGTTTAAATCAGTGTCAGGATGTAAATTTTCAGGGTCAGGATGTAAATTTTCATTACCAGCCTCAGAACTCAGAGTCCCCATAATAATAATTACACTAGGCAACCAAAAAACAAATGTCTTATTGATACCGGATCAGTCACTAGCGTCATCAGTCCAAATATACTTATCGATTTTTCTGAAGAAAAGTTAGAAAACCCTCTTTTTTATTCGACCATTAATGGAATAAATAAAGTTAGAAACCAAATTACAACTCCAATGCCTAAAGAATTCAAATTTTTTGGTACTTTAACGGCCTTAACGGTAGAAAATATGATGCAATCATGGGTCAGAATTTCTTAGTACCTTTTAAGGCTATAATCGATTTAGGAAGTAAAGACATAGAAATTAATAACAATAAGATTTCATTTGAAGGTAGTTGTTATCCCTTTAAAATTAGTGAAATATGCACACTAGATGGAATTAAAGACAATTTCTTAGATAAACTAAAATTAGACCACTTAAACACAGAAGAGGTAGACAAAATAACAGGATTACTTAAACAGTACGAAGATATATTCTTTAAAGATGGTGAGAAACTGACTTCAACATATGAAATCAAACATGAAATAATTACCACCACCGACAAGCCCATATATTCAAAAGTCTATAGGTATCCGCAGATACATGAAAAATAAATAGAGCGTCAAATGCAGGAAATGCTTGAACAAGGTATTATAACCGAGAGCAATTCCCCTTACAACAGTCCATTATGGATTGTTCCCAAAAAGGTAGACAATTCTGGTGAAAGAAAATGGAGAATCGTTATCGACTACAGAAAACTGAATGAAGTTACCGTAGACGATAAATTCCCCATTCCAAATATCGAAAGTATTTTGAACAAACTTGGCAGAGCCCAATACTTTACGACGATTGATCTTACCAAGGGCTTTCACCAAATTTTAATGAAAGAAACTGATAGAAAAAAAACTGCCTTTTCAACCCCATTCGGGCACTACGAATATCTGAGAATGCCATTTGGGTTGAAAAATGCCCCCTCAGCTTTTCAAAGGTTAATGAATTCGGTATTACGTGAATACATTAATAAACTATGTATCGTATATATGGACGACATTCTAATATTTAGCACTTCCTTAGAAGAACATTTAACAAATATAACAAAGATTTTTAAGAAATTAAAGCTAGCCGGACTTAAGATCCAGGTCGATAAATGCAATTTCCTGAAAAAGGAGACGGAATTTTTGGGTCATATACTGACATCGAAAGGAATTAAACCAAATCCCAGTAAAATAGAAGTAATTCAAAATTTAAATCTCCCAACTACGCCGAAGCAAATAAAGTCATTTCTAGGTATTAGGGGATATTATAGGAAGTTTGTGAAAGATTACGCAAAAATTGCAACCCCTATGGTTAAATATCTCAAGAAATCCGCAAAAATTAATACAAATGATCCCAGTTACATTACTGCATTTGAAAAGCTCAAAGAGATAATTACTAATCACCCAATTTTAAGATATCCGATTCAAGCTCATTACCGATGCTAGTAATTTAGCGATGGGCGCCGTTCTTACACAAGAAGGCCACCCAATCTGCTACGCCTCTAGAACCCTTAACGATCACGAGAAAAATTACTCAACTATCGAGAAAGAATCTTTAGCGATAGTTTGGGGTATAAAATATTTCCGACCGTACTCATTTGGTAAAGAGTTTGACCTTCTTGCAGATCACCAACCAATTAAATGGCTTCAATCCAAACATACAGGTAAAGATATTAATCCCCGTTTGCAAAGATGGCTCATACAATTAGGCGAATATGACATAAAAATTGAGCATATTAAAGGAAAAGAGAATAAAGTTGCCGACTTTCTTAGCCGTATTAATTCAGAAACGAATGAAATAAACCATATAGAGGAACATCTTAATGATGAAACTAATAACGATAATCTAAGCGTCACTCCACAGGTATCAATGGAAGTGCAGACCATTCATTCGCAAAGGGAAAATTTGAACGATCACATACCGATACTTGAAACGGTAGTGAACAGATTTAGATTACAAATTATACTAGTTGATATAAAACAAAAGGAATATGAACAGGTTTTCAACAATAGAAGAATATTTGTAGATAGGAACGACCTCGAGCAACAAACAGACATTTTCAGAAGATATATAAAAAAGGGAAAAATAAGTATATATTCAGAATTAGATGATCGAGAATACAATAAGTTGCAAAGAAAATTGATAGAAATGTATCCAAATAGATTAGTTGTCAAATTTATCAGATGTAGTTATTTTGCGAAAGACATAGATAATATAGAAACATTAAAGAAGCAAATAGCGATCTTCCACAAAAAGGAATCAGGACATTGCGGAATTGTAGCAACATACGAAGAACTCAAAAAATTAATCTATCACCCTAAGTTGAAAATAACAATTCACGAAATTCTTAACAACTGTGATATATGTACAGGAGCAAAATATGATAGAAACCCCATTAACAAAACATTCGAAATAACGGAAACTCCCAAAACAATAAACGAAATAGTACATATAGACATATACACAAATAGTAAACATAATTTTATAAATGTAGTAGACAGATTTTCAAAACATGCAATTAGCTTGCATTTAGAAGATAGAAACCACGTTACGATATTAGAGAAAATAAGGCAAATTATAGCTATAAAAGGAAAAATGAAAAAAATTATTTTTGATAACGAATTTGGTTCAAAACATATAAAAGGTTTCTGCGAAAACGAAGGTATAGAATATCACACAACTAAACCAAATAGCCACACAGGTAATGCTGATGTCGAAAGACTTAATGGTACACTAACCGAAAAAATTAGGGCACTAAATCTAGAAGAAAAACTACCTATAAGATTACAGATACTTAAAGCAGTAGAAAAGTATAATAATTCATATCATTCAACAATCAAAACAACACCCTTATCTGTTCAGAATAGAGAAATAAATTTTAATATAATATATGATAGGTTAATCAAATTAAAAGAAAATGTTATTCATAAAAGAAACAAATGTAGGGAAAATTATGAGGAACATAGGGAAACAGGTTTCATTAAAAATTACAAGTCACTTAGGCACAAAGAAGAACCCAAATTTAGAAAATACAATTTGACCAATATTCATGAAACAAATATTAAGCGACCCTTTAAATTTGCAGGTCAAAACAAACCCAGTCAAAATTGTACTGTTTTGGATACTTGTATTTCTAATGCCAACGATGAGCCTCCAAACCATGACAATTGAAAAAATCGCTTCCGAACACGGATATGCTGAAATAAAAATAGGTAATGCCGAAATTATAGATAAATTTGAGATAATCCTACACAGGATATACCCAACGAAATATTGGACTTGGTATGTAGTTTGGAATCAACGCTGAAAAATTTAAATTTAGAAGATCACAAGGAACTAATGCAAAGCAGAATCATTAGAATTAAAAATAAAATAAAAACACTGTTACCGTTTAGGCATAAAAGAGGACTCTTAAATCTAGGAGGAACAATAAATAAATGGCTCTTCGGGACCATGGACAATGATGACCGAGTTGACATCGAAAATCATCTTAATGCTACTGACCAAAATAACCACAACCTAATCAAAGGTCTAAATCAACAGATTAAAATAAATGAAAATTTCAACAAAACATTCATACAAATTAAGAATATCATCGAAGCAGACAGAACAAAGATTTTGAGCCGCTTTAAGAAACTCAATGACACAGAAACAAGAATACTCTCCGAGAATGTCTTTTTAGAGCAAATGTTTAAATTAAACTACATAGAAAACCAAGTCGAACATCTCCAGAACAATATTGCTTCTGCAAGATTAGGACTCTTACTTCCAAACATATTGACTGATGAAGAAATAAACGAATACAATATAGACTTTAACAAATTGTCTAATATCCGTCTAGCTGTTGCAAAACACATAGATGATTCAATAATTTTCGCTATTAAAATCCCAACCCATAGCTTCGTAACCAGTAAAAGCTTATTGATACCTATTGTAAATTCTCTAAAGAAGCAATAGTCCATGGAAATGGTACTTTAACATTGCAAAAATGCAGGACAAGATTTTTTTCTTGGGTTGTGTAGGGGGGGTCGGTGTTAGCTTAAATTTGAGTTTTCGAGTTCCCCACCCCCCCCCCCCATTTGGCCGCCATCTTGGAAAAGGTGTGCAAATGGTTTTTCCACTATATCTCCGTAACAGTACATCTTACAGAAAATTTATAAACAGACTTTTTGTTTAGAATTAAATTATCTACAATTTATTCTTTAAGCGTTTTGTCGTAAATTGAAGAATTAAGAAGTTATAAGCCTTAGAACACAAAAATTAGTCACAATATTTTCTTTTAAAGGCTATAACTTTTTTTCCTTCAATTTTAACAAAAGAAATAATAACAAGTTTTTTGTAGAGGGTTTCATAACGAATAATTTCCATTCATTCTTTTTTTAATTTTGTTCACTACGAAGGGTTCACAGCGCCCCGAAGGTATCAAAGTGACAGATTTTCTGAATAATTTTTTACGATTTTACCTCCTCCTCTCCCTAGAATTTCTCAAAAACAGGTAGCAAGTAATAATAATGTATGAATGACTTTCCGTTTGAAGAAATGCCGATGTTTGAGTAATGCAATAAAATTATTTATTACGGTTTTTTATTATTGTTATGGTATGTTTTACAAGGTACGAGATGGTTTAAAATGAAATTCTTTGAATAATAACATGTATTAGTTTCTCCAATTTTTGAAAATAATTTGTGTTAGGGCTGCAAAAAATAGTGCTTCATTCAGTTATGCTAATTATCTAGCAAAATACGGACGTATTCATTTTGTGGGAAAATTTTGAATTATTTTAGTGTAATTTCAAAATTGTAATTTCAGTTTGATCTTAGTAAAATTTTCAATTTTATAAAAGTGTACGTGTTATTCAGTTGTGCTATCTACCAAAATTGAAAATATTAATTAAATTAAAAAACCGTAATAAATAATTTTATTGCATTACTCAAACATCGGCATTTCTTAGAACGTAAAGTCATTCATTCATCACACAAATTATTTTCAAAAATTGGAGAAACTAATACATGTTATTATTCAAAGAATTTCATTTTAAACCATCTCGTACCTTGTAAAACATACCATAAAAATAATAAAAAACCGTAATAAATAATTTTATTGCATTACTCAAACATCGGCATTTCTTCAAACGGAAAGTCATTCATACATTATTATTACTTGCTACCTGTTTTTGAGAAATTCTAGGGAGAGGAGGAGGTAAAATCGTAAAAAATTATTCAGAAAATCTGTCACTTTGATACCTTCGGGGCACTGTGAACCCTTCGTAGTGAACAAAATTAAAAAAAGAATGAATGGAAATTATTCGTTATGAAACCCTCTACAAAAAACTTGTTATTATTTTTTTTGTTAAAATTGAAGGAAAAAAATTTATAGCCTTTAAAAGAAAATATTGTGACTAATTTTTGTGTTCTAAGGCTTATAACTTCTTAATTCTTCAATTTACGACAAAACGCTTAAAGAATAAATTGTAGATAATTTAATTCTAAACAAAAGTCTGTTTATAAATTTTCTGTAAGATGTACTGTTACGGAGATATAGTGGAAAAACCATTTGCACACCTTTTCCAAGATGGCGGCCAAATGGGGGGGTGGGGAACTCGAAAACTCAAAATTAAGCTAACACCGACCCCCCTACACAACCCAAGAAAAAAATCTTGTCCTGCATTTTTGCAATGTTAAAGTACCATTTCCATGGACTACTTGTAGATTCCGATATTGAATACATAATAAGACACAATGGACAAGTTTTAACTTATTCCGAAGGTAAATCATTAAAAGAATTAATAAAAAGTAAAAACTGCATTAATCTAAAAAATTGTAAATTTATCGATAAAGTGGAAGAAGAAATAGTAACAGTAGATGAAAATATAATAATTATTAATAATTTTAAACCAACTAATTTAAACAGTACTTGTGACGAAAGAATCATTTTACTTAAAGGAAGTTATTTTATAAATTTTAACAATTGCACAATTCAAATTAAGGATAGGGTATTTAGTAATAAGTTAAGAATATTTACAGAGAAGTTTGTGATACCAACAAACACCAATGTTACATATAACAATGACGAACTAATATTTGAAAAAATTTTGTTTGACAAACAAAGTAATCTTGAAAAAATAGAAGAAATAAAATATCATAAAATTGTAAACTATAGCTTAACTACAATAATAATTATTATTATATCAGGTTTATTCATAACATATTTGTACTGTAAACGAAGGCAGATAAACATTAAAATTACAAAAAGGATCCAGGAGAATCCTAGAACAAAGGTGGGAGGAGTTATGTATAAACCCGACCCAACTAAATTTCAAGAAATTTTGGATAAATATTCCGTAAATTAATTCTTAATCTTGAAGCAAAGACAAAACAAAGATCTCACATTTCCTTCAATGCAAATGTGACATTTTTGCTTTGTAATACAAATTCATTCCTTGAAATTGTTATCGCAATATTGCACTTCATGGCGACCCTAATTCTAGGAAATTTGTCGCCTCACAAAATTACTTACATTACGAGGCGAAGATTAAGAATTAAAGTAAATGCTTAAGTTAGTCTTAAGATTCAGTTTAAACTAATAAGACCCTCATAAGAGCGGTTCAACTCCGAAGAGTAGTTTATTATAAAACAAATATTTTTTTCCTTAATAAATGTCTTTTTTTCTTTAAACTTAAAATAAAGATCTATTTTATTTAAAAAAAAAGTTAGATAGGAATAAAATATAACTCGCATGAGATCTTGCACAAAGATAAATTTTGATTCCTTAAAATAAAAAATGTATCTTATAGTTTTTTGGGTCGCTGAATTCGAATTCACGGTCAAAAATGAGTTTTGTTATATTCCGATGTTTTGTAAGGTTATTTGGGTCACTAATTCCAAATTTAAGGTCAAAAATGATTTTTGACCATTCGAAGGTGGCGCCACCGTCGAAAAATATGTAAAATTGTTATGTTACAATGTTTTATAAGATTATATAGGTTTTTTGGGTCACTGATTCCGAATTCAAGGTCAAAAATGAGTTTCCACCATTTGTAGGTGGCGCCACCGTCAAAAATGTGTAAATCATTTACATTTTGATATATTTAGTCGGTTATTTTGTAATATTTTATATGAATATAAAGGTTTTTTGGGTCGCTGATTAGAAATTCAAGGTCAACATTTCACATTTTCTGCTTCATTCAATTTGTTAATTCTCGGAAATGTGCAAGTTGTTGCAGCTAAAATTTGCAAACCTAAAAGTACGATATTAAACTAAAATTTTGGCGGAAACCGCACAATCCCTCTCGATCCTTGGAAGTTATTCGATTTTCAAATTTACCATGTAAATCAAATGGGTCATTTCGTTCCACTTATATTTTCAGAACGAAATGAGGCCAATGCAACGTTTTAAATGAAAGTTCCGCGCCCTAATCATTGTTGCTACATGCCTAAAGATACTGAAATTAAACTGACACTAACGTTAGGTGGACTTTGAACTTTTTTCCATGCGCGCTTTTGGATACATTCTGGCCCACTGTGCGGCGGCAGAATTCGAAATTGCTCTAATTTCTCCGCGCCGCTAGGCGTCTCCTTGCCATTGTGTTAGCATATATGGTGGCCCGTGTATTTTAAACGTTTTCCCGTCGCCGTCGACTGCCACTTCCACCGTCGCCGCTCCAATCTGTTTGTACCTTAAGTCTGTTCCCGAACTCGAATGTGGGATCCCGCGGGTGCAAGAATTCACCCGAACTTGCCCAATTTGTGTTTCTTTACTTTCTCATGCAAGAAAAAGCGGGGAACTTTCCGTGCAGGAATTTGCCAGAGGTTTTCGGTCCTGTGACTTTTTGCAAGTTGTCAATTGACATTTTGTTGTATGTATTTGTATGTTAAAAAGCGGCATATACATACACACAAACGACATTTATGTTATCTTCTTGTTAATTTGCAAGAATTCGCCCAAAAAGCGTTTCTTTATTTTCTGGATTTTTGACAGAATTATCCCCACTATTCAAGTAACTTTTAGCCCAACAAGTTTTTGCAGGAAAAGTACGGGAACAGACCTAATGCTATTTTCATTTTTTCAATATGGAAAAAAGCTCCTGAAGCGTACTGAAAAGAGCTTTCTTTGTATAATTATAATATAGATAATTGTTAATAACACCTATATTTATTGTTTATAATTACATAGTCTTTCAGCGACAAAAAAACGACAAATTTTGGTTGCATTAGTTTTAGTTTTTATGCAGTCTAAGTCATAGTGCACTGCTAACTTGAGATCAAGTTAGCCCCGCCATGCAATTCTACGTTATTGTTTATAACGACAAAATTGGGAATGTCACAACAAATTTACGACAAAAAAACGACAAATTTTGGTTGGATCCCCCCTTTTTCGAGCACTTTGCACGGCTAACTTGAGGGACCTGCATCAGAATTTTTCCTTTAATCACGTATGGCGCTATCCACCCCAGCGGGTCAAATAACCCAGCGACACCAGACAAAATCTGCCGTTTTGTGCGCACGCCAGACTTTAATTCTGGATGTTGCAAGGTAAAATGATCCGCCGCTGGGTGCCAGATTAGACCTAACGCCTTCACCTTTTCATCATGTGCGAAAGTTAATGTTGATTTTAATTCTCTGTTCTCTTCAGGGATTATGGCAAGGATGTGAACATCGTTACTAGACCATTTTCGAAGGTTAAAGCCTCCTAAACGGAGTAATTGGGTTAATTCCTGATATAATGAGATTGCTTCGGTAAGAGAATGGGTACCCGTAATGGCATCATCAACATAAAAATCATTGGTGATTACTTGTGCCGCTATAGGAAATTGTTCTTGTTCATCCTTTGCTAGTTGATGAAGTGTTTTTATTGCTAAATATGGTGCAGAGGTTGTTCCAAAGGTTACTCGTGTCATTTGAAATTCTTTGATGGGTTCAAGAGGATTAGATCGCCATAGAAGACGATGGTACGGTTGATCTGAAGGGTGAAGATGTATCATTCTATACATCTTTTCGATATCCGCTGACATCGCGTATTTAAACCTCCGCCATCTGAGCAAAATTGAATATAGATCAGATTGTATGACCGGGCCAGGATGCATGCAGTCGTTCAACGAATTTCCGTTGGAGGATTTTGCTGAAGCATCAAATACTACTCGTACTTTCGATGTGGTACTGTCCTTGAAAACAGCGTGGTGTGGCATGTAATATGAAGGTAAAGATTTGTCGTGAACTACGGGTATCATGTGGCCTAAGTCCAAATATTCTTGGAGTATTTTTGTATACTCGGAATGCAAACTTAAATTTCTTGACAATTTTGACTCAAGAGAAGCTAATCGTTTTAACGCTGACGCTTTAGAGGCTCCAATGTCAGGAGAGTAGATAAGCTATGGGCGTCCGAGCGCAAAATCCCATAAGGTTTATACAGGGGGTCTAAATTCACATTTTCCGCCATCTTGGATTTTCTTTCCTGTGCCAATTGGTTTGTGACGTCACAAACAGTAGTGCAATGATGATGATGACGTCATCACGGTTGTTGTTGTATGACTGAATGGGTACGGGGTACGGGGTACGGGTATGGGTACTGAGTACGGTGTGGAGTACGTGTACTGAGTACGGGTGCGGGGTACGGGTACGGGTACGGGTACGGAGTACGGGTGTGCGGCCAGACGCCACATGATAAGACGTCACCTGTCGCGAGAATTTGATAATGCTGCAAGTGTTGCGAATTAAATTATGATGACGTCATCGGTTGTTGTAAGGCTGAAGGGGTACGGGGTAGGGGTACGGAGTAAATGGTTTTTGTCGGCCGGTTAGCCCGACACCACGTGATAAGACGTCACCTGCCGCGAGAATTTGTTAATGCTGCAAGCGTTGCGAAATTAAAAAGTCAAAGTTGTGCTGCTTGCGCTTTGCTGGGATTTGAACCTGGGGAATCGGTAGATTAAGAGACCTGTATCGCAGCCTCGAGGCTATCGAGGCTTCTGTGTGTTCTTATTCAATTTGTGTATACAAGCGCTGGGCAATCTAAAAATAGAATTTTTATTTTCCTTCGACCATGCTACCCGTTGCTCTGATAAAAATTTTACCTAGCAGAATGTCTTAACAAAACAAACAACAAGAACTCGGTCCAGCCTCAACATCTGTTTTCATTCTTTACGGCAAGAACAACAGCAAAAAACAAGTAAAAACAAAAAAATAACAACAAAACAACAGGCCTTCTTCGCAAATGTTGATTCTAATTTCGGCTGATCGCAGGTTTGAATGACTGATGATTAATTTGAGCTGCTGATAAGAACAGCGCTTGAATAATAATACCTTGGTGTCGGTGGTGCCTTTTGTTTTTGTTTGTATGATAAATTTATGCACAGGTCTTATGCAATTGCATGAAGATGAAAATAATTCTGATTCAGACCATAAAATAGATATAGAGTTATTAGATCGACAAATTATCAAGTTTCCAATAAATTCTTATCGCATAACAACAACAACAAAGACTCACAATTTCGTCAGACTTATGATGTAATTATTCTATGCGGAACTTGATAAATCCGAATGCCCGAATTTTAATTGCGGATTACGTTTTTAAAATAAGCAAAGACAATTTTGATCTGATGCAACCTTCAAATGGATTCCTTATCTGATATACATTAAACATATGTATGTAGGTGCAAATTCCAAAGTCTTCCATGTCGCGAAAGTTTATTGAGATAAACAAAGGGAAGTGTGCTCCATATATTGAAATTGATATGCAGCGAATTTAGTTGACCAGTTTCATAAAATAAACATAGCCAAAATTTTGATCAGGTGCAAGTCTTTTGAAACCGGCAAGGCCGTTCCTTATCTAATATATTAAACATAGGTGGCGTTATTTCATCATTTGTCGTTATTCTGATTTTTGTTTGGTTAACTGATATTGCACAACAACGTACGAGGAGTATGAGAGAACTTTTATGATGTTTCTATATTTGTCGGTTTTCCTTAAAATCACGTCTGTGGGCGTATGTGCCATTTGCAATTGTTTAATAATTGGTTGGGCCTTCTATGAGTAAACCCTCCGGATGCACCTGTGTAAACACAGTGATATAAAATTGAAACATGATTGAACTTGTCACGGGGTGGTGGGTTGGCAAATTTTTACTGTTACTTATGAGCTTATTATCAATTTTTATGTGAGGATCACAAAAACAATTGTAAAGAATACAAAGAGGGTTCAATTAGCGAGAAGGAAGAATATCATAAATAGTATTTTAAGAAAATAAAAGAATATTTGTAATGTTTTAAAAAATCTGTTTTATTTAAAAACCACTTATTATAATAAATTTTTCAAAGCACATCGACTTTTTGGAGTATTATAAGCTAATCCATTTTGTTGTTGTTGTTAGATTCAGGCATCCGTCCTCTTCTAGATCTTTATTAATGCTCTTCATCAAGTATGTTCACTGAGCTGTCTGATTTAATACTGGGCTGGTTGATTTTGTTTGTTTATTCAATAATCCCATGCTCTCGTAACTCCTCAATAATTGACACTATTTCATTAGTATGACTATCATTTCCGGCTTGTTGTGATCCTACCAATATGCGGAGCCGATCAACTAGTTCATTGAGGTCATCCCAATAGATGTAATCAATATTGTCGTTTAGAATTCGCATTATACCCTTACCGGTATGCGGAGTGCGAATCAACTTTTTTATTATCTTTTTATATTTATAGCTTTTTGTTCCTTTTACTTGCTGGTTTTCCTTAAAATCACGTTTGTGGGCGCATGTGTCGTTTAGGATTGTTCGATAATTGTCCAAGTCTTGCTTTGAGTAACCCTTGGGACGTTTCATAAAAATTAATGCAGCTAAGCCTTCAGTTATCTTATATTGCTTGCCGTTTATAAGAAATATTTCTTGGTCAACTTTTAATCTCGAATTACCAATATTCCATGCATTGTTATAATAGTACACTCCATAAGTTTTATCAAGTTCTGTACTGTCATTTTCAAGTAGTTCTTTATATTTGCTTAGTATTTGGTCTGGAGACTCTAATATCGGCGAATTATGTTCTCTCAATGTTGATGGATGTATAGGTGTGGCAAATTCATCATCATCAGCTTCTCCATCATCATCATCTCTCAATAGAGAATAATCCCTAAGAGGGGTGCTAGTTGGTTCCAGCTTTAAATATTTACGAGCAGGTGGTGTATATGTTTCATCATTCTGAGGTATTTCATCTTCTATCTCTTCTTCTTTTTTGCATCTGTTACTAACCGTTTAAGAGGTTTTGTGATTGGTTTAAAGGTTTCCTCCAGATATGTTGCTTGTTGAAGTCTTCCAGCTTTTAAAGCTTTATATTTCTTTCTAATTGAATTTTTGATTTTTACAATGTTCTCAAGCAATTGTATATCCTTTTCATTGCCCATTTTAGCCAAAGGTCCCTTTAACTGATTTATTAACGGTCTGTTCACTGAGCTGTTTGATTTGGTACTGAGCCGTTTGATTTCGCTACAAGTTCATTTATTCAATAATCTCATGCTCTCGTAACTGTTTAAGTATCCAAAATATTTCTTTTCTTTCTCTAGTTGGCGCTAAGCATCTCAATCGATCAACTAGCTCATTGGGGTCGTATAAGTTTGAATTTTCATCATCATCATCATAATCTTCATCTTGAATGTTTAATTGGGGGTGTTTATAGCGGAACTGACGAAAGTTTTCAGTATATTTATTTGAATCTTCAACCATCTTGACTCGTTTTCCTGTGAGTTCGTTAATTGATTCTAAATCCGAACTTTGCAAATTTTCATCATCATTTTCTTCAGAAGTATACGATTGTGACTCATCATCTTGGGTTTTACAAGGGTATTGACAAATTTTACCATAGTTTTCACTATTTTTATTTACATCTTCAACAAACTTTGCTCGTTTTGTAAATGGCTCTAAATCTGAGCTCTGATCTGTTCCAAGAAACGAATTTTTGTTATTATATAGTTCCGCATGATTCTTTTCATATTTATCCATCTGCACTCCCTTAGAGAAAATATTACTAGAACTGTTCTCGCTGTTACCATGTTCGGAAACTGTTTTTGGTGTTTGAATTTGTAAATATTCCCGACCTTTTCTTATTTTCAACATTTTATTTCTAATGTTTTCTGTGGGACTATGTCTATTATCATCCTCATACTCCATAGCATTATAGATATCTTCATCAGTATGAATTAGTGATCTATCATTATCTTCATATTCTCTAATTCTGGATGCGTGCGTTGATCCTTTTTTATGCCTAGCAAGACTCTCTCGACGAGTGAATGTCTTGTTACATTCCGTGCACTCAAACATAGTGATCACCAGTTACTGCACTATATCGAGCGAGGTAAGTATTTATATACTGGCGTCGGTGCACCGGTGTTGGTGTGGCGCCAGTGTTGGGGCACTGGTGTTGGTGCACCGGTGTTGGTGTGACGCCAGTGTTGGCGCACCGGTGTTGGTGTTTGGTGCACCAGTGGGTGCACCGGTGTTGGTGTGACGCCAGTGTTGGCGCACCGGTGTTGGTGTTTGGTGCACCGGTGGGTGCACCGGTGTTGGTGTGACGCCTGTGTTGGCGCACCGGTGTTGGTGTTTGGTGCACCGGTGGGTGCACCGGTGTTGGTGTGACGCCAGTGTTGGCGCACCGGTGTTGGTGTTTGGTGCACCGGTGGGTGCACCGGTGTTGGTGTGACGCCAGTGTTGGCGCACCGGTGTTGGTGTTTGGTGCACCGGTGGGTGCAACGGTGTTTGTATGACGCCAGTGTTGGCGCACCGGTGTTGGTGTTTGGTGCACCGGTGGGTGCACCGGTGGCGCACCGGTGTTGGTGTTTGGTGCACCGGTGGGTGCACCGGTGTTGGTGTGACGCCAGTGTTGGCGCACCGGTGTTGGTATTTGGTGCACCGGTGGGTGCACCGGTGTTGGTGTGACGCCAGTGTTGCCGAACCGGTGTTGGTGTTTGGTGCACCGGTGGGTGCACCGGTGTTGGTGTGACGCCAGTGTTGGCGCACCGGTGTTGGTGTTTGGTGCACCGGTGGGTTCACCGGTGTTGGTGTTACGCCAGTGTTGGCGCACCGGTGTTGGCGTTTGGTGCACCGGTGGGTGCAACGGTGTTGGTACCAACTAGCACCCCTCTTAGGGATTATTCTCTATTGAGAGATGGTGATGATGGAGAAGCTGATGATGATGAATTTGCCACACCTATACATCCATCAACATTGAGAGAACATAATTCGCCGATATTAGAGTCTCCAGACCAGATACTAAGCAAATATAAAGAACTATTTGAAAATGACAGTACAGAACTTGATAAAACTTATGGAGTGTACTATTATAACAATGCATGGAATATTGGTAATTCGAGATTAAAAGTTGACCAAGAAATATTTCTTATAAACGGCAAGCAATATAAGATAACTGAAGGCTTAGCTGCATTAATTTTTATGAAACGTCCCAAGGGTTACTCAAAGCAAGACTTGGACAATTATCGAACAATCCTAAACGACACATGCGCCCACAAACGTGATTTTAAGGAAAACCAGCAAGTAAAAGGAACAAAAAGCTATAAGTATAAAAAGATAATAAAAAATTTGATTCGCACTCCGCATACCGGTAAGGGTATAATGCGAATTCTAAACGATAATATTGATTACATCTATTGGGATGACCCCAATGAACTAGTTGATCGGCTCCGCATATTGGTAGGATGACAACAAGCCGGAAATGATAGTCATACTAATGAAATAGTGTCAATTATTGAGGAGTTACGAGAGCATGGGATTATTGAATAAACAAACAAAATCAACCAGCCCAGTATTAAATCAGACAGCTCAGTGAACATACTTGATGAAGAGCATTAATAAAGATCTAGAAGAGGACGGATGCCTGAATCTAACAACAACAACAAAATGGATTAGCTTATAATACTCCAAAAAGTCGATGTGCTTTGAAAAATTTATTATAATAAGTGGTTTTTAAATAAAACAGATTTTTTAAAACATTACAAATATTCTTTTATTTTCTTAAAATACTATTTATGATATTCTTCCTACTCGCTAATTGAACCCTCTTTGTATTCTTTACAATTGTTTTTGTGATCCTCACATAAAAATTGATAATAAGCTCATAAGTAACAGTAAAAATTTGCCAACCCACCACCCCGTGACAAGTTCAATCATGTTTCAATTTTATATCACTGTGTTTACACAGGTGCATCCGGAGGGTTTACTCATAGAAGGCCCAACCAATTATTAAACAATTGCAAATGGCACATACGCCCACAGACGTGATTTTAAGGAAAACCGACAAATATAGAAACATCATAAAAGTTCTCTCATACTCCTCGTACGTTGTTGTGCAATATCAGTTAACCAAACAAAAATCAGAATAACGACAAATGATGAAATAACGCCACCTATGTTTAATATATTAGATAAGGAACGGCCTTGCCGGTTTCAAAAGACTTGCACCTTATCAAAATTTTGGCTATGTTTATTTTATGAAACTGGTCAACTAAATTCGCTGCATATCAATTTCAATATATGGAGCACACTTCCCTTTGTTTATCTCAATAAACTTTCGCGACATGGAAGACTTTGGAATTTGCACCTACATACATATGTTTAATGTATATTAGATAAGGAATCCATTTGAAGGTTGCATCAGATCAAAATTTTCTTTGCTTATTTTAAAAACGTATTCCGCAATTAAAATTCGGGCATTCGGATTTATCAAGTTCCGCATAGAATAATTACATCATAAGTCTGACGAAATTGTGAGTCTTTGTTGTTGTTGTTATGCGATAAGAATTTATTGGAAACTTGATAATTTGTCGATCTAATAACTCTATATCTATTTTATGGTCTGAATCAGAATTATTTTCATCTTCATGCAATTGCATAAGACCTGTGCATAAATTTATCATACAAACAAAAACAAAAGGCACCACCGACACCAAGGTATTATTATTCAAGCGCTGTTCTTATCCCCTGATCCCGAGACAGTATCCTGTCGGAAGATCAGCAATGCCTCCAAACCGGTCGCATCTTTTGTTCTGACTGCACCGCTCAATACAGCTGAAAAGCTTTTGGACCCCACGTTCTGGCCTCCCGGTGCTTTCTCAAAGTGTTTTGTTCCTCGCACGACTTGTATTTTTTTCTCACCTTCTCACTTTTTAATCGCGGAAAGAAAAAGAGTAATTATTATAACGGACAAAAGAAAATTTTAACACCGTCCGAATTTTAATGCAGAAGAAAAAACCAAAAACTCAAAAAGAATTATCAACGGGAACAACACTACAAATCACAATAAAAAGAACCGAACTTTTATTCTATAAAAAAAGCTTTATTTGAATTTAGACGTATTTTAATAATGAACCTTCCGAGTTGGGGGCTCAATCCTAACTAACTATTACATTAATTTTAAGAGACCATCTTTACCTCTAATGTCTAAGTGAATCTTAGATGCTAAAAGTGCATATAAGCATTTTATTAAAACCTTGAGATCCATTCTCATTTAACGAAAATGTTTCTCACGGTTTTCAAGCAACTTAAGCTTATCAGAAAATGACGGTGTCATTTTCCGTCTGGGGAAAATTCTTAGTGCCTTTACCAGGCCATAGGTTTTGGTCGGGATGGTATTTCATACACATCCGGTGGATCTTTGTTGTTACAAATTGTCTTATCTATAACTTCTCCCCTCTTTAAGTCTGAAGTCTCCGACTTCAAATTTATTACATTAATCCTTTCTTTTTTATTTTTCCAAAGGATATATAAAATAATACATAATATAAACAATGTTAACAAAATAATGGTACTTACACTAGTTCCATATACCATTTTCTTATGAAACTTAATTTCAGATATCTCCTTTAGATTATCTATATTTTCAAAAATAATTTTGTTAAAATTTATTGGTTTTATTAAAGTTAAATTAATTTCTTTAGCTGGATAATAGTATTTATCTAGAAATGACACTTTTTTATTATAAAATATATTATTACTTACTTTTAACGAGCAATTATTAAAATTGATTAAATAGTTACCAGTTAATTTGAGCAATCTCTGATCGCAATTATGAACTATGGTTTCATTATAAGCATTCTTTATAAAAATGGTCTCTTCATCTACTTCTTCAATACTCGTAATATTGTTATATACTAAATTACATGAGCTTTTGAAAATACAGTGTTGACTCAATTTTAAGTCCTTAAATAAAGTGTCTTTTTCGTATTTGAAGGAATTATTGTTTATTTCGACTATTAATTCATCTGGATTGTTGATTTCTAAATATTCTGAGTTAGTAACAGATTTAATTAATTGTAATTCTGTCAAAATATAAGTTTTTGGTATTTTGATTGCAAAGATTAAAAATCGATTTTTATGTTCCATAACTCCAGCTTTTAAAAGTTTTAATTTATGAAAATCTACATGATATGTTTCTAACTCTTCAAGGGTTAATATGCTAGGATGTATAATATTGTTTTTTATTGCCATTATATTATCTAAGATTTGGTTTATTCTATTCTCAAAATATCTAAGTTTGGTTTCCTGGTCCAAAAACATAATTTTGTAACTTAATTGTTGTATATTATTATTGGTAACGTTAATTTCATTCATAACTTTATGTCTGTCATTCTCAATCAATGTCTTCAAGTCCGTCATGGTTTTGTTGTAATGTTCGTTTATTCTTATTTGTTGGTTTAAATTAGTAATAGCCTTATGGTTATTGTTTTCGACCGTCTGTAAATGTTGTGTTATCTCTTCTCTGTCTGTATCGTCCATGGTCCCGAATAACCAATTTGAAGTTCTGCCTATTATGTTTATTAATCCTCTTCTTTTTCGAATTGGAACTGGATTTCTAATTGTTTTAAGTTTACTTTTTATAATTCTTATCTCATTGTATAACGCTCTTCTATCTTCTAAATTTAAATAAGCTATATTGTTTTGCAGCTGTTGTAATATTCCTTCCATTTCTACTGGATCTATTATATGTAAAATTGTATCTGTGTTATTAGCTATTTCTACCTGTTGGATTCGTATTTTAACGTAACCAGTTTCCTCATTTATGCGATGAACCTGCAACCGCCCTTGCACTGTTGCAATCATCAGTATTAATATCGTTGTTACCTGAAAATTTTGTCTTTCGTTTAATATTGCATGGATGTACATTTCGTAACGGGTATTTTCTAAAATATGGTTCATTTTTGTGCCTAACTCTTTTATAATTCTTTATAAAACCGTCGTTTCTACTTTCTATATAATTTTCCCTGTTTTTATTTAATTTAGTAATATACTTACTCTTTTTCTTATTAATCTTTTCTACTAGTAAAGAAGTATCAGTTAATTTGCTTGCTTCTCTCGGAGTCATTTCTATGGTTGTATGATATCTATCGTTATAATTACCTATAGATCTCTGGATTTTTTGTTCTGTGGAAATATCTTCATCGATTGCTTGGATTTTCTCAATAAGTGTAGAATGCAATCTCTCTACGTCAGCATTTCCAGTATGGCTATTTGGTTTTGTCCAATGAACCTCTATTTCCTTTTCCTGTAAGTACCTCTTAATTTGTTCAGATTTGAACTCGTTGTCCATTATAATTTTTCTAGGTTTCCCAAATGTAGCTAAATATGCCTCCAATATCGCTATCTTCTTTACCCAGTTTCTATCGTTAATTAGATAGGCTACCGCAAATTTTGTTAATTTATCTATAACAGTGATAAACGTTTGTTTTGTATAATGAAAAGTATCTAGATGAATGATATCATTTCCTTTAGTTGGTGTTTCGGTTATAGCTAAGGTAGGTTTGATGGGATTTCGGTCATACTTAATCCCTTGACACTTTTCGCAATTATTGATAATTAATTGTATGTGTTCTTGAAGTTTTGGATAATAGATCTTATCCTTTAAGGTTTTGTAAGATTCATTAATGCCACTATGTAAAGATTCTCTAGTATGGTATAGAGAAATTTGTTTGTGACACTGCTGTTCATTTTCTAATTCCTGTGCCCTTTTTGTAGCTTTTATAAATTTTACTCTTCTATCTCCCGAAAAAAGTCTAATAATAATTTGTTGTATTTTATTATAGTCTCCGTCTTCTACATCCGAATAGATCCCTATATGTCCGGAATTTATAAATCGCTTTAATATATCTACGATTACCGCTTCCTCATTTTGGGGGTTAATTTGAATAATTCTCCTCCCATATTTTATCTCCATTTCTTGATTTGGATGATAAGTCAAAATTAATTGCGTTTTATATTTATTTACAATTTCTTCTTTAATACCGATATGGTCAAGTAGTTGTTCCTCAGAAGAATGAGCTGTTTCAGATTGGTCCATATTAGATTCACTACTATTTTGCTCATTAATTCGGGGACTGTTTTCGATCCTACTTAGGAAATCTGCAACCTTGTTGTCTTTTCCTTGAAGGTATTCTATATCAAAGTTATACTCCTGCAGCTTTAATATCCACCGTTGATTTCGCTGAGAAAATTCTTTTCCTTTATACTTGGCGTTCATATATTTTATAGGTGCATGATCCGTTATGATTTTAAATTTTTGCCCATATAAGTATGGTCTAAAATAAGTTACAGAATACACAATAGCGAGAAATTCTTTATCCGTTACGCTATAGTTTCTCTCATGATTATTTAGCGTTCGGGATACAAAGCATACTGGATGACCGTCTTGTGAAAGAACTGCTCCAATAGCGTAATCGCTAGCATCGGTAATGACTGTAAATTTTTTTTCATAATTCGGAAATTTCAAAATTGGATGAGATGATATTAGAAGTTTTAGTTTCTCAAAAGCAGCAATATATTGCGGATCATTAATATTTATTTTTATATCTTTTTTCAAGTATTTTATGAGTGGATGTGCCACTTTAGCATAATCCTTAACGAATTTTCTGTAAAATCCTGTCATACCTAAGAAACTTTTTAATTGTTTTTCCGTTTTGGGTAATTCTACTCTCGATATGTCGTTTACTTTATTGGGGTTGGGCTTCATTCCGTCCCTAGTCAATATGTGCCCTAGAAACTCCGTTTCATGCTTCATAAAGCTGCATTTGTCAGCTTGTATTTTCAAGTTATGTTCAACTAATCGTTGGAAGATTTTATTTAGAGAGTCAAGGTGCTCATCTAATGTTGTCGAGAAAATGAGGATATCGTCGAGATATACCACGCAAATTTTATTAATATATTCTCTTAGTATATTATTAATCAGCCGCTGAAAAGTGGCGGGGGCATTTTTTAATCCAAACGGCATTCTTACGAATTCGTACAGCCCGGATGGAGTTATGAAAGCCGTTTTTTCTACATCATTTTGAGCTATTAGTATTTGATGGTAACCCTTCGCGAGATCTAATGAACTAAAGTATTGCGCTTTCCCCAACTTGTCTAATATACTGTCTATATTGGGAAGTGGGTACTTATCATCTATCGTTATCTCATTCAACTTCCGATAGTCAACTACAATACGGTATTTTTGAACTCCGGAATTGTCTTTTTTCTTTGGGATAACGATTATTGGTGAACAATACCTACTATTACTTTTTCGAATTATTCCGTTTCTCTCCATTTCTTCCATCTGAGTCCTCACTTCGGCTTCATGCTGAGGTGGGTAACGGTATAATTTCGAATTTATCTGTTCACTAGTTGTTGTCCTAATTTCGTGTACTATACTTGTTGTATTAGTAAGTTTATCCCCTTCTTTGTATATTAATTTTTTATATTTGTCTAAAAGTTTCATTATTCCCGATTTTTCTTCTACGTTTAAATGGTTTAAATCTATGTTCCCTAAATCACCCTCTTCTAAAGCATGTACTTGATTTTCCACGATTTTGTTAAGAAATGGTATAATCGTGGTGTTATAAAGTATCAACTCTTTATCTTTTAAATCCATAAAAGCAATATATGGTTCAATAAAATCCATCCCTATCAAAAAATGAAAACTTTTATTTGTATCCATTTTTATCCATCGCATTCTGGCATTACGAGGTTGTTTGAACTCTTCCGGACACTTGGTTTTTACATATTCTGTATTTATTTGAACCTGTCTTTCTATAGTATTTAGGCGACATTCGCCTCCCTCTATTTTTCCATAAAACTCCTCTGATACTTTTTGGGAATTTAATATACTAACGGTGGACCCTGTATCCACAAAGGCAATAAATTTTTGATTTTCAATTGTTATAATAATATAAATTTTTCTTTTTTCCGAGGCTAGTTTATAAAAAACTCGTCTGTTACTAAATGATTTACTTCATTTTTATTACTAAGCGAATCGACTTCCATCGGTACGGTATTATTAATATTACTTCTATTAAAGGGATATTTATTAAATTGCCTACTACTAGCAGGATTAAAACGAGATTGCCCTGAGTAATTAAAATTATGTCGAGTCTGCCCATTATTGTGGCTAAAACCGTTTTGTCTTAATTGTCCCGAGTCGTTAACGTTATAATTATTATGTTGTCTAATTTGACCAAGATTTCTATTACTGTTACTTTTAAAATTATGATTTTGTCTTTGGATATTATGTTTTGGATGTCTTTCTTTAAAAACATTGCTACTATGTCGACACCATTTTAAATTAAATTGATCTTCACCGACATATTTATTAATGATAATTCTAATTTCTTCCAAAGTAAACTTATCTCTTATTTCTGCGGCCAATGAACCTGCCGTCAATTCTTTTATTTTTAAAATCAACATACTACTCAAATTATTAATAAGTTGGCTTTGGAATTCACTAAAAATAGCACATTCTGATATGTAATCTACAATCACTCTAATTTTGTCCATCAATTCTGTAATGGTACTTACTTTGAGTAAACTTATTTCCTGCATAATTTGACCTTGGTCCCTCGATGGTTTGTACTGCAACTTCAACTTTGTTTTGCATTCCGTCCAAGTTAGGGGTGGTGACGATTCCAGGTAATTTTTTGCTGGTCCTAATATTTTTTCGTTGTAGATGATGGTGTAAGCCTGATGAGCTTGACTTCCAAAGTCTGTCAAAGCTCGGTCCACTGATGCTATAAACGCTGGTAAGGTTCCAGGTCTTCCTTCAAATGTTTGAAGATGCTTTAGGTCCTTTTCAATCCGTCTCCTTGGAGTTAGTTGTTGTTGCTGCCGATTTATAATATCGGTTAAAGCTGCAATGCATTGCTCCATGATATTTGGCTCTTGTTGTGGTTGCTGTGGTTGGGCCATTCTATGTTGATCGATAATTTGGTTTCTCCTATTTCTTCTGTCCAGGGTTTAGCTGTCGTTTCTTCGCGATTCACTAAATTGTGGTTTAAATCACTTCGTCTCAAACTTTTTTTTCCTTTTGTTTTTGTTTTAAAACTTTCAGTTAAAACACTTTAATTAACGGTTATTTATTATTTTTCTTTTATCTCGTTCGAATCACTGGATCCTAATTCTTCTGAACAGGATCTAACCGACTGCGCCACTTGTATTTTTTTCTCACCTTCTCACTTTTTAATCGCGGAAAGAAAAAGAGTAATTATTATAACGGACAAAAGAAAATTTTAACACCGTCCGAATTTTAATGCAGAAGAAAAAACCAAAAACTCAAAAAGAATTATCAACGGGAACAACACTACAAATCACAATAAAAAGAACCGAACTTTTATTCTATAAAAAAAGCTTTATTTGAATTTAGACGTATTTTAATAATGAACCTTCCGAGTTGGGGGCTCAATCCTAACTAACTATTACATTAATTTTAAGAGACCATCTTTACCTCTAATGTCTAAGTGAATCTTAGATGCTAAAAGTGCATATAAGCATTTTATTAAAACCTTGAGATCCATTCTCATTTAACGAAAATGTTTCTCACGGTTTTCAAGCAACTTAAGCTTATCAGAAAATGACGGTGTCATTTTCCGTCTGGGGAAAATTCTTAGTGCCTTTACCAGGCCATAGGTTTTGGTCGGGATGGTATTTCATACACATCCGGTGGATCTTTGTTGTTACAAATTGTCTTATCTATAACTCACGCGTATTCGTCGTACTCCAGACACTCCACAATCTTCAAAAAACTTAGACGCTTTCCCTCTATTATCAAAACGTGAGGGGTATCAGATCCAAAACCCACGATGTGTTTCTGTCAACTTCGGCCAGTGATTTCGATATAATCGCTTTTACAGAAACATGGTTACACAGTGGAGTTCTTAATGCCGAACTTTTCGATACCTCCTTCCAAGTTTTTCGGAAGGACAGATATACTGACTCGGAGGCTCGTGGAGGTGGTGTACTACTTGCCTGTAGTAACCTTCTCAACTGTTGATTAATAACGCCTCCTAGTTTTTCCAATTCTTTGGACATTGAGCTCCTCGCTCTTAAAGTCTCCCTTGTCCATAAGAACCTATTTTTAATTTGCTGTTACATCCCACCAGGTATGTTCAGCACTATTGACGATAGAGGTCAAAACCTCTATGATATTCTAATATCTTGCATTAATCATATCCAGGATATGATGGACTCCAAAGACGAACTCCTACTTTTAGGAGATTTTAACTTACCCAATGTTCAATGGGTATCTTCCGATGAGGACGATAACTACCTACCTGAAAACAACCTTAATGATAGGGAATCCGACTTTCTGAATTCCTTATTCTCATGCGGTTTGAACCAAATGAGCGGTGTGAATAATATTTTAGGTAGGTGGTTAGATCTTATATTCTTTTCCGACTCAGACAACATGTATGTTGAGCCTAGCTCAATTGTCTTGTCGCCTGTTGATAATTATCACCCTCCTCTCCTACTCAGCTATTGTTTTGCCTTTAACTATAAGCTAATCCCGGAGGAGTCAACCTTTACTTTTAACTTTAAAAAGGCTAATCTTGAAGTACTGTCATCCAAGCTCACTTCGATCGATTTCAATAGCTTGCTTTCCTCTAATGAGTTGGATGACGACGTAACAAGATTTTAGTCCGTCCTGTATGAAACCTTCGCATCCTGTGTACCTATTGAGCCTCTTGAGTTGACCAGATCATCCCCGCCCTGGTACAATAATGAGTTGAGACACACCAAAAACCAGAAGAATAAACTCTGGAAAACCTACCTGAAGAGAAAAGACACTGCGAGCTTCTATGCTTTTCTCAATTGCTATGACCAATTCCATGCTCTGTCCGAGGCTCTCTATAAGGAGTACCTTAGCAACATGGAAGGTAAACTGTATGGGGATCCCAGAGCATTCTTTCAATTTATCAACTCTAAGAAAAAAGTTGATAATTATCCTAACACCATGCAATACGAGAACTCTGTTAGTTCTAATTCATCCGAGATTTGCGACAAGTTCGCATCGTTCTTCCTCAAATCTTTCTCGTCTCCTGTCTTCCAACCTCATGAAGACAATTTTCGACATATCAACGCAATACAAACGGCTCAAAATTTATCTCTGTCTATAACCAGGGAAGATATCTCGAAACATATAAATGATCTTCCACAAGATTTTTCGTCCGGCCCTGATGGTGTCCCTCCTGCTGTTCTAAAATCCTGTGCAGGGGCCCTACTGTCTCCTATCCTATGTTTATTTCAGAAATCCCTCAATACAGGGCGCTTCCCAACCTTATGGAAGAACTCTTTTATAATGCCTGTTCATAAAAAGGGTTGTAAGAACGAAATATCTAATTATAGACCGATTGCGAAGTTATCATGTATACCAAAACTTTTCGAATCCATTATTTATTCTGCTATTGCCCCTATCTGCAAGAGACTTATCTCAACTAACCAACATGGCTTTCTTGCAGCTCGTTCCACTACTACTAATTTACTAGAGTTCTCTTCTCACACTGTTCGAGGCTTTGTCACTGGCTGTCAAACTGACTGTGTTTATACAGACTTCAGTAAAGCTTTCGACATGCTCTCTCACTCTATTATAGTTCTAAAACTAAAAAAATTAGGCTTTCCGCATGCCCTGGTTATGTGGTTCCAGTCGTACTTAGCCGACAGAACCTACCAGGTTCTATTCCGCGGAGCCAAATCTAAAAACATCGAGGCGTCCTCTGGTGTCCCGCAAGGAAGTCATCTTGGTCCTCTTCTTTTTATTTTATCAATCGATGACATTGTTACCCTGCTGAGGCACTGTAAAATCCTTATTTATGCCGATGACATCAAACTGTACCGCCACATAAGGAGTATCGAGGATTGCAAACTTCTGCAAGCAGACCTAAACACCTTCTATTCTTGGTGTTCCAACAACAACCTGGTCCTTAACATTAGTAAATGTGAGGTCATGACTTTTTGTAGAAAACGTGGCGTTATAACTTACGACTATACTTTTCTCGATAACAAGATCTCCCGCACTAACTCTGTTATCGATCTTGGGGTTAGGTTAGAAAGTAAGTTGGATTTCTCCACCCACATCAATTATATCTCTTCCAAGGGCAATTCAGTCCTGGGATTTATAAAAAGATGGTCCAAGGAATTCAACAACCCCCTTATCACAAAGCACTTGTACATATCTTTAGTTAGGCCTTTACTTGAATACGCCTCCCAGGTATGGTCTCCTTACTACTCCTCCCATGTCGATAAAATCGAATCGGTTCAAAGGAAGTTCGTCCGTTTTGCACTCAGTCACCTCCCGTGGGATGACCCACTTATTCTTCCGCCTTATGTGAACAGACTTAAATTGCTCAACTTGAGCTCTCTCCATAAGCGTCGCGAGGTCGCTGACGTTATATTCGTTCATCGTTTGTTGAATGACAAAGTTGACTCAGGCTTCCTACGAACCCGTACGTCATTTAGAGTGAACAACTACAACCTGAGAGGTCCACCTCTCTTGTACATTAATTCCTCTAACACCAATTATGGGATGTACGAACCAGTTAACCGCATGCTTATAAATGTTAACAAAAATGCGAGTGTTTTTAGCATGCAAACTAGCGAAGATGTCCTTAAAAGGACTCTTTTTAATGTGGCGTGACTCCTTGTGTGTCCCACGTTTTCATTGTCTTTGCACGCTTCTCTGTTTGATGTTTTGTGCTCTTAAATGTTGCATTGTTTTTTGTTTTGTGTTTGCATGTCTTAGCCGAGCCACTGTGCAGTGGTAAATGTGGCCGCGTTTGTGTGCAGGGACCGGACCGGCTCGGTACAGGAGTGCCGGGGAGGGTTGAGAAGGAACCCGCATTTTCGGTTGCATGCTCGTTTTGCGTTGTTTTTTTCTTCTTATACCTTTTTTGGTGCTTTCGGCCGGATTCGGCCCCTGCACATAAGCGTGGCCCGTTTCTCAGCCCAGCTGAGAAGTGTACTTCTGAGCTAGAAGATTAACTCGATTAATCAGCAGCTCAAATTAATCATCAGTCATTCAAACCTGCGCTCAGCCGAAATTAGAATCAACATTTGCGAAGAAGGCCTGTTGTTTTGTTGTTATTTTTTTGTTTTTACTTGTTTTTTGCTGTTGTTCTTGCCGTAAAGAATGAAAACAGATGTTGAGGCTGGACCGAGTTCTTGTTGTTTGTTTTGTTAAGACATTCTGCTAGGTGAAATTTTTATCAGAGCAACGGGCAGCATGGTCGAAGGAAAATAAAAATTCTATTTTTAGATTGCCCAGCGCTTGTATACACAAATTGAATAAGAACACACAGAAGCCTCGATAGCCTCGAGGCTGCGATACAGGTCTCTTAATCTACCGATCCCCCAGGTTCAAATCCCAGCAAAGCCCAAGCAGCACAACTTTGACTTTTTAATTTCGCAACGCTTGCAGCATTAACAAATTCTCGCGGCAGGTGACGTCTTATCACGTGGTGTCGGGCTAACCGGCCGACAAAAACCATTTACTCCGTACCCCTACCCCGTACCCCTTCAGCCTTACAACAACCGATGACGTCATCATAATTTAATTCGCAACACTTGCAGCATTATCAAATTCTCGCGACAGGTGACGTCTTATCATGTGGCGTCTGGCCCCACACCCGTACTCCGTACCCGTACCCGTACCCCGCACCCGTACTCAGTACCCGTACTCCACACCGTACTCAGTACCCATATCCGTACCCCGTACCCCGTACCCATTCAGTCATACAACAACAACCGTGATGACGTCATCATCATCATTGCACTACTGTTTGTGACGTCACAAACCAATTGGCACAGGAAAGAAAATCCAAGATGGCGGAAAATGTGAATTTAGACCCCCTGTATAAACCTTATGGGATTTTGCGCTCGGACGCCCATAGCTTATCTACTCAGGAGCTTGGCCATTAATGAAAGGGATTTTTACTTGATATGCACCGGAAGGTAATCTACACACCGAGTTTGTATACAGGGTTTCGCACTCCTCTTCAGCCTTGCTATATCTCATCTGCACTGGTACTTCCTCAATTTCCCAGAAGGAACGCAGTCTTAAGTTGAGATCGTCTTCTTCCTTAGTATCATTCACTTGAATACTAAACGATTGTATGATCGACCTTTCTCCCTTTGCGTCTACTGGGCCAATCACTAACCAGCCAAAGATGGAATTCTGAGCAGCGGGAGTGCCAGCAGGGCCCTTGATTAACCCATCTAATATCAGGGTTGTATATACATCAGCACCTAATAGTAGGTCAATCTTTCCTGGCAGGTGGTAATGTGGGTCAGCGAGATTGAGATTGTCTAAATGATCCCAAGTTTCCTTCGGGAGGTGTGAAGGTGGCAATAAATTTATTATTGATGGGAAGACCAGTGCTGTGACGAACATTTAGGAGGAAGTCGGCGAATATATCGAGTGTACTTCGAACTCCATTAGCTTGTCTGCTGGTGTTTTCAACTCACATATACCGGAGACAGTGATTGAGGCTGTAGTGCTCCTTATGTTAAGCTGTTTAGCAGCAGTCTTTGTTATGAGTGATACTTGTGACCCTGGATCAATAAGCGCTCGTAGAATTATCTCACCGTTTTTTGTAGGGACTTTTACTATTGCCGTTGACAAAAGGGCCTTTTTCAAGGTTATTCGTTGCTTGGTGTTACCTAATAACTGTGTATTTAATAGCACGGTAGTCTCAATATTATTGTTTGTGTTCTGAACTTCCCCTGTATTAGTTTTTGATGCTAATTTCTGTGGTGTTCGAGCACCACGGTTCGTTTGTGAAGATGTACCTTGCGTGGAACCATTATGTAACGAGGTGTGATGTCTTTTATTTCATTTCCAACAATTGAATTTGCTTGTGCACAATGAAGTATAGTGCGAGCTAGACAGGCAATTGACACAGAGTTTATTTGATTTAAC
The DNA here is from genome assembly GCA_963855945.1 of Thereva nobilitata. Lineage (NCBI taxonomy): Eukaryota > Metazoa > Arthropoda > Insecta > Diptera > Therevidae > Thereva > Thereva nobilitata. The sequence goes on from OY979694.1 coordinate 143,017,621, forward strand.
AATCTGATATTTTTGTGGAAATGAAAGTTTCTGAAATTTGGTACACACCTTCAATTTATGGTTTTCCTTGCAGCAAACACAAATGTCTGATGTAGTCGAGGCAAAATGTGTGAAGATTTTAGTGTTTGAACCACTAGATGGACGTTGTGGAATGTTAGTCTTGTGGTCAGCTATAGCTTCTAGCACACGAAAGCGTTTTTCTAGAAATTGTCGAAGTCTGAGAAATGTAGGGAGTGAGGAAGCCCCATCAAGTTCGACCTCCCACATCCTGTGAGTTTCGGTAGGGAGTCTTTGGACAATCAAATATATGAGAAAACGTTCCCAATTTGAAGTGTTAACGCCCAAGGCATCTAACTCACACAAACACTCATTTGACTATTCTAACAAAGTTTTTATTGTATTAACCGATTCACTAGACACTGGCTTGAGATTAAACAACATCTTCAATTGAGCATTAACCAATACTCTATTGTTGTTGTATCTCTTTAATAACACATTCCACGCTGTTTCGTAGTTAGCATCAGTTACTTGAAATTTTCGTAACAGATGCTCTGCCTCTCCAGATAGTACCGACTTCAAGTAATGCAGTTTTTGCGCATCAGAAAGTGTAGGATTTTGATGAACTAAAGAGTTAAATAGGTCGTGAAAGGACCGCCAGGATTCATAAGATCCTGAGAAGGTGGGTAGTGAAATTTTTGGCAATCGCCATAGATGAGTTGTCGAGGCAGATGAATTTATTCGCGTTGATTCGTGCATTGAAGGACTTGGAGGAGGAACTTGTTCCTCAAATTGGCTGAGGGCAGCTTTTATTGTTCCCATAAACTCGAAGTATTTGTCTTCAAGATGGAAATACGTTTCGTTGACAAAGTATTTACATGTTGGCTTTTCAACTAGTTTTGCAAACTGTAACTCAATTTGCACATGGGTTTTTTCTATCTGTGCCCAAAGGGCGCGACATTGTGTAATTCGTTCCGAAATTAGTTCCTTTGTCCTTTTAACCAATGCTGTCTTTGTATACCCTTTCATAGCCTTGTTTAGCAAGTCTATATACACCCTTTGCAATTCTAACATATCAGTAAAACTTGTATTAGTAGCCATCTCAAATATCAACTTAAACCGCACAAATAAAATTCGAAAAATGACCAAATAAATTCAAAATATAAACACTTCAATATAAAAAAAGTAGTAAGTGATAGATTTTAGCTCTTTGTTTAATTGGAGTTCAGATACCTGAAATGTTAATAATAATTTTTAAGCACTATGCTGCTGTAACAATAATGTAGTTTTGGTGTATGACACCTTGAAAGTAGCTTAAATTAAGGTACTCTGCCTCGTCAAGATGATAAGGTGTAAGTACAAAACAAATTGTGGATTGTTAGAAAATGAGTCTTCAGCTCGATTAACGATAGGTTCGGTGTATGTAACCCTTGTGATTAAATTAAATGAGAAGTTCGGCTTCGAAATCTCAATAAGATTTGAGCAATATTAGTAGAATATAAGAAAATTTGATTACTAGCTCGTATAAATATAGTTTGGTGTGTAAAACCTCGCAATTGCATTGAAATGAGGTGCGTTGCCTTCAATAAAATAATGTACTTTGAGGAGTAGACTCAAGAAATTGTTTGGTATAAGAATCTTGCAATTGAATTGAAATGAGGGCGTTGCATTTAGAAAATAATATAATTTGAGTGCTAGGCTCAAGGAATTGCTCGGCATGAGAACCTTACAATGGATTTAAAGTGAGGGCCTTGCCTCTAAAAATAATATATTGTACGCTAGGCTCAAGAAATTGTTAGGTATAAGAACCTTACAATTGAATTGGAGTGAGGGCGTTGCCTCTGGAAAATAATATAAATTGAGTGCTAGGCTCAAGGAATTGTTCGGTATAAGAACCTTACAATTGTTTATGAATAGAACTTGAGCATAAGACCCAAAAAAAATAATAGCTAAGTGTGTAAAACCTTGCTATGTGTGAGGAACTCTGCCTATATGAGTAATAAGTGCTGGATCGTTGGATCAAGTAAGCACAATTCAAAAAAAATAATCTTTAGTGTTTAAGTACCTAAAGGAAGCACATCTTCACTTTCAAATATATGTTATTTGAATTATAAATATTGCAGCAAACTGACACTTTATAAACAAAACAAAGTTTTAAGTTGAACATTTATGGGCAGTAGGTCATATAAATGTTGTGAGAATGATATCTTGTACTGAGGGATTTTAATTTCACTTAAAGGTTCTGATTACCGACGAGAGGCACTATTATCAGAAAGTATGAATAAATTTGAACTCTGGAATGTTAAATAAAAATGTTAATTTGTGGAGATTGACCGCCTATGGTGAAGCTTAGCTATTCTTCCACAGGCGGTTAAATTGCTGCTTGGTAGTAGTATTCCTAACCTGACTGCGCACTAAAATTGGGAGCTTGATCCGGCTCGAAGGACCATCTTTAAATTTCGCGTGAATTCAACGTAATTTTTTCTAAATGTGCCGGTACGCAGCCCCACAACCCCAGCGCTCAGTGGCCAATAAAAAAGAATATATGCAACAATAATTCCAGTTTATTAACTCTTTTAAACTTGTATACAATTACTTCAATAATAAAACTTTAAATATAATTCAACTTCAAATAAATTAATTCAGATTGTGAACAACTTCATGAAAGAATTCAATTTTAATTCAAAAAATGACTTTAATAAAAGGAAACAATTCCACGTAAGACTAAAGTCAAAATTCACTCCTAAGAAATGGAAATACAAGGATATATTCAAAGAAGAGAAGTTATAATATCAATTATGATGGTCAATCACCACACCACCATAAGAAAAACAATAAAATAGTTTTCAATATAAAACCAATTAATTTGTACTCACCTAGTCAAAATAGCAGATAAAAAGTAGGATGGGAAGTTTAAGGGATTTGTTAAAATAAATACCTTGTTATTACAAGGTTGGAAATACTACTCTATTCAATACTCTACAAGATAGATCTCAATGTTATGAAATAGTGATATTTTTATCAAACGCTACAAATATACTAACTTCAAATATTCACCCATATTGTATCTTGTATCACAAGCTACAAGACAGAATTAAGGCTACTGTCAAATAGCTATCACTTGTATCATAACTCTACAAGTTTAACTATTTAAAATTAGTAATTTAATGAAACCTTGTATCAATCGCTACAAGGTTCAATTAGGGTTAGTAGATGTAGTTAAAACTTGTATCAAAAACTCTACAAGTTCAACTACCTGGTTAAATAGTTTGTTAAACCCTTGTATCAAGACGCTACCAGGGATAGTAATTAGTAAAGGTCGTTATACTTGTATCAAAGGCTACAAGTATAACGAACCAACTTGGGAGATATAATGGGAACGAAAATGTGGACGGATATACCTGCTGCTGCGACGGCTACACCCAGAGAGAGCGAAAATTTCAGCAAGCAACATTTTTGTTCCCTTGCGATCTTGGATAACGGTGTAAATCGGTTGATAACAACCGAAGTGGGGGAGCGTCATTTGTATGTGTGAATGTGATTGCGTTTATGATTTGTTAGTGTGACCATCTTCAATTTTCAATTGAGTGATTTTTTGAGTAAAAAAAAAAACTTTTTCTTTCCAAGTGAATTTTGAACTTATGTAACTTAAAGCTAATTTAATGATTTAATTTAACCAGCATACTGTTATTAGAGTTGATTATGTTGAGGTAATCATCATATATCAACCATGGCCATGCAGGGAAACTTCAGGTTGCTTAGTTGTTTTTTGGTTGTCTGTTCATGTTATTGACTCTTTGTCCATCTTGATGACCTTTCTCCATGTATCCTTTGTCCTGTCGTCCTAAATCTTGAACCTGTAATAAAGCTGTAATAAAAATGGTAGTTAAAATGCCCTACTGTGGCATGGTAATCGACCAATTTCCAAACATCAATCTCATATGATCCCACAGGTATTTCGATAGACGCATCCCCACATGCAATAAATTGTTGCTCTCATCAATATTAGGTATAGAATTGTACGTTTGAAAAATCCAAATCCAATGCTGGAAAGTATTCGGCGGCGAGAACCGATGTATTGACTGTAAGAGAGAGTGTTATCGACATGGCTACTTGAAATGAAATGCCTATGGTTATTTGCGAAACTCTTTATTTATATATGTTGAATAACATTATGTAAGAATTTTAAACATAAGTGACCGCAAATTACTGAATCGAAATTTTGATGAGGTGTATAGTTGTATGTAACTGCATCAGCCAAATAATTTGCAACTTCTCGCGGCGGCTGCAAGTTTCCAAAACTATCAAAGTAATTTATGACATTTCCATTCTTCTTGTACGCTACCCAATGCGTTCCAGGTCCAGATGACACATCTAGATTTATAATGCCACTCGCATTTTTCCATGGTTTTCTAGGTAACTGATCGCGCATAAATACTCCTCGAAAGTGGGCTATGTGCTGTGAATATTTACGTAGATCATTTTCATTGAGAGCTCTTTTGGGTAGCGACTGTAGTAGTTTTTTGGCTGAGGGTTGAGGAAAAGTCCCAGTCCTTTCCTATATGGCTTTAGAAATAATCCTTGTCCACGTTTTCCTAGTGCTATAGCTTCCATTGACTCATTATGGCGTTTCGCTTCTTGCAGTTCCTGCCGTGCGCTGCTTGCAGCGTTTACAGCTTTAGCTATGCCTGCAGCACCCCTCGATAGCGCTCCAATGGCTGAAAGACCAGCAAAAAGTGGAATGAGGAATGGTGAAACGCCTCCTACTTTAGGCACTGGTATCACTCTAGGTGTAGTGAATGCTTTTTTCTTTCCCTTGATAATATCATTTGCTGCACTTAGAGCAATTTTAGTAGCTTCCAACAGGTCTTTTGGCTTTTTCAGTTTTAAAATTTTTCGAGCATTACGTACAGCTACACGAAATGATGGTCGTAACGTATTCTTCTTCTTCTTCTTCGAGCAGTTGATTTCTGCCTTGATGCCCATTCCAACTTTGATTTTAGCTTTCATGGCGTTTGTTATTAATAGCGCGTTGGCTCGTTCTGCAAAGCTAGCGTCTCTAGATTTTACTCGCTGCCAAGCTTTCTCTTCTAAAATACGATCAGCTATATGACGGTCACTTAAGTCCTTATGATCACGATATGCAATATCATGTTGTTTGCAAGCAGCGTCGAGTGGGTTAATGCCGGGGTCTCCGCGGGCTAATCTTTTAGCTAACTTTGTTCCTGGACCGCAGTACTGATATCCTGGTAGATGAAGCTCAATTGGTAACTTATTTATAATAGAGTTTAATAGTCCTTTCCCTTTGATGGCTTTTCGCCGAATAAGGTGGTTCTTACTATGGTTACTCATTTTATAGGTTTACTGCAAGACTGATAAAAATCTACAAAAGTACCGGTATTTATAGGAAACGTGTTAGTATAGACAACATGAAGTTTGTCAAGCAACGTGCGTGTCTACCTGTTAGAAATTCTGATACTGAAATTACGAGTACATTGAAGAAGAAACATGGAGTGCTGCTACCAAACAGTATGCGAGGAATTATTGTTGGACCATCGAATTGCGGCAAGACAAATGTTACTGGAGCACCCTAATGGTCTACGATTCGAGAATATATACATTTACTCAAAGTCGTTAAGTCAACCGAAATATGAGTATTTGAGAAAAGTTGTAACTCGCATATCAGGCTTGGGTTATTATACGTTTTCTAACAACTGCGACGTTATACCGCCAGAAGAAGCAAAGTCAAACTCAATTTTCATCTTTGAAATAATATTAGAGCATACTTTTGTTTGGGGCGACATAAAGGTATTGACAGCTTTTACCTCTGCCAGACATATACTCATATACCAAAGCATCTAATTCGCGATAATGCAAACTTTCTAATCATATTTAAACAAGATGATTTGAATCTTAAGCATATATACAATGATCATGTAAATAGCGATATGGGATTTATAAAGTTCAGAAAAGCGTGTGCAAACTGTTGGAAAGACAAATATGGATTCTTAGTAATTGATAAGGACAGCCCTATAGATAAAGGTCGATATCGAAAAGGCTTTGATGCTTTCATGAGCTTATAAAAGGAGCTTATTATTAAGATCACAGATACCCAGCATACCTGATCTACCTGGTCTATCTGGTCTACCTAGTCTACCTGGTCTACCTAGTCTACCTGGTCTATCTGGTCTACCTGGTCTATCTGGTCTACCTTGTCTACCTGGTCTACCTGGTCTACCTGGTCTACCTGGTCTATCTGGTCTACCTGGTCTACCTGGTCTACCTGGTCTATCTGGTCTCTCCAGTAGCGTACGCAGGATGAAACCATGGGGGGGGGGGGTTCACAAAACATATTTTGTACACATAATCGGTAAAAAAAAATTTTCTCATGTAATAGGACTATGTACTTATATTATATTTTATGTTATTTCACTATAAAAATAATTACCTATAGGTATATTTTTATCGCAATTTTTTATTGAAAATTGTGAAGAAACATAAATAATAATTTTTGACCATTTTTCGAATATCATTAGCATTTAGCATTTCGAATATCATTAGCATTTTTACAATTTTTTTACCGAAAAGAAGGGAACTACTCTGAAAGCTTGGTGGCGCGTAGTTTTTGAGTCAGAAAATCGATTGGTGACATTAAAAAAAAATTAAAAATTCCTTTTTTTTCAAATTTTGGCCAAAAAGGCCAAAAAATTGGCCAAAAATGCGTCCAATTGTTTTTTGCGTAATTTCATCTGAAAAGACGGAAAATTTCCTACAAAAATCTATATGGCCATCCCGAAAGTCAGAGCTTGTCGAGAGCTATAAATAAATGAGAAATACGTGATTTTTGAAAAATCGCGTTTTTTTCAATAACAGCTGTAACTCCGAAACGACGCACACAATTGCGCTAAAAAAAATTTTGGTAAATCACATCCAGTTCACGAACATATTCCCAAAGTTTGAGAGATATTTATTTTTTTGCTATCCCGTTTGAAAAGAATCCACCATATATTATACATCGGTATTCGGAATATTTTTTTAATTGTTTAATAAGTTGATATATTTATTAATTATAACTTTTCCTATTATTATTGGAGTCATTGGGGGGGGGGGGGTTAACCCGCAGTAGCCCCCCCCGCGTACGCGCCTGGGTCTCTCTGGACTATATAAGTGACTATCAGTATGCCTATATATCAGTGTAACTGCAACTATCGGTGTAGCAACATGAATGAAAAACTTTTGAAGGATATTATAAAAACACGTGATGCTATACGAAGGAAGTATAAAGCTCTCAAGACCGGTAAAATTGAATCATAAGCTCAGTTGGAGGAAACATTTAAACCAATAACCCGGAAGCTGGAAAAGCTCACAACATCAGTGAAGCTTGGGCCAGAAGAGGAAATTAAAGAAGAGAACAATGAAGAAACATACACACCACCACGTAAATATTTAAAGATGGAGCCAACTAGTACCCCTCTTAGGGGTGTTTCCGATGATGATGATGATAATGAAGAGTTTTCTACACCTATAAAAGAACAGATAAGATACCAGGCAAGATACTAAACAAATACAACCAACTACTTGAAAATGATAGCAATAAAATTGACAAAATTTATGGGGTGTACTATCATAACGATATGTTAAATATTGGTAATTCCAGCATTAAAGTTGATAAATAAAACTTTCTTATTGGTGAGAAGCAGTATAAGATAACTGAAGGTTTAGCTGAACTACTTTTTATGAAAAAGCCTCAAGGTTACTCAATAGACGATATGACCAATTATCAAGCAATTGTAAATGACACATCCGCCTACAGACGCGGTTTTAAGGAAAACCAGCAAATAAAAGGAACAAATACCTTTAAATATAGAAAAATTATAAAAAAGTTGATTCGCACTCCTCATACTGGAAAGGGAATAATGCAAATTCCTAATAGTCCAGTAGAATTAGTCGTAAAAATGAGAAAAAAAAATAATTCGTTACAGCAATCTGACAGTGGGATATTGTCGAACAAGCTCTTGTAAAAGAGGGAAAAATAAATCGAACCGACAGCGGTTATCCGGGGAGGAATGGGAGGGTTTTTAGGGGTTGAAAACAGTTTTTCGCAATTTCTTGCTAAACTGTACATTCTATCGAAAAAAGTTAAAAGTAAAAGTTGTAGGAAATAAAAAGATCTACAACTTTTGTATTTACCATTTTTCCCTAACCTCAACATTTTTCGAGAAAATGGCGGAAAACCGGTTTTTCGGTTTTTTATTTTTTTCTTTGACAAAAAAATTTCTATGAAGCTGAAACTTGGGCAAAAGATACCTGTTAGTGTTGCAAAAATGCAGTAATTTCTTCAGACGGAAATATTTAGAGGTTGTTGTAAAATTTAATTTTTTTTAAAAAAAAAGCGAAATTTTTAACTGCGATTCCTCTTAAAACTACATGTCCTACGGAGTTCTGTTTTGGCACACTTACTCGTTGTTGCGTCTACTTCCGATAAATGGTAAAAAAAAGGTATACTGCAATGGAAAAAATTGCCGGAAAATTGTTATATTCACGTTAACGACGATTATTCAGAAACAAATTATAGATGCCATTGTTATGTTTACTTTATTTAATTAACGAAAAAGTATAGTGTGCATTTTAGTGCCTTCTACGATCGTCGTACATAGGATCGTAATTATCAAAAAAACGTAAGAAATGCACATCCCAAATATGCATTTACGAACAATTTTTGTTTTTTTACTGGAAATCCAAAATTAACTGAACAGCATGTATTCATAGAATAGGTAATAGAGTGGATCTACAATGATACGGGTTTTCGAGAGTGGTTTTCAATCATAAGACAGTATTTGCATGTGGCACGGAACAAGTTTATATTAATAGTATTTTTATAAATCAAAGTTGTAAAAAAATAATATGTCATTGTATTAACTACATTTCGATAGCTCAGGAACACTCTGGAAATCGGTACTACATATTAAATAAAACACAATTCACCTTGTTTTGAGTGGAGAAAAATTCAATTAAATAAAAAAACTCCACCATTTATTTCCAACTGATACAAGTGAGGCCCACATTTCCCTCCTCTCCAAAATCAAATACATAAATATTAACAGCATGAAATAGATACTATAAATGGGGTAAAAAAAATTAATTATTTTTTTAACATGCTTAAAACGCCAAATTGAAAAAAAGTATGCATTAAAGTCTCCTTTATGAATTTTTCTCTAATCTTGCTCTCTTTGCAGAGTATTAAAAATTTTCTTTGTCAGATGCCACAAAACTGAACGATTCTTCAGTGTTTTCGACAGTTTCATTGAGCACTGTTTCAGTCACAGTACATTGATCTGTTTCCATTTCTTCCGAGTCACTTTCGCCTATAGGAAAGTTTCTAAATTAAAGCAATTTAAACACAAGTTAGTACATTTCAGACCATGTTTTCTACAGCCGCATTTTACAGAAGAACGACCCATTTCACAGCTGCAACAAATATTTTTTAGGAGATGATCGGGTATTAATTTATCAACTGTGGTATTCGGCTTAATGATACCTTCCGCTGTTTCTTTCCAACCCTAATCTGTTGCGATTACTTCGTTTCCAAGCCATGTTTGAAGCTGACAATATGCTCTAAAACAATGCTGTTTTGCTGCCCCTGATGTTGGAGGTAATTTTTCCAATTTTAAACTTGTCTTATACATGTCAAACCTTAAATCATGCAGAGTTAAATTTTGCTTTTTACTGTAAATCCATACTATTAATTTCTTGCCATTATCAGCTATAATCTCTTTATCAGCATTGTTTTTGTAAAAAATATCAGCCAATCAAGGAAAATCTGTATTTTGTAGTATTGTTTTTATTGTCTGAATAATCGTCGTTAACGTGAATATAACAATTTTCGGCCATTTTTTCCATTGCAGTATACTTTTTTTTACCATTTATCGGAAGTAGACGTAACAACGAGTAAGTGTGCCAAAACAGTACTTCGTAGGACATGCAGTTTTAAGAGGAATCGCAGTTAAAAATTTCGCTTTTTTTTTAAAAAAATTAAATTTAACAACAACCTCTAAATATTTCCGTCTGAAGAAATTACTGCATTTTTGCAACACTAACAGGTATCTTTTGCCCAAGTTTCAGCTTCATAGAAATTTTTTTGTCAAAGAAAAAAATAAAAAACCGAAAAACCGGTTTTCCGCCATTTTCTCGAAAAATTTTGAGGTTAGGGAAAAATGGTAAATACAAAAGTTGTAGATCTTTTTATTTCTTACAACTTTTACTTGTAACTTTTTTCGATAGAATGTACAGTTTAGCCAGAAATTGCGAAAAACTGTTTTCAACCCCTAAAAACCCTCCCATTCCTCCCCGGAAAACCGCTGTCGGTTCGATTTATTTTTCCCTCTTTTACAAGAGCTTGTTCGACAACATCCCACTGTCAGATTGCTGTAACGAATTTTTTTGTTGTTCGAACCCTATTTCTACTGGACTATAAGAAAAATATTGACTACATCTATTGGGATGACCCTAATGAGCTAGTTGATAGGCTCCGCATATTGGTAGCATCGCAGCAAGCTGGAAATAATAGTCATACTAATGAGATAGTATCAATCATTGAGGAGTTACGTGAAGCTGACATTATAGTATAAATATTAGCATACATAAAAAATAATTACATTTCTGAAATGAGCGTTGACAAGTTTGGCCGATCTTCTAAACGACAAAAATTTGGAGCAGTGGGTGATCGCGGACCACCTGGAATTCCTGGAAAAGACGGTGCTACTGGTTCTAAAGGTGACCGGGGGCCAAAAGGAGACGGTTTTAATTTAACATCGGATGGTGACTATGATCTTTCATTGAAAAGAATAAAAAACCTCGGTGATCCAAAAGAAAACGTTGACGCTGCAACTAAAAACTATGTTGATGATGAAATACAAAAAAGGGTGAACAAAGCAGTACAGAATTTAACGTTGTATATAAATGGTGAAATTGAAAAAATTGAAAAATTTATATTCTCCAATATAATTAAAAAACCTCAAGATGGCGTCTATGAGTAAGAGGCAAGTAGTGAATGAGCTCCACAAACCTGCTCGTCGAAATTTTTCTAGACGGAGAGTTGTCATTAAAGGTCTGGATGATTTATGGCAAGCTGACTTGGTTGAAATGGATGCTTATAAACATGTAAACAACGGATTACGCTATTTGCTGACTGCAATTGATACATTTTCTAAATATGCTTGGGCTATACCAATTAAAAGAAAAACCGGACTAGAAATTACAGAAGCGATGCACTCAATATTCAAAGATGGACGTACACCTAAAAATTTACAAACAGATGATGGCAAGGAATTCTACAACTCTCACTTTCAAAAGCTAATGAACAAATATGAAATTAATCACTACTCAACATATACATCGCTTAAAGCATCAATAGTGGAAAGATTCAATCGAACTTTAAAGAGCATGATGTGGAAGGAATTTAGCATGAATGGCGCATACAAATGGTTTCATATGATAAAAAAACTGCTTTCACAATACAATACGAAAAAACATCGAACAATCAAAATGCGTCCTTGTGATGTCAATAAAGCAAATGAAAAGCACCTTCTTGCTACAGCCTATAATCGTATCAAAATTGCTGCTTCAACATCATATAAAATAGGAGATCACGTCCGTATAAGCAAATACAAACATGTATTTGAAAAAGGCTACACACCAAACTGGACAGCTGAAATTTTCAAAATTTCCAAGATTCAACTAACTAATCCTGCAACATATCAACTTGAAGACTACCAAGGTAACCTAATACAAGGAGGATTTTATGGAAAGGAATTGCTGAAAGTTAAGCATCCTGATCTCTATCTTGTTGAAAAAATATTAAAAAAGAGTGGAGATAAAGTTTATGTTAAATGGCTCGGTTTTTCTTCAGAACATAATACTTGGGTAAATGCTAAAGATGTATTATAAGCTAAAGAAATATATATATAAATAAATAAATAAATAAATGACATTTTTATAACATTTTAAAACTTGGGTTTTATTTTCAAATCTAGTTTTTCATATTATCTCGCTATGATGTTGTTTCAATGTGGGCTCCAGGATTTTACTTGTATTGATGATTCTCTGCTGAAATCTACATCTATCTATAACACATATATGTCACAGACCCTTGCGGCTGGCTCTATAAGCAAAAGCCCATACATGCATGATGTGTACTTCTGGTTGAATTAGAACTGAGTACTATTACACAACTACATATCTGTAATCACTATAAATTCAATCGCAATAGAAAACCAGAATAAGAACAAGAAAACCATATAAAGATGCGCTTAAAGAACTTTAGCTGGGTATATGAAATCTGAAATCTGAAATACAAATTTGCTGCAATTGGTTGGGGGGGGAAATTAATTAGGGGTTTTTAAAAAAGAAAAATATTTAATTGGGGGAAAAATCCTTTTATTTAATTACTCATATAAAAGTTAGTGGTTATGCTTTTAGTAAAAACTAAATCGAAGGTTTTAGCAATTGGCCCTCTATTTATTATTAGGTAGCCTCCATCATTGATGCTGACGAATCCCCTCTCAGACATATTGTTGAAGCGATTCGGCAAAAAAAGCTGGTTATCCTCCAAATCGAGCACAATCTTTGGGCTAAACTTCGTTGTAAGTCTCCTACATCCTAAGATTTTGTAGAGATGATTTATCTCCATTTCCTTCAGGGGTAGTGTTGGTTTATAGGTGTGGGAATTTAAATCCGCCAATATTTCAACCTCAGTATTCAACTCGTTCGCTGATGAATAATCCATTGCTTTTGTTGTGTAAAAATCAACTTGAACTTTATGCAAAAAGTAGCTGCTCATTTCTTTAGCTGCTAAAACAAGACTGACAACTTCGAAGTAAATCCAAGCAGGCAATGCCTTATGTTAGGCTAAGAGATAAGAAAATTCATTTTTTCGTTCAACAAATAGTAACACGTTTTCGCGATCAACAAATAGTAACATGTCAATATCTGTTATTAATTCCAATGTAACACCTGTATATAGCAACATCGCATCCCAAGTTAGACCGGGTGTGAATAGTGCGCTGGATCCAGTTTATGACTTTTTAAACATGTGTTTCTAAAGTTTTCAAAAATATCTGCTAAGAGCATTACATCTGTTTTGAGATATAAATCCGAATACTCCCCTAAAGTAGTAATATAAAAACTAGACCATACATTTAATGCATGCTGATAATCTTCTTCGCTTATATCGCTATCAGTTAGCTGATTATGAAAGGAATCCTTAGATGGTAAGGTTGGTTCGTCCAATTTCTCCCATGAATCAACATAATCATATGGGAGAACGCCTTTCCTATGAAGAAGATTATAGTGGTTATTTGAAAACTGTTTTTCCAATAACGGAAATGATGTGCAATTCTTTGCTAATGCATCCAATGATGATGGAAGGAAGCGAATTGAATCAATAAAGCGTAGATTGATGGAGGTCTCTTCTACATGTTCGGTGAAGGAGATATACTTCTCTTTTGTTAGCGGTAATAAATCAATCCTTCCATTAATATTAAGTGCTATATCTTTTATTATGAAGTGGTTATCCTATCCAGAAAGGTTATGAAAAACTACTGGAATTACATGGCTATCCTGATAAAGTAAATTACAGGTTTGATGAGCAACTCCTCGAAATTTTCCAGTAAGATGATCATGGTCACAAACTCTAATATCAGATTTTGTAAAGGTGGTCTGACAAATATGGCAACATTTGGCTGCTTTTAGCTTCATCTCTCGGTCCTTTGTATTCATATCCAGTGCAATTATCTTTTTAAAAATTTCCGATACATCTTTGATAATCAGCTCCAAGTCTTGAGCGAACCATTCCAAACATTTCTCTCCTCTATTAGAGCGATAATAACTCAATTTCTCATCGTAGGAACAGTGGAAGAAGTATCCTATACTATGAGCTTCATGCTTTTGATAGGGTGTTGTATTACTTTGTGTATCATCGTTTAATGATTTTAATATGCACTCAATATCAGCATATATAATGAAAGGGCACTTTTCTTTATACTTATAGTTATTAAAATTTACCCATTTTTCTGTAGGTAATATGACTCTGCAGGTATTTATTTGTTTGCATTCTTCTATATGTTTGTTTAAATTGTACTCACTGATGAAATGGTTTAAGCATCGATCACAAATCTATGTTTTTTGTTTCTTTTTTGTAATTTGAGCATGAACTAACCTTGAGAGATCCTTTATCCAGCAGTAGTGGTAATTGCCACAATTTTCATCCACATTAATTTCATTCTCAGCATCGTCATCATCAGTAAATATCAGTAAGTGTATGCATTTAGCATATTCATTCTTACTGATATATATTGGTACTGTTAATATTTGTTTATTTTCTTTAATTAATGTATACACATTTATTCTTAGATTATTATTTTTTTCAAATTTGGGTATATCTTTTATTTTCATAGGAAATTCAATATTATTTAAATTTAATACACTAGCATAATGAGGATAGGAGCTTGTACGTGTAGGATTTGATTGTGATGTATTTGATAGTGGGTGTAATGCACTTACTACACTCCATGCAAAACATGCATTATCAAAGTTTATTACATTTACACATGCTTTTTTATTTTTTATCTCAGTGGGTAATACTATATATGAGGATCCTTTAAACACCGAATTTCTGTTTATGTTAACACCTAAATTTATTATTTTCACTAATGCCCATCCACTATCCCGTTCCTGAAATTCTTCCAACTCACTTAAAGTCAATATTTTATTAGCAGTTTGTATATATTTTAAATCTGTACACATATCACCATTTGTCATTATTTTCTTAAATTCACCACACAATGTTGTATTCATTTTTATCATTGAAAATTGTTTTAAAATATTTTTAACTCTTATTATTAAAGTTTTACCAGCATTGTTTAAAAATATTTTTGGATCTTTATATCCTAGATTTTGAATAACCGATGACCTAATTCGAGAACTAAATGCTGATTGTATATCTTTCCACACTAATAATTTCTCACGATTTTTAATACCCGAACCAGTATGCAGAAAGGTTTCTAACACTTCACGATCATAATTTAGCATCGCAATGTTTGCTTCAAATCCTCGTTTTTCACCAATTGTATCACTATTTCTTTGATATTTATATAATCATTCGGATGTTATAGTTACAATACTTTATCCACTTTGTAATTTCCACTTCATTTTTGCTTTCCTTTATTAGAGGTAAAGCCTGGTTTATTAGCGACACAATTTTTTTCCCGATGTCAGACATTACTTTTAATTAAATGAAAAATCCGTTGTTAACAGGTTGAAAGCAGTGGCGGTTCTTCTTTGGAAGCAAAGGAAGCACTGCTTCCTTTGACCAAATAGGCAACTTCATAAAAAATTAATTTAAATATATTAAGATTAATCAAAAACAAAATCTTAATATATTTCTTCATCTGGAAACACTAAGCAAGCAATGTACAGATTTTTTTATATAAAATGTACGATTCATACTACTGTATACAAAGAATAAAGCCTCGGCCACGATACGAGCGGAGAGCGGTAGAGCGGCAATACTAAAGTGCCGCTCACCTCTAATCCGGGACATTAAATTTTTCTGGTGCCGCTCGCCGCTCTTATCGTGGCCGAGGCTTAACACAACGTAGGGAAGCTGTAATATCTCCAGCTTCTTTGGCACCGAAAATCAACGTGAAAAGTCCAACACATTCAATTCAATTGAACTCACACTCACGCAAAGGTTTGCGTTGATACAGGTCCCTCAGAAGCTGAACTAAACGCAGCTTCTTCGGAGCCGAATACCGGGATATGAGAAGTCGAACATAGACAAATTTTCTCTATCCACCATATTCTCTTGTTTTCTTGGTTTCGTTTTCTGGTATTCTGCTCTGGTTTCGCCTGCTGTGGAGTTGCTCTTGAAAATTTTGCTTCGAAATGTGTTTTGACTTTTAATATGAATTTTCGTTTGAGTCAATAAAAAAAGAGCGATGATGGGTGAACTTTCTCTTTATTCTAATGGGGTGGCAGGAGGTGTGTATTGAAGAAGCTGAAAATTTGTAGCTTCCATTTGTTTTTTATGATTCTCTTTAATGACGATTTAAAGGGATAGAGCGAGACTATTTTTTTGAATTGTGTTATACAGTGGCGAACAAAAGTCAACGTACACCATATCGCCGCCTGATTGTAAGAACTAGGTAACTCCAAATTTTGTGATTTTGAGTTATGTATAGTTTCATGTAGTCAATATCAAGCAGTATTTAATGCAAAGATCCGGCAACTTGTTAAAGCAAACTAGCAACATCTATTAGACAATGTAAAAATTGGACAAATGAAAATAACGCACTTATTATCATGTTACGGGTAGGTAACTGGAGAAATTTATTTTTTACAAAATTCTGAGTTGCCTAGTTCTTGCAATCAGGCGGCGATATAAAATAGCGAAAATTCGTTTACTATAGCATAAAAAAAATTGTGATATTACAAAATAAATAAGTACAATCCTTTGTACAAAAACATTATATTGAAATTGCATAATGAAATTGTTTCTACAAAAAATAATAATAAAAATTTTTAAGTGTACGTAGACTGGGTAGACTTTTGTTATTTGTGAATTCTGTATATTTCACTTTTTTGTTATTTTTTTTGTAGAAATAATTTATTATGGAATTTCAATAAAATGTTTTGATACGTATATTGTGATATCACAATTTTTTTCAATTTCTAAAAATAAAATAAAAATACGATATTCAGTCTTTTACATTACCTTGTTTCTGTATACCGTGTGGTGTACGTTGACTTCTGTTCGCCACTGTATGTATATCTTACTATATTATTTTTTATTATATTAAAATAAAAAGAATATAGATTGGTAGTAGGGTTTCTACTTTTTGGATGGGGTTAATTACTTAATTCGTTTTCAAATTTGTTATTTTTCAGTTTTTTTAATTAAAGCCGCCGATACCTTTACTTTTATCGCTCGCAGGGTACATTAGCTTTGACGCCCTACGCATTGCTTCCCTTATCCTGAACCTTACGAACCGCCACTGGTTGAAAGTAAAAACACTAATAATTCATATCAACCATTCACCATACATATAAACTCATATCAATCGTATTCATCTACGAGAAGTTGATATCTGCTTCTCTGCTTATTCCATTCACACATACACACCCTCATATTGGCCGAAAGAAAGATAAAAATTATATTCTTCGATCGCATGTTCAGCGCTTTTGCGATGTGTGATGCATAGATCGATCGGGCGGGATCGTTCAGCGCCTCGATAACCGTATAAACAATAGGATTTCAAATCTCCAATATAGATGGCTTTGGGCGGGAAGCTTTGCGCACAACAACGATGCCGTGTGTGAGGGTGTGTGTGGCGCCACGGTAACCGTATAAACAAACCAGAAAAGGGGTATGCCTGGGGCGAAAGTAAATATGAAGGGGTATGCCCTGTGTGTGAGGGTGTAAATATGAAGGGGTATGCCATACAAGGTGGTGCGTCTGTTATGTATAGATCGGGCGGGTAGGTAAATATAAGGGGTAGAAAGCTTTGGGCGGGAAGCTTTGCGCTCGTTCAGCGTGGTGGGAAGGTAAATATGAAGGGGTATGCCTGCGGGGGAAGGTAAATATGAAGGGGTATACCATACAAGGTGGGGTGTGTGTTATGTATAGATCGGGCGGGGAGGTAAATATGAGGGGTGTTTTCCATAGAAGGCGTGTGTGTGGCTCCTCCCCCTGGTTGTGTGTGAAGGTGTGCGTGTGGGTATGGGTGGGCGTGTAGGTATGGTTGTATGTGTGGGTATGGCTGTGTGTGTGAGTTGTACACGCATACATATAAAGCTCAAAGTGAGGGTGAGAGGGGAGCGGGACAGGCAAATATGGGGGGGTCATAGAACCGCTCTTTTATAACTACTGACATATAAGCAATAGGATGTTCCCCTCCATCCATGTCCTTTTGAAAGAGCACACCACCTACACCAGTTCTGCTGGCATCGCACTGAATATAAAAAGGTTTAGAAAAATCTGGAGTGACTAGAAGAGTCTTTTCAAAGTCTCGAACGACTGCTGGGCCTCATCATTGCAACTAAAAGTTTCAGTTTTCAAACAATCCGTGATTGAAGAAGCCACGCTAGCATAATTGGGTATGAAACGCTGATACCATCCGGTCATACCGAAGAACCTCCGGGTCTGCTTATGAGACTTCGGAGTCGGGAATTCCGTGATGGCCGTCACCTTGTTAGGATCCGTTTTCAGTGTCCCATCACCAATTATGAAGCCGAGATACTTGACTTCAGTCACGCAAAATTTGCTCCTAGCCAGATTGAGTGTTAACCCCGCACGACGCAGACAGCTGGCGACTTCGTCCAGAATCTTCACGTGGGAATCAAGTCAGGTGAAACTATGAGCAGGTCGTCCAGATAAACAAAAACGTTCTCCCGTAAATGGCCCGGGATGGTTTTGTCCATCAAGCGAAACATGCGCTGTGGGGCATTGCATAAGCCGAAAGGCATAACTGTAAACTGGTACAGGGGACGTCCTGGCACAGTGAAAGCTATCCGCTCTCGCGATTTCATCTCTAAGGGAATTTGCCAGAAAGCATCCTTAAGGTCCAAACTCGTGATGAACTTGGTGTCTTGAAGACGACCAAGATGACCATCGATGTGTGGAAGGGGATAGGCGTCTTTGACAGTGACACTGTTGACCTTGCGAGAGTCAAGACACAGGCGGACCTTACCTTGTTTTCGAACTAACACCACTGGAGAATTCCAGGGACTGTTCGATGGCTCAATCACCCCCAGAGCCAACATCCTGTCCAACTCGCCATACATCAAATGTTGAATAGCGGGTGAGACAGGATAATTCCTCTGCTTAATGGGAACTGAGTCACCAGTGTCGATCGTGTGTTCTTCCAGGTGGGTCTTTCCTAGTCCTAAGGCATCAAAAGAGGGAAACCTGGCCTTGACCCCATCCAACCGCTCGCTTTGCACGGACGTTAAGTCATGCAGGTTAGCAGACGCGGATGGAGCGTTTAACTCGCAGACTAAATGGGGAGCGATGCTGAACAGTTTCCAGAAATCGATCCCTAGATACAGTCTCATGCTGAGACTGGGCACCACATAGATGGTCATATCACGGGTCCGTCCTCCACAGGAGACCGGAACCCGGATATAACCGCAAATTCTTTGTGAAGCCCCGTCCGCAGTTTGGAACGCAGTGTGCAAGGTGTAGACTGTCACTTCGGGATGACTGTCCAGAAAGGATTCAGCATCTCTTCCCAGACAGCTGATACTAGCGCCACTGTCCAATAAGCCATTCACCTCCTCATTAAGTAAGGTGACCTTAGTAAAAGGACGAGGATCTGACAAGTCAGAGATGAAAGCAGAAACAAGTTTCTGCGAAAGATGTCGCTTCTCCTTAGCTCGTACTCTAATTTGGGGAGGGGTATGCCGGGAATGCAGGGAGTCCACAAAAGGTGGCTCCGAAAAGATGCGGGCACGAGTGGAGATATATCTCTTCCAACGGGAAATGAATGAAAGTCTGACCTCCTCGGAGGGAAAAGACGGAAGAGCATCAGTAGACTTAAAGTGGCTGATGGTTGTCGTAGCAGGTGTATATTAAGTGTTCGAGGGAATAACGGGAGAGCTTAGCTCGGGCGCGGACTCCCGTACGGTTTCGCACCCCGGCCCCGGTTTCCCTGGCAGGTGGGACAGACTGGTGTCACGACTCCTGGCTTGCCACACTTGTAGCAAAACAGACCACGAGTCTCAGATGGGCAGTCCATAAAAGGATGACCCTGTTGCTGACAATTCCAACAACGGAAGGGTCGTGGATTCGTCGGGAACTGACGCGGCGCTGTCATCTCCTCTACCCCTTGCGAGGATACGTCCGGTGGTAATTGATTCGTCTGATTCTCTGTCGAGTAGTCAACCTCGTGTAGTTGCCGATCAGTCCTTCGTTCCAGACGTTTCTGCTTCTGCCAGCGTTCGGCGCGGATGCAGACTTCTCGTAACTCATGCATGGTTGCGAAACGTTGGCCTATCACTACTGAACCTAAAGGTGCGTCCAAATTCTGAAGGATTATGTCCACCAACTCCGCCCCCGGCATTGGATTGGACATTCGGTTATACAGTGTGGTGGTCCCTCGACGAGATTATTTTGATGGAGAGGAGCAGCAAAGAATTGCTTAACTCCTGGGTAGAGCAGCGAGACTCGCTATGCTCAGGGCTTAGTAAGGAGCAGCTTATCAGCACAACTCCGAAATGAATAAATTCAAGTCTGATTACTAAGTGTCTTTATTATTTGAATTCTTACTCTATTTATACTAAATTAATTACATTGATTTATATCTAAAATATAGGCCCGCGTCTCAAATACCTGGCTCATCAAAATCGTTCACTTAAGTGCATGTTCCATATGATGAAAGTTTGTTTATAAATAACCGGCGAAAACACTTGGCGAAAGTTACGTTATGACACCGTTACCCGGGCGCGGTGTTTTTATAATTTTGTGTGTGCATGCACTTTATTTGGACGGTGGTGATTTGAGGCGCGTTCTTATTTTGTAATTTGTTTTACTTAACTTGATCTGCTCAAATATTTTTAGGGCATGTGTTTACTGATTTATTTCATCACAACAGAGACAACATTTTTGCGACGTAGTCATCATACGAATTGTTTGGTTGTTTCAGTTCCAACAGTCGTTTTATCAGCTCAAAGTCTGACTCACGACTCCTAAACTGTCCGGTGAGGTGAAGCTTCACCATTTCCCAATCGGGGTCAATTACCTGACGGCGAAAGTGGGACCAGTACCAGTCTTCAGCTCTGCCTGTCAGTAAGGCCGAAATATTTCGACATACCTCAGACTGGCTGACCAACTCGTCGCGTGCCCTCAGCTCCAACCGGAACAAAAATTCCTCCGCCGACAGCGCAGGGTTCTCACCGGAGAACTTGATGCTCCAGGTTGTAACTGGCGACTTGCGCCGATAGTTTCCGGTGGACGAGTCCCTCCGTGCGTCTGTATGTACTGGCTCAGCCAGGGGATAGTAATGATCCACACGCGGGGGCATCGGGACCTCCGCAGTTCGTTGCAGGGTCCGCATCGTCTCGAGCTCCCGTTGCACCTGTTGGAGTTGCTCCTCGAGGGAGAGAGCGTTTTCATCCGTATCGTCTAGGACGATTTGTGATCCGCCTGGCAGGTCGCTTTCGCCAGAAGCAGGGGCGGTCTTCTTTCCGCCTCTAAGTTCCATTTATACTACGTATTACCAAGAAATCCACAAATAACTATGAATGGGGATTTCGTCGGGTTACTAACCGTTATATAAACAATACCCGTGAAAAGTATGTGCACTACACTAGCACAAAAAAATCGCAACAACAATCGACACACAAAGTAGTAGTTTCTCAACAATATAAGGGTGTATTTAAAAGTGTGTTGATATTTTCGTTAAACCGTTGATACTCATATACCGTTGAACAAAAGTGATAATACTTAATACTAATATATCTGGGTATTTAAATGTGGGTAGTTTATAATATTCTTCAAGTTTCCAGGATGGTTGGGAAAAAACTTTCTCTCCCTAGGAGTCTCGGTGGCCGATGTCATCGGTGCCAGTTGGTGGTAGCTATGAGACACAGCCAACACCGAGTGTCATCGATAACGCCGAAAACAGGTCCACAACACTCGCACGACATTAAAAGGACTATCATAATAACAGAAGGAAATCTTCTTCGCAAATAATAAAAATTCGGATTGATCCCGCTGTCCAACCACAACTGAGCTACACTACGGAAAATCAATCAATCAAAAATCAAGTGGGGACAGACTGGGTACGAGAGAAATAGATAAAAGCACAAGGAAGGAGCCGAATGTCCCTCAAAAAAGGTCCACAGGGCGCAGGGGATTAGCCAGACGGTTAACCCTGTAAGCATCCTAGAGGTTCACCTGAAGTGACCCCATCCCTTGCTTACCATATTTCGGCCACATGTCTAAAGTGAAATAAAAGAAAAAGAATTTGAGGAGACTGAATGGATTAAAGATGTCCACAGGACGCAGGGGCAGGCGATAGCACGCCTGGTACCACAGCCGGTTAAGCCTGAGTAACAACTCAAACGTCCATCAGTAAAAATTAACTTAGGTCCTGTCCACTGAACGCAGCATTGGCAGGCGGTATGACGCCTGATACTAGAGACTACGAGCAAAAAAACAAGACAAAAAAACTCCAGACTCAGCCTTCACCCATGGCCAAGCGGTCATACGCTTGTTAGCCAGCGGTGCCGTTAAGCCTAGTTCAAAGATGCCTAAAGCGAAGAAGATAACATGGTACGGGACAATCTAAAAGTGAAAGCAACTCAAAATTAACACTGAATTTAGACAATTATTTAGAGAAAAATCTGAAAAAAAGACAAGGAGTAAGGCCTCGTGGAACTAACTTAGTCCAGCTTGCATTAGGTACGGGTGGTGAACCATAACCAAAAAAAATTCTAAAGTTGACCGTGCAGGTACAAGTGGTAAAGTATACCTAACAATTTTTATGATTGCTTTGTCCGTGAAAGAACTTCATGCAAGCGTTGGGCGCCATTTTATGTACCCACACAATGGTGCAACTTTGCTTTAACCGCAAGGGGTTGCGCCATTATGCTTGTTCATGCTCCATACCTCAGCAGCAATAACTGAATATGGAAACAATCCCAGACGTAAAAAAAATTCCAAAAACTCAACCTCCCAAATCCGCCGAAATCACCAGGAGGGTGAGTTGTGCTGACCACACGGTAAACGCTAGCTCGCCGGTGGGGGCGTGGGGTTGTGTGATCAGCCAGCACCTATTTTTGTTCACCACTTACCTATTTGTCAATGCTAGCTTTCCTCCTGTCATTCCTGTCTTATATTAATCCATGGTATTCATCGCGGGAAGTTCCCAACGACCTCGTGGACCTGTAAATGTTCAAAGCGACTTCGAGAGAACCCTAGAAAGAAAACACCCCCCCCCCCCCAACCATCCTGGATAAATTACCCACTTAGGCTATCATGCCTAGTAATACTCTTGGAGTTAAAGAATTAATAACAAATGTATGGTATATTAATTACAGCACAATATAATAAACTTAATTAACAACAGAATAAAGAGTTGAATTAATTATGATATAAGTGTAAATCAAAAGTAAACTTACAATACAGGTAATGTGGATGCAACCACCTATTACCACAAAACAACAACTTCCATACAATAACGGAAAGGAAAAATTGTCGGGCCAAGGGATTTTGGCTCGACGGCTCGGCGTTTCCCTGGTGACGTTCTTCCCACATCCTCTTCTGAGCGCATTCGCTCACTACGTGGCTACGGCGGCCACGAAAATCGCACCTCCTGCTTACCTGGTAAACGCGGGGGGTTCTATTGGGTGGACCGGGATTGGCTTGTCCGGAATTAGGTTGGCCGGTATTGGGTTGGCCCGAACCTGGGCGAGGGTACCTTCTACTGTCATCAGCCCTGCCAGGTGGGTTTCTGTTATTGAAATTCGGCGGGTAATTTGGAGGGTTTCTATTATTAAAATTCGGCGGGTAATTTGGAGGGTAGTTTTGAGGTTGCCTATTGTTGTAATTATTGTATGTGTTCTGTAAGGGGGGCCCATTTCTGGCCGTGGCCTGACTACGTTCAAACTTAAATCGGCGGCATTCACTAATGTCGTGGCCATAATTTTGGCAGTGTGAACAGAGCAGAGTGTTCTTGCGCTTCATGCACTCACTGTAAGTGTGTCCTCGTCGGCGGCAAAAGCTGCAAGTTACGTTAGTGAGGGATTGGGACTGTGTAGGCCTATTGGGATAAGAACTCGGCACGGCTACTCTTTCTTGTGCGAGTGGCAGAGTTTGATTGACGAAGTATTGTACGGGTGGTTGTGCGGGCGTAGTCGATTGATAGGTGGAGTGTTGTTGTGTATTAGGTACCTGTGGGACTACTATTAGGGGCGGCAGGTGTTGGGTTTATGTATTAGGGGGCTTGTGTGATTCCATGTGTTGGGGCCCAACTTGTACTACATTGGGCATTGATACCTTGTGTAAGTTGGAGCCCTGGAGGCGATTGCAGGTGTAACACTGTTCGTTGTAGGCGTTCCATATCTAGCGCCTTCTGGATTAATGTAATAATAATAGAGTTTATCCTTCTAGCTCAGAAGGTACACTTCTCAGCTGGGCTGAGAAACGGGCCACGCCTATGTGCAGGAACCGAACCAGCCGAAAGCACCAAAAAAGGTATAAGAAGAGAAAACACCACATAACGAGCATGCGATCGAAAATGCAGGCTCCTTCTCGACCCTCCCCGGCACTCCGGTACCAAGCCGGTCCGGTCCCTGCACACAAACGCGGTCACATTTACCACTGCACAGTGGCTCAGCTAAGACATGCAAACATAAAAAGTGTTAAAAACATATAACTTAAAACAATAATAAATGCAATACACAAAGAAGCGTGCAAGAAAATTCAGTCAAGTGAGATTGAAAAGGCTCCTTTTAAGGACGTCCTTACTAATGCTCACGCTAAAAACATCAATATTTTTATTCACATTAATGAACATGCGATTAACAGGCTCGAATCTGCCGTAATTCGTGTTAGAGGAGTTGGTGTGTAAGAGAGGTGGCCCTCTCAAATTGTATCCACTCTCTCTAAACGATGTACGGCGACTCAGAAAACCTGAGTCGACCTTTCCATTAAGGAGCTGATGAACAAATACAACATCGGCTACCTCACGACGCCTGCAAAGAGAGCTTAAGTTGAGTAACTTAAGCCGAGATTCATATGGTGGAAGAACTATTGGGTTATCCCAAGGAAGATGATTCAGTGCGAATCGAACGAACCTCCTTTGAACTGACTCAATTCTTCCAACGTGCGAGGAGTAGTGAGGAGACCAAACCTGGGACCCATACTCGAGTAATGGTCTGACAAGAGAGATATAAAGGTGTTTAGTAATCAAGGGGTTATCGAACTCTTTGGACCACCTTTTTATAAAACCCAGGACTAAACTACCTTTGGAAGCAATATAGTTAATGTGGGCAGCAAAATCGAGTTTACTATCAAATCTAATCCCGAGATCTTTTACAAAATTAACACGACGGACACTCTCGTTAGAAAAGGTGTAGTTAAAAATTATAGGACTACGACCTCTCCCAAAAGTCATGGTTTCACATTTACTAATATTGAGAACCAGGTTGTTGTTCACACACCAAGAGTAAAAGGTGTCAAGGTCAGCTTGCAAAAGTTTGCAATCCTCGATACTCTTTATGTGACGATACAATTTGATGTCATCAGCGTAAATCAAGATTCTACAGTGTCTAAGCAAGGGAACAATGTCATCAATTGATAGGATAAAGAGCAGGGGACCAAGATGACTTCCTTGAGGAACACCGGATGACGCTTCAATGGTTACCGATTTGGATCCACGAAAAAGAACTTGGTAGGTCCTGTCAGCTAAGTAAGACTGGAACCATGCTAGAAGGGCTCGTGGAAAGCCTAACATCCTCAATTTAAGAAGTATAATGGAGTGGGAGAGCTTGTCAAATGCCTTACTAAAATCAGTGTAAACGCAATCAGTCTGGCAACCGGAAACGAAGCCCTCGACAGCATGAGAAGTGAACTCAAGAAGATTGGAGGTAGTGGAACGAGCTGCAAGAAAGCCATGTTGGTTTGTTGATACCAACCTCTTGCATATAGGCGCGATTGCAGAATAGATAATCGATTCAAAGAGTTTCGGAATGACAGACAACTTTGCAACTGGTCTATAATTCGATATTTCGTTCTTGCTACCACTCTTGTGAATAGGGATTATGAACGAATTCTTCCAAAGAGTAGGGAAGTACCCTTTGTCAAGGGATTTATGAAAGAGGATTTTCAGAGGAGACTGGAGAACTTCTGCACAGGACTTAAGGACAGCAGGAGGAATACCATCGGGGCCAGAGGTGAAGTCAAATGGGAGTTCGTTTATATGTTTGACAATATCAGCACTGGTAATTGAGAGAGGTAAAATATTCGCCTCACGGTTAGAAAATATGTGGCGGAAATTATTGTCGTTAGGCTGAAAGTCAGAAGGTGAGAAAGATTGACGAAAGAATGAGGCAAACATGTTGCAAATCGCAGGCGACTCACTACTAGACAAGTCCGTGTGCTGCATGGTATTAGGGTAGTTATCAACCTTTTTCTTAGAGTTGACGAATTTAAAGAAATTTCTAGGGTCAGTGAACACTCTATCGCTCATACAGCTAAGATATTCACGATACAGAGAAGAAGAAAGAGAGCGAAATCGGTTGTAACAATTTATAAATAAATTGAGACTCGGAGTATCCTTTCTCTTTAAATAGGTTTTCCAGAGTCTGTTCTTCTGATTTTTCAAATGCTTGAGCTCATTATTGAACCAAGGTAGAGATGAACTGGGTAATTTTTGAGGCTCATAAGGTACACAAGAAATCAGGGCTTCGTATAGTACGCCATAAAATCGTGCCACGTCGTCATCCAACTCATTTGCAGAAAGTAAACTGTTGAAATTAATCAAGGCAAGCTTAGATGACAGCTCACTAAAATTAGCCTTTTTGAAGTTAAAGGCATGGGATACCACCTCCGGACAAGGATTATTCTCAGAATTGAAGCAATAATTGAGCAACAGAGGAGGATGGTAATTGTCAACAGATGATATGACTATTGGACTGGGTTCAATAGTCATGTTGACTGAGTCCGTAAAAAATACAAGATCCAACTGCCTCCCCAACACATTAGTCACCCCACTCATTTGGTTCAAGCCGAGTGAGAATAGGGAATTGAGAAAACAGGACTCTTTAAGATTAAAGTTCCCTTCAGGGAGGTAGTTATCGTCATCTTCGACATATACCCATTGAATATTGGGTAAGTTGAAATCGCCTAAAAGTAGTAGTTCATCGCCGGTGTCCATCATACACTGGATATGATCAACACAAGAGATGAGAATATCATAAAGGTTCTTACCTCCATCGATTGTCATATCCAGTGATTGTTCGTCAACGGTGAGAAGGTACTGACACAGGTAGGGGTTATTGACCCCGCTTTTTAGAGCGTCTTTTGCGAAATCATTTAGTTGCGTTTGGACGGTTTGGGCACTTGCGGCACCGTACTTGGTGGTGGCCGCTTTTTTACAGGACTGTAACATCTGCTTGATTCGAGCCGTAAAGGGTATTAGGGTCTCTAAAGGGTATTGCCGCAGAGTTATTAATTTGTTTACCAGTTCCTGGTAGGTTTCTCGGGGCAAATAGGTTTGATTAAGAAGCTTTTCAGCCTCTTCAAATGTTGCAGGCTGTGTGGAAGCTATCAACTGGTAGGCTTCGCCTCGTAGCCTCGTAGGGTAGATCTGTAAAAAGGCTGGTTTGTCCGTGTCGCTCAGACACTGCAGCGCTCGGTGACAACATCCAAAAAATCTGTAATTCTACCACTATATTGGGGGATGGGCCGCCGGAGAAAATTGGAACTAATTCAGATGTTAAACGGGCGACTTTAGTATAGTCCGCCATCCTGAAGGGTTTGATGGGTTTGGAGTCAGGTTCGTCTATTATCAGCTCCTTTTCAGAGTCTGAAAAGGATACACTGACCCAATTTAGTAGGAGTTCGCCCTTACTCGGGTCCTTGACGCTACCTGTGGAACTATCTAAGCCCTGCCTACTGGGTCCTTGGGGACTTTCTACTGCCCTATCCTCTAAAGGTGGTAGGCCCGGGAAGTTTTAAAAATCCTGGATCGCCTGTTCGAACTTCCTTGTAGCTTCGTTAAATTTACTTATGTGGGCAGTTCGTTGCCTCCCGCTTTTGTCTATTTCTGAGTTAAGGAAGTCGTATTGAGGGATCAAGGATCTTTCGTCTTCCCTAGCCTTTTTTAATAAATCTTCTAAATAGGTTTGTAGACTTACTTGACTAGTTCCTGGCCTTATTCGCCCGCTACGTAGCCTACTGGGCGATGGAGGTCTTAAATTTGGAGTCGCCGGTGTTGACTGGGTACCTTCGGGTACCTGTTGCGCTGATGATGTTGATTGATGAGCTGGAACTGTTGATTGTAGTGCTGGAGTGGATGCAGCTGTGATTCCGCCTGTGGTAAGCGTTGGCGTTTCTGGATCGCTGGTATTGGAGTCGTTTATTGGATTTTCGGTATCCGACATCAACTAATGGGCAGGGATGAAGCCCGCGTAAATCCCTCGGCGAAATTAATATGGGGGTGAGCGCGTGCCCGCCTGGAGCAGAGGCACCGTGGTTGAACAACCCCGAGCGACGATTTTATTAAAAAAGATTGGGGCGTCGGCCTCTGACTTACTGGCCTTGCCCGAATCGATTCAATGATAGACCACAATGGGTTTGAATTGATGATGCAGCCCTCGTGTAGGGCTGGACGTCGGAGACCGGGATGTGGATTCCTTGGGTTAGTCGTAACTATCCTTTAGTCCCACGTCGGGGGAGCTTCTGTGGATAGACCGTCCCCTTGTTGGTCCTTAATGGACTTTATCGTGGGCAGGGATGAAGCCCACAAAAGTCCACCGGTGGCACCTTTGGGTGCGTTGCAGGGTAGGGTGGTTTCTACCTCCTATAGTTGTGCTACCCTGTTCGTTGTTCGAATAGGATCCGTTGTCAACGCCTCTATTGGTCTTGTGCCCTCAGACTCGGCTCAGTCTGAGTTTAAGGATAAGGGTGCCTATATCCGGCACTCGATCAATAATTGTTAGGCTCGCTCGGATCCTATCAGCTGCGCCAAAAATGTTGTATATATATGTCTCACTTATTTTTTGTTAATATATGTATATAACTTATGTTCCTTTTTGAGTCCCTGGGGCACCGTACAGTTTTACCTTATTTTTGTCTTTATAATTTTTAAGAAATTAAAACACAACTTACGGTTACTTTGTTTATTTATATGTCTTATGTAATTTCACATTAAGTTAAATTTTATCAATGCCCTTTCCTGGGCTGGGCGCACTACTTTAAACAGTTTGCTCTTATCAAACTTAAACTAAAAACGGCCCTTTTTGCTGGGCTCACAAGACTAAATTTTATCAACGCCCTTGTTCTGGGCCGGACGCACTTCTTTAAACAATTTGCGTTTACTAAAATTAAACTAAAACAAGGCCCTTATTACTGAGCTCACTTAATTTTTTCGCCCGTCCCGACTCGTGATTAGAACAATAAAAAAAAATGCATCAAAACAATCATCCGCCCGCCGTAGATCAGAGTTAAAACCACACTAAGTTTAACGAAAAAGTCCGCCCGCCTGTAAGGATTAAATTAACACTCCCTTACTTAGATACTTAACCAGCCGCGTTAAAAACCACCCTCCGGTGGCGACGATTAGAACAACAATTCTCGATTTTAAATTCACCGCCACCGGCCAGCCGTGGTTCGTAAAAATAGAAAAGGGGTTTAGGTTTTTGAATATTGGAGTTTTTATTGATTACCTAATTTTAAAAAGGGGTTATTTTTTTTTCTTTAGGTGGTTTTTGTTCATAACAAAATCATATTTACCCAAATTTATATATTTTGGCTAGAAAATTTGTATCGCCTGTCGGTACATCAGTACCTTCGAAGCGTTTATTTTCTAAAGCGGGCGTCACCATTAATCAAGCTAGAAACAGATTATGTAGTAAAATTCTTCCGAAGCTTCTATTTGTAGGATCTCTGCCTGAAAAATACTTGAGACCAGCAATAAATGAAAATTAAAAGTTCTATACACGTAATCCATATATCTAATAAAGACAATAATATATTTACCATATACATATTTATATTTGATTTTGGAAATCTACGATGTTTGTGGACATCGATGTTTTTATTTTACTACATCGAGCACATCGATGTATTCAAACCGATGTTGCTTCGATGTCGATATGACGATGTATTTACTATTTTTGCCATCCCTAGCAGGGGCCCGACTACTAATTTCTAATTAATCCAATTATGCCAATGTTTGATTTTATGTATAATGCAAGTAGCTTAGTATATCGATAATGTTAATGTTTTGGTTATAAATATCCGAATCCGGAAAATAAAGTCGTTCTAGTCAAGAAGCTTGAGAGTTTTACATGGTTAAAACCTTTAATCCTGTTGAATTAGTTTATGCACTGATTCAACCAACAAATCTGTAGTCACGGTGTAACACCTAGACTATCAATACAGTTAAAGCAAAGAGCCTTACCTTAAACACCTATTACAGACACTATTGCTTATATTTTATTAAAACTAAATATCTTCGAAACAATACCGTTCTAATCATAAATCAATTAGCCTCCTCGGTCTCGGATTGAGCGTCATGCTCCATATTTTGTTGTAAGTCTACTTTTGCCAATTCAGAATTATCTTTTTCAAAGTATGTTCTAATGCAACGGTGGGCAACCTCCGGCGAAAAGTTTCTATCCGGCCCGCGAGATCTTTAGAAGAAATTATAAATAAATATTTTTCAATGTAATTCGTCTAGTTTAAACTAAATATTAAAAGCACATAGCAACATGTAATTTAGTACTAATGTTAAAACTAAAGGCTCTATCAGATCCAACTTTTTGGGCCGCGGCAGAAGCAGAGGCAGAAGCAGAATTCTACCTGCTGAATCAGATCCAAGAAAGTAGCAGCAGCGGCAGAATTTTTATTTAATAACTAACGTCAAATCAAATAGTTCGTATTTTTAATCACACAACAATAAATTCTTTGTAAAAAATCACACAACATTAAATTCGCAACTTTCCACGTCCATTTGTCGTTTAAAAACAACTTTCCAAGTGAGAAATGTTTGAAATGTCAAAAAATTCTGCTTTGCAAAGCAGCAAAATTAGGATTTGAGATGAAAAAGCAGCGGCAGAATTCTCTTCTGCTTTGCTTGTCACTTGACCAGCGTAAGCCAATAGAAACAATTCTCTGCCGACGGTTCTGCTTTCTGCTTTGGATCTGATAGAGCCTTAACATCCGTTGGGGTAAGTTACACTATGCAGCATTTCTTGTCTTACCCCCAAACACAAACTGGGTTTTTCCTCCCTTTTGCCTCAGAAAATTTGTGAGACTCAGCAAGGCCCTCGTAAGTACAGGCCTGGAAGCAGAGTTTGTGTTTGTGTTGGTAATAGACCCATTATCTGTCAAATCGGAAGATATTATATGGAGGTGGTAAAAGTTCGGGATATTTTGCCGTAAAAAGTCATAAAATAATATATTTAACCAGTTTTTATTGCAATAGGATTACCAGTGAATAGTGCTTCAGTGATTTAATTAAGAAAATTTAAAAAAATCGAGTGATTAAGTGTGTTTTAAGTGAGTTAATTGTGAAGGTGGCCAATTTTGTTTACATTCGCGGTGGTTTTTTCTTGTTTATTTAGGGGGAAAAAGTTGAATTTGTGTAGTAATATAATAAAAAGTGCTTTTTGAGTGATTAAAGATTATTATAGAATAGTTATTAAACACATTAAGTGCAAGTACCACAACACAACATACATAACAATAACTTTTTCACTTTTCCTTCACATTTTTCTGCACTTATGTTTTTAATAACTATTCTATAATAATCTTTAATCACTCAAAAAGCACTTTTTATTATATTACTACACAAATTCAACATTTTTCCCCTAAATAAACAAGAAAAAACCACCGCGAATGTAAACAAAATTGGCCACCTTCACAATTAACTCACTTAAAACACACTTAATCACTCGAATTTTTTAAATTTTCTTAATTAAATCACTAAAGCACTATTCACTGGTAATTCTATTGCAATAAAAACTGGTTAAATATATTATTTTATGACTTTTTACGGCAAACTAATGCAAAAATATTCCGAACTTTACATCACGGCGTATAAATCCAACAAAAGTGACAGATTCTGGGACTACGAGCAGCTGCGTTAGTGTTAGTGAGGTAGGCAACTTCCAGGCCTGTACTTGAGAAGGTCTTGGACTCAGCCATCCATCACACTAACGCAAATATAACATCGTTCTTGGGGTCTGGGAAAACTATGAGCAATTCCCTTTCTCATTCGCGTTTATTGTACAACTACATAGTCATCACAACTGTTACACGAAAAAGAGGAAGAAAAATGAATACTTACAGGCCAATTCTCAAATCGTCAGTGACATTTCACAAATCACAACAAAGTCATGAAAGCGTTGTGAGTCATATATGTGACTATTTCGTATTCTCGCGCTCCAGTCACAAGTTGTGACAATCACAGACTTGGGCAAGTCACACGGGGTTTACACCTAATGCAAAATAATAATAATGGAAGAATTTTTATTAATTTTTGTTTTGTTGAGCTATAAACTACAGAAAAAATAAGAAGAATTTGTATGTTTTTTATTTTGTCGAATTTCCAGATGATTCCGGTAATATTCGATGATATATTCGAGCGGAATTCTTGTGATGAACGTTGTGGTTTTCACTTGAGAATCTGAAACAGCTAATCTGTCACAAGATTAATCTTGTCATACTTGCTTATGACTTGTGACCAGTCACAACTAAAAATTGGAATATTAGTGTGAAACCTGCGTGCTGCATCATACACAAAATGGGTTTGAGTTGAGGACCGAGTGATGGATAAAGTAATTTACGCCATTAAAGCATAAATTTCATTTCAAATGCAGACTAAAGAACTAGAAGTCATAAGAATGCGTCAATTACCTCCTACGGCCCGCGGAAAAAACGTAAAATTTTTTCTGGCCCATGTTATAAAAAGGTTGCCCACCCTTGATCTAATGTATCGAGCAAAATTATTCAATCTTTTACTTTATCTGAAAGTGCTTTGTTTTCGAATTAATTTGTGACTTTTGGAGTTAATTTATGGGTCTGAACTAATCAGCAAGTTATTTAGAATGCCTTTCTTTGTTACATCCCTATTAAATTTTCGTGAATGGTCTTGACGTTATCTTCTGAAATCTTTATTCCTTGATTCAGCAGCTTCCTCAGATAACTTCCCAGTAGGAACTAGTCCAAAATTCTCAATTACAGCTGCTTCATGTGCAAGAACTTTATGTACGCTTGAAGGCATATAATACCAATCATATAACTCTGTATATAATTTCATGGTAATTTCAATATATTCCTTAAATTTAGTTGTATCAATGCGGTGCCCTGAAGAAATAGTTTTCAAATTTATCGAAAATCTTGTGTAGGAAATTTCGTTTTATACGGAGTATTATTACATACTGGCTAAGAAAACGTAATTCACATGCAATGGAAGTCTATCTACCTGTTATCAATCCGGTATTTTTTACCTGCGATTTTTAACCCTTTTCTCAACATTATGAGCTCGCAAGCCATCTTCAACCAATCTTTTTTCTAGGAAATGATGGGAAGTCCACTTTTTATGTCTTTCAGGTGGCGAAAAAGATCTCGTACTAGACGCGAGGGTGTACGAAATTAAGGCTAACACGCAGCCCGCATTTCCGCCTAGGGCTACAAGACCCCGGCCTAGGAGCCCAGCCGCCCAGCCAGCCTAGGGGTCCCACCCATCCAGCTACCCCGACCCGGCAGGCGGAAATAGGATTATAGAAAAAGTAGCACAAAAACTCCAATAATTGGCGACTTATTGTCCACAATTGGCAACACCCAACACTGCACCAGACCAGGGGTCTGTTCAAGATTTAGCAGCAATTTTCAAACTGTCAAAAACTGTCAAACTGTGAAAAACCATCTACGCGCTCTGAGGCTTCAAGTCTTCTTAATTCATTAGACTCCATGGAAAGGTTCAACAAAGTGAGCAAGTCTCTGCAATTTGTAGAAATCGACCTGCGTACGATGGCCGAACTTTATCAGTCCTTGGTAACATACCTAGAAGACTGCAGGAAATCCGGTAGTACCTTTGATCATTATGAGTCGAAAGCCATTGAAAAATCCGGTGAAAATGGCTATGCATACGACATGCGGAGGAAACGCAAGCGTAAAGTCTAGTCCGACGAAGTCAAGGAAAACGAGACCGACCTTTCTGGCAGGGACAGATTCAGATTTACGATTTTTAACGTCATTATAGTGTGGGAATGGATATCTAGGAATATCTACTTGCCGAAAATATACTTTACTAATAGTATATTTTCGGAGAGTCGACTAGATTAAAATTAGTTGTTATAGACAGAAGTTTGGGTTTCCCGAAGAAATTAATAGACCTATGCAGAATGACGACCAAAAATTGTAAAACACAAGTGAGAATACGTGGATGCAACTCGATCAACTTCCGTCAAGAATCGGGTCTGCGACAAGGAGATGCGATCTCACCAATACTTTTTAACATTGCTCTGGAAGCAATAATGAGGGAAACACAGCTTAATGGAGCAAATAGCATCTTCACAAGGAACATTCACGTACTAGCCTTCGCAGATGACATAGTCATAATTGGACGCAAAGCGCAAGATGTAAAAGAACCCTTTTCCAAAATTGTCGAAAGTTCAGCAAAGTTCAATCTACGAGTAAATGACACAAAAACAAAGTATATGATCGTAACAAAACGAGGAAAACGATTAGGGCGAAGTATCAGCCTTGACGATCATAGTGTGGAAATTGTAGAAAACTTTATCTCTTTAGGGGCAATGCTTACTGCAGAAAATAAGATAAAGGACGACATCCAAAAACGCATGGTAGCTGCAAATAAAACCTATTTCGCACTAGTCCCGGTCCTAAAAAACAAAGAAATTTCAAGACAATGCAAAATCAGACTATATAAAACATTAATCCGCCCAGTCCTATGCTATGGGTCTGAGGCTTGGACATTGACCCAACAAACAGAAAATCAACTTAAAATCTTCGAAAGGAAGATCTTAAGAAGAATATTTGGTCCTGTAAGGGTTAACCAGAACGAATGGCGCATTAGGACAAACGAAGAACTTCAAGAAATGTATGACGAAATAAATATAGCTACATACATAAGACTGAGCGATGGCTCGGACACGTTGTACGAGCTTCAGAAGATAGAATGCTAGCCAGGATTTTTAATGGTAGACCATCAGGAAGAAGAAGAGTAGGGCGATCAAGAAATAGGTGGATAGATGACGTGCTAGCAGATATACGAAAATTTCGTATAACAAATTGGAGAGAGCTAGGAAGACGTAGAGACGACTGGAAGAGGAGACTTCGAGAGGCCCGAGTCCTGCAAGGACTGTAGCGCCATTCAAGAAGTAGACAGAAGTTTTATGTTTTAATTTTATTATTTTTATTAGTTGAGAATTGAAGATGGAGAACGAAGGAGGGAGCTGGATTTAGCTGACTTTAGGTCTGTATGTTTGAAAGTCAAGTAAAAATCCAGTAAAAATTCGTTAAGTAAAAAATAGTGAAGAAGTGGGGAATTTAAACAAACTGTTCTCGAGTAAAAGTCAAGTAAAAATTTAGTGTATCTTTCGAAATGTTCCGGCGAAACGTTTACAGAAGTAATTTTTCACAATTTCACAACAAAACGCAATGCCATCTGAGTTTACTAGAATTTACTTCTGCTCAAGAGCTCGTGTAAAAATAGTAAGAGGGGAAATGAAAAGTTTTTACTCGACATCTAAAACAAACAGCAGTCAAGTAAAAACTTTTTACTAAAAGTAAAAAGTTTTTTCAAACACACAGACCTTTTGGTGAAGAAGACATTTGGCCAGAAGAATAAGAGAAGTCCTATTCACGAAGACGGGTTTGGGCGTTCTATTGATGATACTCTCACCTGATGCTGAAAAAGACGTCATTTTTAACCGACTTCAAAAAAGGAGGAGGTTATCAATTCGACGCGTAGGTATTTTTTGGTCCTGTTCACGCATAACTTTGTAACGCAATGACTTTTTTGCTTTTTTTCTTTTTTGTTTGAAAGGGTAGTTTCCCACGGTGGTCCCGTACAATTTTTTTTAAATTCTGATAAAGGAGTTCGAAGGTAGGCGTAAAAAACTGGTAAAATTAGTACACCTTGAACGGATAGAAGTATTTTCAAAGGCAGCGAACAAATCACTTTATTGTCGCGTGCTCGAGAAGAGGCCGGTGGATGAATCGGCAAAGGCGTTGACCTGCAAATAAAAATTGCGGGTTCAAACCCCGGCGGGTGGTTCGACTTTTTTTCTTTTTTTCTCTTTCTAAAATCCATTCAGATTGGATTAATGTTGTAAAGAATTACAAACTCTTCGGTGAGAAATTTCATGCATACTCTTGTTACGGCGCAGCCGCGCGTAACAGAAGTAGTCGACCACAAAAAACTAAATATAGGCATTAAAGCCCCCTAAACAACAACAACAACACAACACATAAACATAAACAGAAAAAATAAAAAAAAAACTAATTAAAAAACATTGTACAATTTATTAATAAATCTAAAACTAAATATAAACCTAACTATAAACTAATCATTGGGCGCATCCAGCGCACTCAGCCGCTGAGCAGCGGCTAAGTGCTGAGCTTGTTGGATGGATAGCTGAACTAAGCAGCTTAGCTCAGCGGCTGGCAAATTTCTCAGCGTAAAAATTTTATTCTAAGTAGCTCAGCGGTAGTAAATTGACGTTATATAAAATAGGAAAAAATTTAATTGTCAAAATAAATTTTAACTGAGCTATCTATCACATCTAGCCGACACACAGCGCTGAGTTACTTTTTACGCTGTGCTGTTCAGCTAAGCGGCTTTTCCGCTGAGTGCGCTGGATGGGCCCATTAACTTAAATAACTTAAAACATAACTTATAACTAAAAAACACAAATAAATACCTGAAAAGAAAAAAAGGTTAAGGTCATAACTAAAACAAATATTAGAAAATATACCTGGACGGCACCTAATTAGAGTGCCAACATCCACAAAGGTCCCAGCATTCAGGTCTTTATACCTAAAATAAAATGAAATTAATAAATAATCAAAATATTAAGAAAATATTAAAAACATTCAAAAATAAACAAAATTTACTTACCATTTTTATGACATGTAGAAATGTCACTTCGTCGAAAGCTCAAAGCTGGGGCACGATCGGAGAAAGCTGTTTTGGTCTAAAAATAAAAATTATAACACTTGAAAACAAGTATAACAGCTTTCTCCCCCCCAAGCTTTGAACTTTCGATCAATGTGCCTGGACTATAAAGTTCAAAGCACCAGGACAGAGCTTCTCATTCCGTCCAGTTTTCGTAAATTTCTCGCGACACAAATTTCAATATTCAGACAGGCATCGACCGTCTTTTGAGAACAGGCAAAGTCCGTTCAGTTAAAATAATTACAATATAGACTGGCAAAGACCGTCCTTTAATAAAAAAAAATATATATATAATTTAATCATTTATTTGTTTTCAGAGTTTTAGACAGGTAGTTACCGTCATTTAATAAATTTGGCTGGCATTAGTCGCCAAATTAGGGCTTTAGATAACCGATCGGTTCGGGGGTTAGTTTAGATTATATGTTTGGTTTGGGCATCGGACCAGGGAATTAAATTCCACAACAGAAAGGAATTTGTATATTCTTACGTGTCAACAGGGAATTTCAAAGGTTGTAATTACCTTGAACTTCCTGGGACACTAGCAAATCAGATTAAAGGAATAAACATTTAAAAATAGGGATTTTTGAAGGTGAAAATATATCTCAAACATCCCTAGAAAGTATACGACAATAATTGTTAAAGGGTCCAAACACAGGTGAATTTGAGATCACCTTTGAGTGGAACCTCATAAGTAAAGCTCGCTGAAGGTTCTTCTGCAAGTTAAGTGGGTGTTAAGGCTCACATTAATATTAGCAATAGTGGCCAAATTTAAGCTCAAAGAGCTAACGTTTCTTGCAAGAAGCAAGCATTATACGGCACTATTTGCGGTGTTAAAGTGCCAAGTGTTGGCAGTCACGTCAGGTTTGACCGGCGTAACTTCAAGGGAAATTTTTTCCATTAGCAGAATAGAACCTCCGAGCTTTTACAGGTTAAAAGAAAAAAAATATTTGGACAATTAATTGACATTTTTATTCCAGATATCCGGATTACTATAAGATAATTTTAAGTAGAATTGGCTTTCAGTCAAATTGAATTTACATTTTTTTATATATTCGAAAAATTAACGTAAAGGTAGAATTTAAATAGATTTAATTAGCATTATATCATTTAGGAGAGAATATATTTGTTTTTAAACCACTCCTGTGTTTGAATTAACGACCTATCCGATTTTTTACAGTTTATCTATCAATTTAAAAAATAAATTTTTATTTACGGCGTCTCGCGCCGTAACATGGTCCTTCGAGCCGGATAGGTCGTGGTCAAAACAAATATAGTCTCTACGATAACTTGCTAATTAAGAAGAGTTTATTGCTTTAATTATCTTTATTGTCCAAATATTTTATTATTTGCTAATTGTCTAAACCCGTAATCTAAATCCAAAATGAAACGTACGTTGAAAAGACAGATAGCCCTACAGAAAGAGTTAAGTCAATCATTTTTCAACTACAGAGAGACACCTGCGGCTAAGAAAACCCAGGGTTATATCTCTGGAAAGTTAGAATTGATCAAATCAACATGGGCAGAATTTAAAGAAAATCATGCAGAACTAGTTTCCACAGATACCGAAAGTATCAAAGATGAGAAAGTCCAAGCCGCGGTAGTGGCATACGCTGAAGGCAATCTGTTCCACAAAGTCGAAGAGATTTATTCCGAATTCCTTGGAGAATTATTGGATGATCAAATAGCCAGCTCGCAGACTGAAAGGGAACAAGCAGATTCGCCCAAGGCAATTTTACAATTACCAACCTTGGAAATCCCTAAGTTCGACGGGCAATACGCGTCGTGGAGAGCCTTCCACGACCGATTTGTGTCGCTCATACATCATGAAGATCGACTATCAACGGTCGATAAGATGCACTACTTGAAGAGTAGTCTGACGGGAGATGCTAAGAAGGATCTAGATTCCTTCGACACCACCGCAGCAAACTATACAGCAGCATGGGAGGTCTTGTGCAACCGGTACGATAAGAAAAGGTTGTTAATATATGCGCAGTTGAAGCTATTATTTAATCAGCCAAAAATTAGGACGGAATCCTACCGGGAAATACGAGCAACTTTGGACGAGTTGCAGCGTATACAGCACAATTTAAAGGCACTTAAAGTAGACATAGCCAGTTGGGATCCCATTTTCGTGTTCATAACAGCTCAAAAACTGCCAGAAAAGACACGGAATTTATGGGAACAATTGATAGCGAAGTCAGATGAGCTGCCATCACTAAAAGAATTGATTACGTTCATGGAGCAACGTTATCGAAGCCTAGAGGCAACTAAGGATATCCATCTGCACAAAGCAGGGAACAATCCGCACAAAGCTGGCAAGAATCATAGTAGACTTACAACCTACTACACAAGCCAGCAAGATAATCCCATTACCAATAAAGGTAAGTCCCAAACGGCTTATAGGTATCATAAAGCCGCAGGACAGAACAGGAATGGCTATGAACCAAGGTCAAGCCACCCTGAGAAGGTAAACTTCATAAATCACTGCCCTATGTGCAGATCAAACCATTTTTTGACTCAATGTCAACAGTTCAGAAAACTATCGGTTGCAGCCAGAAAAAATTGGCTGACTGAACATGAGCAATGCGAAAGATGCTTGCGAAATCATAAAACAGCTGAATGCACCATTAAATACACATGCAAAACGTGTGGCAACAATCACCACAGTCTGTTGCATGATCGTACGGGTCACGAAAATTCAGCAAATTCACCTAGGGACAACACGGTCAACGAAACGACTGTAACTCAGTGTAACCATATTAAGGATGTTACACAAACAATGTTGGCAACAGCCCTGGTGAAGGTGAAGGGTCGTATAGGCCGCGAGTTGACGTTACGGGCATTAATAGATCCCGGGTCACAAAACTCATTCATCACGGAAGCAGCGTATCAATCAATAAGAGCGCAAACCTTCCCTACAAATTTAAGTGTTTTAGGAGTGGCAGAAACACAAGTAGCTACCGCAAATAAGGTTGCAAGATTTACGTTGTTGTCAACTACAAAAGATTATAAGAGTTCCATTGATGCGTATGTTATTAAGAGTATCACCAAGATATTTCCACCAGAACGCACAATAAAAAAGCACTGGCCGCATATAGATGGGTTGGAGTTAGCCGACCCAAAATTTATGAATCCAGGACGAATAGACATTCTCCTTGGAGTAAGTGTATACGCGGATATCATTAGGAATGGTCTGCGAAAAGGAATGAAAGGAGCTCCGGTGGCATTGAAAACAGGCCTAGGTTGGATTGTGTTTGGTGACGTACGGTCAGCAAACACACCTTCTAAAAATATAAGTCTATCTGCATTTACGACGCAGCATGACGTAACATTGGAAGAATTGAGCCGACAAATTAAAGGGTTTTGGGAATGTGAAGAAATTCCTAAAGAAAGACAATTCACCGGGGAAGAAAGGCAGTGCGAAGAATTCTACAATAAAACTACCATACGTAAGCCGAACGGGCAGTATGAAGTACGGATACCCTTTAAAGACGGTAATCCACCCAGTTTAGGGGAATCTAGGAGACAAGCCGTGTCCAGGCTATTGCAGTCAGAGAAGAAGCTAGCCCAAAGGACAGAGCTAAAGGACTCCTACCAAAAATGTCTGCAAGAGTACATCGACTTGAACCATATGAGTTCAGCAAGGGGATTCGCAGACCAAAGGTATTATATGCCACATCATGCTGTAATTAAAGACAGCACGACAACTAAGGTCCGCATAGTTTTTGATGCCTCAACAAAGACTACAAATGGGAAAAGTCTAAATGAGCAAATGCTGACAGGGCCAACATTGCAGCCGAAATTATTTGCTACGCTCCTAAAATGGCGGAAGTATCGATATGCAATGACCGCGGACATTGAGAAAATGTATAGGATGATCCTTGTCAACCCCTTGGATAGAAGGTATCAAACCATCCTGTGGAGGGCAAGTGATAACTGCCCTATACAAGAATACCAAATGAATACAGTAACATTTGGAACCACTTCAGCACCCTACCTTGCAATCAAAACATTGCAAAGGTTAGCGGTCGATGATAACTCCTTGTATCCTGAAGCAGCTAAGGTCGCTATGACGGATTTTTATGTGGACGATGTGCTTACAGGAGCAGATACGGTGCAAGAAGCACAAACATTACAAGGAGAGTTAATCAAACTTTTGAAAGGAGGAGGATTTCATTTGCGGAAATGCGCCGCAAATCATGAATCGCTCCTAAGTTCCATCCCAGCCGAGGATCGTGAACTGCAGCTTCCCTTACAAGTAAGGGAAGATAACCAAATTAAGGCATTAGGAATATACTGGCATCCAGTGGGAGACTATTTTTCGTACGCAATAAATTGCGCAGAGTTTAAACCAGCTTCTACTAAACGAAAAATTCTTTCGGAAGTGGCCAAACTCTACGACCCACTAGGATGGATCGCTCCATGCGTCATTCTGGCAAAAATTATTATGCAGAAAATATGGATGGCTGGGTATGGATGGGATGAGATGGTGGATCAAACCATTCAAGACGAATGGACCCTGTTTCAGGAGCAGTTGCCACATATTCAACACATCAAAATACCTCGATGGGTTAACCTCTTGAGCACAACTACGAAGTGCCAACTGATGGGCTTCTGTGATGCTTCTGTCCGGGCATATGGAGCAGTAATTTACATCAGAACAACGAGGGAAGATAACACCATCGACACGAAATTACTAATGTCAAAAACAAAGGTAGCACCTATTAAGCCGATGTCACTGCCGCGACTCGAATTATGTGGAGCAGTACTGTTAAGCAGACTGATGCGACAGGTAAAGCAGGACATGAATCTAAGCAACATAGAAGCGCGATGTTGGACAGATTCAAAGGTCGTTCTAGCATGGATTAAAGGATTACCACATAGATGGAAGACGTTCGTAGCCAACCGCGTTGTGGAAATAAATGAGAATGCGGGAGATACAAAATGGCAATACGTACACACAAAAGATAATCCAGCCGACATAGTTTCCAGGGGAGTTATGCCGGCAAAAATCCAAGAATTAACAGCATGGTGGCAAGGACCCAGCTGGATGCGGAAACCAGAAGAAGATTGGCCGCATAAACCCCCGGACGACTTCCAAACTTCTATGGAAGCTAAGAATGTCACTCAAGTCACGTTGACTATGCAATTAACCGAAAATGAGTGGTGGATGAACTATTCATCGTATTTAAAAACAATACGAGTTATAGCATATTGTTACCGGTTCGTCCACAACGCCAGACGACTAAAGGAAAGAAGTACCTTGCAACTGTCAGCTCAAGAAATCAATGTTGCAAGGAAAAAACTTATTGAATTAGTTCAAAGACAAGCCTTTGCTCAGGAGTACGAACAACTAAAAGGCGCAAAACCAGTGAAGAAACAAAGTAAATTGTTTCAGCTGCAACCACTTATGGCAGAGGATGGCACGATAAGAATTGGAGGTAGATTGCAGCACTCCACATTGTCACATGATGCAAAACATCCTCTAATATTGCCAAAGCACCATCATGTGACAAACCTAATTATTGATCACTATCATAACAACACAATACATGGCGGAGCACAGATGGTGTTAAATGCAATACGATCCCAGTATTGGATCATAAACGGCATGTCAGCCGTAAAAGAAAGGATACACAAATGCGTCAAATGCATTAGGTATCGAGCTGCAGCACCGACTCAAGCAATGGGAAACTTACCACATGTAAGAGTTACACAAACAAACCCGTTTGAGAGTGTCGGAATTGATTATGCTGGGCCGATCGACATCAAAATGTCGAAACATAGGGGCTCCAAAATATATAAAGGATATTTTTGTATATTCGTCTGCATGACCACCAAGGCCATTCATATTGAGGTGGCCTCAGACATGTCCACAGATGCCTTTTTGGCGGCCCTAAGACGTTTCATAGGAAGACGAGGCCTTTGCAAGCATATCTATTCCGACAATGGCACAAATTTCGTGGGCGCCAGCAAGCGTTTGGGAGGAACAGCCAACAAGGCCACAAATGAAGCGGAGAGGTGCGCATCCGAAGAATTAGCAAATTATGGCATACAATGGCACTTCAACCCTCCAGCCGCTCCTCACTTTGGAGGACTCTGGGAAGCAGGCGTGAAAAGTATTAAGTATCACCTGAAAAGAGCCGCAGAGGGAAAAATATTGACATTCGAAGAACTTAATACGTTATTGATCCAAATAGAAGCCTGCCTGAACTCACGTCCATTGTGTCCTCTATCAGCAGACCCTTCAAATTTAGAGGTGTTAACACCGGGACATTTCCTAATCGGAAGAAATATAAAGGCACTGCCCGACGCTGAGGCAGATGACCAAGTTTCATATCTGGACCGTTGGAAGTATGTCCAACAGACTGTACAACAATTTTGGAAGCAATGGTCAAATGGATATTTGCTGCAATTGCAGAAAAGAAACAAATGGGTATTACAACAACCTAACTTACAGATAGGACAAGTAGTCATAATCATGGACCAAAACAGGTCACCATCGCAATGGCCTCTTGGCATAGTGGAGGAAATCCACCCAGGGCCCGATGGTCAGGTGAGGGTCGTAACGTTGAAAACGCAAACAAATTATATTAAACGACCCATCACTAAATTATGCCCTCTAATAGAATGACACGTATAAACATTTGCATATTTTGTAACGTCCGTACATACGATAGTCATATTAAACATAGGTAGTTAGCATAAGAAATAATGAATTAATAACAAAAAAAAAAGACATATATAATAATAATAAAACTAAATTCAAATTAAACACACAGCCTTGTGTGAATACACCCATAACCCTCACAGGGTCCTTAACATCGAATAAATTTCGAAATTATATTCATATATGGAAGCACCAGATAAATTGACAGTTAACGGTTATTAGCAAAATTAACGCGCTAAACATAAAAGGACCCGAGCGAAAATGTAAGTAAAGGGAAGAGAGAAATTTTTAATTATATACATTTCCATCTTTTATAATAAAGGGCACAAGCTACAAAAGATTCTGTACCCACATTAAAGGATAAGACATATGAGCTGCGCACGGTGGAAGGAAAATCTTTCACCATCACTCATGGTCAATTAGAAGCGATCCCGTATGACTTAATAAGGACGCGGGAAAGACGCCGCCACACGGTCTTCCTTACCGAGACCAAACGAGTCCGGCTCAAGCTATTAAAAAACCATACCATAATGTGGTACGGATTACAAGAGGGTTAACTATGAATTTAAGCCACAAGAAATGTCTGCACAAATTACAGACTGACCTAGTTATAAGTGAAACAAATTTCTGAACTTACAAAAATGAATTAAATTATTATAAATGAAAACCGCTCTATTTATTTTGATGCGACACATCAACGCGGGGGAGTATGTTACGGCGCAGCCGCGCG
This sequence comes from Thereva nobilitata, assembly GCA_963855945.1. NCBI lineage: Eukaryota > Metazoa > Arthropoda > Insecta > Diptera > Therevidae > Thereva > Thereva nobilitata. The sequence goes on from OY979694.1 coordinate 143,061,947, forward strand.
TAACAGAAGTAGTCGACCACAAAAAACTAAATATAGGCATTAAAGCCCCCTAAACAACAACAACAACACAACACATAAACATAAACAGAAAAAATAAAAAAAAAACTAATTAAAAAACATTGTACAATTTATTAATAAATCTAAAACTAAATATAAACCTAACTATAAACTAATCATTAACTTAAATAACTTAAAACATAACTTATAACTAAAAAACACAAATAAATACCTGAAAAGAAAAAAAGGTTAAGGTCATAACTAAAACAAATATTAGAAAATATACCTGGACGGCACCTAATTAGAGTGCCAACATCCACAAAGGTCCCAGCATTCAGGTCTTTATACCTAAAATAAAATGAAATTAATAAATAATCAAAATATTAAGAAAATATTAAAAACATTCAAAAATAAACAAAATTTACTTACCATTTTTATGACATGTAGAAATGTCACTTCGTCGAAAGCTCAAAGCTGGGGCACGATCGGAGAAAGCTGTTTTGGTCTAAAAATAAAAATTATAACACTTGAAAACAAGTATAACAGCTTTCTCCCCCCCAAGCTTTGAACTTTCGATCAATGTGCCTGGACTATAAAGTTCAAAGCACCAGGACAGAGCTTCTCATTCCGTCCAGTTTTCGTAAATTTCTCGCGACACAAATTTCAATATTCAGACAGGCATCGTCTTTTGAGAACAGGCAAAGTCCGTTCAGTTAAAATAATTACAATATAGACTGGCAAAGACCGTCCTTTAATAAAAAAAAATATATATATAATTTAATCATTTATTTGTTTTCAGAGTTTTAGACAGGTAGTTACCGTCATTTAATAAATTTGGCTGGCATTAGTCGCCAAATTAGGGCTTTAGATAACCGATCGGTTCCACCATCGGTTCGGGGGTTAGTTTAGATTATATGTTTGGTTTGGGCATCGGACCAGGGAATTAAATTCCACAACAGAAAGGAATTTGTATATTCTTACGTGTCAACAGGGAATTTCAAAGGTTGTAATTACCTTGAACTTCCTGGGACACTAGCAAATCAGATTAAAGGAATAAACATTTAAAAATAGGGATTTTTGAAGGTGAAAATATATCTCAAACATCCCTAGAAACTATACGACAATAATTGTTAAAGGGTCCAAACACAGGTGAATTTGAGATCACCTTTGAGTGGAACCTCATAAGTAAAGCTCGCTGAAGGTTCTTCTGCAAGTTAAGTGGGTGTTAAGGCTCACATTAATATTAGCAATAGTGGCCAAATTTAAGCTCAAAGAGCTAACGTTTCTTGCAAGAAGCAAGCATTATACGGCACTATTTGCGGTGTTAAAGTGCCAAGTGTTGGCAGTCACGTCAGGTTTGACCGGCGTAACTTCAAGGGAAATTTTTTCCATTAGCAGAATAGAACCTCCGAGCTTTTACAGGTTAAAAGAAAAAAAATATTTGGACAATTAATTGACATTTTTATTCCAGATATCCGGATTACTATAAGATAATTTTAAGTAGAATTGGCTTTCAGTCAAATTGAATTTACATTTTTTTATATATTCGAAAAATTAACGTAAAGGTAGAATTTAAATAGATTTAATTAGCATTATATCATTTAGGAGAGAATATATTTGTTTTTAAACCACTCCTGTGTTTGAATTAACGACCTATCCGATTTTTTACAGTTTATCTATCAATTTAAAAAATAAATTTTTATTTACGGCGTCTCGCGCCGTAACACTCTACTCATGCAGATTGTAAGAGAGTATTCCTTTGGAATGAAATTCTATTTAAAGCAGTTTCTGAAAAGCTTTATTTACGTATTTAGCCATCTTGTTGTAACAATCTCCCGTAGCACAACGACTGAGAGGCTTGCCTCTCGTCCTGGAGGTTGCGAGTTCGATTCTTTGACCTGGAGTAACTTTTTTTTTCAATCGACACAATAAATATTTCTTTTTAATTTCCTTTGGGGAATTTTGTTTCATATTAAATAAGTTTTTTTTAAATTGCTCCGAAAATACGCAAATTCATTACTGCCAAAACTATTTAGCTACTGCCTCAATTCTTTTCGACGGCGCGCGGCTGAGTGTCATACTTCTCGTAATAAATAATTTTTTTTTATATTACCCCGAAAAAAAATTAACGGACTAAAAAGTACGAAATAAAATAAATTTTTAAAAACCGACTTCAGCAAAACCAAAAATAATGCACAAAAAACCAAAAATAATGCACAAAAAAGGATAAAATAATTGTTTGAAATTCTTTACAACATTAATCCAATCAGAATGGATTTAATAAGAAGAATCACTTTTGAAGACGGTGCCAACACCTGTTTTCGGGGTGATGTATTAAGGGCATAAGGCTAACAAAGAAATGAAATTTTCGCAGCAATATTTAATGCAATGAAAGTCAACTACTACCTGGCACCGTCTTCAAAAGTGATTCTTCTTATTAAATCCATTCTGATTGGATTAAAGTTGTAAAGAATTTCAAACAATTATTTTATCCTTTTTTGTGCATTATTTTTGGTTTTTTGTGCATTATTTTTGGTTTTGCTGAAGTCGGTTTTTAAAAATTTATTTTATAATTAATAAAGAATATATTAATTGTTAAATAAAGATTTGCAGACGAAATAAAGGTTTCAGAATCAATACCCACAAATATGGGGGCTCAACCGCGATTGATTCGAGAATCTTTATAAAGACGATAAATTCAAAGACGAAGTCGGGGTCCAAAAAATTTTCAGTTTTAAGACGGGGCTGCGGCAGCGGCAGAAGACGCTATATTTAAAAGACGACGGAAAGTAAAACGGACACAAAAGTAAAGTTACACCTTGAAGAGGTTAAGCAGCGGAAGACGCTATATTTAAAAGACGACGACGAAAGTAAAACGGACTCGAAAAACCGGTCGGGAAAGAGTAGAACAAAAGTAAAGTTATACATTGAAGAGGTTAACGTGAACTCAAATAATATTGAAGATTATTGTTATAGTTATAATAACGGTTACGCTGGCTTTATATAACATTTTATAATTTAGAGTCTAAATTTTAGACTATTTACAACATTTTTCAAGTCAAGTTTTCAAAAGCACATCCTGCATATAATAATTGAGGAGCTGGCGAACAAAACGATCTAATTACATTTGTCGTTTTCGTTTAAAATGACCAAAAAGTATGCTGAAATAGAGCCAGAAGTTCGTATATAACGATATAATTACAGTAAAGCTATATCGTTTTGATCGAAAGTACGAACTTGTGACTTTTTGGTCATTTTTATCGAAAACGACTAATTAGATCGTTTTGTTCGCCAGCTCCTCAATTGTTCATTTGCAATAAATCTGCGTATAATAGTATTATTCATTTGGATTAATTGAATCGGAGTAAGGTTTTGAAAAAATGGCGGCTAAACCGTTATCTCTAAATGAGATATCATTGGTTGCAGCCAACATTAATTTTAGAAAAGTTAACGAAATTAAATTGCTGCATTCACTTATTTTTGAAAGCGACTGCTCAAGGCGAAATCGGACAAAATTGAGAGGATTTACCAGGTTTAATTTTAGCAATGAGGAAGAAGATGAAGATTATAAAACTAAATTGGAGCTTGTAGATAAAACCTTCACAGGCGAAGACCTGATGGTTATTGGTGCAATATTGGGCATAGAAAAGGAAGCGGTAAGCCCAACATCATTGATTAAATTTTTCGGAAATCTGCAGTCGCTGGTAGATCATCATAGGCTCGATGACGACGAAGAAGAAGATGAAGAAAGGGCCGAGGACAGGACAAAAAATGTCGAAGTGGAAACCATCCAAGAGGAACAGCGCAGGTCGGGCAACGAAGTAAGGGTGGATCGGTCTTGGTCCAATCACAGCGAGACGACACAACCAACCATGTTAGAAAAGACCAGAGATGAAATGGCTAAATGTTTTATATCCTTTAAGGATGTAGAAGATACCATAAGACCATTTGCTGGTGAACAAGGCCTACCTATTGATAAATGGTTTGAGGAATTCGAGGAAATGGTGGAATTTGGAATCCTATTCGCAAAGAAATCCTTGCGCGCTACAGCCAAGCTTGTTATTCAGTCCGAAAGAGGCATAAATACTTATAAAAAGTTGAAAAAAGTGCTTTATAACGAGTTTAAATCGGAGATGTTGAGGAAGAGAGTGATGAGATCATAAAGCACTATTATTTGACAATGAGAGAGAGATAGCGAGTAGAGCTGATATCAGCGAACGCTCGTTATTGAAATATCTTCTGCAAGGAATACAAGATGACGGTCCAGCGAAAATTATTTTGATAGGCGCTAAAAGCTTAAAGGATTTTAAAGAAAAATTAGATGATTATGCAGCTTACATAGCTGACGTTGGGAAGAATGCCACAAAGACGGGTAAGCTGCAAATGAAGAAGACATTTCAATGGAAGCAAAATAATACCAAGCGTCCAGTTGAAAGTAAGTTCGTGAAACGCTGCTATAACTCTGGTGCCAGGTCTAACGAATGCGAAAAGAAAAGCTTGAGAGTCAAATGTTTCAAATGCAACCGATTTGGACACATGGCAAAGGAATGTTCTGAGGCAGTGAACAAGACAGCCCATAACGTTAATAACATTGGGCTACCACGACTGAATAAAAGCTGTAAGGACATCGAAATTAATGGTGAAACTATTAACGCGCTCGTTGATTCGGGAAGTACCGTTAATTTTATTCGAGAAGATATACGGCAGATAACCAAAGCAGTAAAGGAAAACATAAATTTACCTTTCATTGGATTTGGTGGAAGAAAGTTGGGTCAGGTGAGACTGAACATTAGAATTGATAACAACCATTATGATATGACATTCTATGTAGTACCAGCAGCAGTAACTAAACATTTCATTATTTTAGGACGAGAACTGTTTGAAAAGCCGAAGTATGTATTACTAAGGACAGAATAACAGTAACGAAGGTGCAAGAAAACGCCGAAATAATGCAAATACAATTGGAAAATGACGAAGGCCAGTGCCGGATTTACCAACAAGCAAAACAAGCAATTGCTTGTAGGCCCCCAGCCCCAGAGGGCCCCGCTGCTCTTAATTTTGATTTGGTTGGTCTTTAGATAAAAGGGAAGTAAAAAATTTTATTGGCCATAATGTTTGCATAATATACAACCAGTGGCGGCTCTTCCTTTAGGGCTAGTGGGGCTTAGCCCCACCAGAAATATCAAGGAATTTATATTTATATATTCTTAAATATTTCCAAAAAAAATCTAAAAAAAATTCCAACATTTCCTAAAAAAAATATAAGTAACAATTCACACAAAAAAATCTAATGCCGGATCCACACGTTTGTCAAGGCTTGGCAAGCGTTCGCAAATTGAAAAAGCTTTTTTAAAACAAACGTGTGGACGCATCACAAACGCTTGCCGCAAACTTCCTTTGGAAGCGTTCGCACGTTTGCTTTGGTTTGCCGAGAATCCACACTCGACCGGATCGGCCACAAGCGTCGACAAGCTTACACAAGCCAAGCCAAACGCCTTATCCACACGTTTGAATTTGCGAATGCTTGCCAAGCCTTGACAAACGTGTAGTAACGGCCGAAGCCCGTACTACTTCCTTGTAAAAAACCCTCACCCCTTGACCCATTTGGGTCCAATAATCAATTAGTCAATACCTGGAAAACATTAAAAAATTCATAAATCTCCATCCATATAAAATTAGTTTCAAAAAACCCCCCATCAGCTAACAAAATATTCCCAAGAAATTTTGCTATCAAATTTTCCAACCGACAATTCCCAGACAGTTGAACGCTCCAATTTCATTTTTTCCGTTCCAAATTTTACATTCAAGCACGTACGCTAACGAGCACTCCGATTTCAATTTGTCTTTCCAAAGTCAAAAATGCTGATTATGAATTTCATCTTCGTCTATGAACAACACCTTAGGACAATCTCGGTAGAAAAGGTTTTATGCTGCATCAGCAGCAATAGACAGGTTAAATATCGGGCTTAACACAGGTTCGGGACAGTCCGGATTTTAGACCAAAAGTGCGCGGATGCCTTCAACAAGAAAAGCCCGACTTATGGTGTGGCCACACTACGCGGTCTTGGGTCGTACGCGCTTTTGCCTTTTTTTTTCATATGGAGTTTTATGGCTTTTTTACGACTTTTTTACGACTTTGTCCATGGTAAAGGCCGTGCGGCCAAACAACGCGGACAAAAGGCTGTGGTTAAAAAGGTACATTGTGCGTCCACACACTCAGAGCCGGATTAAGGATGTGGAGGCTCCTAGGCAGAAAGTGTGGTGCGGGCCCCCAAAAAATTTCATACCATTGACAGTAGATAGAGAACAATAGTTGTGTTCCAAAATTCGAGCAATGTGCTCGCAAGTAGTTGGCTTTCTCTCTAATCATGCCTTTGTTGAGAAGTAGGAACGAGTAGGCCAACTGCTGGCGAGTACTTTGCTCGAATTTTGCAACACAGCTAATATCTTAAAATTTTCAAATTCGTCATCTACAGGAAGTTCGGACACCCGCACCTGGACATTGCCAGGATCATCCGGACTTGTCCACTCAAAAAACCACTACATTGATCTGGAGCATCACACCAGGCGAGACAATACGAGTTTTGGACAATTATAACGATTGCCCTTCGCTCAAGTAGGTAATGTTAGGTTTTGCTGTATTTTTATCTCCGGCCAATTTCCCTTCGACCGAAATCATTCTACTTCTGCTAAGCAAGCCATTGGTGTTCTGTCTTACCGCAGAGAACGTTCCGAGCAAGCTCATGTTCACTCATACTAGCTAGATGCCCTGCCAACCGGAGTCTACCGAGGTTTATTTTCTTCACAACATCTATGTCGTGATAGCGCTCGTAGATCTCGTCATTGTAGAGTCTCCGGAATCGTCCTTCCTCACATAAGGGGCCAACAATCCTCCGAAGCATTTTCCTCTCGCACACTGACAAGAGGTTCGACTGCTTTTTGATAAGCACCCACGTTTCGCATGCATATGTGAGTAGATACAGGTAAGGCCATCGTCTTATATAGTAAAAGTTTTCCTCTCGCACACTGACAAGAGGTTCGACTGCTTTTTGATAAGCACCCACGTTTCGGATGCATATGTGAGTAGATACAGGTAAGGCCATCGTCTTATATAGTAAAAGTTTAGACGTTATGGCTAGAAGATGTTTGGATTTGATCTTGACAGACTATAGTAGGCTTTGTTGGCTTGTAGCAGTCGTGCACGTATTTCTGATTCCATGCGTTTGTCGGCTGTTACTATTGACCCGAGGTAGGTAAATGATTTTACCACATCAAACTCGCGTTCCTCTACCTTTATTGTGGGACCAATGTTAGGTGTTCTTGAAGAGGCCACCATCTACTTTGTTTTGCTTTCGTTGATGTCCAGTCCCAGATTTCCTGCCGCCCGCTCAATGTGGGTGAAAGCTTCTTGTACAACTGTTGATGTTCTTCCAATGATGTCACTGTCGTCTGCGTAAGCCAATAATTGGGTGGACTGGTGCCACTTGATGTAACGCTCCAACGCCAGGTTGAAAAGGAGGCAGGCCAGCTCGTCCCCTTGTCGGAGTCCATTATAGATGTTGATTGGTCTGGACAGTGTTCCGGATACCTTTACTTGGCTTGTCACATTGGTCTTGGCCAACCTACATAGTCTTTTTCAGCTTGTTCGTATATATACACACACCGAGATTTCTTTCTAACCTTTGATACGGCGCGTACGCAGTCATATAGAGAAAAATCATGGCTCGATGGACGGTATAGACAGGGGAGGGAGGAGTACAACACAATTACAACGTTTAGGGGGCAGGAATACAGGAGAGGCTCAACGCTTTTTCCCCTCGATTCTTACGAAACATCTTTGTGAATTTACAATCCGGTCATCAAATGACGAAAAGTTCGTTGTTTAAGCCTAGTATGTAGTTCGAATGGAATTCCGTTCAGCATTTTTGGTAAAGATTTCTACACGGAAAAATTGCGTGTAGAATACCGTGGAGAAAAGCTAATAGTTGGGAAAAAGCGAACAACTGACTGTTAAAAATCACATATAAAACCACGAACTCACGGCAATAGCTCTTTTCATTCGCCCTGTCAAAATTACCTAACACACAACACGGAATAATTGTCGAACAATTATTCCGTTCCAACATGAACGGAAAAAAGTCTCCAATTCCCTGCAAGCCACCTGTTAGAGCATTGCACAAGCTAAATAATACCAATAGTTGTCCGTTCGAACTGCGTACTCATAAAACAAAAAAGGCACGGAAAAATTTGGTGAACGGAATTCCGTGCATCTTTTTACGTATATTTTATATGGGGAAAGGAATTCCGTTCGAACTCCTTACTAGGCTTTAGCATTCATCATTTTGTGAAAACGAAACGATGCGCCTTTTTTTAAATTTGGATTATTTATTCGCTCATTATTACTGAGTTGAAGGAAGTTCGCGTCTCCTAACTGGCCAAAATCGTTATTTCTCGCCAAGCTTCTGGGATAGTTTAAAACAGCTCGAGTTGTAAATATATTTGGAAGTAACAATTTCTATAATCTTTTTTATTTTTAATAGAAATATAATCTATGGACTGCATAAAATATTTTTGTGTGTGGTGCGGGCCCCTTTGTGGTGTGGGCCCCTAGGCGAGCGCCTATGTTGCCTATGCTTAGATCCGGCCCTGCACACACTATGAGCTTTTCAAAAGCGCGTACGCCGTTTCAAAGGAGAATTGATTTTTTCTCACTCATGACTCAGAAAATTAAAAGATCACGCGCGCTTTTGGCTGGCCGTACGACCAAAAGCGCGTGGATTCTAAGTCCGCGTAGTGAGGACGGGCCTTTAGAAAAGAAAAAGTTTTAAGAGCTTACCGAGTTAAAAATGTTTTTTTAAATAATTTTGAAGTGAAGTTAATTTGGATTAAAGAGGAAAATTTTAAGAGTTTATCTATTAAAAAATGTTTTTTTAAATAATTTTGAAGTAAATTTGGTTGGATTAAAGAGGACAATTTTAAGAGTTCTATCAGTAAAAATGTTTTTGGATTAAATAATTTTGAAGTAAATTTGGTTGGATTAAAGAGGACGATTTTAAGAGTTCTATCAGTAAAAATGTTTTTGGATTAAATAATTTTGAAGTCAAGTTTAATTTGGATTAAAGAGGAAAATTTTAAGAGTTTACCTAGTAAAAATGTTTTTAAATAATTTTGAAGTGAAATTAATTCAGATTTTGAAAATTCAACCAGTACAAATATCCTTTTTTTGATTAAATAATTTTGAAGTTTAAGTCGGATACAGAAACAAATTTTAGTGTTGCCTCTCTCCTAATACTTGTTGTCTAAAGAATTAAAACCAATTTTTTTAATAAAGAAAAACAAGTCTTCACTATAAATCCAGTGTTTTAATCCGGCGGGAATTTAAAGTACTGACAACCAAGTGGCAGCAATACCACGACCCAGCAGGACCCGACGACACAACGATGGATTGGGAAACCTTCAAGGAGATCCTCAACAAACTTAACAAAATCAAGTAAGGCTAACTAACTATCAAGGTTAGTCAAAACAAAACAATAAAAAATTTTTTCTTTATATATATAATGCCACAACTAAAAATTCATTTTTAAAACAAAAAACGGCATTCTTTTGAAAGACTAATACATTTAAAACCAACGCATCTTTTTGCTAGATGTAAGAACTTTTTATACATTTAAAAATTTTTTTATATTAAACAAAATAATATTTCCTTTGGTGTTAAAATATTGTTAATGTGCATCATTCTAAGGCTTGTGTGCGAATTTTTTTTTGTTGTTATTGTTTATATTACGGTAAAATTCGTTCTTCTTCTCTTTCGTAAAGCGTACGAATTCCTTTTTCTTCTTCTCTCTTTCTGCCAATCGTGAAAAGGCGTCAAGCCTAATCTACCAAAAAATAGTTAGAGCAACGCGACGAAAAGTCTACGGCAGCCTTATAATGCCGAACGACCCCCCACCTCCTTCAAACTCATCTCCTACAGAGGCAGTCTGTAAACTATCTATCGCGGATATAAGGAGCATGATCCCGGATTTCGACGGAAATCCAGAGGATGTTCATAAATTCGTTTCATGTTGTGATTCCCTGTTCTCGGTATGTAGAACAGCAATAGATGAGAGTTTGTTCCTAAATGTCCTGAGGAGCAAAGTGAGCGGAGTCGCCTATGACCTCTTTAAGTACCAAACGTACTCTACATGGTCATCTCTTCGACCTGACATAATTAACCAGTTTCGAGAATCAAAATCTCGCCTCACGATACAAAGTGAGATGATGCGCTTAAAACAGACACCTCGAGAGGACGTAAAGGATTTCGGACTAAGAGTCATAAAAACCTTAGCCGAACTCAACAGTGCAACACAAGGCGACAACGTCGCTGCCGAAGCTCGTAGCTTTTTACTAAAAGAGAACGAGCAAAACGCAATCATAGCCTATCAAGACGGTTTACGCGATGAGCAATTGAAAATCATCGCTAAAACCAGCACTCAGGAATGCCTGAAAAAATTAGTTTCCAACATGAACGATCACGCAGCCAGAATACCCGGCACTTCCCAACCACACACTATACCCAGAGTCGTGCCAACTTGTGAAGTATGTGGACAAAGAGGGCACGGCAAGGAGACTTGCTACAGGAATAGATATATACCCTCCTTTACTCAAAAACCGGTTGTCAAAAGGGAAGTAAATCAGCTGATTTGTGCGTATTGCCGCAAACCGAACCATCATATCAGTCAGTGTCGCTCCAGAGAGTATAACAACAGGGCCCGTCAGCAGGTCCAAAGCTAAGGACCCGATAGGTTCAGAGAACCACCACAACCCCCAAGCAGACACGACCAACCTTCACGAATACGTCTAATAAGACAGCAGGAGCCTACTATCCTTCCGGGAAACGGCGACGCGCGGGAGGCGACAAGCGGCATCCCTACTCGCCGAATCATTTCCGAAGCCGTAATTCACCCCCCACCAACAAATTAAGCTGGCCCAATGGCCTGAAAATTCGTATCCCTCTAGAATTTCGAGGCAATACGGTATTGGTTAGATTACCACTTAAAAACTCAAGGAAAAGCCATTGTAATTTTCTCTTAGATACAGGAGCCGAAATTAGCCTCCTGAGAAGTAATTCTTGTCCCCTGGGTGTCCCAGTACACGAAAATCATGACTGCGTGATCGCTGGACTAACAGGTGATCTCGTTGTCCCAGCTGGACTAGTCTATGGCGTCATTCGGATGAATATATTAGAAGGCCCAGTGCTAATAACTCAAGCATTTCACGTGATAGAAGAAGGTATAATAGAGGGATATGATGGGATTTTGGGGAATGACTTTTTACTAAATTTCGGCTGTAATATTAATTATGACGAAGAACACTTAGAATTATATATAAAAAACATCGTGGTAAAGGAAAGTTTCGAAGAGAATAGTTACGAAGAAAATAATATCTTAAATCATATCGTAGAAAATAATATCGTGGAAGAAAATAATGTCGTAGAAAATAATATCGTAGAAAACAAAATCGTGGAAGAAAATAATGTCGTAGAAAATAATATCGTAGAAAACAAAATCGTGGAAGAAAATAATATCGTAGAAAACAAAATCGTGGAAGAAAATAATATCGTAGAAAATAATTTCGTGGAAGAAAATAATGTCGTAAAAAACAAAATCGTGGAAGAAAGTAATATCGTAGAAAATAATTTCGTGAAAGAAAATATCGTAGAAAATAGTATCGACGAAAATAGTACGGAGAATAGTATCATGGAAATTAGTATTGAAGAAAACAGTATAGAAAATAGTATCGACGAAAACAGTACGGAGAATAGTATCATGGAAATTAGTATTGAAGAAAACAGTATAGAAAATAGTATCGAAGAAAATAGTATTGTAGAAATTAGTACAGAGGAAGAACAATATAACTCCGCGGAAAGTAATGTCGAGGAAGATGAAAACATAACAGCCCCAGCGCGAGCGGAAGTAATCATAGAAGTCCCGTGTGAACAAACAAACCGAAGGGTCTTACTCTGCACTCGTAGAGAGATCCACCCGGGAGTTTATCTGGGAAATTCTATAACAAGAAACGAAAATGGCCGTGCCAAGGTGACTTTACTAAATACCACCGAAAAAGATGCTACCATCAAAAGGTATAATTTAGACCCGTTCTGGGAAGACGTAGAGGCGTACGAAACTATAGATATGAAAAACTCTCCATCTTTAACGCAGAATCGTCTGCGGAAATTAGAGGATAACCTTGATTTAAGCCATTGCAACGGAGAAGAGAGGGACACTATATTGCGCATTTGTCGTGAGTTTAACGACCTATTTTTTTTAGAAGGAGATTATCTCACGCACACCGATGTAACCACCCACAATATCCCTACATTGGCAGATAAGCCTCCCATCTATACCAAACCTTATCCCCTTCCAGAGTCTCAACGGCAAGAAATAAATAACCAAATAAAAAAAATGTTGACTGAGGAAATAATAAGTCCCAGTAAAAGTCCTTGGAATGCTCCACTTCTACTTGTTCCGAAGAAACCAGATTCACAAGGCAATAAAAAATGGCGTGTTGTAGTAGATTTCAGGCGTCTTAACGAAATAACCGTTGGAGACGCCTATCCCTTGCCTAATATCACAGATATTCTCGATCAGCTAGGGAAATCCAAATATTTCTCTACGCTGGATCTGGCCAGCGGCTTCCACCAGATCCCCATGGAAGAATCTGACAAAAATAAAACTGACTTTAGTACCCCTTTTGGGCACTACCACTTCAACCGAATGCCTTTTGGTCTCAAGGGAGCACCAGCAACCTTTCAGAGACTCATGAACTCTGTACTTAGCGGCCTGCAAGGCATTCACTGCTTTGTATATCTTGACGATATCGTCATTTATGGGTACAATTTAAAAGACCACAGTACAAAACTAACGGAAGTGTTTAAAAGGCTTCGTGAAGCCAGGCTCAAACTTCAACCAGACAAGTGTAATTTCTTAAAAAAGGAAATAACATATCTGGGACATACTGTGAGTGACAAAGGTGTTCTCCCTGATGACACAAAAATCAAAGCAGTAAAAACATACCCTGTTCCTAAGAAGACCAAGGATGTCAAATCATTCCTTGGGTTCGTGGGTTATTATAGGAGATTTATTCCTAATTTTGCCAAGTTGGCCAAACCTCTCACAAATCTCTTGAAGAAGGACGTTAAATTCAACTGGGATCCATTCTGCGACGAATCCTTTACCTCTTTAAAAAGGAAATTAATAGAAGCACCAATCCTAGCCTATCCAGAGTATGACAAGCCCTTCATAGTAACTTCCGATGCCAGTGATATGGCATTAGGGGCAGTACTCTCGCAAGGAAAGATTGGGGAAGACTTACCGATCTGTTATGCAAGCAGAACCTTGAACTCAGCCGAGTCAAGGTACTCAACTATTGAAAAAGAGCTATTAGCCATAGTGTATGCTGTCGAGCAGTTTCGTCCTTACATATATGGTAGGCAGTTCGTTATAGTTACAGACCACAAACCGCTCGTTTGAATGATGAATCTAAATGATTGTTCATCACGCCTCATGAGATGGAGAATACGTCTGGAGGAATACGACTATACAATAATACACAAACCTGGACGTCTGAATGCTAACGCTGATGCGCTTAGCCGTATTGTCCCCGAGGACACCGAAATTACTAAAACCATAAATGTGGTGACTAGAAGTCAAAAAAGGAATATCGAAACCAATAACGAACCAGGTACCCTGTACGAACAGTACATGAATGCAACAGTCATCCCAAAGGGAGGCACTTGTGAAAGCAAGATCCCTATATTTAAGGAAACCAACTATAAAACCAAATTCTTCTTGTTTCCTAACTACGATACTCCCGATGAGAGTAAATTAAAGGAAATACTCCCAAGCTTCACCCCAAAGGAATTCCAGAATAAGCTTGATAGTTACCAAACTCCTAAATACTCGTACATCATCAGTAAAAACACTATCCCGATGCGAACAATGGAGGATAACCAAAACATAATACAAATTCTCCAACTCCTGAAGGAATATTGTTCCAAGAATAACGTAAACAAACTAGCCATTTCAATGCCTTGTTTAGAACCGGAGGTCCTAGCGACGATCAAAAACATGATATCTTTTATTTTTGGAGATGATAAAATCGATCTGAAACTATTCATAACTGAAATTCAAGTGTTAACGGATCCGGCAGAGATCCTAGAAACTATTCGTACTTATCACTCTTCAGTCCTAGGAGGTCACCAAGGAGTAAATAGAACGATCAAGAGAATAAAAGAAAAATACAGTTGGGCCGGGCTGACAAGAGACGTCGAGGAGTTCATAAGGAAATGCCCCTCGTGCCAGATGAATAAACTCACCAGGAACCCAAAACTACCCATGAAGATAACCACCACAAGCTCCAGACCATTTGAAAAGGTGTTCCTCGATATAGTGGGCCCCCTCCCTGTAAGCTATAACAATAATAGGTATCTGCTAACATTCCAGGATGATTTGACGAAACATTCGGATGCAGTCCCTTTGGAAAACGCAGAAGCCAGAACGATAGCAGAGAAATTCGTCACTAAAATAATCTGCAGACACGGCGCACCCGCAGCGGTCCTAACGGACCAAGGCTCGAATTTTCGGAGCGAAATGTTCACTGAGGTTTGCAAACTCCTTAAAATTCATAAATTACAGACAACTGCATACCACCCACAAACAAATGGGGCATTAGAACGAAGCCACAGAACCCTAGCTGAGTATCTCAGACATTATGTCAACAGAGACCCACTCACTTGGGATTCTTGGATACCCTATGCCATGTTTGTGTATAACACAACTCCACACACTAGCACCCACTTTAGCCCACATGAATTACTATACGGTTACCCAGCCGAAATCCCAAGTTCAATTAGAACTAAACCCGTTATAAGTTATAATTACGAAAATTATCATGCCGAACTCAGAGCTAGATTACAGCATGGGTATGAGATAGCTCGAGAAAGTTTGATTATGAAGAAGGAAAAATCAAAAATCGCTTATGATAAACATGCGCAACTGAGAACTTTTAACCTTGGAGAAAAGGTTTTATTGAAAAACCACGCTAGGAAAAACAAGCTGTCTCCGTTGTGGACTGGTCCTTACGAGGTCGTTAGGCTTAACTCAGCCGAAAACACTACGATAAGAACGGGGAACAGGAATAGGACAGTACATAATAACAATTTGAAAAAATTTGTCGAATGACAAAAATCTCTCGCAAAGAAAATTATCTCTATCGAATAAATCTTGAAAAATTAAATGTCACACTTGCAGATCATCAATATTAGATTGCGAGTATTCGCTCCATTAAATGTGGAAAATTACCTCCTTTAGAAACGATAATTTATAGTCCGGGAATGAGGACGCAGTAGCCTCTGACCTTTGGGCCTTTTCTAATAGCAGCATCTTTTTGTAACAACTCCATTTCTTTTAGTAACAACTCGTTTTCTTTGTTTAATAATTGGACTGATTTAGTTGTCACTTGGAGTCTCACTTTGTCGCGACCCATCTAAACTATCGTCACTGTCTTCAAGCTCAGCGGTCACCTCAAATCGTTGGCTATGTGCTGCTGCTAGCCTCTCTTTCAATCCGTACTTCTTGCCATCGGATTCTAACCCTAACTGCACCACCTAACACTTGCAGATCATCAATATTGAATTGCGAATATTCACGTATTATACAATCACCGAAATTAATTAACTCTAATTTCATCACTTCTAAATACAAGGTAATAATAAGGGAACTATTTTCCAGGACCATAATTGTTCTCCTTGTATGCGCACTAAACTACGCAAGGGGTGACGATTCAGTCACCATTACTGAATTTAAGGAGAACCCCGGAATTTACTTTGAGGAAGTGGGAAAAGTGGCATTGTACAGCAACCAATGGCAAATTATCATCTTCTACGACCTCCAAAACTTCCAGCTGGAATTGGAAAAACTCAACGAATACACACACAACATTCAAGAGGTATGTCAATATATTGCAAACCATACTAGTAGTATGGGAATGTGTAAAGACATCACGCTACAACTCCAAGCCATTATAACAGATGTAAATCAAAAATCAATCCTCCTTAATATAAAGCAACGGCAAAAACGGGGGCTTTTCAATATTGTGGCAGTCTGAGCAAAACCCTTTTCGGCACACTCGATCAGGACGCCGAGAATCTCGCAGCCCAAATCAATGGGTTGAAAGGTAATCAAGACCATTTACTGAAACTTATTAAGAATCAGACTATAATTATCGAAAGTACCGCCAATATATTTAACAAAACCCTAGGAAATATCGAACAACAATCCAATCACGTCGCAGAAAAAATAGATAAACTACGACAGATCGTAAATGCTATCAACACAGACATTTCGCTTCAGAATGTTGGCACCCAGCTAGAATCTTTAGTCTCACTCACTACTTTAACCCTTATACGATTTCAAACTACGCAAAACACTCTTATTGATCTAATTACAAACGTCAAGCACGGAAGGCCACACCCCTCCATACTAACCCCAAAACAAGCTCAAGAATTACTAACGACAATAAGGAGAGAATTACCAACCACGTTGTCGCTACCTCTACAGACCAAAACCGATAATATCCTGCAGCTCTACCAGTTAAGCACATTAGGAACTGCAATCAGTACCAATAAGATCATTTTCAAATTACAACTACCACTACCGTTCAGGGATCATTACCAATTACTCAAGGTTATACCCCTGCCCACGGATCACAATAATACCTTCATATACATACAACCGACTGTAAGTTATTTAGTCGTGGATTATAATCGGGAACACTATTTCCCAATGAATAAATTCGACCTAAATATGTGTCATACGACGGATTTAGAGACATACTTATGTAGAGTAACTCACCCAATATTCAGCGCACAAGCAGGAAGTAATATTTGCGAAATACAACTCCTGAGACACAACACAGACATAATACCCCACTGTAAAACCGAAGTAGTGCCGCCGGCACACTTTTGGATCCAACTCTCCCAACCAAACAAATGGCTATACTCAGTAGTCAATTTTACAACCATAGACACAGTGTGCGATACACAAATATTTTCACATAAATTACAAGGTACCGGTATCCTAGAGATCAGGCCGAGTTGTTACCTGAGATCGGAGGATATAACAATCAAATCGCATAACTCAAAAACGTCTAAGGTAAACAGTTTCTACCTACCATCTCTAAACCTTACCAATAAAATCAACCCCATCTACGTCCCCAAACAGGAAAACCAAACAATCAGGACTCATCTTATAAAATATTTAGATGATCACGAGTTTAAGCAACTTAATCTTGCCATAAGAGACCAAAAGAAAAACGAGGATCTAGACCTACCTAATTTAAAAGCACACACTATACACCATTACGTCCTTAACTATACGCTTCTTGGCCTCTTCCTGTCTATCTTATACATAGCACTCAGATATAAGGACAAAATTTTCAAGGGCCCTAATCCAATACAAGAAAAGGAGAACGAAGAAACAACCAATTATACCGTTACTGTCCTAGCTTAGAACCAAGATCATAAAGGTCTCGCATACTTTCCTTGGAAAAAAAAACACTATTACAAAAATATGTAATAACATTGTTATAAGTAAAGCCTTTTTTAGTATGATTACAAATAATTCTCTTATAATAACACTATTATAATAAATTGAATCTATAAAATTTTTATGTAAGTTGACTACCAATATTTCTTTTATGAACATTAAAAAATACATAATAGCACTATTGCAAAAATATGTAATAACATTGTTATAAGTAAAGCCTTTTTTAGTTTGATTACAAATAATTCTCTTATAATAACACTATTATAATAAATTGAATCTATAAAATTTTTATGTAAGTTGACTACCAATATTTCTTTTATAAACATACATATTAGCACTATTTTTCTATACGTAATAACATTATTATAAATAAAGCGATCCCTTTTTCTCTATTTTAAGTAATTTGACTACCATTAAATTTTTTTATACATTACTATAAATCTCGTAACGTAACACTATTATAATCAAATCAAAAAAAATTAAGTAGGTTTACTATCAACTTCTCTTATATAAGCATACATAATAGCATTATCATAATACTATCAGGACTCATTAGTATAAGCTTTTGTAATAACTACCAATATATATATATATATTTTCTTTTTTATAACATAGAGCCAACTCTTGATATCCTCTAAACAAAGTAATATGATTACCAAAATACCTAACTTGAGCTATCATAAAAAATTTTCTTTTTGTCCCATGAACCAACTTGTAAGCCGGATAGACATTTTATTCAAGTAACCAGTTATGTCAAAAAAAAATTGTTCCTTAAAATACACAATTTTCTTTTCTTAAGGGGGATGGTGTAGTAACGGCCGAAGCCCGTACTACTTCCTTGTAAAAAACCCTCACCCCTTGACCCATTTGGGTCCAATAATCAATTAGTCAATACCTGGAAAACATTAAAAAAATCATAAATCTCCATCCATATAAAATTAGTTTCAAAAAACCCCCCATCAGCTAACAAAATATTCCCAAGAAATTTTGCTATCAAATTTTCCAACCGACAATTCCCAGACAGTTGAACGCTCCAATTTCATTTTTTCCGTTCCAAATTTTACATTCAAGCACGTACGCTAACGAGCACTCCGATTTCAATTTGTCTTTTCAAAGTCAAAAATGCTGATTATGAATTTCATCTTCGTCTATGAACAACACCTTAGGACAATCTCGGTAGAAAAGGTTTTATGCTGCATCAGCAGCAATAGACAGGTTAAATATCGGGCTTAACACAGGTTCGGGACAGTCCGGATTTTAGACCAAAAGTGCGCGGATGCCTTCAACAAGAAAAGCCCGACTTAGAAAAGAAAAAGTTTTAAGAGCTTACCGAGTTAAAAATGTTTTTTTAAATAATTTTGAAGTGAAGTTAATTTGGATTAAAGAGGAAAATTTTAAGAGTTTATCTATTAAAAAATGTTTTTTTAAATAATTTTGAAGTAAATTTGGTTGGATTAAAGAGGACAATTTTAAGAGTTCTATCAGTAAAAATGTTTTTGGATTAAATAATTTTGAAGTAAATTTGGTTGGATTAAAGAGGACGATTTTAAGAGTTCTATCAGTATAAATGTTTTTGGATTAAATAATTTTGAAGTCAAGTTTAATTTGGATTAAAGAGGAAAATTTTAAGAGTTTACCTAGTAAAAATGTTTTTAAATAATTTTGAAGTGAAATTAATTCAGATTTTGAAAATTCAACCAGTACAAATATCCTTTTTTTGATTAAATAATTTTGAAGTTTAAGTCGGATACAGAAACAAATTTTAGTGTTGCCTCTCTCCTAATACTTGTTGTCAAAAACAAGTCTTCACTATAAATCCAGTGTTTTAATCCGGCAAACCAACGCAAGGTGCAGGTGATCTACGTGGGAACTAGCACTCCCTGTCCCTGGAGTAGAACCAGACAAAGGATTCTACAACAAACGTGTGGATCCGGCATAAAAAAAACTCCAAATTTTCTATACATTTTATTACATTTCCTAAAAAAATATCAAGTAACACTTCACACAAAAAATTGAAGCAGACCTGTACCTGTCATGAGAATATCACAAAAAAACAAGAGGGGAACTCTTAAATCCACTTTCAGGCCATGTCCGAATCATGGATACATAAAATTTACATCAAATTTTGTTCTAAATGGCTAGCCCGGAGTCAGCCCGAAAGACTAATAATTTTTGTATAGAAAATATTTCCGATGAGTCAATTGGTTCTCCCATTTTTGTTCTACCACCAAGCGGGGCTAAAAATTTCTAGCCCGACGTGGTTCGCCGTGACTCTGTTGGTTTAGGGGAAGTTTCTCTCCCGCTGAAGGATCAGTGTTGTCGATCGATTCTTATTTTAGTTCTGTTTATTTTATTTTAAATAAATTTTGCTTCCATTTTGATACTATTTATAGCTTTAATGAGAATTTTTTTATGAACTGGAAACCCTTATGAGTTTTATTTGCTTGAGGCGCTAATTTTATTTAGCCCATCATGGTTCCTACATTTATATTTATATGCAGTAAATAGAAGTAAAAGAGAAAATATTAATGCACATTGCAAAAAGAGAGAAGAGATTTAACTTTAACTGACAGTTACAAGTTTTCGTATAAGTGAAGTGGTTTGTTGAAGGTTTGTTTACGCAATTGGGGTAAATATATAATTAAACTAGTTGGGATCCGGCGCGCCTATGCTGCTCCCATAAGCCAATAGTAGTAATCAGGTGATATGAATTTTAATATACAGTAGGAGAGTTTGAAAAAGGCAATTTTTTGGTATTTTTGATTCCAAATAAAAAAATGTGAAACTATTAGGGATCTGACATTTTGCTGCACCCAACGTTTAAACATTTAAAATCAACCAAACCTTAAAAATTTAACTCTTCTTAACCATTAAAGAAAAACTTTAATAGTTGGAAAAAGCAATGCCAAAAAACCAACTTTTATTTTCTCTTATATTGCGAAATTGTGTTCGTCAAAACATGTGAAATTAATGCAAATATTGAAAATCAAACTATTCGCAATATCTAAGGAAAGAACCAATCCTTATTTCTGTAAAATTTGGAGACATTAGATTCAATATGCTTTCAAATTAAGTGTGACCAAAATTACCTATGTATGTATTCTTTTGCAAAACTTGCTGGTAAACTATGTTTTTGGTTTTGTTTTCCGGCGCGTAAATAAACAAAAATGATACCTTTCCGGCTCGCTGCCACCCAACCTTAAGACATTTAAAATTAATCCAAATCTTCAAAATTCAACTCTTCAACAAATATTTATAACCATTAACGAAAAACCAATTATTCCTATAAAAGTTCGAGAGTTTGGATATTGGTTTGTTTGCCTAATTCTGCGAAGTTTGTCTTCAGTCATGCCGTTCTTGTATTTTCCCCACAAAACCGATGGTTCTGTTGGGTATCATGTCGTCAATATAATTACGAACAGTTGACGAATGTTATTCGGCGTGGATGCAAATGCTGCATCAGTAAGTGTCAGATCCCAATGATTGTCGTCTTCCAGCAATTGCAACTCGCGACATGCATCTTGAAATGTATTGAATATTTGACCATTGACTGTTTGTAAAAATTCGAAAGACGTTGGTACATTCAGCAACAACAAACGCAAAAAGAAACATTCACGTTGTTTTGGATGTACTGTGTAAAGTCGTCCCAATGTCTTTGCTTGCAATACGCGTGCGATAGTTGGATGTCGTTCGCCTTGTCTACGTAGCTTCCATTTTTTACCTGATTTGTTCCATGTATAATAGCGAGGGACGTCGGTATTTAACAATGTTTTTGCGAATTGTCCGAAAATATCAGGTTTTTGGCACAGTGTGAAAAATTCACTAAGTGTAGTTTTTGGTGGCTTGAAAACTCGTTGGAGAGCATTTTCTTCAGTGAAATATACACGTTGACCGTTTTCAATTGTGCCGCAATCTGAGGCGTAATGCAAAAACTCGACATTTATATATTTCCTTATTAACACTTTATTTAATCGAACCAATTAAAAGCTTTTACGTAATTTTCGGTGGAAGTATATAAAGAACAATGGATGCTGGTATTTTAGAGGTTTCCCAATGTTCAAAAATATTTTTATTTTGTATATAAATTATATGTTTCTTAACTGGTGTGTTTTTGCGTGCTCCGGTAGTTATAGTATACAGTCCATAGTACATAGTATATAGTAGGTACACAGTACACAGTACAGTGTAACTGTACACACTGTACATACTGTACACACTGTACACTCAGTACACTCAATACACAAATTCATACGTTGTCACTCGTAAAAATCAGAGTGCTTTTTTAAAGCTAACGGTTTTTTATATGTACATGACAATTAAAATTAATTATTTTTTCGCCCCGCCAACTTAAATATAATCAGTGAAACATTCAAATTCTCTATATTTCGAGAACAGCTTCACTTATCTGGACCAAAACTATCCTATCTCTCAATCCGGAATCAACACTACACATTCCCAAATTTTTATTTAAATCTGTGGGGCGGTTTCGGAGATTAGCGTGAACAAAGCTTGTGACACGTAGTTTTTATATATAATTAAATAATATTTGTTATAAATTAAATTCTATTCGAATAAATTTAACTTTTTTTCTATATTATTAATATATTAATTATATTTTCTTTTTGAATATAATTATTGTTATATTTATTTTATTAATTTTTTTTGTTCAATTCAAAATGAATTTTATTGATAATTTATTAAAGGAAAATTTTTCCTCCTTGCCATTAGATGAAAAAATAGAGATTAAACGTTTAGGGCCTCATCAACCTGTTGATTTTAAATTAATTTCTTTCGATAAGTCGCAAAATAGAAAATTTTCGGTAGATTGGTTTTTAAAAACCATACAGCATAGAAAAAAATGCTTTATTTTGTTTTTATTGCGTTTTGTTTAAAGGAGAATCGGCTTGTCGGAACGAATTAAAAAACACAAGACAAGCGCTTCGCATTTGAAAAAAGCATTAAATTATCAAACTTTGGGTACCTTGAATATAATGTCTCAAATCGATTCGGGATACGCGAGTTTCGTAACAAAAATTAATGAAAATGTAAAAAAAATCGTCAAGTTTTAAGCCAAATTTTAGATATTTTAAAGTTTTGCGGGAGTCATAATTTAGCTCTTCGTGGACACGATGAACGGGAATCAAGGAGTAATCGAGGAATATTTCTTGATATGGTTGCTTATACTAGATCAATGGCTGTTGCATTCGACGATTACTTGAAAAATAATCAAATCGCAAAAAATATTTCCAAAACAATACAAAATGAGTCACTTGAATGCTGTTTACAGGTTTATCTAAATGAAGTAAAATCTGAGCTTCAAGAAACAAATTTTTTATCTGTTCAAGCTGATGAAACCACGGATATTTCATGTAAAACTCAAATGGTTTTAATTTTACGTTTTGTTAAAAATAACAAACCCGTTGAAAGGTTTTTGTCATTCTTTGATCTCCATGATAGATCCGCGAAAAGTGTAGTCGATGTTATGCAGAATGCTCTCAAAGACTACAATTTACAAAAAAAATTAATTGCTCAGACATATGATGGTGCCGCTGTAATGAGTGGAAACACAGCTGGTGTTCAAACTTTAATAAAAAAAATATCCATTTGCACACTTTGTACATTGATATGCCCATCAATTAAATTTAGTCTTAAAGCAGGCTTTCTCCAGTATTAAAGAAATACGAATATTTTTCGCGAATGTTTCTGCTTTTACGTCGTTCTTTTCATGCTCTCCCAAACGAAAAGATTTGTTAATTGAAGTTTGTAACAAACGCGGTCTCCCTCGCACTGTTGAAATTCGGTGGAACTTCAATTTCCGAGCACTGCGATCTATACTTGAAAATAAAGAAAATCTTGTTCATTGTTTTGAATTGATCCAGTGCGTAGTTTGGGACACAACCACGGTAAGTGAAGCCCCTGGTCTATTAAAACTTTTAAAGGACGAGGAATTTTTATTTTTCTGAGAATTTTTTAATAAAATTTATTACCATATCGATATTTTCAGCGCAATTATTCAATCCCGTAACACTAATGGTGGTCCACTCGGTAAAAGTATAGATTTTTTTTGCGAATCGAATCAATTAATAAAATTCGATTTTTGACAACAAACCCACAACTTCGAAAAGAGTTCGTACTAATAATTTCAATTTAACGGTTTTATGCAACGAAGTTTGCGATATTATAACTGCCCAAGTCACCAGCCGGTTTGAAAACTACGACCATATTTTAGCGTTCAATATTATGAGTCCCTCAGAATTTATAGCCTTGAAAAACAATATTCCTCTAGATAAAATTTCAATTTTAGTCAAGTATTTCCCTTTCTTAGACAAAGAAGTCCTCAAAAATGAGCTAGAAGTAATTTATGAAAGTTCAATGTTCCAGAATATGACTTCTGTTCTGGAGCTATATTCCTTTTTCAAAGAAAATAATCTAGATGAATCGTTTAAGCAAACATTTATGTTATTAGAAATAATTTTAACCACCCCCGTTTCAACCGCAGAATCTGAACGGTTATTTAGTACATTAAAAGATATTAAAACGTACAAATCTAGTACCATGGGCCAGTCTCCTTTGAACTCATTGGCGGCATTATCAATATGTCACAAATGTATTTCCGGATTTGAAAACTTTAATGAAAAAGTAATTGATCTGTTCGCGCAACAAGAAGAATGTCGGGCAGATTATCTATATAAAAACGTTTAATTTCTCTTTTTTCTTTTATTTTGTTGAACTTTTGTTTTTTTATAAACTATTGTTATTTTTTATTACTTGTTATTTTTTTTAAAGAAATATATTTTTGTTAATATGGGTGGAATAGGCCTAAATTTAATCGCAGCGTTTTCTTGTTGTCTTTTAGTAAAATGTATATAGTTTTTTTTGTTTTGTTTTCCTTTTTAATCTACGCTATTAATTTTTGGGAAACCGACCACATATTTTCGGTTAACGCTCCGAATGCAGTACCTCAAATCCGAAGACTGTACTAACATGACAAGATTAAGTCCGTTTAATTTCATCAACCACAAATTTCAAATATCATAGTGTTAGAGCAAGTAACATGTTTAGTGCAGTCGGTAAGTAAGGTGGAGTGGAAACTTGCATAAAAATAATTTTTGGTAATATTTTTTCAAGCCCCACCATATTTTAGGGGCAGGAGCCGCCACTGTATACAACGGTCATAGCTTTGCGACTAGAACAATAAAAGTAAAACTAAACGTAACTACGAACATTTCAAACTATTATTTGCGAACGACTATGTCCCAGGAAATGTTAACGGACTTGAGTATTATGAGTATGGAACATGATAAGCTGCGATCTTATCAGTTCCAGGTGAGTAGTTATTGGGTCGGTTTAGCGTGGGAAAATTTTCCCCCAAGGTCAAGGCCAATGACCTTGGTCATCATGGGAACTAGGTCATTGACCTTGCGCATCATGCGAAGTAGGTCAAGGCCGTGCTCATCACGGGGACTAGGTCAAGGCCATTGACCTTGCTCATCACGGTCAAGGCCATTGACCTAGCTTATCACGGTCAGGCCATTGACCTTGCTCACCAGGGGAGCAATGTCAAGCCCGTTGGCCTTGGGTCCCTTGGCGTTGAGTCAGGGTTAGTGGCTTGGGACTCGGCGGTGACTACGTTGGGGACTCGGCGGTGACTCAGTTGGGGACTCGGCGGTGACTCGGCGGGGGACCCGGCGTGGGACTCGGCATGGCTTGAAAAAGGAAACACAATTGATGGAGCTGGTGGTGGTGGTGACAGTGTTCCTGGTAGATCTTTACCGCATTCGTCTTTCCCGAATGCTTTAATATGTGCACACCTAGGCGAATGACGTCTGAACATGCTATGACCTTGCAGTCGTTGCCAGACCAAAGCTGACGCATGTGTTCATTTGCCAGCGTGTACTAATGGGCTTCTATAGGAGCCCAAAACGAAACCTGAAAAATGGCTATTGTGTGATGTAGCAAGCAAGTGGATCTAGAAGCAAAGTAACAGGAACGCAGAATTGAAGCACATGATCTTGATCGCTGTCGTAAAGAGGCCGCAAGATCCGGTATAAAGAAAAAAGCAAATGCTCAGGCTAGCAACAGCCAGCAGCTTTCCAAGCGAGTGCATATCTGTAAAAACAATAGGGTG
This sequence comes from Thereva nobilitata, assembly GCA_963855945.1. NCBI lineage: Eukaryota > Metazoa > Arthropoda > Insecta > Diptera > Therevidae > Thereva > Thereva nobilitata. The sequence goes on from OY979694.1 coordinate 143,087,657, forward strand.
AAAGAAAGAAAAAACAATTTTACGATTTGTTTATTTTATTGAATCATTATATTTTTCACTTATACTAATAATAACCTGAAAAATAAAATTAAAAAATTGATGGATCTGGTGGTGACAGTGTTCCTGGTAGATCTTTACCGCATTCGTCTTTCCCGAATGCTTTAACATGTGCACCCCTAGACGAACGACGTCTGAACATGCTATGACCTTGCAGTCAGGGCCAGACCGCAGCTGGCGCATGTGTTCATTTGCCGCGGCGTATCCTAATGGGCTTCTAAAGGAGCCTAAAACGAAACCTGAAAAATGGCTATTGGGAGATGTAGCAAGCAAGTGGATCTAGAAGTTAGAAGTACCAATTAACACAAACATAGATATTCCCAAGTGTCTTTCTCCTGTTAGTCCCTCTGACTATCGACCCATTAGTATACTCCCATTCTTAGCAAAAGTTCTGGAAAAGATGATAGCCGTTCAAATTCTTGAATATGGTGAACAACTTAATTTTGCAAGCGTGTGGCAATCTGGTTTCTGCTCTCCTTAAAGTCACGAATGATATTCGTACTTCTCTTGATGAGCATTGCGTATGCTATCTACTGTTGCTTGATTTCTCGAAAGCCTCCGATAGCGTTAACCACACTTTGCTTTTGGAAAAACTCTCTTCACAAGTCCACTTTTCTCAAACTGCTCTAAACTTCTGCGGAGCTTCTTAACCTCAAGGTTCCATTCTCGGACCACTTTTATTCAGCATTTTTATTAATGATCTTCCTTTAGTAGTAAAAGACTCCAAGATTCATATGTATGCTGATGATGTACAACTATATATATCTGCGCCAACAAGCCAAATTTTTACTAGTGTAGAGAAGATTACGGTAGATTTACGCCGCATTTCGCGCTGTACCATGTTGAACCTACTTCAGTTAAACCCATCGAAGCCCCGTTGTATATTTTTCTCTCTCACTCCCATTTCTCGTCCTACTCTACCAGAAATCGTTTTGAAAGGGACCCCACTTGCGTTGAAAAAGTAAAAAATCTAGAAGTTGTTCCGAATAGCGGTATGACCTGCTGCGACCACATCACTTTCATTATTGGCAAAACATATGGGCTTCTGTCAAAACTTAGGTACCACTGTGGTTTGCTCAAAATAACTGTCCGCATGAATTTAGTGAAAGCCTTACTTCTTCCACATCTAATGAATGGCCTATCTATTTTTCCTTCTTGAAGGTGAAACACCAATGAAGGCTTGGCTTGCTTGAGCGTGGTGAGCTTTTCAGGTACCACGTGCCAAACAAAACAAGTCCAACATGCCAAAGTAAAACAAACCCAAATACACGCTTTGCTTTAGTTACTTGACAGTTTGGTTTTCATGAGCACAGGACATAGAAATAGAACCCAAAAGAGGTAAGAGGTATGAATTTTGCGGAATTTTTCCTTTGGAATGGACATTATTGTTTCACAAAAAGAACAAAGGATCGTATGGAAATTGTATCTGTAAAAAAAGAAGAATGAAAATTTGAAATATTGTGTAGAGTGCTAGAGAAACACATGGTTTATAGCATTAACTGTTCAAGCAATTAGGAGAAATTTGAAATGGGATATAGAAATAGTTTTTGAACTCTTAAATATTTATAATTAATGTTATTCGCAAAAAACTAATTTCTTTATGAAATAAATTTTCTCAAACCTTCTGGTTAACTAATTTAACTGTAAGTTTGACATTGGGAATGACATTTTTGCACTTTGGTTTTATTATGGAAAACATTTAATTTTTAGGGCCGTTTTCACCATATGCGCTTAAACTTTAACTGAAACTTTAACCTGCAGTTAGTTAAAAATGCGTTTCACAATCTCTGGTTAGAGTCAATCTGTCAGTCAATTCTCATTTAACTGGTAGTCAATTTAACCGAGAGAATTTCTTCTGGTTAATTAATTTAACTGAAAGTTTGACACTGGGATTGACATTTTTGCACTTTGGTTTTAATATGGAAAATATGAATTTAATTTTTAGTCATGCTCAAAAGATCAATAGAAACTATGTGTAAATTCGACGATTCAATTGATGAAGATCAAGAATATATAAGTGTTCGAAGTTTTCTTTTAATAAATATTGACACTTCTGACATTTGATGTACTGTAACTAGCAAAAAATTAGTACATTTTAACTTTAACTTCAGGTTTGTTAATCATAGTTGGCGAAAACGAAATTTTTTTACTTGCGCTTTACGGTCACAGTTAAATTAACTACAAGTTTAGAAACTGGAAGTATACTGACAGTTTAACCGGAGATGGTGAAAACGGCCCTTAGTCATGCTCAAAAGATCAAAACAAACTATGTGCAAATTCGACGATTCAAGTGACTAAGATCAAGAATATATAAGTGTTCGAAGTGTTCTTTTAATAAAAATTTACACTTCTGACATTTGATGTTGTTGCGGCGCCACCCTAAAAATATAAAACGAAAAAACCACAAAGCATAAATTCAATTATGACATCACTTACCGGACAAAAAAACACCAAAACAGACATGATGTTCAAAACAAGCAGCCAAAGAAACATCCTTCAGTCACCAAGTGAAAATCCTAAAAATAAAAACAAAACAATTAAAAAATCAAGAAAACAAACAAATACCTTCCTGGTAACACCAAAAATGTTCCTCCAGCACGAAATCCATCCATCAAGCGATACTTTATCCTAAAACATATAAAAATTATATAAAAACAGAAAATAAACTAATAAAAACAACTTACCCATTCAAGTCCACATGACGACAAATGTCAAAACAAGATAGATTATAGAAATAACCAAACCAGCTGCTATTTTCCAGAGCAAGACAGCTGATGTAAAGAGGGGCACGTACACAACGAAAGTGGATCCAATTCCAATTCCAATGCCCCACCAGATTGCTCTTCCAATCGATTGCCCATTATCTGCTGGCAGCTGGCAGAAAAATTCAGATCATTTTTATCTTCACGACGTATCGAGTCTGAAGAACCAACCACATAGTGATCTCATCCAATTACTCTAAGTTGAGCGAAGCATTGAACCCTCAACTCCCTAGCTCGTCGTATCGACGCAGCATTCCTATTCAAAACAAATCAAAACCAAAAAATTCCCAAGTCCAAGTTGAGCGAAGTATTGAAACCTCAACTCAGCTAGTCGTACCGAGGCAGCTGTTAACCCAAATATCTTATATTTAATAAAACACTTAAGTTTCAGCCCTAAACCCAGTGCAGAACATTCATAGAGGGTGTTTACATTGGACGTAGGAACGAACGTTCGTCACGAGTTTTATGGTGAAGGGGGAAGTGGAGGTGATGAAGGAAAATGACGAACGAAAATTAAAATTCTTGTTCGTGACGGAATGTGGAACAGTTTTTGATTGGTTATTGCAAGCCACGTGATTGTATCATTTTCAACTGTTTCACATTTTTCCTAAAATTGACGTTAGGAGTTAAATTCGTTATTTAAGATTTAAAGAAAAAAATTAAAATTTTAGAATTAAACTAAACTAGTGTTATTCAAATTGTAAATTTGAATTTTTATTTTATGTTTTTAAAAATATTGTTTTAGGTTTATATAGAAAATTATTAATATTGCAAAAACAATTGAAATTGTAGTTAGAAAATTTTTATTAGAATTGAAATGTATTCGTGTCTGGTTTTTCCGTATGTATATTTTTTTTAAAGAATAAATTTAGTTTAGTTTTTTTAAACTATTTATTTTTTTATTTATTTAACTTCCTTTCCTCAAATGTTGAAACGTTTTAAGAATTTCTTAGGCCTGTATTCACCGACCTGGATAATAAATATCGTGGAGATTTCGTATTTACCGACCGCGATTTTCGGTACACGGATAAAGTTAATATCAGTTCCGAGCTGGTAATAAGTTAAATCCGCTGATTTCTATGCTCTGAATTTTCGAATTTTCAAAATTTAACAAAAAATGCGGGAATAAAATTGCAACTGAAGATGAATTAAATTTTTAATAACCATCACCCCTTGAGTGAATATATTTTAGTTCCTGATCTTAAATAAAAATATTCGCCGGCAAAACTGTTTTCAAATTGTTTTTGTTGGCAAAAACAGTTTTTGCATAAGGTTTTCATTAGTTTAGTCATAAAAAAGGTGGAAAACCCGAATGAATTTAACCGGATTCTTTCTCCATTATTTTGCAAAATAAATTATGCAAATATTGAAAACATAATCAAAACAAAATATATTTCTCCGATTCCAAACGTTTCAATCAAAGTGACAGTCGCTTTCGTCTAATTTTGTAATGTGAACATGAAGGGGGAAGAACGTACGTGGGCACGTTCCTTCCTACGTCTAGTGTAATCACCGTCATAGGCTGGGTTTATGCCGCGGATACTTTGGTGTTGCCTGACATCTTGGAAGCGGCATATACGACAAGAATTTTCGGCGCAACCTGCCAAAGTGGATCTGCTTTTTGGCGTAACCAAACATGTGGTACTGCCGGGAAGTTACGGTATAAACACTTTAGACTTTCTGAAAATGTCAAACGACGTAAACAACGTGAAAAAGTGTAACATATACATGATTATTACGTTTATTTGTAACTGTTTCCAATATAAAAAACTTTTTGCGCGCCTCAATTATTGATAATTTATTAATATTTTCTCCATTATTTCACAATGATTTATTACTAATGAGAAATGTCAAACGTGTGATAATAATTGTCAAACGTTTCGGTTAAAACGATAACCAAGTTGGAAACTCCGTTTCATACATTCCAAAGTGTCCTCGGCATAAACCCGGCCATATACTCGAAGCTGAAACGATCCAAGGCCAGCGACATCTAGCCGAACAACCTGAACTTGGAAATTATTTATAGAAACGTCATCAACCCAGTCTAACTAGGAGAATCCAACTAATAGCCTTATGACACTGGCTTTTTCGTAGGCTGAAAATGCTGCCTTGGCTAGGCTGAAAATGACGAAATCTGTTATACTGTGTGACAGAGATAGCATGTGAGAGTAAGAACGATTGTCTGATTATTATAACAGATAGTTGTAAGTGAATACAGAAGGAATCCCCCAATTCGCAACCCCCTCACATTTTAATAAGAAAAATATGTCTTCTTCGCCTTGAAATTACTATTGCGACATTCAAAAATTAAATTTTTTTGGAGCGATTTTACTCCGGAGCCCCAAATCTAAACATTTACCACTTCACTTCAAATATATCTATTGTCACTTCAATTATATTTATTTCCACTTCTTATATATTTATAATCACTTCAATTTATTGTTATTCACTCACTGTTATAAAAAGTCGAGAGATGCAGCAAACTGTTATAAAAAGCATAGAAAAAAGAACATGAATCTCATTCTTTTCCTATGCTTTTTATAACAGTTTTCTAGACTTTTTATAACACTTAAAATCCAGCCAAGAAAAGTTTGAGTATACTCCTCTCACTCTTACACATGGGAAAATCTCCTTTGAATTTTTTCTTTCACGTTTCAGCCTAGCCAAGGCAGCATTTTCAGCCTACGATAAAGCCAGTGTCATAAGGCTATAAGGAAGGCATCCAGCAATCCAGAACCAAGTCTAACACGTAAAGGCCCAAACATATAGCAGAAACGAAAAGAAACCGAAACGAAAACGAAATGAACTTGAAAATGATAGCGATTATATAGGTGCCTGAGCGAATCGGTTCTTGACATTTGTTGACCAGTTTTGCATTGAGTAGAAGAGTTTTTTATTTTCGATAAATACACAATTATACACTTTATATAATTTATGGCGGATGTCGAGAAATCATAATTTGTCGAAAAATCACAAGAGAAACCAAAATTTAAATTTTTTCACCTTGTATTGACTGCATTCTTTTAAAAAAACTTCTTTTTCGCTCTTTCAACTACTTTAAATTGGAAAACAAACTGTCTGTCGAACTGTCAAAGTAACGGGCTGAATAGCTGAAACGAATACCGAAATGAAATAAATTTATATCTATCGTTCTGTTTCGGTTCTGATCGTTTATATAACCGCGTTCATACATTTTCATACGATTTATTTAATTCCTTTCGTTTCGGTTCGTTTTCGTTTCTGCTATATGTTTGGGCCTTAAAGGCCCAATTATATAGCAGAAACGAAAACGAACCGAAACGAAAACGAAATGAACTTGAAAATGATAGCGATTATATAGGTGCCTGAGCGAATAGGTTTTTGACATTTGTTGACAAGTTCTGCATTGAGTAGAAGAATTTTTTATTTTCGATAAATACATCTATTATAGAATTTATATAATTTATGGCGGATGTCGACAAATCACAAGAGAAATCAAAATTTAAATTTTTTCACCTTGTATTCACTGAATTCTTTTAAAATAACTTCTTTTTCGCTCTTTCAACTACTTTAAATTGGAAAACAAACTGTCTATCGAACTGTCAAAGTAACGGGCTGAATAGCTGAAACGAATACCGAAATGAAATAAATTTATATCGTTCGTTCTGATTCGGTTCTGTTCCTTTATATAACCGCGTTCATACATTTTCATACGATTTATTTCATTCTTTTCGTTTCGGTTCGTTTTCGTTTCTGCTATATAATTGGGCCTTAAGTCGGTAACCTTACGAAACTCAATTCGCAGAAAACAATAAATATTCGGGCAACATTTCGGGCAATATTGACAACGAATAAACTTAAAGCTGTTTACATGAAGGCAACTTACAATATTGAATTAATAAATTAAAGTAACACATTAGTTTCTCCAAAATAATAATCATTAACTACAAATAGAAATAAATTGGAAAGTATATTTAATTGAATTAGGTTTATTGAAATAATTTTATAAGATCGAATTTATTAAAGCAGAATTGTGATTAAAGATTTTAAATAAAATAAGGTTATTGGACAAAGTGATTTTTTTAACGGGGTGAACTGGGTGATCACGGCACAGATGTGCTGTAACTATCAAAAAACTAGTACATTTTAACTTTAACTTCAAGTTTGTTAATCATAGTTGGCGAAAACGAAATTTTTTTACTGGCACTTTACGGTCACAGTTAAATTAACTACAAGTTTAGAAACTGGAAGTATACTGACAGTTTGACCGTAGATGGTGAAAACGGCCCTAAGCAAAATAAATATTAAACAAACGCGAAATCATACAAAGCATCAAAAATTGAACATTGGTCAATTCGAGCTTTGCTCTGCTCTGCTTGGGCCTTGCCGCTTTGTCATTTGGTTTTGTCCCATAACAAAGCACTGGTTTATTTGATATGTCAAAGCAAAGCAAAGCACTAAAGCAAGCTAACCCTACATTGGGGTTTCACCTTTAGACTCGTCTTGCGCGAGAAAGCTTGAAGTAGCCTTTAACGATTGCGTACGCTTTGTATATAGGTAACGCCGTTTTGACCATATCTCACCCTATATGAATTCCGTTTTAGGTTGCTCCATGAGCCTTTACCATGAGTATAGGCATTTGCGTGTCCTTCGCGATATCTTGAACCAGCGTAAACCCGCATAGCTCAACCAGTTCGTGCAGCTTTCACAGTCACTTAGAAATAATAATTTGATTATTCCGCGTTTTCGCACTTAAGGCGAGAAACACAATTCGAGCTTTTCTGCCAGTTTGAGTTTTTGGCATATGGAAAACCACGCATCTGGTCAGGCGAAATGCCGATTTACGGTCAACTCGAGCTTTAAAAAATTTTAAATTTTTAGCTGACTTTTCTTGATATGTGCTTCGCTAAACGGGGGAGAATGTCGTCCGGTTGAATTGCAACGTATCGATTCAGCGGGCATTTTCAGGAAGCGTCTTTTCGAACTTTTAGTTAACAGAGCTGTAAAAGCATGAATGCAGGAAAATAAAGAAAATTTAGCTTGTATAATTAATGTACATGAATTTAAGACTTTTAGTCTTTGTACATAATTTGCTAATAAATAAATAAAAATAAAAAAATACATAGTTGTTGGCGACGTCTTTTATATTCCTCCAAACAAAATTCGGTTAAGAGGATGAAGAAGAACCACACCCTGCCTCGCGGAATCTTCCTTCTATATTTTTATGACCATAGCGATAGAAAAACGAATTAAAACAGAACGGTGTTTCTGGCAAAATTGCCAACTTTTGACAGAACGGCTAGGGCCACTTACTGCTGTTCTGTTTAGACATCGATTTTCTCTGAATCTCTTGAATCAGAAACGCTTCTATATACATAACTTTATACTAAGAAAAACTCCTCCCCCCATTTTACAATTGTTAAACAAATAAAAACTTGTAAGTAAAGTTGGGAGGCTGCAAAAATGAAAGTGAGACGACCGTTAGATAATCGGAATATTTACTTCTGCCTTCTCCTCCGCAAACGAGCTCGACTCCAGGTAAAAGAAAAAAACACGGTAACTTACCTAGTTTCCTCGACTCAAAGTAAAGGTACAAACAGATTGGAGCGGCGACGGTGGAAGTGGCAGTCGACGGAATTTAGATTCCGCTTTAGCTAACAGATTGGAGCGGAGCGGACAAATTTAACAGAATTTAACGGACGACGGAATTGAAATAAAAGAATTTGAAATTGTTAATGTAAATATAATTTTATGAATTTATGCTGTAGTTTTTTAATTATTTGTTTTGTAAAAACACATGATTGTTAATTGCAACTTTGCTCTTACCTGGAATTAAAAATTTAAGTTATTTTCAATATTTTCGTATATTATTTTTTTTCAATAATTTAGTAAAGAAAAATTTACTTGGAATTAAAAAATGGAAGAATTGTTTTAAAAATTGAGCTGCTATATAATATTTAGCCATTTACCGAAGATTACCCGAAATTTAAAAATGGTTCGAAATGGTTCATTACCTCTGGTAAATACCTGTTTAAAGCAGAGAAGGGGGAGAAACTCGCCAGGTTGTTTTTAAACCCTTTATTCTTTATGACTAGTATACTCAGAAAATAAAGAAATTGCCGATATATGAATGAAGAGTCAAGAAGCTGGTCTCCAGGGTATTTCCGTGTCGTTGTTTAATGGTACAAGGGGCTGCTTTAAGATTAGAATAATTCTTTACCCTATATGAAGCTTTGAATGGGCGTGTAACACTTTTTCACCGAGAAGGAATTTCTCTTGTTAAGAAGAGAAAGAAATGGGCATATGTGTTCATGTTTTCATTCAAGGAAGTTTTGGATGACTATTATTTCTTTTCTTTTCTGTAAAACCAATTTTTATTAAGTAGTAGTAGACAACCTTAACACCACAACCACCTGGTGTATCATACTTTATCAAGCGGGTACAAAAAAATCGAAGGAGTTCCGCAGTATGTCTATAAACGCCCATAAGTGAGCGTTTCTTAAAAGGGATAAATATACCTATTCATAAATAAATGACGAATTCGCTAGAAATCTGAACTGAAAACAACCTAAAGAAATAAAATATAGCTTGCCACAGTAGATCTAATTGAGAAAAATCAAGAAAAACAAATTATTAAACAAGCACTTTTATTTTAAGACATAGCACAGTACATAATCTATAAGACATATATTCCCCTTCTCTCTTGGATGGTCTTATAACTTTCACAGCCTGAAAGTACAAAAAATGTATACTACATCATTAGAAAGCAATAAAAAATACTTCTCACCTTTCCGGGTTTCCGCCCAAAATATATAGCATCACTATCTCCAGCTTGAATCCTCAGCATGTTTTATTTCAACTTTTATCTGACAAAAATCTTTAACTACAAAACTTTCCCAGAAATAAATATAATAACTTACTTTGGCTCCTGTTTTTCCTCAGCTATCACAACACAAGCTCTGGTTGCAGAATTTTATATTATTTAATCTTGAATTTTAATTTATTTAATTAAATTCCTCCAGGAAAAATACAAACATTTCAACATTTGGATCATTGTTTTTCACTAATAATTAAAGTTACAAGTTATTAGTATTTATTAGAAAATGAATAACATCACAGAACCTTCAAGTATCTCCAAAAGTTCAAATTAATCAAGTTCAATTTAATTCATCTTGAGTTTGCTAAATAAAGACAAGACATTTTTTTATTGTTTACTGTTTTTGTTTGATTTTATTATAAAAATTAGTTTTAAATACCTGCAACACAGTCTTTCTAATCCCCCATAATTTATAAATAACTCCTTTTTGCCATTATATAATAAATTGCATTGATTTATTTAAAATACTAAAAATAATTCACGAATTAATTTGAAAATAACGGCCAAACAGCGACACAACCAAATTGTCAAATTGCAGGCAGACAGCAGTTTAAAACAAAAAATGTGTACTAAATGTGTACTAAATCAGTTTTTAATGGTTGGTACCACTTAGCGGCGGCGGCAGAATTCGAAATTGTTCTAATTTCTCCGCGCCGCTAGGCGTCTCCTTGCCATTGTGTTAGCATATATGGTGATGTTTAATGCAAAACTTGTAGCATTAAGGGAGAAGAATTAGTTAAACGCTGCTCATAAATTTATTTTTTGATGCTTTAAATTGAGATTTATGTGAATTAAAACAATTTATAGTATTTTTTATCAACTGTTTTACTATTCTTAATAGCCATAAACTTAGTTTTAAGAATGTGAACTTGATAGAAAGCCAGTTTTAGCAGATATTGTGCAACCATTTCCTCTACACTTGATTGACATTTAGAAATGTCAAATTTCAAGTTTCAGTTTTGGCACTACCTGATTTTATAGGTCTGTTCCAATAGAGAATGCGGGATCCCGCGGGACCAAGCAATCACCCAATTTCTGTTCCAATAGAATCTCATGCTAGGAAAAGCGGGGACATTTTAACTTCCCCTCGACCAAGAAACCGCAGGAGATTAGCCTTGTTCGTTTACTCCACACGGGATCCCGAGATTTGAGACGTTTTGACGTATTTGCATGAGAGGGAGTGAGAGAGAATTAGCAAAATTTGTGCCCGCGGGATCCCGTGTGGCGTAAACGAACAAAGCTATTTTTAAGTGGAGTGAAATCTTACGACATTTTCAACATGTCGAAAACAGCTGTTACTTGTCATGTCAAACCAAAATGATTACGATGTGCTGAAAATAATTTCTGTGGCAAAAGCAAGAAACCTAGATCTGTTACCTTTGTTAAATGGATAAAAAAAGTTCCCCTCCTGGCTCTGGGAGCAAACCCAAAGAAAAAACAGATGCCTTGGTAAGAACTTCTTCGAGACTCCTTAACAAAAAGCGCACACAGCCCACTGGGATCAAAGAGGTCCATGTAGGTAAAATTAAAGTGCGAACAAAAGCGAGGATTCCCGCAACAGTAAGCCTGAATAGAACAGGAAAGACTGAGGCAGCGTCGACGACTAAAAATAGCATCTCCAATCACTCCTCAATCTCACCCTCAAATAAATTGTCACTGTCGACTGTTTCCACTAAACATGAAGCAGTTAAAACTCCTGTACCTATGGCAAACACGGGCTCTGTCCCTTGCAAAAACGACATGACTGAATATAACGATGGTGATGTAGGACCCATCTTCGTTCTTGTGCGGAAAACTAATTTGTGCACTTCGGATCACAACAATCTGAATCCACTATCCCTGCGGAAAATCTTGATAGCAACTGCTAAAGGAGTTGAATCAATTATTAGAGCATCCAACGATAAATGCAAAGTTACCTTTAACTCAGCAGAAAATGCTAACAATTTTATCAAGAACTGCCCCTTAAGCCCAACTTTTAGAGCCTACATTCCTTTGGGACTAGTGGCGACACCTATTATAGTTCATGATGTTGATGTAGGTCTATGTGAGAGAGCTCCTGGAGGCCTTAAGAGTTTGCAACCCTTCTGTTTCTCTCAAAAGGTGTTTTAGATTAAAATGGAAAAGTTTTTCTGAGGGAAAGGTGGTCTTTAGGGAAATAAACAAAATTAAGGTCTATATAAGTGGTAATAAAATCCCTGAAAAATTAAATCTGTACTACTCAAACCTCAAATTCAACAAATTCGTCCCCCCTCCCTTAAGATGCTTTAAATGTCAGAGGTTCGGGCATATCAGCAAAGCGTGCAGATCCAAATGGACGATCTGTGGTAATTGTGGAACCCAAGACTGTAAAGAGGGAAAACAGTGTGCCAAAGCCTCCAAGTGTGCAAACTGCCATGGCAACCATGGAGCATTTGAAAAGGTTTGCCCTCTGTGGCTAAGAGAGAGAGAGAAATAATAACAAACATGCGCCGAGGTAACTTTTCAAGAACCGATGCCTTTAGAATCTACAAAGCAAGGAACAGACTTCTCAAAACAAAGGGTACAAAGAAAAATGAGGATAAAAAAAATCCCCAATGGGGAAAAATAAATCACATCCACCAACAGAGGGTTTGAACAAACGCGACTTGGTCCATGATATAAACAATTTAAGTGAAAGTGCTCCTATTTCACTGTCTAAAAGCAGGCCTAGAGAAATTTCGGAAAAAGTGGAAGAAAATTCTACGTCGTTAGAATTCCCTCAAAAAAGAATTGTAGAGAGATCCTCCCACTGGTGGTTTGGACTGTTTTTCAAACAGGTCTAAGAACTCATCTCTTACTCCCCTGGAAGACTCAGGTTTCGCTAAGTATAAATCCTTACAACCTCGGAGAATTTCCGAAGATAACCTAAATTTCTCAGTTAGATTCTGGTCCTCAGCTCACGAAAACCTAATAGAGAAGGAAAAAGAAAATTAGTAGTATAGATCTATCTAAGTAAATAGACTAACTCAGGTTCTCTATGTTCATTCTTCAGGGCCTTCTGAGCCCGAATAGTACGAAAGCGGTTTTTTCTGCTAGAAATTCACATCTCCAAACATTGCCTAATTAAGATATAATTCTTACATTCTGGATCAGGTATGAGTTATATGAGAGTAAATTGCCTCAACAGTCTAGAGTCATGAGAACAAATCAATCATATCACTGCTTCTTGCACATCCTTATATGCTCCTAAATTGTTTTTTTAGTTTATAAGGGCTCACTAATCATTGTTTTTTTTTATAGTATCCCTGATTAAATCACAAAACATTGACGATGAGAAGTCATTAAAGGGCAGTAGGGGTTTGGTTTTTAATACATAATTATGGTTAGAGAACAGAGTGTAATAATTAATTAAACCTTTATAATGCCTGGTTAGACCTCAAAGAACTTGATGACTTTAAATATCAACGGATTTTAAGACGATTTCCCAGCTGCGTAGTAGCTACGTTACATGGGACAGATATAGGAGAGAGAGAGTTGAGAGGCCAAGAACTTTTCAACGCAAATTTTGAAAAATTGACTGCGTAACATATAAGCAAAGTTTTGACGAAATCCCCTCTGCTTTGGCCTTATGCATGGGACTAATGAACACTGAGAACGAGATAATTTGAAGGCCAAAAAGTTGTTTTATCAAAGAATCATGGTCATATGGCTGCAAAGCCGAGATCATAAGGGACCCACTGAGTGGTACACTGGCTCCTAGCAGCCAGTAAAAAAATAAACAACAACAACAACAACAACAAAATAATTTCTTCATTTGGTGCCTTACTACAAGATTTTGAATAATTTCATAAATAATTTATTAATTTCAATAGTTTTATGTCATTATTTTGAAGACACAAGTAATTTTTAGGTTATGGTCTTCTTGATTTGCACGAAACATCCCAGAAAGCGTTCCTTCACTTTTCGGGATTTTGACTAAATTTTCCCCCACCAATCAAGTAACTTTTCGCAGGCTGCGACAGGACAGGTTTTCTATTGGAACAGACTTTATTTCTGCCAATGATGCACTGAACTCTTAATATGAAATTGAACAAAATTTGAGTTCAGTGAAAAAGGGGCTTATGGATGAGCGAGAGGACTATACTTTCTATACTTTTTGGTGCCATGAGTTTATATGGGAATAATGTCTGATGAGCAGTCCATTATTATATGTCAGTGGTAAATACTAGAACTTTTTAAAATTTGAAAAATCTCACGTGAGATTGTTGGTGGGGGGAGTGGGGGTCGAGCCAAATCTCACGACATCTCACCAAGGGGGAGGGGGTTCGAAAAATCGCCAAAAACGCCTCACGTAATTTATGGATGGCCCCTTACATAGTGGTCCGCGTAAGACGAGTCCGTGAAGCAATGAATAGGAGCCAAAAGTCCCAACAGGTCAAATGAGATAAAAAATAAATCGATGCAGCTGGCGGACCTTGGATATGTAGGCCCGTTAGGATTAACTATCTTGAGGTTATTGGTGCGAGGATTATTATTAAGCCATGATTTAATTAGTTGCCCATTTCTATTAGTTACTTGGTTACACCAGTCAGGATGCTTGGCGTTGAAGTCCCCCAATCACTACACCATCATATCCAGCCATCCGGTTAAGTACTTGTAAAACTTGGCATAACTTTCGAGATAAGATTATTTGAATTTTTAAAGTATACTTCTACTGCGGTACAAGAGATATCTAAGTTAATTACTGTTTTGACACAAAATTATTTTTAATAACAATAGCAGTTCCCTGAAAATCATCATTCCTAAATATATTATATTCATTAACATTCAAAATTGAGTTGTTTTTAAGATGCGTTTCTTGCACCATAAAAATATCATAAATTTTTATCAGTTTTTTAAGTTCATGCCTCTTTAACAGGGACCACGCCAGACCGACGTTGAAGGTGGATTTACATATCTGACATTTTTCCGTCGCGCCGCATCACAGCTGATCATTTCTGCCGCAGATTTTTAATACACGTTTCATATTTGTGACGAATTCTGTAGCAGCCAAAAGCTATCGTTGCTTTTGACAACTGACGTGAAGAGAGAAAAAACTAAAAAATATAAATTTAAAGGATTGCAAAATCTAAAACTCTTCTTATATGGATATATTAACAAAAAAAAGTGACAATAAGAGAAACGTTGGGTGAACAATCTCCTTAAAAAAAGAAATTGGCAAGGACTTTTATTTTAAAAAAAAAAAACCAAACAAGTTAAATTTCAATTTTCTGTCAGTCAGTAGACTGTTTTTTCATCCTGCGACAGAAAATTTATAGTTTATAGCAGAGGCAATGTCACATATGTAAATCCACCTTGAGAGTTGCAAGTCCTATCCTTCCTAAATTAATCTCTGCAGAGATTAATGAAGAAGGACAAGACCAGGCTGCCTCTCTCGTCGCGGTCCTCGGTGCCCCTGTAAACAGGCATAAAACTTCTAACCTTTTTTAAAAGTTCACCGATACTAAGACCAAAGTGAATTTTAGGGAGTTCCAAAAACTCATTATCGCTGGTTTTTGAGTTATCTTTAACAGTATCGGCAAATGTGCGTGCTTGAGAGGTCCTGGGGGGTAAGTCCTGGTTACCCTTCCCCAGTCCCGGAAAGGATTCCTTTATAAAGTTAAACTCCTTATCTCTGTTGGAATTTCCAATGTTTCCTTTTTTATTTATATTTTCATTATATTTGACAAAAGCCGGACATCCCTTTTAGTATGCCGCGTGTCCAAGAGTGTTACAATTAACACAAAATTGGTCCTAAGTATCAGCTTTAAGGCACTCCTTAGGAGCATGTTTATTATTGCACTTGGTACATCTAAACTTAGGGTTGCCAGTTGTACTGATTTAATCAGTACTGTACTTATTTTCGTACTTAGAAATTTGCGAGTACTGATTTCGTATAATTTTAATTTCAGTACGTAAATGTACTGATTTTGAAAACTTATATCGATAATTGGAAGAGCTAGTGAATTGACAATTTAGTACGTGTTTTTTCTTGCTTCTGCTACATTATTTTAGTAAAATCTCAACAACACATTCGTGTAAAGCAGGCAGGCAACTGTTAGAAATAAAACTGAAAAATATCATTTGTCAGTATCAGTTAGATTTGAGATTTAATTGGGCCCTGAAGCGGTTAAACTAAGTTGCGGCATAAGTCAATAACTTATATGAACATTGTAAAAATTTCAGGCTATGTTTTTATCTAGACTAGTGAGTATAATAAGTAAACAGAATATAGTTCAACTATAATGGCATGAAGACCACTTAGATGAGTTTATAATTTGTGAAACTCATCTAACTTGTCTTCAAATTTCTAAAACTTTTAATTTTATTTTTCTAATTTGAACATTTATTTTTACTAGTAGGGACGCCCGTTACCGAAATTCGGTCACCAAAAAATTACTAAATAAAATTCACCCTTTGTTCGAATTTAAATTCGGCTATGTCCACGCCACGCCACGCCGTTGACTTGGCATTTCGAAAATAAAACGCAAAAAAAATACAAACAAATTATTAATAAGCAATAAAAACAAAAAACTACAAAATAAAATTAAAAGAAAATCACTTAAAGCATCAAAATTAAAATATTGAAAAAAATAACGTCGCAACTTGCCTCTTTAAATTCAATTCAAATAATAAATGTATTCTATCACTTTGCACTTGTTTTCACTCGCCAAAAAACGAACGGCAGCACCTTATGCCAGGTTTACATTTGCAAGTACTTTCACGAAAGTCGCTTCCATGTGTCTCTACTTGCACGAAATACAAGTGTTTACATGGCGTAAGAGAAGAAGAAAGTTCCACTTTCGTGTCAAAAACGCCTTACTTTCCCGAAAGTACTTGCAAATGTAAACCAGGCATAACAAAAATACTATACACAAAAGCGTATAAAAAAATGCACGCACAAAGTGACCGAGTTTTTTATGTCAGTTATGCCGCCAAAAATCCACACAAATGCTTGTTTTCTCTGTTTCTCATTCGCTTCAGTGAAACGGCATTTGTGTCAATCGTAGGATACTCAGCTCTACGTTGATCCTCACAAAAAAATCCAAATTTTCCAACGGCTTTTTAAAATTCGAAAAATTAAAATCGCTATAACTTTTTTATTCGTGAATCGATTTCGTTGAAATTCCTTATTACAAAACTATGCCATAAAAAGAACATTTTCTGAAAATTTAAAGGAAATCGGTCCACGAACAAAAAAGCCTTAGCGTGTACAAACTTTTTGTTTGCCTATTAATATATAAGATTTTTAAGTTAGTTCTAATTATTTTTTTTGCTCGAAAGATTTTATGCTAGAAATTACAACTGACAATGAACGAAAATTTTTGAACCCAATGTACTGATTTCTGTTAGTGCCAGATCTGGTAACCCTATCTAAACTCATAGTTGCAGTTTACTGCTGTATGCCCGAATTTCTGACAATTCCGTCATGGAGGGCCCCCTTTTCTTAAGCTTTTCCCATCTAACAACCTGCGCCAAAATTCTTTTGCCCTTACCAATATCATACATGTCAATACCCGGAGGAAACTGTACAATGTGCCAGCCTGATAAAAATTCTGACTTTTCCTGATATCTTTTAACCCCAACAACTTTTAAATTAGGGTAATTTCTATTAAGGTCAGCTCTGACTTCTTTAATTTAGCCGTTCCCTTGCGGGTGGTAACAATTTTATCCGAGCTATCGGGATAATCAGAGAACATAAGTATGTTCATTAATGCTCCTCACATTTGCCTCAGGGACAAATATTGGGGCACAATACTTATTACCAACAATACTTATTTATTAGGGGCACCCTTGGGGGCGGCACCTGGTCGAGACGCATCCGAAGCATTAACGTTTTCACCTTTATTAACCTTAAGGGGAGGTTCTCCTGCTCAGGATCAAAAAAATCTTTTTGTTTACATTTTTCACATCCTTAACATGTCTAGAATATCTTCCCAGAACGATTTTGAAGTTACTCAATTTTTTACAAAGTTACAGCTCATTGAAGGCGAGCGTGCACTATATAATCCACGTAAAAATTACTCGTCTTCAAACTTTAAACGCGTTTTTCTCGAAACTACTTTTTCAAATGTTCGAGACACGATGTCTCGAAAACCGCTTACCGGATCGGCTTAAAATTTTGAGGAGTTTTAGTACACCATATTTGTGGTACCTTGACCCTTGATTATTAAAAACGGTTAATAATACATAATTTTTCAAGCCGGTCAAAGTAATAAAAAACAAGCGAAAATGAAGGTTCAAATTTCGCAGTGGTACCATTTCAATTTGTAGCTACATATTTTCTTGTATAAGGGTCAAGGTACCCTAAATACATTGAACTAATTGGTACTTGCACGATTTTTGTTTCCAATCAGATTATGAGCCTCTAGGACGTCGCAAAGTTATTTGTGCGGTGCGCCGCTTTTCCACGCGAATCACTGGGGCCACAGGCGGCCATGTTGATTTCATTGCTGTTATCCACTTGGGACCACATTTCGGTATTTTTATTTACTTCGTTTACAAAACTTTCATCTTTGGCTAGGTCCTTAAGACTGCCAATTTTTGATTTCTTTAAACTGTCCCCCATAATGGGTGAGTTACCTTTATTACTATCACTGGGTTGGGGACATATGTCCCCTCCCCCTTGATCAAGATCGTGGGCCCTTTTTAGGTGCTTCGCCACTTTAAATGCTTCGCTACTTTAAATATATATTACCAGAACCAACTATATATAATTAACTCTTATTTTTATAAAAAGATAGAGTAATCACAATAAATTCTTTTTCCAATCTTTTGTAATAAAAAATTCACTTTTCAGCTCTTAAAAACGCGTCCGTTCTGGTCAAGCCAAGAACCGATTCTCGCCAATTTAATATAAACAAAATAAAAGGTTAGACACAATTAATTGCTCGTCTGCTGTGCGCAGTGGCGTAGGTAGCATTTTGCTATGGGGGGGATATGACTTAGTATATTTAGATTGCTCGGATTTTCACTAGTTATTGCATCAGAACAGGATCTTTTCGCGGTTGTTTCTGCAGATGATTCTGCAATGTTAAAATTTCGAATATTTAGGAACCGAGGTGCCACTATTGGCTCATCGTATTTACTTTACATTTGCTCGATGTGTCCACAATTATAGTGAGCGTCCTTTTCGTGGCTCCTGCTTGGTCGGCCTGCTCGAAGCGCGGGAACTATACAATACTCAAATGCACAGCCGTCACAAAAACATATCTAGATGATTTTTATATAATTGCATAAAAACAAAATTGCCAAAAAAGGTGCTGGTGCTAAAAAAATTTCATGTATACTTAAATACGTACATAGATACGAAGACTTTTATTCAATTCTATTGTAATTTTCGTAGGCTCATGGGGGGGTTGATCCCCTTGATCCCCCCCTATCTACGCCACTGGCTGTGCGTACCGGTACAACGTATCCCTACTAGGCCAGTCAAATTAGATTTTTTCGTGCCAAACGAGCCATCCGAAAAGTAAAATATGGGTAAAATAGGAAAATTGCCTATCAATAGCTGTTAATTTTCTACGAACGTAGAACGTCGTAAAATATATGTTTTTTTAACCATCGATAAGCAATTAATCGAATTTTGTGAGCAAATAATGGAATTTTGTGGGCAAGATTGTTTTTTTCGTTTTTCCGGCCATCTTTTCGCATGTTTCCAATGAAGTAGCAATGTGCGCACAAAAGACAGCTATTAGCACAACTCTTCAAAACATTTTGAGCCTAAAAACCTTTCTGTAGGTGTAGATGGCTATGAGCTAATGGAATTCGACAACAAAGGTCTTTTTTTCGAAAAAACCGTATTTTGCAAAAACTATTTATTTTGCAAATTTTCAAAAGTTTTTTACTGCACTCCCCAAGGTCTACACTTTCCACGAGTTTCATTACAAAATGGTTTTTTTGGTAAAAGATATGAGCATTTAAAAAAACCGTAATTTTTAGCGGGTTTTTTTCAATTACTCCTTTATTTGTTTATGTATTGACATCAAACCTGGTGTCATTTTATTAGTGTGAAAAAGCTCTACAAACTTTATATAAACCTTTTTTTAAACAATGTGTAGTTTGGAAACCTTCCCAAAGGCCTACGAGTACCAAAAGTAGTTCATCAAATTCTACGGAATTTTTCCTATTTTACCCATATTTTACTTTTGGGAAATGCTCGGTTGGCAAAAACGAGGTTTTTTTCGACAATTTGCCTGGCCTATACCGCTGCTATTATCGTCCACCACCGTGTAGCTTATACCCGACGGAAGATTCAGGTTCCACATGCTAGTTCACTATACGGACTATATGAATATAAATTTCACGTTTTATTGTTTTTGTTTATTGTTGAAATTCTGATGGAATTTACCTGTGCCTTTCAGAGTTTTATTGCTTTTCTCCTCAATTTGTGAAGTGTGGATGGAGAAAATGATGACTGTGTAATTTACCTCAAACACCATTAATAACAAATCACGTGTGATGAATGTATGTACGCAGACTGGCCTGCGCCAAGACCTACAGGCCTGGAAGCAGAGTTTTTCGATGTGTTAGTGGTGATCCTAACATTTTAACTTTTTGGAAATTTTTGCCACGGGACCGCCGTTTGCCCTAGCTTACCCCACAAAAAAATATTCGGCAACAAAACCAACTTTTGCCCAAACGGGAACCCCAAATAGCCCAGTCCATAGAGCGAAAAAAACGATTTTCCTGTTGGTAGATTAAATTTAATTTATGAAGAAAGTACGCAAATAAAATAAGAAAAACGAGATTAAAATTAATTTTTTTATTTATTTATAACCATTAAAAATTAATCCTCTTCTTCTACATTAACTGATTTCTTTAAGCTACCAAAAACTTTTAACGGTATTGACTGCTTTTCAATAGGGACATTTTTCATAACATCATCGTTATCATCCACATCAGGTTCTTCTTCGTCACTGTCTCCAATATCAATTTCGTCAGGATTGACAACTTTGTCTTTTTCGCCAATTCCTTGAGTTTCTCCTCGCACAAACATGATATTATTATTTGTCTGTTTTTGGGTTTGTTGAAGCTGCTGCTGTTGCTGTTGTTTTGATAATTCAGCAGCTTTAGCTTCTAGTAATCGCATTCCATCTTTGGCTCCAGGTGCCAGATCTGCTACTGTGCCAGTAGATGAATTTACCATTTGTGCAGCCATCATATTTACTTGAGTGTTATATGTAGCTTGAACACTACGTTTAATACGTAGCATTTCACGCATTGTATCTTCATTACCATGACGAACTTCAAATTCTTTCCATGTTTGCCAGAATTCTGCTGTTATCCTAGGATCGCACATTTGACTACAATGTGCATAAATAGCTCGAGCCCTATCGATTTCTCCAAGTTTAGTTTCCATTTCAGCAAATCGGACACACATTTCTCGAGAATTTTCCTCTAGTAAGGTTTCAATTGCTTTTTCATAAATTTGCCTAGTTCGCGGCAACCCATATATTTCAGCAGCTTTTTTAACATAAATATTAAACATATCAAACATTTCTTCTGGTTTAACAGCAGAAGTAGCCCGCTCATATACCGCCATTGCATGTCTAGCCAAACCATGGTCTTCCTCTAATTTAGCATACAAAAGGTAAAAACATTTAGCAAGTTCTGGTGGACAATTTTCTAAGCACTGTTCAAATAAATCTCGGGCTCTTTCTAGCTTTGAGCCACCATATCTTTTTAAGAACTTCGTTAGATACGCATTCCAAATATCATACACATTTGGCCATTTAAACAATGAAATTCCCTTTTCATATGCACGAAATGCTTCCTCAAAATAGTTGTGTTCTTCAAGAAAGAGACCATAATTTATAATAATTTGTGGAGTGCATATCTTTAAATCCAATATTCTATCGTAAACTGCTTTGCATGTCTTAAAGGTACCAAAACTTTCTTCAAGATCAGCATACATTGACCACAATTTAAGAGATTTGTAAACTCTCATTTGAACAGTTTCAGTATCATCGTGATACGCCACTTTCCTTTTCGGCATAACAGTAGCTCTATGCATTAACTTAAGAGCATAATCATAGCTTTCTTGCCGAATTTCCATTTCAGCCCATTCACACCATACAGACGCAAGATCATCGACCTTTACATATTCCACTTGAGTGGCTTTTTCAAACACAATTCTTGCATCTTCAAGTTGTCCATTCTTTTCATAGAATTTTGCAAATTCCACCCACAATGTATGCAACTTTCCGACAGCTAATTTTGGTTGCACTGTTTGAACAGCTTCAGTGTATGTATTAATAATTTCATGCGGTTTAGATTCATACAGCGTAACTCTCTTATGCCATTCATGCACATTATGAGGATTCTGTCGTAACAGAACACTGTTTAAAAGTAATAATCTACGCTCCATTAAATATTCAAATCGAGCCAATCTCAATTCAATATCAATGTCATCCTCCTCGGTGGCATCGGGATCATTGGCGACATCTTCCATTCTTTTGCTAAGACTGAGCTCTTCAAATTGCGCATATGCATCAAATACCTGAGTAAAATCCCGAACTGTTGTTACTGTTTGAATGGCCTCCTCATATATGTCTCTCGCTCTGTCGAAAAGTCCGCTACGCACATAATAATCTGCTAATGAGTTCCATAAATGACCCAGCTGATCTGTATACCTGTAATAATTAACACAAAGATAAATATAAAATTGACTGAAGTGGAAATTCAAAACAAATATACAGGGTGTATACACTAAGTTCACAAAATGGCCGGCTGTGGATAGGTTTTGATCAGACAAACAAAAAATTGTATGAGGGGGGGGGGATCGTAACGGTTTAGCCGCTGGGGCGTTTTGAATTTTTATATTTGTTTTACATATCACCCTGTATTTTTGTAACGCTTTAACTTACGTAGAATACTTCCACCTATCTAAAATTGTAAAAGTGGCGGTTCCACCCTACCAACTTCGACAGTTATGAGTCTGAGAATTTTGGTTTTTTTAACTAAA
The DNA here is from genome assembly GCA_963855945.1 of Thereva nobilitata. NCBI lineage: Eukaryota > Metazoa > Arthropoda > Insecta > Diptera > Therevidae > Thereva > Thereva nobilitata. The sequence continues at coordinate 143,110,296 of OY979694.1, forward strand.
ATTTCACCCTCAACAACCTTTTTTCTCCAAAAAATACGTAGTTAACTAACCTATATTTTTTTTCTAAAATTAGAAAGCTTGGTGTATTTCCTATGAATAATGTCCAGACAATTTTTATGTTACGGCCTTTACTTTTGAAGTTATAAGCAATTTTGATAGGTGGAAGTATTCTGCGTTCACTGACACCTTATTCATGAAAATAGGTTAGAACAGAGGTTCCCAATCTTTTTCGGTTTGCGGCTCCCTAAATAATCGGATTTTTCCGCGGCGCCGTCAATACATCAGATTTTTTTCTAAATTTTTGACTTTCTTCAAAAATTGGAAAACTTTCCTTTTTAAAAGCGATTACCCATTTAACAGTGAAATATATTCAGGATCTCGAACAAATCCTGAGCCTTTGTACGGCTGGCCGCACACATACGGTTTCCGTGTGCGGTTTCCGAATTCGGTTACTTGAACACCCGAATGCAGGCATTTCATACAAATAATTCTACATAGCGCACACGTTCTTATATTTTCCGTTCGGAAACCATTGCTGATAATCGGTTCGAAAACCAACACGTGCGTTCAGGATGCCAAAAACCGAACGTCTGCGCTAGGCAGTAGGAATTCCGTATTCGGAAGCCGAAGACGGAAACCGTATGTGTGCGGCCAGCCTACTTCCAGAGTCCAGTAATACTTTTACAAATGAGAAGGTCCTCAACTATTGAATTACCATTTAAGAACCGTACGTAACAAATCAAGTGGGCGCCCTTATTATTATCTGTGGCCTCATCGAGTTGCAATCCAAATTCACTTCTTTTTAATTTTAATGTGCTGAATTCTGCGACTAATTCTATTGCCAATCATAATGTTCACTAAATCTGGCAGCTGGTAGAATGAGCTGCTCTGCGATGGTATGGGCCTTTTTACACTTAGCAACTCTATATGCAACTTTGTATGATGCTAGCAAAGCATTATTTGGGAATGGGAGAATTGGAAATTCCAAGAAAATTGCCGAATTGTTTAATTGAATATTTCGTGGCGCCCTTATGACGGCACCGCGGCGCCCCGGGGAGCCGCGGCGCACACTTTGGGAATCACTGGGTTAGAACGTTACAAAACTACAGGGTGATATGTAAAACTGTAACAAAAAGATGTTAAAACGACCTAGCGGCTACGCTAAACAATTACGATTTCTTCCCTCCCTACCCCATACGATTTTTTGTTCGTCTATCCAAAACCTAACCACAGCAGGGCGCTTTGTAAGCTTAGCAGGTATACCCTGTATATTTGTAATTTACAAATAAATGATATTGTCATGATTTATGCAGTGGAATCATCAAAGAACATAGGCTAGATTTACATGGGCCGGACCGGACGAACAAAACTTAGCTGTAATCATTAGTTCTCTTTTGAAATCGGATGGAATGTCGCATGAGCTTCTACACGGGTAAACTCCAACCAGCGAACAAGTTAAAACCAAACATGTACAAAATGGACTGCTCTTCACAAGGTTTTTATGGGACCAATTCGTTCCATAAGCCTAGTATACTGTTAAAGCCTAGTGTGAATTTTCGTTTGCCACGCGAAAAATATTGAGAGAATGGAATTGAGAGGAAGAAACTGTTTTTTCGTTGTGACAGTTTATGAAATTTAAAATTTGTCTATTTCCATTTTCAAACTAGTTTTATTTAAATCACACTTGACACTTATTCGCTTCACACTTGAGTGCTGTTAAAATTTCGTCGATTAAAACATCATTTCAGTGCACAAAAGTCTTCACATAAAAACAGCAACATCTACATTAATACCGAGAAATTTGTGATTTTTCGTTTGACCAGCGTACTGCGTACAAAATCGTAAGCGAAATTTCGGTGGCACTTATCGGGTGCGTTTTTTACAAAGGGTTCGTATAGGGATTTTTCATTTCGCTTTAACAGCATACTAAGCTTAAGCAATTTATTTATTAGGCCAAACAAGGCCTACTTAAACTAACTTACATTGTTGTCCTTATCCATAATACATAAATATAACTTAGGCTTTATTGTTAGTACCGGATGAGGATGTCAACAGGGATATCAGTTTTTTTAAAGGACTGATTCGTCAAGGATGGGGAAAAGCAGGAGCTGTGAGTATTGAAGACCACACAACATCTGTTAACAGGTTCGTTCTTAGCGTACTTGGTACGATGTGGATATTCCTTAATTAGTTTCACGTGCCTCGTCTGTCGGGCATCGTCATTGAACTTAATTTTATCTGACAGGAATTACACTTTGAGATTTGCCTTTAAAACATCAAAGGTAAGGCAAGAGATAAGCATTTTTCTCCTACATGACAGTGGTAAGAGAGCCAATGCTTTCAGCCTGTTTGTGTAGGGTGGTAGCCTATGATAATCGCGGGGGTCATGGAGATGTCGTAAAGCAAAGAGAAGAAATTGTTTTTGAACTGATTCAATCCTGTTACTACTTACTTGGAATATTGGATCCCAGATCGGGCAAGCGTATTCCAGGATTGGACGAACCAGCGAACAAAAAAGAGTTTTAGTGACCCATACATTCCCGAATTCTTTAGCCCTTCTCTTAATAAACCCTAATAGCTTGTTGACTATAGCAGTAATTTGATCATAATGCAAATTAAAGTTTAACTTGTTGTGAAGGACAACACCTAAATCCTTAATATGATCGACATGACCTAAAACCTTGCCATTAAGATAGTAGTACTGCACCTGTTTATTTCTTTTGCGTGAGAAGGTAATTGCATGGCATTTATTGATGTTGAGTTGTAGTTTATTCATGGCGCACCAGTCTTGCAATGCGTTCAGTTTCGACTGAAAGAAGAATACATCTGTTTGGGACCTTATGACACTGTAAATTTTTAAGTCGTCTGCATAAAAGAGGTGTGGAATATCCCTTAGTTTTTTGGATAAATCGGAGATAAATATGTTGAACAGGAGAGGGCCTAGATGACTGCCCTGGGGGACACCGGAAGTTACGTCGATTTCCTTTGATAAAAATCCTTGAAACCTAACCACTTGAGTTCTTCCGTTAAGATATGATTTTATCCATTCAAGGGCAGGACCGGATATTCCAAATTTTAGAAGTTTTGTTATTAAAATATGGTGGTCAACACGATCAAAGGCCTTGCTAAAGTCAGTATAGACTGCGTCGATTTGATAACCGTTTTCCATCAAACATAACTGTTCAGAGGTTAGTATCATAAGGTTAGAGGTTGTCTACCGCCCTTCTCTGAATCCGTAATGTTCTTCGTTAAGAAGAGGGTCAATAAGGGGGGCTATCTTGTCGAAAACGAGTTTTTCGAATAGTTTTGGAATTGAAGACAAGATGGCAATGCCCCTGTAGTTGTCCACCAGGTGCTTGTCACATGATTTGTGGATCGGTGTAAGAAAGGATTTCTTCCACATCGATGGAAATTTACCTAATGATAGTAATTTATTAAATATTATTTGAAGGGGGAGTAATATTTGTTCCGAGCAGCATTTCAAGAAACTAGGGGAAAGATTGTCAGGACCATGACCCTTGTTGTCGTCAAGACTGTTTAGACCAATCATGATGTCGTGGGCCGTCAGAGAGAGATTTTTTATAAGTGTTGTTTCTGTATCTGTTGTTGACATTTCTGTGCCTGGAAGGTCAGTGTTAACTGTACTCGATTTTGGGCAAAAGACTTCGCTGAACCTATCAGCAAATATGTTAGAGATTTTTTTAGGGCACGAGGAGTGTGTGCTACCATTTGTCATTGATGACGGAAGATTAAAAGCGTAGAGAAGGAGAAGAGAACTTTCGCTGAATGACATAATATTAAATATTGCTTTCATATAATTTTTCATTTCGAGGCGATGACAGTCTGGGCTAGAAAATGTTAATCTGAGATAAATGACAACAGATTACTATATTTTTTTTATTTTCATTTTTTAAGAAAGCTTTCCTTGCTTCCAAAGACGCCACGACACTTATTAGTTATTAGTGAGAGATATAAACTGCAAGTTATAATTATCTTTAAATAACAATTATAATCTTTAAACCATGCAACGACAGTATGTGAGCAATTAGAATTAGATCAAAGTTCTTCAATCGCTGGTGCACAAACAGAATGAAGACGAAGTAAAAGACGAAGAATATTTTTTTATGTGAAAGAATCTAATGTTAATTGCCAACCTTTATACTACAGGCCGTTATGGTGCAATGTCTAGTAGTAAACTTAGCTCGAAAATAGAAAAAGGATATGATAGGTTAAGGGTGCAGTCTGGAGAGGAGCCAGTAAACCTCGCGTTTGAATTCTTGGATTTTGTGAGTTAATTTTTTTTAGCAGCCGGCTGACCCACAACAGTCAGGGTTAGCGGGAGACAGGTTCGTCAGGTGTTATGCCTCCTGAAACAATAACATCCCTCTAACCAGCCGACAGCGGCGACGCAGGCAATACCAGACTACCAGGTGAACAAAGAGGAACACCGTCCGCTTAGTGGTAAGGTTACAGCGACACCAAATCACTAATTCATGACAAAAAAAGAAATCCCATGACGGAGGAAGAAGACAGATTATAAAATGTTTGGAACGCGTTAATCCAGTCTTTTGGAAACTTGCACCTGTTCAACCCATACCGAAGGTGAATCTAACGACCGCCTAATAGCATCATTTATATTCTCGGAAAAAAATAATAATCAACAAAAAGTAATTCTGAATGACAAATAATACGGGTTCAGGCAAAAAGGTCCGCTGGCGATCTTTTAGTGTTTTGAGTTGCAGGAGTGGATGGCGGATTTTGTTGATGAAAGTAATCGAGTTCACACAGAATATAAGACATCACAACACTTCGAGATCAACCTGTGGAATTTGTGAAATCAATTAAAAATATGATAATAGATAATCTACCAAAAAATCAAACCAAAGAAATCAAAAGTAAACAACAATTGCCAAAAATATCAAGACATACCTGAACTGACATCGAACAAAGTAAGACCATTAATCAAGGAGCAAAACAAAAGTACAAATTAATATACATCGAGAAAGGTTAAAACAAGGTGATACTTGTCTCATTTAATCTCGCATAGAAATAAATACATATAAAGAAAATTAAAAATATTGAACATCTGAAAGAAGATAAACTAATTCCAACGCTAAGAACATAACTATTAATGCCCATAATTTCAAGAGCCGAAAATTTCGTATAGAATAAAAAAAGTATAGCAGGCTGGAGATTCTATTTCACATTTAAATCTTTTTTTAACATAAAAGACTCAATAAACTACAAATTATTATAAACCCATGCTAGTGGTAGTGGACATTAATCATAGCTCAAATCTAAACACTTGATATGTGCAAAAACCAAATTTTAAGAAAAATGTTGGCTCTATAAACGTAAGATTGTACAAAGGACTGGTCCTATTAGCATTCCTCAGAAGGCAAAGATTAAAATTCCTGTTAGAAGAATGTTAAGCTCAAGGATAGTGAAAAGGGAATACGATAGGGTACCACAAGGAAGACGCTTTTTTATGTGGTATGGTCAAGCGTAGGAATCACTCTTTGTACTGGTAGTCCGTCATGCTTAAGGTCAAGATAAAGCTGAAGACGGTGAAAATATGTCAGTAGTGTGTAGTAGGGATGTTACGAATGTGATATTTTTCACATTCGCAAATGCGAATGCGAACGCGAATGTTCGGAATGCGAATGTGCGAATGCGAATACGAATGTTTAGGAATAATTAAAAAAATTTAATCAAATTAAGGCTTCATTTTTTTATTACATACAATAGGATATGAAAAATATTAGAACAATAGACCAGTGTTATATGAGTCGCTCAGAAGCCAAAATGGTTAAGTCCATGGGCATGGACTTAACCGCATTTGCTTCTGAGCGACTCATACGGTAATGGTATTCTTCCTTCTCACATTTAATAGTCAGAATTCAAGAGAGGAATATTATATTTCCATGCAAGCCATGGCCTGAAGGATTCTCGCCTTGAGGCCAAGTATAACTACACACTCACTCACCCATACCGTCAAATGTATGGGGCCTGCTGGACCTACAGTCCAAGAAAACTGACAACAATCTGAAGATCTGAACTTCCATTCAGCTTAAATTTTCGTTGAGGCCATAAATATTTTTGCACTTGAATTAACAACCTAGCATGTGCGTATGTAAGGAATCATGGGGTTACCTGGAGTCCACGGCCTGTCAGACGTATGCCTCAAGTCCTCATCCTTCAGACTTACTAATGTATGGCCTTCATCGGGCGGTACCTGCTGACCTGGCTTAAAAGGCTACGGCCTGATGTGAATGGGGTCCTTAAGGGGCTCCTATATAAGGCCGGCTGCACTGAACAATTGCTCATTCGGAACCCTGGCCGGTGGAGCGCTCAGACATTTGCGAGCCAGATCTGTAAATTTGTCGTCTTTTAATTTTGTTTTCCACGAGGCACGACACGACCTACCCACATTCGCATTCGCAAAACATTCGCATTACCTGATGCGAATGTCGATGCGAATGTTTAAAACGATGCGAATAATTCGCATAAGCGAATGCGAACATTCGTAACATCCCTAGTGTGCAGTTATAAAAAAATACACGGATCCGTTTACGCAACAAAATTATCCATGACCTTGAGATAAATATTTTATAAACGTCTAATATTACGTTAAAAAATACCTAAATTGCATTAATAGCACATGTTTTCTGCTTCCTAAGACATAGGCATATATTTTTTAAATTACTGATTACCTTCTAAGCCCTCCACGAATAATAGCATCTACATTCAGAGAATGAACTTTATCTGGATTTTTAGATATCAATTCACAAAGCTCATTCCATAGCTGATGATTAGATTTTCCATGTTTCGACACAAAATTCTCATTATCCACAACATGAGCCAACTGTTGTGCGGCTTCATCTAATCTGTTAACATTTGTCAAATATTCAATATAATCTTCTGCTTCTTCTGGAAATAGCTTCAGATATCTTCTATAAACTCGAACAGCTGTCTCGGGAATATCAAACTTCTTAAGAAACCCTAAATAAAGGGGCCAAATGCGATGGTGCTGCGTAATGGGAAGCGCTCGCAATGCCCGATCAAAAACATGGCGAGTACGCGTAATTTTACATTGTTGCGTCATAAACATACCATAATCCATCCAAATTCTTGGCATTTTATGCATAAATACTAACGCTCTTTCAAAACAGTTGTTAATCTCTTCGTACATTGGATCAGTTGGACATTTACCACGAACTTGTTTCCTTCTTGTTCTGAGATAATTGTACCAAAGTTTATATGATCCTGGAAGTTCCTTAAGTGCACGTTCATAGACAACATTTACACCGTAATTTGGAGCTTTTGATTTATGATCAATGTATCTTAACCAATGTTTTACAGAATATGCATTTCTGAGTATTTCTTCTTCATATTGGATATCCTCCTCCGGCTGTAAAAGAAAAACTTGGAATTAACCCTAGTTTAATATAAATATATATACATACTAGATCTATGTCCATTTGCACAGACTCGCCCATTGTTAAAAATGTTGTAAATACCACTTTTCAGTCAAATAACTAGAAAAATCTTCGACGATTTGACAGTTAGAACATAGTGTTTGACATTTACTTGGGCCTGTTTCACACGGGACGACGGCCAACCAACAGAAATCGTACGATATTCATGTTTTTAGAGAAGAGGGTGAGAGAGAAAGATGGGGAGGGACGATTTTCCCATCCAACTTTCTCACACGATTTTCGATACGACTTTTTGACAGCGGTGTGGTTGTTGTTGCTTTTGCTGGGAGAAGAAAAGAAATAGAAATGACTTTTATTTCACTCGGAAAGTACGCAAAAGAGAATTGAAATAAAAGCAACAACAATAAGCTAAAGCTTTTTGACGTACAGTTGGTTGGAAAAATTGGCCTGTGTGAAAGCCCGTACGACTTTTCGTCAAATTTCAAAAGGGAATGGACCATGGAGGCTATACAAGGAGATAAAACTCCGTGTTGTCAATTTTCGTTTGATTATTGGTGGCGCTGTAGTCAAATGTACCCCGAAAAACATGGCCGATTATATTTATCCGGTTCATGGTAAAGTTCGTTTATTACTAATATATTTTACGTTTAGCAGCTTACAGCTGTTTACCAGCTTCCAAATTCGATTTTATATCAATGCGATTATTCGTAATTAATCAATTTTTGATGTTTCCAATGAATTTTTATTAAATTCATGTGGGGTACATCGGACAAAGGTGACATCTGTGGCCAAAAATGAACTTCTAGTTTAGTTTCTTCTACCCTTCCATTTCCTGTCATTTTCCCCATAAGAGTTTTGTCTCCTTGTATATTCTCCATGGAATGGACGATGACAGCAGATTTTGTTGGTTGGCCGTCGTCTCGTGTGAAACAGCCCATGACAATTGTCGAGTGTCAGAGGCTTAGACGTAAAACTACAGGAAGACCCCTCGCAGAATTTTACCGTAGTGAAATTCAAACTGCCCATTTGATTGTTCTTTTTTTCACTGAAAATTCACTCGTAACAACGTAACAACAATTACACTAAAAACAAATCCTTAAAACTTTTTCTTTTTTGGTATTAGTTTTTTAAAAAACTGTAAATAAATTTTATAGAAAAACTCGTTTTAAAGAAAGTGCCGCGGGAAAATTTGACATTCAACTGACCCGAAATTATACCAATTTGACAGTCAACGCTATACGCGAGGGCCTTTCCTGTAGTTCTATATTCTAAGGTCAGAGGCTGCGTTTATACCATGGAGGCTATACAAGAGCTTTGCTCGTTTACGCCCCACGGGATCCCGCGGGCACAAATTTTGCTATTTTTCTCTCACTCCCTCTCATGCAAATACTTCAAAACGTCTCAAATCTCGGGATCCCGTGTGGAGTAAACGAACAAAGCTAAGGAGACAAAACTCCGTGTTGTCAATTTACGTTTGATTATTGGTGGCGCTGCAGTCAAATGTACCCCAAAAAACATGGCCGATTGTATTTATCCGGTTCATGGTAAAGTTCGTTTATTACTAATATATTTTACGTTTAGCAACTTACAGCTGTTTACCAGCTTCTAAATTCGATTTTATATCAATGCGATTATTCGTAATTAATAAATTTTTGATGTTTCCAATGAATTTTTTTCAAATTCATGTGGGGTACATCGGACAAAGGTGACATCTGTGGCCAAAAATGAACTAGAAGTATAGTTTCTTCTACCCATCCATCACGGTATACAGAAACAAGGTAATGTAAAAGAGAAATGTCATTTGAATGCTGACGTCACTCGGCAAGTCTTCCCCATACAAAATCGAAATTGTTGTTGTTGTTTTCTGTATTAACTTGCCGAGTGACGTCGGCTTTTTCTACGATATTCGTACGATATTCGAGCTATCAGTCTCTTTTACACTACCTTGTTTCTGTATACCGTGCCCATCCATTTCCTGTCATTTTCCCCATAAGAGTTTTGTCTCCTTGTATATTCTCCATGGTTTATACTGCGGTTAATTGCCATTCGGCGCGTTTAGGCCGGAGTTATTTTAAAGGCCGTATCATAACCTAAAAATATGCAGCGTGCAGCAGCAGCATCAGAGCAACATGGTGCCGTCGGAATCAGATTCTAATTGTTTCCGCTGTGCAGCGCACTTTTTATTTGGCAGCTAAACCTCAAATTAAAAATTTAAAAATCGCACTAGTTCTATCAATTATTCTTCCATGTCCTTTTAAATAATTTAAAAAAATATCCCCCATCTCCATGTTTAAAATCACTTGCCGCATTACGAACTGTCAAAAGTGCTGCATATATATGCAGCAAAATTAGAATTTGAGATGAAAATGGGTGCCTTCCATTTAGACACAGAGAAACACAGTGTTACACTGTGTCCGACACAGAAGTGTTCCATCAACGACATAGCTAGACACAGCCGGGCACAACTAAGACATGCTACCAACCCTCGCCAATTGAAATGTGATCGTTAATTTATAATTACAACAATATTGTTTTATTGTGTTATTTATAAGATGTCGGGCAGTGTTGGGCATTAATCAATTAAATTTTCAATAAATTAATTAATTGACTAAAAAATTAATTGCGATTAATTTAATTGCAGTTAAAATTAATTGCAATTGAAATATTAATTGCACCCCACAATTAATTTATTTGGATTAATCCGTGTTAATTGTATATAGCAACTAAATCAATTGCAATTAATTTTAACTGCAATTAAATTAATCGCAATTAATTTTTTAGTCAATTAATTAAAGACAATTAAAACTAACAATTAATCCTCTTCAAATTTATGTTAACTTGATTTAAGGGTTCCAAATGACGAATTTGTGGTTAAAATTTGAAAATTCAAAATGGCGGACTAACTTTGGCAATTGTGTTCCGACTGTACTGAAAATCAGCTTCTGGGGGCTTTAAGGGTTCCAAATGACGAATTTGTGGTTAAAATTTGAAAATTCAAAATGGCGGACTAATTTTTGTAATTGTGTTCCGATTGTACTGAAAACCAGTATCTGGGGGCTTTAAGGGTTCCAAATGACAAATTTGTGGTTAAAATTTGAAAATTAAAAATGGCGGACTAATTTTTGTAATTGTGTTCCGATTGTACTGAAAATCAGTATCTGGGGGCTTTAAGGGTTCCAAATGAGGAATTTGTGGTTAAAATTTGAAAATTCAAAATGGCGGACTAACTTGGGCAATTGTGTTCCGATTTTACTGAAAATCAGCTTCTGGGGGCTTTAAGGGTTCCAAATGATAAATTTGTGGTTAAAATTTGAAAATTCAAAATGGCGGACTAATTTTTGTAATTGTGTTCCGATTGTACTGAAAATCTGTATCTGGGGGCTTTAAGGGTTCCAAATGACGAATTTGTGGTTAAAATTTGAAAATTCAAAATGGCGGACTAATTTTTGTAATTGTGTTCCGATTGTACTGAAAATCAGTATCTGGGGGCTTAAAGGGTTCCAAATGACGAATTTGTGGTTAAAATTTGAAAATTCAAAATGGCGGTTTTGTAAACAATTGTTAGCTACATAGTATAATCTCACGAAAATATGTCAGATCCACACTGTTATTCATGCTGTAATCTTTGTTTTGGGGAGGGGAGGCAGTCCATACAATAAATTAAACATTAAATAATCCAAAAAATATTATTACATTCTGAAAGAAAAAAAATAAAGGATTATACTAATTCAAGATTTGAAAATGGGCTTTTGACGGTGATGGACATTATACGTTTGGAGTCACGTACGGAAGAGTGTGACTTCAGATGGATATTGCCCATGGTTCTCTTCTGCAATGTCATTGACCCAGGTTTTATTTGTTTACCCAGATGCCAGGCCCTTCCCGTATTGGAGAATCTTTCCCAAAAACCTTGTTGATAAATTCTGACCCGATTGCAGCTTCAGGATACTATGTTTAATGTTCTTCCATTTGGAGCTGGGATGTGAAGATTTTCAGATTTTCCAACTCTTGGACAACCTACATACAGTTGAAGTAGGGAGAAACACGGTTTAATAATATCGAGACCCAGGCCCGACTTAACCGATGAAGCAGAAGATGCAAAGCATCGGGGCGCCACACGAACAAAGGGCGCTAAAATCCATAATTGAAATGGAAATCAGGTCATTTGAAATTTTTTTTATATTTAAAATTTTATCAAATTTTATTTTTTGATGAAAAGTAGGCTTCTTACTTCACGCTGCAATGAAGCATCAAGTCAGATTCGAGCAATTTTCAAAATTTATGCGGCGTAAGTCCTGTCAACTTTAGAAAAAGGAATTGTAAAATCTGCTACATTTTATTTACTGTGTGCGTGAAAAAGTGAAAAGCGAAAATTTAAAATGGAAGAAAAAATAATAAATTTTGTGAGGGAAAAAGCGAAAATTTTTTTGAAGTAAAATGTTTCTTCGTCTCTGTACATTTAAATGCCAACATTAAATGTCAAGTTGATGTTGGTTTTTGCAGCTTCAAATGTAGCTACAGTGGTTTCTTTCCATCGGCTTCAGTTTCATAAAGCTTGCGGCGTGAAGTATGCAGCGCCGAATATGTTTTGGGCCAGAAGGGGAAATCCACACCCAAAATATTTCATCCCATAACGTTGCAGGGCCGTCTCGGACGCTGGCGAAGAAAGAACGTGGTCGAAGGGCCGCACACAAGCAAGACCTTTTATACGAAAACTAAATATATTATATTAGAGCTATTAAGAACTTATAAGTGGGGCATGCCGAAAAAAGGATTCCCCGTAGGTTCCTCATGAAGACTCCATGTGGCAAATGAGGGGCATAATGAAAGGGGCTTTTCCTCCTGAGTACCACAATGAGAGGTATTTCCTTATGAACACCACACAAAAAAAATCAGCGATAAGGTATGCCATAGGGGCCCTATGAGGCAAACCTCATTGCAGATGAAATGGGGCAATGCCAACATCTGCCTTACGTTTTCGGAAAGCTCTTTAAAAAGCTTTATAGAAATACCCTTAAGCTTTAGTTTAATTTATACAAAGCTTTAGTTTTTGTTGTATTGGTTCTCAGGGAATCATGTTGGTGCCCGTGAATGGTGTCATTTAGCATACTAAATAGCCCGATTTTGGTTCGATTACAGAGGTCAAGCAGCATTGGATGTGATTAGTAATAAATTGGGGACCGTTTTGATAAAATCACAATCGCGTTTAAAAATATAAAGCTTTCGACACCGGGGCAGTTATTACTCAAATATCCACTCCGAAATTCTTAAAACCCACTCGGGATCGGGTATTAATGATTTTTCCTTAAGGGGGCCAAATGGGGCATTCCTTATGACGAGGCGCGAATGAGGAAGGCGTTAGATGCCCTGTGTGGGCCTTATAGGGTAATCCACCCGGGTCCACATGAGGCAGTGGGTTTTGTGTTATTCAATAATAATCCCGAACTTCATTTTAAATTATTTATTGTTACTTCAGCTCAACTCAGTGCAGACTGGGCTGATGCAGGCTTTACATTCATTCTTATTCTTTAATTCTTATTCGGTAACTGTAATGATTCGATACTCATACAAGTTATATTTATATAATTTGATACACATACATAGTTAATATAACACAGGTTTAGCCTCATAGGGGTCCTATGCCTATCTGTACCCCTTACCTCAAACTGCTAGATGGGCATAAGCCATGACAAAAGAATTTAAAACCACCTAAATCAATTAATCAATCTTTAATTGAAAGTTCCTGTTTTCAGTTTTTTCTGTGTGCCAGAATCATGTTAATATTTTCATTTTCCATTAAAGAAAAAAGACATAATTTCCTATAAAGGGCGCCTAACAGAAAGTTGCTTCGGGGCGCCAGCACCGCTAGAGCCGGGCCTGTCGAGACCAACAAATTGCCCTTGGCCATACGTTAACAAATTTGATAAATAAGGCTGTTCCGGAACACAATTGGCCAAATTCGTCCCCCATATTGGCGCGGCCATGTTGAATTTATAAGTTTTGATCATAAATTCGTTATTTCCTATCTTAAAAGACCCCAGATACCGATTTTCATTGGAATCGGAAGACAATTGGCAAATTAGTCGGCCATATTGGCGCGGCCATTTAGAATTCATAAGTTCTGATCATAAATTCGTTATTTGTTACCTTAGAAAACCTCAGATACCGATTTTCATTGGGATCGGAACACAATTGGCAAATTCGTCGGCCATATTGGCGCGACCATTTTGAATTTATGTCCTGATCATAAATTCGTTATTTGCTATCTTAAAAAACCCCAAATACCGATTTTCATTGGAATCGGAAGACAATTGGCAAATTCGTCGGTCATATTGGCGCGGCCATTTTGAATTTATAAGTTCTGATCATAAATTCGTTATTAGTTACCTTAGAAAACCCCAGATACCGATTTTCATTGGGATCGGAACCAATTGGCAAATTCGTCGGCCATATTGGCGCGGCCATTTTGAATTTATGTCCTGATCATAAATTCGTTATTTGCTATCTTAAAAAACCCCAAATACCGATTTTCATTGGAATCGGAAGACAATTGGCAAATTCGTCGGCCATATTGGCGCGGCCATTTTGAATTTATAAGTTCTGATCATAAATTCGTTATTTGCTACCTTAAAAACCTCCAGATATTGATTTTCATGGAAATCGGTACACAATTGGCAAATTTGGGTGGCCATTTTGAACTTCGGTAATTTTGTGGCGGCCATTTTGAATTTCGAAAATCGGGCTTCGAGGTGCATCATGGGAGACCCCCACGGACCTTCGTGCAAAATTTCGAAGCTCTGCGATCACTGGTGCTACACTACGCTTTTCATACAATAATAAGTTTTAATTGTTAGTTTTTAATCAAATCCATTAAAAAGATTGACAATTGATTAATTGTTAATTGTGGAAACTCACGACTAACAATTAATGAATTGTTAATTGCGAGTTTTCACAATTACAATTAATTAATTGTTAATTGCAATAGATGTGATTAACAATTAATTAATTGATAATTTTTAATTGTCCAACAATTAAATTTTGCCCAACACTGATGTCGGGTAATTAATTTAAAGAAATTATCAACATAAAATTTACGATTTACTTGCCAAACAAAAATAAAAACGAGGAAAGTGCGCCGTGGCGGATTTTTCATGAACTTATGTGTTCCATTTGGGCTTACACAGAAGGGCACAGAGCGACACGCTGTGTCGGACACAATTGTTTTTCTGTGTCTAAATGGAAGGCACCCAATGCAGCACGCTGGTCTGGTGCTGCTTTGTTGTCATTTTTCCAGCCTCAGCCAATAAGGCCGTATCAGAACCTAAAAATATGCAGCGTGCAGCAGCAGCACCAGAGCAACATGCTGCAGTCGGTAACATATTCTAGTCTTTTCCGCTGTGCAGCGCACTTTTTATTTGATAGCTAAACCTCAAATTAAAAATTTAAAAATTGCACTAGTTCTACCAATTATTACTCCATGTCCTTTTAAATAATTTAAAACTAAAAATTCCGCGTCTCCTTGTTTAAAATCACTTGCCGCATTACGAAGTGTCAAAAGTGCTGCATGTATATGCAGCAAAATTAGGATTTGAGATGAAAATGCAGCACGCTGGTCTGGTGCTGCTTTGCTTGTCATTTTACCAGCCTCAGCCAATAGAAACACTTGTCGTTGCAGCGCTGCATAGGTTCTGATACGGCCTATAGAAACAGTTGTGATTGCAGCGCTGCATAAGTTCTGATACGGCCTTAACTCTGTTAAATTAGCACTGCTAACTTAGAACCGTTTCTAGCATGCCATTTGACAGTTCTCATTTTACCGCTAATAACAAACAAAAATAATAACATTTCTCATTTCACAAATAATAAGAAGCTAAAAAATTAATAGTAATTAGAATATCTTCATGCTGTATTAAAATATTTCTAAATTATTTGCTTACAACAAAAATTTACAAGTAAACGTCAAATCGTTTTGGCTGTGCTATCTTTTAGCTAAGCCAAAAAGCAGAAACAAGTTAGCTAACAGCGCTAAAAAAATTGCTATTTATGCCGTTGTTAACTTGCGTAGCTCAGTTAAATTAACTTGGGTCTAACGTGCCAATTGCTTTCCATTTTTTGTGGCAATTGTAATACAAAGCAATACTGGCTGTTTGTCATTTAGACGCAGCGAGAGTGTTAAGCCTGAAACATAACAATGCAGTGTGCAGTATGCAGTGTTGTTTACTGATTGTCAAAAATTACAGCACTGCGTCTTATAACGAAATCAACCCAGTGCAGTGTTGTCAAAGCTTAAACGTCAAAAAAATTAAAATTAAATTTTATGAAAAAAGAGACAGTTTTATTATACCTCTTATATTTTCTATGTTAAGAAAATTATCTTTATTAAAAAAATAGTGTAAAAAAATTACTTCATTATAAAAATAAATTAAAAAAAACAGAACAACTCCATTTAACAAACATGTGAAACTATAAACTATTGTTAACTAAAACAGTACATAAATCATTTCACTCATGTGCAATTCTTAATTTATGTCATGAAAAATTACTGCTGTAAGGGTCAATTTTTTTGTTATCATTCCCATTGGGCCTATTCACACACTGCCATAATTGTGGTGAGTAAAACCGGTTTTATTCAATTCCTAGCAACTCAGACGGGGCGTAAATGAGAGTAGTAAATTTGGGTGCCTTCCATTTAGACACAGAAAGGCAATTGTGTCCGACACAGCGTGTCGCTCTGTGTCGTTCTGTGTAAGCCCAAATGGAACACATAAGTTCATGAAAAATCCGCCACGGCGCACTTTCCTCGTTTTTATTTTTGTTTGGCAAGTAAATCGTAAATTTTATGTTGATAATTTCTTTAAATTAATTACCCGACAACTTATAAATGCTGGGTATCTTAAAAATGAAACAATATTGTTGTAATTATAAATTAACGATCACATTTCAATTGGCGAGGGTTGGTAGCATTGGCTTAGTTGTGTCCGGCTGTGTCTAGCTGTGTCGTTGATGGAACACTTCTGTGTCGGACACAGTTACTGTGTTTCCATGAGCCAGGGTAGAGTTTTCGTTAAGTAAACAGAAAGCTTTTTCTCTCAAGATCACTCGATGCTGTTTCCATGACGGTTCTGGGTTAAAGTGACAGATAATTAATTTTACATTGCCTCGCCGTTGGTATATGTGCAGTAAAGGATACTGAAACACACACATATGCAAAACCCGGCTTAATCGGACTGGCTTCGTTGAGTTTACTTGGATTTAACGACACTTTACTCAATCCCCGTTTCCATGGGCGCTTAATCTGAGTAAACTCAGGATAAACTCTGCATGGAAACACAGTAAGTGTAACACTGTGTCTCTCTGTGTCTAAATGGAAAGCACCAAGGCCCTCGTAAGTACAGGCCTGGAAGCAGCCAGGCCAACTAATAATAACATAGCTGAAAACAGGCCAAAAATATTCTGACAGTTGTGGAATTAACATGGCCGAAGCCATACGAAGCAATTTTTTAAGTTTGTTTTTGCACTAAAAAGTGGTAAAATATTGTATATTATCACTTTTTGGTGCACATGGATTATCAGTGATTAGTGCTTTAGTGATTTAATAAAAAAAATTAAAATGAAGTGAGTGGTTAAGTGTATTTTAAGAGTGTTAATTGATTAGTTGACCATTTGTGTTTACATTCGCGGTGGTTTTTTCGTGTTAATTTAGGGAAAAAATGTGGAATTTGTGTAGTAATATAATAAAAAGTGCTTTTTAAGTGATTAAAGATTATTATAGAATAGTTATTTAAAACATAAGTGCAGAAAAATGTGAAGGAAAAGTGAAAAAGTTATTGTTATTCATGTTGTGTGGTAGTACTTGCACTTATGTTTTTAATAACTCTTCTATAATAATTTTTAACTACTTTAAATTCACTTTTAATTCCATTACTACACAAATTCAACACTTTTTCCCTAAATTAACAGGAAAAACCACCGCGATTGTAAACAAAAATGGTCACCTAATCAATTAACACTCTTAAAATACACTTAACCACTAATTTTTTTTTAATTTATGGACTCAGATCACTAAATAACTTATCACTGATAATCCGTGTGCACTAAAAAGTGATAAAATACAATATTTTACCACTTTTTATTCCAAAACCAAAGTTAAAAAATTACTTCGTACGGCTTCGGCCATGTTAATTCCACAACTGTCAGACGATTTTGGCACCGCACAGACACAACCAAAAAGTCTGCTTCCAGGCCTGTACTTACGAGGGCTTGATGCAATGGATACAGTGTAATGTGTTTACAGTGGTAAACCTGGCAGATGGAAGGTTATTGTGGGAGTTACTTAGAATACAAATCTACAGGAAGGGCCCTCGGAGAATTTTAGCGTAGTGAAATTCAAACTGCACACTTCATTGCTCTTTTTTTCACTGAAAATTCACTCGTAACAACTTCTAATTGACAAAAACAAATTCTTTAAACTTTCTTTCTTCTTTTTAATTAGTTTTGCGAAAAACTGTAAATACATTTTATAGAAAAACTCGTTTTAAAGAAGGTGCCGCGGGAAAATTTGACAGTTAATTAACAAGAAATTGTACCAATTTGACAGTTGTCTGATAGCGATTTCACTACGCTCCCATACACGGATTTTATACCCGAGGGCCTTTCCTGTAGTTCTCTATCTAAGGGGAGTTAGTTCAGACGGGGCTTCAGCCTTGCATAAAGCCGGCAACACATTGACATCCCTCTTTTTTACAGGTTAAGCCTGTTCGGTGGTTTGATAAGCCTGCCACATCTTGACCTGGTTGTTACCGCAGGGTTATCGGTTTCCGTCTCCGGAGTGGTTGTGATCATCGTTGGATGAGGTCGCGGAACTGGGTTTTCTGGATCTGTCGGAAACTCCTGGCCAGTCCCGTCGTCAATAGGCCCCCATCCACGGTCAAACAAATCATCAAACCATTTTCGACAAACAGCGCACACATTTATGCCTTGAAATTTTTTGGCCATCAACGAGGGAAACTTTCTTCAAACATCCCGAGCGACAATTCAAAAACGAACACAAAACAACAAAACGAACTTTCATATGCTTTACATGGCACACATAAAAAATGCACACACACATTTAAGCTGTTTGAAGGAAATATTAAACCAGACGAATATTTTCTTCAAACAGCGGCCAACTTCGAAAACTTGTATTTTATACACGCACACTTAGAATTTTTTCGATGTTGGCCAGAAATTTGATGGTTTGTTTGACCGTGGATGGCGGCCTAATAACTAATGGTGGTAATACCTGTATCTTGGCTTTGGTGGGGCGCAGGTTTGCTGAATTTCTTCTCTTCACCTTTCCTGCTGTGTCTTTGATTAAGTATGACCTGGGGCAAGACCCTCGTAAGTACAGGCCTGGAAGCAGACTTTTTGGTTGCGTCTGTGCGAGGCCAAAATCGTCTGACAGTTGTGGAATTAACATGGCCGAAGCCGTACGAAGCAATTTTTTAACTTTGGTTTTGGAATAAAAAGTGGTATAATATTGTATTTTATCACTTTTTATTGCACACGGATTATCAGTGATAAGTTATTTAGTGATCTGAGTCCATAAATTAAAAAAAAATTAGTGGTTAAGTGTACATTAAGAGTGTTAATTGATTAGGTGACCATTTTTGTTTACAATCGCGGTGGTTTTTCCTGTTAATTTAGGGAAAAAGTGTTGAATTTGTGTAGTAATGGAATTAAAAGTGAATTTAAAGTAGTTAAAAATTATTATAGAAGAGTTATTAAAAACAGATTTCCAGATTTATATATCAGTCCCTTGTTGATTGATAATTGTTCACGAAAGCAGCCCCAGAACAGTTGTACTGAAATTGGCACGTCTTGAATTTGTTTCGGCCAGCCATTTATAATGAATAGTATCACGCGTGTTGCTGTTTCTTCTTCTTCAGTGGCTTTCTTCAATAAACTGTTGTCACATTCGGTTGCTTCTAGGATCATTTGGATATGCAGCTCATGATCTTCTTCGTCTTCAGCAGATGCTGGTGGATTTTCACAATCTCTGCTTAATGGGTCCGGGATAGCCATTTCCGACCCTTTCTTATATATGATTGTGGGATTATAATTTAATAACGATAGACAAATTCTTTGCAAGCGTGGTGGTGCGGCATGTACAGGTTTCTCGAAAATGTTTTCAAGTGGTTTATGATCTGATTCCACTATGATTGCCTTTCCCCAGACGTACTCGTGAAATCTTTCGCAAGCGAACTTTATTGCCAATGCCTGTTTCTCCAGTTGCGAATAATGTTGCTGGCATTGCGTCAACGATTTGGATGCATAGGCAATTGGCCTATCGTCTTGTAATAGAGCTGCGCCCAATGCTTTGCTGGTCGCGTCTACCTGTAGCTTGACGTCCCTATGCACGTTGTAATGTACTAACACTGGAGGTTTGCTGATTATTTCTTTCAGCTTTGAGAAAGCTATTCTTTGTTCTACGCCCCACTGCCAGGGTGTTAACTTTTCATTCTTAGTGGCTCGGTGATGTCTGAATAATTTTTTATAAATTTGCTCAAGTACGTAAATTTGCCGAGTATGCGTTGTAATTGTTTTTTATCAGTTGGTTCGGTCAGTCTGTTGATCGCTGAAACCTTTTCTGGATCGGCTTCCAAACCTCTTCCGCTTACAATATGCCCCAAAAACCTGATCAAAGTTCGCTCGAATTGACATTTCGCTTTATTCAATTTCAATCCACTTCTTTGTAAGACTTTGATTGCATATTTTGTAATATCTCGTAGGTCGGACAATGTCTTTGCATGTATTAAAATATCGTCTACTGCGATTGCTATATTCGGGTGGTTGTTAAACAATGATTGTATTGTTTGCTGGAACACTTCGGGAGCCGATGATATTCCAAACGGTAACCTTTTGCAGCAATATCTTCCCCACGGTGTGGCAAAGGTAAGTATTTTTTTGTGCGTTCCGTGACTTCTATTTGCCAAAAGCCTCTCGTGCAGTCAAGTAGCGTGAAATATTGTGAGCCATTAAGTTCCGACAAGATTTCCTCGATAGTTCTTATGGGATGATGACGTCGCATAATGTTTTTGTAAACGAGTGTCGGGTCCATACATATGCGGATTTTGTCGTTCTTTTTCACTATAACCATCGGTGATACAGATACTGTAGCTTCCTTGATCGGCTCGATAACATCCATATTTACCATTTGGTCGAATTCTTTCTTAACGTCGGCCTTAATTTACAGATGATTTCTTCGTGCCGGGCATATCTCAAATATTGGATTTGGGATTAGATCCTATATCATACTTGAAGTTTCTCAGCTTGCCTAGGCCGTTGAAAATGTCGTTGTCGATTGTCCTCACTCTAACTATCAAGCCTGTTTTCTCACACGCATTTCCGCCCATTATTGGCTGTATGTTTTTGTCGACGATTTTGAAGACTATATGGTATTTATTGCCGCTTATATTACAGGGCGTTGTTGTTTCACCTGCAACTTTAAGTTGGTGTCCACTAAATGATATTAACTTTCTTTCCTTGCTTTGTCTCAGTACAGCTCTTGTTTTATTGAAGATAGCTCTAGATATTACGTTGCATTGTGCTCCTGTGTCGAGCTTGGTAATGACTGAGTGTCCGTCCATCTTTATGACTTCAGTCCAGCTGTCCTCTGTATTACCATCAGATATTAGTCCGATATATAGAATTTCTGCTGTAGTTGATTCTGGTGACTCAGATCCGTAATCCTGTTGGATTGTTGATATGTTGTTATTCTTCTTTCTATTCTTGTTGCCAAATTTGTTAGTTGGTTTATTATTGAATCCATTACTATTTTTAACCCTATTGAATTGCCGATTGTTGTTCCTATTTTGATTACTGCTATGGCATTTATTTTCCGTGTGCCCGCGCTTCTTAATAGCCCACATTGGTGTTGATAAGCCGAACAATTTCTCACTTTATGTGTTGCACCACAAAAATTGCAATTCGTTATTAATCTAGTTACTGAATATTTGATTGCGTTGACGTTCTTCCACTCGTCCTTAATTTCTGCGGCATGCCATGATTGGCATATGTTTACCGCTGTACTCAGAGATATGTCTCGAGCCAAGAGTTTCATTCGTAGTTCATCACTCTTTACTCCGATTATCAATTGATCCCTTATTAGGCTATCAGCGATTTGTTCGAAGGAACAGGATTGAGAGTGTATACGTATTTTACTTAGGAATTCATCTATTGTTTCTTCGTCGTTTTGTTTCACTTGGTGAAATTGTATCTCTCGAATGTGGTGTTAACTGTAGGTATAAAACAGTTATTAAATTGTTCTTTTACCTGGTCGACAGTTATTTGCTGCTCTTCCGTCTGCGGCAGGGGGTTTTTAAACGTATTGGGTGCCTTCCATTTAGACACAGAAAGACAATTGTGTCCGACACAGCGTGTCGCTCTGTGTCGTTCTGTGTAAGCCCAAATGGAACACATAAGTTCATGAAAAATCCGCCACGGCGCACTTTCCTCGTTTTTATTTTTGTTTGACAAGTAAATCGTAATTTTTATGTTGAGAATTACTTTAAACTAATTACCCGACATCTTATAAAGGCTGGGAATCTTAAAAATGAAACAATATTGTAGAAATTATAAATTAACGATCACATTTCAATTGGCGAGGCTTGTTAGCATTGTCTTAGTTGTGCCCGGCTGTGTCTAGCTGTGTCGTTGATGGAACACTTCTGTGTCGGACACAGTGTAACAACTGTGTTTCTCTGTGTCTAAATGGAAGGCACCCATAATTTATGGCGGATGTCGAGAAATCACAAGAGAAATCATAATTTAAATTTCTTCACCTCGTATTGACTGCATTCTTTTAAAATAACTTCTTTTTCGTTCTTTCAACTACTTTAAATTCGAAAACAAACTATCTGTCGAACTGTCAAAGTAACAGGCTGAATAGCTGAAACGAATACCGAAATGAAATAAATTTATATCATTCATTCCGATTCGGTTCTGTTCGTTTATATAACCGAGCTCATACATTTTCATACGATTTATTTCATTCTTTTCGTTTCGTTTTCGTTTCTGCTATATTTTTGGGCCTTTATCGAGTAGAATAAGTCATTTTTAAGGTCAAATTTAACAAATTGTTACTTTTTGTTAACTTTTTTAAATTTTTATAAACGATGGGTTTTGCATTTCTCGCATAATTAACGCAATTAATGCAATTTTAGATACTTTTGTTAAATTTTTTAATCCCATCTGGTCCATCATAACAAACTTTGTATCCCGTCTTGGATCTTCGTATTGTGAGCAGGTCAGCGACATGCCTGCCGTGGTGAGATATTTGAACTTACCCCCCTATTCTAAATTATGACCAATCATAAGTCATAAGCTTTGGAGACTCGTGCTTGTTATTGAAACCTTGAGGCACTATTCTTGATACTATCAGCTGTTTTGGTATTCTAAGTACCCAATCACAAGAAAATGTAAAATAAATTCACCTCTAATGGTGAATTTGTATTTGTATATTGAGATAGAGGAAAGCCTGCGTGTAGCAAACGTACGCCAAAAAATATTGAGCACCTCTCATCGTAGCTGGCTGTGTGTCGATATTGTGTGAAATTTTGAAAAATATACTAGAAACGTGCTCTTTATACTCTTGTGACCTGCTATCTATACAGTCATAATTTTGAGAGTCCTTGAGACTGAATGCGGATTGGCAAAATCGTGAGAACAAAATTAGAATACCAAATTGTCTCAAGTTGATACTCACCGCATACTTGATATTGCGTTATGACTTATGACTAGTTTTAAGCGGCCCATACACTTTCAGTTTAAATGCGCAGTTTATCACGTGTGACGTCATGTCTGAGCGATAAATTGTGTAAACTGTGCGTTTTGAACTATTTTCGTTCAGTTTTCAGACCTGAGCTTCTGGACCCTCTTTTGCTCCGATAAACTGCGCATGTCAGATAGTTTATCGTTCAGTTCTGTCAGTTGCATCCATAACAAAAATTCTAACGATTTTCAATATCAGGAAAAAAACTAATAATAAAGTCAGAATACTCTTTAAAAAAGCGGATCTCTTCAAAGGAAATATATAAGTTTGTACTCTCGTAATGTATATATGAATCAACGACCAATTTTATGATTTTTTTAATAAATGGCTATATTTACTATATAATAATAAATCAAATTGTTATACCATAATCGGAAGTCTACGGCCATCGAAAAATATAAATTGTGTAATAAAAGTGTGATCGATAGCCCTTTGCCATGACATCTTTACCAAATAAAAACTTGTTACTCCTTGAATTTATCGAAACGTACCGGTCTCTACCTGAGCTTTGGGATACACAATGTTCAGCGTATTCCAATCGTGTTAAAAAAGCAGCTGCATACGACAAATTAATAGTGAAACTAAAACTGATAGATGGTAGTGCTACGCGGGACAGTGTTGTAAAAAAAATAAATAACATGAGATGTACATTTAGAAAAGAGCTCAAGAAAATTAGTGAATCAAAGAAGTCGGGGGCTTCAGCTGAGGAAATTTACAACCCTTCGCTGTGGTATTTTAATGAGCTATTGTTTCTAGTTGACCAAGAAACTCCTGAACCAGGTGCCTCTACGCTTGAGGAAGGAGATACAAATTTTGTAAGTACACATTTATAATTTTTTAATATTTTTAATAAAATTTAGTAAAGTAAACATGTCATTTTAAAAACAAGTAGTTAAACATAAATAGTTAAATTATTCACATTCTGCAAGAATCGTTGACTGCCACTCAACTTTTCCCTCATTGTTGAAGTAGCTGCAGTATGTGTCTCTAACTTGTTTGGCTGATGATTTAGCACCCGAAAAACTTCGAGTTAGAGGAGTTAAATCTCTGTTTGGAGCAGCAGGATCAAGTAAAGTTTTATAACTTGACTGTTCATGTTGATAAGCACTGGAATGTCTTCTTAAAAAGTTGTGCAAGTAACAACATGCTAGAACTACGGTGTTGACCTTCTCAGGCGGTAGATTAATGGGTGCTTGAAAAATCATGAATCGTGAATTTAAAATTCCAAAAAAATTTTCCACGACTCTTCTTGCCCTGGAAAGTCGATAGTTGTAAATACGTCTTTCATCATTGAGTGTAGCGAGAGAGTAGGGTTTCATAAAATTATCCTGCAACGCAAATGCCTCGTCCCCAACAAAAACAGAAGGAACAACTTTGTTACTTTTTGGAAGTTTTGAGGGTACTGGTATGTTCATTTTACCATTGTTCAGCAGTTCATAAAAAGGTGTATTTTTAATCACACCTCCATCGGAAATTCTTCCGTTTGTTCCTACATCAGCAAAAATAACTTCGTAATTCGCATCAACCACAGCCATTAAAACAACACTGAATGTTCCCTTGTAGTTGAAGTACCTAGAACCGCTGTTTGCTGGTTTTCTTATTTGCACGTGTTTTCCATCCACGGCACCAAGACACTGCGGGTATTGCCATCTCCTTTCAAAATCATAAGAAACTAATTTCCATTCCTCTTCAGTTTTTGGAAACTGAAATAAAAATTAAATATTTAAGTGATGAAGTAAAAATTATTTAATCGATGTTTTTTTAGGAGTCGGTGTCGCAATCGCAAGGTACTTCAGGCGGTACGTTTGCACCACCTGCCAGAAGATGTAAAACCAACTCAGATGTTATCGGGGTTTCAGCACAACAACTTCTCGCAAAGGCTTCAAAATACCTTGAAACACCAGAAGATGATGAGTGCTTGATTTTGGCAAAGGGATACGCGACTAAATTGAGGAAACTGACAGAACAGCAGTTTATGTTAGCTGATAAAGTTATAAATGATGCATTGCTTGATGCTCAAATGGGGCTTTTAACAAGGGACAGCTATCTAGTACACCCATCGACACTCACTCCTGAAGAGTCCCCTGCTTGGACTTTTTCAACATCAACACAACAATCATCATCCGTAGATAATGAAAATGTAAAAAGTGTGTATGAAACCTTTTCATACGAACAAATAGAATAAGCAAAATAATTTCATAAATATTTGATACGACAATACGTCTTCATTGTTTTTCATTACTTGAATATAATTTTTCAGCACTTTGTGAATTGCTTTACGTGTTTCTATTATTATCTGCCCGAGTGCTTGGGGTGAAATTCTCATAGAAAATTTTAAATCTTCAAAACTTCTTCCGGTTGCTAAGAATCGCAGTGTAGCAGTAAGCCTGGCTTCAGGTGATATGGGCTCTCTTAATCGTGTGCTCTGTTTTTCGATTAATGGACTTACTTTGCTTAGCAACAATTGAAATGTACTTCTATCCATTCTAAGGTAATTTTTATAATCATCAACTTCTTCTCCTTCGTGCAACTCTTTCAGCAGATTACAATCATTTGATAAAACGCCTCTTTTAAGAAACCACTCTTTACACCAACGTTTCCGTTGCTTCTTGCTTTTTCTTTGAGTTTCTTCAAGTAAAATTGAACTAGCAATTACCAAACACACAGCAGCTTTCCTTTTGCTCATTATTAAAAAGATGTGGTTAAGCCAACAAAACTGACGAGACTGAGCAAAAAACCTGTACAATGAACTGACGAACCCACACATTTTCAGTTCAGTTTATTGTACAGTTTTTTACACAGTTCAACTGAGCAGTTAAAACTGAGAGTGTATGGGCCGCTTTAGAATACGGGTGTTGGTTTTTGTATTTTGTGAGGTGTATTTTGTCTCACGTATGTGCATTGTGCTTAGGCAAGACCCTCGTAAGTACAGGCCTGGAAGCAGACTTTTTGGTTGTGTCTGTGCGGGGCCAAAATCGTCTGACAGTTGTGGAATTAACATGGCCGAAGCCGTACGAAGCAATTTTTTAACTTTGCTTTTGGAATAAAAAGTGGTAAAATATTGTATTTTATCACTTTTTAGTGCACACGGATTATCAGTGATAAGTTATTTAGTGATCTGAGTCCATAAATTAAAAAAAAATTAGTGGTTAAGTGTATTTTAAGAGTGTTAATTGATTAGGTGACCATTTTTGTTTACATTCGCGGTGGTTTTTTCGTGTTAATTTAGGGAAAAGGTGTTGAATTTGTGTAGTAATGGAATTAAAAGTGGATTTAAAATAGTTAACAATTATTATAGAAGAATTATTAAAAACATAAGTGCAAGTACTACCACACAACATGAATAACAATAACTTTTTCACTTTTCCTTCACATTTTTCTGCACTTATGTTTTTAATAACTATCCTATAATAATCTTTAATCACTTAAAAAGCACTTTTTATTATGTTACTACACAAATTCAACATTTTTTCCCTAAATTAACACGAAAAAACCACCGCGAATGTAAACAAAAATGGTCACCTAATCAATTAACATTCTTAAAATACACTTAACCACTCACTTCATTTTAATTTTTTTTATTAAATCACTAAAGCACTAATCACTGATAATCCATGTACACCAAAAAGTGAAAATATACAATATTTTACCACTTTTTAGTGCAAAACAAACTTAAAAAATTGCTTTTTATGGCTTCGGCCATGTTAATTCCACAACTGTCAGAAATTGTTGGCCACTTTTCAGCTATGTTATTATTAGTTGGCCTGTCTGCTTCCAGGCCTGTACTTACGAGGGTCTTGGCTTAGGGCATTACTGCACATATACCAACGGCGACGCAATGTAAAATTAATTGAGCCTATTCACACAGTGCATATTCATGGCGCCTAAAACCGGTTTTTTAGATGAGACAGGGAAGGGAGCGGAAGAACTTAACGAAACATTTTTCACGCAAAACCAAACGCGTGAAAACTAGCACACATATATAAAAGTTACTTCTATCTCTTGCATTCTTTAGCTCTGTTTTTCTCTAACAAGTAAATTTCATCTGCAATACATTTAAATGTTCCTGTATGGCATTCAAATTTAATATCCATAATTTACGACCCGTGTGAGTTGCTAGGAGTTGAATAAAACCGGTTTTACTTACCACACTTATGCCGGGTTTTCACTAGTAGAATTAGTGGTAGAGTATACTGGTCGAGTACTAACTATTCTGGGAACTCACCTAATGAAAACTCGGTTATAGTAGAGTAGAGTGGGATAGCACCGTGGTAAAGTTACTCTACCGCTTAAAAGTAGGCCAGTTACTCTACCACTAATTCTACTAGTGAAAACCCGGCATTATGGCAACGTGTGAATATTCCCATTATCTTTCACTTTATCCCAGAACCGTTTTGGAAACAGCATCGAGTGATCTTGAGAGAAAAAGCTTTCTGTTTACTTAACGAAAACTCTACCCTGGCTCACGGAAACACAGTAACAATTGTCTTTCTTTCTCTAAAAGAAGGGCACCCAGTTTCTGTGGCCGCGCAATTTGATGATGCCATTTTTTTAAGCACCCCAAAATAAGCCAAAAATGTGAAATAAAAATTTTTGTTAACTCGCTTAGTTTGCGAGATGTTTCAAATTTTCTATTAAATCTACGAATTCTGCGATGGCGCTATTTGATCATGAATTTTGATAAAACACCCAAATAAGTCGAAAATGTTAAATAAAATTTTCGATATCTGGCTTAGCTTTTGAGATATCGATATTTGAAGCTTTTATGTATTTTCAAAAACATGCTCCGGTGTACGAGGGGTTTTTGCGGATTTTTCTTAAGGAAAATAGTTGAAATTTTTCATTTATTATTTTATAAATGCTCAATGGTATTTTTTGTATTGTTGCATAAAAATTACTGGTAAATGTCCAGGGGCACGCCGGTGGTGATAAGTTCGCGCCCTCCTCCGCCCCCGCCGGTGACCGCCCTGGGCGCAACACCAACATTGATCAACATCCAATTTGTAACCACCGGGGGCCGGGGTCGAGGCGAACGCGGCGGTGGTGACAAATTGAATGCTTATCAATTTTGGTGTTACAGGCAACGGCGGCCAAGACATTTACCAATAATTTTTAGGCAAAATACTAAACGACTAAAAAACTGCACAAATATTCCCTTAATATATTTATTCAAAAAAACATTTATTCCTTAAGTAATTCACTTCATTTGAAAGGAGAATGCCCAAATTTGTATGCGCTTGTGCCCCAGAATGTACAGATATGAAATCTATGTCCTTAAATGGTACCGATCTTATATAAACCAATTTCAAAAGTTCACGTTGTTCAGCAGTAACGGACAAAAGTTATGAAGGTTTAAAAAAGTTGATTTTGCACTACGCCTAAGGTCATTTTATGTATGGCATATAGATTTTAATGTGTGTGGGATTTTTCACTTCACATTATTTCCAAAAACTTCATGGGCTACCTATTGTTTGACAGCTGTGTAAATGTGAAATTGTCATTAGGTCTGTTCCCGTACCTGCAGAAAGTACAGAATCTGTCAGTTGCTTTGAATTACTTAACAGAATTCTGTTCCCGTACTTTTACTGCACCCGCCATACACATTTCCCCACCCTGCTGTAAGAAGCAGAAACCTGCAGTACCCTGGTAGCAAGCTTTGCACAAATTTTACGTAAATTTTACGCAAAGGATCTGATTCCGCATAGTACTGTAAATTTTGCGTAAATTTTTGTTTCAAATAAAATTTTTCATAGAATCTTTTACAAGTTTAATTTTTTCAAAATTTAAAATATATTTTACAACTTAACTTTTATTGTATGAATGGTGAAATAAATGAGACTATTTCATTTTATATTATTTTTTTCATATTTATTCTATACAAGTGGAAATGAATACATTCGAATATATTATCAAAGGATTCTTTCGTATTGATGATATTTAAATAACAAAAATAACAAAGATACATTATAATATATTATTGAAGAATTATTTTATCGTCTAGTTTTAACTTTATTTGCCGTGTTATTTACTTCTAAACTATCTAATAACAAAGAGACTTTCTGAAATAGTATATTTTCTTATATCATTGTTTGTAGAATGAAATTAACTGTTATTGCAAATTGTTGACAAAATATGAAATATAAATATTGTTGAACAAATATTGCAACTTTCTTATTCGAAAACGTTGATATTACAGTATGTAGAGAGTAAAGAAAAAAGCTTATTGACTTATAAATGATTTAAAAACTGAACTCGACGATCTTAACGACCTTCATCGCCGAAAACTTCTCCATCCGGGAGTGTCAAACGTCTGTATCCTCTATTTTGAGGATGCGACGAACGGTGACGTTGTTTAGCTAACCGCAAGGTTTCGTACATCTGATCGTCGAACATTTGTTTTGTAACGTCTCCAAGGGGTTGAGAACTGTGGTCCACCGCATCTAAAAATTATAAAGCATCAATTTTTCCATCTGTTTTAAGAAGAATAGGACGTGTAAATAAATTCACATGAAAAGCTCAAATTCAAAAGTGGCCAAGTCTAAAAAAATTTAAATTTGAGATATTTTGCAACACAAATTTTGTTTTTTTGTATATGTATATGAAGTCACTAGTCGAAAAAAAATTGTTTCTTAATTTTTTCTTCGAAATCATTGATTTTTAAAAGAATTCAAAATCCAAACTGGTCAAGTCGAGCTATTTTAGTTTCGAAAGTAGTCAAGTCCTACTAATTAGTTTTAATATGAACAATATCTCAAACCTCAGTTATAGAAGTCAATTCACGATGACAAAAAATAAAATTTTAATTGTTTTAATGTAATTATTTCATTATTGATCATTTTAAAAACAATCGAAAAAATATTTGAGTTTATTATTGTAATTTTTGTTCGATAATTCATGTCATAATTTTGAAAAATGTAAATTAATGTTTGGTCAAATTTATAATAGATCAATCAATTTTGAGCTGAGAAGTATTGCAACATATTCAATATCATTGAATGGAACAAAGTTATTACTCGAATTATTGGTTTTCATTTGATTTCTATTTAAACCTGGTTGAACAATTTTTTTATCGTTAAAACTATTATTAATCGATCTTCTAGTTTCAAATTTGACCAAGTCTGTCATTATTAGATCAAAACTGGTTAAGTCCAACTATTTCAGTTTTAAAAGTGATCAAGTTCCTATGTTCAGTTTCAAAACTGGCCAAGTCTCTCAGTTTTCTAATGTCAGAACCGGTAGTACAACAGAAAAAATCTCTAAAATGTTGTATGCGAATTTGACATTCGACAACAACTACCATTTATCTAATTATAATTAATTTTGTTAGATTTTAATTACCCTACTTCGCCCCATATTGTTTTCGTAGATTGTGATTATTAATTTGAGACACAACGATAAAAACTAGCTTTTTATTAACCGCTGGATGGTTCACTTTGTTGTTCGGAAGAAAGCAAGTGATAGACTGGAAACATTTGTATTTACAGGTTTACACTTGCAATGAGTCTAGAATAATCTTCATTTAATACTGTTTGTCTCTTTTTTTGTCGGTGCGATAGAAAGAGCCGGTTAGATATTGTGTTGAACGCACAAGATGGGGGAAAGAAATAAGCTGATTTCGGAACGCACTAACCTCACTTATTTACCGCGCTGTTGTTTTCAGCTGTCAAAGTGCTCCGTAGCGGAGAAATCAAATTAATGAAATTCAGTCAAACAATTCAGGTATTGTATGTAAAATTGAATCATATCATTATTGAAAATATTCTTGTTTATCACATACCTCGTCGTGAGGGTGAGAGAACCCGCTATTTTGTCAACCCTGTATCCCAACAATGGCAAATGCATTTGTACACCATAGACAAATATTTTGTAAGGTTCAATTACCATTGTCAATTCCTCCGTCTCAAGTAAAAATCTTTCCACAACAAAATGCTCTAAAACAGTGAGACAGCTGTAGTAGGCTGTCAAATCAAACATTTTGTCATCTAGGTTGCTTTGATTGTTTTCAATTACAAGAAAGCAAATTACACCTTTGTTTCCTATGTTGGAACTGTTATTGCTCATCGTTCCAACAATCAATCCGTCTTGGACAACATTGGAAAACATGTTTATCATCATACTTTTTTTGAGATGTTCGACAACTGGTCTTTGAGACTATTTCAAGGTTTGAAAAATAGAAGACACATTTAAACAATTTTCCAATTTCACAAAATAATTTCTAATTGTTTAATTTTACAGAAACAAATTTCCACCTAGGCTCGAGAGTTTCAAACTGACGTGTCAAAGTTGCCTCAAAACTGATTAAAAGTGCAAGAAAATTGGTTAAAACTTGTGTAAGAAAATCAATAAAAACATGTTTTTTGTAAACAAATCCGTTCAGAAATAATTCTATTAAGTTGAGTCGAAAAAATATAAATTTTTGTAATTTACAAAAGACCTACCGATTCTTCTATGTTGTTATAAATTTGTCTTTGATTCTTTATGCTCTCTTATTTGACTTTGATTCTTTATGCTCTCATTGACCCCCTACGCCCTAAATGATTTTGAAACTCTTTACGACTGATTAGTAGTGATTGATCAGCTCATTATAATGTGTATGCTATTTTTTTTGTTTACAGGAACATGGCTCCAACAAAAGACCATTCTTCAATAAATTGGCGAGCAAGGAAACCGTACGCTACCTTGGGAAGACGCCAACAATGTGCAATCCGAAAAAAATATAGAGTAGCGAACAGAACTAGAGTAGCAGAAAAGAAGAGTTTTATAACGTTGGAATTTCTTCTATCGATGTCGGTATTTTCTTGTGTTCTAATTTGCAAACTGAATTTACCACTGTAAGTCTTGATGATGTTACAAAAAAATGTTTTTGTCAACCACTCCCGAAAACAGATGTAAATTACGAGATTTGTGATAACGTATTCGCTGACTGCGACCAGTATGTAGTCGTGGAAATGTAAATTTAAGGCTTACAGTAGATAGAGTGTACAATATCTAATTGTAAATGTAACTATCAAATGTAAAATTTAATGTAAATATATAATATTTTATATTGTTAATAAAAAATAATACATAATTTCTACTTCAATACAATCAATTTTCACTTTTTCTATCCTGCGAGTAGAAATGATCATTGTAAAACTTGAAAATAGTAATGACAACCTGACAAATAACTCGATTGAGTATTAGTTGACAAAATTGCGTTATCTGGGCTCTGTTCAAGATTTCTGCTATAGCTGCTTTGGTAGCAGCTATTTTCAAGCTGTCAAATTCTCCAAAACAGTAAGAAGCTGCTATGATATCTTGGACACAAAAAAGCTGCTTTTAGTCGAACATATGTATGGGTGTATCATGATGTCCATTCCTTTGATTTATCAAAGAAATATTTACCACTTGCATCACATTTAATTAATACCGTAATTTATTATTGATTATTAGCCCAAACAAAACAGCATTTGAACCAGTCATTTTAATTATTTCCAAATGACAGTTACGCACACATATAAGTTTTAAAATAGCTGCTTTTTTGCTACACTCGAAACTGCGAGCAACAAAAAGCAGCTACATGAGCAGCTTTTTTCAAATCTTGGACACAGAACAAGCTGCTTTGGTAGCAGCTTTTTTTCTGTTTTGAACAACGAAAAGCATAAAAAAGCAGCTAATAGCTGCTATAGCAGAAATCTTGAACAGACCCCTGTTAAATCAGATAAATATCGATATGATATTACGAAATTTGAACTTATTTATAACAGAAAATTTAAATTTGCAATAATTAAATAACGTCAAAATAAGACTTTTAATTTCTTATTTGTGACTCAGAGTACCATTAATTTCTAATTTCCATGATTACCAATTTTTTTTTAAATTTCATCCACCATATTGGATCCAACGTTTTTGAAATCCAAGGTCAAAACGAATTTAAGAGTTCACATTTTGTAATCACTACCGGTTTCTGAAGAAAGAAAAGTCATTTTACAATCAGGAAATCCGATCGAAATATAGCCAGCGGATCGCGGTCAAAGGGTTGAAAGACTTTTTTTCAAATCTAAGTTTGAAATTTTGAAGTTCATTTCAATGATAGAAAAAAATGTAAAAAAAATTACGTAAAATTTACCATATATTGCGGAGACAGATTTGCGTATATTTTACGTAAATCATTTACGTAAAGCTGTGCTACCAGGGTACAGTGGCTCTCAAAATTATTGGCACAGCCAAGAAATTTTACAACGAAGGAAGATATTAAAAAACTAGACTAGGCTATCAAATTTTATTGATTAAAATTTCCTTGTTTAAATTATTAATTTGTAGACTCCCTGGAAGGTGCCTATCAATTCTCATCCAAAAAAGGGCTAGTTCAGAATTTTTGGAAAATCCTAAAATTTCTTGGGTGTGCCCATTATTTTGAGAGCCACTGTATATAGTTCAGTAAAAAAACACGGCGAAAAGGCCGTATCAGAACCTAAAAATATGCAGCGTGCAGCAGCAGCACCAGAGCAACATGCTGCAGCCGGTATCAGATGCTAGGCTTTTCCGCTGTGCAGCGCACTTTTTATTTGATAGCTAAACCTCAAATTAAAAATTTAAAAATTGCACTAGTTCTACCAATTATTACTCCATGTCCTTTTAAATAATTTAAAACAAAAAATCCCGCGTCTCCTTGTTTAAAATCACTTGCCGCATTACGAAGTGTCAAAAGTGCTGCATATATATGCAGCAAAATTAGGATTTGAGATGAAAATGCAGCACGCTGGTCTGGTGCTGCTTTGCTTGTCATTTTACCAGCCTCAGCCAATAGAAACACTTGTCGTTGCAGCGCTGCATAGGTTCTGATACGGCCTAAAGTCATCTTACGGGCCACAAAAAACTATCATTTTTGGAGATCGGCAAGAGTGTTGCGGAATATTTTAGTAGCAGTTAAAGATTCGCCCCGATTAGACAGTGTTTAGTTTAAATTAAAAGAAAGTTAATAAGGTTTAAAGGAGAATGCCCAAATTTGCCCCAAGGAGTACAAACATAAATTTATTGCCATAAATTTTAATAAAAAAAATGAATTTTGAAAAAAAATATGCCTTATAGCAGAAGTGGAGAGGAGAAATAATCATAATAAAGAAAATCCCAAAGGAATAACTGAAAAAGCTAATAAATTGCTTTTACCAAAAAAGGTCCAAAAAAAGCCCGCATTTTCGATCCCGTGCTCGTTTATGCGGCGTTTTTTTGGACCGTTTTTGGTACTTTGGACCGGTTCGGTCCTCACATAAACGCGGCCACTGTAGATTAGTTTCAAAAGCTTCATGACCTAACTATTGTATGACAGCTGCGTAAATGTGAAATTATCATTAAATTGGGGTTTTTGAGAAGTGACCGATTCAATTGAATAGGTTTGTTCCCGTACTTTCTGCAATCTGCCACTTACTGCAAGTTGCTTATTGAGAGGTGGGGATGAAGTACAGAAAGTACAGGAACATGTTTCTGCAGGTTTCTGCAGTTTTAACACGGGAATGACAGTTCTGACATTGCCATATTTCAAATATCTAAGCTGCAGCAGGTTACAGCAGCTCGTAGCTAGTTCTTCCCCATACAAATCTGAAAACCCAGATTTTATCGAGGTTTTTATCCAGGTTTAGGGAAATTTCAAAATTTCCCTTTCTTTTCGGAATGTAGCTTAGGCCCATTTTACACGATGAAACACGAAACAAAAAGTTTCATGCAACTTTGCTCGGTTTGAGGGGGAGAGGAGAGAGAGGGCTGGAGGGAACACGTGTTCCCTCAAACCCTCTCTCTCCTCTCCCCCTCAAACCGAGCAAAGTTGCATGAAACTTTTTGTTTCGTGTTTCATCGTGTAAAATGGGCCTATGCTACATTCCGAAAAGAAAGGGAAATTTTGAAATTTCCCTAAACCTGGATAAAAACCTCGATAAAATCTGGGTTTTCAAATTTGTATGGGGAAGAACTAGCTACGAGCTGCTGTAACCTGCTGCAGCTTAGATATTTGAAATATGGCAATGTCAGAACTGTCATTCCCGTGTTAAAACTGCAGAAACCTGCAGAAACATGTTCCTGTACTTTCTGTACTTCATCCCCACCTCTCAATAAGCAACTTGCAGTAAGGGGCAGATTGCAGAAAGTACGGGAACAAACCTATTCAATTGAATCGGTCACTTCTCAAAAACCCCAATTTAATGATAATTTCACATTTACGCAGCTGTCATACAATAGGTAGGTCATGAAGCTATTGAAACTAATCTACAGTGGCAGCGTTTATGTGCAAGGACCGAACCGGTCCAAAGTACCAAAAACGGTCCAAAAAAACGCCGCATAAACGAGCACGGGATCGAATATGCGGGTTTTTTTGGACCTTTTTTGGTAAAAGCAATTTATTAGCTTTTTCAGTTATTCCTTTGGGTTTTTCTTTATTATGATTATTTCTCCTCTCCACTTCTGCTATAAGGCATATTTTTTTTCAAAATTCATTTTTTTTATTAAAATTTATGGCAATAAATTTATGTTTGTACTCCTTGGGGCAAATTTGGACATTCTCCTTTAAACCTTATTAACTTTCTTTTAATTTAAACTAAACACTGTCTAATCGGGGCGAATCTTTAACTGCTACTAAAATATTCCGCAACACTCTTGCCGATCTCCAAAAATGATAGTTTTTTGTGGCCCGTAAGATGACTTTAGGCCGTATCAGAACCTATGCAGCGCTGCAACGACAAGTGTTTCTATTGGCTGAGGCTGGTAAAATGACAAGCAAAGCAGCACCAGACCAGCGTGCTGCATTTTCATCTCAAATCCTAATTTTGCTGCATATATATGCAGCACTTTTGACACTTCGTAATGCGGCAAGTGATTTTAAACAAGGAGACGCGGGATTTTTTGTTTTAAATTATTTAAAAGGACATGGAGTAATAATTGGTAGAACTAGTGCAATTTTTAAATTTTTAATTTGAGGTTTAGCTATCAAATAAAAAGTGCGCTGCACAGCGGAAAAGCCTAGCATCTGATACCGGCTGCAGCATGTTGCTCTGGTGCTGCTGCTGCACGCTGCATATTTTTAGGTTCTGATACGGCCTTTTCGCCGTGCTTTTTTACTGAACTATATACAGTGGCTCTCAAAATAATGGGCACACCCAAGAAATTTTAGGATTTTCCAAAAATTCTGAACTAGCCCTTTTTTGGATGAGAATTGATAGGCACCTTCCAGAGAGTCTACAAATTAATAATTTAAACAAGGAAATTTTAATCAATAAAATTTGATAGCCTAGTCTAGTTTTTTAATATCTTCCTTCGTTGTAAAATTTCTTGGCTGTGCCAATAATTTTGAGAGCCACTGTACCCTGGTAGCACAGCTTTACGTAAATGATTTACGTAAAATATACGCAAATCTGTCTCCGCAATATATGGTAAATTTTACGTAATTTTTTTTACATTTTTTTCTATCATTGAAATGAACTTCAAAATTTCAAACTTCGATTTGAAAAAAAGTCTTTCAACCCTTTGACCGCGATCCGCTGGCTATATTTCGATCGGATTTCCTGATTGTAAAATGACTTTTCTTTCTTCAGAAACCGGTAGTGATTACAAAATGTGAACTCTTAAATTCGTTTTGACCTTGGATTTCAAAAACGTTGCATCCAATATGGTGTTCCAATTTTTGTTTCGTGTTTCATCGTGTAAAACGGGCCATACTTACCGGCTGTCGGAAAAACGTCGTTTAAGCATAGTTTACATTATGCTAATACATTTAGAGAAACGTCATCATTAGCACACAATAACTATAATGTAAACACATCTGCTAATTACGTTAGCGCTAACGCTATTAGCGCTAGTAATGTTGGTTGCCCTCCAACTTTTGCGCTAATACAGTTTGCTAACGCATATTTTAAGATGGCGGGGACAACTTCACAACAACAACAACTTCACTATTCTCTTCTTCTTTAACGGCTCTACAACCGGGATCCGGTCCTGGCCTCTCGCAACTGTTCTCTCCACCGGTCCCGATTCTGAGCCGATGTCATCCAATTTGGCATCCCTATGCTCTGAGCGTCCTGGTCTACGCCAACCTTCCAGCGGAGGTTGGGTCTCCCTCGCTGTCGCACCCCGTAAGTCTTACCGCAGAGAACTTTCCGAGCAGGCTCATCTTCACTCATACGAGCTAGATGTCCTGCCCACCGGAGTCTACCGAGCTTTATTTTCCTTACAACATCTATGTCGCGATAGCGCTCGTAGATCTCGTCATTGTAGAGTCTCCGGAATCGTCCTTCCTCACATACGGGGCCAACAATCCTCCGAAGTATTTTCCTCTCGAACACCGCCAAGAGGTTAGAGTGCTTTTTGCTAAGCACCCACGTTTCGGATGCATATGTGAGGACCGGCAAGACCATCGTCTTATATAGTAAAAGTTTAGACGTTATGGTTAGATGCTTGGATTTGAAGAGCCTCGACAGGCTATAGTAGGCTTTGTTGGCTTTTAGCAGTCGTGCGCGTATTTCAGGTTCCATGCTATTGTCGGCTGCTACTATTGACCCAAGGTAGGTAAATGATTTTACCACATCAAACTCGTGTTCCTCTACCTTGATTGTGGGACCAATGTTAGGTGTTCTTGCAGACGAGGCCACCATGTACTTTGTTTTGCTTTCGTTGATGTGCAGTCCTAGATTTCCTGCCGCCCGCTCAATCTGGATGAAAGCTTCTTGTACAGCTGTTGATGTTCTTCCAATGATGTCAATGTCGTCTGCGTAAGCCAGTAATTTGCTGGACTTGTGGAGGATTGTGCCCCTTGATGTCACGCCCGAATCTCGGATCACTTTCTCCAACGCCAGGTTGAAAAGGAGGCAGGCCAGACCGTCCCCTTGTCGGAGTCCATTATAGATGTTGATTGGTCTGGACAGTATTCCGGATACCTTTACTTGGCTTGTCACATTGGTCATGGTCAACCTACATAGTCTTGTCAGCTTATTGGGAATGCCGAATTCTCTCATGGCTTTGTAGAGTTCTACTCTGGCTATGCTATCATAGGCGGCTTTAAAGTCTATGAAGAGGTGTTGGATTGAGTTTTGAAACTCTTAGACATTTTTCCATAGCCTGCCTCAAAGTGAAAATCTGATCGGTTGTTGATTTGCCTGGGCTGAAGCCACACTGGTATTGGCCTATGATGTTTCTAGCGTATGGGGCCATCCTGTTTTGTAGGATGGCGGAGAATATCTTATACGCGGTACTCAACAACGTTATACCACGATAATTGCTGCCTGTTGTGATATCTCTTTTTTTATGTACCGGGCAGAGGATGCCTTTTCTCCAGTCTTCTGGCATCGCTTCCTGCTCCCATACTTGCACAATTAATTCATGAATCGCTTGGTGTAATGTAGGCCCTCCATATTTAACCAGCTCCGCAGGGATGCCGTCTGCACCCGAGGCCTTGTTGTTTTTGAGCCTGGTGATGGCACTGCTAACTTCTGCTAAGCTTGGTGGTGACAGCATAGCATTATCGTCAGATATTGGTGGAGCCTCCAAATCCTCCGTTAGCTCGCCATTTAGCAATTCATGAAAGTGCTCTTCCCATCGCTCCAAGATGCCTTGAGGATCGGTGATCAGATTCCCTTCTTTGTCCTTGCAGTATGTGCAACGAGGTGTGAATTGCGTCATACCGCGTACTCTTCGGTAGAATTCCCGCGCCTGGTGCGGCCGTCGCTCTCTGTAGCGTTCTAGTTCACAAACAAGATTTTTCTCCCAGGCTTCCTTTTTTCGTTTGTGAATTCTCTTTTCTTCTTTTCTGAGCTCTTTATATTTCTCTTCGCGTGCTCGTGTTCTCTGAGACAGCTGCATTGCTCGATACGCAGCATTCTTACGTTCAGTTGCCAGCTTGCATTCATTATCGAACCAGTCGTTCCGATCTCTACGACTTCTGCCTAAGATGGAATCAGCAGTACTAATGACAGTGGGTGCCTTCCATTTAGACACAGAAAGACAATTGTGTCCGACACAGCGTGTCGCTCTGTGTCGTTCTGTGTAAGCCCAAATGGAACACATAAGTTCATGAAAAATCCGCCACGGCGCACTTTCCTCGTTTTTATTTTTGTTTGGCAAGTAAATCGTAAATTTTATGTTGATAATTTCTTTAAATTAATTACCCGACATCTTATAAATGCTGGGAATCTTAAAAATGAAACAATATTGTTGTAATTATAAATTAACGATCACATTTCAATTGGCGAGGGTTGGTAGCATTGTCTTAGTTGTGCCCGGCTGTGTCTAGCTGTGTCGTTGATGGAACACTTCTGTGTCGGACACAGTGTAACACTGTGTCTCTCTGTGTCTAAATGGAAGGCACCCAGTATTTTTAAGGCGGGTCCAGCTCTCGTCGACGCCCGGCATCTCATCCCCAGGACTTGCTCTTCTGAGTGCGAGTTCTAACGCCTGACCGTAGCTGTTTCTGGCCATTTCGTTGCGGAGTGCAGCTGTGTTGATTCGAGCCTGATCAGCGGATACAAAGCTTTTCAGCGTTGTAATGCGCTCTCGGAGCACCATACCAACAAGATAGTGATCTGAGTCGAAGTTGGCACCTCGGTACGTTCGTACCGTCATCAGACCCGAAAGGTGGCGGCGGTCTATCAACACATGGTCTATTTGATTGCGAGTTGCCCCATCAGGAGATATCCAGGTGGCTTTATGGATATCTTTACGCGCAAATCTGGTACTTGCAACGACCAAGTTCTTACTTGCTGCCATCTCTATAACTCGCTGCCCATTGTCATTAGTGTTCTCATGCAAGCTGTGGATGCCGACATATTGCCTGTATACGGGCTCCCGGCCTACTTTGGCGTTCAGGTCTCCCAATATGATTTTTACATCATATCTGGGGCAGGCATTAAGTTCCCGTTCAACTACTTCGAAGAATTCTTCTTTTTCATTGTCCGGGGACTCTTCTGTAGGTGCGTGAACGTTTATGAGGCTGATGTTCTTAAATTTGCCTCGCACACGAAGGGTACATAGCCTTTCGTTTATTGCTTTAAAGCCGATAATGGTAGGCTTCATCCTTTTTCTGACCATAAAACCTACCCCGAGCACATGGTGTTTCGTATGACAGCTGTAATTACGTCATAATCAGGTTTTTGCAAAACACCATTCCCTGTCCATCGCATCTCCTGAATGGCGGTAATGTCAGCTTTATATGTTGACAGGGTATCGGCCAGGTGTTGTGTAGCTCGAGTTTTGTACAGAGTTCGTACGTTCCATGAGAAAATTCTTAAATCATTTTGCCTTTTTCGTTGCCGTGGTCGTCGTCGTTTTTTCCAGTATCCGAGGCATGTTGCTCGTTCCGTAATGTTTGTTTTTTACGGGTGAGGTTATTAGCCTCACGCCAACCTTACTTGGAAGGGACTAGCCCGATCATGTTAGCCTATTGTACTGTACTAAATATACTTGTATGGCAGCACGCCATGTTTCATTTCTTCTGTTGTAATTGTCACTCGTTCCTCGACCGCTGCGTCATTGCCGACTTTTAATTCATTGCCCCACTTCGACACCGCACTTGGCTGAGATAAGATGGCAACCACAGCAGTCTAGGAACGATGCGCAAGTTCCTTTGTTTCCTTATGTATATAATATTAGTTTGTTAATAAATATTGTTAATTGAAGTGCTTGTTTCAATTAAACAATAAAGTGGCGACGAGGATCGGATTAGTGAACGAAAAAAAATCGGGACATTAATGAAGAGGACATTTTTTTTTTTTGTGAATAACTGTAAGTACAAAGGCTATAATAAATGTCGGGTTCCGTTGGACAAATTGAAAATTTCGATATCACCAACCCTCATGGTTGGTCGTCATATATTGAAAGATTTGAATACTTTTTCACCGCAAATAATATCAAAAGTGACGATAGCGATAAAAGAATTGCAGTATTTCTAACTATGTGCGGAGCTCCCTTATTCGAGTTATTACGTTCGCTCCTTGCTCCTGGGAAAATTAAAGATTTCACTTACGAACAAATAATTAATACACTTTCATTACATTTTTCTCCAAGTGTTTCAGAAATTTCGGCTTTTTACATTTTCTTCAAGAGGGATCAAATACCAGAAGAATCATTCGCTGACTACCTAGCAGAATTAAGGAAGCTAGCTGTGGATTGCAAATTTAAAGATTATCTTGATCGTATGCTTCGCGATAGATTAGTCTGTGGTCTGCGTGACGAAGCAGTGCAGCGGGCGTTGTTAGCAGAAAGAGATCTTACTCTACAAAAAGTCATAGATAGAGCTACAATTGCAGAATCTGCTAACAGAAATCTTCAAGAAATTCGAAATTCAACAAATGACGTAAAATTCATACATAAGAAAAATGGTGCTAATTTATCATCTCATTCAACAAACAACGGTAATTCATGTCATGGTTGCGGTGGAAATCATTTAAGGTCAGTGTGTCCTTTCAAAAATTCAAAGTGTAATGCATGTGCCAAAACGGGACATTTGGAACGGGTGTGTAGATCAAAAAATAAAAATTTCAATTCTGCTCATAAAAGAAATTCATCTCAAAACAATAACAGTTTTTCGTACCAGTCTAACAGTGCTAATAATAATAAAATTAAAAACAGTAATAACTACCAGAAAAGACGTTCTAACTCAATTAATTTAATTTCAAATCAAAGTGGTAACGGTAAAAGAAAAACATCCGTAGTTGTTAATAATAAATCAATTTTATTTGAGGTTGATTCAGGGTCAAATTATACAATAATTTCTGAAAAGAATATGCAAACTAATAACTTGATTTCGGGAAATGCAAAGTTAAGACAATGTAATTTCATTCTATTAGATTATCAGAATAATAACATTCCGGTTTGTGGTGTTCTGGATGTACGTGTTAGATATAAAAATTTACCTGAACAAACATTACCACTGATAATTGTTAAAGGAAATAATCCGAATGTTTTAGGGTGTAATTGGTTCTCACCTTTGGGGATTAGTATTCAAGGAGTTCTTTCAATTACCAAATCTTCATGCATCGATCAATTATTAAATAAATATGGAAAATTATTTTCATCAGATTTAGGGAAATATAATGGTCCTCCTGTTAAATTAAAATTCGATTCATCTGTTCAACCAATTCGCCTGCAACCACGTAGATTACCACTAGCACTTAAAGCTAAAGTAGAAAAAGAAATTGAAAAATTAATT
The DNA here is from genome assembly GCA_963855945.1 of Thereva nobilitata. Taxonomy (NCBI): domain Eukaryota; kingdom Metazoa; phylum Arthropoda; class Insecta; order Diptera; family Therevidae; genus Thereva; species Thereva nobilitata. Next base: position 143,152,708 of record OY979694.1, read on the forward strand.
TCCCAAGACATTCTTGAGCCTATTGACTATTCAGATTGGGCAACACCTATTGTTCCAGTTCTTAAAAATGATGGGTCTGTTAGAATTTGTGGGGATTACAAGTCCACAGTAAATAAAGTTCTCAAGCAACATTCGTTCCGAATTCCTTCTATTAATGATCTGATAACCAGTACAGCTGGGGGAAAAATTTTCGCAAAGTTAGACCTGGCACAAGCTTATCAGCAATTGACTGTGGATGATGAATCTGCAAATCTTCAAACAATAACAACCCATAAAGGAGCTTTTCGAGTTAAACGTCTACAATTTGGGATATCTTCAGCTCCCGGTATATTCCAATCGATAATTGAAAATTTGTTACGTGGCATTCCAGGTGTACTTCCTTATTTTGATGATGTGGTAATTACTGGTGATTCTGAACAGCAACTCCTAATCCGTTTACAAGAAGTTTTCGATCGAATACATAAAGCTGGTTTTCATTTAAAAAAGGCAAAATGTGTTTTTGGTGTTCCGTCCATAGAATTTTTAGGTTACAAAATCGATGCACTTGGTATTAGGCCAACAGGTGATAAAGTTGCTGCTATTAAAAATGCTCCAGAACCAGTCGATAAACGTCAATTGCAAGCCTTCCTTGGACTACTTAATTTCTATCATTCTTTTCTGCGAAATAAAGCACATATTGCTGAACCTTTGCATCGTCTTTTAGACAAAAAAGAGAAATGGAAGTGGACTGGTCAACATAGAGATTCGTTCAATAAATTGAAATCACTCTTGTCTTCAGATAGTATATTAGTGCATTACGATGAAAAGCTTCCCTTAGTATTGGTTTGTGACGCTTCACCTTATGGTCTCGGCGTTGTGTTATGCCATCGTTTCAAAAATGGGATTGAGAAACCAATTGCGTTTTATTCTCGAACCTTATCGAAAAGTGAACGAAATTATGCTCAGATAGATCGCGAGGCCCTTGCAATAGTCGCAGGAGTTAAGAAATTTCATAATTTTTTATTTGGAAGACATTTCACTATTGTGACAGATCATCGTCCGCTCATCAGTATTTTTGGGGATAAAAAGATTCCAGACATTATTTCAACACAGATGCTAAGGAGAAGACTATTGTTAAATGCATACAACTACGAATTAATTCATCGCTCAGGGAAGAAAATGGCTAATGCTGATTCACTTAGTCGACTACCATTGGATCAAGTTTCCAACCCAGAGGAGGAAGAACATGAAATTTTCATGATTGATACTCTAGATAAACCGATTTATGATGCAACACATATCGCAATTGAGACAGCAAAAGACCCCATATGCGCTCAAGTTCTCAGCTGGGCGTTAAGGGGATGGCCGGCGACTTTGGTAAGAAACAATCAAAAATTTAAATCTTTTTATACTCGTAGGAACGAAATTACTACTATAAAAGGTTGTCTTCTGTGGGGTGACCGAGTAATTATTCCACCATCTTGCCAGAAAGGAATTCTTCAAGCATTACACAGCTCTCATCCGGGAATCGTGCAGATGAAGGCACTTGCACGAAGCTTCTTTTGGTGGCCGCAAATGGACAAGGAGGTGGAGCAAACTGTCAGGTGTTGTTGTGTTTGTCAGCAGTCTTCGCCGGAAACTCCTCGTGTTCCAGTTCATTCATGGAAGATTCCTGATAATCCTTGGTCAAGACTTCACATTGATTTTGCGGGTCCATTTCTGGGCCATACATTCTTCATAGTAGTTGACGCTTACTCCAAATGGTTAGAGGTTCATCAAGTTTCTTCAACTTCATCACGATGTGCGATACAGGTTCTTCGGATGCTTTTTGCCACGCATGGTTTGCCAGAATATATTGTTTCGGATAATGGAACTGCATTCACTTCGAATGAGTTCAAAGTATTTTGTAAAAATAATTTAATACGTCATATACTTTCAGCACCTTTCCATCCCGCTTCTAATGGACAGGCGGAGATCATGGTGAAGAAAACAAAAGCCTATCTTAAGAAGATTCCGAATGGTGACATACATTTACGATTGGCGAGATTCCTGCTGAGTCAGCATACCACGCCATGTTTGTCAACTGGTCGTCCACCGGGCGAACTTCTTTTGAATAGGAAAATTCAAACATATTTCGATCGACTTCGTCCGAAACATCACCTCCGTCTTCACGATAAGAGTCAATTACAGGTTGAGACCAAACAATTCGATCCAGATACCTTAGTCTGGTTAAGAAACTACTCACGAGGACATCGATGGATTCCAGGAAAGATTTTAGATCGAGTTGGTGATGTACTGTATACAGTGGAATTAAGTTCTGGTGAAATTGTAAGACGACATATTGATCAGTTGAAACTTCGCTACGAATATTCTACATCTTCACGTCTTGGTGCTAACCCGTCTTCGCCTGCAACTTCAGCACCTTCTTCTTCTTCTTCTTCATCATCATGCCAATCTTCAGCTTCATCATCATGGTTATTGCCTTCAACTTTTGAATCGTTTTTGACTTCTGATTCGTCGTCAGTACCTATTTCTACTTCAACTACTACTTCAACGTCTGCATCTACTTCATCTTCAATTCCTGCTCCTACTTCATCACCAACATCGCCATCAATTGCTACTTCTGCCTTATCGGTATCACCCGATGCATCTTCAGAAATAAATACATCAAACCAGGATCTAGCTGTGCCCGCACGACCACTTCGAGCTCGGAAACCACCCGAGAGGTTTTCGCCAACTGGGCGTTAAGGAATGTACTGTACTAAATATACTTGTATGGCAGCACGCCATGTTTCATTTCTTCTGTTGTAATTGTCACTCGTTCCTCGACCGCTGCGTCATTGCCGACTTTTAATTCATTGCCCCACTTCGACACCGCACTTGGCTGAGATAAGATGGCAACCACAGCAGTCTAGGAACGATGCGCAAGTTCCTTTGTTTCCTTATGTATATAATATTAGTTTGTTAATAAATATTGTTAATTGAAGTGCTTGTTTCAATTAAACAATAAACCTATCCTCTCTCATAGGATAGTTACCAGTGGCCACCGCTAGGAGGTTATGATCGCACTTCCACCAGTCCGGAATAGTTACGGCACGTGCATGTTATGCTACATGTTATTCCCCCTATTCCGCTGATGACTGACCACCAACTTCACTATTAGCCAACTGAAATTTGCTAATGATGTAAACAGACATTGTCTGCTAATTTATTAGCAACTAATTTATTAGCGTTAATGAATTAGCATAATGTAAACTACGCTTTAAAATAAAAACAACGGGGAAGTGACGAGAGCAAATTTGAAGGCATGAGGAAACAAATAATTTATTTTTTAGAAACTAATTTATTATTTTCTAGAGATCGTGTAACAGTTGTTTACTGACATGCAACTTCGGATTAATTTTAATATATTGAACTCTTCGATCCAGTTCATTATGTACTCGGGCTTGTAAAATTGCATGCCGCTGTTGCTTATAGCCATGACTCTGATATTATATGAATCTTTAAGGTGAATGCGACACTTGTCGAGGTTACTGCAGCAAGCTCAGCGGTAAGCACGCACAGAGATGCGACAAGATGCGTGCTTACTGCAGTCACCAAACAATTCTACATACTATGATTATCTATGTATGTCTATTTTCGACAAGCATTCGAAATTTCCCACCCCACATCAATGCAAGTGTGTTCGTGAAATAAACGCGAGAAATAGAATCTAGAAGCATTGATTTCCCTGGGATCCCGAGATTTTATTGAAGGGTGGGGATTAAAATGTCAAAGTAAAGAAAGCTTTCTGGGATAATATCTTAGAATAGAGAACTACAGGAAAGGCCCTCGCGTGTAAAATCCCTGTACGTGAGCGTAGTGAAATCCGGGTATCAGACAACTGTCAAACTGGGCTATTTGTTTGTTAGTTGACTGTCAAATTATAAATTGTTTTCTCGCGTTCGGTAGTGCATTTTCTTTGAAACGAGTGTTTTTTATCAAATTTACTTCGTTTTTTTTTCAAAACTAAATTAAAAGAAAAAAGAAAGTTCAAAGAATTTGTTTTCAGTGCGATTAAAGTTGTTACAAGTAAATTTTAAGTGAAATAAGAACAATGAAGTGTGCAGTTTTTGGATGTACGAAAAATTCGCTAATTCCGCGAGGAAAATCCTTTTTCAGGTAAGTGGGTAAACTCAAATACTTCCTAAACATATATATTACATATTTCCTTTAATAATTGTGGAAATCACTGAGCTAAATACTCGAAATAATGTAAATTTTGTGTGCTTGGATTTCTTTGTTTACATTAACTAATGCCACCCAAAATTCAAGGGGATCAGCTGATTAGAATGCGTAGTGACGGCGTGTAAAAAGTTCATTTGTAGGGGCAAGATTTTATTTTAGTTAACTGATTATTTCAACTCGCTCTTGCCCTCCTCTATTCCATTCGCTTTATCCGCTTGTAATGGACAAGCAACTACTAAAACGTGAGCACTCACACAAAAAGGATTTCACTACGCTAAAATTCGGCGAGGGCCCTTCCTGTAGTTCTATATTCTAAGGATAATATGGGAAATCCAAGAAGAAGAACTATTTATTTACTTGCACTCATAGAAATATAAACTAAACACGGAATGGCTGTAAGCCAGATTAAGCGTACCACAATTCCTGATGTGTTTGAGTTCACTCGGTAGTAGTGGTCAGGCAGTGCAGGCCAAAATATGCAGAAATAATAAGAGGGACGTTTGAAAAGCGGGGCGATTAAAATTCCTGGCATAAAATCGATGCCCCCGGATATTGACTAGGCACGCCACCATTCACTCAAGAAGCTACCCTTGACAGTTCGGCAATTTGTGTCCCACTTGTGCACACGATTGCTGTCCCTTTAAACAAGCTACCTTTAATGTGGTCGCTCACGTACAGGGTTTTTACACTACACAGCCGTTCCATGTTAGTTTATATTTCTATGCTTGCACTATTGTCTCGATAACAAAAAACTTCAATTTATTTATTATTTTCACTGTTGTTTCGATAACACAAAACTTCAATTAATTTATTATTTGCACTATTGTCCCGGTAACACGAATATCTTTTATTAAATCAATTGACGTTTGTTCAGGCACTGGCTAGAAGTTAAAAAAAGTTCATCCAGAATCAAGTAGCCGGCGACAGTTGCCACTGTGAAAATTAAACTGTAAACATGCTAAGGGCGACGGCGAAACTATTTTCCTCGGCGACTGTCAAAAACGAATAGAACACACGGCTTATATATGAAGGCGCACAATCTGCAGACGACTACGACGGCGACGCCGCCGAGCGTGGCTACCGAATCTATCTAATTTCTATTTCGTAGCCGTCGCCTGTCAAAGTAGCATGAGTGCTGTGGCATGGATTTGTGTTGCTATTCTCGTGTGTTCCTGTGGGCGTGTGTAGTATATGCGTCTGTACAAGATGATTATTCCGGTGTGTGTTTTTAATTTGTGTCGCCGTTGGTCATAGAGTGTGCACACAACTAATTTCGTCGGGCCATTCGCCGTGGCCGAGAAAAATAGTTTCGCTGTCGCCCTGATCATGTTTACAGCATTAAGCTGCTGACAGAAACAGGCGCAAACGCCGTGCGGGCAATGACAGAGAGAATAGAAGTAGTGTATTCAAATGCGCACTAACGAAATGCTGTTTTACGCTACGCACACACCGCGCAAGTTGCTTTACTGTCTACTCTTTGCGCGTTGCCGCCGCGTAGTGTCGAGATGTTTGTGTTTTGAGCAAAGCCTTCTACATTTACAAGCCATGCACAACGAAATCTCACACTCACATTCAAAGAAAATGGGACTTCAATTTATCTGACAGAATGGACTTCAGTCAGAATGGACTTCAATTTAGCTGTGAGAAAAGCAATTTTTTAACTTAGTTTTTGCAATAAAAAGCGGTAAAATATTGTATTTTATCACTTTTTACTGCACACGGATTATCAGTGATAAGTTATTTAGTGATCTGAGTTTATAAATTAAAAAATATTGAGTGGTTAAGTGTATTTTAAGAGTGTTAATTGATTAGGTGACATTTTTGTTTACATTCGCGGTGGTTTTTTCGTGTTAATTTAGGGAAAAAATGTTGAATTTGTGTAGTAATCGAATTAAAAGTGAATTTAAAGTAGTTAAAAATTATTATAGAAGAGTTATTAAAAACATAAGTGCAAGTACTACCACTCAAAATCACTTTTCCTTCACATTTTTCTGCACTTATGTTTTTAATAACTATTCTATAATAAACTTTAATCACTTAAAAAGCACCTTTTATTTTATTTCTACACAAATTCAACATTTTTTCCCTAAATTAACACGAAAAAACCAACGCGAATGTAAACAAAAACGGTCACCTAATCAATTAACACTCTAAAAATACACTTAACCACTCACTTCTTCTTAATTTTTTTTATTAAATCACTAAAGCACTAATCACTAATAATCCATGTGCACCAAAAAGTGATAATATACATTATTTTACCACTTTTAAGTGCAAAAACAAAGTTAAAAAATTGTTTCGTACGGCTTCGGCAATGTTAATTCCACAATTTTGGCACTTCATACACATACATGCACATACCTGGGGCATGGCTTGTAAATGTAGAAGGCTTTGGTTTTGAGCAAGCCCTCGTAAGTACAGGCCTGGAAGCAGACAGGCCAACTAATACTAACATAGCTGAAAAGTGGCCAAAAATTTCTGACAGTTGTGGAATTAACATGACCGAAGCCATAAGAAGCAATTTTTTAACATTTACCAAGTTTATAGCAGCAAAATTAAATCGATTTAACTTAAACTTACGCCAAAATTTCGAATTAACGTATAAACGGGTAATTTACATTCTTCTAACTTTGGCTTAAGCCGAAAAATTTCGGTTTAAGCCATAATTCGAATTAGCACGTTTATACGACAAAAAATTTTGTATGATCCATAATTCGAATTATTTTTGGAGTAGCTATAAACTAGGTAATTGTTTTTGCACTAAAAAGTGGTAAAATATTGTATATTTTCACTTTTTGGTGCACATGGATTATCAGTGATTAGTGCTTTAGTGATTTAATAAAAAAAATTAAAATGAAGTGAGTGGTTAAGTGTATTTTAAGAGTGTTAATTGATTAGGTGACCATTTTTGTTTACATTCGCGGTGGTTTTTTCGTGTTAATTTAGGGAAAAAATGTTGAATTTGTGTAGTAACATAATAAAAAGTGCTTTTTAAGTGATTAAAGATTATTATATAGGTTATGTAGGATCCATATAAAAGTACAATAAAAAACAATGGTGAGCCTTGGTGATCCTTTATTATAATAATTCGTACTTTAATTAGTTATTTTTTAATACATAGAAGCCGGACGTTTCGGCACTAAAATTTGTGCCATTTTCAACTACAAAACAAAAATTTACATTACAATGCAATTAATATTTATACTCTTACAATTAAAAAGCTTACCAGAAATTGGAACTATTAATTAGAACATTTATGATAGGTTAAGATGCCATTGCAATAAAGATTATTATAGGATAGTTATTAAAAACATAAGTGCAGAAAAATGTGAAGGAAAAGTGAAAAGGTTATTGTTATTCATGTTGTGTGGTAGTACTTGCACTTATGTTTTTAATAACTCTTCTAGAATAATTTTTAACTACTTTAAATTCACTTTTAATTCCATTACTACACAAATTCAACACTTTTTCCCTAAATTAACAAAAAGAAACCACCGCGATTGTAAACAAAAATGGTCACCTAATCAATTAACACTCTTAAAATACACTTAACCACTAATTTTTTTTTAATTTATGGACTCAGATCACTAAATAACTTATCACTGATAATCCGTGTGCACTAAAAAGTGATAAAATACAATATTTTACCACTTTTTATTCCAAAAGCAAAGTTAAAAAATTGCTTCGTACGGCTTCGGCCATGTTAATTCCACAACTGTCAGACGATTTTGGCCGCGCACAGACACAACCAAAAAGTCTGCTTCCAGGCCTGTACTTACGAGGGGCTTGTTTTGAGTCGTGTTTTGATGGGGGTGGGCGTATGTTTGGAGTCGTGTGTTGGTGTTGGGTGGGATAGCAAATTTGTTGGATTTTATATTTAATGAAAATCTTTATTTTTCCAATTTATGGTAATTAATTAGCACCTAAAACAAAGACAAGTCCTGTAGGATAGAAAAATTTTATGTAAATCATTCAGGTTTTTCAATTTTTTTCCTATCACGTCCACTTGTCACTTTGATTTCGTTGTTGTGTTCAAATACGGTATACAGAAACAAGGTAATGTAACGGAAAAATGTCATTTGAGTGCTGACGTCACTTGGCACGCTCTTCCCATATAAAATCGGAGTTGTGTTGTTTTTTCTGATGGAAAGTAAAAAAGACACACTTCTATATTCCATGTGATTTATTATATAAAAGGGAGGAGATATATTTGACATATGGATTAAAGCCAAGAACACAAATCTAGTACAACATTATATAAAAGTAATCTAGTACAAAGTTTAATTTTCGTTACAATATATTCAACACTCCCTCTAAAATTAACCACTAACTATTTTAACCATATTCATATTCGTCAAGTGTTTATAATGAATGTCTTTGGTTAACCCTTTAGTCAAGACATCCGCAATCATATCCTTTGTAGAAACTGATGTCAATCGGATAATTTTATTTGCTACCTTCTCTCGGATGAAATGGTGTCTGGTATCGATATGTTTGGTGCGAGAATCATTTTTCAGAGTTCATTTTTCGTTAAATTCATCGCGCTATGGTTATCACATTTAATAACGATGCCGTCCGTCCTTTTTAGTAACTCTTCCTCAAGTCCTTTAAGCCAAACTACTTCCTGAGCTGCTGAAGAAAGAGCCATATATTCCGCTTCACAGGTAGATAGTGCTATTGTTGGTTGTTTCTTAGTGTACCACGAAATACAGTTTTCGCCCTTGAAGAATAAATAACCAGTTGTTGACTTTCTTTCATCTGGATCTGCTCCCCAGTCTGCATCACAGTCACGGTATACAGAAACAAGGTAATGTAAAAGAGAAATGTCATTTGAATGCTGACGTCACTCGGCAAGTCTTCCCCATACAAAATCGAAATTGTTGTTGTTGTTTTCTGTATTAACTTGCCGGGTGACGTCGGCTTTTTCTACGATATTTGTACGATATTCGAGCTGTCAGTCTCTTTACACTACCTTGTTTCTGTATACCGTGCATCACAGTATCCTGTCAGTTCATCCGCGCCACTTTTGTACATTAAACTTACAGATGCAGTGCCCTTTAAATATCTGTAGATTCTTTTTACGGCGCGCCAGTGTTGTTTAACTGGGTTACTATTAAATCTGCTGACGACGTTTACGGCGTAAGAAATATCAGGTCTCGTACTCTGTGAGAGATAGAGCAAACACCCAACTGCTTCTTGATAGGGTACATTCTGCATTTCATCCATCTCAATCTTACTTTGAGGACTCATTGACTTGCTTAATACCCGGGACAGACTAGCATCATTAATGACGAATATGACGTCAGAATGACGTAGACTCCATTTTACTTCCATATCTTTTATATGGGTCTACGTCATTCTGACGTCATATTCGTCATTAATGATGCTAGTCTGTCCCGGGTATAAATGGACTCCAGTTTCCATTGGTGTTGAAACACTGTACTATCTTTCATATTAAAGCGTTTTAAAATTTTATAGATATAATCCTCCTGACTTAAATACAAAGTTTTTTCTTTTCGATTTCGAATTATATCCAGACCAAGAAAATGCTTTGCTTCTCCCATATCTTTAATATGCAGCTTGTCTTTTAAATTTTGTTTAAGATTAGTAATAGTTTCTCTAGAATTACAGAAAATGATTAAATCATCTACATAAATTGCAACATATAACATAATATCATCATTTACATAATGGTATACACAACTGTCAAATTTTGATTTTTCTAATTTTAAACCTATTAACACATTATGTAACTTGATATTCCAGGTTCTGCTGGATTGTTTCAGACCATAAATTGTTTTGTTTAATCTACATACTTTGTCCTCGTTCTTAACTTCAAAATATAGTGGTTGTTGCATATATATGTCTTCTTCAAGTTCCCCTTGAAGAAACGCTGTCACCGCATCCATCTGTTCAATTTCTAAGTTGAATTGGACTGCTATAAGTATCGCAAAGATACATATTTCACTACTGGTGAAAATGTTTCGTCGTAGTCGATGCCTTTTCGTTGCAAGCATTCCTTTATGACTAGATGAGCTTTGAATCGAATACTTCCGGCTAAATTTTTCTTTTTCTTAAAGTTCCATTTACTTTGAATTGCATTTCTATTCTTCGGTAATTCTTTTAAAGTCCATGTATTGTTCTGTATCAAAGAATTATATTCCTCTCTCATGGCTTCTATCCACTGGTCTCCATCTGAGCTTGCTAGTGCTTCTTCAAGTGACTTTGGTTCTTCCTACACTAACATTAGCGCTATATACATAATCGTCTTTTCGATTTGGTTTTCTTAGACGTTCTGTTCTCCTTACGTGGACTGTACTTATTGGATTAGTAATAGGTTTTATTACTTCCTCATATGATGAATCTGGATCTTCGCTGAATTCATTCGATTCACTACTGAATGTTTGAACTGGACTTTCTGAATTTTCTGCAAGACTGTTGTCTTGATAATTATCTCCCATTTCATCTGAACATTCGATATTTGAAATTTGATTGTTTTCCTTTACTTCATCTGAACAATCAATGTCTGAAATCTGATTGTTTTTTCCTACTTCATCTGAACAAATAATATATGACATCTGATTGTTTTCTACAAAGATAGGAAAAACATTATTATCTGTTGATTTTAGATCAATTACCTGGGTAGGTTTCTCTATAAAAATTGCATCTCTAGTACTGAATACTTTATTTGCTGAAGGATCATACACTCTGTATCCTTTTTGATTAATGCAGTATCCAATGAATATACATTGTTTTGATTTTGGATCAAGTTTTCTTCTTTTTTCTTTAGGAAGATGTACCATAACGCTGGATCCGAATATTTTTAGATATGAAAGATCTGGAATCTTGCCTGACCAAGCCTGCTCTGGAGTTGAGTTCTGCAAAGTTGATGTTGGAGATCGATTTAGCAAGTAGACTGCTGTGTTTACTGCTTCTGCCCAGAATCTTTTTGGTAAGTTTGAATCTATTAGAAGACACCTGGTTTTATCTAAAATTGTTCTATTCATGCGTTCCGCTGTGCCGTTCTGTTGAGGATTATAACTGATTGTGGTTTGATGCTCTATTCCGCAATTTCGAAGGAAATCTGATAAGTGCTTATTAATAAACTCGCCACCATTATCTGACCTCAATATTTTCAGTTTTTTACCGCACTGTCTTTCGGCTAACTGTTGAAACTCTTTAAATATTTCTGCGACTTGACTTTTTCATTTTAAGAAATATACGAAGGTTTTGTGTGTGAAGTCGTCTACGAAAACCAGAAAATATCTTGCACCGCCCATGGATTTTACATCAAAATGTCCACATAAATCCGTGTGCACTATTTGGAGGTTTTCTTAGGTAGATGACAGTGAGCAAATGAATGGCAATTTCGCTTGTTTCCCTTTTAAGCCAGTGGCGGTTCCTCTTTGGAAGCAAAGGAAGCACTGCTTCCCTTGACCAAATAGGCAACTTCATAAAAAATTAATTTAAATATATTAAGATTAATCAAAAACAAAATCTTAATATATTTCTTCATCTGGAAACACTAAGCAAGCAATGTACAGATTTTTTTATATAAAATGCACGGTATACAGAAACAAGGTAATGTAACAGAGACTGACAGCTTCGAATACCGTAGAAATTTCGGGCCGAGTGACGTCAGCACTAATGCAGAAACAACAACACAACTCCGATTTTATATGGGAAGAGCGTGCCAAGTGACGTCAGCACTCAAATGACATTTCTCCATTACATTACCTTGTTTCTGTATACCGTGTATAAAATGTACAATTCATACTACTGTATACAAAGAATAAAGCCTCGGCCACGATACGAGCGGAGAGCGGTTTTAATCCGAGACATTAAATTTTTCTGGTGCCGCTCGCCGCTCTTATCGTGGCCGAGGCTTAACATAACGTAGGGAAGCTGTAATATCTCCAGCTTCTTTGGCACCGAAAATCAACGTGAAAAGTCCAACCAAGCCCTCGTAAGTACAGGCCTGGAAGCAGCCAGGCCAACTAATACTGACATAGGTGAAAACAGGCCAAAAATATTCTGACAGTTGTGGAATTAACATGGCCGAAGCCATACGAAGCAATTTTTTAAGTTTGTTTTTGCACTAAAAAGTGGTAAAATATTGTATATTATCACTTTTTGGTGCACATGGATTATCAGTGATTAGTGCTTTAGTGATTTAATAAAAACAATTAAAATGAAGTGAGTGGTTAAGTGTATTTTAAGAGTGTTAATTGATTAGGTGACCATTTTTGTTTACATTCGCGGTGGTTTTTTCGTGTTAATTTAGGGAAAAAATGTTGAATTTGTGTAGTAATATGTAATGCTTTTTAAGTGATTAAAGATTATTATAGAATAGTTATTAAAAACATAAGTGCAGAAAAATGTGAAGGAAAAATGAAAAAGTTATTGTTATTCATGTTGTGTGGTAGTACTTGCACTTATGTTTTTAATAACTCTTCTATAATAATTTTTAACTACTTTAAATTCACTTTTAATTCCATTTCTACACATAGCGTGGTTACATGGCATTCCGAAAAGTATTCCGATTGAATTCATTCTGAAAATGCTTTTTCGGTCGAAGTTTATATGGTGGTTCTCAGAATGAATTTTTGCTGTCATTTCAGATTGTGTACCTCTAAAGGAGAATATGCAATTTGTGAAAATGTATAATTTTTCTAACGAAATGACTAATAAACAACAAATTTTTGTTAACTCTATTAAAACACCATTTAATAATAACATTTTAGCAGTAATAAGAACTTGTAATTAAGGTTATTACCAATGTACTTTAATTTTAACGGTAATAACCTCACTTTCCAGTTAGGTGTTACATGGCATTCTTTCCGAAAACCATTCTCAACCAAACAAAATTTTGCTCCCGAAACCAGAATACTTTCGGAATGCTTTTTGACCCGGTCAACGGTTACATGGGCCATGCCATGCCGAAAAGCATTCTCAGAACGTTCTGAGAATGCCATATAACCACACTAACAAATTCAACACTTTTTCCCTAAATTAACACGAAAAAACCACCGCGATTAGGGAATCCAATCCCGCATCAAAATCTCAATCCCGCAAGCCCGCGCGATCGCGGTCATCAATCCCGCGGATCCGCGGGATTTGCGGGACTGCAAAAAAATCATAGATTTTGTTCTAAGTAGTTATGTTCATGAATTTATGAAGTATTATATGAAATAAGAGTGTGTTGTATGTCAAACAAACTATACTTTAGGCAGTCAAACAAAATATTCAGGCCAATTCTACTATGCAAGAATTGATTCCGCTGGAATTTTCTTACATAGTAGCATAAATTGTAATTTCGAAATTACTCTTCGTTACAGGGGCCGTATTTGGTAAAAAAACCACTTATACCTATATAATTAAAATAGAAACTTCTTGTATGCCTAAATTGGGCATTTTAGGCCCGTATTCACCGGCCTGGATATATCCACGCATATAAATATCGTGGATATTTCGTATTCACCGACCGCGATTTTCGGGACTTGGATAAAGTTGATACCAGTTCGACCTGGTAATAAGTTTATCCGCCGATTTCTAACTTTTGAAGTTTCGAAATCTCAAAATTGAATAAAGCTGTGAGTGAAAATTAAAAAAATGAAATAAAGTATCAAGCCGTTTTCTTTGAAAGGGATGTAAGTCCATATTTGACAAAAAAGTTAGTTACTGATAACATTCAATGCTATCTGCTATGAACTTTTTATCTTAAACAGTTCCCAAAAAAATCCTTCAAAATTTTCATCATTTTGTCAATACAAATTTAGCTAGTTAATGAAATTACAACTATAATTAGTAGTGTAAGTCCACTTTCCGCAAAGACATAAATTTCTGGACATTTTTAAATTTCAAAATATGCCGATTTTGGAACTATCGTACGTCCATAAGAAAAAATTACTGTTTATTCCTACAGATTATTATACCATCACACAACAATGCCGAAAGCGTAGAAAGTTTATTTTACATGAAATGAAACGATATGATTTTGTTTCGACGAAACTACTAGTTTAGTAGTTAGTTCTAAAAAGACGGAAAAAGTAGTTATGGTGAAGCGGTAACTTGGCTGAAGATATTTTGGATAAGGTTTTTAAAAATCAAACATATACAATGCTGTATAAAACTTCATTTGATGAAAATGGGGAGTTTAAAACATTAGATTTATCCTCCCACTTGGAAGACCACGAAAATTTGAATATTATAATACTACCACCTTTATATCCATCCATCGCATCCCAAAAATTCAACGATTTAATGGATCTATTACCTTATATTCCTCCAATATATCTTGGCTACTTCCTCATAATGAAAAAATGGAAAATGGAACATATTAATATAAAGTTGTAATGAATATAATATAAATGGCATTACCTGAAGAAATATTAGAATAAAACCTTTTTACTTTGTTTTTTTAACATATTTAATAAAAATTTCATAAGAAAAATTGCTTTGATTCAATTGAAATCCCATATTTAATATTTCATCAATGTATGATTTTCATATTTTGTTGGCTTTGAAAGTAGTGTATAAGTTTCTTTTAACTAATACTTTAAAAGCGATCACATTATAAAATTAAATCAATTTAATATTTAAAAAACGTAAAATGAGCGTATTAACATATACCAATATTTTTCAATCCATTCAAATGCAAACCCTTAAATATCTCCACATCATATAAAGTGGACTTACACCACTTCCAAAGAAAACGGCTCAAATATTGAATCAATATGAATGAATTTGTAATTCTGTAAAAAATTTAAATTGGTATATTTGCTTTCCGTGAATAGCAAATAATATCCGTAGAATTGTACGCGATAAGAAATAACCGAGAATATATCCAGGTCGATGAATTCGGGCCTTAATAAACGTCAAACGACTTGATCCGCACGTATAGACACGATAAGGTTGTCGATATCGTGTTGCCAAATGCCAATTTTTATTTATCGACAGAAATCGATATCGACTCAAAAAACCAAATACGGCTCGAACAGAGTTTATGCTACCGATGTAAGAAAATTCCAGCCTAATCAATTTGAGCGTAGAATTGCCCTGAATACTTTGTATGACTGATTCAGTAGTTTGTTTGACAAGCAATACAATTAGCCGCAAAGGTAGTCCCCGTACGCTCAATTCACGTGGAGAATCCCCTGTCTTAGTCGTAGTGGCATTGATAACGTTCATATACACGCACAGCACATAAATTGTTAATACTTTGCAATATTGTTAGTATTTCTCTTAGTCCCGGTTCTTTTAACAGGTCATTCTACTTCTCAAATCCCGCAGATCCCGCGGATCCCGCATGTCTAGTCCCGCATTTCTAATCCCGCAAAAATAGTGCGGGATCCCGCGTTCGCGGGATTGGATTCCCTAACCGCGATTGTAAACAAAAATGGTCACCTAATCAATTAACACTCTTAAAATACACTTAACCACTAATTTTTTTTTAATTTACGGACTCAGATCACTAAATCACGGTATACAGAAACAAGGTAATGTAATGGAGAAATGTCATTTGGGTGCTGACGTCACTTGGCACGCTCTTCCCATATAAAATCGGAGTTGTGTTGTTGTTTCTACATTAGTGCTGACGTCACTCGGCACGGAATTTCTACGATATTCGAAGCTGTCAGTCTCTGTTACATTACCTTGTTTCTGTATACCGTGCACTAAATAACTTATCACTGGTAATCCGTGTGTACTAAAAAGTGATAAAATACAATATTTTGCCACTTTTTATTCCAAAACCAAAGTTAAAAAATTGCTTCGTACGGCTTCGGCCATGCTAATTCCACAACTGTCAGACGATTTTGGCCTCGCACAGACACAACCAAAAAGTCTGCTTCCAGGCCTGTACTTACGAGGGCCTTGGTCCAACACATTCAATTCAATTGAACTCACACTCACGCAAAGATTTGCGTTGATACAGGTCCCTGAGAAGCTGAACTAAACGCAGCTTCTTCGGAGCCGAATGCCGGGATATGAGAAGTCGAACATAGACAAATTTTCTCTATCCACCATATTCTCTTGTTTTCTTGGTTTCGTTTTCTGGTATTCTGCTCTTGTTTCGCCTGCTGTGGAGTTGCTCTTGAAAATTTTGCTTCGAAATTTGTTTTGACTCTTAATATGAATTTTCGTTGAGTCAATAAAAAAAGAGATCGATGATGGGTGAACTTTCTCTTTATTCTAATGGGGTGGCAGGAGGTGTGTATTGAAGAAGCTGAAAATTTGTAGCTTCCATTTGTTTTTTATGTTTCTCTTTAATGATGATTTAAAGGGATAGAGAGAGATTATTTTTTTGAATTGTGTTATACTGGGGTGGCAGGAGGTGTGTATTGAAGAAGCTGAAAATTTGTAGCTTCCATTTGTTTTTTATGATTCTCTTTAATGATGATTTAAAGGGATAGAGAGAGATTATTTTTTTGAAATGTGTTATACAGTGGCGAACAAAAGTCAACGTACACCATATAAAATAGCGAAAATTCGTTTACTATAGCATAAAAAAATTGTGATATTACAAAATAAATAAGTACAATCCTCTGTACAAAAACATTATATTGAAATTGCATAATGAAATTGTTTCTACAAAAAATAATAATAAAAATTTTTAAGTGTACGTAGACTGGGTAGACTTTTGTTATTTGTGAATTCTGTATATTTCACTTTTTTGTTATTTTTTTTGTAGAAATAATTTATTATGGAATTTCAATAAAATGTTTTGATACGTATATTGTGATATCACAATTTTTTTCAATTTTTAAAAATAAAATAAAAATACGAATTTTCGCTATTTTGTATGGTGTACGTTGAGTTCTGTTCGCCACTGTATGTATATCTTACTATATTATTTTTTATTGTATTAAAATAAAAAGAATATAGATTGGTAGTACGGGTTTCTACTTTTTGCATGGGGTTAATTACTTAATTCGTTTTCAAATTTGTTATTTTTCAGTTTTTCTAATTAAAGCCGCCGATACCTTTACTTTTATCGCTCATTAGCTTAGCGGGTACATTAGCTTTGACGCCCTACGCATTGCTTCCCTTATCCTGAACCTTACGAACCGCCACTGTTTTATGCATGTTATAAACGTTTCATCTGTAGTATTGCTTAATAACTTTATATTGTTTATTTTTTCCAGCTTCTTCATATATGGAATACTCATATGCCCTAGACGTCTGTGCCAATGTTCTGAATTAGATTTTACTTTGAATGACTTTTCATTTTTTATTACATCTAATTTGTATAAACCGTCATGTGGGGATGCTGTGGCTACTATTTCCCCATTTTCATCATATATTCTGCAACCCGAGCTGTTAAAGACTACCTCTTTATTCTTTTTAACTACATATCTGGCTGATAGATAATAAGTTTGTGCACAGTTTCGGAACAAACAACACATCTGGAACTCGAAGACTTATCTTTCTGTTGCTTGCTTTAATTTGCAATTTGCAATCACCTTCACTTTTAGCTGTAGCTGCTGTGTCGTCTGCTAAAATAACTTCTTTTGTACCTGTTAAATTTTTGAGGTTAGATAATAATGCACTGTCTGAAGTCATATGTCTTGAAGCTCCTGAATCTATAAACCACTCGGAAGTTGATGCTTTACAATCTTTAGTAGTTAGTAGTGAGAATAATGATGTTTCTGATTTGGAAGATTTTATTGTTGTGTTTTCTGCACTTGTTTGCAAAGTGGCCAATTTTATTACAGTTGTAGCAACGAGGTCCTTGTTTCTTTTGCCTCCCACTAAATCGATTCTGACTTGCGTATAAAGCAGAATTTTCTGAATTGTTGGGTAATGAACTTTTGAGTTCCTGCAACAATTTTGTTTTCACAGTCTGCTGTCCATTCTACGCCTGAGTTTTCGATTGCCATTATCATTGGCTTATAACTGTCTGGTAAACCCGCCAGCAAAAAGGTACTGACCCATGCATCGTTGACTTGAAAATTTATGTCATTTAATATTTGGGCTGTTGAAAGGATTGTTGAAATATACTCTTCTACGGAGGAACAGTCATCTAATCTGGTCATTATCATTTTTCGCATGAGCCCGACTTTCCTACTTAAACCGGAATCCTGAAAAGCTGTTTTTAGGTTATCCCACACTTGTTTCGGAGAATCAGCGTTTCGGACATGGATGTAATTTTCTGAGCTGATCATCATTATTATTTTTGATTTTGCTTTAGTTGCTTTTCTAACTCGTTCCGCAGCATCTTCGGTATTGTCTGTATCCGTAACACAAGACCATAATTCTTCGTGCTCCAGATATGCTTTCATTGCGAAAGTCCAATTATTGTAGATTTCACGGCCTATTAATTTCTCAAATAACATAGGAACTACCGAATTTGACGCCATTTTGAAAAAAAAAATTTTATTTGTTTCAATTTATTTTAATGTTCTAGTTATTAGAATTTTCACTTTATTTATATTTCCTGACAAACCTTTTCTTTTTCAGTTTCACCTTATTTTGAGGCTGGGCTGGATTTTAGCTTCTGGGTCCATAACCTGATGGAAAGTAAAAAAGACACACTTCTATATTCCATGTAATTTATTATATAAAAGGGAGGAGATATATTTGACATATGGATTAAAGCCAAGAACACAAATCTAGTACAACATTATATAAAAGTAATCTAGTACAAAGGTTAATTTTCGTTACAATATATTCAACAGTTTCTGCATTAGTGCTGACGTCACTCGGCCCGAAATTTCTACGATATTCGAAGCTGTCAGTTTCTGTTACATTACCTTGTTTCTGTATACCGTGGTGTTCAAAGTCAGAACGCGCCGCCGACACCGCAACATCATGTCAGTAAAAAGTCGCCACATACCGCGAAGCCAATGTCCGCACCGCCTTTGCGCCTGTTTCTGTCAGCAGCTTTAATGTCAAATTATTTATCAAGAAGGCGGCGACATGGTTTTTCAGAGTATAAAAGGCCGGCCGGAACCAGGGAGCTTCAGTCTTTGGTCAAGTGTGGACTCGGAAACGGTCCCTCCAGATCATCACATAATCAATAGGAAGTTTTAATTATTCACCTTTTGTTTTTAATGAAATAACGGATCAATTTAACTGAGTTATATTTTTTTTTGTTTTAGACACATACATTTCATCCCGTGACATCTTGTCCACACTTAAGCTAAGTATGCTGTTCCTAAGTACGGCGGTCAAGAAAAATTTCCCCATATAAACTTTATGTAAAAAAACGCTTAAGTAATCGGTCAAGAAATGCTCTAGGAATTTTTGCTCAAGAAATTTCTGTACCGAGTACGCTGTACGCTCAAGAAAAGTGCTAGTAGTATTCTGACACGTCCTTTTTCTGATGCGGTAAAGAAAAAATAGGGAATCTTACGCAAAGGTAAGCTCAGATGGCGCCACCGAAGTATAACGTAAACAAATAACAACAATATAACAGCAACAGCAACAAAAATATAATATTCGTATACTGACCAGTCCCTTCAATCCTCTAATCTTCAGATCTAAAGTGATCTGGATAAAGTCTTGAATGTTTTGTTCTCTTAAACTATTTGCGACGCACAGCTATTTCCGATAGCTCCCGTACTTTTTGGTCTTTAGGAAATAAATGAATATTATTGCATCCAAATACCCAACACTGCATATTTATTAGAATATAAGATTTTATCATTGAATAACCGAAAAATCACAATAAAACCAAGAACTGTCTGGCAGGCGGAGACAAATGTCACTTCATGTTTACGTTATAATACATTGGCGCCCCTAGCGGGAGAAATTTCCAGTAAGGTTCCCTATTGGGAAGACAATTTTTTCTTGACAGATATTGACATCTCGTTTGTGACGGGAAATAGATTTGGCCGTGGGAAGTGTTTTCATTATTTTTTTATAGTTTTTATAGAGCTTAATATAATTAAAGGACAGTTTAAGCGATTATTCATTATTTAAGTGTTGTTTTAAAATACGTTTCTGAGAAAATTCCTTCTTTTTATTGTGCGGAAGGACTCGAAAAAAACATTTCCCGCAGCCAGATATTATTTTCCTACACATAAATGTGAAATGTCAATTTTAGTCAAGAAAAAAAGTCTTCGCATTCACTTGTGAAAATTTTCTGTACCGGGGTCGAGAAATAATAAGAGCAGTTTTCTTGGCCGCCGTACTTAAGAACAGCATACTTAGCTTTATTAACAGCAATATATGCAGCATATACATGCCTAGTACTGACATCATGCTAAGTATACGGCTTTGCCTTTCAGTTTCAGGACCACACGGCATCATGTAGTTTAAGTTTTTTAAACAGAAAGAAACAATAAACCATAAGTTTTCTAGACATTAAGGGCATCTTTTTTGGTTCTCGAAGGTTGTCTGTCAGCGTAGTGATCATTTTTTCTGGAAAGTTTCAGATTTCGCACGATATTATATAAATTGCCAATCTATCGTTTCCATCCACTACACTAGACCACCTCAATAAACATTTTTTGGTGGTTCCATCCCGGATTGGCAATCTATTTTATCGACGAAATCAATTTCCAAAATGAGTTCACTAAAGAAGGCAATGCTGCGAAAGCAAACACAAAGTGCGTTTTTTTAATGTGTTCTATTCTGTTCTGTCCTGGAACATTTAAAAAACGGCAAGGGAATTTTTCATTTTTATTTACATAAATTACGGCTTTGGGCATTTTAATTTCTTCTAATATTGCATAAAGAACGGTCTTATTTATCTCTCCATTAATTTTTTTCGTTTTTCATTCAGTAAACAACACCTTTTACTTTATTTGTCAACTGTCAAGTTAAAAAACGTATGTGAGAAAAGGGAAATTTAAAATTTCCCTTTGTGCTGGATAATGTTCTCGATAATTATCGGGGACAACAGTTTGTATGGGCGCTGTTCCAGCACAGAACAGAACAGATTAAAAAAACACGGCAACAGAGAGCGCGAATTGAGAAATATATTGAAGAAAACTGCCACGGCAAAAGGAACAAAGGCGTTTTACGAAGTAAAACTGGAAGAATTGAAGCAGTTATGATTGGAATACAAGGACGCAGATCAATTATTAACAGATGCGTATATACGTGACGAGTCGGACTCCGCAGCAGCACCTGAAGACACATACGTGCAAATAGAGTCAAAATATTCTGAGTATCGGAGTGAACTGCTGGACGGACACAGTAAATTTCCTGCAGCAAAACCTCAGCCAACTCAACTCACAACAATTCCAATGGGTCGAACGGAGACATTTTTGCCAAAAATACAGTTGCCTAAGTTTGATGGGAATTACGATTCATGGTTTTCCTTCTATGATTTATTCGTGTCGTGATAACTAGGACGTTTCATGGAACAAGATTAAGGAACGGTATGAAAATAAGAGGATTTTGGTGAATCATTTGAAGACGCTGCTCAACCAACCAAAAATAACGACCGAAAATTCTACTAGTTTAAAAACATTCATATCAACAACGGATGATTGTTTACAACAAATTACTCATCTGAGGATTGACATAGAGTCATGGGATCTGTTACTGATACATATCCTGATTTCAAGGCTCCCGTTTGTTACGATGAAGATGGGGGAAGAAGAACAAGGCGAATCCCAAACGCTTTCTACTTATGAGGTTTTCATGCTTTCTTGACCAAAAGACACAAGGTACTTGAGTCCATCGCTGACATTGTGTCAACAAATCAGCAGCCACAACTAACGCGGACAAAACCCACTACAAGGGTTCACAGTCAAGGGGAATCAATGTCCAGTCGTCAGGAATGCCACTGGCTTCAGCGATGCCCTAAATACATTAGTATGGACACAACGGCAAGACGAAGGGTAGTTAGGACAACGGGTCACTGCTACAATTGCTTGTCGAAAGACCATATGACGAATCAATGTAAAAGCAGATTCAGATGCTTGAAGTGCAAGGAAACAAGGACGTAAACACAACTACGTCACAACTACAACAGCATCAAACGAGTCAATGACCAAACGATGCACCTACATCGTCACATCAACGAACTACACACAAGGCCCACAGCGCTGGTGGTTCAAACGATGTACAAGCTTGCACCACGAGGAAGGGATCACACACGTTGCTATCAATAGCCTTCGTACTCACAAGGGGAAGCAACGGACGCCAACATACGATCAGATGTCTAGTGGATCCGGGCTCAGAGTTATCCTTCATTACTCAGAGCACATGTAAGAAGCTAGGGGTGACCTCTAGGTCTGCAGTAGTCAATATACATGATCTCAACACAATTCCCATAGGAACATCAACGAAACAAACCAGGATTATTCTGCAAGCAACGAATGCGAACAAATTTCAGATGTCACAAAAGTTTCTAGTGGTTAACAAAATAACCGAAAGTTTACCAAGGACAGTAATCTCAATTCAGGAGTACGATCATCTGCATGGTCTGGAACTGGCAGACCCAGGATTTTGGAAACCTGGCAACATTGATGCCTTACTTGGTGCTGATGCATACGCCAGGATAGTTCAAGATGGTGTCCGTCGAGGTTCAGAATCAGGCCCTGCAGCAATCAACACAAGTTTTGGATGGGTAGTAGTTGGATCCACACGCGAGACTCCAAAGACTACAGCCAACAGCTTCACAATTCAAATCACGAACGAGGATCTCAATAATCAACTGAGACAATTCTGGGAGGAAGAGATTACCTTACCACCAATTCTAAGTCAATAGGAACAAGAATGCTCTGATTATTATACGAGAACCCACAAACGATTAAAGAATGGGCAATATCAAGTCAACCTCCCATTCAGACGTAACGAGGAACCCAATTTAGGTAGCTCACGAGGGCTGGCTCTCAAACGGCTGTATTGTGTTAGAAGACGGCTCAATAGCAACCCTCAACTAAGGAAAGAGTCTTCAACCTGTTTACAGGAATACATACAGCTGGAGCACATGGTGGAAGCCCACCGACGTTGAAGCGAACTATTACATCCCACATCATGCGGTAATAAAGGAAAGTAGTACCCCTACCAAAGTAAGAGTTGTGTTTGATAAGTCAGCAAAAACATCGAATGGCCAATCGTTGAATGAGTTTTTGTTACCTGGTTCATCAATACAACCCATGTTATTCTGCACCCTATTAAAGTGGAGGAAACATAGGATTGCTGTCCATGCAGACATTGAGAAAATGTATCGGATGGTCCAGGTGTCACCAGAACAGAGAACATATCAACGAATCCTCTGGCGACATCCAACAAAAGGCAACGTACAAGTTTATATGTTGACAACAGCAACCTTTGGAACAACAGCTGCTCCTTACTTGGCGATTAGAACACTGAACCAACTAGCAGTGGATGAGAAGCAGAGCTTTCTACTTGCATCCAACGTAACTAAGTCTGACTTCTATTTATTATTATTATTATTTATTTATCATTAGTGAAGTACATCAAGATAATACAGATATTATAACGTTAAAAACGCATTCACTTACAAGTAACAATGGAAAATACTATAAATTGGTAAAAGTTAACTAATTATTAATTATAAAAATGAATAAGATGGATGTAAGAGAAGAGAAGAAAAAGAGAGAGTAAAGAAAGCTTTGTGGAAATAATATTATTGGTTAGTAAGATAGTTAAGAATACGTTTCGTGAATACATTCAATGATCCCGACCTCTGTATATTATCTTGTTTATGCGTAAGTCGAATTTCGGCTTAAGACAGAATCCGGCTCCCTATAAACAAGCTTAAGTCGAAATTCGTCTCAAGCTTAATTTATTTCAGCTTAATACGAATTATTGTGTGGATGTGTGAGGAGTTCTCAAAATGGCTGATTTTGGTCTGAGATTAAAAGAATAATCTCACTCTATTCCGGTTAGTGATTAAAGTTATGTTAATGCATAATATAGGACGTAAATTTTCAATTGTCTGAGAGAGAATCCGAATCTGTTTATGCAGGCAATTCGTCTTAAGCCGATTTTAAGCTTAAAACCGTCTTACGCATAAACAAGGTATATGTGAGGGTAAGCTGTTCCACAATTGCAGCGAATGAACAAAAAAAGATCTCTGCCCAACCAAGTGGTAGAATCTAGGGAGTATTAATAGTGTTCTTCTAGGCTTACGACCAAATTGAAGACAATCGTAAAGATATGATGGACGCTTAGATTGAAGGAGTTTATATATATAAACATCAAGGCTTTGAAGGATAGGTATATATCCAGCGTGCATCGCAAAACGGCAGAGCGATATGGACTGATATGACTGAAACGACGAAGATTATAGTCAAACCTAGTGCAGTCATTGAACGCTACGTGAAGTTTATCGCGACAAGAGGTGTCACGGCAAATTCTGAGTAGATACGTTCAGTTCCGTTTTTATAATAAATTTATTTGTTATATTAATGATTACATAAATTGGTTAAATTAACGAGGTTGAATTTTACAATAAAATAAAAAAAACTCAAAAACTTTGTCGCACGTCTGGTCTCGTCGAAAGTTGCAGCGAAATAGGAGGTCACCTTTTCCCTTCTGTCCAAACGTGTTGAAAATAATGTGGTGAAAATTTGTGTGGTGAAATGGGATTGGTGACGAAGTAGGCTAGCAGTCAAAGGTTTTAACATTCTCCCCCCAGTAAACTACTAAACTTGTTGTGGTAGCTTTACTCTGTGCTTCTGGCTGCATCGCCAACATCTAAGATGGCCAGCTTTGCTACTGCACGCTCATATACGGCTTCTCTGGTTCTGACTATTGCTTTGCCCACCTGGCTATCTTTACGAGGATAGATCTGTTCAACTATCCCTTTTTTCCATTCATTTCGTGGTACCTTCTCGTCGACGATTATTACGACATCTCCCACCTTGATGGGTTTTACAGGATGAAACCATTTAGTGCGTCTAGTTAAGGTTGGCAAGTATTCAGCTACCCAACGCTGCCAAAAATAGTCAGCTATTCTTTGCGATATCCGCCAGTCTCTTCTCAATAACAAATCCTTGTCACAGAATACTCCGGGGGGTTTCGTGCCATTGGATGAACCTAACAGTAAATGGTTGGGAGTTAACGCTTCTTCCTCCTGGTCGTCCAAAGGCACGTACGTTAAAGGTCGAGAATTAATAATATTTTCAATTTCCATTAAGGCAGCTCGAAGTGTCTCGTCGGAGAACCTTTGACCTGGAAGAATTCTATATAAGGTCCGTTTTACGGACCCAATTAACCTTTCCCAGCATCCACCGGTGTGCGGCGCCAAGGGTGTGTTAAAGTTCCACCTGAAAGTGTTTGCAAATTTGTTAGTAATTAGTTGTTGGGGTAGCTGCTTTATAGATTCGCGCAGTTCGCGGTCAGCTCCTATAAAATTCGTGCCGTTGTCACTGAATAGCTCTACTGGTGTTCCTCTCCGAGATATAAAACTCCTAATCGCCATAATACAAGAATCTGCTGTGAGACTATTTGCGATTTCAATGTGTACTGCACGGATGGTCAAGCAAGTAAATAAAACGCCCCATCTCTTTTCCTTGTGTCTTCCTACTGTCACGTAAAGAGGCCCGAAGTAATCTATGCCAGTATACGAGAACGGCCTAGTAAATGCGGCTAATCTGGCCTTTGGGAGTTCAGCCATCTCTGGAGGCTGTGGCACTGCATTATCGATTTTGCATCGTGCACAGTCTTTCCTCACTTTCCTGAGAGCTGCTCTTAATCTAGGGATATAAAACTCCTGGCGAAGCTCGTTGATGACCGTTTCATGGTTAACGTGATGGTACTTCTGGTGAAACGACTTTATAAGAAGATACGTTATATGATGCTGTTGCGGTAAAATAATTGGACGCTTGTGTCCATAAGATGCGTCTGGTGACCTGTCTATGCGGCCTCGGACTCTTAAGATGCCATTTTCATCCATATATGGTGAACATTTATACAAAGGGCTAGTTTTGTCTATGTAGGAAGCTTGCTGATTGTTACATGATAATATTTTAATCTCTTTGGTGTAACAATCCTGTTGAGCGGTTCGAAAAAGTGACTGTTGAGCTATCTGGATCTCGTCGTATGTTAACGCGCCTATTGATGTCGACTGTTGATTCCTTTTCTTTCTTAAGTTATTGATGAATCTAATAAGGTATCCCATTATGCGGCTAATTTTCATCCAACATGAGAACTTTGTAAATTCGATTGACTTTGAACTCTCAACAAGATGCACCATTGCGACAGCTGTATCTTCTTTTAATTGCTCCGTACACTGATAGTTTGGCCACTCATTACTTGGCCTTTTAAGAAATTCTGGTCCTGTGTACCATCTTGAATTTATTGAAATTTCAGGTATTTTTCCTCCTCTGGTAGCGTCATCAGCTACGTTGTGCTTAGATGGCGTCCATTTCCAATCTTCAGGTCGTGTTGATTCTTGAATTTCACCAATTCGAAAACGTACGAAAGGTTTGAGCCTTTTAGGGTCTGTACGTAGCCAAGACAATATTGTAGTGGAATCTGTCCAGAAGAATCGTTCACTTACAGAAATTTGGTGACCTTTGGTAATGTTGATGGCCAACCTGGCGCCTATGACTGCTGCTTGAAGTTCCAAACGAGGAATTGTTTCCGATTTCAGTGGTGCTACTTTAGCTTTAGCGGTTATAATTGAACAGTGTACTATGTCATTATGTTGAAATCTGAAATACGCTACTGCAGCGTAAGCGTCTTCACTTGCGTCTACGAACACGTGTAGTTGTAAATTACTTATTACCTGATCGTTGAAATAGTGTCTTGGTATGCGGATTGACTGAATTTGAGGCAAATATTTAATCCACGATTTCCATCTTTGAAATAAATGTTCAGGAAGCGGATCGTCCCATTGAATTCCAGCTCTCCAAACATCTTGTAGAATAATCTTGGCATATATTGTAAAGAAGGCTAGAAACCCAAGTGGGTCGAAAATCGACATTATTACTTGAAGCATCATACGCTTAGTAGGATTGACTTCGCCACATAAAACTTCAGCCTTTACTCTCTGATACTGCAAGGTAAACGTGAAAACATCTGATGCCGGTAACCACCATAATCCTAACATCTTAGCTGCATCTGTGTTGTTGACGACGTTTGCTGCGGTCAGCTGGCTAATATCCTTGCTTTTAGCAATTGCTTTATTGTCGAGGACTGTCTGTACTTTCATTGAATTGGAAACCCAGTTCCGTATTTCAAACCCTGCCTTCTCGTGAATCATTTTAATTTCTTGTCCAATTTGTATCGCTTCTTCTTCTGTGTCCGTACTATAGAGTAGGTCGTCTACGTAATGGTTTTGTATAATGGCAGACGCTGCTTCAGGAAACTCATCTTTGTGTAACAGAGCGTTTTTATTTTTGACATACTGAGCGATGCTTGGTGAACAATTTGCGCCAAAAATCATTACGTTCATGCAGTAAACATCTGGAGGGCGATCTAGCTCACCACCTCTCCACAGAAATCTTTGAGCATATTGATCCTCTTGCTTTATTTGCACCTGATGAAACATTTCTCGAATATCTCCTGACAGAGCCACTCTTTTTACTCTAAAGTTGAATAGCACGTGAACTAAATTTGTTAACTGGTCAGGTCCTTTAAGTAACATATCGTTCAACGATAAATTATGTGACTTTGCGGCAGCATCCCAAACTAATCGAATTTTATTAGGCTTATTGGGATTGCGTACCACGAAAATTGGTAAATACCAAGTCTTGTTGTTAAATTGCATTTGTTCCTTCACAGGTAATTTTCTTGCGTAGCCTTTAGTTAATAGATTTTGGATTTGTTCGTTAATAGCCGACATAGTAGCAGGCTCTTTTAGTGCTTTCCTTTCTAAACACTCTAAACGTTTTCGTGCCATTGGGTAGCTGTCAGGCAGCTTAATATTGTCACATTTCCATAACAATCCAGCTTCATATCTGCCATCTCGTTTCACTATAACACTTTCCATCATGGCTTCAGCACGTTGATCTTCAGCTGACAATGATGTTTTTGTGACAATAATTCCTATATTGTCAAAGGAAAATGACTCTTTAACTAAATCGTCTAACTTTTGACATTCACACATGTGAAAGCTAAAATGTTTCCCTTGGCTCTTTGTGTTATCAACGTCATTTTCACATTTTCCATGGATAGTCCAACCAAGCTTCGTTTTTGTGGCTATAGGTTGATCCCACTTGCCTTCTTTGATTTTACTGGGCACGCCTAGCTTAAAATAATCAATCCCTAGAAGAATTTGCGGTCTTGCTTTATAATACGATTGCACTTGGATACCTCTCAAATGCGCGAATTCCTTCGTCAATTTTTCCATATTTAAGGTCTGCTCTGGAAGGCTCAAGTTTTTTATTGTTCGTACGTTCTCGAGTTTAAACTTTTGTGCTTGATGGCGGGCTTCTGAAATCCTCAAGTTGACTTTCTGGGATTCTGGCTCCAGTCTTGTTGTTTCGGCAGTCCATTTTAGGCAAAGACTCTGCGGCTCCCCATCTAATTTTAGTTCTTTTGCTAAGGTGTTTTCCATCAGAGTTACGGACGAACCTTCGTCGAACAGTGCGTAAGTGTCGACAGCTTTTTTCTCACCATACAAGGTTACAGGCACTATTCTTAATAATGTGTTTAAAGAATAATCTTTTTGCTGGTGGTTGTTGCAGTTGACCTTTACTGGTGGTTCGTATACTACTTTACTGTGTAGTAACGGGTGATGCTTAGCGAGACAGCCATCGGTATTACAAATTTTAACGTTCAGGCATCTTCTATAAAGATGTTTAGTTAAACAGTAATGACAAAGTTTATACCTTTTAATAACTTGCCATTTTTCATTCCTTGGCATTTTTTGGAACTGCTGACAAGAGTCAATGGAATGATCTGAATGGCATAAAACGCAATAGCGTACGTTTCTTGGTGCGTCCGATGATTCTTGCGTATGAACAAAATGAGTTAATTTGACGTTTCTTTTGTTTTCAGAGTTTGGTACTGTTGACGTTAAGGTATTTGCTGCTATAGCCACTTCATATAACCAATCTGAGAATGTAGTTATATTTCTATCCTTCTTAGAAACATGCAGGGCCCAATTCAACTTAATGGTTGGTGGCAGCTTATCCACTAACTCTTCTAACAGCAATGGATTAGTAAGATGTGCTTCCAGTTTTGATGCTTGCATTGTGTAACACAGATTTCTAACAATCATTGCGTAGCTAACAAGGGCATCGAATCTGCCCGCTTTTAAGTTGGGTTCTTTTCGAAGTTGCTTGACTAGATTTCCTATTATCTTCTCCGGACAGCCATATAAAATACGGAGGGTATTTATTATTTCCGGTACAGCTGATGGTAAAAGCAAATGAGCGCGTACAGCTTCCAAAGCAGGACCACGTAAACTCTTTTATAATCTAATTAAATTTTCACAATTAGTATATCCGCACGCGTTTGTGCTAATCTCAAATTGACTTATGAAAACTGGCCACTCTTCTGGCCTGCCGCTAAAAATGGGCAATTCTCTTGACAATGCGCTTCTTGCCGCCAGTTGATTTCGTGTCGGAGGCAATGTTGTCAAAACTTTATCAGTTTTCAACGACGGTTTTACGTCATCGAAAGGAACTTCGAATATTTCTTTGTCACATAACTTTAACTTTGCTTGTCCTTCTACCCAATTTTTTATTCTCGCGGTCGCGGCTCTTTGTACACTATTTCCACTGCATACTGACCTTTGCTCATCCCTTTGGAATAGAAGTTGGTACTTTTGGTCAAGATATTCCATCTCTATCTTTTCTAGCTGGTTAATTCGCTTCAGCTTTAGCTCTCTTTCTTCTTCTGCGCGCTTAAGTTGGAGGTCTATTGCTGTTGATGACGAAGTTACAGTATTACATTTTGATGTAACGATATGGTCTCGGCATTGCTTAGCACGTTGAGCTGCTGCTAACGATTTACTAACTGGCTCTTGATGGGACATTGGATTTTCAGACTGTATAGATGGCACAACTTCGTTGATGGTTTGCACATTGCGTGTATTGGTAGTAGCATCTGGTTGAGGGGTAGGTTCGGTTGCGTTTAATTGTGCTGCTGCAGCATCTTCACGCCTTTTGCACTGTTCACACATCCAGTCCTGATTCTCGATTTCCTTGCCTACCTTTACACATGCAAAGTGAAACCAATCATCGCATTCGTCGCATTGCACCATTTCTAAATTGTCTTCATCGTTGCAATGGCCACAATTTCTATTTTTCTTGCTGCCTTTCGGTGGCATTGTGAGAAGTCTCCGTATAGCTGATTTAAATCACGTTAAACTGAATGTTCTTGTAAATTCAATATATATATCAGCTCCCGCACTAACACAAGTTTCTTCAAAGACCTTTCAAATTGTTTTCAATTTATTTTCTTTAGCTTCCAAATATTTTTTTCCGCTATCAAATCTTTTGTTTTCTCCAGGCCTTCTTTGATGCCAAAGTTTTTTTTTACATATATAAAAAGTTTTTGAGGATGTCACGGCAAATTCTGAGTAGATACGTTCAGTTCCGTTTTTATAATAAATTTATTTGTTATATTAATGATTACATAAATTGGTTAAATTAACGAGGTTGAATTTTACAATAAAATAAAAAAAACTCAAAAACTTTGTCGCACGTCTGGTCTCGTCGAAAGTTGCAGCGAAATAGGAGGTCACCTTTTCCCTTCTGTCCAAACGTGTTGAAAATAATGTGGTGAAAATTTGTGTGGTGAAATGGGATTGGTGACGAAGTAGGCTAGCAGTCAAAGGTTTCAACAAGAGGTATCAAGAGACGGAAAAACCAAGCTGGCATAAGTGAAATGCGGTAAAATTAGAGTTTTAATTAACTTTGAACGGGTGCCTAGAGGCAGAATGGAGGCATACAACCAGAGGCGGAGCAAGTTACTGTAGATTTTAGATAGTAGTAGATAGTAGATAGTAGCCGTATGATCACAGCAAGTTAATTGAGAATTTAGATAGACGCCGAGATTTTTAACTCGCGTTTGTAAAGGTAAACAGGTGTTCATGAGAGAGATTGTTGGAAGAAAAGAGGTATCCAATTGGGACCTGTACATTAAAATGCAGCAGGATTTGGAGGCATTCAGGAGTAGATTGTTTGAAAGAGACCATTTATGAATACGCTCAAGATCTGCGTTTATGTTGTACACACAATTTTCAACAAGCCCAAGAGGACTGTTTAAATAAATTTGGACATCGTCTGCATACATGTGCAGTTTGCAATTGGTTACGATACTGGGGAGATCACACGTAATTGGCAAGGAATCGGAAATTGAGTTTTGTAACTACACTTT
Organism: Thereva nobilitata; assembly: GCA_963855945.1. Taxonomy (NCBI): domain Eukaryota; kingdom Metazoa; phylum Arthropoda; class Insecta; order Diptera; family Therevidae; genus Thereva; species Thereva nobilitata. Next base: position 143,184,118 of record OY979694.1, read on the forward strand.
TTGGGATCGATTGTGTAGGTAGTCTCGAATCAAGGAAGCAGCTGAGGAAGAAAAACGCATCTGGGTTATTAATTTTTTTCTAGAAGCTTATGACAAACACTGTCAAAAGCCTTACTAAAGTCAAGAAGTACTAGAAAGACGACATCGCCCAAATCAAGAGCCGCTCGAAGATCAGTGGCCACTTTCAGTAATGCAGTTTCGCAGCTGCTATTTTTTCGAAAGCCTGACTGTGTACCGGACAATAAAGACAGCATTTCACAGTGTCCCTCAATTTGCCGTCATTAGTTTTTCGAGAACCTTGCCTAGGAAACATAGGATGCTTACTGGACGATAGTCCGCAAGACTATTTGGGTATTTGCATTTCGGAAGAGCAATAACTTTCGCTAATTTCCACTGAAGCGGAAAACGTGATTTCGTCAGACATGTGTTGAAAATGAACGTAATATAGGGGAAAATGAACTTTAGGAAAATCGGAGGAATATTGTCAGGACCAACTGCTTCGGATTTAATGGAGTAAAAAGCTTTCTGGACTTCCGCTTGATCCACACTGCGAAAACTAAAACTTTCGGAGTTCCAGTAGGTTGGACTTGGGCAATGAGTGTCTCCACGTAAGTTGGATCCGGAGGTGAAATGTTTATTTAAATCATTAGCATTAAGAGCAGACTGGGCTTCATAGTCATCAGCGTAAATGCCAAATCGCTTTATATTGGCCCAAAATTTCCTAGCAGGTAAATTAGGACTAAGTTTTGCAGTTTTGCTTTGCGGATGGAGGAAGTAACTAAATTTCTAACTTTTCTGTAAGCTTTTAGGTTCACTTCAGTTTTATTCTTTTTGAATTTTTTAAACAAGAATTCTCTTTCGGAGATAAGTCGATTTATTTGAGCGGTGTTATCACTTCTCAGTGCACCGGCGCAAAAAATCGTCGTCGTCTCTTGTTCACGGCGTGTAGCAATTGGGGGCATGTGCCGTGTGAAAAGCAAACGCGGCAATGCTTATGAACTCGAATAACCCCAAAGACCCGACCGGAAAAACCAGTGCTAATGCAAGCAGTGCCAATAAAGTGCAAAATAATGTAAATGCGCAAAACCAAGAAATGGAAACCGAAGCTAGCAACCAAACAACAAAACCCGAGGGCAACGCTCCCACTGGAATCCAGCGATACTTCAACATCGTAGCCAGCGCTGATAAACGTAAACGTAGCCCCCCAGCCTTAAGCCTACAACAGCGGCAAAGATCCCTAAGACACAAATCGCCTCATCAAGTAACAGGTACGCCTTATTAGATGTCGATCTAGACGAACTTGCACCGCAATACAAACCGCCGCCAATCTACATCCGCGAGCAAAGCGGCAACGCTCTTATCAAAGGTATCAACGAAATTATCGGAAAAGACACCTACTACATAGTTGACCTAAAGAAGGGGGAAATTAAAGAAACAAAAGTACAAGTAAGTAATGAAGTAGCTTATACCCAAGTAGTTAACTGGCTTAACCGCAACGGAAAAAAATTTTACACCTATCAAATGAAAAGCGCAAAGGGGTTACGCGTAGTCTTAAAAGGTATTGACCACAAAGTCGATATAAATGAAATCAAAACTGACCTAGAACAGCAAGGCTTTAAAATAAAATCAGTAAATAATATTTTAAATAAGAACAAGCAGCCTCAACCAATGTTTAGAGTAGAGCTAGAACCCGACTGCAGCAAACTCCCCAAAGGCAGAGTTCACCCCATATACGACGTTAAATTCGTCTTAAACCGCAAAATATCAGTAGAAGAGCCATATAAAAGATCTTCCCCAATACAGTGCCAAAACTGCCAAGAGTTTGGGCACTCGAAAACGTACTGCAAACTAACAAGTGTCTGCGTTGCCTGTGGTGAATGCCATCCAGTTAGAGAGTGCAACAAAAATAAGAAAGATCCTAACCTAAAGAAATGCAGCAACTGCAATGGAAACCATACCGCTAATTACAGGGGGTGTCCAGTCTACCTCACAATTAACCGCAGCAAAACCCAAATGAACAGCAAGCATCCCTTCTTAAATCCGTCCCCAAACCAGCATACACCTACATATCCAATCGCACCCACCTCAAACACCCCCGACATCCAACAGTCAACGCACAACAACCCGAACACATATGCAAACGTTCTCAAAAACAACCTCAACCAACAAACAGGCCCACAACAGGACAACATCATCCAAATCCTCATGGCCCTCTCTGCAAATATACAGCAGCTAACCATAACAATGCAGCAGATGCAGAACACTCTAAATAAGCAAACAGATATACTAACCAAGCTACTAAAACCATGAATCAATTAACAATAGCCCAATGGAACGCGAACGGCATTAAAAGCCATTTACTCGAACTAGAGCTCTTCATCAAAAACAACTCAATAGATATCATGCTTGTCTCTGAAACTCACTTAACCAGTAAAAATAAATGCAAAATTCCAGGTTTCAAATGCTACACTACCAACCACCCGGAAGACAAATCGCATGGCGGCACTGCAATATTCGTAAAAAACAGAATAAAACACCATCCAATCGTGAACAGCAAACACGATAATATACATTATACCGCAATCAACATAAGTGAACCAACATCTAACTTCAACATAGCCGCAGTCTACTGCCCACCAAGGTTCCCTATATCTACAGCCCAATTTGATGCATTCTTCAACTCACTTGGCCCCCGCTTCTTGGCCATAGGCGACTACAATGCGAAATCCCCGCATTGGGGTTCTCGTCTCACAACACCTAAAGGCAATCAGCTTCTGAAGTCCATTCTCAAAAACAACCTGTCATGTTCAGCCGGTGGTCTTCCCACATACTGGCCGACGGATAGAAAAAAAATCCCGGATATCATAGATTTCTGCGTTTATAAGAAACCACAACCAACTAACAGCCAAAACAACTCTGGACTTATCATCCGACCACGCTCCCACCATTTTCACACTTACAAGCACTCCCACATTCACCGCCAAACCTCAAGCCCTCACTAATCATAGAACAAACTGGACCAAATATCAAAAACTAATGGAAAAATCATTCTGCCCACACATCAATCTAAAATCAAAAGCAGATATCGATAACGCTCTGAACTACCTAAATCACACCATCAATGAATGCGCAGAGATCGCGACACCAGCAACAAATGAACTACCCCCCGACAGAACACCAAACCATCTCAATAAGCCCACACTGGATCTGCTAAAAATCAAAAGAAAAGCCAAAGCTAGATGGCAACAAACTAGATCTCCTGAAGCAAAAAGTGCACTAAACCAAGCCACTAAGTCCCTCAAGGCCAAAATTGCAGCGGACAAAAACGATTGCATTAACGAATTCGTATCTGGGTTAAACCACCTCCCAGACACTAATTATTCTATCTGGAAGGTCACAAAACGCATAAGAAAACCTATCCAGCCGGACACCCCTATCAGAGACGCCCATGGCAATTGGATCACAAGCCCGGAAGACAAAGCGGAAAAATTCGCACAGCACCTGGCCGAAGTTTTTAAACCCATCATTACCGCGCAATCCGTCTATCAAACCAATAGTAGTACAAGTACCTCAAGACCAATAAAATTCACTATTAAGGACGTCCACTCAAAAATAGCAAACATCAACCCGGCTAAATCACCGGGACACGACGGAATCACAGGCAGACTTATCAGAGCTCTCCCTATGTCTAGCATTCTCGGAATTACACACATATTCAACGCTATACTTCGCCTCAATTATTTCCCTCACACCTGGAAAATGTCCAATATAATCATCATACCCAAACCTGGCAAGGACAAAACCAAAATAGACTCCTACAGACCAATCAGCCTATTACCTATACTTTCAAAAATATTCGAAAAACTACTATTAGAAAAAATTCAAACGGCACTAAAGACTCGCCAAATCATACCAGATCATCAATTCGGCTTTCGCAACAACCATAGTACTATTGAACAGGTTCACAAGATAGTCAACGAAATCAAAACGGCATTTGAAGGTAAAAAATACTGCGTAGGACTATTCCTTGATGTAGCACAGGCCTTTGACAAGGTTTGGCATGAAGGACTGCTAATCAAAACAGAAAAATTACTCCCCCCAAATTCCATGGTATTCTTAAAAGCTATATCGAAGGTAGACAATTTAGAGTAAAATACAACAACCACCTTAGCAAGCCATATCCCATCAAAGCAGGCGTACCCCAAGGTAGTGTGCTCGGTCCAACACTCTACCTAATGTATACAGCAGACTTACCAACAAATAAACACTTCATAACCACCACTTTTGCCGATGACACTGCTGTCCTCATTACCCATCCGAATCCACAAACTGCACGCAGAGAGCTCCAAACCCATGTAGACCAAATAACAAACTGGGCAGATAAATGGGGTATTAAACTCAACGAAAAAAAATGTGAGCAGATTACCTTCACCCTAAGAAAAGCCACTTGCAAGCCTATCCTTATCAACAAAAAACCGGTAGCAATCAAGAACGTGATCAGATACCTAGGGATACACCTAGATAGAAGACTTACGTGGAAATCGCACATAAACAAAAAGTGCGAACAGCTAAAACTAGCCTTCAATAACCTTTATTGGCTACTCCATAAAAACTCTAAACTGGGAATCGACACGAAAATTACATTATACAAAGCCATTCTAAAACCCGTATGGACTTATGGACTGCAGCTATGGGGTGCAACAAAAACAACTAATCTGGCCAAAGTGCAACGTGCCCAGACAAAAATCATCAGAGCTATTCTAGGTGCCCCAAGGTACGTACGTAACGAAATACTGCTTAACGACACCAATTTAAACACCGTCGAACAAGAAGCTGCCAAGCTCAGCAGGAACTACACAGGACGTCTGGCCATTCACCCCAACATAACAGCGCGAAAAATTTTAATGTTAAGCAAATTTCGCCGACTTAAGCGATGTGACCCTCTGGAAATCCCATATAAACACACCACTCCGCAATCCACTAACAGTAGTAATGGGTAACCATCAAGAGAAACATGTAGACAACACCGGGGAGATCATCAACTCAGTGGTGGTTAGCCCCGTCGATATTAACTCGACATGGATTGAGACAACTCTAATTATACTCACCGCCCTAGTCGGGACAAACTTGGTATACCAGCTCTACAAGGACTATAGAAGATCGCTAAAGAAGAAATACCAGGGCAATGGAAGCTCCAACTGTTCTGGAAACTGCGCCTGACACCACCAGCATAGGAAATAAGTTTCCTCGCAAATTCAACTAACTATCCGCACTGGCGTAATAGTTAATAACTTCAGTAGATTTAAGAATTGATGTATCTTATGCTAGAGGCCCTGTGAGGCCTAATACATAAAAAAAACAATAAAGATTTCCAAAAAAAAAAAAAAAAATTTGAGCGGAAAACCAAGGTGAAGTAGAAGTAGAAATGCGCTTTGTCCTGACTGGAGCAAAAGACTCGTGCAGGAGGTGACATAGTGAGTTGAAATGTTCTAATTAATCAGTACTCGAACTAATGGATTATAGAGAGCATAAAGATTTGGTGACATTTTCGGAGGCAAAGGCAATAAAGACTCTTGGGTCCAGTGGCAACCGGGTACCGATCAGTTCTTTTTTCAATTCAAGCTGCATAAAGAACATAGCATCATAACCAAAAGAACAATATTGTCATACGTGGCGTCAACCCCCCTGGGTTGCTACAACCCGTAATCATCGTTGCTAAAATGTTAATGCAGGATTTATGGCTAACAGGGTGTTCATGGGACCAACAAGTGCCAGAACATATAGCGAAAGAATGGGAAAATTACAAGGCGGATTTACATAACATAAACAAATTTACAATTTCTAGGTGGATCCACTATTCCCCACAATACGACATGCAAATCCATGGTTTCTGTGATGTGTCAATGAGAGCAATTGCTGCGGTGATATATTTGCGGGTCACAGATAACAAAGGCAATACCACGTCAATGCTAGTAACATCACGAACAAAGGTCACACCCATCAAACCAGTGACGATACCCCGTTTGGAACTCAACAGGGCTCTACTTTTAGCACGATTGTTGAAAGAGACCATATCAAGTATGGACTTTCGGAAAGTCCATTAATTGCATGGAGCGATTCAACCGTCGTGCTCCAGTGGATTCGACAGCGTGCTTCAAGCTGGAAAACCTACGTGGTGAATCGAGTATTGCAAATTCAAGAGCATGTCAAGTACGATCAATGGAGGCACGTTTCAACATAATGGAATCCTGCAGATCTCGCAAGCAGAGGAACCACGACAAGTTCACTGATAGGAAACAACCTATTGGTAAAAGGTCCACCGTGGCTCATAAAATCACCAGAAGACTGGCCAAAAGGTGCACTTTCAATGAGGAAACAACGTTAGAGGCACACAACGGCGCTGGTAAACACGAGTGAAGACGAGATATTGTTCCGGTATTCATCATTTACCCGGACAGTCCGGATAGTAGCAATGTTCAACATCAAATCAGCCAAACATCGAAACGCCAAGATACATAAAGGATATGTGGGCGTATTCGTCTGCATGTCAACTAAAGCGGTACACATCGAATTAGCCTCTGATCTAACTTCAGAATCATTCATTGCCACGTTCAAAAGGTTCATTTCCAGAAGAGGCAAATGCACCGACATTTATTCAGATTGCGGTACGAACATCGTAGGCGGTAGAAGATTGCTGGAGAAAGAATTGAGCAAAGTCATAAAGGAATCCAGTCCAGTACTTGGAAGATATTTAGCAGACTTATCCATAAACTGGCATTTAAATTCACCAGCAGCCCCACTTTTTGGGGGTCTGTGGGAGGCCGGGGTGAAATCGATCAAATACCACCTCAACAGAACCATGGGAAACTTCATCAACACATTTGAAGAATTCACAATGGTTCTCAACCAAATTGAAGCGTGTTTAAATTCTAGACCAATCGGGTACATATTCAACAAGGCGGAGGATCCACTTATTCTAACTCCTGGTCACTTTCTTATTGGTCAATCGTTATTAGTCAGAACCAGAAGCAAGTGCCGGCAACGCCTCATTCAACCGAAGATGGCAGCACATTAAGAGCATGATGAAGCAGTTTTGAAATAAGTGGTCAAAGGATTACTTAAATTAACTTCAGCAGAGGCCCAAATGGCAAAGACAACAGACCAATATGCATGTAGGACAAGTAGTTTTGCTGAAGGGGCGACACGACACCTCCAGCTGTATGGCCTCTAGGAGTCATAGAAGAAGTATTCCCGGGAACGATGGGCTAACACGAGTAGTACAAGTTCGCACCAACATGGGTCAATTCAAAAGACCAATCACAAAACTATGCCCTCTACCGATACAACACTAAGTCTACACTACCAACACAGGACATCAGTCCAACACATTTTTAATTAATCTAAATTCACAGTACTCCACTACCATACTAAAGATGGGAAATCGCTACGAATGCGAGGATGAAGGCTACTGGGAAAACTGGGATAGCTATTTGTACATTGATGAGGAGGTCGCGTTATCTCCTCCACCAGTGGATGGTTCGACGAGTCCTCCCAATCAATCACCACAAAGGTCAGCAGTCAAGGCAGCGTACCCGCGGGCGCTACCTGAACGGACCAGGTGTACGAAGCCAGATGTAGAAAACCCAGCCAATATCAATGGAAGAGGCATCATAAACAAGTTAGACATCGGGAAGATACAACGCCGAAGAGGAAGAGAGCAAACGGTCAACCTTCCAGGACGATACCAAGCTAAGGTTAAGGTCAAGGTTAATGGAGAAATTAACTTTCATCACTAGCGCAGACGAGGAGTGTCCAAAGGAAAAATTGTTGATCAGAATCGATCAACGCCGGGAGTATGTTCAGGCACTGGCCAGAAGTTAGAAAAAGTTCAACCAGAATCAAGTAGGCGGCGACAGTTGCCAATGTGCAAATTATTGTCAAATTATTTATCAAGAAGGCGTCGACTTGGTTTTTGAGGGTATAAAAGGCCGGCCGGAACCAGGGAACTTCAGTCTTTGGTCAAGTGTGAACTCGGAAACGATCCCTCCAGATCATCACATATTCAATAAGAAGTTTTAATTATTCACTGTTTGTTTTTATTGTAATAAAGGATCAATTTAACTTAGTAAAGGTATGAGTTATATTTTTTTGTTTTAGAGACATACATGTCATCCCGTGACATTATGTCCACACACACTTATTAACAGCAATATTTGCACCATATACATGTCTAGTACTGACATCATGCTAAGTATACTGCTTTGCCTTTCAGTTTCAGGACCACACGGCATCATGTAGTTTAAGTTTTTTAAATCAGAAAGAAATAAACCATAAGTTTTCAGGCAGGGGGAGGGGGAGGCAGAAACCGTTCCTCTTGGGATGATGAAAATGAAGCTGGGTCAATTTCTTTTAAAGTTAAACCTTCCTTCAAATTGCCTTTCACGACTCCCGGATAAACTTGTTTAATGTCAAGAAGAAACTGAATGATTTGGGAACCAAAATCCTCCTGATACTTGTTCAAATATACTTTTCTGTAAAAATACAGAGCCATATATTGGTGAAGTAATATGGGAGTCTTCTAACATTTGATTTCTTCAATAATTTTTTCTGATTCTCCAAATCATTTATGGTGTTAGCCGAATTAGCTTCATCAACATACTGACCGATGCTAATGACGCAAATGAACAGTACTAGGAGAAAACGTTCGTTCAACTCCTTCGTACTGCTTTGCGCTGTTCGTGCATATTCGTGATGTTGAATAATCTACATAATTCTGTATATAGGGCCACAGTTCCTGCTTGATTTTAGCATTCCCTTTGAAAAAAGACCAAGTTTGTCCTCCTTGCAATACAACCGAGCACGATTATTGTCATCTGTTCGATAAGACGGCCCCGATGATATTTTCTTTTTGTTAAAAAAGTTTCATCAATCTAGACTGTTACCTTCGTCAACCTGTTTTAATCGCTGTGCGATGCAATTACTTCAGCTATTTCCCGACAATATCTGTAGTAATCGACTAATTCAAATATTTTTGAGCTCCAACTACACGTTTCTGATTGTGAATAATGCATTAAAACAAGAATTTCAATTGTTTTTTAACAAATACCCCGTTTATGACTAGGTTCAACCTAGGTTCAACCCAGGTTGAACCCAGTCATAAACGGGGATCGAGTTGAAACTCGGTCCACTCAACCCAATTCAGCTCTCCTACCTGGGTCGAGTTGATATTTCGCCTCATAAACGCGTGTTGAGTTGAAATTGGGTTGAAGTGACATTTGTTTTGTTTGTTTACCATCCGTGAAGTCTGCTTTCGGCGTTAGTTTTGTGTTCGGTGTTTTTATAGCGCGTTAATTATTTTATATTAACTATATATGTAAAAACAGTGGAAATTTAATTTTGACAATGGCTAAAAGAAATGTTTGGGAGCATCAGGAAACAAAAACTATGTTAGAAATAATTCGGGAACAAAATTCCTTTCACCATTTTGATGAAAAACTGTATAGGAAGTCAGAAATATAGAAAAAGAATTAACAAAAAGAGGTTATGTTTTGATGTCAGTTCAACCCGATTTCAGCCCAAAGTGAACTCAACTCGGAATCATATACGGTGGTCGAAATTTCAACTCAATCTCGACTCAACTTTTCAACCTAATCATAAACGGGGTAAAAAGCGAAACTGTTCTTGAGCATTGACCTTATTTACACGACACGTTTTTTGCTCTGCCTTGTCAAGAATTCTCTTTTATGTTACGTGCGTGCCCACCGCTGTAGGTTTATACGATGAAGTTTTTAACGTGCGTCAAAAATGACACATGTGTGCTTGTTTGTTTGTATGACGAAAAAGGGAGAAAATAAAATCAAGAAAACGTCTGATGTGAGTGGTCCACCCGTGATGGCAGTCTCTCTCGGCTCCTCAGCTTCCCTCTCGTGCTTGGCAGCAAAAAACGTGTCGTGTAAATCAGGTCATTGAGAAGTAAGAACCTTCGTTTATTCAACTACTCTTGGAAAAAAACACGCGTGTACCCAGTGCACGGGAAAGATGTGAAACATCTTTGGCGAAAGGCGAAGTGGAAACGCAGCTCTGGAACTCTTTTATCACACAGAAATATTGCGTTTGGGATGTATATTCGGAACTTCGCTGGAATTTTCTTACATTAGTTTGCTCCCGATGTAAGAAAATTCCAGCAAAGTTCATAATAGGCCTGAAAATAAAAAAATTCATTCAAATGAACAAAAATTAGCATTAGTTGCGTATTATTGTGCTACAAAATAAAGACATTTGTTAATACAATAACAACTTTTTAAAATTTTAACTTATTCATACAAATATATTTAGTTCACGCATACAAAAGCTTATAAATTCAAGCAGAAGATTATATCTACCAGTTTCGTCCACTGTAGACCATAGGTGTTGATAGCCGAATGGGTAAAATGTAGGATCGGCGGGGAAAAGGGGTCGTGTGTTCGAGGCGCAACGGCGGCGTTTAAACTTTTTTTTATAAATATTTGAAAGATTACAACAGAAGAGGTAAATAATAATGGATTTGTACTTTTTTGGGATCATTAAAATCAACTTCGAAATATCTACTAACTTTGAAAATGTCAATCTATTGTTTCGTTGTAAAAAATTTCGACTGCAGCGATAATCACACTAACCCAAGCATAGCTTTGTTCTCGGGGGCTGCGCAAACTATGATAATTTTTGTTCTTTGTACACAGCTACATAGACAATAGAATCGGGTAACTTCAAAAACTCATCACTCCCGCATCACTGCAGAATTCAGCAACAGACTTCCAATTGCTGAATTCTGCAGTGATGCTGCCGTGATGCGTTTTTAAAGATACCCATCGTTACACGAAAAAATGCAGAACAGTCAGTTTATCGTGTAATTCTTATAACATACACAAACTGGTTTGTAAAGAGGAAAAGTGTTAGCCCGTGTAATTAGGTTCTATTGTTGTAAGCATATAGTGTCAGCTAAAAATTGAAATTTTTTAGTTATCACAACTAATTTTCATTCATTCTATAATGGAACCATTGCCATTTTTATTGCAAATATTTAAAACAAATCCGATGTTATTTACACCCGTATTCTAAAACTAGTCATAAGTCATAACGCAATTATCAAGTATGCGGTGAGTATCAACTTGAGACAATTTGGTATTCTAAATTTGTTCTCACGATTTTGACAATCCGCATTCAGTCTCAACGACTCTCAAAATTATAACTGGATAGATAGCAGGTCACAAGAGTATAAAGAGCACGTTTCTAGTATATTTTTAAAAATTTCACACAATCTCGACACACAGCCAGCTTCGATGAGAGGTGCTTAATATTTTTTGGCGTATGTTTGCTACTTGGTGCACAGGCTTTGCTCTATCTCATTATACAAATAAAAATTCACCATTAGAGGTGAATTTTTTTTACATTTTCTTGTGACTGGGTGCTGATAGTTCAAGAATAGTGTCTCAAGCTTTCAATCACAAGCAAGAGTCTCAAAAGCTTATGACTTATGATTGGTCATAATTTAGAATCGGGGGGTTAAATTGTAAGCCATAGCCAGATTTTCAGGAAATATTTCTTGAAATTCCCTGTGTTGTATATATCTTTGTGGAATTGTTGTATAGGTCTGTTATATTTGTAGTTTACCTGTATATATTTATCTTATCTTTGTTGTATACGTCTGGTTGAAAATGCGGAGTCGATTCTGATAAGTGAACACTGTTTTCAGGAACTCTAAGTAGAGACGTCCATAAACTGCGTTGTTCCTTTCAAAATATTCGCTTTACGTTTAAAACGCACAAATTATATTTTTTATGTTAAACTTTTAAAATACTTTTTACTGGAATAAAAGATAAGATTTCCAAGTCACAATTTTCGTAAAAAGAAATTCTTTCACGATTTTGGTTCTTTATTCAAAATTTACAAAAGGTATCTAGCACGTTTTATGTTTAATAATTGGCAACTTTACGGTAAACGTAACACTAAATTAAAAATTGAGTTAAACAAATTAAACTTAACACTAAATTAAAAGTTAAGTTAAACAAATTATGAACACCAAGTATTTCGGTAATGTATCAAAGCATCTAGCACTTTTATATTTAATAATTGACAACTTTGCGGTAAACTTAACACTAAATTAAAAGTTAAGTTAAACAAATTATGATCACCAAGTATTTCGGTAATGTATCAAAGCATCTAGCACTTTTATGTTTAATAATTGGCAACTTTGCGGTAAACTTATCACTAAATTAAAAGTTAAGTTAAACAAATTATGAACACCAAGTATTTCTAATATCGATTAGCTCTCATGGAATTTAACAAGAATATTCAATTCACTCCACAATTTAACAAAGGTAAAAATCTGTAACGCGCCAAAATCTTTGGTTAAAAGTATTACAACGGAAACGGTTTAAAATTGAGCTACGCAACCACAGTACCGACAACCCTCGCGTAATTTTAATCACTCATCATCTCAAAACCACCCGGCGGTGGTAGCGGTTAGAACAACACTTAATTCATCCATTTTTCACCGCCGTTGGGCCGTGGATTTTCATCCAAAACAAAAAACCAGGGGAAACGGCTCCCACACCGCGGTCAAGGTCAAGGTCACGTTATCAAAGACCGCGGTGGCTTTATCGCGGTTTCAGCGTTAATCGTGAAACCGCGACGAGAATCAGTATCTCATGGGAACAATTTAACCGTTTAGTACATGAAAGATTCTCACTCCCAGACGAAATCCGATACCTTTGCGATAAGGTGTTGGATTTTTCGCCTGTTTGGGGCGAGTATTTTGGTTTTTGTTGTTGTTGTGCTAGTTATGAATTTTTTATGTAACAACTCCTTGGGGGTGCCGATAAGAACAAGGCGTCGACGTGGAACAAAGGCGCCTTGTTCGTTTGGATCTTTGTTTTAGCTGATGTTGCACTTATGGTGCGAGCTAAGCCCTTCGGGTTTTGGGTTTGGTTAATGTACGGTTCATTAGTACTTGTGAGCCCGGCCGAATATGAGCAAGTAAGTTTCCCTTCTCCTTTTGGGTTTTTTCTCTATTTTTTTCTTATGACACCTTTTGTTTCATTTCAGTTTATCGCATGCAGATTTAGTGCGCCAGGAGGCGTATCATCAGCGGGAAATAATGCGACATGCCGTTCTCAATGCGGGAACCAGACGAGGTAGGCGTGACCGGTCTCGGGTTCCCCCGAGGCCGCAGGATGCGGTACAGCACGGGAACCCCAACATCATTCCACGCGCATCATCGGGCGTCGTCCATCCCCCCACACGCACGGCTTGGAATCCCCTGGCGTCACTACCAGCAGCGGCCTATGGAGGGGCAACAAGGAAGACCCCTCAGACCAAGAGGTACTGAATCCGGGGTGCCTTTTATACAAAGCAAAAATATATTTTTTTGTGTATAATGGTGAATAAAGAAAATATTCCTTTTTCATAAAAAACTTCTTTTCGTGTAGACAGTATTTCGTTGCTTTCAGGGTTTTTTCCTTTTTCCCTTTTTGGTTTTCTCCTTCTTTGTGGTTTTTGGTTTCTTGTTGGTTGTTTGCCGGCTTAAGGTCTGAGGTTAGTATTGTGGTACCGGCGCCTGGGGGCGCGGTAGAGGGGGGTAATCATATAAAAAAAATATGACAAACAAAAAAATATAGAAACAAAGAAAACAACAAAAATAGAAAAAATAGAAGATAAGGAGGTATTTTGACCTACACTTATTGGTGTTGTGGTACCTGCGTCTGGGGCGCGGAACGGGGGTTAAAAAAAATTAAAATCTTTTTTATACTTATTGAGGTCCTCCTCCCGGTTGCACTAACTGGATGGTGGAGGACTTTGGTAGTGTGTGGCTTCGGCCTAAAGGCCGGGGCATTGTGGTCACTGTCGCCGATGTGTCCTGTGGGGCTCGAGTTGCATTGGGGCCCGCTTGGGGGCGTCTGGTCCTCGAAGGTGGTTCTCTCCTCCGGGGGACATGCGTTTCTGGTCCTTCTGACACATTTGGAGCGGGCGATGGCCACTAACAACGGAGTGCATTTATAGCACGTATACCCTATGAGGCTGAGTATTAGGATGCCACTGAACGAGATGGCGACTGTTGAGTGGGTGTGGGTACGTTCCCAGGTCAGGTGATTTAATTGGGAGTAGATCTCCTGCAGGGGCTTGGTGCCTTCCTGGATCATCTTATTAGTATCGTCACCTGAGAGCAGTTTTATCCCTTCATCGGGGACCAATTCGGTTCGTAGTGGTCTGTAAGCAGATACTGCTATAGTTATGGGGTCAGTGGCAGGGAAGTACGGGGGTTCTATTATCTGGGTGGTTCGCGGTAAGCGTCCATTGTACACCAGAATTTTGTCTTCCACCTGTACTTGGCACGGTTGATTGACTTTTAGTATACCGTGCTTGGCGATTTTTAATGTGTGGTTGACTTTGTCGCATGAGATGCGAAACAGCGTGGGTTTGTTTAGGGAGTACAGCCATGTGTTTGTCTGAGCCAGGCTAGTTATTACATTTCGTGGCTTGTCTGTGGCCCGTATGGGGCACTCTACCTTCTCTCCTAGGGGGTTATAGAGGAGTCTAATGATACATTCCTTAGTGTTTGTTCGGGGATGATCAAACCAACCCTTCAACACCTCACATTTTCACCCAACGTAGTAGGGAAAAGGTAAAAACACGATGCTGTCAAAATCTGACACAAAATGAAAACAGTCAACGATCAAGAAGACAACATACAAAATAAAAACAACAAGAAAACGAATAACAAATCGAGACTCGAAAAAAGCTCACCACGAAGGGGAACATACGGGTCCACAAGAAGATGTGGGTCAATGACCGATCTGCATACAAAACTACAATAGGAAGGCGATAGTGCATTGACCTCAACAGGAGCGGGAAAGTTCTTTCCCCCCAAAACTGAAGGAAACCGCTAAGGAGACCCAATAAAAGGAAGACGGGAAAACTGGACCAGTTTCTTGTCCCAGTAGCAGTAACAAGCAAGACGGTTGGAAAACTTCAGAGCGTCAGAAATCTAAGTTAGTAACGGAAAGCAACAAAATCTAAATCAGAAATCAACTAAAAATATTGGAATTTTTAGATGAACTACAGGCAAACCGCTATCGGAAAATCAACATGGTCCTTCGAGCCGGATCGGACGGAAAACAACCACAGGAAGTGAAAACAAACTGAAATCAAACTAGTGAGTGAACTCTGTGAAACCCGCGAACCCTTAACCGAGAAATCTTAATCAGAAATGAGTGAAAACTATTAAACGCGAAATCTAAACCCGAAAGCAGTGAAAAACTAAACGAACTCGAACAGTGACAATAAGTGAAACCCGGAAAATTACAAATCCAAGTAAACAGTGAAATCGTAAAAAGAGTGAAACCGATCAACTTCGGAAAAACCCGCGAAAACCGAATTCTAAAAACACGAAAAAAGTTACAAACTTGTGCGGTGTATGTTAACGGTCAACGGTGTATGTTAACGGTCAACGGTGTATGTTAACGGTCAACGGTGTATGTTAACGGTCAACGGTGTATGTTAACGGTCCGTCCAAAAAACCGGGAACAGTGAACAGTTAGGCCAACGATATAAACCAAAGGTGCTAAATACAGTAAAAATACAGTGAATAATAATCGAAAGGAAAGGTGTGAATCGAGAAAAACCAGATCAGCCCAGCAGTCATCATCCAAAACCAGAAGAAGATAAAGAAAGCGCAGGCCCAGTAAGCAGAAGAAAACAATTTAAAACAGTGAGTACACAACCAATAGAATAAACAATTATTAATAAAAATTACAATAAATTCGTGTTGTATTTTATTCGATTCTTAAATTCAACATTCTTTATTAAAATAAAATTCATATAATATCATATCAGTGAAATCAAATACATTTGTTAGTAGTCTTTGGTGCTACAACTATTATTAAAAAAAAAACATTTTGTAAATATGGATACCTTAGTGCCACAACAAGAGGCACAATATGAGCTACTGCAAAAGTGCATCAAAAATACCAAAAAGGAGCCGCAGGAGCGCAGAACTAAGGCAAACTATGAGCGGCGGCTCAAGCAATTTGAGAACCTATGGGCGGATTTCCAAAATCGTCATAAGGAGATGTTCATGCTGAAATACGCCGATAAGACGGGGAGCATCGCTAAGCATGCGTATTTTGCGACCAATGTCTACGACCAAGTGGAGGATTTCTTTATGAATAATGTATCCGTGTTGGAGAATTACATAGCGCAGCTGACAACAACGGATTCACCAAACTCACAAAATCGTTCTCGAATGAACGGAATCGACGCCAGTCGTGAAAACGGTCTCAATATGTCTATAAAATTACCTAAGTTGGCAATTGAGAAATTTCGCGGTGACTATAAGAAGTGGACAACATTTCATGATTTATTTAAAACCATGATCCGCGATAACAAAGGATACGCCCCGGTACAGAAACTACAATATCTAAAACTTTTGTTGGAAGGGGACCCAGAGAATTTAATTCGACATCTGCAAATCACCGAGGACAATTATAAGACTGCTTGGGAATTATTAAAAGATAGGTACGACAACAAGCGTGTTCTAGTAAACTCCCAGCTAGAAACATTGTTCAACCAGACGGCGTTGTCTGCAGAAACGGCACCGGGAATTCGACAATTGTTCGACACTACAACGGAATGCATACTCGCTCTAAGAAATTTAAATGTGGATGTTTCATCATGGGATCCACTAGTAATCTACCTAGTAGTGAAACGTTTGCCAACAGCAACCCATCAGCTGTGGGAACAAACAGCCGTGAAAAATAAGAAATTACCGACCTGGAAATTACTTCAAGAATTTCTGAACGACAGGTTCAGAACATTGGAAGCCACATCATCAAAGGTTCCATCAATTTACTATAGAGACAATAGAGTTAATGTGAAAGGAAATCAGGCAAGGGCATGTGCTAGGACATTTCAAATTACAACACAACTCTCATGTGCAGCATGTGCTCAGTCACACAATATATGGCAATGTTACAAGTTTTCAACATACGACCCACAACGAAAAATGGATGTAGTAAAAAGGAACGGGTTGTGCATCAACTGCCTAGGATCTGGACACGTTTCAAACAGCTGTCCCAGTGACGGGAAGTGCAGGACGTGCAATCGACGACATCATTCATTGCTACATGGGACTCCCCAACTCGGGAGAAATCAACAACCGGTATCAGGGAAAGAATCAAATGGTGACCTGAACAAGAACAATCCTCATATACAGGCCACCACCACGACGACAGCAGCCGGAACAAATAGTGTATACAACAATCCGACCCCCCTCAGTTCTCTAATGGTAAACGAAATCCAGGACAGTCAAGTCATGTTGGCCACTGCCTGGGTTAGGATCGTAGCACCAGGAGGAAGGGAACAAATAGCTCGAGCACTCATCGATCAAGGCTCGCAAGCGTCATTCATCACGGAAGCAATGAAACAAGATCTACGGTTAAAAGGAGAACACATAAATGCAGCTATATACGGCGTAGGATGGGAAAAGCTGGGCTCTCCGAAGTGCAGAACAAGGTTCACCATCAAGCCACTCAGAGGTGATCATGTCAGCACGGAAGTGAACGGATGGGTATTACCGAGACTAACCGATGTCAAACCAACACCTATGCCAAACCGCCAGAATTGGAGGTACTTGGAGCAACTAGAACTAGCAGATCCGGAATACTATAAACCAGGTAAAATTGATTTATTATTGGGCGCAGATGTGCATGGTAAAATAGTGATGAGCGGGTTAATAAAAGATACGCAAGGAGGACCGGTGGCAACACAAACCTCATTAGGATGGATCTTATCAGGAGAAATCACGCATCCAATACGAAATCAGATCCAACTACAATCATTTCACGTACGCTCGGAACTCGATGAGCAGTTGAAGCGCTTTTGGGAATTGGAAGAAATGCAGGAAAGAGATCCATACACGAACGAGGAAAAGGAGTGTGAGGCACGATTTGTACGGACTACCACGCGTTTAGCAGAAGTACGCTATCAGGTGGAATTACCACTCAGGACGCCAGATGAACAGCTACGTTTAGGCAAGTCAAGGAGCATCGCAGTATCAAGATTGCTACAGATGGAAAGAAGATTCAGTAGAAACCCGAAGCTGCAAGAAGATTACTCCAAATGTTTGAATGAATATTTAGAAATGGGTCATATGGCCAAGGTAACTTCGTACGAAGACAGTCATCGCCAAGTGATAAACGGGAAGGAGTCTTATACATGCAGTTATTTACCTCATCATGGTGTGGTAAAGGAAACCAGTACCACAACGAAGCTCCGAGTCGTCTTTGATGCTTCAAGACCCACGGACAGTGGAGTGTCATTAAATGACATGATGCTAAAAGGACCTGTAGTACAGGAGGAACTAACCACTTTGCTGATACGTTGGCGAAAACATTTTATTGCATTCACTGCGGACTTGGAGAAGATGTATCGCCAGATCCGAGTAGGCAACCCAGACACAGAATATCAGAGGATTGTTTGGCGCAATTCTCCTAATGAACCCATTGAGGACTACAAGCTGTTAACAGTGACATTTGGGACGAAAAGTGCACCGTATTTGGCGACCCGGGTTTTACAACAGTTAGCTGCAGACGAAAGGGAAAGGTACCCAAAGGCTTCCGACATTGTGATGTCAGATTTCTACGTGGACGATCTCCTGTCCGGATCGCAGACCATCGATGACGCGCTACTGAGTGAACAACAATTGTTACAGCTGATGCAGAAGGGTGGCTTTTCTCTCCGCAAATGGTCATCTAACTGCAAGGAAATATTAAAGGCATTACCTCCTGAATATTGTGAAAATAACTTATCTTTAGAAATCTCCCACGATGACAGCATACGAGCGTTGGGCATTTGCTGGAAACCTGGAACCGACACATTAGCATATACGTATACAAAGAGCCCAGATCCGCCAAAATGGACGAAGCGGTCTGTACTCTCAGAAACTTCGAAACTTTTCGACCCTCTCGGCCTGCTAGCACCGATAATCATACAAGCCAAACTCATAATTCAAAGCCTGTGGCTGAAAGGACTTGATTGGGATGAGGAAATCCCACAAGATATCATGACGGATTGGCTAAAATATAAGGAAAATTTATTAGATGTTTGCAACATTAAGATACACAGATGGACACAGTACATGAACACAAATCAAAAAACCGAATTGCATGGTTTTTCGGATGCCTCTATGAAGGCATATGCAGCCGCAGTTTACTTGTGCGTAGTTGATGGACTAGGCAATCGGCATTCAACTTTGATAGCAGCTAAAACCAAGGTGGCCCCTTTGAAGACGATAACGTTACCTCGATTGGAGCTATGTGCAGCATCCCTCCTAGCAAAATTGATGCGGTACGTAAAGGCAGCTTTAAAGTTAGAAACACCGTATTCAACACACACCTGGACGGACTCTGAAATCGTACTCGCCTGGTTACAGGGACAGCCTCATAAATGGAAAACTTTCATAGCTAACAGAGTATCCTACATACACGAAGTTTTAGGAGAGAATGTCTGGAACCATGTGCCATCCAAACAAAACCCGGCAGATTGTGCATCCCGAGGAATGTCTGCAAGTGAACTATGCAAGCACGATCTCTGGTGGAATGGGCCCGACTGGTTGCGACAATCAGAAGTTCATTGGCCAAAAGCAAAACATGTGATATGCACGGACCTCGAACAAAGGAAACTCACCAATCTCCAACTCAGCATCAATAGTGACAACCTGGACATCAGGCACTCATCACTCACGAAACTCATTCGGGTGACAGCGTATGTAAAGAGATTCGTCTTCAACGCACAGAGACCAAGCTCACAGCGAAGGACAGCGTATTTAAAGACGGACGAGCTAAATGATGGACTACAATACTGGATCAAGCAGATTCAAGAAAGGGAATTTGGTAATGAAATCAAGGCTATTCACCAACGAAGGGCATTACCTCGCCAGAGCCGGTTATTAAAACTATCCCCATTCATTGACGACAAGGGCATCCTCCGAGTCGGAGGGAGATTACAACATTCAGATCTATCATTTTCCGAAAAGTTTCCAATAATACTTCCAGACAAGTGCCATCTCACCATACTCATCATCGACAAAACACACCGGGACACCATGCATGGGGGCACACAGCTGACGATGCAAGTACTTTCACAGAATTATTGGATATTAAACGCAAGGAACACAATTCGGCACCACATTCATAAGTGTTTGATCTGTTTCAAACAAAAGGCTGTCACCCAAAAGCAGCTAATGGGCAACCTCCCAGCTTCAAGAATACAGATCGCACGCCCTTTCACAAATGCTGGAGTGGATTACTGTGGGCCATTCGAACTTAAAACCCACAAAGGAAGGAACCCTAAAACGTACAAGGCCTATATAGCACTTTTCGTCTGCATGGCAACCAAGGCGTTGCATTTAGAATTGGTGACAGACTTAAGCGCGGAAGGATTCATCGCCGCCTTCAAAAGATTCACTGCCATAAGAGGATTGTGTATTAATCTATTTTGTGATTGTGGCACGAATTTTGTAGGAGGAAATCGACTTCTCAGAAAGCAACAAAAAGAGTTAGCGAACCAATTAAACGATGAAATCGGAGCCATTCTGGAAAACAATGGAGTTAACTTTAAATTCATCCCACCGTCATCACCCCACTTTGGCGGATTGTGGGAAGCGGGTGTCAAATCCACAAAACACCATGTTAAACGGGTGATTGAAACCGTGACACTTACATATGAAGAATTCACTACAGCCTTGACACAAATAGAAGCTTGTCTGAATTCAAGGCCACTTACGGAAATCAGTTCTGACGCTCAAGATCTCACACCACTTACACCTGCACATTTCCTAATTGGAGGACCTCTACAAGCGATTCCAGAACCCTCAATCCTGGACGTTAAAGTAAACCGTCTAAACCGATGGCAATTGATACAAAGAATCGTGCAACATTTCTGGAAGAGAAGGAAAACAGAATACCTCAGCCATCTACAACAGAGACCGAAATGGCTCACAGCACAACCAAATTTGAAAATAGGAGAATTGGTATTAGTCAAGGAAGATAATCTTCCACCATGTCAATGGGCCTTGGGACGAATTACAGAAGTGTCACCAGGTACAGATGGTCTAGTCCGAGTAGCTACCTTAAAAATAAGAGACAAAATCTTTAAACGTCCAATTGCGAAATTATGCAAGTTACCATTTCAAACAGATACAGACACAAACATAGATAAAAACATTCATAATAAATTATAATCAAAACCATAAACTAATATATATAACAATTATCCAAATTTACCTGAGAATGACTTAAATCCTGATGATTCTCATAACTTTCCCATCCTTCTTCCGAAAAGCGAGTCGGGGCGCTATAACCCCTCCGTCAACTTCCCTTATTATTTATTTGCAGAAAATTCTACAAAAGGAAGCAGCAACTACCGCATTTAATATTGGCATCACCTGCAGCAATGCCAAGGGGGGGAGTATGTTCGGGGATGATCAAACCAACCCTTCAACACCTCACATTTTCACCCAACGTAGTAGGGAAAAGGTAAAAACACGATGCTGTCAAAATCTGACACAAAATGAAAACAGTCAACGATCAAGAAGACAACATACAAAATAAAAACAACAAGAAAACGAATAACAAATCGAGACTCGAAAAAAGCTCACCACGAAGGGGAACATACGGGTCCACAAGAAGATGTGGGTCAATGACCGATCTGCATACAAAACTACAATAGGAAGGCGATAGTGCATTGACCTCAACAGGAGCGGGAAAGTTCTTTCCCCCCAAAACTGAAGGAAACCGCTAAGGAGACCCAATAAAAGGAAGACGGGAAAACTGGACCAGTTTCTTGTCCCAGTAGCAGTAACAAGCAAGACGGTTGGAAAACTTCAGAGCGTCAGAAATCTAAGTTAGTAACGGAAAGCAACAAAATCTAAATCAGAAATCAACTAAAAATATTGGAATTTTTAGATGAACTACAGGCAAACCGCTATCGGAAAATCAACAGTGTTTGCGGAAAGTACGATAGGGACCGTTAATGGTCCTATAAAAGAATTAGTCCTTAGATCCCCGGTGACCCTTTTTAGAACTTTGGCCTCTTGTGCGCGGAATAGTACGAAATGTTGGGTCTTAAATTCCGACGCCACGTGGGAGTATGGGATGTCTGGGATCAACGAGTGTCCTGCCGCAGTGTTTATCGGGAAGACTGTAATTTGGTAGTATTGCATTTTGCGCAAGTTTAAGATTGGTAGAGTGATTTTTATTACCAGCTTGTCCTGAATGAGGACTGAGCGAAGCTGTGTGACTTGAAGCAAGAGGGGGGTGCAGTCTTCGCATTCCGGGTTAGTTTTGAGGTAGATTTTGGATAATGTACTGGGCGAGATTAGCAAGGGGTGGATTTTGTTGTCTGCGCTTGAAAGGATTATGTCCAGGAGCGTTTGCTGTCTGGACTCTATTTCGGATACTTGTAGTAGTAGGTCCGTAACTATCCCTTGCCTTAGTTGGGTGTTGTATAAATCCTCGGTCGCATTGTGAAGTTTTGTCAGCTGCTCGGCGATTTGGTGCTGCCTGTTCACGAGCGCGATCAGTGGTTTTTGAATTTCTCGTAGGGTATTGTTTACCACTGTTATTTGCCTCTTCTCTAGTTCGGCCAAGGCTTTCTCGTTGCCTTCTAATTCATTCAACCTACTGTAAATCTCCTGGTCGTCGTTCGAATCCATAGTCCCAAACAGGTAATGCAGAGCGTGCCCAATGCCGTCGAATAGTGACCTGATGGGTCGGTTTCGGGGTGCGCTGTTTTATGTGGGTAACAATGGAGCGGATGTGTTTCTACTGAGCCGCGCAGAGTTCGGTAGGGTTCCTTGCGCATATTTGCTGGGCCACTTGCTCGGCCTGTTCCGTTAGGTCGGTATGCACCTCTAATTCGTGTAGGTCCAGTTCTGTTACCACGTTCCATGTGTGGTGATACAACCAAACTTCTCCCACGTGCTCGATTAGGACCCCCGTAGCGTTGATTGGGGTGAAGGTGTACGGCCATAGGGTATTGGACATGGGTCCGGGCATGCTCGCGGCCATTTGTATGAGAAGCAGGTAGGTCAGCGTCCACATGGTGCGCTGCAATAAGATTATAAACGGGAGGTTAGTTTTCGTTTACTTGTAGCCAATTGAACTAATAAGATTAGTGTATGTGTTTTGTCCGGGTGCCATCCGTCTAAGTCGGTGCTTTATCGTAAAGCATCGTTATGCGTCAGTAGGCAGGACTGGCTTTAGTGGCTTAAAGCTACGTTTTATTTTCATAGAACGGCTTCAAGCTTGACCGAAACCAATCTCCGATTTATTTTGGCAGTCTTTTCAACTGGAGCCGTTTATCTTTGTGGGCCTGAGGTAAGGGTGGTGTGTGCTAGTGTCTGTATGGTGGTAGAGTTTCGATTCTATTGTTACCTGGTGCTATTCTAGATGGTTACTCGTAGAAGGGCTTAAGTCGGTTATTGTGTACTATTGTTTGTCTGTTACCTATTTTAATTTTGGTGTTTACAGGACTGGTTACGGCTATCACTGGGTATGGGCCCCTCCAGATGGGGGACAATTTTCCTTTTCGGTTTTCACTTTTAATGAAATATGGAATGAGTGGGGTCTCGTGGTTTGGTCATAGTGGGCCTTGGATTTTTGTTTGCTTGACAGCAAATTTTGCCGGGCTATGGAATAGGTTTTTTGTAATTTATATTTCAGAATGTGGTAGTAGCTTTCGTGGTTGTATAGAGGTTCTGGGTCCTTTTTTAGATTGGAAGGAATATCTGGAGAGAAGCCGTAAAGACAATCCATTGGCGTTAGTTTGGTGCTATCATGGACAATATTATTGTAAACGAAGGCGGCAGTACGTAGATATTGGTCCCAGGTCTTGGGGTTCTGGTCAGTGATACTGCGCAGATATTCCACTAGGGGCCGGTGGGCCCTTTCCAAAGCGCCGTTCGATTGGGGGTGGTAAGCGGAAGTTTGTAGCCTTTTGATTTTCAGAAGTTTGCACAGGCCCTTAAAGAGGCCGCTAAGAAAATTGGTGCCCTGGTCGGTCACTATGCTTTTTGGGTATTCCGTAGCGGGTAACAATTTGGTCAAAGACTATCTGT
Organism: Thereva nobilitata; assembly: GCA_963855945.1. Taxonomy (NCBI): domain Eukaryota; kingdom Metazoa; phylum Arthropoda; class Insecta; order Diptera; family Therevidae; genus Thereva; species Thereva nobilitata. Next base: position 143,208,269 of record OY979694.1, read on the forward strand.
GCTACGGTTTCTGCTTCGGCGTTCGGGATGGCATAGCAATCTAAGAACTTGCTCAGGTTATCTTGAAAGGTTAGGATGTACAAGTTCCTGGAGTGGGTAGTTTCTAGGGGTCCCACTATGTCCAGATAGACCTTGTCGAAAGGTCTTTCTGCCACGTCTGTGATTACCATCGGCATTTTAAGGGCCGGCGTGGACTTATTTGTTTGACATTTTCTACATCGTCGGATATACTTTCCTATGTCCCTTAGCATGTGGCGCCACCAGTACTTCCTACGGATTCGCTTGTAGGTTTTGATCACGCCTTGATGTCCTCCGAAAGCGGAGTCATGATAGTCTTTCAAGATGGTGGCTATCTCATCGGGGTCCGTGATTACCGTAATTTTGGGTCTTTGATTGGTTTCAACCTATTGAGGAGGGCTGGTTTCGACTATTGTGTCCACGGGGCTCGGCGTGGTCGGGTGTTCGGGTGATTTGAGTGGTTTGGTATCTAACTGCTTTATACCGTTGCCTTCAGGGGCGATTCCTGTGCTTGTTACCTTAGTTTGGGTTTCATTTTCGGGCGAATCGATCGGTCTTTTCTCGCGTGCTTGGGCACGGGTGACTGCGTTGCATCTTTGGTTGTGCCCTCCTGGGGAAGGTTCCATGGGAGCATGAACTATGACTTCAACCGTGAAAGTCTGCTGAGCCTTAGTATCTTGAATTGAATTGTGGCAGGGAATACGACTGAGGGCGTCGGCATTAGTATTGTACTTGCCGGGTTTGTATTCAATGTGATAGTCGTATTCAGAAAGCTTGTGGTGGAAACGCACCAATCGGGTTGTAGGGTCTTTAACGTTGAAAACTCCTTTCAACGGCTTGTGATCGGTATACACCGTGAATGTTCGACCCTGTAGATAGCACCTGAAATTTTTCACAGCCCAGACTATTGCCAACAGCTCTTTTTCGATGGTGGAATAGTTTCGCTCAGCCTTGTTCAGGGTTCGGCTGGCATAAGCAATGGGTTGGTCCTTTCCCACTTCCCCTTGTGAGAGTACAGCCCCAAGGGCTTCACTACTGGCATCTGTAGTCAGATTGAAGGGTTTAGTGAAGCCGGGGTAGATGAGTAGGGGTGGTTGGACAAGAGCTGCCTTGATTTGGTCGAAGGATTCTTGGCATCGGGGGGTCCAGGAGAATTTTACGTCCTTACGGAGAAGATTGGTTAGAGGCCGGACGATTTTTGAGAAGTCGGGAATAAATTTCCTGTAGTAATTCGCGAGTCCGATGAAAGATTGGACCTGGCGTATAGTGCGTGGTTCCGGGAATTCTTGGACGCACGCCGCTTTCCTGGGGTCCGGGAGCGCTCCTTTCTCTGAGCAGATGTGCCCTAGGTAGACTACCTCCTTACGTAGGAATTGGCACTTTTCGGACTGCAATTTGAGGTTGTGCTCCCTCAGTTTGTTAAAGACTTTTCTGAGCTTCCGGTTGTGGTCTTCTAAGGTCTTACCATAGATGACAATGTCATCTAAGTAGACGAAACATTCTAGGCCTTGCAGGCCGGTGAGTACGTAATTCATTAGTCTTTGGAACGTAGCCGGGGCTCCTTTTAGCCCGAACGGCATACGTTTGAACTCGTAGTGCCCGTAATTGGTGCTGAAGGCGGTTTTATCTTGATCCCTGGGATCGACCAGAACTTGGTGATAGCCGCTGGCCAGATCAAGAGTGGTGAAGTAACGCGAGTGTCCTAGTTGGTCCAGAATCTCTTCTATGCGTGGCAATGGGTAGGCGTCGCCGATTGTTTTTTCGTTAAGCTTACGAAAATCGACGACGACTCGCCACTTTTTCTCACTGTCTGCGCCCGCTTTCTTGGGAACTAATAGGAGAGGGGAGTTCCACGGGCTTTTGCTAGGCTGTACAATATCGTTTTCCAGCATTTCTTGTAGCTGTTCATTTATTATCTGCCTCTGACTTTCTGGCAATCGGTACATTTTTTGGTTTATGGGTGCCTGGTCCCGTATTAAAGGTATCTCGTGTTGGATGGCTGTTGTATGCGTGAGGAGATCGCCCTTAAGATAGAAAATATCGTGATATTCGTAGCAGAGGTCGGTGATCGACTGTCTTTCTTCCGCGCTTAGGTTTTCATCCAGATTCAATTCCCTTTTGATCTGTTCTAAGCGGGCTTCGAGGTCTTGAGGGACCGGGTACTCGGGGTTTGAGGAGTACCGGATATGGTTAATTCTTGTCTCGGTTTTGCTCTTAGGGGTTTTCGTACCTAATCGTTTGTTTTTTTGGGATTTAATGGCAGGAGTGTATGATGCCTTTGCATGGGAAGTTGTTCCCTTTTTCTTATGTGAGGTGAGTGGTGATGGAGTTTGGTGGCCAACGTTGGGGCTCTTGTACTCACAAGCACCGTTATTTTGGAATGAGCCTTGGGGGCTGGTTTGGTCGACGCACTCAGAGTTACATGCGGACCATATTGTTATTAAATAATTGATTAGGAATAGAGCGACGGTGTTTAAGAACGTACGAATGGTATTTTGGCTAGCGATCTCAGGGGCATACTTTTCAGGGGCCTTGGGGGCCGACTTTTTGGTGGAGGGTGTTGTTACGGTTGGCCGTGGTATCTCCTTAAGTGGGATTATTTCGTATGTATTGGTTGGGACCAGTGTTAGGTTAAGTGCGGCGATGGGCACTGGGGTGTTGGTACTGTTGAGAATGCTTACCGGAACTGTGTCTTTTCCCTTGGGTAGTAGGCTATTTGAGAGGAAAACACCAGGTTCTATTTCCTGAGACAGGCAGACCATTTCTTCCTTTAAGTTTAGCGGCACTGAGATTATCTGTTGGGTACGGCCTGGCACTTGTGTCAGCCGTCCCAATTCAATCTTAGTCCGTGTAGGTTCCATTTGGGTTTCGATTTCGTCAGTCGACCTTTGGGTTTTGCAGTCAGCCTCCTTGTGGGCCTTAGAGACAGTGTGGGTTTTGCCCATACTGTGCCTCACTTCGACTGCCCGTTATTTGGGCGAATGCTCGTCGAATGTCAATGGAACGCTAAACTCTTTAGGGTTTGTTGCTGTACGTGGGAACTTCAACTTTCGATTGGGACCTTCTACATTGCAGTTCTCCAATATGAAGTCAAATCCTAGAAGCCCGTCGTTCAGAAATTCTGGTGTATCCTCTACTACCTGGAAAAAGCCGGGGATCTTAGGGGGGAGGTCGAAATTTCCGTGACAGCTCTCTATGGGTTCGGTAGTTCCGGCTGGGGTTACAAGAGTGCATTTCTCATGGGGGTTTATTTCTACGTCCGGTTTTAATTTATTTTGTTTGATGACGCTTACCTCAGCGCCAGAATCCACTACTAATTTGACTTTGCCGTTACGGCTGATATCTAAGGGTAAGGTAACTTGTGGGATTCTGAGTCGGGGCGGCTGAGGTGTACCCTGGGGTGTGATTGGACTTAGTGTTGTCGGGCCAGGGGATTTTGGCTCGACGGCTCGGCGTTTCCCTGGTTCCTTTCTTCCCACATTCTCTTTTGAGCGCACTCGCTCACTACGTGACTACGGCGACCACAGAAATCACACTTCCTGTTTACGTGGTAAACTCGTGGGTTTCTATTAGGTTGGCCGTGGTTGGATGGGCCGGAATTAGGTTGGCCCGGATTGGTTTGGCCCGATCCTGGGTGAGGGTACCTTCTACTGTTATCAGGTCTTCCCTGGGGATTCCTATTATTGAGGTTCGGAGGGTAGTTTTGAGGTTGCCTATTGTTGTAATTATTGTAAGTGTTTTGTAATAGGGACCCATTTCTGGCCGTAGCCTGACTACGTTCATACTTGAATCGGTGGCGCTCACTGACGTCATGGCCATAGTTTTGGCAATGTGAGCAGAGCGGATCGTTCTTGCGCTTCATGCACTCACTGTAAGTGTGTCCCCGTCGGCGGCAAAAAGTTCAAGTTACGTTAGCGAGGGTTTGAGACTGTGTGGGCCTACTGGGATAGGTATTCGGCGGGGTTACTCTTTCTGGTATGAGGGGCAGAGTCTGGTTGACGAAGTGTTGTACGGGGGTTTGAGCGGGCGGAGTTGGTTGATAGCTGGAGTGTTGTTGTGTGACGGGCGGCGGTGGTAGGTTATTATTAGGGTTGGCGTGTATAGGGGCTAGGTATTGAGGTGCTTGTATGATTCCAGGTGTTGAGGCCCAACCTGTACTACCAAGGGCATTGATACTTTGTGCGTGTTGGAGCCCTGGGGGCGAAACGTTGGTTCCAGGTTGACTAACGGGGTACGCCGTAGGGGTTGTGTTGGGCTGCAGATGCAGCACTGTGAGTTGTAGGCGTTCCATATCTAGCGCCTTCTGGATTAACGTATCTAGTGATTGTTCGTCAATGGTGAGAAGGTACTGACACAGGTAGGGGTTATTGACCCCGCTTTTTAGAGCGTCTTTTGCGAAATCATTTAGTTGCGCCTGTACTGTATGGGCGCTTGCGGCACCGTACTTGGTGGTGGCCGCTTCTTTGCAGGACAATAACATCTGCTTGATTCGAGCCGTGAAGGCTATAAGAGTCTCTAAAGAGTATTGCCTTAGAGTGATTAACTTATTTACCAGCTCCTGGTAGGTTTCTCGGGGCAAATAGGTTTGATTAAGAAGCTTTTCAGCCTCTTCGAAGGTGGCTGGCTGGGTGGAGGCTATTAATTGGTAGGCTTCGCCTCGTAGCCTCGTGGGGTAGATCTGTAAAAAGGCTGGTTTGTCAGTATCGCTCAGACACTGCAGCGCTCGGTGACAACATCCTAAAAATGTCTGCAATTCTACCACTATATTGGGGGATGTGCCGCCGGAGAAAATGGGGACTAATTTAGAGGTTAAGCGGGCGACTTTTGTATAGTCGGCCATTTTGAAGGGCTTTATATCTTTGGAGTCGGAGTCCTCTAGTATAAGCTCCTTTTCGGAGTCTGGAAATGATACACCGACCCAATTAAGTAGGACTTCGCCCTTGCTGGGGTCCCTGTCGCTACTTGTAGAATTATCTAAATCCTGCCTACTTGGTTGAATTTCTACTGCCCCACTTTCTAGCGGAGTTAGCCCCGGGAATTCCTTAAAATCCTGGATCTCCTGTACGAACTTCCTAGTAGCCTCTCTAAATTGATTTATTTTGGCGAGTCTTTGCTCGCTGTTCTTGGCTACTTCTCTATGGAGGAAGTCGTACTGGGGTATCGAAGATTTTTCACCTTCCCTGGCCTGTTTTAACAAATCTTCTAAATAAGTTTGTAGACTTACTTGACTAGTGCCCTGTCGGATTCGCCCGCTTCGTAGCCTACTGGGCGATGGATGCCTTAAATTTGAAGTTGTGGGTGTTGCCTGGATACCTTCGGGTACCTGGGGAGCTGATGATGTTGATTGAAGAGCTGGAACTGTTGATGGTAGAGCAGGAGTGGACGTGGCGCTGATGTCGCCTGCGTCTAATAGAGGTGATTCCGGAACGCTGGTGCTGCTATCGTTATGGATGTTTTCCTCAGACATATACTGGTGGGCAGGGATGAAGCCCGCGTAAGTCCCTCGACGAAATTAATAGGGGGGTGAGCGCGTGCCCGCCTGGAGCAGAGGCGCCGTGGTTGGACACCCCCGAGCGAAGATTCTTAAGGTAGATTCAGACGGCGGCCTTTGACTTATTGGCCTAGCCAGAATCGATTTGAGACAGAACAATTTTGGATGCTGATGCGCCGATCGGTTGAAGGGTTGGACGTCGGTTTCTTACTTATTGGCCTCTCTTCGGAGTCCTGGGGGTGGAATCCCTGGGATTGTTGACTCTATCCTCTACTCCCACGTCGAGGGAGCGTCTGTGGTTAGATCGTCCCCTTGTTGGTCCTTAATGGACTTTATCCTGGGCAGGGATGAAGCCCACAACAGTCCACCGGTGACACCTTTTGGGTGCGTTGCAGGGTAGGGTGGTTTCTACCACCTATAGTTTTACTGCCCTGTTCGTTGTTCGAATAGGATCCGGGGTCAACGCCTCTATTGGTCTCGTGCCCTCAGACTCGGCTCAGTCTGAGTTTAAGGATAAGGGTGCCTATATCCAGCACTCGATCAATTTGTTAGGCTCGCTCGGATCCTACCGGCTGCGCCAATTTGTTGTATATATTTTTGTGGAATTGTTGTATAGGTCTGTTATATTTGTAGTTTACCTGTATATATTTATCTTATCTTTGTTGTATACGTCTGGTTGAAAATGCGGAGTCGATTCTGATAAGTGAACACTGTTTTCAGGAACTCTAAGTAGAGACGTCCATAAACTGCGTTGTTCCTTTCAAAATATTCGCTTTACGTTTAAAACGCACAAATTATATTTTTTATGTTAAACTTTTAAAATACTTTTTACTGGAATAAAAAATAAGATTTCCAAGTCACAATTTTCGTAAAAAGAAATTCTTTCACGATTTTGGTTCTTTATTCAAAATTTACAAAAGGTATCTAGCACGTTTTATGTTTAATAATTGGCAACTTTACGGTAAACGTAACACTAAATTAAAAATTGAGTTAAACAAATTAAACTTAACACTAAATTAAAAGTTAAGTTAAACAAATTATGAACACCAAGTATTTCGGTAATGTATCAAAGCATCTAGCACTTTTATGTTTAATAATTGGCAACTTTGCGGTAAACTTATCACTAAATTAAAAGTTAAGTTAAACAAATTATGAACACCAAGTATTTCGGTAATGTATCAAAGCACCTAGCGCTTTTATATTTAATAATGGACAACTTTGCGGTAAACTTAACACTAAATTAAAAGTTAAGTTAAACAAATTATGATCACCAAGTATTTCGGTAATGTATCAAAGCATCTAGCACTTTTATATTTAATAATTGACAACTTTGCGGTAAACTTAACACTAAATTAAAAGTTAAGTTAAACAAATTATGATCACCAAGTATTTCGGTAATGTATCAAAGCATCTAGCACTTTTATGTTTAATAATTGGCAACTTTGCGGTAAACTTATCACTAAATTAAAAGTTAAGTTAAACAAATTATGAACACCAAGTATTTCGGTAATGTATCAAAGCACCTAGCGCTTTTATATTTAATAATGGACAACTTTGCGGTAAACTTAACACTAAATTAAAAGTTAAGTTAAACAAATTATGATCACCAAGTATTTCGGTAATGTATCAAAGCATCTAGCACTTTTATGTTTAATAATTGGCAACTTTGCGGTAAACTTATCACTAAATTAAAAGTTAAGTTAAACAAATTATGAACACCAAGTATTTCTAATATCGATTAGCTCTCATGGAATTTAACAAGAATATTCAATTCACTCCACAATTTAACAAAGGTAAAAATCTGTAACGCGCCAAAATCTTTGGTTAAAAGTATTACAACGGAAACGGTTTAAAATTGAGCTACGCAACCACAGTACCGACAACCCTCGCGTAATTTTAATCACTCATCATTTCAAAACCACCCGGCGGTGGTAGCGGTTAGAACAACACTTAATTCATCCATTTTTCACCGCCGTTGGGCCGTGGATTTTCATCCAAAACAAAAAACCAGGGGAAACGGTTCCCACACCGCGGTCAAGGTCAAGATTAATCACGTTATCAAAGACCGCGGTGGCTTTATCGCGGTTTCAGCGTTAATCGTGAAACCGCGACCAGAATCAGTATCTCATGGGAACAATTTAACCGTTTAGTACATGAAAGATTCTCACTCCCAGACGAAATCCGATACCTTTGCGATAAGGTGTTGGATTTTTCGCCTGTTTGGGGCGAGTCTTTTGTTTTTTGTTGTCGTTGTGCTAGTTATGAATTTTTTATGTAACACCTGCAAATATTGCAATTTCAAAACAAATACATATATTCATTTATTTTCAATTTTTAGCTGACGCTATTACTCTGAACGCGCGCAAAGATGTTTCACATCAAAAATAAATAAGGATTTTGAATGAAAATTCGTACGTTTTGGTTTCGTTTTTGATGTGAAACATCTTTGCGCGCGTTGAGAGTAATTTTTCAAGGCTGTGACGCTTATCGTTGCAAGGTACAATTTCGTCTCGCGAAACGTATGGAAGATCTGTATTGGAAAAGGGAGAATAAGATGGAAATATTACAAAAAAAAGTGAAATCTAAGAATCGCACATTCGGAGAATGGGCGAATTGGTTGAGTGTTGTCGTTCTAAAAAAACCCGGGTTCAATTCTTGATCTCAACACATTCATTTTTATTTATATTTCAAAGCTTTTATTTCCATTTGCTTCCAAAAAGGTATAATAAAGCAAGGAGTGCATACGAGTTTAAAAGCAAGTAAAAGGTCTTTTACTATTAATGTAAATTGCACAAAATATTACTGAGACAGTCAATTTTTAACTAGAATAATTTACAAAAATTTAGATGGAGCATTCGGATTTCTGAGAATTTTGTATGTAGAAGGGAAGAATGGCAGGAAGTTACAACTGATTAATAAAAATGATTATTTAATTTTATTTACTTGATTTTAAATGGTTAATGGGCTCATATTAGCTAAAAATTTGAGTTATGGAATTATGCATGCGTGCGTATCTTTTATATTTCAAAGCTTCAAACGAACAAAAATTAGTTGCATTAGTTGCGTATTATTGTGCTACAAAATAAAGACATTTGTTAATACAATAAACAATAAAAACTTTTTAAAATATTAATTTATTCATACAAATATATTTAGTTCACTCTTACAAAGGCTTATAAATTCAAGCAGAAGACTATAACTACCAGTTTCGTCTATCGCACCCAAAAGCGTTGATAGCCCAATGAGAAAAATGTAGGGTCATCGAAAAAAGGGGTCGTGGGTTCGACGTGCAACGGCGGCGCTAAAACTTTTTTTATAAATATTTGACAGATTACAACAGAAGAGGTAAATAATGGGTTGTATTTTTTTGGGATTGTTGGCAACACTAAGTATGTATGCACTTAGTAGTGTTTGTTTCTTTAAGTCTAGACGGAATAGCCAGTAGAACAAAATGGCTGATATGTTAAACAAGTGTAATCAAGTACAAGTATTCTTTCAGTAAATAAAGTTATAGTAGAAGTAATAAAGAGTTTTATTCTTCATATTAAGAGGGATCATTGAAATCGACTTCCAAATATATACTAACCTTGAAAATGTCAATCAATGAACCAAATTACACGGCGTATTATTTCTTTCATCAACACTTTCAATAATTCCAATAAATCGGTTTTATAGGCAAGGGGTCACAGGGAAGTTCCTAACTTGTGCATCCCAAAATAATTTCGACTGCAGCGATCATCACACTAACCCAAACATAACTTCGTTCTCGGGGGCTGCGCAAACTATGAGAATTTTTGTTGCTTTGTACACAGCTACATAGACAATAGAATCGTTACACAAAAAAATGCAGAACAGTCAGTTGATCGTGTAATCCTTATAACATACACAAACTGGTTTGTTAAGAGGAAAAGTGTTAGCCCGTGTAATTAGACTCGATTGTTGTAAGCATATAGCGCCAGCTAAAAATTGATATTGATATCAGACCGTGCTTTGGAGTGTTTACGTTGGTATAATTATAATTCTTAACAATAAAAGTGTACAGATAGCCATATAAATAAAAGTACCTATTCATTCAAAGAAGCAAATTTTATTAGAGATATTCCGTGAAGAGAATATTTATTCATTTAACTACAAAATGCCTGAATTTAGAGTAAAAAGCCTGACAAGTAAAAAATATTTTAACATTCTACCATTTTTTAAAACTTTATCAAGATCAAGTGATGCAATATTATTTCGAGTGATATAAAATAACTTACAGCAACTCAGTGATATTCAGTAGATTTCATGTATTTTTGTGATTTTTCACCAAAAATATGGAAAATAACAAGGAAAACATAATAAGAAGAAACCCCAAAAGGAAAAAAAGAATTAAAATCTCAATTATAAAAAAGCCTGGCATCAACTAAAGCCTGCCCTGAGCCTGACATGACTATAAAATACTTAACATGTTAGGCCAAATCCTGATGAATGGTGTTAACCCTACACACGAGGGACCATGGTTCCAAAAACGCCGTGCATCATTATCACTGCTCGTGCATTATTATCAGCATTACTTTAATATCGTGCGACCGTTGTGGCGGTTTTATTTTAAATTTCGCTCAAAATCATTATAGAATTTTATTTATCGTTCTTATTTTACTCCAAAGATGAAAAAGGTATCGTATTTTGTAGTTTATTGAAAGTGAAGAGTAAAAATATTTAAGAAAATGGAAAAGTGTGCAGTTTTTCAATGTCAAATTTTTTTTTTCAAGTTTGGCACTATCTGATATTATTTCTGCCAGTGAATGATGCAAGTTACACTATCCATCATTTCGTTTATTACCCCCATACACAAACCGATTTTTTAGCAAGGGGCCGCAGCGATGGGTGCAAATTACATGTATGACACATACTTCCCTAACTGTGTAACTTGCATCAATGCATGGAACTCTTAACACGAAAGGGCCCCGCACCATTGGTATGGGAAAATGTCTTACGGTGAATTTTCTTGAAATTTTGCAGGTTGATAGTTCTCAACATGTAGATCAAAAGTCTCCATGGGCACAAAGCAGTGGCGGTTCCTCTTTGGAAGCAAAGGAAGCACTGCTTCCCTTGACCAAATAGGCAACTTCATAAAAAATTAATTTAAATATATTAAGATTAATCAAAAACAAAATCTTAATATATTTCTTCATCTGGAAACACTAAGCAAGCAATGTAGATTGTTTTATATAAATTGTACAATTCATACTACTGTATACAAAGAATAAAGCCTCGGCCACGATACGAGCGGAGAGCGGTAGAGCGGCAATACTAAAGTGCCGCTCACCTCTAATCCGAGACATTAAATTTTTCTGGTGCCGCTCGACGCTCTTATCGTGGCCGAGGCTTAACACAACGTAGGGAAGCTGTAATATCTCCAGCTTCTTTGGCACCGAAAATCAACGTGAAAAGTCCAACACATTCAATTCAATTGAACTCACACTCACGCAAAGGTTTGCGTTGATACAGGTCCCTGAGAAGCTGAACTAAACGCAGCTTCTTCGGAGCCGAATACCGGGATATGAGAAGTCGAACATAGACAAATTTTCTCTATCCACCATATTCTCTTGTTTTCTTGGTTTCGTTTTCTGGTATTCTGCTCTGGTTTCGCCTGCTGTGGAGTTGCTCTTGAAAATTTTGCTTCGAAATTTGTTTTGACTCTTAATATGAATTTTCGTTTGAGTCAATAAAAAAAGAGCCATTGATGGGTGAACTTTCTCTATTATTCTAATGGGGTGGCAGGAGGTGTGTACTGAAGAAGCTGAAAATTTGTAGCTTCCATTTGTTTTTTATGATTCTCTTTAATGACGATTTAAAGGGATAGAGCGAGATTATTTTTTTGAATTGTGTTATACAGTGGCGAACAAAAGTCAACGTACACCATATAAAATAGCGAAAATTCGTTTACTAAAGCATAAAAAAAAATTGTGATATTACAAAATAAATAAGTACAATCCTTTGTTCAAAAACAATATATTGAAATTGAATAATGAAATTGTTTCTACAAAAAATAATAATAAAAATTTTTAGTGTACGTAGACTGGGTAGACTTTTGTTATTTGTGAATTCTGCATATTTCACTTTTTTGTTATTTTTTTTGTAGAAATAATTTATTATGGAATTTCAATAAAATGTTTTGATACGTATATTGTGATATCACAATTTTTTTCAATTTTTAAAAATAAAATAAAAATACGAATTTTCGCTATTTTATATGGTGTACGTTGACTTCTGTTCGCCACTGTATGTATATCTTACTATATTATTTTTTATTATATTAAAATAAAAAGAATATAGATTGGTAGTAGGGTTTCTACTTTTTGGATGGGGTTAATTACTTAATTCGTTTTCAAATTTATTATTTTTCAGTTTTTTTAATTAAAGCCGCCGATACCTTTACTTTTATCGCTCGCGGGGTACATTAGCTTTGACGCCCTACGCATTGCTTCCCTTATCCTGAACCTTACGAACCGCCACTGTCCATCGTATAATCGTACGCAGCCAAAAGCAAACACCAACGTAACATTCTTTGGGATATCACCTGCGGTATTTGTTTATTTTTGTAGAATATGCCTAACAGCGGACGGTGGTCCGAAACAATGACGACTTTCTTTGTCTATGTGTGCATAATTTCGTTCACTCTCCCCGGAGTTTTTGATGCGTACGCTATTGGTTTTTCAGTACCATCTTCTTCTCTATGGGCCAGTACCGCAACTACACCATAACGTGACGCGTCGCATGAAACCACCAAGTCTTTATGTTCATTGTAGTGTGTTAATATTAGTTTAGAATGTAATAGTGCCTTTAGCTTGTTGAAACATTCCATGTGTTCTTTCGACCATTTCCATCTTGCATTCTTATCGAGGAGTCGATGTAGTTTCTCGGCGATAGTTGCCTTCTTCTGTAAAAACCGGTTATAAAAGTTTAACATTCCAAGGAAGAACTGCAACATCTCCTTTTCTTTGGCTCCGGAGCATTTTGTATTGCCCTGATGTTATTCCCGTCCGGTCGTACACCATCACCATCAATGGTAAAGCCCAAGAAGTTTATACGTCGTACACCAAATTCACATTTATCTTTACGTACAGTAATGCCCGCTGCTTTCAATCGGTTCAACACCGCGAGCAGTCTACGGTTGTGGTCACTTACGTTTTTTCCACTTATAAGGACGTCATCTAAATATGCAATGGCCCCAGGAATGTTTTGCAACACTTCTTCCATAAATCGTTGAAATATGCCCGGTGCAGCGGATATTCCGAAAGGCAGTCGCCGTACATTGTACAAACCCTTATGTGTATTTATGGACAATATTTCAGCAGATTGGTCATTAACAATGAGCTGTGTAACGGTCGCCGGACTGAGAATTTGTTTAGTAAAGTCTCCTTGGCGGATTTGTGGGCGGCGGCTGCCTCATTCTTACTGTTATCTAAAATATATTAATTTTCACATACAAAATGCTTAGCACCCCCCCCCCCCCCTTATAATATCGTCCAGGTCCAAATAAAAGAAAAATCTGATCATGAATCAATCCCTCGTTGTAAGCATGATTCTGAGGATAATGAAAATACATCCTGCTTTAACATGAGTCCCAAAATCTTAAAAAAATCGCAAATCCCAAATAAATTCAGGGAAAAATTCAACATCTTTAACGGACCCAAATAATATCCGACCAGAAAAAAACAAAGCATTATAGTAAATACATTTATACTAGCACAAACCCATATGCCGCTTACAACAATGCAAAATCATAATACCAATACCAACAAGGAGAATGCATGCAGAACGAATCCACCAACGGGATTTTTTTTTTGCAAGAACAGCAGCGACGAAAAACATTGGGCGCGTTTGGGCCCGAGTTGTTTTAACTCTGTTAAATTAGCGCTGTTAACTTAGCACCGTTTCTAGCATGCCATTTGACAATTCTCATTTTACAGCTAATAACAGGCAAAAATAATAACATTTCCCATTTTACAAATAATAAAAAAAGCAAAAAAATGAATAATAATAATAAAATCTTCATTCTGTATTGAAATATTTCTAAATTATTTGCTTACAGCAAAAAGAAAAAAAAATTACAAGCAAACGTCAATTCATTTTGGCTGTGCTAAATTTTAGGTAAGCCGAAAGCAGAAATAAGTTAGCTAACAGCGCAAAAAAAAATTGCTGTTTATGCCGTTGTTAACTTGCCTAGCTCAGTTAAATTAACTTCGGCCTAACCGCGCCCATTGAAATCTGCACGATGATATTAAAATCGGCAGGAATGCGTATAACGGAACACGGCTGGCTCCCTTCGGCGTGAGTCGGCGGTTTTTGAGGAAAAAGGCAGTTGATTTTAGGTTTTGAGACGCATAGGACGTGTAGTGAAAATTTGATTAATGAGTGAAGTAATTGTTTTCGGGTAGTGAAATTGGGAATAGCAGAAAGTAGACTGAGCAGAAAAGATAGAAAAAGAGGAAGTTGCTGGAGGAAAAAGGAAGAAGCGGTGACGAGGAGGAGTTTTTTTTGGTGATTCCGGATTCTTGGAAAACATCCGTCAGCAGGGCAGTACCTGGCTTATCGTTAATTTTTCTTTCCCTTTTTTTTGTTCATTGTAGTGACCCAACACAAAGAGAAAAAAAAACTAATAGCGAGAAGGAAAATAGGTGTTGGATTAGAGACGGGTGAAAATAGCGGAAACGAACGGGAGAGATAAGGTGACAGCGATATATAAAAGAAGAAGGTAGATAGATTAGGACATCACTGGGTGAGTCGTTCCGATTTGATTTTCTTACATAAGGAAACAAAAGGTGAATAACGGTTAGTGGTAGTACCCGTAAGAATAAGAATTGTTACTGGTTGTAGCGGGATTCTGTAAAGAACCGCTAGTTGAATTTTGTTGATAAGGAAAATTTATAAATTCCATAGAATAAGTTTCTTTAATTTTTTTTGCGAAGCGGCATAATATATATTATATTTACCGAAATAATATGGGCGAGAATCTGTATAGAACAGCTACCTTCAATTTGTCAATAAGGAAAAAGTTATGAACTCCATAGGTTAAGTTTCTTTTTATCTTTTTTTTGCGAAGCGGCCTATTACATGTTATATGTTATTCTTACCGAAATAACAAAGTGGATATAACACAATTAGAGGTCATAGAGTTTAAGAATACCCATATTTTTTTTCAGTGCGGGAATCGGTAAAGAACCGCTAGTTCGAGTTTGTTGATAAGGAAAAATTATGAATTCCATAGAATAAGTTTCTTAAATTTTTTTTTTGCGAAGCGGCATAAAATATATTATACTTACCGAAATAATAAGTGCGAGAATCTGTATAGAACAGCTACCTTCAATTTGTTAATAAGGAAAAAGTTATGAACTCCATAGGTTAAGTTTCTTTTTATCTTTTTTTCCGAAGCGGCCTATTACATGTTATATGTTATTCTTACCGAAATAACAAAGTGGATATAACACAATTAGAGGTCATAGAGTTGAAGAATACCCATATTTTTTTCAGTGCGGGAATCGGTAAAGAACCGCTAGTTCGAGTTTGTTGATAAGGAAAAATTATGAATTCCATAGAATAAGTTTCTTTAATTTTTTTGTGAAGCGGCATAATATATATTATATTTACCGAAATAATAAGGGCGAGAATCTGTATAGAACAGCTACCTTGAATTTGTTAATAAGGAAAAAGTTATGAACTCCATAGGTTAAGTTTCTTTTTATCTTTTTTTTGCGAAGCGGCATAATATATATTATATTTACCGAAATAATATGGGCGAGAATCTGTATAGAACAGCTACCTTGAATTTGTTAATAAGGAAAAAGTTATGAACTCCATAGGTTAGGTTTCTTTTTATCTTTTTTTTGCGAAGCGGCATATTACAAGTTGTATGTTATTCTTACCGAAATAACGAAGTGGACATAACACAATTAGAGGCAATAGAGTCAAAGAGTACCCATATTTTTCTTCAGGCGGGAATCTGTGGAGAGCTGCTAGTTTAGATTTGTTGATAAGGTCAAATGATGAATGGAGTGCAAATTAATTGAAAGTTACCTTACTTGATTTGAGGCACATAACGATTCTGATGACACTTGGCGAGCGTTGCCAATCTCTGAGGTATATTTAAAGGGGTATTTGTCGCACTATGAGTGTTTAGTGACACCACAACCCTTACTTAATTGATCCTAAAGTAGCTTAAATTATGAAGGTATAGATAATATGGGACGCAGTGGTTGTTGGCTCGCGTAATAGGTTTTTCTTGGTTCCTTCTCGTGGAATAATGGAAAGGAAGTTCTCAAGTTTGTTGTTGAATTGTTTTTAGGAAGAAGGCTTTTCCGAGCGATTTTTTTTGTGTACCTATCGGATGGATTTTGTTTGTCTGAATCTGTTAGTGCATACTTTGGGGTTGGAAACCTGAAGTACAAAAAAAAGGAAGAAAAAAAAAAGAAAAAAAAAGCAAAAAAAAAAAAAAGAAAACAGAAAGGAGGAAGGAGGAAGAATTTTTTTTTTGTTCGATGGAGAGATCTAGAAATGACTTTCGCGAAATGATTCAGTAGAGAACCCCAACGTAAGTGTGGCCCCCGGATAAATGGGTGATCTCCTCCGAGGCAACGGCATTCCACCTTGTTAAATTGACTGGGATTTGGTATCCCTAAGCATGACTAGTGACCAATGACCACTCCTTCTCTTTGTTCTTCCCCTATAGCCCCTCTCGTTGGCCCTGGACGTCGTTCCACCCCCTCGTCACCCCTTTAGTTTAGTTGTTATATAGGCACGAGTATTAACAGTATAACTGTCACCCCCTCCGGCATCCAAGCACCGCGGACCCCACCCCATCTGACGAGCTAGCTAGCGCACCGCTAGTCGTGCCTGCAACCGGTGCATTGGATGCGTAAATTGCGACACTTTCCCGTCGCTCGAACCGTCCGAGCCACCCTTTTTCTTGAGTCCCCTTCCCCAATTTTTGTAATGATAGTCTTTTGGCATTTATGGCAAACTCCCGTCGTCGTGCCTCGGCACACCCTACCCAGACAGTTACAAATGGCGCCCAACGAAGGCTAGCGATCGATTCTCTAGTCTCGTCATCATAGCTGGAACAGTCTGTTAGTCATCTAGTGGCTTTAGTCTCCTTAGTTCCGACATCTTTTTTTTTCAGTTTAGTCAATTTTCCCTTGCGAGCTATGATCTTCATTGTAATAATTTTCAATTAATATTCGTCGATGATTAGTTTTATTGTGGCTCAGGCCAGCGAGAGGAGCCAGGAGTGGACTTCTTTCTTTCTTTTATCCCGTTCTCAGTCCAAGTCCCTCCGGCTTCTGGTTAATGGGCGAAAGTACTTACCGCGGTACTCTAGCCCTTATCACCTCTGTCTTCTTCCACTTTCCTATCCTTCTTCTCTCTTCAACCACTTCATCTATCGATTTCTTCTGCGGTAGCCTCCCTATTTTATTCACGGCTCCCGTCAGCGAGGCGCGGAATCCGGTTAACAGGCGTCATACCGCCTGACTCTGTGCGAGCCTCCCTGACGGGGACCATCACTCTTCAGTTTTCTGTCCTTACCTTTTGTAGTATGGGCGGATGTATGCCTGGACGTCGGACCTGCCCCGTCAGGGCTAACAGGCGTTCTATCGCCTGGCGCTGCGACAGGGTCGACCTCCTGATATACACCCGCCCCCGGCGGTTTGACCGTTCTGACACTTCACCTTCCTCTGATTCAGCAGAGTGACTGACCAGTTGTGGCTGGGTGTCAGAGCGGTCTCCCTCATCTCTCACGGGAGGCTTCTATCTCTTCTTTCACCCTTTCTTCTTTTTGTGGTCACTGAGATCCGGTCTTCTTATGTGGTTGCCGGATGTCAAACAACAGGGAATCGGTGGTGCGAATGGGGTTGGACACTAGTCTGTCACCACGAACAGCATCGATCCCTCCGGTGGAGGCACTTGGTGCTTCTGGTGACGCGGATGCCACTCAGTCCTGAGTTCAGGCTGACTGTCATCGACGCCATCAGCCACCGTAGCCTTGGGGAGGTCATTTTTCCCTGGGGCCACACTCACCCAAAATATAACTAAGAAAAACACAAGAATAATCATCTTAAACATTTTTCTTATATGTAACTAATATTATTGGATTTCGCTTATTATTCTCCATTTTTATATATCTATATCCACAGTCTTTTGGGAAGCGTTAACATTGCGGAACAAAACTTGGACATTGGTAAAGTCAAATTCGTAATCATAACATTTGAAAATTTTTATAAACCTATATTTTTTCGAAATCAAACTATACTTCAAAATAAGTAAACAAAATAGGCTTCCTCTTTACTTCGATTCATACTACTTTTTTTTACAAAGTGCATTTCATAAAGCAATAATTCGTCATCAGGGGCTGTGGTACATGTTATGCGCCAGAAAGTTTTTATATAAATTTTTTTCATTTATTTTTTTTATCATTAATATTTCCGTTTTCTGAATAACTGTTCAGGTTTTGAATTGAGTAGTTTCTATTTTATTAAGATTATAATTTTATATTATTACTTTCCTTCATAAGATTAGTACCTTAGTTATACGTACTGAATTGGGCAGTAACCTTCGGGAGCCCCCATAGTCCCTGCATTAGAATCCGACCCGAACAATGCCGAAATCCAGAAACGAAAAGGGGCAATTCGTAGCCAACAACGCAGACGACGGAGGGGCCGAAGGCAATGATAACCCCCAATTGATAGTGGCGATGAGGACCAAGATCCCAAGCTAACCGCGTTGATCGAGCAAGTAGCCGCTTTGTCTCACGAGTTAGCACGTATGAGGGAACGACACAATCTCGCAGCGAGTGATACAGTCCAGGCCGGGACTTCAACCCAGATTCGCCGCACCTCAATACCGGGTGGAGCTGAGCCCACTGACACTCTGTCGCGGGCCCCTAGCATTATCGGCCGTCCCAGTCAATACCAAGATGTCGCTGGACCCGTCAACCGTCGGAAGTCCCCAGTGTTACATTGGAACTTAAAATTTTCAGGCCGACCTGGAGACACCCCGGCCGAAGAATTCCTATATAGAATGGAATCCCGAGCGAGGGACGACGACGTCTCAAGCTTAGAGTTAGTAAGAAATGTAGTGGCACTGCTGACGGGACCCGCGGAGGAGTGGTACTGGACACAGTTTCGCCGACAACAACCCAGCCCCATATGGACTGACTTCAAAAGGGGACTGGTTGATCAGTTCGGAGGAAGGCAGACCGACCAACAAATCATCAAGGAAATGATGGAGACGAAACAGCTTAACCAATCGTTCAACGATTACGCCGCGAAAATACTAGCCTTGGCAAACCGCCTCTCGCGCCCAATGTCCTCCACGGAGTTGGTACACCTTGTCATGGAAAACCTGAACAGTACACTGGGTTCAGCCATTATAGGATGCACCTATGACAATATGCGCCAACTTCGCGAAGCGTGCATCCGCGTTGAGAGATGGCAAAAAGCCAAGAGGGAGGAGAATCGCCATTCACATCGAGTGCATGAGTTGAACGACGTACACACACAGCAACCGGCCTTGCCCTATCCCAACTACGCTCCTGACACACCACCACCTACTGTAGACGAGGTGAGGGCCGACGCAACTCCGCGCCGCCCAGTCACTTGCTGGAATTGCCAGCAAGAAGGTCACTCGTTCTCTGATTGCCCTTCCCCACATCGGAAAATCTTCTGCTACAGATGTGGACGCCCCGAAGTCTACACCACTTCTTGCCCAGTTTATTCGGGAAACCGGAACCTGGGTGCGAGGCACTGAAAGTCCCCCCTTTACACTTGATTTGTCTACAAGCTTGTCCGACGTCTCTGACCTGTCGATAATGGAATCTCTACCAGACTTCCCTTCTCCACAGGCCAGAGCCTCTTTTATGCAGCGATGGGCCAACTATCATCGAGTTCGTAAGCGAATCTTCAATGATTCTGCCGAACTGCCACCAGCTCGCAAAGCCCCGCGCATACGGTCGTGGGCCCTGGAGAAGAGGGCACATACTCAGAAGATTGTCGCCGCCGTGTTGCATGAGAACGGCGATGATCGACCTTTCGTCAACGTGCGGATCCAAGGTACCAAGCTAACAGGCCTGTTGGACACCGGCGCCAGCATTAGCTGCCTGGGTAGAGGGGCAGAGTCGTTACTCCAGGGAAACCCTGCAATTAAGCTATGCCGCCTACACGCCGATGTTCGAGTAGCTGACGGCACACCTAAGAATGTTAGCGGTTTCATCACCGTCCCCGTATCGTATGGATCGAAAACTATAACTATGACACTATATGTAGTTCCTGACTTGTCCCAAAATCTTTATCTCGGCGTTGACTTTTGGCGGGCCTTTAAATTGGCCCCACACATAATAGCGGAACTCCATCTTATCCCACAACCTGATCCCGACTGCCATACCCTTGAGGAGTCCCAACAGGAACGACTGAACCAGGCCCGCGCGCGATTCCCGTCGTTCGACACCTGTGGACTTGGTAGAACACACCTGGAACAACACGTGATCGACACTGGCGAGGCGGTGCCTATTAAGCAGAGCCAGTATCCTGTCTCTCCCGCCATCCAGGCCCTCATGTATGAGGAGGTCGATCGCATGTTGAGTTTAGGTGTGATCGAAGAGTCCAACAGTCCATGGAACTCACCCGTGGTCCTGGTCCGCAAACCTGGAAAGGTCCGTCTCTGCTTGGACTCCCGCAAGGTGAATGCGGTAACCGTAAAGGATGCCTACCCACTGCCTCATATAGACGGTCTCCTGGGGCGATTGCAAGACACCAAGTTCAAATCCGCAATCGACTTGAAGGATGCCTTTTGGCAAATCCCATTAGAGGAAAAATCCAGGGAAAAAACAGCTTTCACCGTCCCAGGAAGACCGCTGTATCAATTTACAGTGATGCCGTTCGGGCTTTGTAACGCTCCGCAACGCATGTGTCGCTTGATGGACAAGGCGATACCGGGCTCACTTAGAGAAAATGTGTTCGTCTATCTGGACGATTTATTGGTGGTGTCTCCGGACTTTGAGACCCACCTCCAACTTCTGGAAAAGGTCGCCGACTGCCTTCGTCGCTCCGGACTGACAGTAAATCTGTCAAAGAGCCGGTTTTGTGTCAAGGAAGTGAAGTATCTGGGGTTCATCATTGGCGGTGGATCCCTGAAAACTGATCCCGACAAGGTGGCAGCCATTAGGGACTTCCCAGTTCCCAAGTCAACCAAACAGGTGCGACGCTTCTTAGGTATGACGGGGTGGTATAGGCGCTTCATAGGTAACTATGCAAGTATCGCCTCTCCCATCACGGACTGCCTAAAAGGCGGCAAATTTGTTTGGTCCGACGAGGCCCAACAAGCCTTCATGGAACTTAAGAAGTCAATGATGTCTGCTCCTTTACTGGTCACCCCAGACTTCACCCGCCCCTTCTACATCCAATGTGACGCAAGCAAATCGGGGGTAGGAAGCGTCCTCTTCCAAAGACAGGGCGATGAAGAACATCCCATCGCATTTTTCTCTAAGAAGCTGAACAGCGCCCAGCGTAATTATTCCATCACGGAACTCGAGTGCTACGCGGCGGTGCTGAGCGTTAAAAAGTTCCGGGCGTATGTGGAAGGGCAGCCTTTTACAATAATTACTGACCATGCCAGCTTGAAGTGGCTCATGAGCCAGACCGACCTAAACGGCCGGCTAGCGCGGTGGAGCCTAAAGCTGCAGGGCTTCCAATTTTTTATCGAGCACCGCAAGGGTAGTCAGAATGTGGTGCCGGACGCACTGTCACGAGTCGACTGTGTCGATGAATTGTCCTTCTGTCGTGACGTGGACCTAACGTCGCCAGCCTTCAGGTCAGCGGACTACCAGCATCTCGTTGACAAAGTCAGCAAAGAGGCCGGGCAGTTACCTGACCTTCAGGTTTCGGATGGTTATGTGTTCCACCGTTCGGCCCCACGAACTGGCGACCCCGAGACGGACGATCTGCTTTGGAAATTGTGGATCCCTGCAGAGTTGACCGCTCCCTTGATCGAGTCCGCTCATGAGCCCCCTCAAGCTTCCCATGGCGGCATTCACAAAACCCTTGCACGCCTTCGGGAAAAATATTATTGGCCCAGTATGACTAGCCAAGTCAGAAAATACATCACGAGCTGTGAAGTATGTAAGGAGACAAAAGCTCCAAACACACCCCTTCGGCCCCCTATGGGCGAAGCCATGGATGTGTGCCGACCTTTTCAACTCTTGTACATCGATTATATGGGCCCTTACCCTAGGACTAAGAAAGGCCACACTGCTGTGTTGGTAGTGCTGGACGCGTTTTCCAAATTCTCTTTTCTCCACCCAGTAGCTGGCGAAACATCCAAAGCCGCCGTGAATTTCCTTGAACATCGAATCTTCCATGCCTTCGGCGTCCCCGAGGTGATATTCTCTGATAATAGAAGTCATTTCACTTCCAAAGAATTCACAAAACTGTTGTCTGATTACGGCATCAAACACCAACTCACCGCTGTCTATTCCCCCCAAGCCAACGCTTCCGAGCGGGTGAACCGTTCCGTCTTAGCTGCTATCCGAGCGTATCTGAAAGAAGATCACCGGGATTGGGACCTACACCTGTCTGCAATCGAATGTGCCCTACGGAGTGCACACCACACGTCCATTAACACCTCCCCTTACCAGGCCCTGTTCGGGTGCCCAATGATCCTGCATGGATCCGCTTACCCAGTACTGAAGGCCTTAGGTGCCTTGCAAGAGGGAGATATAACGGTGTCGCCGACTGTAGATCGATGGCAGGCCCGGCGGGACAAAATAGAACAACACCTGGCCGCGGCTCACACGAGACATGAGAAACACTATAATCTGCGCTGCAGAGCTGTAGAGTTCTCGCCCGGCCAGGTAGTTTATCGACGAACCTTCCCCGTGAGTAACAAGATCGACAGGCTTAGCGCTAAACTGGCAGACAAATTTATGAAGGCTCGCGTGAGGCGAAAGCTTGGGAGTGGGCGTTATGAATTAGAGGACTTAAAAGGAAAGCCGATCGGTATTTTTCACGCCAAAGATCTCAAGGCCTGACAGCCTGAGTAGCGGAAGGTGACCTCGTGGACCAAGGGTTCCAGACGGAGACTATGTGGTTTAGTCGGCGGACTGAGTCCTTGGGGCAGGAGATATCTTCCGGAAGAGACTTCGCGCTCTGAGGGACTCGTCGGGACAATGTGGAATTGCCTCGACCTTCTCGACGGACACGCGAAGTCACTCCGTAGAGCAATCAGGCCCAAGACACGTCCTAGTATAACTATTGGAAGCGAAGGTGACTCCGAGTAGCCCTAATAAGGCATCTCGCCGGCCTAACCGGTTATTAATAGGGTACCCGTCGAGGTCCGCTTGGGTAGCTTCCCCAGCGGATGGTACACCTCCTTGATCTACTTGACTGTCTGGATCCAAGCTTCATGTTGATAGCTTCAGAGGTTGCCAGACCAACCCCCCTAAATGCCTATACAGGTGACCCACGAGGCCGCAGAAATTCTGCCGTACCGCTTTTCCTTGGGAGGGGGAGTTCTTGGACACGAACGTTGCGCTGAATAATTCCAACTACCACCGCAGGACCACAACTGTTATGAGTATAGAGCCAACAATCTAGACACAATCCCGGCTCATGAGGCCCAAATGACCCTATAAGACGCTTGCCAAGGGACGTATAGGAGATATGCAGAGTACGGTTGTCCCGGACGGAACAAAACGTCTCCTGTACCACACCCCAGTAGGGAGCGCATGGTGTAATTGGCGATAAGGAACCAAATCGTGGCCGTTGACGAGCGCCGTTGTCCAAAATGATGCCAATACTTACACCAATCTCGAAAGTTTTTTTGTTTCTTTAAATACAAAGCTGCGATAAGGTAGTTGATGCGCTTAACACATACGACTTCAGCCTCGTCCATGGTCTCCCGAACCCAATCCCCCCGAAGGCATAGCGGGGTGGAGAACACACATTACCTTGTAACAGCCCGGCTAGCTCAGTCTATAGAGCATGAGACACGATTTCAGGGCGTGGTTGAGCCACACGTTGGGCTAGCGATCCAACAAGGCCTCCGTTTGTTTTTTTCGCACCGCCTCTCCTCTGGCGACATCTAGGTGGCGCGTGTTGTAACGGTCGCCCTCAGCGATTTAGGCCACTTACCAACCCACGGCTTGCCGGACTGAGAATTTGTTTAGTAAAGTCTCCTTGGCGGATTTGTGGGCGGCGGTTGCCTCATTCTTACTGCTATCTAAAATATATTAATTTTCACATACAAAATGCTTAGCACCCCCCCCCCCCTTATAATATCGTCCAGGTCCAAATAAAAGAAAAATCTGATCATGAATCAATCCCTCGTTGTAAGCATGATTCTGAGGATAATGAAAATACATCCTGCTTTAACATGAGTCCCAAAATCTTAAAAAAATCGCAAATCCCAAATAAATTCAGGGAAAAATTCAACATCTTTAACGGACCCAAATAATATCCGACCAGAAAAAAACAAAGCATTATAGTAAATACATTTATACTAGCACAAACCCATATGCCGCTTACAACAATGCAAAATCATAATACCAATACCAACAAGGAGAATGCATGCAGAACGAATCCACTAACGGGATTTTTTTTTTGCAAGAACAGCAGCGACGAAAAACATTGGGCGCGTTTGGGCCCGAGTTGTTTTAACTCTGTTAAATTAGCGCTGTTAACTTAGCACCGTTTCTAGCATGCCATTTGACAATTCTCATTTTACAGCTAATAACAGGCAAAAATAATAACATTTCCCATTTTACAAATAATAAAAAAAGCAAAAAAATGAATAATAATAATAAAATCTTCATTCTGTATTGAAATATTTCTAAATTATTTGCTTACAGCAAAAAGAAAAAAAAAATTACAAACAAACGTCAATTCATTTTGGCTGTGCTAAATTTTAGCTAAGCCGAAAGCAGAAATAAGTTAGCTAACAGCACAAAAAAAAAATTGCTGTTTATGCCGTTGTTAACTTGCCTAGCTCAGTTAAATTAACTTCGGCCTACCCGCGCCCATTGAAATCTGCACGATGATATTAGCCGTGTTTTTTTAATGAACTATATAGTTCTTCCGCATACAAATCTGAAAACCCAGGTTTTATCCAGGTCTTGGGACATTTCAAAATTTCCCTTTCTTTTCCGAATGTAGCATACTTACCGGCGGTCGGAAAAAGTCATTTAAAATAAAAACAACATAGAAGTGACGAGAGCAAATTTGAAGGCATGAGGAAACAAATAATTTATTTTTAGAAACTTATTCATTATTTTCTAGAGGGGAATTCGTGTAACAGTTGTTTACTGACACGCAACTTCGGATTAATTTTAATATATTTAAAGCACTGAAGATGGCGCTTAGTGAAATTTCCCTTGTCGTTTTTTTAATGAACTGGATCGAAGACCTATATAGTTCATTAAAAAAACACGGCTATTAAAATCGGCAGGAATGCGTATAACGGAACACGGCTGGCTCCCTTCGGCGTGAGCCGGCGGTTTTTGAGGAAAAAGGCAGTTGATTTTAGGTTTTGAGACGCATAGGACGTGTAGTGAAAATTTGATTAATGAGTGAAGTAATTGTTTTCGGGTAGTGAAATTGGGAATAGCAGAAAGTAGACTGAGCAGAAAAGATAGAAAAAGAGGAAGTTGCTGGAGGAAAAAGGAAGAAGCGGTGACGAGGAGGAGTTTTTTTGGTGATTCCGGATTCTTGGAAAACATCCGTCAGCAGGGCAGTACCTGGCTTATCGTTAATTTTTCTTTCACTTTTTTTTTGTTCATTCTAGTGACCCAACACAAAGAGAAAAAAAAACTAATAGCGAGAAGGAAAATAGGTGTTGGATTAGAGACGGGTGAAAATAGCGGAAACGAACGGGAGAGATAAGGTGACAGCGATATATAAAAAAAGAAGGTAGATAGATTAGGACATCACTGGGTGAGTCGTTCCGATTTGATTTTCTTACATAAGGAAACAAGAGGTGAATAACGGTTAGTGGTAGTACCCGTAAGAATAAGAATTGTTACTGGTTGTAGCGGGATTCTGTAAAGAACCGCTAGTTGAATTTTGTTGATAAGGAAAATTTATAAATTCCATAGAATAAGTTTCTTTAATTTTTTTTGCGAAGCGGCATAATATATATTATATTTACCGAAATAATAAGTGCGAGAATCTGTATAGAACAGCTACCTTCAATTTGTTAATAAGGAAAAGTTATGAACTCCATAGGTTAAGTTTCTTTTTATCTTTTTTTGCTAAGCGGCCTATTACATGTTATATGTTATTCTTACCGAAATAACAAAGTGGATATAACACAATTAGAGGTCATAGAGTTGAAGAATACCCATATTTTTTTTCAGTGCAGGAATCGGTAAAGAACCGCTAGTTCGAGTTTGTTGATAAGGAAAAATTATGAATTCCATAGAATAAGTTTCTTAAAAATTTTTTTTGCGAAGCGGCATAAAAAATATTATACTTACCGAAATAATAAGTGCGAGAATCTGTATAGAACAGCTACCTTCAATTTGTTAATAAGGAAAAAGTTATGAACTCCATAAGTTAAGTTTCTTTTTATCTTTTTTTGCGAAGCGGCCTATTACATGTTATATGTTATTGTTACCGAAATAACAAAGTGGATATAACACAATTAGAGGTCATAGAGTTGAAGAATACCCATATTTTTTTTCAGTGCGGGAATCGGTAAAGAACCGCTAGTTCGAGTTTGTTGATAAGGAAAAATTATGAATTCCATAGAATAAGTTTCTTTCAATTTTTTTTTACGAAGCGGCATAAAATATATTATACTTACCGAAATAATAATTGGTCGCCAGCCAACAGGTACACAGGGGGACCAACACGCTGCTTTGTGCTCCGTGCCGTAACTGTGCTACACTGCTGGAAGCGCGACTACACCCTCCTCGTGGGGCGACTGGAAACAGACTCCTGGCATGGTCATGTCTCTACCAGGAGTGCTGGCTGATGGTAGTCGGGCGGAGAGAAGAACACTCTTGAAAAAATCACCCCAATCTAAGGTGAAACAGGATATGCCGAGAGACGCATGGCCAAGGGGGTGCTTGATCTCTAATATCCGAACTCTGGATACCTGGCGTCCTCCAGTTTTAATTAGCCTTCCCGCAGTATACGGGCTCGCTGTGGGTGACTTACTTTCCCGTACACTCGTGGGTCCATACTGTAACGGTCGGTTATTTATTGCAAAATTCTCATTATTAATTATTCCCCCATCTATCGGAAATTTTAGAAATTAATAGTACAATCACTTCAGAAGCTTTTTGATGCGAAACTTTTTTGGAATCACGTAGG
This sequence comes from Thereva nobilitata, assembly GCA_963855945.1. Lineage (NCBI taxonomy): Eukaryota > Metazoa > Arthropoda > Insecta > Diptera > Therevidae > Thereva > Thereva nobilitata. Next base: position 143,235,119 of record OY979694.1, read on the forward strand.
CTCAGAAAAACAAAATTTTTCTGAGAATCGAAAAAAATAGTTTTTTTTCAGGCAGAGAGTCTGGATTTTGCATTGCGAACAGACGTTCGAGTCTGGTTTTTTTTTCTGGTTAAAATTGGAAACTAGCAGTTGGTTTTTGTTAAAAGCACCCGTTAGAACTGCCCAGCCTTTAGGCCGTCGCCTAGTTAATCGTCTTGGTAATCGAGTTATTAAGGAAATTCGATGTATACGAAAAAAAAGAAAATAAATAAAGTGAAAGAAACGAAACCAAATATTTCACGGGTGTGATTGGCAAGCAGCTGAGATATTTTTCATCGAGTTAGTGGAGACACTGGAAAGGATTCCGGCACCGATGGTGATGTGACTGGATTTGGAAGTTTCCATGAAGATAAGGTCTGTTGTGTTGAATGCGGCTGAGAAAGGCGGCTAACGAAGTGTAGAAAAATTAATGCAAGGAAAATTAACTGAATTTAGTGGTAACTGTTAAATATTTTGATAAGCTAAGTTTCCGATCAGGTTAATGAACTGTGCTTGGTGGTTGTGTTAGAAAAAAAAACAAAATGCAACGGATTAATGACATTCACCGAGTTGGTGGTTTTGGTGCCGCAGCGTCTTGGTGTGTGTAAATTCACATTGATATTGAAACACTAACCATTTGCGATTTTGTTAACGTCAAAAGTTTTCCAACAATCCCGCCGAAAATAAACAAAAAATTGAACAATAGTTTATAGGTCGAAATACAAGACAACCATTTTCTTGTTTAGTTTTTGAGTAGTATTAACGGAAGATTATATATTGTGGAGTAAACCATATTTACTGTGACTGGAGGAAGAAGACGGGGCAGACCTCCAAAAACAATTCAAATGGGCGTTCGTGCACCAAAAACAAAAAAAATTTAATTAAACTTTTCTGAAGAACCCGAGGTATCGGGCAAAAGGACCTGAGTCACAACTTAGTGCTGCATCAGTTTCCCGGGTATCTTCCTCATCAGGAAGTGAGTACCACACTAATAGGAAATAAGGCGGAGGGATTAGTAGACGATTCGCAAAACAACAAAAAAGTGTTATAGACAGGTAAAAGTCATTAGGGAGCAGGGCGATTGACTGGGTTTGGTGTGCCTGGTAAAGCCCTAATAAAATATTTATCGATTGTTTTAATAATATATTGACACATTCTTTTAACATATTTATCTATGGTTCTATTAATATATTGATATATATACAATTTTCTTATTATATTGCTAAATCTACAAGGTTTTTGTTACATGATATATATATTTACTTTTTTATAAACTAATTACAAATTATTACACTACTTATCAAATATTTACATATTCTTATATGATTACAATAATTATCTTAATCTTATATTTACCCATTTCTTAAAATATAATTTGGTTACATTTTTACGTTAATACACACCCTTAGGTATAAATTTTATCTTTTGGTTTGGTGTTGTACGAAAGAAAGGAATCCTCGACTGGTACCAGCGCGACGATTGATTTGTTTCCTTCCGTTGTTGTATTAACGTTATTATTTTGTGGTAATAGTTGGCTGTGTCCACAGTACCTAGATTGTAGGAGTATTTGTTGTTTGATTTACATTTACTACTTAATGCAAACTTACCTCTATTTTGTTGTTGAGTAATTGTATTATACTGTAATTATTGTAAAATATATTTGTTGTCACTTTTTTCTTAATCCCATTAGTATTATACTGGGCATGACAGCCTAAGGGGATAAGTTATCCAGGATGGTTGGGTTTTGCTTTCTCTCCAGGGTCCTCTCAAAGTCGCGTTGAACATTTACAGGTCCACCAAGTCGATGGAAACGTCCAGCGATGAATCGCTTTGGCTAACCTAGGAAAAGAATGATATGAAGAGATATCCCTTTTAAACAATAGGTAAGTGGTGAATCATAGGTGTAGTGTCCCGGTCACACAACCCCACGCCCCCACCGGCGAGCTAGCGTAAACCGTGTGGCCGGTTTAGCATCCCCTAAAAACATTTAGGAAACTAGGGAGGATGTAGTCTTCTAAATTTTTTTATGCTTACCCAAGCACGATGGCAGTAGCCTTGCTGTCACCAGCAAGGAGCTCCATTGTGCCGGTACATAAAATGGCGCCCAACGTCTGCTTACCTGTTAACGCTTTCGGCAAACTAGTTTCGAATTTAAATTACGGTGTCCATTTATTACATAAAATGGAACCCTACGAATGCTTTCATGGCAACGATTCGGATCACAAGTTTTTAATATTAAACCCCGGCGCCCATTTATTGCATAAATGGAGCCCAACGATATGCTTTCATGCCAACGGCTTTGGCCAACAAGTTTTCGAGATTTTTATTTCATAAATGGCACCCCAACTTCTGTAACTTATTAAAATTATCTTTGACTATGATTCACCAACAATGCCTCTTTTTACAGATTCATCTCAGTTGTCTAAATTTAGTGTGAATTTTGCTTTGCTTTCACTTTTAGGTTATCCCGTATCATGTTATCTTCTTCGCTTTAGGCATCTTTGAACTAGACTTACCGGCACCGCTGGCTAACAAGCGTATGACCGCTTGGCCATGGGTGAAGGCTGAGTCTGGAGTTCTTTTGTCCTGTGTTTTTGCTCGTCGTCCTGAGTATCAGGCGTCATACCGCCTGCCAGTGCTTCGTTCAGTGAACAGGATCCTTGTTACTTTTTGCTGATGGACGTTTGAGTTGTAACTCGGGCTTAACCGTCTGAAGTAACAGGCGTCATATCGCCTGCCCACTGCGTCCCGTGGACACCTTTAATCCATTCAGTCCCCTCAAATTCTTTTTCTTTTTCTGTCAATTTAGACAATTCGTCGAAATATGGTAAGGGATGGGGTCACTTCAGGTGAACCTCTAGGAGGCCGCACAGGCTTAACCGTCTGGCTAATCACCTGCGCCCTGTGGACTTTTGTTGAGGGACATCCGGCTCCTTCCTTGTGCTTTTATGGTTTTTCTCTCCAGTCTGTCCCCACTGCTGATTGATTTTCCGTAGTGTAGCTCAGTTGTGGTTGGACAGCGGAATCAAATTAAAATTTTTATTATTTGCGAAGAAGATTTCCTTGTTTTTATGTTGAGGTAGACACTTCATGTCGTTCGAGTGGATGAAGACGTGTGGTGTTTCCGGAGTTGTCGATGACACTCGGTGCTGTCTGTGTCACATCGCTACCACCGACTGACACCGATGACCTCGGCCACCGAGACTCCTGGGGAGAGAGATTTTGCTTCAACCATCCTGGAGAATTAACACTCATTTAAAAAAAAAAAAAAAAAAAAAAAACAAATTTACACTATATTACATATTAATCTGGTTCATACAACGTATTGTGGTGGAATTATTTATCTTATATTGTTATCATTTTGGCGGTATATAAGTAATAACGGCCTAGTGACCATATCCATAATCTTTTAACTACAGCTTTCTATTGTTGATTTTTTTATTCACCCATATATTATACTTTCTTTCTTTTTACTGGATATCCGGGTTACCGTCTCTGAAACGATGGACGTGACCGGATCAAGGACATTTTATGGATGGCCGGTGGTGGATAAGGTGTTGAGGAAGCCGCACCGCTTATATTTTTTATCCCCGCATGCCCCCGAATTTGTTTCGTTCCGTGCAGCCATCGAAGCCAGGAGGTTGTCCACAACGATGGAGGGCGTCGCTATACGATATACCTTAAATGTCGTTAAATGTTTGGAAGCCCACCCAGGTGCTTTCGACACCATGGCTTCCAGATTATTGACCATGCTGGGTGATATTATTAACAAGCCGCTTACCCTGATCCACGTTGTTGAGATTATTTTCCACCATTCATTGACAGAACCAGGCTTCTGCCATACGGGAGCAAGACTGTATGAGCTGGTTGAGTCAATGAATCCTGTGGATGACAGCGTCTTTAGAAATTTATTGAGACTGACCCTAGCGTATCAGCAGGAGATTATCAAAAGGTATGTTCCACCGGTTGGATATCAAGTACGTGGGATAACGTTGCTCGTGGCAGAAACGTACCGTCGGTTCCAGAAGGTTCGTTCACTGGGAAGCGAACTAGGACAGATGCTTGATGGGCTGTTGAATCAGCTGCTCCAAGAGCCCACTCCCGATAATTTGGAATGCTTCGGCCAAGCGTGCCAAGCATCAGGTTGGAAAATCTGGGAGGATTGTCCCTTCCAAATGTTTATAGTCCTACGCGATTTGCACAGGACATCCCCATGGTTGAATGGCCTGGCTTAACTGTTTTAAACGGTATTAATTACTTCTTTGCTGTTGCTACCTTTTTATTCTTGACTTTGTTATTCACGTTTGGTTAATGTTAGTTATTTTTACGTTGTCGTCAACCAACCAGTCGGCGATGTAGTTACTTTTATGCGTTCCAGCAGTTAGGGGTTCATGATATTCTTCATGGTATTTATAAGGGTATAGGTTTTACTTACTTGAATTTCTGAGAGATGTTCCCTGTTTCGTTGTTTATGTTAAATCAGCTCTAGTCCAGACCTTACGGCTAGTGGCGTGTTAGTTTATAGTTATAGTCAGGTAGTAACAATCGACATTCGTTACGTGTTATTGTTGTCATATCGCCTCAGTCGATAGTATTAAATTTTCTTCAAGACTATTCCCTTTGTCTACTATTCCTTCGATTGATTCATTCGGTTCTTTCCATATGTACTATACATTTGATGATGGTACGCCTCCTTGCTTTTCGGTCAGTCTGAAGAACAACTCTCGGCGAATGGTGGTCCTGGCGATCCATCAGGGTTTGGTCAAAGGCACTGTGGTATTGCTAGAGACTGACCCGATGGAACGACAGGTGACATGTTCGACGTGGTGATCTGGATGAAGGCAGAGACTCGGAGGGGGACAGTGTGGTATTGCCTTCCGCCGGATCTCTGCAACTCCAGGCACACACTCCGGGTGACTCTTCAGACTGTCCCTCTCTCAAACTTTTAATTTTGAGAGCACTACTGAATCCCTAGCGATTTATAGCGCTGCAGCTAGAGCAGGAGACTCTTAATCTCAGGGTATGAGACGAGCCCCACATTGGCGCCACATACCGGACCTTACGACAGAAAAACCTTCCGTTTTTTTTCGGCTCCTCACTGCCTCGCCAGTCGGCCTTGTGGACCCGAGGGTATGTAACGGTCGGTTATTTATTGCAAAATTCTCATTATTAATTATTCCCCCATCTATCGGAAATTTTAGAAATTAATAGTACAATCACTTCAGAAGCTTTTTGATGCGAAACTTTTTTGGAATCACGTAGGCTCAGAAAAACAAAATTTTTCTGAGAATCGAAAAAAATAGTTTTTTTTCAGGCAGAGAGTCTGGATTTTGCATTGCGAACAGACGTTCGAGTCTGGTTTTTTTTTCTGGTTAAAATTGGAAACTAGCAGTTGGTTTTTGTTAAAAGCACCCGTTAGAACTGCCCAGCCTTTAGGCCGTCGCCTAGTTAATCGTCTTGGTAATCGAGTTATTAAGGAAATTCGATGTATACGAAAAAAAAGAAAATAAATAAAGTGAAAGAAACGAAACCAAATATTTCACGGGTGTGATTGGCAAGCAGCTGAGATATTTTTCATCGAGTTAGTGGAGACACTGGAAAGGATTCCGGCACCGATGATGATGTGACTGGATTTGGAAGTTTCCATGAAGATAAGGTCTGTTGTGTTGAATGCGGCTGAGAAAGGCGGCTAACGAAGTGTAGAAAAATTAATGCAAGGAAAATTAACTGAATTTAGTGGTAACTGTTAAATATTTTGATAAGCTAAGTTTCCGATCAGGTTAATGAACTGTGCTTGGTGGTTGTGTTAGAAAAAAAACAAAATGCAACGGATTAATGACATTCGCCGAGTTGGTGGTTTTGGTGCCGCAGCGTCTTGGTGTGTGTAAATTCACATTGATATTGAAACACTAACCATTTGTTATTAAAATGGTGCGATTTTGTTAACGTCAAAAGTTTTCCAACAATCCCGCCGAAAATAAACAAAAAATTGAACAATAGTTTATAGGTCGAAATACAAGACAACCATTTTCTTGTTTAGTTTTTGAGTAGTATTAACGGAAGATTATATATTGTGGAGTAAACCATATTTACTGTGACTGGAGGAAGAAGACGGGGCAGACCTCCAAAAACAATTCAAATGGGCGTTCGTGCACCAAAAACAAAAAAAATTTAATTAAACTTTTCTGAAGAACCCGAGGTATCGGGCAAAAGGACCTGAGTCACAACTTAGTGCTGCATCAGTTTCCCGGGTATCTTCCTCATCAGGAAGTGAGTACCACACTAATAGGAAATAAGGCGGAGGGATTAGTAGACGATTCGCAAAACAACAAAAAAGTGTTATAGACAGGTAAAAGTCATTAGGGAGCAGGGCGATTGACTGGGTTTGGTGTGCCTGGTAAAGCCCTAATAAAATATTTATCGATTGTTTTAATAATATATTGACACATTCTTTTAACATATTTATCTATGGTTCTATTAATATATTGATATATATATACAATTTTCTTATTATATTGCTAAATCTACAAGGTTTTTGTTACATGATATACATATTTACTTTTTTATAAACTAATTACAAATTATTACACTACTTATCAAATATTTACATATTCTTATATGATTACAATAATTATCTTAATCTTATATTTACCCATTTCTTAAAATATAATTTGGTTACATTTTTACGTTAATACACACCCTTAGGTATAAATTTTATCTTTTGGTTTGGTGTTGTACGAAAGAAAGGAATCCTCGACTGGTACCAGCGCGACGATTGATTTGTTTCCTTCCGTTGTTGTATTAACGTTATTATTTTGTGGTAATAGTTGGCTGTGTCCACAGTACCTAGATTGTAGGAGTATTTGTTGTTTGATTTACATTTACTACTTAATGCAAACTTACCTCTATTTTGTTGTTGAGTAATTGTATTATACTGTAATTATTGTAAAATATATTTGTTGTCACTTTTTTCTTAATCCCATTAGTATTATACTGGGCATGACAGCCTAAGGGGATAAGTTATCCAGGATGGTTGGGTTTTGCTTTCTCTCCAGGGTCCTCTCAAAGTCGCGTTGAACATTTACAGGTCCACCAAGTCGATGGAAACGTCCAGCGATGAATCGCTTTGGCTAACCTAGGAAAAGAATGATATGAAGAGATATCCCTTTTAAACAATAGGTAAGTGGTGAATCATAGGTGTAGTGTCCCGGTCACACAACCCCACGCCCCCACCGGCGAGCTAGCGTAAACCGTGTGGCCGGTTTAGCATCCCCTAAAAACATTTAGGAAACTAGGGAGGATGTAGTCTTCTAAATTTTTTTATGCTTACCCAAGCACGATGGCAGTAGCCTTGCTGTCACCAGCAAGGAGCTCCATTATGCCGGTACAATATATGGAACTTAATAAAAAAATAATGAGCTTGTTGCAGCTCTGACAGCATCAACCTCGTCAACTGCGACGATGGCCACATCTCAAGTGTCCATAGGGACGCAAGAGATAGCAATTGCCTCAACGCGCGGAGCCATTGGGCACGCAAGTTGTGAACCAATTGCCTCAACGAGCGGAGCCACTGGGCACGTAAGTTGGAAACCAACTGCTTCGACCAGCGGAGCCATTGGGCACGCTGGTTCTGCACACGGTAAAGACGAGTCTCTAGACTCAGAATCCGTCTGCAGCGCAGACTCGGACAGTGTGTGTTCGGTTACTTCCGGAGCCACAACCATTGCCCGAGGCTTTGAAAAGATGGAGCTTGACAAACCTGGGTTTGTTAAGCTCTCCAACCGCTAGAAAAAATGCTTCAAAGAAGCACTGGCAAAAGGCCTATCCAGGGATATGGCCGTGGAAAAAGCTTTAGCAAAGCCCTCCAAAAAAACTGAGCTGAAGAGAGTTCGCTCAGAGGAGGAAACTCCGGAACGTCTGGAACAGAAGAGGACCAAGACGGCCAAGGGGCCCACTTGCCCCACCTTTAGCCAGGTGGTAAGCAGTGTTAAACTTGGCCTCATCTCGACTGACATGGTTAACTACCCCCTGACACCTGAGCAAATGGCACAGCTGCAGGAGGCGATCATCGACGTCGTTATCGAAAAAGCAGGCGGCGAAGTCAAGCCGTCTTTCGAAGGGAGCTTCCAAAGAAGAGGCTGGCTGCTGTTAGTCTGCTCAAACCCTGACACAGCAGAATGGGTGAGGAGTAACGTCTCCTTCATTAAGAGCAAGAGTGATCTTGATATCACTCTGGTGGAAGAGGGTAACTTCCCTCAGACTCACGTTATACGAGGCTACTTCCCCCAGAGTGGTACCTTAACAAATGAGAAAGTGCTGGCGACTATCGCCGCACAAAACTCGGTTCCCGCTGACAAATGGAAAGTGGTCCAGAGGCGGGTGAGTGAAAACACTCTTCACTTGGTCATGGTAGTGGATTCCGCCTCCATGGCTAAGTTGATTAGTCTGAAGGGGAAAATCGCCTATCGATTCTCCCACATCAGGCTGATTCTTAAGGACAAAGATCCTTCACCGAAGCAGCCACAAGGCCAGGGTTCGTCGTGTGACACACAGACCATAGGGTCTGAAGTGGCACCTCCAAACGCTTCTGGTGTTACCGAGGACTGCAGTAATGCCGTCACCTTGGCCATAGGGCCAACTGGCGACGGAGCTGCGCTCGCACCGACTCCGGGACCATCTGGCGTTGTTCCAGATCCGGCCCCCGCATCTGCCGCAAGCGCCAGGGAGCCTGTGACAGAGCTAACAGCGGGGCGGAAAAGGAACACTCCTGGCGACCCTGGAGTCGGAGCACGGGGCAAATCAGCACCCCCCAAGGGCAAAGGTGGTAGGACAAAGGGTCCTAGACAAGCCAAGAAGACCGGGTTTGTCAAACGCTCCTTGGAGAAAAAATGAGCGCCATAAGGGCACTCCAAATTAACTTGCACCACGCGAAAGGGGCTTCCTCCACCCTGTGCAAGACTTTCGCGGAGAGGCATCTTACCCTTGCTCTTATTCAAGAGCCTTGGGTAACCGATGGCAAAGTCAGAGGACTTTCCACCGGCTCAAGTAAACTAGTATATGATCGGAGATGCGGGACGCCTCGTGCTGCCCTTTTAATTGACAATCGTGTCACTCATCTCTCCATTACTAACTTTATTTCCAGAGATCTAGTGGCGATCTCGGTTGCGGTTCCCACCGCCAACGGATTCCAAGAAATTGTCCTTGCGTCCGCTTACTTCCCGGGGGATGTAGCAATAGTGCCACCCCAGGAGGTTCAAGAACTGATTGAGTTCTGTCACAAGACGAACCGGCAATTCGTCATCGGTTGTGATGCAAATGCTCACCACTCCATTTGGGGGAGTACCGATGTAAACGAAAGGGGTGAGTGTCTCCTAGAATTTCTTGTTATGAACAACATAGACATTGCAAATAAGGGATGCAAACCCACTTTTGTCACTGCTAGTAGAAAGGAGGTGCTGGACCTCACCTTCACCAGCAGGCTTCTCTCCGACAGGATTGAAAACTGGCGTGTTTTGGACGAGGCTTCACTGTCGGATCACTTGCACATTAGGTTCGACGAATGCGGCCACCCAGCTTACTGACGTGCTGATCTCCTCCTACCACGACAGCAACACTGTCTCTTGCTTTCAGTCGTCACGTAAAGTACCCTGGTGGAACGACAGATTAGCTGAAATGCGTAGGGATGTTAGGAGATTGTTCAATAGAGCAAAACACACCGGGCATTGGGATGAATACAGGTTCATCCTCACAGCCTATAACAAGGAGTTAAGACGGTCCAAAAGGATTGCCTGGAGGAAGCACTGTGAGAGCCTTCAGACTCTACCAGAGGCGACTAGACTCCAAAAACTACTTGCAAAAGACTCCTTTAACGGAGTGGGCCTTCTCAAAAAAGAGGATGGCTCCTACACCTCTAACCACGAAGAAACTTTGAGGTACTTGCTCAGAGAGCACTTTCCAGGGTCAATCCTCCAGACCGCTTATCCATTGGATGCTGGGTGTAGTCATAGGACCATCCCAGACCGCTATTCCCGAAGTATTTCTGGGAACATCTTTGACCGCGACAAGGTTAAATGGGCAGTGGCCTCTTTTCAACCCTATAAATCCCCGGGAGGGGATGGTATTTTTCCGGCACTCCTTCAGAAGTGCCTCGATCTGATTATCGACAACTTGATCTGCCTCTTTAGAGCCAGCTTCAACTGGGGATACATCCCTACCATCTGGAGGAAAGTCGTGGTGGTTTTTATCCCCAAACAGGGCAATAGGCCCCTGGAGCTGCCCAAATCGTACAGACCTATCAGCTTAACCTCTTGAAAACGATGGAAAGGCTGCTAGACCTTCACATTAGGTGCAAGCTGGAGCTCTCCCTTCCCCTACATAGCTCCCAGTTCGCTTACTCTAAAGGTAAATCAACAGAGGTTGCTTTACACCACCTGGTCAGCAAAATCGAGAAAGCCTTCCTTGCTAAGGAAACTGCTTTATGTGCATTCCTTGACATCGAAGGTGCTTTCGATAACACTGGCTATGATTCTATTTCTAGAGCACTGGCTCTCAGAAACCTGAATCCTCACACAATTGAGTGGATAAATGCCATGCTTGTTGATCGTGACATTTCTTCTACCCTAGGTGTCTCCACCATTAGTGTTAAAGCTATTAAGGGCTGCCCTCAAGGTGGAGTCCTATCCCCGTTACTCTGGTCACTAGTTGTGGATGAACTTTTGACCAAACTGTCTGAATCTGGTTTCGATGTCATCGGCTATGCAGATGATCTTGCCATCATCGTCTCTGGGAAGTTTGACCTGACCATTACAGAGGTCATGAGAACAGCACTACGAGAAGTTCAAAGATGGTGTACCACGGAGGGTCTGTCAATCAACCCAAATAAGGCTGTCTTGGTACCTTTCTCCAAACGCTACAAAGTGGACCTAGGTCCTATTTGCATCCAGGGTACCACAGTTGAGTACTCAGACTCAGTCAAATATTTGGGAATAAAGTTAGACAAGAGACTGAACTGGAACGCTCAACTGGACTACGCCATCAGTAAAGCCACCAGGGCCATATGGGCCTGCAAACGGCTTTTGGGTAAGACATGGGGTCTTACACCACAAATGATGTACTGGATGTACAACACGATCGTTAAACCTGTGGTCACCTATGCCGCTATAGTCTGGTGGCCTAAGACTAAACAGGTCACGGCGATCCTTAAGTGCAGCAAACTACAACGGCTTGCTTGCCTCTCCATTACCGGAGCTATGCGGACCTGTCCCACAGCTGCGATGGAGGCAATCATTGGATTGACTCCATTGCATATCTTCATATGGAAATCCGCGGCCATAAGTGCCCTGAGACTTCAGATCTCATCCAACTGGCCCTATACAGTCAAAGGACACATGGATATCCTTGACAATATCCCAAACATTTCCATTTGCCGCGTATCCAACCATATGGTTGGTGAACTGCGGTTCCAAAGGAAATTCAGGGCGATTATACCGGATCGTTCTGAGTGGGAAGAACTTATTCTTCCTGGGGATCCAAAAAATCTCCACTGGTTTACCGACGGGTCAAATATGGAACATGGTACAGGGGCTGGTGTCGCAGGACCCAATTCCAAGGTCTCGATTGCAATGGGTAAGTGGCCCTCTGTATTCCAGACTGAAATACATGCCATTGCGACCTGCGCTAGGCTCAACCTTGAGAAAGGTTTGAGAGGCGCCAACATTAAAATCTTCTCTGACAGCCAAGCTGCCATCAAGGCACTCTCAACGTGGAAGTTTTCTTCCAAAACAGTTGCAGAGTGTTTTGACTTACTCCAGAGCCTGACCAGAAGAAATAACGTCTCGCTCTGCTGGGTCCCCGGACACTGGGGTATCGAGGGCAATGAGGCTGCAGATAGCTTCGCGAGGGAGGGGTCTGAGACGTTGGTCCAGGGCCCAGAACCCTTCTGTGGCATCTCATGGTCCACCTCCAAGTCCCTGATAGAGGAGTGGATTAAGGGACTACACCTTGCCTATTGGGAATCAATCCCAGGTCTTAGACAGGCTAAAGATCTTATAAGACCCTTTGCCTTTAGGGGCACTATCACTTTAAACAGAGCGGACCTAAGGCTGTTGGTGGGTTATCTGACTGGCCATGTAGGACTGCGGTACCACCTCCACAACCTAGGACTGTCTCAAGAGACAGAATGCCGACTCTGCCTGGAAGGCGACGAGACTTCCACACATATTCTTTGCGAATGTCCTGCTCTGATCTGGCTTAGAAGAAGAACGTTTATCAGAGAGTTTATGAGCCCCGCTCAAGTCCCCTCTTCTTCAATTAAAGACCTTCTTGCCTTCGTCCGGAAGGCTGATAGTCTGTTCCGTTAGTGGGGTACGTACACAATAGGCCTAACTTGGCCGCAGTGTTCACCATATGGGTTGCCCTCTCATTCCTTAATAATAATAATAATACCGAAATAATAAGTGCGAGAATCTGTATAGAACAGCTACCTTCAATTTGTTAATAAGGAAAAAGTTATGAACTCCATAGGTTAAGTTTCTTTTTATCTTTTTTTGCGAAGCGGCCTATTACATGTTATATGTTATTCTTACCGAAATAACAAAGTGGATATAACACAATTAGAGGTCATAGAGTTGAAGAATACCCATATTTTTTTCAGTGCGGGAATCGGTAAAGAACCGCTAGTTCGAGTTTGTTGATAAGGAAAAATTATGAATTCCATAGAATAAGTTTCTTTAATTTTTTTGTGAAGCGGCATAATATATATTATATTTACCGAAATAATAAGGGCGAGAATCTGTATAGAACAGCTACCTTGAATTTGTTAATAAGGAAAAAGTTATGAACTCCATAGGTTAAGTTTCTTTTTATCTTTTTTTTGCGAAGCGGCATAATATATATTATATTTACCGAAATAATATGGGCGAGAATCTGTATAGAACAGCTACCTTGAATTTGTTAATAAGGAAAAAGTTATGAACTCCATAGGTTAGGTTTCTTTTTATCTTTTTTTTGCGAAGCGGCATATTACAAGTTGTATGTTATTCTTACCGAAATAACGAAGTGGACATAACACAATTAGAGGCAATAGAGTCAAAGAGTACCCATATTTTTCTTCAGGCGGGAATCTGTGGAGAGCTGCTAGTTTAGATTTGTTGATAAGGTCAAATGATGAATGGAGTGCAAATTAATTGAAAGTTACCTTATTTGATTTGAGGCACATAACGATTCTGATGACACTTGGCGAGCGTTGCTAATCTCTGAGGTATATTTAAAGGGGTATTTGTCGCACTATGAGTGTTTAGTGACACCACAACCCTTACTTAATTGATCCTAAAGTAGCTTAAATTATGAAGGTATAGATAATATGGGACGCAGTGGTTGTTGGCTCGCGTAATAGGTTTTTCTTGGTTCCTTCTCGTGGAATAATGGAAAGGAAGTTCTCAAGTTTGTTGTTGAATTGTTTTTAGGAAGAAGGCTTTTCCGAGCGATTTTTTTTTGTGTACCTATCGGATGGATTTTGTTTGTCTGAATCTGTTAGTGCATACTTTGGGGTTGGAAACCTGAAGTACAAAAAAAAGGAAGAAAAAAAAAAAGAAAAAAAAAGCAAAAAAAAAAAAAAGAAAACAGAAAGGAGGAAGGAGGAAGAATTTTTTTTTGTTCGATGGAGAGATCTAGAAATGACTCGCGAAATGATTGAGTAGAGAACCCCAACGTAAGTGTGGCCCCCGGATAAATGGGTGATCTCCTCCGAGGCAACGGCATTCCACCTTGTTAAATTGACTGGGATTTGGTATCCCTAAGCATGACTAGTGACCAGTGACCACTCCTTCTCTTTGTTCTTCCCCTATAGCCCCTCTCGTTGGCCCTGGACGTCGTTCCACCCCCTCGTCACCCCTTTAGTTTAGTTGTTATATAGGCACGAGTATTAACAGTATAACTGTCACCCCCTCCGGCATCCAAGCACCGCGGACCCCACCCCATCTGACGAGCTAGCTAGCGCACCGCTAGTCGTGCCTGCAACTGGTGCATTGGATGCGTAAATTGCGACACTTCCCCGTCGGTCGAACCGTCCGAGCCACCCTTTTTCTTGAGTCCCCTTCCCCAATTTTTGTAATGATAGTCTTTTGGCATTTATGGCAAATTCCCGTCGTCGTGCCTCGGCACACCCTACCCAGACAGTTACAGCTGTTGATACGGCTGTTGTAAGTCGAGTTTAGTGAATATTTTTCCTGCTGACACGGCATGTAATACTTCTGTCACCGTAGAAAATGTTTAAGTATTTCTCTTGATAGCGGCATTGACGGTGCTGCAATAGTCGCCACATATTAGTTGTCATCTGTCTCTCGAAGAGAGTGGACGTGGACGTGTTTGTGTTTACCTCTGCCTCCCTGAGTCTCGTCTACATGGATCCTCCGGAGGGTAATCGTTACACTTGCTGCAAGACCAAGCAATCGCAACAATGCGTATGTATAAACTGTGGAGCGATTTTCCACAAATCGTGCCTCAAACGACAAGATAAACTCGTCATAATTGATGTTACGCGCGTGATTTGTTGTCTCTCGACGGCGGAAAACGATACCTTAATTGTCAATAGTATGAAAGAACTGATGAACAAGTTACTAACGGAAAAAGAAAAAGGAATCGCCCTTTTGGAAGACAAAATCTCGTGCTTAGTGAAATCGTCGCCAATTGTTAACCCAAACGTGGTCAAATCATACGCCGAAATCAATCGTGGTCAAATCATACGCACGACTGAGAAAAAAGTACCTCCTATACTTGTCAAACCTAATGAACGTACACCACGAGGCAAAATTCTAAAGAAAATCCAAAACGAAGTCAAACTGCATGATTTGAATATCTCTGTTGACACGCTGAAAGAAACAAAAGATGGTTCAATCCTGATTAAGTGCAATAACATTAAAAATAATGAAACGATGAAGACAGAACTGCAAAAAATCTCGAACTTGAATTGTGAAATTAAAACTTTGGAAATGAAAAACCCGCGTGTCAAAATTGTTGATGTCGCCGGTGACATTGAAGAAGAGGAAATTGAAAGTTTTGTCGTCTCTCAGAACCTTCAAAACTACACGAACGATGACTACAACATCGTTCATGTACAAAACAACAAAAAAAAGGCACTAAAACGGTCTTTATGGAATTAGCTCCCGAGCTCTTCCGATCGGTCATAAATAACAGAACGCTTTACATCGGGTGGCAGCGTTGTCGCGTTTTCGAAGACTTCAACTTGAGCCGCTGCTTCAAATGCAACGGCTACGCACACAGTGCAAAAAAGTGCCAAAGTGATGTCTCATGCCAGTACTGTGCCAAAAATCACGACGGCGCGTCGTGCCCTGACAAAACCGTCAAATGCTGCGTCAACTGCATGAGAACCAACCAAAAGTACAACAAACAACATAACGTCGCACACTTTGCTTTCAATGAAAACTCGTGCGCGACTTACCAATTCTACAAACAGCGAGTCATTAATCAAACAAATTATTGTTAAAATCCTAACACTATGTTAATCACAATTAATGATTTACAATCTGAAATCCAAACTACTAAATTCTCAAATTCTAGTCAAGTAGACTACTTATTATGTGAAAAGAAAGGATTACTTATTCTACATCTGAATATTCGTAGTTTGAATAAAAATTTTGATGAGCTGAAATTATTTATAAACTCATTAAAAACCAGTCCAGATGTGATAATATGTACAGAAACGCATAAAATAACTTTGCCCGCACTTTACCAAATGGATAATTACACACTTTTTTACGTAGATAGTGAGATAAATAAATGCGACGGCGCTTGTGTTTACGTCGCATCGAGAATTAAGCATAAGAACACGATTAAAAAAATAAATAGAATGAATGTAATTTTGACTGAAATTGAACTTGGATGTGATAATTTGTTGATAACGTCTCTTTACAGATCTCATTGTATTGCAATAAGCGATTTCATAAATGATCTTTATAAATACTTAGATGATCTCAAAAATACGCGTAATCATTTAGTGATAGGTGACATGAACATTGACTTGTTACATGAAAACGCAAAAACCAATACCTATATAAATAACTTTTATGAATATGGTTATCACTCATATATAAATATTCCAACTAGAGTAACTAATGACAGTGCAACCTGTATAGATCACATATTTGGTAAACTGAGCGATGCTATCACTGCTATTCCACTCGTATACGATAACGACATAACCGATCACTTTTCTACACTATTGTTTTTAGAATTAGAACCTAATGATAAAGAAAGAAACGCGAGTCCAAATTGGCAAAAAAAAAATAGATCTAAAAAAGTTGAAAATTGCTATAGACAAAGAAAACTGGGATGATATTTATGTAGAAACGGAGGTTAATATAGCTGTAGATAAGTTTATTGGTAAAATCCGGTACTACTGCGACATTGCGACTAAGTACCTGAAATTAAGGTGCAAGCACGGAAGAAAAGAATGGATTACTAGCGGACTTTTAAAATCATGCAAAATAAAAAACAAGCTATACAACCAATCAAAGTTGAACCCGAATAACATCGAGTTAAAGGAAAAATACACTAAATATAAAAACAAATTAAAAACTATTATACAACAAGCTAAAAAAACTTATTTTGATAAAGTTCTTGTAAATATAGGTAGCGATTGTAGAAAGCTATGGCAATTTATAAACTCAAAAATAAAAAGTGGTTCAGTAAAAAAAGAGAAAATCGAAAAAATTTTTTCAGAAAATAAAAATACCTTACTTTCTAAAAACGAAGAAATTGCGAATGAGTTCAACGAATTTTTTGTCAATGTGGGTCCGAATATGGCAACTAAATTTACGCGACAACCTTTACCGAATAGTAACACGACTCGAACCCAAATTCAAGACTCAATTTTCTTTACTCCCACTAATGAAACCGAAATATTAGAACTGATATCTAAACTAAAAAATAAAGCATCTGGGATCGATAATATTTCTGCGCAAATTTTAAAAGTTATTTCAAAAAACATTGCCAAGCCTTTAGTACATATTTTGAATCTTTGTATTGAAAAATCAATTTTTCCTGACGCCTTCAAAAAGGCAGAGGTTATACCGGTTTACAAATCAGGCGAAGCAGATAGAACTACCAACTATAGACCGATCTCTTTGATTTCCAACTTCGCGAAAATCTTTGAAAAAATATTGAAAGTGAGAATAAATAAATTCATTGAAAAACATAAATTGATAAGCCCGCGGCAGTGTGGCTTTCAATCAGTATTAAGCACTGAAGATGCTTTAACGAATGTTATAGACAAAATGCACGATGCTATCAGTACAAAAACACCTTGTATCGCAGTATTTCTCGACCTTGCGAAAGCTTTCGACACGGTCGATCATTGTATTTTATTGAGTAAGCTGTATAATTTAGGTTTCCGAGGAAATGCTCACAAACTTATGAATAGTTATCTGAGTAATAGGACGCAGATTGTAAAAATAGACAATTCTTGTAGTGTCGAATTAAAAGTGAAATGTGGAGTCCCGCAGGGCACGGTACTAGGACCGATCTTATTCATATTATACATTAATGATATGCTTGAGATGAACCTAGCAAGTGATATCGTGTCTTTCGCAGATGAC
Organism: Thereva nobilitata; assembly: GCA_963855945.1. Taxonomy (NCBI): domain Eukaryota; kingdom Metazoa; phylum Arthropoda; class Insecta; order Diptera; family Therevidae; genus Thereva; species Thereva nobilitata. Next base: position 143,252,749 of record OY979694.1, read on the forward strand.
ACGGTCTTAATCGTGAAAGAAAAAACTTGGCAAAAAGCATTTGATACATGTAATAAGGACATAAATAAAGTATACAGAGAACTTTATAAAAATCACCTTTCTTTGAACATCAAAAAAACTGTATACATGACTTTCGGAAGTTACAAGAATAGTCTACCACCGGACTCGCCTGTAATTATACATTCGACTGACTGTCCTCGTGATACTTGCGATTGTACGAATATTGATAGAGTAAATGAAATGAAATATCTCGGCATTATTGTTGACTCGAATCTTAATTGGAATAAACATATCGAAAGAGCGGTGAAAAAAAGTAGATACCTCATCTACTTGTTTTACAAGCTCAAATCTTATTTACACACAGAACAACTTTTAATGATCTATTTTGCACTCTTTTGGTCAGCAGCGACGTATGGAATACTTGTATGGGGTGGCTCACATGAAAAAACAATTAACACTTTACTTTGTATACAAAAAAAACTTTTAAAAATAATATTCAATAAACCCCTGTACTACGATTCTGAAAAACTTTTCAAAGAATGCAACATAATTAACGTCAAAAAATACTTCGTAGAAAAATCACTGTTTAAAAATTTTAACCGGTTACAAATTTCTTACTTTGATCTAAAAAGAAAATCACATAGAATAATCACAGTACCTTCAATGAAGATTAACAAAGAAATAGATAGGCGAAACCACCGATACGTCAGTTGCAAGATTTTCAATGCCCTACCAATGACTTATAAAGAGAGTACTTCAACGAATTTAAAAAACAGCAAAAAAATTAGGAAATGGCTAATAGAACTATCTTCGATGAATTTTAAAAATTTACTTCAACCATTAATATAGTAACTTCTAATGTAAACCTACTTTTATTATGTAATTAACTTTCTAATATTATTATTTACTGAGAAAAAATTTCGATGTGAGGAAATTGCGAGATAAAAATTAGTTTGTATAACGTTAAACTGCGATATATACCTTCACAGGTTCGCGCACAGGCTTCGGCCTTCAGCGAAATATTGTACAGCGATACACTATTGTAAGCGACCATAAGATCCTTTACTGAGACATAGAAAGAGTAGTCTAAACTACCCATTCTCATGTACTTAGTAAGGATAAATTTGACAAATTCTTTATGTATACTACTTCATACTATACAATATTGTTATACACCTGTGTTAATAAATAAAATAAATAAATAATATTCGAATAGTTCCGTCCTTTTTTCTTATTACAGGAACGATGGGTGCCAAGCCCATCGAAACTACAGGCCTGGAAGCAGACTTTTTAGTTGTGTTTGTGCCGGGTCGAAAATCGTCTGACAGTTGTGCAATTAACATGGCCGAAGCCGTACGAAGCAATTTTTTAACTTTGTTTTTGCAATAAAAAGTGGTAAAATATTGTATTTTACTTTTTAGTGTACACGGATTACCAGTGATAAGTCCATAAATTAAAAAAAAAGATTGGTAAAGTGTATTTTAAGAGTGTTAATTGATTAGGTGACCATTTTTGTTTACATTCGCGGTGGTTTTTTCGTGTTAATTTAGGGAAAAAATGTTGCATTTGTCTAGTAATGGAATTAAAAGTTAGTTTAAAGTAGTTAAAAATTATTATAGAAGAGTTATTAAAAACATAATAGTCTAAGATACGTAGAAGAGAGACCTAGCGATCGAGTAACCGAATGAAATTTTTTTTCAAGATAGATAATATGCTAACAAAAGTAACGGTGATGGGTTGCCTAACGAAATATGTTCAAGGCTATATTTAATAGGCGTTTTTTCGCAATTTTCTGCGTTTTTCTCTATTTTGAGGGGAAACTATGCTTTTTGGTGAAAATATCAAAGGAGCAAAGTTGTAGAGCATAAAACTTCCTACAAATTTTGTCTTCACTGTTTTTTCGAATTCCTCATAGCTTCGCCGCTAGCGGCCGTTTTGCGCTTTTTAACTTCCCAGTAGGAAGTTATTGTAATCGGTCTGAAAATCGGATTCGAAATTTTCACTGTATTTACACGTTTCAAGGTCCCAATAGCGTTTTAAGCAAAAATTTGAGAAGAAATATGCGTGTATGTGTGTGTGCGTAAGTATGTGGTCATTTTTTCCTGCACGTTTTCGCGCGAACCAAAAAAGATATCGACTTCATTGAGGTGCCGTTCGAAGCGTGTTCAAGGAAATATGATCTGAAAAGATTTTCATAAAAATCGGTCCAGCCGTTTTTTTTGTTTGCACGACTTAAGTGATTTTTGTACCAGCACGATTTCGCGCGAACCAAAAAAGATATCGACTTTGTTAAGGTGCCGTTCGTAGCGTATTAAAGGACATATAAATTGAAAAGATTTTCATAAAAATCGGTCGAGCCGTTTTTTGTTTAAACGACTTAAGTGATTTTTGTACCAGCACGATTTCGCGAGAATCAAAAAAGATATCGACTTTGTTGAGGTGCCGTTCGAAGCGTGTTCAAGGAAATATGATCTGAAAAGATTTTCATAAAAATCGGCCGGACCGTTTTTTTGTTTGAACGACTTAAAAGAATTTTGTACCAGCACGATTTCGCGAGAACCAAAAAAGATATCGACTTCGTTAAGGTGTCGTTCGAAGCGTGTTAAAGGACATATGATCTGAAAAGATTTGCATAAAAATAGGTCGAACCGTTTTTTTGTTTGAACGACGTAAGTTATTTTTGTACCAGCACGATTTCGCGCGACCGAAAAAAGATACCGACTTCGTTGAGGTGCCGTTCAAAACATGTTAAAGGAAATATAATCTGAAAACATTTTCATAAAAATCGGTCGAGTCGTTTTTTTGTTTGAACGAAGTTCGTGATTTTTGTACCTGCCCAATATCGCGCGAACCAAATATGATAGCGACTTCGTTGAGGTGCCGATCGAAGTGTATTAACGAAGATATGATCTGAAAATTTATCTATGGTCAAGGCGTTTTTTGTGTTTAAATGAAGAGACTTCGGCAAGTGTGCCAAGTAACTTAAATTAATTAGTTTTGCTACTGTCTAATATACTCGTTGGAATGAAACCCGTTCCAAATGAGATTAACTTTAATGGATTCAGCCGAGCAATAGCTTCCCACGAAATTTTCAATCATTTATCTATTTTCTACCATACATCTGTCTACACACACTTCACGAATAGGTGGTTTATCATGACTAAGTGTTAGCGTATTTTGTAACGTAACTTCCCCATGAATTGTTAAAGAATTAGCAGAGTGGTCATTATTTTGGTAGATCGTAACTCCAAAGCTGCAACTTCAGGTCCCTTAAATTTAACAATATACTTGTTAAATAAGTTTTGGAATAACAACATATTCTTCATTTTTCATCCAAGTGTCAGTGTTAAAAGTAATACATTAATTTTGTTTACAACTTCGTCATCCTAATCTTATAAATACGCACATATCATTTGACAACCTAGCGAAAGTATTGATAAACAAATGTGACAAATGTTAGGTATTATATATTAGCTGCGTTCCAAAATTCGAGCAAAGTTCTCGCAAGCAGTTGGCTTCTCTCTCTACTCATGCCTTTGTTGAGAAGTAGGAACGAGTAAGCCAATTGCTTGCGAGAACTTTGTTCGAATTTTGGAACGCAGCTATTTATATAATATATTGTTTATTTATTATTAAAAATATCCATTGATAATATTCCACATTCATAATACTGGGAAGTTGATCTTGTGGACCGAAAGGGTCAAAACCACATCACAACTAGTTTTAGATTTTGAGCTAAAATGTATGAAAAATTAAATGAGATCAAATTAGTAGTTGCAGTTTTCCAACGGCTTTTTTTGGACGCTTTGATTTATCAACAGAATCTGAAAAAAGGCGCAAAACGGCCGCTAGCGGCGAAACTATGCGGAATTCTAAAAAACAATGGAGACAAAATTTGTAGGAAATTTTATGCTCTACAGCTTTGCTCCTTTGATATTTTCACCAAAACGCATAGTTTCCACTCAAAATAGAGAAAAACGCGAAAAATGGCGAAAAAACGCCTATTAAATACAGCTTTGAACGTATTTCGTTAGGCAACCCATCACCGTTACTTTTGTTAGCATATTATCCATCATGAAAAAAATTTCATTCGGTTACTCTATCGGTGAAGGTCGTTGTTCTACGGAACCTGTACTATAAGTGCAAGTACTACCACACGACGGGGCGACGTAGACTAGTCATGATTACTATGTAGTAAAACCGACTTTTAAGAAGAGAGAGGTGAAGGGGCGGCATACTCACCCGACCCTTTACCCTTCTCTTCTTAAAAGTCGGTTTTACTACATAGTAATCATGACTAGTCTACGTAGCCCCAACATGAATAACAATAACTTTTTCACTTTTCCTTCACATTTTCTGCACTCATGTTTTTAATAACTATTCTATAATAATCTTTAATCACTTAAAAAGCACTTTTTATTATATTACTACACAAATTCAACATTTTTTCCGTAAATAGATCACCTTAACAATTAACACACTTAAAATACATTTAAGCACTCACTTCTTTTTATTTTTTTTTATTAAATTACGAAAGCACTAATCACTGATGATCCATGTGCACTAAAAAGTGACAAAATACAATATTTTACCACTTTTTACTGTAAAAACAAAGATAAAAAATTGCTTCGTACGGCTTCAGCCATGTCAATTCCACAACTGTCAGACGATTTTCGGCCCGGCTTCAGCTATGTTAGTGTTAGTAGGCCCGGCTGCTTCCAGGCCTGTGGTTTCGATGGGCTTGGTGTAGCCCATTTTGCAAATCTTACAGGTGTTAGTATTCCTTGCGTTACTAGTTTTTTTAACTCCTTTTCCACTGATTCTTTTATGGCGAATGGCATTTGTCTAAATTTTCTAAAAACAGGTTGTGTGTTTTCGTTTAACTGTATATTAATAGGGGTTCCTCAACATGCACCTAATTTTTCGCTCATAACTTCCGGATATCTGCTCACAATGTTTGATATTTCTTGCTTCTCCATTACGATTGCCAATTGGTGTACTTCATGTACATATATACCCAATGGTTTTAACCAGTTACTGCTAATCAAACTTTTAGCCTCCTCGTTGATAACGTATAAAGGTAAGCTTGTTTGTTTGTTGTTAGTTCGCACCTATACAGTAGTACAGCCTAAAATATTTAATTTTTCTTTAGCCCAAGTTCGTAATTGCATTATTATACTATTCAATTTTAACTTATTTTTAATGGGTGCCTTCCATTTAGACACAGAGAGACACAGTGTTACACTGTGTCCGACACAGAAGTGTTCCATCAACGACACAGCTCGACACAGCCGGGCACAACTAAGACAATGCTACCAACCCTCGCCAATTGAAATGTGATCGTTAATTTATAATTACAACAATATTGTTTCATTTTTAAGATACCCAGCATTTATAAGATGTCGGGTAATTAATTTAAAGAAATTATCAACATAAAATTTACGATTTACTTGCCAAACAAAAATAAAAACGAGGAAAGTGCGCCATGGCGGATTTTTCATGAACTTATGTGTTCCATTTGGGCTTACACAGAACGACACAGAGCGACACGCTGTGTCGGACACAATTGTCTTTCTGTGTCTAAATGGAAGGCACCCAATTTTATTCCAAGCTGTTACGGAAACTATTGAAAAGGCTGACCCGGTATCCAATTCCATTTCTTCCAGGGTGTCATTAAGATACACTTTAACCATTATTTTTGGCTGTATTTGCCTGTGTTCGCAATGATCTTCACTTAATGTATTTATGGAGAGATATTGCACTTCGTTATCAGATTCATCATCGGCATTCATCTCCGCAACTCCCCCATATTCAACGATGTTATTGTATTCTCTTCCTTCCGTCTTCGCGCTTTTTTGAAACAGATTGCCTCCACGTGACCCGGTCTATTTCCATTTTTTCTTGGCACATTCTATTTCTGTATGTCTCGTATCTGTCGAAAAACAGGTTAGCCAACCCTCTAGACACTGCATACCAAACTTCATAAGAAGCGGAAAGCAGAGGTTCCCGCATACTCAAAAGTCTTCGCTTGATGTGTGAACGCATGGAGGCTATAGAAGGAGATAAAACTCCGTGTTGTCAATTTTCGTTTGATTATTGGTGGCGCTGCAGTCAAATGTACCCGGCCGATTGTATTTATCCGGTTCATGGCAAAGTTCCTTTATTACTAATATATTTCACGTTTACCAGCTTACAGTTGTTTACCAGCTTCTAAATTCAATTTATATCAATGCGTTTATTCGTAATTAATCAACTTTTGATGTTTCCAATGAATTTTTACTAATTTCATGTGGGGTACATCTCACAAAGGTGACATCTGTGGCCAAAAATGAACTAGAAGTTTAGTTTCTTCTACCCATCCATTTCCTGTCATTTTCCCCATAAGAGTTTTTCCTCCTTGATTCTCCATGTGTGAAAGGATGCCGAAACTTCAAAGCAGATATATTTTTCATATTCATTATATTAAACAAATAAATTAACATTAGGGAGATTGGGAAAAATACGTAGACGTAGCCGTAAAGCTGTCAAAAAACGTAGCTATGCATGCGTAGGTTTGATGTAGTTTGGGAATGTTGATTCGTATCCCGCATAAACCTTGATATCCATTGCTGCGTATTTGTGTTCCTAAACTCAGGTAACGTAGTCGCAACGACGTTGGTGCATTGAATGACAGTGACATTCAGTTGCTATGCCTGATGGTACACGAGTCAATTCATTCACTCAATCCCTACGTCAGAACTGTCAGTTTATCATGGGCCTATGTTAACTTGACATTTCTGTAACTGCAGCGCATAAAATATATTTTTAAGTTGTTTTGGTTAGTAGCAGTAAAAAATGAAGTTAAAAGGTAATAATATTAATAAAATTAATTAAAAAAAATAATAAAATTGTTACGGCTTCACGTACACTTTTGCGTACACTTTGCTTCTGTACGTCGATTGTCACGTTTATTTGACATTTCAATGTTGTTCTCACGTCACCACGGGCTACGTTCGTCAACAATTTCTTTTTACCCAAACTGCTTCACGTAACCGTAGACGTTGTGAGAGCACATACGTAAAATACGTAGGAATCTACGTCTACGTTTACGTTTTTGAGATACGTTCTGTTCCCAATCTCCCTATTAATTTAACTTGTGCATTTTAGAATATCTAAATATAATAACTATATCATCAGTGGTATTCCATTTGTTTTTCTGTGAGCGTCTGTCTGTTTTTCCTGATGACCGCGTGACGCAACAGTATCACCACAACGATCTTCTTCTCTTCTGTTCAAAGTCATTTTATTTATAACTTGTTTGTATGTACCCTTTTGTACGTATTATGTTGTATCCTTTTGTATCCTCGTCGTTAACTCTTATGTATTCAATAAAACTCTTATGTATGCGATAAAAGTCTTTTATTATAACTGCAAAGTCTTTATTAAATTCCAGCATGCGGGGCACAATCAAGTTAACAACTAAACTAAAAAACAACAACATGAATTCATCTATCAAAATAAAAGTAAAGCTAATTCTGTGGTGGATATGAATTCACCACTGTGGAGTAAGGTATATGACACATTTGGTCTTACAGACACAGAGCAACACGCTCTGTCGAACAAAAGTATGTTGAGTAATCCCAGTTTTACTCAACTCGTCGGAACTCACTTTCTTCTTCTTCTTTACGCTCCTTTAATCCCCCGTGCGACATGGGGCGGAAACAGTAGCCCTACAGCGGACTCTGTTTTGCACGGCAGCTCTCAGCTCTGACCATGATCTCCCAGCTGTTGCGGCCTCTGCTAATAGGGTTCTCCCCCATGTTGTTCTAGGTCTTCGAACTCGGCCGGATCCTTGCGGATTCCACTCAAGGGCCTATTTGGCTACATTCTCATTTTCGCGTCGCAAGGTGTGGCCAATCCAATCCCATTTCCTTCGCCTGATTTGGTCGTCTATCCTTTCTTGGCCGTCACGGCGCCATAGTTTTTCATTTCAAATTCTATCTTGCCAGCGGATTTTTAGGATACGACCTGTTGATGGAAACTTGTAAGCGCCCCGTGATGACATAGGGCGGAAACAGTAGCCCTACAGCGGACTCTGTTTTGCACGACAGCTCTCAGCTCTGAGCAGGATCTCCCAGTTGTTGCGGCCTCTGCTAATAGGGTTCTCCATGTTGTTCTAGGTCTTCGGACTCGGCCGGTTCCTTGCGGATTCCAGTCAAGGGCCTATTTGGCTACATTCTCAATTTCGCTTCGTAAGGTATAGCCAATCCAATCCCATTTCCTTCGTCTGATTTGGTCGTCTATCCTTTCTTGGCCGCCACGGCGCCATAGTTTTTCATTTCAAATTCTATCTTGCCAGCGGATTTTTAGGATACGACATAGGCATCTGTTGATGAAAACTTGTAGGCGCTCCATGATGAATTGGGTGACTTTCCATGTTTCGTAACCGTACAAAAGAACTGCCTTAACGTTGGAGTTGAACAGCCGCAATTTTGTGTTAATTGAGATCTGCTTGATCTGCGATACAGGCATGTACATATATGCGCTTCTTGCTTTATTTATTCTGGAACTGACGTCTTCTTCTGTACCGCCATTTTCGGTAATAATATTACCGAGGTAACAGAATTTATCTACCAGTTCCTCGTCACGATTATTCAGCGCTGTGCGTTCAATGGTGTTTGCATTTATTCGCATTTCTTTGGTTTTAGTCAGATTTACCCCCCGATTCTAAATTATGACCAATCATAAGTCATAAGCTTTTGAGACTCTTGCTTGTGATTGAAAGCTTGAGACACTATTCTTGATACTATCAGCTGTTTTGGTATTCTAAGCACCCAGTCACAAGAAAATGTAAAAAAAAATCACCTCTAATGGCGAATTTCTATTTGTATAATGAGATAGAGGAAAGCCTGCGCACCAAGTAGCAAACGTACGCCAAAAATCATTGAGCACCTCTCATCGAAGCTGGCTGTGTCGAGATTGTGTGAAATTTTGAAAAATATAGTAGAAACGTGCTCTTTATACCCTTGTGACCTGCTATATATACAGTCATAATTTTGAGAGTCGTTGAGACTGTTTGCGGGTTGTTAAAATTGCGAGACCAAAATTAGAATACCAAATTGTCTCAACTTGATACTCACCGCATACTTGATATTGCGTTATGACTGGTTTTAGAATACGGGTGTTAGCCTTAAGCCTGCTGGACTACTTTCTCTTGCCAAATTGTTTAACATGTTTTTGATATCCTGATGTCAGATATCATTCGCGTAGTCGAGATCCTTAAGGCGGTCTAGCAATAACCATTGTATGCCTCGTGTTCTATCACGTGTGTTCCATCCTGGAACCACCTAAAAAGAAAATAAGACACAAAGAAATTAATGTTCAGCAAATTACAAACGTACTTATCTGACGATCGAAACCTTCATAAGATTTGGTGCATGAAAACACCAGCGAAGACACCTGGAAGAAACTATTAAATCCTACCTAAAACGCAACAGTATACCTAACATTAGCTTAAGAAATGAAATAAAATATACTAACATTAGCTTAAGAAATTGAATAAATTTGATTAAAAGTGTGTTCGATGACTGCTTAAAAAGTTCAGAGCAGAGCAGAGCAGCCCAGTTGGGAGCAGCTGCCAAATTGATGTCAGAGCAGAAAAAATCAGAAAATAGCAACAATCTGAAAAAACACTTTTCTGCTCAACTTTGTTCTAAATTCCGTTTTTAGAGGTTAGATACGAATGAAAATTTTAGAAGAAGAAATATATGCTAATAAAAACAACTGAACAATATCGAAATGTTATTTTTATAAATATTAATGTTTAAGTTTTAATATTTCCAAGTATTTTCCGAATAAATCACTCACAAATCAATTCTCCGATTTTTCATGTTTTCGATTTTACAATTGTCAAAAGAAAAAGAAGAAGAAGAATTTTGCTGCTCTGCCTGCTTCTACAAATTTGGTGGAGCAGAAAAAGTGAAAATTCTCAACCCAAAGCAGGCTCAAAAAACAAAGAGCAGAGAAATTGTGAGCAGAAAAGAACTGTCAAAAAGTCTCAATGAACGCAAATTGCTGATTTTTCCTGCTCCAGCTTGAGATGGAGCAGTCATCGAACACCCCTTAAACAAATAACAATAAAATATAACAAATCACTGACCTGCACCACCAAACGCAACCAACAATGAACAAAAATCAACACTTACTACTATTTAGAATTATTAAGAACATAAACAAACTTACCTGAGTTGTAAACAAAATAGAACCGTCATTTCGAGACCACAACTAACATTGATATATTAATTGTTATACTTACCAGTATAAAACTAATTTTGATGCCCACTTGTTATTAGTTCCCACCAATAGGTGGCAATTCACAACAAATATGCAAGTCAAGTCAAAAAGAGAAAGGGATATGTTAACGGAGACGTGCAACGAGGCACGTAGCCACAAGAAAAAACGGTTTAGAGAAAAAACGGTATTGGAGAATTTTGATTTTTGAAAAAGAAAAGAAAAGTGGTGCAAGTCAGTCGTTTCAAGACTTTCGATACATTCGGCATAATATTTGCAAGGATTTTGTTTCCAATAAAGTACTTTTTTGATTATAACTATTCGGCATATAGTTTTGTTTTGAATAAACATTGTAATTTTTAAAGAGAATTCGTCGGTGTTATTATTTTGTCATAATCATTTTGAGTTTTTATATCCAACATTTTTCTGGTCCTTCGAGCCGGATCTAGTGAAAAATCCGTGCAAGTAAATAATATGATAGTAAGTACTTTTGATATCGGTGCAGTGAGAAAATTGACTCTAGCTTTTTAGACACTATAATTGAAAATTATTGTGAAAGGTGATATTAAGTGAAATTGGAGAGAATTTCCTCAACAAAGAAGTCATCAGCCCACGGAACTTAACTTAAGGAGTAAAACTTGGTGAGTCCTTTCCATACTATTTGGTGGCAGTAGATTTAGAGCATGATAAAAAAAATTGATAAAGACGCAGCTCGCTGCATTCGACAAATTGAAGCGTGCACTTCGTAACTATAGAAAGGATGGTGCACACAGGAGAACCCCAAAATATTAGTCCAACAAGTTAGGGGTTTTGAAGGAACACTGGGAATCTTTTAAGCAAACCCATAGACAAATCGTGGCTTTGGATATCCCGGCGGACCTAGACGAATCGCTACGAAAATACTTCAGCGAGGAATGTTTTTCAAAGGTTGAGGATCTGATGATTGAAATGTAAACACAGATAGAAGACGAAGCTGAAAAATTCCAGCAGGCCAACACAACACCGACTGTTAAGACAAAAGGTGACGGGAATTCAGAACAACAAGAAATAAAACTACCAAGAATTAGTCTTCCTCAGTTTAGTGGCGATTATAATTCCTGGAAAGCATTTTTTGACTTATATGTAACCCTGATTCACCACAATGCATCTTTGTCGCAAGTGCAAAAGTTGCATTATTTAAAATCTAGTTTGCAAGGTGAAGCAGAACACCTTCTTCGGCACTTTACGACGAGCGCTAATTATATACCACCCTGGAGCCTGTTACAAGAGCGGTACGATAATTCTCTGCTATTAATAAAAACCCAGCTCAAGGTCTTATTCTCGTAACCGTAGGCCACCAAGGATACTGCAATAGACATCCGAAATCTAATGGATACCACAAACGAATGCGTTCAGGCATTAAATAACCTGGGAATAAACACAAAAGAGTGGGATGTTATCCTTACGTATATAGTTAGTGAAAGATTAGCACCTGAGACTAAAAAACTTTGGGAACAAAGAGTTGGCGCAAAACGGCAATTTCCAAAATTCGATGAGCTGAAGACGTTCTTGGAGGCACAATTTCGGGCATTGGAATGCCTAGGTGATAGTCCAACTACGTCCAGATCGTCAACTCGTAAACGAAATTTCCAGTTAATGAGATCGTATTCGTGCGTTGTTTGTTCAGCCTCTCATCCACTTTGGCACTGTCCTGAGTTCTTAAAGTTGGGTCATCCTGAAAGAAGAAATATTATGATTCAAAAACATTTATGCTCAAACTGTTTAGCAAAAGGTCACCTCGCGTCACATTGTCCGCGTAAAACTACTTGTTTTAAGTGCAACCATAGACACCACACCCTGCTACATAATGACGAAGTTATCGCAACGAAGACAAAAATCGCGTCGAACACTTGCACAATTAAGGAAGAATCCGGTGACAAGTTAAGTATTTCTGACGTCGTCTCATCCTTGGGTAATATACATGTCGGTAACGTCTCAATAGGAAACGAAGTTCTATTGGCAACAGCACTGGTGAAACTAGTGGGCAAGAATGGACATAACATCATCGTGAGGGCCCTGGTTGACCAAGGTTCTCAAGCATCGTTTATAAAGGATTCCATTAGACAGCGATTAAATCTAAGTAGTACTGCAGTGCACTTCGACATTCTAGGAGCATCAGACGTCAAAACTGGAGAGGCTCATTCACAAGCAAACGTTCAACTTCACAGCGATTCTAAAATTACCGCTAACGTCCTAGTTCTGAAATACATTACTTCCGTGTTACCCCTCGGATGAAAAGTAAGAATGATAAATGGTTACATCTTCGCGGCCTGACGCTCGCTGATCCGAATTACAACAGTTCAGGTAAAATTGATATGATAATTGGAGCCGACATTTTAGGCCGAATCATTAGCCATGGCTTGAAAATCGGGCCAAGGGGTAGTCCCGTCGCTCAGAACACTACGCTAGGTTGGATCTTGTCCGGCGAAGTCGATAAGAAATCGAAGCAGGTAACAACGATATCATCGTACCATTGCACAGTGTCACTGGACGAACAACTGCGCAGATTTCATTTTACCGAAGAGGAGAAGGCGTGTGAAAACCATTATGAGGAAACCACGCAGAGAACGGGGGAAGGAAAATACATTGTGCGCTTACCATTCAGAACGGATACGTCACCGGAATTTGGGCGCTCACGAGGGATTGCCATTTCCCGACTAATTAAAATGGAATCAGCGTTTGGAAGGGACAAATCACTGGAGCTGGAGTACACAAAATGTATGACAGAGTATTTAGAGCTCAATCACATGGAATTGGCTAGATCAACCGAAATGGAAAACATAATGTTGAATCAAAACAACCAAGTGTGCTACAAAACGAATTATCTGCCACATCACGGTAGGTTAAAGGAGAGCACCACAACAAAGCTCCGCGTGGTTTTCGACGCGTCGTCGAGAACGGCAAACGGACCATCTCTCAACGAAGTTCTCATGACTGGGCCGACTTTACAAGACGACCTAATGACGTTATTATCACGATGCAGGAAACATCAAGTTGTTTTAACCGCCGACATAGAAAAAATGTACCGGCAGATCTGGGTGGACGACAAAGACACGGATTATCAGAGGATACTTTGGAGAACGTCACCAAACGAACCCATCAAGGATTATCGACTCAAAACAGTAACTTTCGGCACCACGTGAGCGCCTTATTTAGCAGTTCGGACCTTACAACAATTGGCAAGAGATGAAAGGGGACACTTCCCTTTGGCATCTCGCATAACATTATCAGATTTCTATGTCGATGATTTATTAACCGGGGCAAATTCTGTGAAGATAGCTCTGGAGATCCAACGACAAATCATTCAGCTGTTGCGATATGGCGGTTTCAACCTTCGTAAGTGGGCATCGAATAAACCCGAACTTTTAGTCAACATACCTAATGAACGCAGAGAATTGAGTGGAGTTCGCAACTTTGAATTCGGCGAAAGGGTAAAGACACTAGGAATGCACTGGTATCCGAGATCAGACATTTTCAAATACAACATCGACCTGAACCTTAATGACAGCAGCATCATCACTAAACGACAATTTTTAAGCGACATTTCGAAAATTTTTGATCCCCTTGGGTTTTTATCGCCAATAACCATAAAACCCAAGATGATGATGCAAGCTATCTGGCTAAAAGGCACTGGTTGGGATAAAGAAATCCCAAGTGATATTCAACGAGGATACGACATAGGCATCTGTTGATGAAAACTTGTAGGCGCTCCATGATGAATTGGGTGACTTTCCATGTTTCGTAACCGTACAAAAGAACTGCCTTAACGTTGGAGTTGAACAGCCGCAATTTTGTGTTAATTGAGATCTGCTTGATCTGCGATACAGGCATGTACATATATGCGCTTCTTGCTTTATTTATTCTGGAACTGACGTCTTCTTCTGTACCGCCATTTTCGGTAATAATATTACCGAGGTAACAGAATTTATCTACCAGTTCCTCGTCACGATTATTCAGCGCTGTGCGTTCAATGGTGTTTGCATTTATTCGCATTTCTTTGGTTTTAGTCAGATTTACCCCCCGATTCTAAATTATGACCAATCATAAGTCATAAGCTTTTGAGACTCTTGCTTGTGATTGAAAGCTTGAGACACTATTCTTGATACTATCAGCTGTTTTGGTATTCTAAGCACCCAGTCACAAGAAAATGTAAAAAAAAATCACCTCTAATGGCGAATTTCTATTTGTATAATGAGATAGAGGAAAGCCTGCGCACCAAGTAGCAAACGTACGCCAAAAATCATTGAGCACCTCTCATCGAAGCTGGCTGTGTCGAGATTGTGTGAAATTTTGAAAAATATAGTAGAAACGTGCTCTTTATACCCTTGTGACCTGCTATATATACAGTCATAATTTTGAGAGTCGTTGAGACTGTTTGCGGGTTGTTAAAATTGCGAGACCAAAATTAGAATACCAAATTGTCTCAACTTGATACTCACCGCATACTTGATATTGCGTTATGACTGGTTTTAGAATACGGGTGTTAGCCTTAAGCCTGCTGGACTACTTTCTCTTGCCAAATTGTTTAACATGTTTTTGATATCCTGATGTCAGATATCATTCGCGTAGTCGAGATCCTTAAGGCGGTCTAGCAATAACCATTGTATGCCTCGTGTTCTATCACGTGTGTTCCATCCTGGAACCACCTAAAAAGAAAATAAGACACAAAGAAATTAATGTTCAGCAAATTACAAACGTACTTATCTGACGATCGAAACCTTCATAAGATTTGGTGCATGAAAACACCAGCGAAGACACCTGGAAGAAACTATTAAATCCTACCTAAAACGCAACAGTATACCTAACATTAGCTTAAGAAATGAAATAAAATATACTAACATTAGCTTAAGAAATTGAATAAATTAGATTAAAAGTGTGTTCGATGACTGCTTAAAAAGTTCAGAGCAGAGCAGAGCAGCCCAGTTGGGAGCAGCTGCCAAATTGATGTCAGAGCAGAAAAAATCAGAAAATAGCAACAATCTGAAAAAACACTTTTCTGCTCAACTTTGTTCTAAATTCCGTTTTTAGAGGTTAGATACGAATGAAAATTTTAGAAGAAGAAATATATGCTAATAAAAACAACTGAACAATATCGAAATGTTATTTTTATAAATATTAATGTTTAAGTTTTAATATTTCCAAGTATTTTCCGAATAAATCATTCACAAATCAATTCTCCGATTTTTCATGTTTTCGATTTTACAATTGTCAAAAGAAAAAGAAGAAGAAGAATTTTGCTGCTCTGCCTGCTTCTACAAATTTGGTGGAGCAGAAAAAGTGAAAATTCTCAACCCAAAGCAGGCTCAAAAAACAAAGAGCAGAGAAATTGTGAGCAGAAAAGAACTGTCAAAAAGTCTCAATGAACGCAAATTGCTGATTTTTCCTGCTCCAGCTTGAGATGGAGCAGTCATCGAACACCCCTTAAACAAATAACAATAAAATATAACAAATCACTGACCTGCACCACCAAACGCAACCAACAATGAACAAAAATCAACACTTACTACTATTTAGAATTATTAAGAACATAAACAAACTTACCTGAGTTGTAAACAAAATAGAACTGTCATTTCGAGACCACAACTAACATTGATATATTAATTGTTATACTTACCAGTATAAAACTAATTTTGATGCCCACTTGTTATTAGTTCCCACCAATAGGTGGCAATTCACAACAAATATGCAAGTCAAGTCAAAAAGAGAAAGGGATATGTTAACGGAGACGTGCAACGAGGCACGTAGCCACAAGAAAAAACGGTTTAGAGAAAAAACGGTATTGGAGAATTTTGATTTTTGAAAAAGAAAAGAAAAGTGGTGCAAGTCAGTCGTTTCAAGACTTTCGATACATTCGGCATAATATTTGCAAGGATTTTGTTTCCAATAAAGTACTTTTTTGATTATAACTATTCGGCATATAGTTTTGTTTTGAATAAACATTGTAATTTTTAAAGAGAATTCGTCGGTGTTATTATTTTGTCATAATCATTTTGAGTTTTTATATCCAACATTTTTCTGGTCCTTCGAGCCGGATCTAGTGAAAAATCCGTGCAAGTAAATAATATGATAGTAAGTACTTTTGATATCGGTGCAGTGAGAAAATTGACTCTAGCTTTTTAGACACTATAATTGAAAATTATTGTGAAAGGTGATATTAAGTGAAATTGGAGAGAATTTCCTCAACAAAGAAGTCATCAGCCCACGGAACTTAACTTAAGGAGTAAAACTTGGTGAGTCCTTTCCATACTATTTGGTGGCAGTAGATTTAGAGCATGATAAAAAAAATTGATAAAGACGCAGCTCGCTGCATTCGACAAATTGAAGCGTGCACTTCGTAACTATAGAAAGGATGGTGCACACAGGAGAACCCCAAAATATTAGTCCAACAAGTTAGGGGTTTTGAAGGAACACTGGGAATCTTTTAAGCAAACCCATAGACAAATCGTGGCTTTGGATATCCCGGCGGACCTAGACGAATCGCTACGAAAATACTTCAGCGAGGAATGTTTTTCAAAGGTTGAGGATCTGATGATTGAAATGTAAACACAGATAGAAGACGAAGCTGAAAAATTCCAGCAGGCCAACACAACACCGACTGTTAAGACAAAAGGTGACGGGAATTCAGAACAACAAGAAATAAAACTACCAAGAATTAGTCTTCCTCAGTTTAGTGGCGATTATAATTCCTGGAAAGCATTTTTTGACTTATATATGTAACCCTGATTCACCACAATGCATCTTTGTCGCAAGTGCAAAAGTTGCATTATTTAAAATCTAGTTTGCAAGGTGAAGCAGAACACCTTCTTCGGCACTTTACGACGAGCGCTAATTATATACCACCCTGGAGCCTGTTACAAGAGCGGTACGATAATTCTCTGCTATTAATAAAAACCCAGCTCAAGGTCTTATTCTCGTAACCGTAGGCCACCAAGGATACTGCAATAGACTTCCGAAATCTAATGGATACCACAAACGAATGCGTTCAGGCATTAAATAACCTGGGAATAAACACAAAAGAGTGGGATGTTATCCTTACGTATATAGTTAGTGAAAGATTAGCACCTGAGACTAAAAAACTTTGGGAACAAAGAGTTGGCGCAAAACGGCAATTTCCAAAATTCGATGAGCTGAAGACGTTCTTGGAGGCACAATTTCGGGCATTGGAATGCCTAGGTGATAGTCCAACTACGTCCAGATCGTCAACTCGTAAACGAAATTTCCAGTTAATGAGATCGTATTCGTGCGTTGTTTGTTCAGCCTCTCATCCACTTTGGCACTGTCCTGAGTTCTTAAAGTTGGGTCATCCTGAAAGAAGAAATATTATGATTCAAAAACATTTATGCTCAAACTGTTTAGCAAAAGGTCACCTCGCGTCACATTGTCCGCGTAAAACTACTTGTTTTAAGTGCAACCATAGACACCACACCCTGCTACATAATGACGAAGTTATCGCAACGAAGACAAAAATCGCGTCGAACACTTGCACAATTAAGGAAGAATCCGGTGACAAGTTAAGTATTTCTGACGTCGTCTCATCCTTGGGTAATATACATGTCGGTAACGTCTCAATAGGAAACGAAGTTCTATTGGCAACAGCACTGGTGAAACTAGTGGGCAAGAATGGACATAACATCATCGTGAGGGCCCTGGTTGACCAAGGTTCTCAAGCATCGTTTATAAAGGATTCCATTAGACAGCGATTAAATCTAAGTAGTACTGCAGTGCACTTCGACATTCTAGGAGCATCAGACGTCAAAACTGGAGAGGCTCATTCACAAGCAAACGTTCAACTTCACAGCGATTCTAAAATTACCGCTAACGTCCTAGTTCTGAAATACATTACTTCCGTGTTACCCCTCGGATGAAAAGTAAGAATGATAAATGGTTACATCTTCGCGGCCTGACGCTCGCTGATCCGAATTACAACAGTTCAGGTAAAATTGATATGATAATTGGAGCCGACATTTTAGGCCGAATCATTAGCCATGGCTTGAAAATCGGGCCAAGGGGTAGTCCCGTCGCTCAGAACACTACGCTAGGTTGGATCTTGTCCGGCGAAGTCGATAAGAAATCGAAGCAGGTAACAACGATATCATCGTACCATTGCACAGTGTCACTGGACGAACAACTGCGCAGATTTCATTTTACCGAAGAGGAGAAGGCGTGTGAAAACCATTATGAGGAAACCACGCAGAGAACGGGGGAAGGAAAATACATTGTGCGCTTACCATTCAGAACGGATACGTCACCGGAATTTGGGCGCTCACGAGGGATTGCCATTTCCCGACTAATTAAAATGGAATCAGCGTTTGGAAGGGACAAATCACTGGAGCTGGAGTACACAAAATGTATGACAGAGTATTTAGAGCTCAATCACATGGAATTGGCTAGATCAACCGAAATGGAAAACATAATGTTGAATCAAAACAACCAAGTGTGCTACAAAACGAATTATCTGCCACATCACGGTAGGTTAAAGGAGAGCACCACAACAAAGCTCCGCGTGGTTTTCGACGCGTCGTCGAGAACGGCAAACGGACCATCTCTCAACGAAGTTCTCATGACTGGGCCGACTTTACAAGACGACCTAATGACGTTATTATCACGATGCAGGAAACATCAAGTTGTTTTAACCGCCGACATAGAAAAAATGTACCGGCAGATCTGGGTGGACGACAAAGACACGGATTATCAGAGGATACTTTGGAGAACGTCACCAAACGAACCCATCAAGGATTATCGACTCAAAACAGTAACTTTCGGCACCACGTGAGCGCCTTATTTAGCAGTTCGGACCTTACAACAATTGGCAAGAGATGAAAGGGGACACTTCCCTTTGGCATCTCGCATAACATTATCAGATTTCTATGTCGATGATTTATTAACCGGGGCAAATTCTGTGAAGATAGCTCTGGAGATCCAACGACAAATCATTCAGCTGTTGCGATATGGCGGTTTCAACCTTCGTAAGTGGGCATCGAATAAACCCGAACTTTTAGTCAACATACCTAATGAACGCAGAGAATTGAGTGGAGTTCGCAACTTTGAATTCGGCGAAAGGGTAAAGACACTAGGAATGCACTGGTATCCGAGATCAGACATTTTCAAATACAACATCGACCTGAACCTTAATGACAGCAGCATCATCACTAAACGACAATTTTTAAGCGACATTTCGAAAATTTTTGATCCCCTTGGGTTTTTATCGCCAATAACCATAAAACCCAAGATGATGATGCAAGCTATCTGGCTAAAAGGCACTGGTTGGGATAAAGAAATCCCAAGTGATATTCAACGAGTCTGGCATGAATTTCGAAAACAGATTACGCTGATCCAGTAGATCGAGATCCCTCGATGGATAGGAACGTCCAGGCCCGCTGGGTGCGGGCGTGCAGAGCGTGCACCGCACGCGGGCGGCATTTTCAGGGGCGGCAAACACAACAATCTCGTTACCGAACTCATTTCCATCCTAGGTTCTTTTTATAATGCCATAACAATTACAAGTACTGATCTCCTTAAAAAATAAACCGATAAACCGAAAACGTGTGCAGTTTCAAACCACTTAAGATCTCTGAAAATAGTATAGTATAAGGACAGAGAATGTAAAATTAAATTCCCCACACCGAGAGACATTTTTAGTTACCACAACCATACGGCATCAAATAAATATATTTAGTTGTCGTTATTAACAAAAAATGCTTCTCATGACCAGAAAAAATTGTTGGAGTAACTAAATATATTTATTTGATGCCGTATGGTTGTGGTAACTAAAAATGTCTCTCAGTGCAGATAGCAGTCCAGTCATTTGGTAGTTTTGCCTGGAAATAGTTCCGGGAGTTTTGAAAATTTGTAGATTTCGATGTGCTCTTTCCGAATTTCAACTTTGCCACCTCGTATCTTTGCCGCTTCCGCCGCCATGTTGGCGCCTAAGAGCCGTTTTTTGAGAATACCTCCTTTCCGACTCAATTTTTTTTTCAACATTCCAATGAGGCGGTTCTTGTTTGCCTCATTGCCCAGGAATTTATTTTGTGACACAGTTGGGATCATTGTCTCGTCAAAAAGTATGTCTACTGAAGCAGTTTTTCGTGATCGTCAGGATCGCTCCACATATTTGGTACTACGATTTGCTACATCTTCCGGATATCCGTCAAATACGGTAATGGCATTGGATGTATAGTTCGAACGAACGTAGGTAACGTATTTGCGGCAAAGATACGGGGTGTCAAAGTTGAAATTCGGAAAGAGCACATCGAAATCTATAAAATTACAAATTTTCAAAACTCCCGGAAAACTTTCCAGGTAACCCCCTTTTTAGAACCAAATGACCGTACTATAGAAATCAAATTTATTCTGTAAATAAAAATTGACAAATTTTAAAGCATTTTGATGTCTAGTTATGGAGAAGGAATAATCCATTTTTATGTGCAATAAATTCCCACGTTTAAATATCATTTTTACTCGACACTTTACTTGAATTTTGAATATTAATTACTCGAATACAAGACGTTCAATCTTTTTTTAATAAATTTTATTGAATGTATGAGATATCAATAAATAACGTAATCAAATTTCAGATTTTTAATTTAGTCAATCGATCTTTCTTAAAGAAAAGAGAACAAGCTCAGTCAGAAAAAACAAGATAAGGGAGGGGCGGCATTGTCTTTTTTGCACGCGGGCGCTGAAGCGGCTAGCGGCGGGCCTGGGAACGTCGACAGATGCTATCGACGTATATGGGTTCTGCGATGGTTCGTTACACGCCTATGCAGCGGTGCTATACGCCCGATCGGTGGATCCGGCCGGTAATGTCCAGATTACCCTCATGGCAGCGAAAACAAAGGTGACGCCGGTAAACAAGTTTCCCTGCCCCGTATTGAGCTCTGTGGAGCAATTTTACTAGCACGATTATACAAGGCAGTCATTAAAGCAATGAACTTCACTCAGGTAAAGTTTCGAGCGTGGACGGACTCGACGATTGTTCTGTCATGGCTTAGGAGCCACCCAAACAAGTACAAAACGTTCGTTGCAAACCGGATAGCAGAGATACAAGAAATCTGCAGCAGCGAAGTGTGGCATCATATCCCCACACAAGACAATCCCGCAGATTGTGCAACGAGAGGCTTATTGCCGGCTGAAGCAATAAAACATAACCTATGATGGAATGGACCACAGTGGCTGCAAAAATCGGAAGAAAATTGGCCTTCACCAAATGACATAAAGGAAACAGATAATGAAGGACGGACAGTAAAGGTCAATTTGAGACCCACCAATGAAGTAACAACAACTTTCGCCCTAGACATTTGCAAATATTCGTTACTACGAAAGCTTATCCGGGTAGTAGCATACGCTCTTCGCTTTATCTCGCGATGCAAATCTAAGGAGAGATCAAACACAACCAAATGGTTAACAACTTGGGAATTAGAAGAAGCTCACAATCTTATGATCAAAAAGGTGCAAGCTCAGGAATTTGAGCAGGAATTGAAGAACCTATCTTCGAAAGTGCGACCTTCCTTAGGGCGACTAACAAAGTTGAGCCCCTTTTTGGATAGCCTGGGCGTGCTCAGAGTAGGAGGCCGACTGCCAAATGCGCAAATTACTTGGGCCGAAAAACATCCAATTACCTTGCCAAGCCAGAACCACGTCACAAACTTAATTATAGACGACCAACTGTAACGGACGCCCTCTAGGGCTTAGGTGGAGGGCGCTCCATATTGCGAAACTCCACCACCGAATCGCAGTCCCAAAATTAAAGTCCTCAATTCCGAATACCATCATCATCAGGAACAACAATAATACTAACAACCATAATAGCAGCAACAACAGCAATAATAATAATCACTACTTAAATTAATTACCAAATAATAAGGGCAAATGTTAGTAATCGACCAGCTGGTAACCCCAATTACCCGCAATCGAAACCTCACAGATTGCAAATACAACCACAGCCACACACTAAAGGCTCAACTATAATGCACGTAAAGGCTGGATTACAATGCTGTCGCTGTCGCGGTCGCTGCCGCTTGTCGTAGACGCTGACGCTCCAGTGGTTGCTTTCGCAGTTACAATGAAGTCGCACTGAATATCAAGTTATCTGTCATTTAGAAAATTAAATTTCAAGTTAGGTGTATTTTTTGTATTAAAATAAACAGTAAAATTAATGAATGAATGAAAAAAGTGGCTCTAATAAAATTAAAAAATAATTTACACAAATATTAACTTCCAAAAAGTTCACCGTTGCTAGTGTCGCGCGACCAAAGTTGAAATGTTGCGAACTTTCCGCGACGCGACACGCGACAGCGACACCTTAGCGACAAATTGTATTTTCGATAAGAGAATTTCATACATTTTAACTTTTGACAGTTGGTGCGACAGCGACAACGACCGCGACAGCGACAGCATTGTAATCCAGCCTTAAGAAACGCACGTCATCTGGGCGCTCTCATGTACTGTGTTTCCATGCAGAGTTTATCCTGAGTTTACTCAGATTAAGCGCCCATGGAAACGGGGATTGAGCAAAGTGTCGTTAAATCCAAGGAAACTCAACGAAGCCAGTCCGATTAAGCCGGGTTTTGTATATGTGTGTGTTTCAGTATCCTTTACTGCACATATACCAACGGCGACGCAATGTAAAATTGATTATCTGTCACTTTAACCCAGAACCGCCATGGAAACAGCGTCGAGTGATCTTGAGAGAAAAAGCTTTCTGTTTACTTAACGAAAACTCTACCCTGGCTCATGGAAACACAGTAATGGAAACGGGGATTGAGGAAAGTGTCGTTAAATCCAAGTAAACTCAACGAAGCCAGTCCGATTAAGCCGGGTTTTGGATATGTGTGTGTTTCAGTATCCTTTACTACACATATACCAACGGCGAGGCAATGTAAAATTAATTATCTGTCACTTTAACCCAGAACCGTCATGGAAACAGCATCGAGTGATCTTGAGAGAAAAAGCTTTCTGTTTACTTAACGAAAACTCTACCCTGGCTCATGGAAACACAGTAATGGAAATTAATGGGTTCGGCCATATTGGACGTACGTCGGTCATATTTTGTTTCGTTAAGTTTCGTTAAACGTAAAAATGCGAAAAGAACCGCGCTCAACGTACGTTTTGTGAGAATTTGTAGTTAAATTGATGACAACTGATTTTTTTGTTGTTGTTTTGTTGGTTTTAAACAAGAAAGAGTTTGGAAAATGTTGTGCTTCAAATTTATGGCAGTGATTTTGATGAGAAATTTATTATAATTGAAAATAAATATGATTATTTTTAATAAGCAAAGATTAATAGCCAAGTTTGAATAGTCAATGAATCATATTTATGCATTTTAATAATTTTAAACTTGTGGAGACTTTCCGTATACACAAACCATTATACGTTTGACGAAAGTCGGCCGACGTGCATTTCTTATGTGCATTATGGTTGGGCCTTAAGGCTGTAAATAGGCAGATTTTTCCCGCCAAAATGTAGTAGCTCCATCGAGACGTAGAATCTGTACGGGGCAGATTTTTTTTCGATGGCCTGAAAAAAAACGCAAGACTATGCGCTAACGGCACACGCCTGGCTTCTGGATGGTGATGGTCGAAATTTTTTTCGGATGGAGGTTTTTTGTTTTTTGGTAGTCAGTCAGCGGTGAGTTTTCAAGTAAAGAAGTGCAGTGTTTCGAATTTGAATTTTTTTTTGCTTGAAATTTTGGCGTGAACAAACAAAAAAGGAAATATTTTTGGAGCAGGCGTCGGTGGACTGCTGAGACTGGAGAAAAATAAAAAAACGGAAAACTGCGATCAAAGAAATATAGGATCCAGCCTGGGAAAAAACCTACCCCAACAGGGCAGTATTTAAATTTTGTTTAGGAAAAAGGATTTTTTGGGCTTTTTTTGTCGTTTTTTTCAGGACCCGGTGAAAGAAAGAAAAAAGGACAGAAAATGTTTTTTGAGTCGAGTTAGCGGAAGGGCTGAAGCCTGAAATACATTAAGAGGCAGTGCGTCGCGTCGCGTCGCTGTGCGCCGCAGTGGTTGTTTAAAGTATGAACGTCAACGCCCATTGAAAGCGCTGCGCGTTTTTTTGATAATTTGATTATTCATGTATTAAAAGGCAAATAGTTAATTCAAATAAATATGTTGAGACGAAACTAGGTTAAAAGAAGATTGCTTGTGCTGGCGGCATGTGTTATGCGTAATAACGCAATTTTGCTGAACAAAAGATTTGGTGAAAAATCGTTTAACGATTTTATCGCCCGTTAGACCCCACACAACTGTCAAGAGAAGCAGTGTTTTAGAAATTAGCCTAAGTCAAAGCAGTGCGTCGCGGCGCGGTGCGTCGCAGTGTGATTAATGTGAGTTGCCACATTCTGTAACTATAAATCTAAATTTTACTGCGACGCGACGCGACGCACTGCTTCTTAATGTATTTCAGGCTTGATGCACCGTTAGCTCCAATAAGTCTCGAAGAAAAAGCAAGGAAAAAGTACAAAGAAAGCAAAGAGGAAGGAGGAAGAGGAATAAACGGAAATTTGGTGATGTAGTATTTTTTATTTTTTTTTCTTAAATAACCAAGAATTGCTCGAAAACAAAAACATTTAACGAAAATTAAAAGAAAAGAGTGCGTAGAGTGCATCGGGATAGATTGCCCTGGTGGAAACTAATTGAGTTCACGTATTGTTCGGTTGATAACGGTATTTCGATTCCCGTTTCGATTCGTGAATTAGGTATAGCGCGGGAGGGTGTATTTGAATTTTGCAAGGAATTGCAAGACTAGCTCCTCCATTGTCTTAATGGAAAAAAAAACAAACCGATATAAGGAATCCTAGCTTTTGTGACCAAAACGAAAACAATAGTCGTCTGAAGGTGTAGCCGCATGTGTGGTAGCACACGCGTTTTTTTCTGTTCTTTTTTTCTGTTTTATTCTGTAAATTTCTGCATGAAGTGAATTGAAGATTTTGAGCTTAAAGAAAACTTAATACCTATGTATGTAGAACCAAAACAAAGAAAAATTAGGAGATAGTTAAGTAACTATAGTCCGTAAGGATAGGTCTAGGTGAATCATTTTTTTTCTCAAGCCAGACGTGTGTGGAGGCGAGTCGCGTAACCCCCACGGAAATTACGGCTTTGCAAGATCTCTTCTCTTAAATATTTGGCAGTCCTATTATAAATTAACGAGGTTGTGATCATCCGGCGGGAAAAGCGCAATACCTCTGGGCTCCACGACGTGGAGTTATAATGGCTCGTAGCCATACCTTAGGGCCATGCGGATTTACGTAATTTAAATATTTTTTTAAAGGGACTGGAAAATACCCAGGATTCCGATGTGACACTAGCTAATAAAGAAATCAAAGAAAAAATTTGGATAGTATATACTATAATAACAATCGAATGAGTAACACCCACGTTATATCGGACTATGAATCATATACTTAATATTAACCATATTGGTTACCCTACCCTATATACTTAGTATAGACCCAGGAATTGTAACGTGAATTAAATGTTGAGTAAGGATAAGGGACAAGGGTTTACTATGAATAATTAACATGAACCAAAGAATTGGAGAAGTCACATACTTAATGCAATTAAACTACTTCCTATAAAATAAATAACTGTAGTGTATATAAGAGCACACTATGGAAAACACTGTAATACAAGTTAATTATGACAGTTCTAATAGGCAAATAACGACTACTGTATTGCAAGTGGATTCCATAGGGGAATAGATTATGTAAAGTAAATTTATTAAGCTAAGTAACATAAGTAGGGGAATTAGGTAGTATAAATAGTTGTAAGGATTTTGTGAATAATCATTGATTCCCTGCCCTGCGGGAATGGGTATTTTGGTATGAATAAATGTTGCATTATTTAAAAGCAATTGTATTTATTCCACACACTAAATAAAGCGGCACTAGACGCCACAAGCAAAAGCTGGTTCACTAGCTTGGTCCACAACACCCAAACATTACATGGCGACCCTGCCTCAAAAAGAAGCAAAGCAACAACAACCAGGTCCTAAGGCTATAACCTTGGAAGAATACAGGCGTAGAAATACGAAGAAGGTTGAAGAAAAGGTCAAAGAAAAAACAAAAAAAAAGAGAGGTGGAAAGGCTGCGAAACTAAATAAAGAAGTAGCAGAGCTGCATAGGTTGGCAGTAATTGCCCAAAATAGTAAAGAAAAAAAAATGTTTTTAAAGATGATAGTGGAATTAAAAAATAATTATTTTATAAATAAAAGATTACAAAAAAAATATAATAATAATAATAATAATTAGGTTAATTTTGATTTAATGTTCAGGTTAAAATAATAAATGTTATGAAAGAATGAAAAATGTTATGATATATTGATATAGATACGTTGAGCTTCTTGGAGGATAAATGAATCTGTTGAATCAAACAGTAAAAGAGATAAGTAAAATTTTAGAGTCATTAAAAAGGAATGCAAGTAGAAAACTCACGTCTGAGTACTTGTTGAAGAAAAAGTTCGAAGCAGAGGAAAGTAAAAACCAATATGAAAATATAATAGAAAGCTTGGAAGAGAATGAGAAATTGAATTTGAGAGATACAAGTCAAAGGTTCATAGAGGTATATGAAGAGGTAAATAAAATTATAAAAGAAAGGTGTGTTGGTATTATAACAGCACTAAGAATAATAGAAGAAGAAAGAGAGATAATACAAGAAGAAATTCCAACAATAAAAGACAAAATGGCATTTATCATGACCGTAGCAATAAAGCTGATCCCAGAGTTTAATGGAGACAGTAAAAAACTAAATAATTTTTTGAATTTAATAGAATGTGTAAACGATACATTAGAGACAGAAGGAGAGAAAGAAAAGCTAGTAAAATTTGTAATAAAAACTAGGATTGATGACAAAGTGCGAAATAAATTATACAATGAAGCGACACCAACCAACTATGATGATCTGAAGAAAACATTCTTAAGACTATTTAAACCAATGGCGGATACTTTGAAGATCCAAACCAACTTAGCCAAAGCATGCCAATACAATAAGTCAACACAAGAATTTGCTGATGAAATTGAAGCTTTAACAGCAGAATTAAGTGCATCACAGATAGCTGAGCAAGGAGAAGAAAATAGAAAAGTAATAGTTAAACTAAATGATCAACTTGCTCTGAATGCTTTCAAATCAGGTTTGCGCGGTAATATAAAAAACACTGTATTTGCACCGCAACCTAAAACAATGAACGAAGCTGTGCAACTGGCAACAGTTGTGGATGCTGATAATGGACAAACAAGGCATGTAATGATGGCAAAGAAAATAAGAGAACGTAATTGGTCTAACTGGCAACCGAGACAATATGACAGAGCAATTGACTACAGAAACAGGAATAGTAATAATTATGGAAGGTGGCGAAACAGCACATTTGGGAATAATGGAAACAACAATAAGAGGGAACAACAATTTAGGTATCCAAATCAAGAAAAATATTATAAGTATGAAAATCAAAGAGGACAAAGGCAGAACTTGAATTATCAAGGACAAGGAAATCGAGCATTCTATAATAATAAAAGAATAGAAAGACAGGATAATAGACCAATGAACAGAATAAATAGAGTAGAGTTGGGAAACTCCTTACCCGTCCCCACAGAGAAGCAAGTGAGGGACGAGGAAGAAACATATATATAAAATAAGTAGCACAAAATTAGCGAACTACATAAAGATAAAAACTAATGCGAATAAGAATGAAGATACGACATGGTTGATAGACAGCGGAGCTGACATTTCATAGATAAAAATAAATAAATTATCGCAGGATAAAAAAATATACAAGGAAAGGAGCATAATAAAAGGTGTTACGGATGAAGAAATTGAAACTATAGGAACTGTAGGGATAAGATTTAAAATAGAGAATGAAGAGATAAAACATAGAATACATGTAGTTGCAGAGAATTTTCCCATAGCAACAGATGGATTGTTAGGGTATGATTTCTTTACAAGGCACAAGTGCAAACTGGACTATGAAAACTTCATATTAATAATACCTACAGAACTAGATCAGATAGAGATACCAATAGATACAAGGATACCGGAAGAAAATTACATAACAATTCCTGGTAGAACGCAAATATTGCAAGCAATTGAATTAGAATTGGAAGAAGACAGCATAATATTTCATAAAGAAATAACTGAAGGGATACATGTAGCAAATGCGATACTACCAGCGAGGGGGGTAAAACACATAAGGATAATAAATGTTAAAGAAAAAGAAATAAAGATAAAAATACCGAGATTAAAACATTACCCGCTAAAAAACTTTTATTATGTGAAAAAGACACATAATGACAAAACGATGGAAGAAAGATTTGAACAGTTAAAGAAGGAGTTAAATACAACAAATTTAGATGAAAAAGCAAAAGAAAAATTATTCAGTATTTGTAAGGAATACTTAGACATATTTTACCTAGAAAAAGACAAATTAACTGTAAATAATTTCTATAAACAAAAAATATCATTGGAAGAAGATACACCAGTATACATAAAAAACTATAGACTACCGCGGACTCAGTTAGAAGAAATTAATAAGCAGGTGGATCAACTACTAGAAGATGGTATCATTGAAAATTCTAAGACCCCGTATAACGCACCATTGCTTGTAGTACCCAAAAAGAGTATAAATGGAGAAACTAAATGGAGAATGGTAGTGGACTTCAGACAACTAAATAAGAAAATAAGTGATGATAGGTTTCCTTTGACAAGGCTAGAAGACGTTCTAGACAATCTTGGGAGAGCAAAATATTTTTCAACACTGGATCTGACAAGCTCATTCTATCAAATTGAGTTAGAAGAACAATCAAGGCACTTAACGGCATTTTCAACAAATAAAGGGCATTACCAATTGGGTTAAAGAAAGCGACGAACAGTTTTCAGCGCATGCTATCAATAGCACTTGCGGGATTGGATGCAGAAAGTTTTCTATATGTAGACGACATAATAATCTTTGGATGCAGCCTACAGCATCATAATAAAAACCTACTGAAAACGTTTGAAAGGTTAAGAGAATATAATTTGAAACTCAACCCACAAAAATGCAATTTTCTGCAGACAGAAGTAGTCTATCTTGGGCACTTAATAACGAAGGATGGCGTAAGAACCGATCCAAAAAAAATTTCAACAATAAAAAATTGCCCAGTTCCGAAGAATGCAGACGAAACGAGGAGATTCACGGCATTTTGTAATTATTATAGGAAATTTATAGAAAACTTTGCGAAAATACCGAAACCACTAAATGCACTGATGAAAAAGAATAATCCATTCGTTTGGACACAAGACTGTCAGCAAGCATTTGAAAGTTTGAAAGAAAAATTAATATCCCCACCAGTATTGCAATACCCAGATTTTGAAAAGAAATTTATTTTAACCACAGACGCTTCAAACAGTGCTTTAGGCGCGGTACTCTCGCAAGGAGAAATTGGGAAAGATCTACCAATATCTTATGCAAGCAGAACATTGATCAAAGCCGAAATGAATAAACCAATAATAGAGAAGGAACTGTTAGGAATCTACTGGGCAATAAATTATTTCCGACCGTATGTATATGGACGAAAATTTACAGTGGTTACGGATCACAGACCACTGGTCAGTCTTTTTACGCACAAAAACCCATCATCAAAAATGACGCGAATAAGATTGGAACTAGCGGAATATGAATTCGACATAGTGTACAAAAAAGGCACTTTAAGCACAAACGCTGATGCACTATCAAGGATAAAATTAGATTCAGACATATTGAGAGAAATGATTCCAACGCAAATCATGAAAGTAGAAACTAGAAGTACAAAAAGAAACTCACCTGAAAATAATAGTAAGAGAGATGAAGCGTATGGCCAACAATTCATCTATACTTGCACATCAATATCAGAGATCAGGAACGTGAGAATATTAAAGTTTATAAATAAGAATACACAAGGTGGAAGAAATCAGAAAGAAAAATATATATTAATAGGAAAGAAAGAAGTACGTATGGAGTATAGTGATAATCTAAAACTGAACTTAGGTTCGAAATTGGAGAAACTATCACTCGCAATGATAGAGAATAGCATCCGGAAGCTAGCACTCTCATCGGAAGATAAAATATTAGAAAAAATAGAAATAGAAGAATTCAAGATAATTTTCAACATGATACAAAAGAAGTTAGAGAGAGAAAAAGGAGAATCTATAAAAATAATAATATTTGTACCACCAAGACGAATCAAGTGTAAAGAAGAACAAAGAAGAATAATAAAAGAATATCATGATACCCCACACATAGGAGGACATACAGGAATAAAGAGAACGATAAATAAGATTAAACAAAGATATTGTTGGAAAAATATGAGTAAAATGACTAAGGAATACATAAACAATTGTGAAAAATGTAAGAAGAACAAAATAGTAAGACATACAAAAGAGCAATTGGTGATCACTGAAACACCTAGCACAGGTTTTGAAATTATAGAAATGGACACAATAGGACCATTAAAGCAAAGTAAATTCTACAGATATATACTCACATGTCAATGCCAATTAACGAAATATGTTGAGACATTCCCAATGGAGAACAAGGAAGCAAAAACAATAGCAAAGATATTAGCAGAAAAGATGATATTAAGATATGGAGCTTTCAAAGTTATCAAAACAGATATGGGCACGGAGTTTATAAATGAAACATTCAGAGAAATATGCAAGATTTTCAAAATCAAACATAATACGTCAACTCCATTCCACCATGAATCATTAGGTGCGATAGAAAGAAACCATAGAGTATTAAATGAATACTTATTGACCACAGCAGAAAATGAAGAATGGGACGAATGGCTCTCATACTTCACCTTTTGTTACAATGTGACTCCACACTCGGATACAGAATTTACACCTTTTGAACTGATATACGGAAAATTAGCAAAATATCCGAACTACGCAGGGGTAGAGAGAAAAATACTATATAATGTCGATGACTACTCAAAAGAACTAAAATTCAGACTACAACAAGCTCAAATATTAGCAAAGACAATAATTGAAAGATCAAAGATAAAAAGAAAAGAAAATTATGATAAAAAAACAAATAGTTTGAATATAGAAGTAAATGATAAGGTAAAGATTAAGATAGGTAATAGAAGAAAAAATCAGGCACCTTATAAAGGGCCGTATGTAGTGGTAGAAACGAATAATGTAAATTCGAAAATTAGACTAGAAAATAATAAAATAAAAGAAATACATAATAATAGGTTAGTTAAATATTAATATAAAAATTTTCCTTCAATAGGAAGAAAAATTTTTTCCCTGAAGGGAAGGGATGTAGTGTATATAAGAGCACACTATGGAAAACACTGTAATACAAGTTAATTATGACAGTTCTAATAGGCAAATAACGACTACTGTATTACAAGTGGATTCCATAGGGGAATAGATTATGTAAAGTAAATTTATTAAGCTAAGTAACATAAGTAGGGGAATTAGGTAGTATAAATAGTTGTAAGGATTTTGTGAATAATCATTGATTCCCAGAACTCAGTCCGAGTAAGAGTGGCAATAACTTGCCCTGCGGGAATAGGTATTTTGGTATGAATAAATGTTGCATTATTTAAAAGCAATTGTATTTATTCCACACACTAAATAAGGCAGCACTAGACGCCACAAGCAAAAGCTGGTTCACTAGCTTGGTCCACAACACCCAAACATTACATAACTTATAATGGATAAACGGATTATTAAACATTTAATTTAACGAAAAGTTAATTATTATGAAGAGATTATATAATACGGAAAATGTTATAAATCAAACACTTAATGCAATTAAACTAATGAGTATAAAATATATACTTATAATGGATAAACGGATTATTAAACATTTAATTTAACGAAAGGTTAAAAATGTTATAAATCAAACCCTTAATGCAAATAAACTAATGATTATAAAATAAATACTTATAATGGATAAACGGATTATTAAATAATAAATTAAACGAACAATTAATTATCATAAATAGGTTATATAGTACGGAAAAAATGTTGCAAAGCAAATACTGAATGCAGATAAACTGATGATTATAAAATGAAATTAATACGAATAAGCAATTTATTATAAATAGAATGTATAATACGAAAGAAAGAATTTTATAAATCAAATACTTAATGCAAATATACTAATTGTAATAGATAGACTACATACTACGAATAAGAGACTTTGACCTAATGCAAATGAAAATAGTATGAGTATGAAATAAATAATCCCGTCTAAGATATATAATTTTGGTTGAAATAGATAACCAGGTTTAAAATATATATATAACTTTTTTTTGAATCTTTAATAAACAACTTCTGTTGAAATGAAGGACCGGAGTGGAAATAAATGAAATTTTTTTTTGAATGGAATAACCAAGAGTAAAATAAATAAATTTTCTTTTCTTTTTTGAACCAAATAACTAAGTTGAAATCATTAAATCTTTTTCTTGAAATACACCACCAAGTTAAATGGAGTAGAAAACACCCCTTGTAGGTGTGGCCCAGGCGATTAGGATGCCCTAAACAAGGCAAGTGCCGCCCACTTATTATGAGCGTTCTTTGACATAATGTAGTCCGCTATCGTATGACTTGGTGACCAGTGACCACCCTTTCTCTCTTTCCTTCCCCTTTTTGTCCCTCTTGTTGGCCTTGGACGTCGTTCCTTCCCCATTATCGCGATTTAGTTTTGTTGATTAGGCACGAGTTTTTTTTGGGGTTTCCCCAACTGACACCCCCTTCGGCATCCATGCACCGCGGACCCCACCCCATCCGGCGAGCTAGCTAGCGCATCGCTAGTCGTGCCGACAACCGGCGCATGGGATACATTTCTTCAGCGATACTTCTCCGGCGGTCGAACCGTCCGAGCCCCGTCCACTTTAGGTCCCCCTTCCCGAATGTATTTTGTAATGTTCGTCTCCTTGGCCTTTATGGCAATTTCCTTTCTTCGTGCCCGGCACAACCTTATCCCGACAGTTACAAATGGCGCCCAACGGTTGGGCTAGGAAACTAAAGTATTTTATTTTCCTGGTTCAAACGGCAGACAGCATGGCAACGTCTGATTGTCCTTCGTAGACACCTTATCTTCTTTTAGTCGGCATTAGCTTTCGTTTTATTACTCCTCCAGCCATGCTATCTCTTCAAGTTTGTTATTTTCCCTTAGTTTTTTCCAGTCGGCATTTAGTTTTTATTTTGTGGCTCAGGCCAACGAGAGGAGCCAGGAGTGGACTTCCTTCTTTCTCTAGTTCCGTTCTAAGTCCAAGTCCCTCCGGCTTCCGGTCTTGGGCGGAGGTACTTACCGCGGTGCCCTAGCCCTCATCACTTCTTCTTCTTCCTCTTTCCTCTTTCTTCCTCTTCACTAATTTCACCTGTAATTTCTTCTGCGGTAGCCTCTCCAATTTTATTTGCAGTTCCTGTCAGTGAGTCTCTAAGTCGGGCTAACAGGCGTCATACCGCCTGACTCTGCTCGAGCCGTCACTGACAGGGAACATCACTCTTTAGTTTTTTTACATATCTTGGTAGCATGGACGGATGCGTGCCTGGACGTTGGACCTGCCCCGTCAAGCTAACAGGCGTTCTATCGCCTGGCGATGCGACAGGGTCGACGTCCTGATATGCACCCGCCCCCGGCTGTTTGACCGTTCTGACACTTCACCTTCCTGGGACTCAGCAGAGTTGCTGACCAGTTGTGGCTCCGTGTCAGAGCGGTCTCCTTTATTACTCAAGGGAGGCTTCTATCTCTTCTTCTTCCACTCCTTTTTCCTCAGTGGTCACGGGGATCCGGTCATCGTTTTGGGTTGCCGGATGTCAGGCAATAGGGATTTCGTGATGCAGATGGTGCTAGACATTAGTCTGGCACCACCCTCATCACTGATCCCGCAGGTGGGGGCACTTGGTGCTTCTGGTGACGCGGACGCCACTCAGTCCTGAGTTCAGGCTGACTGTCATCGGCGCCATCAGCCACCGTAGCCTTGGGAAGGACATCCTTTTCCTGGGGCCACACTCACCCAAAATTACAAATACAAACAAAACAAAAACATTAATCCTAATATTATTTTGAGATAAATGTGAAGTTAAGGTAAGAATTTAGATACCCCGCTCGTCGTTCACTTCACAGATATATCTTGTATTATTTATCTTCTATTGTCCATGTTACTTCAGCATTTTTTTTTGGACAGGGATATTACGTTTTATATAATACATTTGTATAATACATTTTATAGAATAACAACAACAAAAATTATTATCCTATTACCCTTGTAATTTTCTCTCACTATTGTTTTTTTTGACTGTTGACAATTTTGAAGGCAATTTAAGTATTTTAAAAAAGGAATTGGTCTTATAGATTTCACCTTCCCTATTATATCTATAGTTCTGCACATGATAGAAGTTATATGCGAACTATTCAAAGAATCTAATTTGGAATTAGATTGTACCGAATTGTGTAGTAACCTTCTATAGCCTCTATAGTCCCTGTATCGGACCCTGACTCGCAGCATGCCGAAACGGAGAAACGAAAAAAGGCAATTTGTCGGCGACAACGAAGATGAAGGAGCCGATGGTAGCACCCTATCGGAGGACGGCGATCCGGAACGGAACGCCGTGCTGACAGCGCTGTCCGAACAAGTAGCTGCCTTGCAACACGAAGTGGAAAGGCTGAAACAGCGCGGCCCCCCGAAGCATCCCTAAATGAGACTGCGATTAACTTTCTTCACCCTCATACCTCGGCCGGGACTGGGCCCAGTGGCATTCCTCCGCGGCCAGCAGCATAGGCGAGCGCCCCCATTACCGGCCAGAATATACCGGCCCTACCTACAGGCAGAAGTCGCCAGTCTTGAACTGGAACCTCAAGTTTACGGGTCGTGCGGGAAAAACCTCGGCAGAGGAATTTCTCTATCGGCTCGACTAACGAGCTCGAGATGATGACATATCATCACGGGAGCTGGTGCGGAATGTGGCCGCCTTATTGTCAGGATCCGCTGGGGACTGGTACTGGAGCCAGTTCCGCCGACAACAGTCCAATCCCTTGTGGGCGGATTTCAAGTCTGGCCTATTAGACCAGTTCGGAGGACTTGAAACCGACTATGAAATTATAAAGCAGATGCTGGAAATTAACAAACAATTCAGCCAAACCTACGACACTTACGCGTCAAAAATGATAGCCCTGTCGAACCGCCTAACGCGCCCGGAGCTACCCATCGAGCTGGTGCGTATCATCATGGCCAACCTAAACGCGACCCTAGGGACTGCCATAATAGGATCTACCTACGCGGATGTACGCCAGCTCCGCGAAGCGTGCATCCGGGTGGAGATGGCAAAAGACCAAGAAGGAGGAGAGCCGCCCTTCGCACCGAGTGCATGAATTGGACGACTTACACCCACAGCAACAGGCCTTGTCCCATCCAAACTACATTCACGACGCACCACCACCTGCAGTAGCAGAGATGAGGGCCGATGCCACTCCGCGCCGTCCAGTCACGTGTTGGAACTGTCAACAAGAGGGACACTTGTTCTCGGATTGCCCTTCTCCACATAAGAAGATTTTCTGCTATAGATGTGGTCGCCCCGAAGTCTACACCACTTCTTGTCCAGTCTGTTCGGGAAACCGGAACCTGGGTGCGAGGCCCCGGGGAGGAGCATTAGTTGCCTGGGAAGAGGGGCAGAGTCGTTCTCCAGAATCACCCAGAGGCACAGCTAAGGCGTTTGCGTACCTCTGTCCAGACAGCCGACGGCTCCTCCAACCAAATTCTGGGCTTCATCACGGTCCCCGTGACGTATGGCCATCGTACATTGCCATTGATCATCTATATAGCCCCTAGCCTTTCGCAACCATTATACCTTGGAAGAGATTTTTGGAAGGCCTTTAAGTTGGCCCCACACATTATCGGTGAATTACAGCTGGCCCCACAACCAGATCCAAACTGCCATCACCTTGAGGAAGGCCAGCAGGCGCGATTGAACCAGGCCAAGGCGCGGTTCCCGTCCTTTGACACCTGTGGCCTCGGCAAGACGCACCTGGAACAACATGTTATCGACACTGGCGAGGCGGTGCCCATTAAGCAGACACTATCCTGTCTCTCCTGCCATCCAGACCCTCATGTGTGAGGAGGTCGATCGCATGCTGAGTCTAGGTGTGATTGAAGAAAGCAACAGTCCGTGGAATTCACCTGAGGTCCTGGTTCGAAAGCCCGGCAAGGTGCGGCTTTGCCTGGACTCCCACAAGGTGAACGCAGTGACGGTGAAGGATACATACCCTCTGCCCCACATCGACGGTCTACTGGGACGGTTACAGGACACGAAATACATCTCAGCCATCGATCTAAAGGATGCCTTTTGGCAGATTCCTTTGGAGGAGAAATGCCGAGAGAAGGCAGCTTTCACGCTCCCAGGGAGACCGTTGTATCAATTCACCGTAATGCCGTTCGGCCTTTGTAACGCGCCACAGCGTATGTGTCGCCTAATGGATAAGGCAATCCCGGGCTCTCTCCGAGAACGTGTCTTCGTCTATCTAGACGATCTCTTAGTAGTGTCTCCGACGTTTGAGGCCCACATCCAGACGTTGGAACAGGTCGCAGACTGTCTGCGTCGCTCAGGTCTAACGGTAAACTTGACCAAAAGCCGTTTTTTGTTAAGGAGATCAAATATTTGGGATTTATCATTGGCGACGGGTCGCTTAAGACCAACCCCGACAAGGTTTCAGCCATCAGGGATTTTCCAGTCCCAAAGTCGGCCAAGCAGGTACGACGGTTTTTGGGCATTACAGGATGGTACCGGCGCTTCATAGGTAACTATGCAAGCATTGCCTCTCTCATCACTGACTGCCTAATCAGACCTTCATGGTGGGCCACAATTGGTACTTGGATTGATAAGGCGCAAATATTCCATCCAAAAAGCTCCTAGCGTTGTCAGAACACGAATTCACAAATGTATCATTTGCTTTAAACAAAGGGCTGAATGCGGTAGTCAATTAATGGGGAGCTTGCCAGCACCAAGGACGAACATCTCGACCATTCAGTCATGTTGGAGTGGACTATTGGGGACCTATGGAAATCAAGACATCGAAATTACGAAACGCGAAAAAACACAAATGTTATGCACAAATTAGGAATTTTCAGAAGGATGACCTTGTGTTGATTAAACAAAAAAACCTACCACCGTGCAATTGAATACTAGGAAGAGTCATTGAGACACATCCAGGTTCAGACAATTTGATTCGCGTCGTCTCAGTAAAAACTAAAGACTCAATTTGCAAACGTCCCGTTCCAAATTATGCCTCCTTCCAATAGAAACTAATCCTAATCAACAATCAATTACTCTAAAACAAAAAAATTACCCAAATATCCAAAATTTCTTAGAATTTTTCCAAGCCATCCTCATCCACATTCCGCAAAATTAATCAAGTTTGATTGATTGTAAAGATTTCTTCAATCTTTTGAGTGTTCTTTCTTCCCAGATCAGTAAAATAGCAGCATTACATTAAGTAAACATTGGGACGCTGTCCCAACGCCGCCCCGGAGCATGTTCCATCCTGGAACCACCTAAAAAGAAAATAAGACACAAAGAAATTAATGTTCAGCAAATTACAAACGTGATTGTGATGATCGAAACCTCCATAAGATTTGGTCCATGCAAACACCAGCGAAGACACCTGCAAGAAACTATTACATCCTACCTAAAACGCAACAGTATAACTAACATTAGCTTAAGAAATGAAATAAAGTATACTAATATTAGCTTAGGGGGAAACCAGTTTAGACGATTGAAAAAATCGACTTTTTTTTATTTCATAAATTGTTAGTAAAACTATTCAAGAATATGTTGCCAAAGTTTCAAAAAAAATTCCGATTTGTCCCGATATTATGAGCACTAGAGTGAACGCCCGCCTTGGGTAGAAGGTACTAAAAACTGCGTTTGCGTTTGCGAAAATGCGATTTTCTCGAAACGACTATTTTTCAACTCGTGGGAATTCTAGCTTGAAAAGTTATTGTTCAATCGTTCTGAAAATTTCTGTGAATATTCTTTATTCAATTACAATCTATATGAACTAAACTCTTGGATAATATTATATTATCTAAAATTTGTTTTTAAATGCAAAAAAGGTGAAAAACATGGTATAAAAACATGAAACTTTGTTCAAACACCTCAAAATCATGCAATTTTCAATTTTTTTGTTAAGAGTTTAGTTCATATTCTTAGAAAATATGTTGCTAACGGGGAAAAAATGGTGATGATTTCAGATAAAAATTGCGACTTCCAGATTTCCCACGAGCAGCAAACTCGGATGGCGACCGTCCATGAAAAGCAGCTTCTAACTCCACTATTTACAGCGGAAATGACTTGAAAAAATTGCAACGTGTACTTCAAAACATTAATAAAATATCCTCCAAGTTCAAACAAATTCTGATTATTCCTTCCTCGTTCAAAAAATTCCCGAAAAACACTAAAATATCGGCCTCCTAAACTGGTTTCCCCCTTAAGAAATTGAATAATTTAGATTAAACACATAACAATAAAATATAACAAATCACTGACCTGCACCACCAAACGCAACCAACAATGAACAAAAATCACAAACACTTATTATTATTTAGAATTATTTGTTGTTGTTGTTGTTTATTTTACTGGCTGCTAGGAGCCAGTGTACCCTCAGTGGGTCCCTTATGATTTCGGCCTTGCAGCCATATGACCATGATTCTTTGATGAAACAACTTTTTGGCCCTAAAATTATCTCGTTCTCAGTGTTCAATAGTCCCATGCATAAGGCCAAAGCAGAGGGGATTTCATCAAAACTTTGCTTATATGTTATGCAGTCAATTTTTCAAAATTTGTGTAGAAAAGTTCTTTGCCTCTCAACTCTCTCTCTCTACTATGTCTGTCCCATGTAACGTAGCCACTACGCAGCTGGGAAATCGTCTTAAAATCCGTTGATATTTAAAGTCGTCAAGTTCTTTGAGGTCTAACCAGGCATTATAAAAGTTTAATTAATTATTACACTCTGTTCTCTAACCATAATTATGTATTAAAAACCAAACCCCTACTGCCCTTTAATGACTTCTCATCGTCAATGTTTTGTGATTTAATCAGAGATACTATAAAAAAACAATGATTAGTGAGCCCTTATAAACTAAAAAAAACAATTTAAGAGCATATAAGGATGTGCAAGAAGCAGTGATATGATTGATTTGTTCTCATGACTCTAGACTGTTGAGACAATTTACTCTCATATAACTCATACCTGATCCAGAATGTAAGATTTATATCTTGATTAGCCAATGTTTGGAGATGTGAATTTCTAGCAGAAAAAACCGCTTTCGTACTATTCGGGCTTAGAAGGCCCTGAAGAATGACCATAGAGAAACTGAGTTAGTCTATATACCGAGATAGATCTATACTACTAATTTTCTTTTTCCTTCTCTATTGGGCTTTCGTGAGCTAAGGACCAGTATCTAACTGAGAAATTTAGGTTATCTTCGGAGATTCTCCGAGGTTGTAAGGATTTAATTTAGCGAAACCTGTGTCTTCCAGGGGAGTAAGAAATGAGTTCTTAGACCTATTCGAAAAACAGTCCAAACCACCAGTGGGAGGATCTCTCTCTACAATTCTTTTTTGAGGGAATTCTAACGACGTAGAATTTTCTTCCACTTTTTCCGAAATTTCTTTAGGCCTGCTTTTAGACAGTGAAATAGGAGCACTTTCACTTGAATTGTTTATATCATGGACCAGGTCGCGTTTGTTCAAACCCTTTGTTGGTGGATGTGATTTATTTTTCCCCATTGGGGATTTTTCTTTATCCTCATTTTTCTTTGTACCCTTTCCAAAGGCATCGGTTCTTGAAAAGTTCCCTCGGCGCATGTTTGTTATTATTTCTCTTTCTCTTAGCCACAGAGGGCAAACCTTTTCAAATGCTCCGTGGTTGCCATGGCAGTTTGCACACTTGGAGGCTTTGGCACACTGTTTTCCCTCTTTACAGTCTTGGGTTCCACAATTACCACAGATCGTCCATTTGGATCTGCACGCTTTGCTGATATGCTCGAACCTCTGACATTTAAAGCATCTTAAGGGAGGGGGACGAATTTGTTGAATTTGAGGTTTGAGTAGTACAGATTTAATTTTTCAGGGATTTTGTTACCACTTATATAGACCTTAATTTTGTTTATTTCCCTAAAGACCACCTTTCCCTCAGAAAAACTTTTCCATTTTAATTTAAAACACCTTTTGAGAGAAACAGAAGGGTTGCAAACTCTTAAGGCCTCCAGGAGCTCTCTCTCACATAGACCTACATCAACATCATGAACTATAATAGGTGTCGCCACTAGTCCCAAAGGAATGTAGGCTCTAAAAGTTGGGCTTAAGGGGCAGTTCTTGATAAAGTTGTTACCATTTTCTGCTGAGTTAAAGGTAACTTTGCATTTATCGTTGGATGCTCTAATAATTGATTCAACTCCTTTAGCAGTTGCTATCAAGATTTTCCCCAGGGAGAGTTTATTTAGATTGTTG
Organism: Thereva nobilitata; assembly: GCA_963855945.1. Classification (NCBI taxonomy): domain Eukaryota; kingdom Metazoa; phylum Arthropoda; class Insecta; order Diptera; family Therevidae; genus Thereva; species Thereva nobilitata. Next base: position 143,293,533 of record OY979694.1, read on the forward strand.
TGATCCAAAGTGCACAGATTAGTTTTCCGCACAAGAACGAAGAAGGGTCCTACATCACCATCATTGTATTCAGTCATGTCGTTTTTGCAAGGGACAGAGCCCGTATTTGCCATAGGTACAGGAGTTTTAACTGCTTCATGTTTAGTGGAAACAGTCAACAGTGACAATTTATTTGAGGGCGAGATTGAGGAGTAATTGGAGATGCTATTTTTACTCGTCGACGCTGCCTCAGTCTTTCCTGTTCTGTTCAGGCTTACTTTTGCGGGAATCCATGCTTTTGTGCGCACTTTAATTTTACCTTCATGGACCTCTTTGATCCCGGTGGGCTGTGTGCGCTTTTTGTTAAGGAGTCTCGAAGATGTTCTTACCAAGGCATTTGTTTTTTCTTTGGGTTTGCTCCCAGAGCCAGGAGGGGAACTTTTTTTATCCATTTAACAAAGGTAACAGATCTAGGTTTCTTGCTTGGAGAATATGTGGCAAAAACAGATTGGTAGAAAAGACACCTTTAATTAAAACAATGTAATAAAAACGATTGGGGAAGAAAATGGTATAAATGGGGTTTGAACAAAAACGTGTCTCACAAAGGTGAACAGTAAAAGAACCACATGTATCAGAAGTCAAGTGAGAGATTTAAACGTGCACCAGAAAAGTAAAACGGGATAATGATATTACCGTTTCATTGCAACTGCAATTAATCCTGAAAATTCTCACAATTTTCAAAAAGATATAAAATGCCCACTAATCATGGAAGGTGACCTTTGAGTGAGAGATTTAAACGTGCACCAGAAAAGTAAAACGGGATAATGATATTACCGTTTCATTGCAACTGCAATTAATCCTGAAAATTCTCACAATTTTCAAAAAGATATAAAATGCCCACTAATCATGGAAGGTGACCTTTTTTACTTTTTTTCAAAGGAAGATAAAACACTAAAGAGCAGTAAGGGGTGACAAAAAAATTTAAATTATTTAAATTACAGGCTAATTAATTGATTTAGTTTAAATAATTACAATTAAATGAGAATTTAAAAGCAAAATAAAATTATGAAAGCTGAAACACGTGCTGGAATAGTTGTATCAACATTTAACAAAGAGAAAATCAAAAAAAACAAAGCTACATTGTTTCACTAGACATGAAATGAATTAAAATAAATGAGATAAAATAAAAAAGCAAAAAACTCTGTTCAATCGAAATAAAATAGAAAAACACTTTAATATCAAACCCAAAAACTTAATTTAACACAAATTAGAAATAACAGTTTTCACTGAGCTAAACTGTAAAAATAAAAATTGCACTTAGCACTGATTAGACCTATATCGACCGATTGCGTCTGTTCTGGTCCGAGTCGAGAGAGAGAGAGAGAGAGAGAGTGATTTAGAATTATTAAGAACATAAACTCAAACTCAAAACAGTTTTATTCTACGTCAAATATTTTTCTTTTTACAAAGTTTTACATGTATATTGACTTGTATTGACTAATACTAGACCTTTGGGTCATCTGTACCACAACGATAGCATCTGTTATTTCCCGTTGCGTCAGGTCTGGTGGATTCTATTGGCTACCGGGATCTGTGAAATCTCGGGCGATACGGTTCCCCGCACATCTAGTACGTTTTTATTTGCTTTCTCGTATGATATAGCCAAATCGTACGCACGCTGAAAAGTTAGGTTAGGTTCACCAAAAAGGCGTTTCTGTAAATTTTCATCGCAAACCGCGCAAACAATTCGGTCCCTTAACATATTATCTAATTCCGTAAAATTACAAAATTCACTTAGCTTTCTGAGATCCTTGACGAAGACTGCGATCGGCTCTCCTTGTACCTGTCTTCGAAGAAAAGCTGCATTTTTCTTTATAGCCATTCCAAGATGAAAGGTTCCAGCTGTGCCCATGTATGAGCGCCTTCTTCTCTTCTGTTCAGAGTAATTTTATTTATAACTTGTATGTATGTACCTTTTTGTACATATTATGTTGTATCCTTTTGTATCCTCGTCGTTAACTCTTATGTATTCAATAGAACTGTTATGTATGCGATAAAAGTCTTTTATTATAACTGCAAAGTCTTTATTAAATTCCAGCGTGCGGGGCACAATCAAGTTAACAACTGAACTAAAAAACAACAACATGAATTCATCTATCAAAATAAAAGTAAAGCTAATTCTGTGGTGGATATGAATTCACCACTGTGGAGTAAGGTATATGACACATTTGGTCTTACAGGACACAGAGCAACACGCTCTGTCGAACAAAAGTATGTTGAGTAATCCCAGTTTTACTCAACTCGTCGGAACTCATTTTCTTCTTCTTTACGCTCCTTTAATCCCCCGTGGGACATGGGGCGGAAACAGTAGCCCTACAGCGGACTCTGTTTTGCACGGCAGCTCTCAGCTCTGACCATGATCTCCCAGCTGTTGCGGCCTCTGCTAATAGGGTTCTCCCCCATGTTGTTCTAGGTCTTCGGACTCGGCCGGATCCTTGCGGATTCCAGTCAAGGGCCTATTTGGCTACATTCTCATTTTCGCGTCGCAAGGTGTGGCCAATCCAATCCCATTTCCTTCGCCTGATTTGGTCGTCTATCCTTTCTTGGCCGTCACGGCGCCATAGTTTTTCATTTCAAATTCTATCTTGCCAGCGGATTTTTAGGATACGACCTGTTGATGGAAACTTGTAAGCGCCCCGTGATGAAATAGGGCGGAAACAGTATCCCTACAGCGGACTCTGTTTTGCACGACAGCTCTCAGCTCTGATTCTATCTTGCCAGCGGATTTTTAGGATACGACATAGGCATCTGTTGATGAAAACTTGTAGGCGCTCCGTGATGAATTGGGTGACTTTCCATGTTTCGTAACCGTACAAAAGAACTGCCTTAACGTTGGAGTTGAACAGCCGCAATTTTGTGTTAATTGAGATCTCCGTTGATCTGCGATACAGGCATGTATATGCGCTTCTTGCTTTATTTATTCTGGAACTGACGTCTTCTTCTGTACCGCCATTTTCGGTAATAATATTACCGAGGTAACAGAATTTATCTACCAGTTCCTCGTCACGATTATTCAGCGCTGTGCGTTCAATGGTGTTTGCATTTATTCGCATTTCTTTGGTTTTAGTCAGATTTACCCCCCGATTCTAAATTATGACCAATCATAAGTCATAAGCTTTTGAGACTCTTGCTTGTGATTGAAAGCTTGAGACACTATTCTTGATACTATCAGCTGTTTTGGTATTCTAAGCACCCAGTCACAAGAAAATGTAAAAAAAATTCACCTCTAATGGCGAATTTCTATTTGTATAATGAGATAGAGGAAAGCCTGCGCACCAAGTAGCAACGTACGCCAAAAAAACATTGACCACCTCTCATCGAAGCTGGCTGTGTCGAGATTGTGTGAAATTTTGAAAAATATAGTAGAAACGTGCTCTTTACACCCTTGTGACCTGCTATGTATACAGTCATAATTTTGAGAGTCGTTGAGACTGTTTGCGGGTTGTTAAAATTGCGAGACCAAAATTAGAATACCAAATTGTCTCAACTTGATACTCACCGGCACACTTGATATTGCGTTATGACTGGTTTTAGTATACGGGTGTTAGCCTTAAGCCTGCTGGACTACTTTCTCTTGCCAAATTGTTTAACATGTTTTTGAGATCCTGATGTCAGATATCATTCGCGTAGTCGAGATCCTTAAGGCGGTCTAGCAATAACCATTGTATGCCTCGTGTTCTATCACGTGTGTTCCATCCTGGAACCACCTAAAAAGAAAATAAGACACAAAGAAATTAATGTTCAGCAAATTACAAACGTACTTATCTGACGATCGAAACCTTCATAAGGTCCATGAAAACACCAGCGAAGAGGAAGAAACTATTACATCCTACCTAAAACGCAACACTATAACTAACATTAGCTTAAGAAATGTAATAAAATATACTAACATTAGCTTAAGAAATTGAATAAATTAGATTAAACAAATAACAAAAAAATATAACAAATCACTGACCTGCACCACCAAACGCAACCAACAATGAACAAAAATCAACACTTATTATTATTTAGAATTATTAAGAACATAAACAAGCTTACCTGAGTTGTAAACAAAAGGTCTGTTCCAATAGAGAATGCGGGATCCCGCGGGACCAAGAAATCACCCAATTCCTGTTCCAATAGAATCTCATGCTCGGAAAAGCGGGGAAATTTTTACTTCCCCTCGACCAAGAAACCGCAGGAGATTTTTAGGTGGAGTGAAATCTTACGACGTTTTCAACATGTCAAAACAGCTGTTACTTGTCATGTCAAACCAAAATGATTACGATGTGCTGAAAATAATTTCTTCATTTGGTGCCTTACTACAAGATTTTGAATGATTTCATAAATAATTTATTAATTTCAATAGTTTTATGTTATTATTTTGAAGACACAAGTGATTTTTAGGTTATGGTCTTCTTGATTTGCACGAAACATCCCAGAAAGCGTTCCTTCACTTTTCGGGATTTTGACTAAATTTCCCCCCACTAATCAAGTAACTTTTCGCAGGCTACGACAGGACAGGTTTTCTATTGGAACAGACCTAAAATAGAACTGTCATTTCGAGACAGTATAACAACTAACATTGATATAATAGGTCTGTTCCAATAGAGAATGCCTGCGCAGGCCTGGCCAGGAAGCTGTTCCAATTGAATTTCCTGCTCGAAAAAGCGGGGAAATTTTTGCTTCCCCTCTAACATGAAAGTGCCAGTGGGTTTTGGCTGCTGCAATCTCCTGTGAAAGAGGGGCATGTCAAAAACAACTGTCACCTAGTATAAACAACAGATTTTGTGCGTGTTTTATAAGATTGTTTATGGTTTATTAATTTTGGAATACTGTTTTGAGTTTTGAAAAGTGGAAATTTTAAAAGAAAAACTTTGTTTAATTTAAAAATTTCGAGTTGTAAACAAAAATGACATTCGCGTTATCTTCTTCTTTACAGATTTACAGGAAATTTTCCCAAAAGCGTTCCTTGACTTGACACTTTTTTCACAAAATTATCCCCACTATTCAAGCAGGTTTTCACATGACAGATTGCAGCAGGATTTCTATTGGAACAGACCTATTAATTGTTATACTTACCAGTATAAAACTAATTTTGATGCCCACTTGTTATTAGTTCCCACCAATAGGTGGCAATTCACAACAAATATGCAAGTCAAGTCAAAAAGAGAAAGGGATATGTTAACGGAGACGTGCAACGAGGCACGTAGCCACAAGAAAAAACGGTTTAGAGAAAAAAACGGTATTGGAGAATTTTGATTTTTGAAAAAAAAGAAAAGTCGTGCAAGTCAGTCGTTTCAAGACTTTCGATACATTCGGCATAATATTTGCAAGGATTTTGTTTCCAATAAAGTACTTTTTTGATTATAACTATTCGGCATATAGTTTTGTTTTGAATAAACATTGTAATTTTTAAAGAGAATTCGTCGGTGTTATTATTTTGTCATAATCATTTTGAGTTTTTATATCCAACAACGTGCGTTCCATTTTCATTGGATTACGTACACCAGCGTAGTTGTACGCAAATCGGAGTAGATGCTGCTACACCACAAAATGGGCTGGTGTAGCTGCATCTACGCTGATGTGCGCCCAACTACACCGGAGTACGTAGAAAAACAGAGCTAAAGAAAGGAAGAGATAGAAGTAATGCAGTACCCTGGGTTTCCTCACATTAAGCGCCCATGGAAAAGGGAATTGAATAAAATTTCTTTAAATCCAAGAAAACTCGACGAAACCAGTCCGGTTAAGCTGGCTTTTGCATATGGGTGTGTTTAAATATTCTTTACTGCACAAATACCAACGACGACGTAATGTAAAATTAATTATCTGCCACTTTAACCCAGAACTGTCATGGAAATAGCATCGAGTTAACTTGAGGAAACAAGCTTTCTGTTTACTCCACGAAAACTTCACTCCGGCTGATGGAAACACGGTACATATGTTTCTTAGTTTTCACGCGTTTGTTTTTGCTTGAAAAATGTTTCGTTAAGTGCTTCCGCTCCCTTCCCTCTCTTATCGATAAAACCGGTTTCACTGGGCCTATTCACACAGTGCACATTCATGGCGCCTAAAACCGGTTTTATAGATGAGAGAGGGAAGGGAGCGGAAGAACTTAACGAAACATTTTTCACGCAAAAGCAAACGCGTGAAAACTAGCACACATATAAAAAGTTACTTTTATCTCTTGCATTCTTTAGCTCTGTTTTTCTCTAACAAGTAAATTTCATCTACAATACATTTAAAGGTTCCTGTATCGCATTCAAATTTACTACACTCATTTACGCTCCGTCTGAGTTGCTAGGAGTTGAATAAAACCGGTTTTACTCACCACAATTATGGCAGCGTGTGAATATGCCCACTCGCCATAAATATGTAATTGTGAAAATCTTCGGTATGCTAGACTAAGGGCCTGTTTCACCGCTTGCTGATAAAGTTTCAGATAGTTATCTGCCTTATAACAGTATCTAACAGATAAAGGTTGCTGATATGTTTTATCAGTTTCACCATCAAACTCCCTGATAAACTAACTGGCAGATAAATATATCTGCCACTTAATTTAGCAGGGTCACTCAATCTTTGCTTAATACGGGAGTCATTAAAAATTGTTTGTTTATGACGTGATCAAGGCAATCTGGCAACTATGTCCACGATTTAATTTGGAGTCCCAGTTAAAAAATATCGGAGAGTTATAAGCAATCGTTGCATAGGTGGAATTGCAAAGTTACTGAAAATCAAATCACTGAAAGACATTTTTAGTTACCACAACCATAATATTACTAAAATTTTTTAGTTAAATACGGCATCAAATAAATATATTTAGTTGTTATTAAAAAAAATGCTTCTCATGACCAGAAAAAATTGTTGGAGTAACAAATATTTCCACTATAGTCGTAGAGTAATAGTTCGCGCGAGCCCAGGCCCGCCAAACCTACGTCATTTTGTTAAAGCTGATATTTCGTATATACATAGTGTGATACGCAGTTAAGAACGTATGCACACTCGCTAGCCCGGAGAATGGACCCTTTTGTAGATAGATGGGTTGCGGGGGTAAAAAAGGGGTTAAAATTGAAAAAAAATTCTGTCGTTGCGTATATAGGTTCTACCAATAATCTAATAACCGTTAAATACTAGTGGCAGAAATTTTTGAATATTTGGACCCTCCCCAAGCTAACCATAGCTGAATTTGCCATTTCGAAAACACACCCCCAAATTGGTAAGCCGGAATCAAATCCTAAAATCGAGTGATTCAAAATAATTTGGGCAAATTACTCGGTTCCTACGAGGTCGCGTAATATGTTCGTAATATTCATCAAATGCGTCTTCTAAGAATTCAAATAAATCCGTCTGGAACCCTTTTGTGACCGCAGTCTACGATTTTTAACGTAAAAATGCTTAAAGAGGAGTATTATTATACCAAAAAATGCTCTAAAACTCCCCCTACTTGCAACATTTTTTTACTATCTTCCAGATAAAACTTTTTACAGCCACTAGAATCGGCTGATAAGTTACCAGCAACTTTATCTGCAAGATATTTCTATCCAAGACCTGTGAAACCAAAATTTGTAGTTTATCTTGCAGATAAGTTCTGAATAGGCTATCAAGAGCTTAATCAGCAAGTGGTGAAACAGGCCCTAAAGAAATTTCTTTGCCTATCTAAAGCCTATGCAAAAAAAATGGTCAAGAAATCGCTCAGAAATACTTTCTGTACCAATTTCTGTAAAGCCCGGTATGCAAGGCTCAAGAAATTTCTTTGCCTATCTAAAAACTATGCAAAAAAATGGTCAAGATATCGCTCAGAAATATTTTCTTGTGCGATTTCTGTAACCGGTATGCTAGAGTCAAGAAATTCACACCAGAAATATCGTGTTTTTTAGTGACACGCAGATGTCGCTTTTGATAAAATTTTAGTTTTTCCTCCAGGTCGATTCATTTATTTCCTTAAGATATTTTAACGGTTCATGAGATCTTGACGTCTCAGCTAGTTTTTGAAATTGAAAGTAACTGTCAGCAATGGAAAAAATTACATATTGTTGTTTTTTATTCAGATTTTTTAAATCCTTTTTTAATTCTTTACTAATTAAAACAATTTCATTAATTCTAAGCAAGTATCGTGGGTTGACTTTCCTAGGCTGATGGGCTAGTTCAGCTTGGATGTCGTGGTGAAACGATGATGAAACAGTTAAATTTATCCTTAAGATGACTTGTAGAGCGTATTTCTTTAATGCTAAAACAGAATCAATCCGTTCCGTCCGTTTTTAAAGTTGGAAATTTGACATTCCGCTGCATTCAGCATTCAATGAATCAGCTTTCCAGGAGACGAACGGAGGGGTAGCCACAACCAAGCGGACGGAACGAACGGACCGAAAGAAGTTGGTCAACTTTTAACTTTTTTGGCAATGTTTTTGACATTCAGTTTGACACCATCATGGATACAGAAAATTCTATTGAAAAAGTTAAATGTCACACAATTGTATGACAAAAAGAATAATTCCTACCACAAAAGTTGCAAAAAAGATAAGATTTAGGAAGACATAAACAACTTTCAATTACTTGCACATGAAAAATTGTAAAATATTTTATTGGTCAACTGATCAGCCGATTTAAAACGGACGGACGGAACAAAACGAACGGAACGGATTGGTTCTGTTTGAGCCTTTCTTTATCCCATGCATAAGGCCAAGGCAGAGCGGACTTCGTCAAGACATTAGTTTAATTATGATGCAGTCTTTCGTTTAATTTATTATTTTCCTAGGTGTACTGCCGCTTGACAGCTGTCACTTGTTGAAGCTGCGTTCTCTCTATATGGATCAGTCGTCGCGAGCTAGGAGACTTCGTCAGTATGTACATGTTATAATTATGTCAGTCATAGTTAATTTAAACTTTACCAAATTTAAATTATTATAAATAGTAAGGCCTCGGTGATATGTCCCTAAATATGCCTATCAAACAATTGAGCACAATGTAGAACAAGGTATGTTAAAGAAGCAAGGGAAACGAATTATAAATCCTTAATTTCCTTCTCAAAATGTTGCCTAAAATGATTGTAAAATTTAAATCACATGTGTACCTGAAATTGTCAAAATCACTCAGGAAGGTCTGGGTCAAATTAACCTTAATTTTTTGTATCAGTTATTTATCTAAGTTATCATATAGACATAATATTTATTTAAGTAGAGAGATAGAAATAGAGATAGCTCTACTTAGAAATTCTATTGCGGAAAGTTACTTTCAATTTCAAAAACACCTGATATGTCATGTACTCACGAACCATTAAAATTTCTTCAAGAAATAAACGTATCGACTCTTATTTTGGAGGAAAAACTTAAATTTTATCAAAAGCGACATCTGCGCGTCATTCAAAAAATACGATATTTCTGGTGTAATTTCTTTTCTCTAGCATAATAATACCATGTACACACCGACTTGGTTACCACTATTGAGATGGTTTCAAGCCTTAACCGTAATAATGTAGGTTTGTGCTTAGTTTGTCATACATTTTCAAACCAAGCAAGTACTGCAAACCAAGAGAAATTTCAATGGTTAACTCGTTAAGCTAACTATGCTGTTCCTAAGTACGGCGGTCAAGAAAAATTTCCCCATATAAACTTTAAGTAAAAAAACGCTTAAGTAATCGGTCAAGAAATGCTCTAGGAATTTTTGCTCAAGAAATTTCTGTACCCAGTACGCTGTTCGCTCAAGAAAAGTGCTAGTACTTTTCTGACACGTAGATGGAACCTTTTTCTGATGCGGTGAAGAAAAAACTGGGAAGACAATTTTTTCTTGTCCGAAATTGACATTTCGTTTGTGACGGGAAATAGATTTGGCAGCGGGAAGTGTTTTCATTATTTTTTTATAGTTTTTAGAGAGCTTAATATAATTAAAGGACAGTTTAAGTGATTATTCATTATTTAAGTGTTGTTTTAAAATACGTTTCTGAAAAAATTCCTTCTTTTTATTGTGCGGAAGGACTCTATAAAAACATTTCACGCAGCCAGATATTATTTTCCTACACATATGTAAATGTTAATTATCAATTTTAGTCAAGAAAAAAAGTTTTCGCATTCACTTGTCAAAATTTTCTGTACCGGGGTCGAGAAATAATAAGAGCACTTTTCTTGACCGCCGTACTTAAGAACAGCATACTTACCCTTAACCACAATAATTAACTGGCATGAGTGCCATCTATCTATGAAAATTTACAACAATCTATAAAAATTGGTTGTCAAAAGCCACGTTGACATCATAATGTTGAAATACTAAGTACAAGTAGACGAATAAATATATTGAGGGTATTATTTATGGTTGAAGATGTTTGATGTATGCCGCTTCACCTAAGCAGAACTACAAGTCCAATAAAACAAGGCTGGGAAATTACAAACTCAGTTTTTTTCTTAGAACCATAATAGCATGTACACACTTGGTTATCGTTTTATATGGTTTCAGACTATTTCAAAACTAATAGCATGTACACACCGACTTGGTTACCGATATTGAGATGGTTTCAAGCCTTAACCGTAATAATATCGATGGTTTGTGCTTAGTTTGTCATACATTTTCAAACCAAGCAAGTACTGCAAACCAAGAAAAATTTCTATGGTTAACTCGTTAACCACGATAATTAACTGGGATGAGTGCCATCTATCAATGAAAATTTACAACAATCTATAAAAATTGGTTGCCAAAAGCCACGTTGACATTATATAATTAAATTAATTTCTCGCTTCTTTAAAATGAGCAAAATATTTTACAAGAATTTCACTCTTTTGTAATGGCAAATAGCTCTCCAAATATGTTGCTTTCTTTTTTCCCTCAGATAATTACTTTTCCTTGAGTAATAGTCATCCATAATTAAAAACAAAGCTAAATTATTTTTTAATAACAAAGAATTGACATCCATATCTAATAATTGAAATGACAGCAATAACCAATCTAGTTGGTGTGTACGTCTCAAAACCGTTAAAATTTCTTAAGGAAATAAATGAATCAACACTTATTTCTGGAGGAAAAACTAAAATTTTATCAAAAGTGACATCTGCGTGTCACTAAAAAACACGATATTTCTGGTGTGAATTTCTTGACTCATACCGGTTACAGAAATCGCTCCAGAAAATATTTCTGAACCATTTCTTGACCATTTTTTTACATTTTTTAGATAGGCAAAGAAATTTCTTGAGCCTTGCATACCGGGCTTAAGCCATAATTCGAATTATCCCGTTTATATGACAAAAAATTTTGGATGATCCATAATTCGAATTATTTTTGGAGTAGCTATAAACTAGGTATATGAGTCACAATAACAGGATTTATTTGAATTGTCTTGCGGAGCTATAAGCAATTCAAAGCAATGGAAGAAAAGAGAGCACTAGATTTCTAAATAAAAAAATATTTACTATGTAATTTATATCCAAATAACATAGATTAAACCTGCGAAATCCTAAGATGTCAGCTTTACATATAACATTTATCACAATGACATCTAGTTTTCATACTACCGAATTAATCCTATGCGAGTGCAAAGTGAAATGACGAAAGTGAAAATTAAGTGAAATTTCACTCGATCTGGATACTAGGCTATACCGGTTAAGCCCGGTATGCAAGGCTCAAGAAATTTGCTCAAGAAAACTTCTGCATTTATTTCCCTAAGAAAAAATGACAGCAGTTCAGAAATTTTGACAGTTACTTATTTTCATTGCAGGCATTAAATAAATTGTTTTATGATTGCTTAGAATTAATGAAATTGTTTTAATTAGTAAAGAATTAAAAAAGGATTTAAAAAATCTGAATAAAAAACAACAATATGTAATTTTTTCCATTGCTGACAGTTACTTTCAATTTCAAAAACTAGCTGAGACGTCAAGATCTCATGAACCGTTAAAATATCTTAAGGAAATAAATGAATCGACCTGGAGGAAAAACTAAAATTTTATCAAAAGCGACATCTGCGTGTCACTAAAAAACACGATATTTCTGGTGTGAATTTCTTGACTCTAGCATACCGGTTACAGAAATCGCACAAGAAAATATTTCTGAGCGATTTCTTGACCATTTTTTTTGCATAGTTTTTAGATAGGCAAAGAAATTTCTTGAGCCTTGCATACCGGGCTTTACAGAAATTGGTACAGAAAGTATTTCTGAGCGATTTCTTGACCATTTTTTTTGCATAGGCTTTAGATAGGCAAAGAAATTTCTTTAGGGCCTGTTTCACCACTTGCTGATTAAGCTCTTGATAGCCTATTCAGAACTTATCTGCAAGATAAACTACAAATTTTGGTTTCACAGGTCTTGGATAGAAATATCTTGCAGATAAAGTTGCTGGTAACTTATCAGCCGATTCTAGTGGCTGTAAAAAGTTTTATCTGGAAGATAGTAAAAAAATGTTGCAAGTAGGGGGAGTTTTAGAGCATTTTTTGGTATAATAATACTCCTCTTTAAGCATTTTTACGTTAAAAATCGTAGACTGCGGTCACAAAAGGGTTCCAGACGGATTTATTTGAATTCTTAGAAGACGCATTTGATGAATATTACGAACATATTACGCGACCTCGTAGGAACCGAGTAATTTGCCCAAATTATTTTGAATCACTCGATTTTAGGATTTGATTCCGGCTTACCAATTTGGGGGTGTGTTTTCGAAATGGCAAATTCAGCTATGGTTAGCTTGGGGAGGGTCCAAATATTCAAAAATTTCTGCCACTAGTATTTAACGGTTATTAGATTATTGGTAGAACCTATATACGCAACGACAGAATTTTTTTTCAATTTTAACCCCTTTTTTACCCCCGCAACCCATCTATCTACAAAAGGGTCCATTCTCCGGGCTAGCGAGTGTGCATACGTTCTTAACTGCGTATCACACTATGTATATACGAAATATCAGCTTTAACAAAATGACGTAGGTTTGGCGGGCCTGGGCTCGCGCGAACTATTACTCTACGACTATAGTGGAAATATTTGTTACTCCAACAATTTTTTCTGGTCATGAGAAGCATTTTTTTTAATAACAACTAAATATATTTATTTGATGCCGTATTTAACTAAAAAATTTTAGTAATATTATGGTTGTGGTAACTAAAAATGTCTTTCAGTGATTTGATTTTCAGTAACTTTGCAATTCCACCTATGCAACGATTGCTTATAACTCTCCGATATTTTTTAACTGGGACTCCAAATTAAATCGTGGACATAGTTGCCAGATTGCCTTGATCACGTCATAAACAAACAATTTTTAATGACTCCCGTATTAAGCAAAGATTGAGTGACCCTGCTAAATTAAGTGGCAGATATATTTATCTGCCAGTTAGTTTATCAGGGAGTTTGATGGTGAAACTGAAAAAACATATCAGCAACCTTTATCTGTTAGATACTGTTATAAGGCAGATAACTATCTGAAACTTTATCAGCAAGCGGTGAAACAGGCCCTAAGGATGGGTACGCTGGCCTTGTGCTAGTAAAAGTTAAAAATATAAAAAAAAAACTATCCGCAATGTTAAAATGTCATCCTGTTGGGTTTTATTCATATTTTTTTAATTCTTTTTTTAATGCTTTACTAATTAAAACAATTTCAAAAATTCCAAAAAATCATAAAACAATTTATGTAATGTCTGCAATGAAAGTTAGTAACTGTTAAAATTTCTGAACTGTTATTTTTTCGTAGAGAAATAAATGCAAAAGTTTTACTGAGGAAATTTCTTGAGCCTAGCATACAGTTCTTTATACCTTAATTTGAAATTATCGCGTAAACTTGAAATCGATTTAATTTTGCTGCTATAAACTTGGTAATTGCCGAAGTCTGAACAGTGCTTTAGCCATTGGGAATTAATTTCGACAAAAGCGGCATCTTGTGTTCGTTGATACAATCAGGTAACATGTTTACATTTCTGATTGGATGAAATTACCGCATTTCCCCTTTTTAGTTGTCAATATATGCCAAAGCTCACGTAAAATTTTTCACTCAATCACATCTTTTCCAGCTCAGTTGTATCAAAGGCGGTAGAGGATTTTCAGCGATTTTTTGCTGCGATTAGAAGTTATAATTAAATACAACTAAATTAGGGGACAGTTTAAATAAAAGTGAAATACAACGAGTGCCTTAGAAAATTGGATCAAAATGGTTCGTTTGAAGTTGTGATATTATATGTGGCTTCCGGTGCAGTTCTAGAAAGAAATGACGGCTTAAATAAATCGATCAAAATGACTCTTTTCGATTGTGTTTCATTTTTCAAAAACTTTAAGCGAATGGCCTAAACATTTGTACGTTGTTACAAGTTGGTGAAATTAATTAATCGTAGTAATAAATAGCCGCATAGTGAAAACAGTTCTTTTTGTGTGACATCCCTGCCTAAATGGCAAGTTCGCTCAATAAGACGAGACACAGGCGCAGATTGGCTGCGATCTCGTTTCTATCGAATATTTCATTAGATGGCACTCACCGGGACACTAAACTTGGGGCAACTATTGGCATTTGCCCCGCACAGCAACTTCAGAATGGCGGCATTGGATGTGCCGGTACTGATGGCTCACTCGAAATGGCTGAGGCTGATGAAGCTGATGGTCATTTTAGTGAAACTGAGAATATGGGTCCACACTTGATAGTAGAAAAGAAAAAGGTCAAGAGACCAATTGGCAAAAGTTCTGAAAGGCTGTCTGAAAGTTCTGATTCTGACAGTGCAAAAATCCCTTCAAAAGTCAGTTCGACTCCGATGAGAGACAGGTAAGACCCCGTTTAGATTTACAAGGACACATACGAATATTATATTGTCTCTATCGATACGATATGCATCGGTATTTTACCGGACAAAATTGTCTTCCCTTTATGTTTTGTTACCGATTGATCCAGAATTCAATACTATTAGGGATTCAATCGCCCCCGACTACTTTGATTATAGATTTGCTCCTTTAAATCATGTGGCATCTTAATCAAAACGAAGAAAATTTCTTTGCCATGTGCATTAAGTGGCCCCTAGACTATCAATAATATTTTGCAATAATATTAAGTAAAATATTGAAGGTATCCTTCTTTGCCCCAGACTATCAATATTATTGTACAATAAATCTAATTCTAATTAAAGAATAATTTACAAATTAAAGTTATATGTACATAATTTAAATTCAAGAATAATAATTAGTTACATAATTTCAATTCAAAACTTAAAATTTTAATTTAGATGTCTTAATTCTTGCCATAATATTACGAGTTCGATTTTTTTATCTATTGAACAACGATTTTTACGGCACGACATCTAATTAAAAATGAGAAATAGTGCGCAATATTAACTACAGACCAGCACTTCAAAAAATACAAAAAACGTACAAAAAATATCAAATCCATTTTGATCCGCTCAATATATTGTACAATCTTTCAATATCACCCACAGACCGTTAATAATATTGAGTAAATCTAAATATGAACAAAACCAAGACCAAAAGCAAGACTTGAGCAAGAGTCTCGGAAAATTCTCAACAACGCTATCATCAGCAGTATGTCAAAATACGTTATTTATAAATTATTTTGAACAATTTTAATGAATGTTCCTAAAAATTTGTTCGACATGATTTATTTCTTTCAATTTATTTTAAACAAATCTGGGTTTACACAGTCTTTTTCATCTTTAATTAGAAAATCAAATTAAAATTATAAAAGAGTTTGAAAATCGGTTTTTTAATATGGTCTGTATTTTAATCCATTAACGTAAAAAAACTAAATCAGTCATTATAAACATTTTTCAAATCAATTTGCTAAAAGTGAAACAAAGTATATTTCATATGGTGATAATAATCAAAAATATTTTCAAGTCTGCAATCAATCCTCCTATAGCACAATAGATAGGCTTATAGGAAATGCCGTGTTCCATGAAAACATTACATTCGTTTCTGAAACTAAACACAATACAAAAAGACAATTATTAAGTTCGCAGCTTTCATGATCATGGTCCCACCCACGTAGTTATTCCACTTGCCCGTGCTCAGGCGATTTTCCAGCTAGTATAAATAGTAACATTTTTAGTTCTTTCAACCAAGTTTCCAACAACTCATCGTTGCATGATCTTTGGAAATACTGAGGTAAAATAATTTCAGAAAGACATAAAGAGGATGAGTGGTAACAGCGCATTGAAATATTTCGTTAAATAATTTTCAACATTTGCATTTAAAAAATATCCTCTAAATAAATTTTCTGTTGTTTTTGTTTATGCAGACTAGTTTTAATTTAAGTCCACGGATACATGATGAAAGTTCACGATAAGTATTGAAAATTGGCTTAAATTCATATGATTGCCTTAGAGCAAAACCGTTTGGTAGGTATGTACAGTACATATGTTTGTGAGTTTTACCAGGGTTTCTGCTTATTTCTAAACATGTTGGAGAGATACCGAGTTCTAGGAAGATTACATGTATATTGATTCTAATTTAATTCTTAAAGTGTACCTTTTCAAAACAACTTATCCACAGTATGAATAGCACTTCCGGAAAAGGTTTGAAATTAACGAATCTATAAAGATTATGTTCCAATTTACAATTACGTCACTTTTTAATGTTGCTATTTATCTATGGTAATAATTTTAAGTGAGCCATGCGTAAGGGTGAGTGCAGTACGCAGCGTAGATGATAGAGTAGAGCATAGCTGCGCATACTCGCTTATAGAACTCTCAATGGGTTTTAAATGGGTGTGTGCCTAACCCAGCTCGCTTTCCGCTCGCAGAAAAAGCAAGCTGCGTTATGCACATACCCATTTAAAACCCATTGAGAGTTCTATAAGCGAGTATTCGCAGCTATGCTCTACTCTACCATCTACGCTGCGTACTGCACTCACCCTAAGTCATAGCTTAAGCGATTTATGGCTTTTGTAATAGTGGTGGCACAATGGTGCCTTTGCCATTTGTGTTTAAGTTCTTAAAAGTAGGTTGAGAAAAACTTTTATTTAGTTTGGGAAGTATTTTTTTATAGAAATAAAATAAATACAAAATCTATGACGTCATCAATGTCTGGATCATAATTCATATCTCCGTGACTGGTAAACGATCGGTCTCATCTCACTTATAGGCAACACTGCTCTATCACCACTATTGCCGTCACTGCTAACATTCCTCAATTTGGCAACCGATATTGATTCCTAATTTTTCGGCTATTATGACCGGTTCACATTATTCTAGTCCAGTAATCCAGCGGTCAATCCAGTCCAGTGCTGGACTGGATCATATCGCCCACATTATTTGAGTCCAGTAATCCAGCGAGTCAATCCAGTCCAGTGCTTGACAATGCGTGTTCAAAGTTTAATCCAGCACTGGATTGGTCGTCTACACTATTCCAGTAGCGCTGGAATGGGCGAGCTGGAATGAAAAAGTATAGTGTCAATCCAGTCACAAGACTGGGTTGTTCACTGGAATGGATACATTCCAGTGCCGGTTCACATTATTCCAGTGGAATTCCAGCGCTGGTTTGGATCGCTGGACTGAATTGCTACTAGAATAATGTGAAGCGGGCATTATGAGCAATAAAAATTATGCATTCAGCTTGAACATGCGAACTCTCAATTACGTTGTGATATTCCAATTTCATTAGAATTCAAATAAATTTTGGAGCAAATCTTCAAATGAAAGAATTAAAACACGTAAGAAAAATTTGCTGATGCAGCGTTTAACTTAGCAACTCCACGCCAGTATCTTTCCGCCTTAGAGAAAGAAAAACATCGAGACAGCACTCCTATAATATGCCTAATAAGAAAATGAGACTGTTACTATTTCGAGAGGAGAAGTGGGGCGCATAAACACGGACTGAAAATAAACAAACAAGCCGTCGCCCTCATAACCTGACTTGATTTCCCATTCCTTCCTCCTTTAAATCTCCGAGTCCGAAATAGCATCATTACACTTTTTCGTCATAGTCTCTGTTCTCCCGAATTCTATTTCATAATAATTACATTAATCAGTTTACCTGTCAAATTTTGCCTTGATTTATATATGTACATACTTTTTGTTCGCCCGCTCTGGTCCTCTGATATTCAGCAATTGTCAAAATTGTGACTGCAAAATTAGAATACACACTTGCGATTGGTTGTGACTTGTGAGTGCTTTTAGAATACGGGTATTAATATGTCCTGAGAGCATTTGCTGCATTATACACCTACAGTGGTAAACGAAAGTCAACATACACCATAGGTACACCATAAAAATAGCGAAAATTCGTTAACCATAACATAAAAAAAAATTGTGATATTACAAAATAAGTATAATCCTTTGTACAAAAACATTATATTGAAATTGCATAATAATATTGTTTCTACAAAAAATAATAATAAAAAATTTTAAGTGTAGACTTTCGTTTGTTGTAAATTCTGTATATTTCACTTTTTTGTAGAAATAATTTATTATGGAATTTCAATAAAATGTTTTTGTATTTATATTGAAATATCACAATTTTTTACAATATTTAAAAGTAAAATAAAAATACGAATTTTCGCTATTTAATATGGTGTACGTATGGTGTATGTTGACTTTCGTTTACTTCCATTTGTTCTTCATTTTTGTCAGTTACCATGGATCCTAACTATATAAATTTATCGACTATCCCTATACTGCGATAGTCAAATTGCAATTTTTTAGGTTAATTTGAGTTTTATTCTGTTCTTCGAGAGATAAACCTGGTCATAGTCTGATAGTTGAAATTGCTTAATATTCGATAGTGATAATTTTTGCGAATGGTGTTACCTTAAAAATAGGGATTGTACCCAACCAAAGTAGCGCTATAACTCTACTGTTTTTGCAGGTTTTCCTTTCGTTCCATTCTTATGAACAAGGCATATATTGGTGTTTTTGGTTGGTCTGGTAGGACCTCTCTAAACTTCCCAAGTTTTATATATAAGCTCGTGTAGTCATTCTAAAATTCTTGTCCTCCATCCTTCAACTGTTCCGCCTAGTGCCATATATACCCGGCTTCCTCTTTAGGGCAACTTCTACTTCCAGCCGCGAATAGCTCTATATTGGTTTCATCCTATAGTATTACTTATTCCCTGTGTTTTATTATTTTCAGTGTTCTCTGGGCTACGTAAATTCGTGAAGTATTCTCTCCATCTTATTTTAATTCCTCATGATGTGTTAAGATATTTCCCCTAGCGTTTTGATATATACCTTGGGTGGAAATCTGCTATTAAACTGCTACTGAAATAATAAATGCAAAACGACAGTAATTGTGACGTATGGGAGTTCTTTTATGTGAATGTGTAAGCTCCGTAGTCATTCTTTATATGTATTGCAAACCTAAGCTCGAAGGATAGGTGAAGGATAGGATAGGTTAAGAGTCTGTCGATACATGAGAAAGATGCGATGAACCTTGCGTTTGAATTGAGTTTGGGAATTCTAACCGTGGGATGTAGTCCCACAGTTGTTCTGTTTATAAACTCTCTATTTCTACACTATATTATGCCCGTAAAGGAGAGATGCAGACTGCGATTGATCCCAACGATCAAGTCTTGTTTTGCGAGAGGAAAATATAGGCGTGGAGATAGAAAGTAATTTATTTCTGTGGAACAGTCACCGTGGTAATAGCTGTAAAATTTTGCAGAGGGGCTACATTCTTTTGGTGGCTCAATTAGCAAATGAGGAGCAAATAACAACATTCCAATAAGTTCTGAACCTTGTCCAACCACGCTGAGGCGATTTTCGAGGCCTCGTCCTTGATAAACAAGTTGAATTCAACGCGGGGATAAATGTAGGACTTGCCGTTTTTGAAGCGTTGAATTTAAAAGGGCTCGGTCCCAATCAATAATAATTTCAATGTTGGTTGAGGTGGACACGAGTTTTGTATTCAATAAACATACAAAATAGAATTAACGCTTCTTTTTATTACACATGTGCCATGTCCACAAATCTATAGATACATTCTCATTGTGCTGCCACCCCAGCAACTTGTGCATTTTTAAAAGTCTGGCAAATCATATTGGTCATAGGATTCTATACATAAACTAACTCGTAGATGTTTCTAAGGACCCGATACATGATAGATTCTGGTGCTCGATAGTGCCATGCTCGCGACCCACTATGTTCAAGCCTGATAATGCACCGAACCTTTTCCTAGCACCATATCATATGTATTTTATGGTGTAAAAGGGCGATCCGGCGATATCTTTATTTATTTTTATTTAACGTATCCATCCCACATATAAGTTTTCCAAATGTTAAAATCACGGTATTGCACGAACGAACTGGTAAAAAAATTAAAAATTATTTTTTTTATTGGAACTTACATAATCTATAATTTTTATTAAAACTATTTTTAATATTTACAAAATCTCCTTACTGATCTATCTATTTAATTATGTTTTAAAGGTCTGCACCGGAGTGATTTCCGAAATTTGATTTTTTTGTTTACTTTGACTGGACTATAGTGTACTTTATCAGAACGTTCGCATACTGCAAGCCAAGCAAACTCATTAAATCAAATACATACTTCTCTATTTCAAGATAACAACATCACAGAAATAAACGATATATTCGTTTCCGTTCGATCGAGTCTACGAGTGTCAGTTTACAATATATCTTAAACTACTTCCTTTCACTAATATCAATGCGAAGTACTTCCGTTCGACACACCTAATTAGGGTGATGCAAAAAACCGAAAATGATGGATACGTATAAAAGCTTAAAATAGCAGAGTCAATTTCAGTAGTTGCAAATATTTTCCCTGCGGCAATTTGTTCTTTCATAACATCCTCTGCAACCTCCACTATTCCGAGCATATCGTACATATACCTAATATACATATAATTACATAACGAACCTGTTTCTCATGATCAGCACATCAAATGGAAGCTCATATCTTACCATCCTGCGGGCTGTACAAGAATATTTGTGAATGATGATGCCATATTACATTTTTTTCTTAACGAATCAAAAGAATTTTTAAGGCAACTCTTGCCGCCGTTCCACTGAGAAAAAAAAGAGTTTCTCGCTCGATATCAAGGGATTCTATTTCAAAAGCAGGTACTTATTTCAGATCCAGGTTAGGTATTCTGGTGAGGTAATACCTAACAAGATACGCAGGCATTCTCTTCATTCGCCGACAAAAAATTAGCAATCCAGATAGAGGAACATCAAGGGAGAGGTCAGGATCATGGCCACAATAATAAAATCAGGCCTTTTGGTCTTCTTACTTGAAGGTTATATGAAGTCCAGATGTTCGCAAAATACATACATATATATCTTTCTTTCCCTTTTTAGAAAAATAATAAAAAAAATAAAATTCTGCCGATATAAGTGGAAGCAGCAGAGTTGATTCTGCGCCTTAAAAAAATTTTTGTGCTGAGATTAAAAGCAAAATTCGTCCGGCTTAAAAAAAGGATCAGATTACAGATATTATTGCTACCACGTTTTTGTGTGTTAAGCAAAATGTTTGGTGAATATTATGTTTCAAAACAACTCGTCTTAATGCGACTTTACACTTTGGGTTTTTGGAATTAGTTTTTAGCTTTGATAAATTATTAACAAAAATTAGATGTTTTTGCGGTGTAAGTAAAATATTTTTAAATAAATTAAAAGGAAATTTTGTATTTTTAAATTAAACGGAAGTGCAATTTCTTTTATTAATTTAGACTTTTTTTATGTCAAGTATAAGGTATCTGTATGCTAAGAAAGATTAAGAATGATTTTAATTTAAAATATGCACTTCAATTCATAGATTTTTTCCTTTAGTATCAAATCATAAAATCCTTTTTTGCTTGGTTTATACTGGACCAAATTATTTTTTTACTTTTCGTCGGTTAATGATATTACATTTCGCAAGAAGTTTTGACCTGGCGCTTAATGTTATTTAAAACGGAAATGGAAAACTGTTGAATTAAGAAAGCCGAAATAAAGATTTTGGTCATAAAAACATCATTACTTATACAGCTTCAACTGCCTTCACCGGTTCCGATTCCTAGTTAAGTCATAAATTGACATCCCTTATCTCGGCGCCTTTCTTCTAAAGAACATTTGGTCTCTCTTGCTATAGCATCTCATAAACGCTAACACAATACTACAAGAACTATCCCAGCAGGGTTCTTTCATTCATATGAACTAGGTGTCTTGCCGGTGCTTGCTTCTCGTCACATTTATGGTGCGGTAGCGCTCAAAAATTTCTTCATTGTTGAATCTATGGAATATCCGTCCTTCGTTTTTGCTAAGCATCCAATACTCGGATCCATGGCTGCGGACTATGGCCTTACAGCAGCAGTTTGGAAGTTATGCTTAGAGGTCTTTCCAGTGTGGTGCTCTTGGCGGCTTCTATTATTGACCAAAGGTCACTGTTTTATCGAATTCCGCATAGTTTCGCCGCTATCGGCCGCTTTGCACCTTTTTTTATATTTTGAGCTAAATTTATGCATTTGTATGAAAAATTAAGTGAGATCAAAGCAGTAGTTGCAATTTTTCAACGGCTTTTCTTTGGACGCTTTCTTTGGACAGAATCTGAAAAATGGCGAAAATCGGTCGCTAGCGGCGAAACTATGCGGAATTCGATAAAACAGTGAAGACAAAGTTTGTAGGAAATTTTATGCTCCTTTGATATTTTCACCAAAATGCATAGTTTCCCATCAAAATAGATA
The DNA here is from genome assembly GCA_963855945.1 of Thereva nobilitata. Classification (NCBI taxonomy): domain Eukaryota; kingdom Metazoa; phylum Arthropoda; class Insecta; order Diptera; family Therevidae; genus Thereva; species Thereva nobilitata. The sequence continues at coordinate 143,316,127 of OY979694.1, forward strand.
AAAGGGCCGAAAATGGCGAAAAAAAACGCCTATTAAATATAGCCTTGAACATATTTCGTCAGGCAACCCACCACCGTTACTTTTGTTAGCATATTATTTATCATGAAAAAAAAATTTCATTCGGTTACTCGATCAGTGAAGGTCCCTCTTCTACGTATCTCGATTATATTAGGTACCCCCCGCAATTGAAAAAAATTTCAAACTAGTGTTATCAAATGCAACATTAGATGCGTTAGGTTTTTTTAAAAAATTACTTCAAATCACATTAAAGCTTGTTTTGTTTGTAATCTTTATATTTATACTTATTATTTTCTTATTACTTAATTCTTACAAAGATTTATTTTGTATTGTGAATAAAATGGAATTTTATTTTTTATTTCATGAACTTTCTACAAATTTACAATATTTCTCGAGAAATGAGAATTCTCGAGAAGTAAAATTTATTTTTCTCTTTTCTCGAGAAATAGAAACTGCCGAGAAATATTAAACACTATTCTCTTCGTTGTGATCCATTCTCGAAACAACTTGGTATGCTTGTACTGCCAACATGCCCCAAAAATGGCAGTGGTCTACCAATACGTCTCTGATTTTGTTTCGAGTGGGTCCATCAGCGAATACCGAAGTTCATTTTTGGATATCCGTATTCTTAAAACATGCCCTTACTTCCTCTTATCCCTATAAACCGTTGTTGATGCTAACGTACTGCTAATATTTCGACATATTTTAGTGTCTAAATTCACCAGGATGATTTTTTATTTCATTTGATTGATTTCAATTACGCTTCTCAGTTGGGAAGGCACGAGGTTGATGACGGTAAACTAAGGCACCTTTACATTATATGATTTGTCATATGACTTTACTGTCAATGAAGTCAAACCTAACATGAAATGTCAAATGATATTTGTTTTTGACATGTCATACGATTATCTGTCAAAACTTGCTTTGAATTTATCTGTTTTGACTTGTCCAAATTAAGTGTGAACACTATACGACAGCGGTTCCCAAACTGGGGGAGCGACTCCCAAGGGGGCCCTTATAGCTCAAAGGGCGGCGCGAATGATTTTATTTTTGATGTGAAACATCTTTGCGTGCGTTGAGATTAATTTTTCAAGGCTGTGACGCTTATCGTTGCAAGGTACAATTTCGTCTCGCGAAACGTATGGAAGATCTGTATTGGAAAAGAGAGAATAAGATGGAAATATTACAAAAAAAAGTGAAATCCAAGAATCGCACATTCGGAGAATGGACGAATTGGTTGAGTGTTGACGTTCTAAAAAAAACTCGGGATCAATTCTTGATCTCAACACTTTCATTTTTATTTATATTTCAAAGCTTTTATTTCCATTTGCTTCCAAAAAGGTATAATAAAGCAAGGAGTGCATACGAGTTTAAAAGCAAGTAAAAGGTCTTTTACTATTAAATGTAAATTGCACAAAATATTACCGAGACAGTCAATTTCTTAACTAGAATAATTTACAAAAATTTAGATGGAGCATTCGGATTTCTGATAATTTTGTATGTAGAAGGAAAGAATGGCAGGAAGTTACAACTGATTAATGAAAATGATTATTTATCTTAATTTACTTGATTTTCTATAAAAATGGTTAATGGGCTCAAATTAGCTAAAAATTTGAGTTATGGAATTATGCATGCGTGCGTTACTTTTATATTTCAAAGCTTCAAACGAACAAAAATTAGTTGCATTAGTTGCGTATTATTTTGCTACAAAATAAAGACATTTGTTAATACAATAAAAACCTTTTAAAATTTTAACTTATTCATACAAATATATTTAGTTCACGCTTACAAAGGCTTGTAAATTCAAGCAGAAGACTACCGGTTTCGTCTATCGTACCGCAAAGGCGTTGATAGCTCAATGAGAAAAATGTATGGTCATCGAAAAAAGTGGTCGTGAGTTCGACTCGCAACGGCGGCGCTTTAACCTTTTGTTATAAATATTTGACAGATTACAACAGAAGAGGTAAATAATGTCTTTGTACTTTTTTGGGATCATTAGCTGTGTTCCAAAATTCGAGCAAAGTACTCGCAAGCAGTTGGCCTACTCGTTCCTACTTCTCAACAAAGGCATGACTAGAGAGAGAAAGCCAAATCGACTTCCAAATATATACTAACCTTGAAAATGTCAATCAATGAACCAAATTACACGGCGTATCATTTCTTTCATCAACACTTCCAATAATTCCAATAAACCGGTTTTATAGGCAAGGACTGCAGCGATCATCACACTAACCCAACCATAACTTCGTTCTCGGGAGCTGCGCAAACAATGAGAATTTTTGTTGCTTTGTACACAGCTACATAGACAGTAGAATCGTTACACGAAAAAATGCAGAACAGTCAGTTTATGGTGTAATTCTTATAACATACACAAACTGGTTTGTTAAGAGGAAAAGTGTTAGCCCGTGAAATTAGACTATATTGCTGTAAACATATAGCGTCAGCTAAAAATTGAAAATGTTTAGTTACACAACTAATTTTCATTCGTTGCTATAATAGAGGTGCTATAAAAATATTCATGAAGGTGCTATACAAATATTTTATATGTCATTTTTATTGCAAACATTTAAAACAAATCCGATGCTATTTAAATTGTAAGCCATAGCCAGATTTTCAGGAAATATTTCTTGAAATTCCCTGCAAATATTGGAATTTCAAAACAAATACATATATTCATATATTTTCAATTTTTATTCTACCCACTCGGCTATCAACACCCATGGCCTACAGTGGACGAAACTGGTAGATATAATCTTCTGCTTGAATTTATAAGCCTTTGTAAGCGTGAACTAAATATATTTGTATGAATAAGTTAAAATTTTAAAAAGTTTTTATTGTATTAACAAATGTCTTTATTTTGTAGAACAATAATACGCAACTAATGCAACTAATTTTTGTTCATTTGAATGAATTTATTTATTTTCAGGCCTATTCTGTACTTTGCTGGAATTTTCTTACATCGGGAGCAAACTATGTAACAAAATTCCAGCGAACTTCCGAATATACATCCTCAACGCAACATTTCTGTGTGATAAAAGGGTTCCAGAGCTGCGTTTCCACTTGGCCTTTCGCCCAAGATGTTTCACATCTTTCCCGTGGACGCGTGTTTTTTTGACTTTCTTAACTAATTTTTTAATTTCTACTTAAGTTTTATTGTGTCTTTTTTATTATATGTAAATCTCATCGCCTTCTAGATCTTCGGTATTTCAATATTGAATAACTCGGGCATTTTTTTAGCCGATTTCAACATATTTACACTATTTTGAAATGTCAATCAGTACCATTTTAGCTATAGTCAATTCACACCGAAATAACGCGCTGAAATTGTAGCGCTTTACGGGTAAGAGAGAGTGTTGCCGATAATCCAAATGTGTCGTATCGCCGCCGATCTCAAGAGTTAAACGTAAGTGGAACGACTCTAAGGAGGATTATGAAGCAAGATCTTCATCTCTTCCCATACAAAGTACAACTTACTCAAAGAATGTTGCCAACGGACAAGCCGCGTCGCCTTCAATATGAGAATCCCGTCGCCAGAACGATCGATCGAGCCAGATTTTTAGGACAAAATTTTGATGACGGACGAAGCTCATAGAACACTCTCTGATGGAGTCAATAAACAAAACTATCGAATTTGGGGAACAGAGAACCCATACGTTATTCACACGTGAGTCCAAAAATTCGTGAAAAACGCCTGATGAACTTCTAATTTCAACAAGAGGGCGCACCTTGCCATACCACAACCGCTCAGTGGAAGTTCCCGAGACACGTTGTGTCGACAAATTGTGATTTGGATTGGCCTCCTCGTTCTTGGGATTTAACGGCACCAAACTTTTTTCTGTGGGGTTATTTAAAAAGTAAAGTTTATGCCAGCAAGCCGAAGACTATTGACGAACGGGTTTTAAAGGCGAAAAAAGGCATATTTTCATGATTTTTGTTTGAAGATATGAATAATGTTTATTTATTTCATATACACGTTATAGTATAATATCTGAAGTATCTTTGGAAAATTTTTAATTAAAAATATCAAGAAATAAGTCCGTGACAGCGAATCTCCGGAGGCGTCTCGAAAAAAAAGTTGTTTTGCGGTGAACACGATTACGCTTTACCGGATCATCTGATACAAAAAAAAAACAAAATGCGTTTAAATGGTGATATGTTCATGAGGTAATGACGAAGAGTTTTTTTTACCATTTTCTTCCAGTTTTTAATAACAAATTAACCGAAATTTTGTAGCGAAAATCGCGTTTTTCACTTCCAAATGCTGCCAAAAATAAAAAAATCGGCATTTAAATGGAAGCAAAACTTGAACAGAGCACGTGTAGGTTGTAAAGAACAGTTAGTATGTATGCGTAAAAATTTCGTGTTGGTACCAAAGCATTCTATATTTACAAGCCATGCACTAGAAAAATATTGAGAGTGAATTTCCCCTGAATAGGACTTCAAATCTCCAAATTATTTATTTATTTATTTATTGCCAAGCAAGGCACTTAATTACTAATTACAATTAAATACAAAATTTAATGTAAAGGAACATCATGAGTATTACATCGTATTAATCTAAGGTCTAGGTCTATCATGGTAGTACAATCAGGAGGACAGCAGGGAAGTTAGTTTTCTTTTGTAGGTCATTTTGTTAATTGAGGGAGAGAAACACGCCGCGTAGGTATTGAAGGTAATACAGCACCCGTTAAGGCCTGAACATGTAACCGAACCGAAACGAAACCGAACCGAAATGAAGGATATAAATTGTATGAAAATGTATGAACTCAATTATGTAGCGACCGAAACGGAAACGGAGCGGAGGATATAAATTCATTTCATTTCGGCTTTCGTTTCAGCTAGTCAGCACTGGAAAGTACTGATCAGCTGATTGTCAGGTTTCAAAGTCACATTTTCTTTTTCTTTTGTAGATTTTTAATAAACAGAAAAACCATTTTAGCATCCGGCATATTATTTTATAATTTTTATTTAATTTTCTTATAATATTTACATTTAAATTAAAAACTTTTTTCCATTGAGCATAAAAATTATCAGAAATGTCAAAAACCAATTCGGCCGATTGCTATATAATCGCTATCATATTGGAATTCGTTTCGGTTCCATTTCGTTTTCGTTTCGCTTCGGTTACATGTTCAGGCCTTAAACGGGTTCGTTTCTAGCATATTCAGTGCGATGCGGGTACTCTTTAAGTAATTAGGAATGTCTTGTTTGTCGAGTATCGTTAAATTTTATGGTGTCCGACAGGAATTGCACCTTGAGGGCAAAGGATTTTGAGTCTGTCTGAGTCTGAGATCAAGGATTTTGAGTCTGTCAGTATAGTGAGGAAGGTTCTGAAAATCCGAAGGATTGTGAAGCTTCCTAAGCGCGAAAAGAAGGAACTTCTTTAGGACTGATTCTACTCGGTTTACACTTATTTGAAATATAGGATTCTAGATCTCGCATGCGTATTCAAGAATACGACGGACTAATCCGCAAAACAAAGCTTTAGTAACCCATACATTGTCGAATTCCTTAGCTCTTCTCTTAATAAAGCCCAACAGCTTGTTGGATCTGGCAGTTATACAATATTATCATCGTGTAAGTCTGTAAGTTAAAGTTTAACTTGCTGTCGAGGACAATGCCTAAATCAACAATGTGATCGAGACGATCCAAGACTTTGTCATTGAGATAATAATACTGCAGCTGTTTGTTTCTTTTCCTGAAGAATGTAATTACGTGACACTTACTGGTATTGAGAAGAAGATTATTAGTGGTACACCAGTCTTGTAGTGCATTAAGTTTCTACTGTAAAAAGGATACATCAGCTTGAGACCTTATTATAGATTTTTAAATCATCGGCGTAAAAGAGGTGCGGAATGCCATTTAATTTTTCAGATAGATCGGAAATGAATATGTTGAATAGCAGTTGTGGTAGGTGGCTGCCCTGGGGTACACCTGAGGTTGATTTCTTTTGAAAGGAAACCCTGAAATCTTACCACCTGAGTTCTACCGTTAAGATATCTGGATTTGGGATATCCAAAAGGGGCCGGATATTCCAAATCTTAATAATTTCGTAAATAAAATACGGTGGTCTACTTGATCAAATGTCTTGCTAAAATCAGTGTAGACAGCGTCAAACTGGTGGCCTTGTTCCATGCCGCAAAGTAGTTCGGAGGTCAGTATCATAAGAACAGGAACGACCTTTTCTGAAACCATGTTGCTGATCGTTTAGGTTCGGAACAATTAGAGGGGCAATCTTGTCATAGATAAGTTTTTCAAATAGTTTAGGGATAACAGATAGGATAGCAATGCCTCTACAGTTGTCCACCGCATGTTTATCACCTGATTTAAAGATTGGTGTGAGGTAGGATTTCTTCCATACCGAGGGAAATTTACCGGTAGATAGGGACTTGTTAAAAATTAGGTAAAGAGGGAAAAGAATGTGTTGGGCGTGGCTCTGCAAAAAGCTTGTAAGCAGACAGTCCAGACCGTGTCCTTTATTGACCTCCAGATCTTTTAGACCGGTCATTATATCTTCGGCCGACAAAGATATATTGTCTATAAGGACCGCAGTTTCTGAATGCTCTCTTGGGATAGTGTGCGCAGTAGAAAAAGTGGGGCAGAAGATTTCACGGAACCTGTCCGCAAACATGTTGGAAATTTCTTGGGGGAGTGAGGAGTGAGTGATACCATTCGTCATTGTTGTCGGGTAACCTTATGTTTTTCGCTTTAAATTAACGAAGCCAAAGAATTTTTTTGGATTACGAATGATATTTTCACCGACAGTCTTTACATAGGTAGTATAGGCCTCCCGTGACCTATGACTAAATTCTGAGGCTAACCTGGCGTATTCAGATTTCTTCTCAGATTTCGACACTAACAACATAACGTGACTTCAGAGATTTGAAGTCCTACTGAGAGGAAATTTTGAGAGCCAAATTTTCTAGTGCATGGCTATAGAAGGCTTTAGTTGGTACACATTTTTGTTAAATTTTTGCACTTGTATTGTCCGTTAAAAAAGGCGAGGCGAGGAAGTCACTTCCCCTTCATTTTTTATCTTTCTTTCACACACATTGCGTGTAGTGTGAAAGTAATTCTGCCTCCTTCTATCATATATATTGGGGGATATCCACTGACATATAGTAATGGACTGCTAAATAAGCAATATCCCATACAAAAAAATGGCATCAAAAACTATTTTTGTCTCACTCCCGCGTTAAATTCATATGAACTTTAATCGATTTTATAATAAAAAAACAGTTCAGTGCATGCCAGCGTTATAAACATAATTAGAAAAAAATAGATATAGAGTTTTTTCTTCTTTCTCTCTCTTGCGTTATTTTTAAAAGTTCGTTAAACAGAGGGACAGAACCCTCACATAATTAAAAAAAATACATTTATTTAACGAAAAAACTGTTACTAAATAAAAAATAACGATGGAAATTTATTTCTATCAATTATAACAGACATCTTATTATATTTATTTTCTTCTAAATTCGAAGAAAAATGTTTTGTTTGCATAAAAAAGGTTTTCTACTTCTGGATAAAAATGGTCCCATTGAAAATTGTCAATCAGCAGTCCATTTCTATATGCCAGTGGGGATATCGCAGTCATAGCTGTATGAACGCGAGGTGCGAAGAAACAAAATGTTGAGTTGTTTCTCAAATTGTTAGATATAGAAACAATTGAAGGCAGAAAAAATAGAAAAAACATTCGTAATTTTCCAGGATTCGACCTTAACCTAGAAGAATACAAATGGAAGGCAATTGTTCTCAAGAATTCTTTCTTTCTTTTTTTTTGTTAGAATCAAAATTTGCTAATATCTTCAAAAATAAAGGACCACTGACATATAGATATGGACTGCTAATTGACAACTTTCAAAGCCACCATGTTTCTCCAGAAGAAGAAGACCTTTTCTATGTAAACAACAATTTTTTTTCGAATTTAAAGGAAAATAAGTAATAAGATGTATGTTATAATTGATAGAAATAATTTTCCATCATTATTTTTTATTTAGTAGCAGTTTTTTCGTTAAATAAATGTATTTTTTTCAAATATGTGAGGGTTCTTTCCTTCTGTTTAACGAACTTTTAATAATAACGAAAGTAGAGAAAGAAGTAAAAACTCTATAGCTGTCTAGTTTTTTCTAATTATGTTTATATCGCTGACATGGACTGAACTGTTTTTTATCTTAAAACCGATTAAAGTTCATAGGATTTTGAAGGGGGAACGAGACAACGATAGTTTTTGTTGCCACTTTTTTGTATGGGATTTTGCTTATTTAGCAGTCCATATCTATATGTCAGTGTAAAGGACGTAACACAAAAATTGTTTGGGACATTATTTATAGGAAATTGTCCAAGCTTTCCAATTTTGGAAAAAAAAATTGATTGACAACGTATTTTTTGGAGAAAAAGGTAGTTGAAGTTGACATTTTTGTTAAAAAAGGAAAATTTTGAATTTGATGACTCATAACTCCTGAAGTTGGTAGGGTGGAACCTTCACTTTTACAGTTAGGTGGGAGTATTCTGCGTGCAGTGCTACCTTATTCATGGAAATAGGATATAGAGTTACAAAAAACCGCGTGATATGCAAAACACTAAAAAAAACTTCAAAACACACCAGCCTCCGGCCATTCGATTTTTTTCGTTATCCACAACCGGCCGATTTGTAACTTGATCCAATACACCCTGTATACATCATTAATATAATATCATGTCATGTTAAGCCTTGTTGAAATAACCTCCTCTTTTTTGAAGTCGTTTAAAAAAAAGCAAATTGAGACAATTAGTTGAAAATAAACGACACACAAGCATAAATAAATTAATATTTTTGATTATACTATGCAATCCATTACTATATCGTTTTTCAAAAAAGAATTTAACAACATTAAAAAAAATTTGTCCTAATTTAAAAAACAACTACTAAACACATCTGTCGACCTAGACTTGCCGTGTACATTTTATCGATTCAGCATGGATTTTTTGATAATTATTAATTGCCCATTATAAAATATTATAAAATTAAATGTGCCTCTATTAAGAAAAACCTTGAAACAATTTTAAATATTAATTAAACAAAATAATTTGTTGTTATTTGTTAATTTAATTAATACATTTATTTTTGTCTCCTATGCAATGTGTTTTAAGTCTATCTGGAGTTTTGTTATCATTTGCGCTTTACAAAATAAAAGGCTACGGTCTGTGTGGTGCTTATTTTGTTTGCGTTATCTAATACTTTTTCTAATTCAGTTTTATTTGCAGAATGAATTTTGATAATGATTGATAAGAAAAGACGCAGATGTTTGTTTTAAATTTTATTTGTAGATTTTTTAGTTCAATAATTTAAATACATGAAAACTCATCGTTTTTCGCCAATGTGACACCAGATTTTTTTCTTTTTTAGCATCCTCATTTTCATTAAGTTGGTTGAAGTAATGTTAATGCATCGTTTTTTGCAGAGCTTTCAAGGCAATTAGCTGAGGAGCGTGCTGACAGAATTTTTTGTCGGCTTTGATAATTTATCACCTTATCACTTTAGGCTGTTCAACTTGACAAAAGTTTACCGAAAACGTTTACCACTGGTTACTGATGTGTCCAGATGTCACTTCATTTTTCACCTCATTTGTCACTTTTGTGGTTATTAATTGTGGCTAACTTTCTTTAATTACTCGATTCGTGAGTTTTTATAAATCTATTTTCTCTAAATTCTCTTTCAACTGCAACAGGCCTATCCGTAAGTCATAATTTCTAATGTATTAGAGGATCCTCGAGTATATGACCGGTTTGATCACGTGTATTGTAGGCGAAAATCCCGTTGCTTTGTAGGGAAACAACGTCGAACACAACAAATATATTGACATTGTCTTTGGATTAACAATGCAGGTTGTTTCTACCAATAGTTTATATGTAGTATTGTAGGGATTTTGTCAGGTATGTACTATGTCCTTTCCGTTACACTTAACCATCGTTCTTTCTTCGACCATAGGATCGTACTGCTGTCGATATTCTATGGTACCTAATTATATTTGAAATAAATTTTTTAAATTGATTCAATTAATTGTATATGTTTGAAATTGATCCAATTAATTATTATAAACTTTGCTATACAGTTAAGCATTAATAATCTAAGGTGTAACTAGGCCCAATGGATCAGGCAAGTTCAATTCTTTTAATTTATATACAACATGAGATGAAAAGTTTTTGACAACCAAAAAATTGTTTTAAGTATCAATGTGATCTCCATCAGACTTGATGTTGGCAAAATAGCGATTCAAACGTCAATTTTAATGGAAAACTCATTTCAACCTACTAATTTGATTGTCGAAGGCAATGAGGAAATTATTTTATCCGCATTCATTGACAGTTTAACCATTTCAGTTTTGATTTTTGTTGTACTTACATATTGATGCTGCAACATTAGCTGCGTTCCATTGGGCAATATTTTCTACTCCCGAGTACTCCGGAGTACTCCCAACTACCCCTGCACTTTTACGTTTTACTCGTATTTACTTCTGACATAAAAAAATCGCGTTCCATTGGTGATGTACTCCGGAGAACTCCGGATCGCCCAATGGAACGCAGCTATTAATATGCAATCTCTTTCACTATGTAAATAACATAACAGAAATTTAAAAAATGTTATAAAATCTTGCACAAATCATCCATTTTTACTTAAAAACTGTTAACTGTCAACGAAATGTGTGAATTGGTATATTGGTACACTTAAGAATTATGAAGTGCCCGGGGAAATGAGAAAATTTCGAAATGGTATGTTGGAAACGGGCCTTATACCCTTGATACACGTGCATTGATCGTTTTTGTAAGTATGATCATTCGTATTCCGCTTATCACCTAAAGTTAAGCTTGAATGAGCATTCCATGACCGTTCCATTAACTTATAAAATTAAAAAAATCAAAGCTGTCAAAAATTACAGCACTTATATCTTCTATCTTCTATATATATAAAAATGAATGTCTGTTGGTTTGTAATGCGACACTAAAACTCAAAAACTAGACGGCCGATTGAGCTGAAACTTTCAGAGAATAAGCGTTTTGACTAAATCTCGGTAAACCGCATAGCGCGAATACGCTCCGGTAGATGGCGCCCAAGCAAAATAGAAAAAAGCAAATTACAGAGGAAATATTTGGTACAAAAGAAAAAAAAGAATCGAAACGCGACCTCGCAAAACAAACAATATCCATTCTATTTCCATTGATTATTTTTAAACAAAATAAAAGTGAGAAAAACACTGACAAAGAAAACGCGCCAATATGGCGGACGAATTTTTCCAATTGTATTCTGTTTCCAATGAAAGTGGATATCTAGAGGTTTTTAACTTTGCAAATAACGAATTTATGATTAGAACTTATAAATTTAAAATCGTCGCGCCAAAATGGCCGACGAATCTACCAAGTGTATTCCGATTCCAATGAAAGTGGATATGTAGGAATTTATGATAAATACTTACAAATTCAAAAGGGCACACCAATCCTATGAGTTTGCCAATTGTATTCCGATTCCAATGAAAATCAGTATCTGGGGGTTTTTAAGGTAGCAAATAACGAATTTATGATCAAAACTTATAAATTTAAAATTTCGGGGCCAATATGGCCGACGAGTTTTGCCAAATAAGTGTCATTTCCCGGTCAGCTGTATGTAAGTTGTTCAAGAGTTGGGATATCTGAAAATCTTCACATCGCAGCTCCATATGGAAGAACATTGACTTTAGTCTATCCAGGTCAATTCCCCTATTGTCGTGAAGTTTGCCATATTCTGAAATGTAGGAAATTTCTTAAATTTCCTCTAACCAGTATAGAAACAGTAAAAACGGTAGAAACGGTAGAAATGGGGTTTCTTTGTATGAAGAATTTCTCTATAGCCAGAAACACGCCAACCACTAGCTAATATCAATCTGCACTAAGATCGAAATTAATGGAAATCCACGAGACGGTCCGGGGAAATCTGCAATCTGCCAGCAACAGGATGAAGACCCGCTATGACCTAAGGGTGAACGGATCTGGATTTAAGGAACGCGATCGAGTCTACCTATAAAATACTCGACGAGTAAAAGGAAATCGCCAAAACTACAAAGAAAATGGAAGGGCCCCTCCACTGCCATCACGAAGTTAAACGATGTCATCTATCGCATCCAAAAAGTTTGATCGGTAAGAAGGGACACGGTGCGTTTTACATTTATAAATTTCTTTTAGATTTTGAATTTACAATAGATAATAAAAAATTCATCTATATATCTATATATATAAAAATGAATGTGTGTATGTATGTATGTTCGCAATAGGCTCCTACACCGTGCAACAGAACTTAATGAAATTTTAACCATGTGCTATTTACATTAAAACTTAGAACATAGGCTATTCTATAACTTTCTAAAGCCACTCCTAGGTGGCGCTGTCATGGAGAGCTTCGTTGAAAATCAACGCAGAGCTTTGAATTTTTAAATGAAGGTGCATGGGGATCTCCCATGATCACCTAGAAGTCCAATTTTCGAAATTCAAAATGGCCGCCGAAGTATGACCGAAACTCAAAATGTCCGCAGAAATGTGGTTGAATTTGCCAATTTTTTGTCCGATTCCAATGAAAGTGGTTATCTATGGGTTTTTAAGGTCGCGAATAACGAATTTTTGGACAAAACTCATAAATTCAAAATGGCCGCGCCAATATGGCCGACGAACTTGCAAATTGTGCTCCGATTCCAATGGAAATCGGTATCTGGGGTTTTTTAAGGTAGCAAATAACGAATTTATGATCAAAACTTATAAATTCAAAATTGTGGGGCCAATATGGCGGGCGAATTTTTCCAAATAAGTGTCATTTCCCGGTTAGCTGTATGTAGGTTCCTCAAGAGTTGGAAAATCGGAAAATCTTGACATTCTAGCTACAGATGGAAAAACATTGAATATAGTGTATCCTGAGCAATCGGTCCAGAATTGATCAACAATTTTTTTTTTGGAAAGATGGTAAGGAGAAACGGAAATGTGGGATGATTTATGTATAATGGATAAGAAGGAAAGAAACCCATCACCTCTGAATTTTTAGGTATAAGTCTAGGATTCTGCAATACGGGAAGAGGCTGGCATCTGGGTAAACAAATTAAACCTGAGTCAGTGACATTGCAGATGAGAACCCAGGGGCCAAGCAGTTGCAGATTTATTTTAAATGTGTTAACGTTCGTGGTTTTAACAACACACAGATTGGTAATTTTGGTCACACTTCAAATAAATGGATTTTGAATCTAATGTCTCGAACGTTTATAGGAATAATTGGTTTTTCGGTATTGGTTACGAAGAATTTAATTTTGAAGATCATATAATTAAACGGCAAACACTTATTTGTGGCACCATTTTACAGAGTTTAAACTCACCAAGAATATTGAAAACTGTTTAACCGTGTAGCCCTGAGCTCAAAGAAGCGCAGACTCGCAATTTTGTTTATACACGGCACAAAAGACGCTACACATTAGAAAACAATTGTACATAATTCCCCTATGAAACATATGGCATCTGTTACATTTAATTCGAATATATGAACGCAATTTTGCAATATGTGGCATTAAGAGATAATAAAAGTTGGTTTTTTGGCATTTGCTTTTCCAACTATAAAAAATTTGTTTCATTTTTCAATTTAGTTTTATTGTTCTCGAAAAATTTTGTTATTGCAGACTTCTAGATTTAAATTAAAAAAGCTATAGAAAATGGCCCTCGAATTTCGAGTGATGGATGCTATTTGCATTAATTTTAAATCTTTTAACGTTCATGGTTTTAACAGAATACACAGGCAATTTTGGTCATAGTTCAAATAAATGTATTTTGAAACTAATGACTCCAACTTTTATAGGAATAGTTGGTTTTTCGTTAATGGTTAAGAAGAGTTGAATTTTGAAGGTTTGGATTGATTTTATATGTTTTAACGTTGGGTGCAGGGAGACGCACCGGGTCCCAGCTATCCAAAATACAGAAAATAAGCGGTTCATTGATGCAACTTACACTATCCATCATTTCGTTAATTACCCCCCTACACAAACCGATTTTTTAGGCAAGGGGTCGCAGCGATGGGTGCAAATTACACGCATGGCATATACTTCCCTGCGACCCCTTGCCAAAAGAATCGGTTTGTGTATGGGGGTAATTAACGAAATGATGGATAGTGTAAGTTGCATCATGGAGACACTTCATCTGTGTATGAAAATTCATATCTCGAAAAATGCCATGTCAATGGATGGTTTTTATTGTCTCGATCAAAATGTCAAATCCCTAATAGTTTCACATTTTGTTATTTGGAATCAAAAATACCAAAAAATTGCCTTTTTCAAACTCTCCTACTGTATATTAAAATTCATATCACCTGATTACTACTATTGGCTTATGGGAGCAGCATAGGCGCACCGGGTCCCAGCTAGTAGATAATAAAAAATGAAAAATCAAAATCATCGCCGGATAGCTTCTCAAAACAAACGACTTTGAATATTTTTGCGCATGAAAAATGACATTTTTAGAAAACTGGTATGTCGGACGAACATGTAAATATTTTGAGCCGGTTTTCGAGGATGCTGAACACGATGGCGTTGTTAGAATTTCTCTTTCGTGTTGCGCAACCCCCCAAAACGGCCAAAAACCACCCCCAAGGGGGTTAAACACGGTTTCCCTGTAAAAAAAACACATTCCCCCCATTTTTGAGGCTGCTGAGCACGGTGGTGGTGTTGGATATCGCTCCCGACCCCCACCAACCCCTCCACCGGCCAATACTATCCCCCACAAGGAGTGAATTTTTTTTGTAATATCTGCGCCAAAATATATTTCCCCCGTTTTCGAGGATATTGAGCACGGTGGTGGTGGATACTTTTTTTAAACCCCCTCAATCCCTTCCCGTAAACGAAATAAACCGGAGACGAGATGATTGTTGGGCATTACAGGGATTGGAGGGTTTAAAAAAATGTATCCAATCCTCGACAGAACTAGCGAATGAATATTTCAATTGCATTCATCCACCATCATGATTGCCACTAATTACAATTGTTGAAAACAATACATTCCTTGATATCATTCCACCACCAAAATTACACTGATGCTTGGTGTAGTTACCACTGTCTTTACGCACTTGCTAAAAGAGTGCGAAAATGAAGCGCAGACTTGGGCAGACGCCTGTCACGTTCAGCGTGAAATAAGACAAGGAAATTCCGGATTTAAGGGGTAGGCGTGCAAAATTCTTTTAGACAAAGTTTATCTTCTACGTAAATCTACAAATCTAGCAATACTCAAATATGTTCAAGTATTTGACGACCTTAAAATAGTTGTCTCCACATGCTTTGGAAATAATCTTGACAAAAATTACAAAGAATGCATAGGAGCTTTTAAAAGCAGCTACATGGCCTTAGGTGTCAGTATTACACCTAAAGGGGCCTATACACGAGCGAACAATTTGCGCAAATTTGTGTTTGCCAAAAAATATGTGATTGTCCATACACTACGCAACAGTTGCGCAACACCTCAAACTGCCCCATACACGCGGGCTGCGTTGCGCAAATTTTTCGACCGTGTATGGGCCCCTTAAGGTTCGTGCAGTTTTCCTTCACGTTGAACAGTTCTGTGACAAAAGGGGTCGAGGATTAGCATATTTCGTCGAGCACGTGATGGAGTCCGTACTTGATGATTTCTTAAGGTCTTACTGGGAAATGAACAAAGTTGCTGCAAATCACCCAGACTATCCTAAAAAACTTTTGCGTGCTGTATGCAGCTACAATGCCTGACATGTCTAAACTAATAATTCAAATATGTATAACTGAATTATGTTACATTTTTGTATCGTATGTTTTGATAATAAAATGTGAATTAGAAAATAACTTGCAAATCATTAATATATAGTATACTAGCTGGGACCCGGTACGCCTATGCTGCACCCATAAACCAATAGTAGATAGTAATCAGGTGATATGAATTTTGAATTTGGAATGACTCCACACAGAGCTAATAATATTGTACTTGTCATACCCTTTCATTTGATACCCATACCGAATGGCTTGCAAAGAAAAAGGTAATCCGCCATTTTGTGTTGGCCGCCATTTTAAATTTGGACCGATCGATCTGAAACTTTGGGAATCGTATTTTTTTCGGAAAAAACCAAAATAATATAGATCTGAGCTCTTTAGCAGTAATTCGAAGAGTACCTCCCATACAAAAGTTCGAATTTTACGGATATCGGTACACCTCAGCCACCCGAATTGTTCGAAATAGAGCAAAATAGACCGCGTTGGAACACCCGCCGTACCCGAAAATCCCTATATACAAAAATTCAGGCCAATCGGATGAGCGGTTTCGGAGTCTATTGAACATTTACAGACATACTTTCACTTTTATATATATAGAAGAAGATGTATATTTTTTCGTTTTTTTAATATGAAACAATACCAGCTTTTTAAAAATATCATATTTCATGCGCAAAAACATTCAAAGTCGTTTTTGTTGAGAAGCTATCCGGCGATGATTTTGTTTTTTAATTTTTCTTACTTTTTAGGAAAAGGGGGGGGGGGCTAAAAATTACTAAAGTTCTGCTTACGTAATACTTGAATGGCCCCGTTTTCAGAAATATATTTTATACTAAATGATTATTTCTTTAAAAACACTTCAAAAAATCGTTGTAATTTCTGAAATAATTGTAGTAGAATAATGATCTTGTGCTTATTGGATCAGGATTTTTCCCACTGTATATATCAGAAGTTTACTTGCAGTATAGTAGAAAGACTTTGATGTTCAGTTGCAAAAAACTGACTAAAATTGCCACCTATCCAAATAACACCCATTTTCTATGACTTTTTCTTCAAAAACTATTTTTTATTGCAGCATAAAAAACTTTTGTGTCAATTATTGTTCACCCCAGTTCGTTTTGCTAGAAAAGTTGATCTAAATCCCCAGATTTGACAGCAAACAATAAATTAATAAAATCCTTACAAAAATTTAATATTAAATGTTTTTATACTATTATTTAACATTTCATTGTAATTTTATGATGTGGAAAAAGTGGAATAAATGTTATAAAAATCTGTGAAATATTTAATTTGCTACTGTTTTCTCAAACTTTAGATCAACTTTTCTACCAAAACAAACTGGAGTATAACAATAATTGACACCTAATAACAATTGTTAGATTTTTTATGCAGTTTTTTATGCTGCAATAAAAAATAGTTTTTAACGAAAAAGTGATAAATAATGGGTGTTATTTGGGTAGGTGTCAATTTTTAATTCATTTCTTGTAACTGAACATCAAATTTTTCTACTATGACAAACTAAACGTCTGACATACACAGTGGTGGAAGGGAAATTTCCGATCCCATAAGCCCAGGATCATTATCCTTCTATAAGTATTTCAGAAGATATAGCGATTTTTTGGAAAGTCTTTTTAAAAAAGTAATCACTTAGTACAAAATATATTTTTGAAAAATGGGGGGCCCACTTCAACCAAAATATATAGCTGGGAAAATTCCTGATCCAACAAGCCCAAGATCATTATCCTACTACAATTTTTTTTAGAAGTTATAGCGATTTTTTGGAGTGTTTCTAAAAAAAATAATCATTTAGTTCAAATTATATTTTTGAAAAATGGGGGGAGTTTAGAGTTCAACCAAAATATATAGCTGGGAAAATTCCTGATCCGTCAAGCCCAAGATCATTATCCTACTACAATTATTTCAGAAGTTATAGCGATTTGTTTGAAAGTGTTTTTAAGAAAAATAATCATTTAGTACAAAATCTGTTTTTGACAAGTGGGGGGGGGGCTAGACTTCATCCAAAATATATAGTTTCTTCGCGAAAAATTCTTAAAATAACACGAATTTTATGATTTTCGCTGAAATGGGTCGCAAAAATATTTGACCCACCCTAGTGGGTATACTATTATACTTATCTTCTAGTTTATTTAGCCTTGATGAAATTTCGTGAATTGCATTTAATCAGGCCTATTCTGAACTCCGCTGGAATTTTCTTACATTGGTAGCAAACGATTGTAAGAAAATTCTAGCGGAATCGATTCGAGCGGAGTTCAGAATAGGCCTGAATACATTCGTTATTTTGGTACTACAAGTAAATAAAACTTGTAGTTGCGGAATTGAAACCCGCTAGAAGGAAGCTCGCCTCTTTGGAGTGATTGTAAATTTTTATTCACTTGCTGAGAGGCTTCCAATAATATCTCAATAAGTAAACGTTATATAAAAACGTCTATAAATCAAATTTCAACCGTATGATTATCTTACACTATTTTCTTTCGTTTAACTTGAAAACCTCACCGCATTAATTTCCATTATGTTATAAATTTTTCTCTTTGTAACTTTTTATTTGTATACAAATGAAGTATCGTCAAAAATTGTAGGTTAGGGTCAACAAATTTTGTTTTCCCTTTCTGCTTTACTCACTCAGAAGTACTAAAAATAGAAAATAAACGCAGCTAAGTTTTTTCTTTGAGATATATTTTCATCCTTTGAGAGTTTGCTTTGTTGAATTAATTCATGCTTAATTAATCAGATAACTGTACTTTTAATGCTTGTAATATCTGATAGTTTTATAAAACAGAGTATATGTAGTTCAACTAGGCACATTTTCACTAGTCGTCCAAATATGCATAAATAAGTATATCAAGGCTTCAAGAATGATTCCGCATGCAATACGTTGAAAATAAAACCAATTTAGTTATAATAAAAATAAACCAATTTTATTTTTATATTGTAGCTAAAATATTTATTACATTAAAAAAAATTTATCAATGTTTTTTTCATATATTTTGGGGTTACCCTAATCTCAACATGTGATAACAAACTATAAAACTTTTATTATTAACTGTTAATTCTATCATTGTTATTAAAAAAAATTGAGATCTAATTAAAATATTTTAGCGCTAAAACACAAAAATTTCTTACAATAAATTGTTTTTAAAATATCTATTAATTAATAATAAAATTATATAATTACACATTTTCGTGTTATATATTACACTGGTAAACACTGTTTTTGTCACATGAACTTTGTTATGATTTTTAATTGTGTTTATGTACCCTCATAACAAAAAAAATATTATTTGGTTCCAGTCACCCCCAGATTTTTTATACAGCTACATATTAATTTTTTAGCTCATATACGTGATTTTGATCTACATATACATTTGCATTTGATCATGTAAGTGATTGTTATTTTTGTTTGACTGATATAAAAGGCATCCCAACCAAGTCCAAACTTACCGTCAAGTACGCAGACCTGTCATCAGCAACCACATAATGTCAAATTGCCTGTGCCAACGCCTCTAAATCTACTAAGAAATCAGCAATCTGTTTCTACTGAAGACAAAAAAGTATGTGCGGAGAACCACCCAACTTACGAACCAATTACCTCTAGAACCAATTTAAATTTATCTAAAAAAAACACGCAAGCTTTTGGGGAATAGATTAAACGGCTGAACAAAACTTTCTTATTTTCAATACCGCGACGAATTGAAATGTGAGATGATTTGATGTAATGTAATAACATTTGCGCAGTAATGAACCTATTAAATTTTGAATATGAATCAAGTTACTGGCGGCTGTTCATTCACTCCTCAAAAGCTATATAACGGAAACAAACTTCCTTCCTTCAGTACCTGTAGCTCATGGTTCCAATACGAAAGAGACCTACGAAAATATAAAATTCCTTCTTGGAAAAATTTGTGGTGATTTTAAAATCATTGCTCTTCTGCTTGGACTGAAGATTTCTTACATGATACATAACTGTTTTATTTACATGGTCCCCAAATACGGAAACTAATGAAGGATCAGAGCTTTAACATAGACTAAATGATCTTGAAATTCCCCTTTTTTATTTTATTTTGCTAACGTCGCGTCGTCAAATTTTTTAGGTAACCATAAGACAGAAAGTTACAAAGATTTAGTTAATGAACTTTATGATCTCATACAAAGCTTGGGAATGCAATATGTCCTTGAAAATACACATCCTGGACTAGCATTTGGATTTCTTTCCTGAAAACCTGGGTGGTGCGATTGAAGAAACAAGGCGAGAGATTTCATCAGGACATTTCGGTAAAGGGAAGCCTTATCAAGGGAAATGGTGTCGTATTAGCTGATTACTAGTGGAAACTTAAAAGGGACCTATCGGAAGCACAAAAACTATCAATATCTATTGTGCCTTAAACAATTCTGAGTGGTAATCTAATTAAAATTGTTTAAGTGCAAGAAATTTTCAAATTTTTCATAGAAATAATATATTTTAATGTCACAAAGAAACCTGACGTGTCAATTTTTTTTCATTAATATTTTCTTGTTATGTGATCATAGTACAATCAAAATTACATATAAGTTTTCGTGTGACAAAAAAAAGATTGAATTTTGCAGACCAGTGTTATTTTAAATTTCTTTATCTATTTAATTAGTAGACATATCCTAGAAAATGTGTGCGACAGAAAAAACCCGATGAATTCATAATAAACAACTTGACAGGTTTCTTGACTTGACTGCTTTAGGGTGATGAGTGAGTGATACTTGAGACAAATAGCAAATATTTATGGAATGATTTTTATGTGAATAATATTAGAAATTTATAGCACCCAATTACGTATAACAAAGGAAATATGAAGTAAACATTAATCATTAAAAATAAATTTCAGTAGCGGATATTGGAATGCAAAAAAAGTTATAAATATCGTTTTGTTTTGCAAAAATTTATCTAAATGAAATGTGGGCATATCAAAATATGTGAATCAAGCAAGTCACAGAAAAAAATATGTTTGTCTGAAGAAAAACTGCATGATAAGTTGTATGAAAGTAAAACTGATTCATGGCTTAAAAATTTACTATCAAATGTTTACGGTGTTGATAACTTCTTAAAACGTTTGTTCTTATCAAGATTATAATTTATTTATGAAAAAGTTTAAAATAAATTTTGTAGCATCATTGGCATTTGTAACAGGAAAACAATTAGTAATCATTTTAAAGTATAAAGAATAACATTGCTCTCATACTAACTGAGAAACAAATACTATAAACTAGTAGTTACCCTGCAAACATTTCGATTCGGAGACGATTCGAGAACGATTTGCCAAAAGCGAAAGCTTGCTTCGATCTCGGACTCGTTAACGACTCGTAAACGAATTCGAAGGCAATAAAAGCGGAGCAAGAGATCGAATCGTTTTCTCGTGCTGATAACGAATCGCATGCTCGTATCGATAGCAAATCGCTTCTGCGCCGAAAATCACTCCGGCGAGCAAAACAAGTCAAAAGCTCAAACTTTCCAAACAAATCGTTGAAGAGAAACCAAAGGCTCTCAAAATTTCCTCTCAATATGACTTCAAATCGATGAAATGACGTTATGTTGTTAGTGTAATTTGGAGATTTGAAGTCCCATTCAGGGGAAATCGGCT
This sequence comes from Thereva nobilitata, assembly GCA_963855945.1. Classification (NCBI taxonomy): domain Eukaryota; kingdom Metazoa; phylum Arthropoda; class Insecta; order Diptera; family Therevidae; genus Thereva; species Thereva nobilitata. The sequence continues at coordinate 143,337,533 of OY979694.1, forward strand.
CTCAATATTTTTCTACAGCATGCGAAGGCTTTGGGAGAAACAAATCAACCAGGAAAGCTTTCATTTTGCGTTTTGAATCTTTTTTTCGTACCCTTCGCAAGAATTTTTCGAATCGAGAATGGTCCGAGAAAGCGAGCCTCCGAGAAATTGTTTGCATGTAACAACAGATCTGGTCCTGGCCTGGTAGCTGCTTGCTCCACTGGTCCCGATTCCGAGCGAGTGCCACCCACTTAGGCATATCTGAGCTGTAGGCGTTCTGCTCTACTGGGTCTTTTTTATCGTAGTTTGGTCTACCTCACTGCCGCATCTTATAAATCCTACTTCTTCGTTCATACGAATTGTGATTGGCTTCTCGATATCTACATGTGTTCAGCGTTCGCTCTAGGGGCGGCATTTTGACTAAAAGTTTGAGAAAAATATTGATGTGTTAAATTCCCAATTAATAAAAAATTTCCTATATTTTTTTTCTTTCGCTAAAGCTTCTTTCGCGTAGCGTATTTGTAATGTTTATCTAGAAGTTAAAAATATTTAAAATGATTGATTTTTTTTATTGAAATAAAAAATATGCCATCACGGTGCAGCACCCTGTAAGCCTTGACACCCTCAAGAATCTTCTTTCAACGTTTTCGAGCATGCACGGGGTAGTGGAGATGAGGCCCCTCATCATCTCCACTTCCCCGTTTATCTAAAAGCTCGTTCTTGCATGTCATGCATGCTCGATAGTGGATGGGGGCCTTAAGTCATCTTTCATCTTCCTAGGTTTTCTTTGTGACGTTCTTCCCCTGGCGTTTGGAGGACCTGGATTTTTGGTTCCCCTTCTTCAGGCATTCTCACTACATGGGCGTGAGATCTTGATGTTTTTGGTTATGTTAGGTTCTTTGTATATTTGGTACAATTTGTGGTTGTATCTTCTTCTCCAGACACCCTCTTCATATAGCGCTACTGTGATCCCGCGGAGATTTTTTCTCTTGAAACTTCCAAAAACCTGCCCGTCATACCTATTAATCGTCCATGCTTCCGATCCGTACATAATTACTGGCTTTATTACGGTTTTTTATAACTTAAATTTTATACTTCTGCTAATTCTTGTTCACTTAAAATATTTGAACATACTATAGTATGCTTTGTTCGCTAGCAGTCTTCTTCTTTTATCTTCTGCCGTAATATAATTGTCTTTGTTAATTTGAGCTCCTAAGGGGACATCCATAAATTACGTGAGGTGATTTTGGCGATTTTTCGACCCCGCTCCCCCCCCCCCCCTCAATCTCACGTGAGATTTTTAAAATTTTAAAAATTTTGTAGGATTTACACTATTATGCGTATTTTTAGTGTAAATACCTTAATCTGTGCTTGATTGCGTTGGATTTATTTAAAAAAAAATAATTTGTGTTGAAGAACAGTACCACAAAATCATAACAGCACCAACTCGGCATGCACCCAATATAAACTACAATACCTGTGGATTACCATTTAGCAGGTGATACTGCCTATCCTTTGGAAACCAAGCTCATGGTGCCTTACAGGGATAATGGTTTCTTAACAAGAGAACAAAAAAATTTCATTTCTAGTTTGAGCTCAACTCGTGTATTTGTAGAGCAAGCATATGGAATATAAAAAAATTTAGAATTTTACAATATATTGACATACGAAGGTTGACTTTGGCATCCACTGATTCGTTTTTAGAAAGTAACGACTTGACTGTTTGAATAGTAATGGTAGAGCAATTTATGACTCTGGAGATATACAAACTTCGGAGCATTCTTCTATAGATGTTATCTTTGGGTAAAAAACCTGTGACTGAATGACCCAAGGTGGTTATCCTGGAATGCGATTCGAAAGTCATGAAATTCGGAAATAAGAAAATGGTATCCTCCACCAATGCGAATTCGAATTAAATTTGTCCGCCTGTTATCGGATTTCAGTCCGCGAGTAAAGCTATTGCCGCATGCGCTGTTTTTATTTTTTTGTTTTAAAATATTCTAAAAACTCTTTAAATATTCTTGAAACAATTTATTGTTCGCATCAAAATGTCAAATTAAGTTAATAAATGAAGTTGGTTAATGATAACAAAATAATGATAACAATGATAACAAAAGGTTTTCAAAATCTATCTTGGCCTCTAGCAGTGCCGCGGCTAGGCACTTTGCCGCCCAGTGCACATCCGCCGATGCCGCCTCCTTTAAGGGCAAAATTTTTTTCGCTCGCGGGTTTTTTTTTCTTTATAGGAATTAGTATATATAAGAAACTGTTAATTAGATAAATTTTCTTTCTATTTGGCAAAGTCAACCAAGTAATTTATTAGTAGAGTTCCTTTCTTACTTCAGAATCGAGAGGGATTGCGTTTCACTGTTGCAATGCAGACGTCACTCTCAACATAGAGCCTTGCCTCACGAACTTGGTGGATAAAGTGAGTAGTGGGGTGGTACCTCTCATCATTGCCACTTCTCCCTTCATCATTAAACGTTCGTGAGGCACACGCGCTGGAGCGCACCGTATAAACCGGCTCATTCATTTCATTTTTCTTCGCATACCGTAGAATTTTACGCTGCTGTCTGTTGCTGGAGCTCGACTAAAAGTTGCCATGCTCTAGCCAGCCACATGGCTGCAACATTTAAATATTTTGCTTCGTTTCGCCTATTCGACTAGGCATCTGCATTTTACTTATCTGTGCTTATATCTTTTTATTGAAGTGAATTGTAATGCAAAAGGTTGTCGTTATGGCTTCGACCCTAAGACCTCGGAATTAATCGAAGAGATGTTTTGAAAGTATACATTACGCATTCGAAGGATAATGTACGGAATCGACTCTAGAAGGTTTCTATTCCGTGGTGTGGGGTGAAATGGGGTGTTGGTATAATTAAATATCCTGTTGGCCAACCTCCATCTCATTGCAATATGCTATGCGCGTATTGCCAATAATATTTTCATTAATATATATTTAGATAAACTTTAAGTTTTTATTTTATATCGTTATTTTATTTTAATATACAAACTTTAATAGTTACGTATTCGAAAGAATTAAAATTACATAATCTTTTTATATAACTGTTATAATCTTACATAGTCGAAGTTCCAAATCGAATGAACTTCTAACTAACACTATTACAATATTTCAAAATTATTTTATTGAACAATATTTGTGTGTCTATGTTTTTTAAATTTCGTTTCTGTGTACAGTGTATACATACGTGATATGTCAAGCTAAATTCTCCAAGTGTATTTCCTAGTAGTAGTGAGAATCCAAACTATGACGTATTCAAAAACACTCTATTAAAAATTAACGAGTACAGAAACTGAGTAACTACCTGAATAAAAAAACGTATATACATGATAAGTAGCGACTGCGACATAACTCCCCCTTCAGCGCGAGCGTCCATGCCTGTATTACGATAATTTCTCAAATAAAAACCACCATCGAGAAACGAAAAAGAAAAAAAAATTTTTATAATCGAAATGAAACTTTTTTCTTTGAACTTCTAGTTACTGGTTTTTCAGTGTCTTCCCTCTTTTCAATAAAAGCGGGTTTTAATCTGTCAATTGATACCACCGTTACTCTTCTGTTGACGTTAATAGTGAAAACTTTCTTATCTCTCTTCATAACTTGAAAAGGACCTTCATACGGATTCTGCAAGGATCCCCTCTTTCTGTCGATCCTTAGGAAAACAAATTCGCAATCCTGTAATCCTTTTGGGATATAGAAACTTCTTCTTTGATCTCTAGAGTCCGTTGGAACAATATTCCGCTTGTGCTCTCGCAACTGCGTCACTAGGTCTGCTGGATCTGATACGTGGTGCGGGTCCCTCACAAAGAATTCTCCTGGAATACGTAGAGTTTGCCCATAAACCAATTCAGCCGGACTGCAATTAAGATCCTCCTTAACCGTTGTTCTTAAACCAAGTAATATAGCGGGAATGTGCAACAACCAATTTGGATTACTCATCTTAGCTCTAAGTGATGCTTTTAACTGCCTGTGGAGTCTCTCCACCATGCCGTTTGATTGTGGATGATACGCTGTTGTTCGAATCCTATGCATTCCTAAAAGTTTAGAAAATTCTTCAAATAGTCTTCCTTCAAACTGACCTCCTTGGTCCGTTGTAACTGATAATGGAATTCCAAATCTCGGAAAATATTGCTCATATAATGTCTTAACAACTATGCTGGCTGTCATACTCTTCAGTGGGTATACCTCCGGCCATCTGGTGAATCGGTCCACGACCGTTAGCAAATATATGAATCCCTCTGCCGGCTGTAACGGACCTACCAGATCTACATGGATGTGTTCAAACCTTCCCACTGGTATCTGAAACTTTTGTGTTGGAGATTTTGTATGCCTGTGGATTTTTGCCTTCTGACATGCTATACAGGACTTCGCCCATAAATTAATATCAGTATTCATCCTCGGCCAAAAATATCTACTTGCAATTAATCTCCTAGTACCTCTTATTCCCGGATGTGACAAGTTATGGATTCTGTCAAACATGTTTCTTCGTAATATTTTTGGTACGAATGGACGATCTTTATTAGTGGAACACTCTAACCAGATTTTACTTTCCGACAAAGGTACATCTGTTTCCATTAAAATAAATTTCGAATTCTTGCTTGGATTTTCAACCAAATGCTTCAACTCTACATCGTCCTTTTGTGCTTCAGCGATAATGTTTAAATCTATTTCGGTTTCGTTTACCGCGTCACAATTGTTATTCTCCATAGTTACTCGCGATAAAGTATCTGCTACGACATTAGATTCTCCCTTGATGTATCTTATATCAGAGGTGAATTGGGTAACGTAATCCAAATGTCTTGCTTGTCTTGGACTCCTCTCCGCTTTAGTCCAAATTGCAGATGTTAAAGGTTTGTGGTCCGTGAATACTGTAAACTCACGACCTTCCAAAAAATGTCGAAAATGTTTAATACTTGAATACATGGCCAATAGCTCCCTGTCAAAAGTAGAATACTTCATTTCTGCTTTGCTTAACTTCTTGGAGTAAAATGCTAAAGGTTCATTCTCGTCGTTGTTAACTTGTTCTAACATCGCTCCAATCGCCACGTTTGATGCATCAACAGTCAACTTCAAAATAGGATTTTCCGCTGGATGCACTAATAAAGTTGCTGAAATAAATGCCTTTTTTACCTTTATGAACGCGTCTTCGCATTCTTCAGTCCATTCAAAATTTTTTAAATTCTTAGGTTTCTTGAGCTCCCTAACTAAATGCATATGAATGGGGCTTAACAATTCTGCTAGTCGTGGAATGAATATGTAAGATTCTCACCACTACCTCGTAAAAAAAACTTTATTGTACTTCTATTGCATATTTCTTGCTGGTTATTATTTTAATAATTCCGGCAGTTATTGGGCAACCAAGTTTTACTTCCAAAGTGTGGTCTTAAGCACACTAATATTTTTTTTATTTTAATTAATAATATAAATAATAAGTTAAATCTTTAGCAAATAAATTGTAAAATATGTTCATAATAAAACGAAACAATTGATTTCAAAGTTTATTTTTGTTTGTTAAAAAATTTCAATAGAATTTTTATATAGAAATATTATTATTAGTCTTGTCCAACACTTTGATTTACTTATAATCAAAGAATTAAATGTGCTCCTGAAAATATGTTATTTGTTTTTACCTGAATCTCGCTACGAAATTAAATGATTGTCTCCTTTCATACTATTTTACTGAAAAAGTTTTATATTGTTTAATGTTATGTTTCAAAATTTAATAAAGTTCACTTTCCGCCAAAAAATTTACAAGAAACTGTTTTTAGATACACTATATCAAGGGTGTCAAACTCAAAGGCTAACTTGGGCCAAACAAATATGGTTTAACTTTAGGCGAGCCACAAAAAAATTTAATTTTAATAGAAACTTAGGTTTATTTCGAATAATACATTATAATAAACATATACATATAAAAGAACAAGAAAAATTTAATGTTTACGTCCTGACACTTGACATCTCTTCTCGGCTACTAGCTTTCCTATTTCGAGAGAAAATTTGTTCGCAGTGATTACTTTCAAAATTGACCCAAGGTGAGCGTCATCAATACGGTTTCTAACAGGAGACTTATTTCCTTTCATAACTGAAAATAACTGTTCGCACCGATAAGTACTTCCAAACATGGAAATAATTTCATATGCGAATTTTCGAGTATTTTCACACCTGGCTGGTAAATATTTGTAAAATTCAGGCACACCGACTTCAATGAATTTTGCCTTCTGATTTGAGTCGCACTGAATCTCGATCACCTCCATTTGCATATGGCTGGGTACTGAGTCTATATTTATTGAGAAAATTGAAGAAAACAAACAAAACTTGTCTTCCAAAGAATTAAACTCTTTAAATCTTGTTTCAAATTCAGTTCTAAGATTTGAAATTTTTACTGCGTATTTTTGATATGATGCAGTATCATCTAAACTTGATTTGTTCATGTTACACGTCGGGAAGTGCGTTAAATCTTCATTTTTCAGCTGCTTTTCCCAAAGAACTAGCTTACATTTGAATGCTTTAATTATGTGAAACATGTTCGTAATGATCTGATCTTTTCCTTGTAATGATACATTTAAATCGGTCAAGTGTTTGGTTATATCAACCATGAAAGATGAATCTTGCAACCATATTGGATCGGAAAACAAGCTTGTGTCTTGATTTTTAGTTTTTAAAAACTGACATACTTCTTCTTTCAAATCCCAGAATTGTTTGAGAATCTTGGAGCAAGATAACAAACGTACCTCCGTATAGTAGGACAAACCTGAATATGCACTATCTAACTCACTTAAGAAAACAGTGAATTGTCGCTGATTTAAGCCTCGAGATCTTATGAAATTGATAACTTTTTTTATATATGACAAAACATTCTCTTACTTCTTGATGTATAATACAATGCGTATGATGAATTCTTGAACCGTGATTTTCACTTAGTTTTTTTCGTAGTAATGCTACGAAGCCGTTGTTTTTCCCGGTCATTGAAGGAGCGCCATCTGTAGCTACAGAACTTAATTTTGGCACAGGTAGATTGTATTTCTGCAGAAGTTGAAAAACACAATTAAATATATCTTGTCCTGTAGTAGTACCACGCATCGGTATTAGTTCCAATAATTCCTCAAAAACGTTGAAATCCCCGTCGCAAGCACGAAAAAACACAGCTAATTGAGCTATGCCACCAATGTCCGTACTCTCGTCACATGCAATGGAAAAGCTTTCGAAACTAGATGATTTTTCTTTGATCTGATCACTTAGATTGGCGGCCAAGTCAGTAATTCTTTCCGCAACTGTATTTCGAGACAAAGAAATTGTTTGAAAAGCTTTCAAATTTCCAGGACAAACAATTTCTCCAGCTTTAATTAGGCATTTTTTGATGAAATCACCTTCAGTTTCTGTGTACAGTGTATACATACGTGATATGTCAAGCTAAATTCTCCAAGTGTATTTCCTAGTAGTAGTGAGAATCCAAACTATGACGTATTCAAAAACACTCTATTAAAAATTAACGAGTACAGAAACTGAGTAACTACCTGAATAAAAAAACGTATATACATGATAAGTAGCGACTGCTACATAACTCCCCCTTCAGCGCGAGCGTCCATGCCTGTATTACGATAATTTCTCAAATAAAAACCACCATCGAGAAACGAAAAAGAAAAAAAAATTTTTATAATCGAAATGAAACTTTTTTCTTTGAACTTCTAGTTACTGGTTTTTCAGTGTCTTCCCTCTTTTCAATAAAAGCGGGTTTTAATCTGTCAATTGATACCACCGTTACTCTTCTGTTGACGTTAATAGTGAAAACTTTCTTATCTCTCTTCATAACTTGAAAAGGACCTTCATACGGATTCTGCAAGGATCCCCTCTTTCTGTCGATCCTTAGGAAAACAAATTCGCAATCCTGTAATCCTTTTGGGATATAGAAACTTCTTCTTTGATCTCTAGAGTCCGTTGGAACAATATTCCGCTTGTGCTCTCGCAACTGCGTCACTAGGTCTGCTGGATCTGATACGTGGTGCGGGTCCCTCACAAAGAATTCCCCTGGAATACGTAGAGTTTGCCCATAAACCAATTCAGCCGGACTGCAATTAAGATCCTCCTTAACCGTTGTTCTTAAACCAAGTAATATAGCGGGAATGTGCAACAACCAATTTGGATTACTCATCTTAGCTCTAAGTGATGCTTTTAACTGCCTGTGGAGTCTCTCCACCATGCCGTTTGATTGTGGATGATACGCTGTTGTTCGAATCCTATGCATTCCTAAAAGTTTAGAAAATTCTTCAAATAGTCTTCCTTCAAACTGACCTCCTTGGTCCGTTGTAACTGATAATGGAATTCCAAATCTCGGAAAATATTGCTCATATAATGTCTTAACAACTATGCTGGCTGTCATACTCTTCAGTGGGTATACCTCCGGCCATCTGGTGAATCGGTCCACGACCGTTAGCAAATATATGAATCCCTCTGCCGGCTGTAACGGACCTACCAGATCTACATGGATGTGTTCAAACCTTCCCACTGGTATCTGAAACTTTTGTGTTGGAGATTTTGTATGCCTGTGGATTTTTGCCTTCTGACATGCTATACAGGACTTCGCCCATAAATTAATATCAGTATTCATCCTCGGCCAAAAATATCTACTTGCAATTAATCTCCTAGTACCTCTTATTCCCGGATGTGACAAGTTATGGATTCTGTCAAACATGTTTCTTCGTAATATTTTTGGTACGAATGGACGATCTTTATTAGTGGAACACTCTAACCAGATTTTACTTTCCGACAAAGGTACATCTGTTTCCATTAAAATAAATTTCGAATTCTTGCTTGGATTTTCAACCAAATGCTTCAACTCTACATCGTCCTTTTGTGCTTCAGCGATAATGTTTAAATCTATTTCGGTTTCGTTTACCGCGTCACAATTGTTATTCTCCATAGTTACTCGCGATAAAGTATCTGCTACGACATTAGATTCTCCCTTGATGTATCTTATATCAGAGGTGAATTGGGTAACGTAATCCAAATGTCTTGCTTGTCTTGGACTCCTCTCCGCTTTAGTCCAAATTGCAGATGTTAAAGGTTTGTGGTCCGTGAATACTGTAAACTCACGACCTTCCAAAAAATGTCGAAAATGTTTAATACTTGAATACATGGCCAATAGCTCCCTGTCAAAAGTAGAATACTTCATTTCTGCTTTGCTTAACTTCTTGGAGTAAAATGCTAAAGGTTCATTCTCGTCGTTGTTAACTTGTTCTAACATCGCTCCAATCGCCACGTTTGATGCATCAACCGTCAACTTCAAAATAGGATTTTCCGCTGGATGCACTAATAAAGTTGCTGAAATAAATGCCTTTTTTACCTTTATGAACGCGTCTTCGCATTCTTCAGTCCATTCAAAATTTTTTAAATTCTTAGGTTTCTTGAGCTCCCTAACTAAATGCATATGAATGGGGCTTAACAATTCTGCTAGTCGTGGAATGAATATGTAAGATTCTCACCACTACCTCGTAAAAAAAACTTTATTGTACTTCTATTGCATATTTCTTGCTGGTTATTATTTTAATAATTCCGGCAGTTATTGGGCAACCAAGTTTTACTTCCAAAGTGTGGTCTTAAGCACACTAATATTTTTTTTATTTTAATTAATAATATAAATAATAAGTTAAATCTTTAGCAAATAAATTGTAAAATATGTTCATAATAAAACGAAACAATTGATTTCAAAGTTTATTTTTGTTTGTTAAAAAATTTCAATAGAATTTTTATATAGAAATATTATTATTAGTCTTGTCCAACACTTTGATTTACTTATAATCAAAGAATTAAATGTGCTCCTGAAAATATGTTATTTGTTTTTACCTGAATCTCGCTACGAAATTAAATGATTGTCTCCTTTCATACTATTTTACTGAAAAAGTTTTATATTGTTTAATGTTATGTTTCAAAATTTAATAAAGTTCACTTTCCGCCAAAAAATTTACAAGAAACTGTTTTTAGATACACTATATCAAGGGTGTCAAACTCAAAGGCTAACTTGGGCCAAACAAATATGGTTTAACTTTAGGCGAGCCACAAAAAAATTTAATTTTAATAGAAACTTAGGTTTATTTCGAATAATACATTATAATAAACATATACATATAAAAGAACAAGAAAAATTTAATGTTTACGTCCTGACACTTGACATCTCTTCTCGGCTACTAGCTTTCCTATTTCGAGAGAAAATTTGTTCGCAGTGATTACTTTCAAAATTGACCCAAGGTGAGCGTCATCAATACGGTTTCTAACAGGAGACTTATTTCCTTTCATAACTGAAAATAACTGTTCGCACCGATAAGTACTTCCAAACATGGAAATAATTTCATATGCGAATTTTCGAGTATTTTCACACCTGGCTGGTAAATATTTGTAAAATTCAGGCACACCGACTTCAATGAATTTTGCCTTCTGATTTGAGTCGCACTGAATCTCGATCACCTCCATTTGCATATGGCTGGGTACTGAGTCTATATTTATTGAGAAAATTGAAGAAAACAAACAAAACTTGTCTTCCAAAGAATTAAACTCTTTAAATCTTGTTTCAAATTCAGTTCTAAGATTTGAAATTTTTACTGCGTATTTTTGATATGATGCAGTATCATGTTACACGTCGGGAAGTGCGTTAAATCTTCATTTTTCAGTTGCTTTTCCCAAAGAACTAGCTTACATTTGAATGCTTTAATTATGTCAAACATGTTCGTAATGATCTGATCTTTTCCTTGTAATGATACATTTAAATCGGTCAAGTGTTTGGTTATATCAACCATGAAAGATGAATCTTGCAACCATATTGGATCGGAAAACAAGCTTGTGTCTTGATTTTTAGTTTTTAAAAACTGACATACTTCTTCTTTCAAATCCCAGAATTGTTTGAGAATCTTGGAGCAAGATAACAAACGTACCTCCGTATAGTAGGACAAACCTGAATATGCACTATCTAACTCACTTAAGAAAACAGTGAATTGTCGCTGATTTAAGCCTCGAGATCTTATGAAATTGATAACTTTTTTTATATATGACAAAACATTCTCTTACTTCTTGATGTATAATACAATGCGTATGATGAATTCTTGAACCGTGATTTTCACTTAGTTTTTTTCGTAGTAATGCTACGAAGCCGTTGTTTTTCCCGGTCATTGAAGGAGCGCCATCTGTAGCTACAGAACTTAATTTTGGCACAGGTAGATTGTATTTCTGCAGAAGTTGAAAAACACAATTAAATATATCTTGTCCTGTAGTAGTACCACGCATCGGTATTAGTTCCAATAATTCCTCAAAAACGTTGAAATCCCCGTCGCAAGCACGAAAAAACACAGCTAATTGAGCTATGCCACCAATGTCCGTACTCTCGTCACATGCAATGGAAAAGCTTTCGAAACTAGATGATTTTTCTTTGATCTGATCACTTAGATTGGCGGCCAAGTCAGTAATTCTTTCCGCAACTGTATTTCGAGACAAAGAAATTGTTTGAAAAGCTTTCAAATTTCCAGGACAAACAATTTCTCCAGCTTTAATTAGGCATTTTTTGATGAAATCACCTTCAGTTTCTGTGTACAGTGTATACATACGTGATATGTCAAGCTAAATTCTCCAAGTGTATTTCCTAGTAGTAGTGAGAATCCAAACTATGACGTATTCAAAAACACTCTATTAAAAATTAACGAGTACAGAAACTGAGTAACTACCTGAATAAAAAAACGTATATACATGATAAGTAGCGACTGCTACATAACTCCCCCTTCAGCGCGAGCGTCCATGCCTGTATTACGATAATTTCTCAAATAAAAACCACCATCGAGAAACGAAAAAGAAAAAAAAAATTTTATAATCGAAATGAAACTTTTTTCTTTGAACTTCTAGTTACTGGTTTTTCAGTGTCTTCCCTCTTTTCAATAAAAGCGGGTTTTAATCTGTCAATTGATACCACCGTTACTCTTCTGTTGACGTTAATAGTGAAAACTTTCTTATCTCTCTTCATAACTTGAAAAGGACCTTCATACGGATTCCGCAAGGATCCCCTCTTTCTGTCGATCCTTAGGAAAACAAATTCGCAATCCTGTAATCCTTTTGGGATATAGAAACTTCTTCTTTGATCTCTAGAGTCCGTTGGAACAATATTCCGCTTGTGCTCTCGCAACTGCGTCACTAGGTCTGCTGGATCTGATACGTGGTGCGGGTCCCTCACAAAGAATTCCCCTGGAATACGTAGAGTTTGCCCATAAACCAATTCAGCCGGACTGCAATTAAGATCCTCCTTAACCGTTGTTCTTAAACCAAGTAATATAGCGGGAATGTGCAACAACCAATTTGGATTACTCATCTTAGCTCTAAGTGATGCTTTTAACTGCCTGTGGAGTCTCTCCACCATGCCGTTTGATTGTGGATGATACGCTGTTGTTCGAATCCTATGCATTCCTAAAAGTTTAGAAAATTCTTCAAATAGTCTTCCTTCAAACTGACCTCCTTGGTCCGTTGTAACTGATAATGGAATTCCAAATCTCGGAAAATATTGCTCATATAATGTCTTAACAACTATGCTGGCTGTCATACTCTTCAGTGGGTATACCTCCGGCCATCTGGTGAATCGGTCCACGACCGTTAGCAAATATATGAATCCCTCTGCCGGCTGTAACGGACCTACCAGATCTACATGGATGTGTTCAAACCTTCCCACTGGTATCTGAAACTTTTGTGTTGGAGATTTTGTATGCCTGTGGATTTTTGCCTTCTGACATGCTATACAGGACTTCGCCCATAAATTAATATCAGTATTCATCCTCGGCCAAAAATATCTACTTGCAATTAATCTCCTAGTACCTCTTATTCCCGGATGTGACAAGTTATGGATTCTGTCAAACATGTTTCTTCGTAATATTTTTGGTACGAATGGACGATCTTTATTAGTGGAACACTCTAACCAGATTTTACTTTCCGACAAAGGTACATCTGTTTCCATTAAAATAAATTTCGAATTCTTGCTTGGATTTTCAACCAAATGCTTCAACTCTACATCGTCCTTTTGTGCTTCAGCGATAATGTTTAAATCTATTTCGGTTTCGTTTACCGCGTCACAATTGTTATTCTCCATAGTTACTCGCGATAAAGTATCTGCTACGACATTAGATTCTCCCTTGATGTATCTTATATCAGAGGTGAATTGGGTAACGTAATCCAAATGTCTTGCTTGTCTTGGACTCCTCTCCGCTTTAGTCCAAATTGCAGATGTTAAAGGTTTGTGGTCCGTGAATACTGTAAACTCACGACCTTCCAAAAAATGTCGAAAATGTTTAATACTTGAATACATGGCCAATAGCTCCCTGTCAAAAGTAGAATACTTCATTTCTGCTTTGCTTAACTTCTTGGAGTAAAATGCTAAAGGTTCATTCTCGTCGTTGTTAACTTGTTCTAACATCGCTCCAATCGCCACGTTTGATGCATCAACAGTCAACTTCAAAATAGGATTTTCCGCTGGATGCACTAATAAAGTTGCTGAAATAAATGCCTTTTTTACCTTTATGAACGCGTCTTCGCATTCTTCAGTCCATTCAAAATTTTTTAAATTCTTAGGTTTCTTGAGCTCCCTAACTAAATGCATATGAATGGGGCTTAACAATTCTGCTAGTCGTGGAATGAATATGTAAGATTCTCACCACTACCTCGTAAAAAAAACTTTATTGTACTTCTATTGCATATTTCTTGCTGGTTATTATTTTAATAATTCCGGCAGTTATTGGGCAACCAAGTTTTACTTCCAAAGTGTGGTCTTAAGCACACTAATATTTTTTTTATTTTAATTAATAATATAAATAATAAGTTAAATCTTTAGCAAATAAATTGTAAAATATGTTCATAATAAAACGAAACAATTGATTTCAAAGTTTATTTTTGTTTGTTAAAAAATTTCAATAGAATTTTTATATAGAAATATTATTATTAGTCTTGTCCAACACTTTGATTTACTTATAATCAAAGAATTAAATGTGCTCCTGAAAATATGTTATTTGTTTTTACCTGAATCTCGCTACGAAATTAAATGATTGTCTCCTTTCATACTATTTTACTGAAAAAGTTTTATATTGTTTAATGTTATGTTTCAAAATTTAATAAAGTTCACTTTCCGCCAAAAAATTTACAAGAAACTGTTTTTAGATACACTATATCAAGGGTGTCAAACTCAAAGGCTAACTTGGGCCAAACAAATATGGTTTAACTTTAGGCGAGCCACAAAAAAATTTAATTTTAATAGAAACTTAGGTTTATTTCGAATAATACATTATAATAAACATATACATATAAAAGAACAAGAAAAATTTAATGTTTACGTCCTGACACTTGACATCTCTTCTCGGCTACTAGCTTTCCTATTTCGAGAGAAAATTTGTTCGCAGTGATTACTTTCAAAATTGACCCAAGGTGAGCGTCATCAATACGGTTTCTAACAGGAGACTTATTTCCTTTCATAACTGAAAATAACTGTTCGCACCGATAAGTACTTCCAAACATGGAAATAATTTCATATGCGAATTTTCGAGTATTTTCACACCTGGCTGGTAAATATTTGTAAAATTCAGGCACACCGACTTCAATGAATTTTGCCTTCTGATTTGAGTCGCACTGAATCTCGATCACCTCCATTTGCATATGGCTGGGTACTGAGTCTATATTTATTGAGAAAATTGAAGAAAACAAACAAAACTTGTCTTCCAAAGAATTAAACTCTTTAAATCTTGTTTCAAATTCAGTTCTAAGATTTGAAATTTTTACTGCGTATTTTTGATATGATGCAGTATCATGTTACACGTCGGGAAGTGCGTTAAATCTTCATTTTTCAGTTGCTTTTCCCAAAGAACTAGCTTACATTTGAATGCTTTAATTATGTCAAACATGTTCGTAATGATCTGATCTTTTCCTTGTAATGATACATTTAAATCGGTCAAGTGTTTGGTTATATCAACCATGAAAGATGAATCTTGCAACCATATTGGATCGGAAAACAAGCTTGTGTCTTGATTTTTAGTTTTTAAAAACTGACATACTTCTTCTTTCAAATCCCAGAATTGTTTGAGAATCTTGGAGCAAGATAACAAACGTACCTCCGTATAGTAGGACAAACCTGAATATGCACTATCTAACTCACTTAAGAAAACAGTGAATTGTCGCTGATTTAAGCCTCGAGATCTTATGAAATTGATAACTTTTTTTATATATGACAAAACATTCTCTTACTTCTTGATGTATAATACAATGCGTATGATGAATTCTTGAACCGTGATTTTCACTTAGTTTTTTTCGTAGTAATGCTACGAAGCCGTTGTTTTTCCCGGTCATTGAAGGAGCGCCATCTGTAGCTACAGAACTTAATTTTGGCACAGGTAGATTGTATTTCTGCAGAAGTTGAAAAACACAATTAAATATATCTTGTCCTGTAGTAGTACCACGCATCGGTATTAGTTCCAATAATTCCTCAAAAACGTTGAAATCCCCGTCGCAAGCACGAAAAAACACAGCTAATTGAGCTATGCCACCAATGTCCGTACTCTCGTCACATGCAATTGAAAAGCTTTCGAAACTAGATGATTTTTCTTTGATCTGATCACTTAGATTGGCGGCCAAGACAGTAATTCTTTCCGCAACTGTATTTCGAGACAAAGAAATTGTTTGAAAAGCTTTCAAATTTCCAGGACAAACAATTTCTCCAGCTTTAATTAGGCATTTTTTGATGAAATCACCTTCAGTAAAAGGCTTCGAGTGTTTAGCAATCAACTCAGACAAGATGTAGCTTCCATGTACCGCCGCTTCACTTTCTTGTAATACTTTACTAAACATTAACTGTTGTTTTTTCAGACCTAACTTGAGCTCTTTCAACTTTTCTTGTTTTATTAATCCTTCGTAATTATCATATTTTAATTGATGTTGTTCGTAGTGACGTTTAATATTATATAACTTTGGTACATTAATAGCATTTTTACATATCAAGCAGATTATTTTATCTTTTACTTCACAGCAAAAATATTCTAATTCCCATTTTACTTGGAATATTCGATGTTCGTCAGCGATTTTTCGTTTAGTTTTACTACCACTTGGTTTCGATATAGACATACTGAATACAAAGGGCTGGAATAAAGAAATTAACAGAAAATAATAAAGCATTTTAATAAAATATCAATGTTTTCTTCTTGAACATTAACAGAGAATAACTGCACAAATCAATAAGCGTAATATGAATTAAGCAATATTCCTATATATCCTTTGTTGAGGCCGAATACTTCAATTATATTTAGCGGATAATCACGTCGGTTTTATTCAACTAACAAATTACAATATATTTTATTTCAAAAACAAAATATCAAAGCATTTCAATAGGCATGCTTCGATTTAAAATTATTACAATGCAAAACATTAACAAGTAGAGAATAACAAAACACCAACTAGATTTGAATTTTCTGAAGTATCAATCCGTAACAACCTTATATACGTCTTATTTTCCGAAAGCAAAATATTTTCTGTTAGGTGCAAAATTCTAGTTCAGCTGACAAAATATTTAAAATAAAAAAAAATTATTAACTAAAGCACTTACCCAATTGTGGTAATTCAAAATAAATGTACGCATTTCAATAATAATATTCTACTTGTGCGACTTTCAACATTTTTCCCAACTAGTTTTTATTCTGCGTCGGTTTGTTATTTTATTATATTATTGTGTGCCGAGCCGATACATGGGCCGGGCCGCACAAATGTTCGTTGGGGGCCGCATGCGGCAAGCGGTCCGCCAGTTTGACACCCCTGCACTAGATGAATTTATTCCATCTGAAAATTTATCACTGTACATCTGTATGGTTTCCTTTGTCTATGCTAATGCATTCCATTCCTTGTGATGTAATACAATTCAACTGAGAATTAAATGGTACTTACTGAAGCAATGTGTGGAGAAAAAACGTGAACTTCTGATCCGTTGTGTTGGAAAGAACTCACCAGAATCCGTTATGATGACTTTCGATTGCTAAGTGCCGACTGCTATTGTTTTGTAGGACACCTGTTTTACCTAAGCACTAAAACACTTTTTTCTACGCCTCTGTTAGAATACAGGCATTCTGATATAACGGAATTAGCAGCATTCCACACCCGTGTGGAATATTCATTCCATCACTTGTTATGGAATGACTACTATTGGCGGCATCGTCGTAATCCAAGAATATGATTTATTAATTAAAGAAAAAAAAAGATTTATTAATTAAAGAAAGAAAAGGACAATAATAAACAATCAATGATGTTCCGCTAGAAACATTTAGCTTTAAATAAACTATTCAATTATTAAATTGCAGAAAATAATAGCATTTTTTTAATAAATTTTGCGGCGGCCATCTATTAACGATTTATTAAATTACAAAATTGTTATGAATGAACACTCCCTACTAATATGTTATTTAGCGTTAAAATATCTTGCTGTGCCTTATACATTATATTTTTGACATTAGCTTTACAGAAGGTACGTTTTTCTTTACAAAATATTAATAAAAACTAATTAAAGGCGTAGAAAAAGTATAGTCTGCAACACGTTTTGAATGGCATATTCCGCACTCGTGGACCGCCACCCTCGCCTAAAACACCGCCTTCGGCTCGTGTGCCAAACTTCCACTTGTGCGGAATATGCATCATTCCAAACTTGTTACAGAATATACTATTATAATATTTTGTTTTAAGTTGCTTTGTAGTAATTTATGTTTGCAATCACTTCAACTTTGATGCAACACACCGCGTGTTTGCTCCCTGTACAACCGCGTGTTGATCACTATGTACTTCCCGCAATGACCTTAACTATGTAATTAAAAGAGGCACGGTTCCCGATTGGATCCGGCTCGAAGGACCAGAAAATGTTGAAGATAAAAGGGGATAACAAATGATGAACGCTAATTTTACTTCAAGTACAAAATAATATAAATTTATTTAAGAAGGTGTGTCACAAAACATATTTTGTACACATATTGAGTAAAAAAATTTTCTCATGTAATAGGACTATGTACTTATATTATATTTTATGTTATTTCACTATAAAAATAATTACCTATAGGCATATTTTTATCGCAATTTTTTTATTGAAAATTGTGAGGAAACATAAATAATAATTTTTGACCATTTTTCGAATATCACAAAATGTCTTGTTTTTCTCCAAAAATCATGGTCTCGTGGTGTGCGCAAGACTTTAGACTTTCATTTAGAGCGTTCTTACCATTTTTACCGAAAAGAAGGGAACCACTCTGAAAACTTGCTGGCGCGTAGTTTTTGAGTCAGAAAATCGATTGGTGACATGAAAAAAAATTTAAAAATTCCGTTTTTTTTTCAAATTTTGACCAAAAAAGGCCATAAAATTGGCCAAAAATGCGTCCAATTGTTTTTTGCGTAATTTTATCTGAAATGACGGAAAATTTCCTACAAAAATCTATATGGCCAACCCAAAAGTCAGCGTTTGTCGAGAGCTATAAATAAATGAGAAATGCGTGATTTTTGAAAAATCGCGTTTTTTTCAATATTGAATCAGTTGTAACTCCGAAACGGCGCACCTAGAGAGTCCTTCCCGGGAATTCCCGCGCGGGATTTCCCGGGAAATTGAAAGAAAATGTATTTCCGGTTTCCCGGGAAAAAAACTAAATTTCCCGGGAAAAATTTATTGTTTGAAATCGCAAATTTCTTCTAAAAATCTTGAAAACACTAACTATTTCAAGGTTTTAAATTTAAAGTAAATCCTTGTTTTCTATATAAAACTACATAGTTGGAACCCGGTGCGCCTTGCACTCATCATATCGAAATAAAAGAAGTTTTAAGAAATATTTGGACAACGAAGATTTCCCATCCACGTAAGCGTTAAGGCGCTCAGGTGTAGCCATTGCCATTGGAACAGCACATCCCAGTTGCTTGATTTTAAAGCATGACAGTTTTGGCACAAAGTATCCATTGGACCGGATCAATCACAACATTGAGGTGAATGCTGTAATAGTGGTATTTATTGTAATTGAATGCTTTCATCCTAAAATCTGACTGTTCTTAAAGCTCGAATGACGTCGGTCCACGACATTAACTAATAACAAACGTAAATAAAAACATTCATTGTTGGTGGGATGCACTGTATAAATCCGCCCTAAAGCATCCGTCGAGAAAATAAAAATTTTGTCAACTTTCCTCTGCTTTTGTTTTGGGTCGCCTTTCTGAATTGTTGCAACACCCCACAAAAGCGTGCAGTTGTGATCGTGGTGTCACGGCGCAGGTAATTGATCAACAACACCCAAAGTCCCAAAAGAACGTTTGCCATTTTACCACGGATTCCCCCTGACTGCCGGATCGATCGAAGCACGCAGTGCGGCCACTACACCCAGGCGCGAATTCCCTGAGACTCCCAGACTTTTCCCGCCAACCACACGGATTTAAAAAAATAGTGGAACTGAGAAGGAGGCAGCTTTGAACAGAGGCAGCTTAGAACAAACAAGTTTAAATCTTTAGTTTTAAAGTAATTTTACCAGAAACTAATTTTTCGAGGTGGCAATACTGTCACCCACCATGGTCATGTGATAGCTCCCGCGTTTAACAGTTTAAAACGAAGCAGTAGGCCACGTTTGTTTTAGTCAGTTCAAAGTTAATATTTTCGAAGAAAGGTGTAAGCCTATGAAAGGCAGAGTTTGAGATTTTGCTACGTGCTATTGATCTAATTATATTAAGTGTTTCAATAGCTTTCCATTGCAGTGTAAATTTTTATTAATCCAGTGTATTTTTGTGGAAAAAATATTTAATTCTTTTTCAAACTACTATTGGGGCAGTTTTGAACAAAACAAAGGAGGCACCTTTGAATTGTTCAAAAGTGCCCCATATTAATTAGTATGGAAGAATTTGTCATATCTTTGAACTGTTATAGTATGTATATTTCCTAGTTTGTATGATGCATTACTGTGAATAATAGATAGGTAACAAGAGACCCTACATGATTTATAATTTAATGTTGGAGCTATTGATTTGTTTTTGTTTATGTATGTATAAGGCAATTATTATTAGCTTAAAACGGAAATCACCTAAAACTTTATAATTTGCAGGGAAAAATGGTCCGTAATTATAAAAAGAAACGGGAACGAGAAGTAAACGAACAAGATATAAATAATGCTGTTTTGGAAGTTGTTAATGGAAATATGAAGCTCAGAAAGGCCGCTGAAGTTTATAATGTAAAACCAAATACCTTGCATTACAGAATAAGAAGATATAAAGAAAATAGGCAGCCTAATAATGAAGAATTTACATCCAAGTACACTGTGGCACAAGTATTCAATAAAAATGAAGAAAAAATGTTAGAAGAATATTTACTAAAGAGCTCAAAGATGAATTATGGTGTTACTTATAAACAAGCGAGGACTTTAGCGTTTGAATACGCAACAGCACTTCAAAAATGTCCCACTAAATGGACAGAAAACAGAGAAGCAGGGATAGAATGGCTAAAAGGCTTCATGAAAAGGCACAAAGAACTTTCTTTGAGAAAACCAGAAAATACAAGTTTATCCAGATCTACTAGTTTTAACAAACACAATGTGACAGAATTCTATAACAACTATGAAAAAGCACTAAAGAAGAATACCTTCGCACCAGATCGGATGTATAATCTTGATGAAACAAATATAATGACCGTTGTTCAAGCACCGAATGTTATAGCTAAAACGGGAGTAAAGCAGGTTGGACAGTGTGTTTCTGCCGAACGTGGCCAACTGATAACAATGTGTGCTATAGTAAATGCCATCGGAAATTCACTGCCACCAGTTTTTATATTTCCTCGAGCTCGATTCCACGATTCTATGCTCTTTGGTGCACCTACTGG
Source organism: Thereva nobilitata (assembly GCA_963855945.1). Taxonomy (NCBI): domain Eukaryota; kingdom Metazoa; phylum Arthropoda; class Insecta; order Diptera; family Therevidae; genus Thereva; species Thereva nobilitata. The sequence continues at coordinate 143,358,400 of OY979694.1, forward strand.
CAGCGTTGGTTATTGCAACAGTCCCACCAGTGGTTGGATGACTGGATGTTTGTTTATAAAGGTCCTGGAACACCTTAAACGGCTAACAAGATGCTCGAAGGAGGACCAAATATTACTGCTCATGGATAATCATGAAAGCCACTGTACGTTGGATGCTATTAATTACTGTCGTGAAAATGGTATGGTTGTTATTACCTTTCCTCCACACTGCACCCATCGTATGCAACCATTGGATGTGGCGGTGAATGGTCCTTTCAAGCAAAAATTGTCCATTGCACAAAATGATTGGCTACTGTCCCATCCCGCAAAAACTATAACTATCCATGATTTGGCAAGCATAGTAACACCAGCGTATAACGCGTCACATACAGCCCGTAATATTATTTCGGGCTTTTCCGCGCCCGGAATATATCCCTTTTCAAGAAATGCTTTTTCTGATGATGATTTTGAGGGTGCAGAGGTGACTAATCGCCCTTTGCCAGAAACACAAACGTTAACCCCATCTGGTGTATTAGACACTTTAGGACTAGAAGTTCCGACAAATGAGGCTACACGTGAATTTCCGACAGATAGGACTGCACCTCAAGTTTCAGATGCATTTGAAGTTCCAGCTTCATCCGCAGTTACAGTTATACGTCAAGTTCCAGATGTTCTTGAAGTTCCAGCTACACGCGAAGTGTCATGCGTACACGAATCCTCAGCTGCATCTGCAGTTACAGCCATCATGTCTCAAGGCAATGTAACAAATATTCAGGATCTGGTAGAAGAGCAAGTTGCTAAAAAAAATATTTTATCGCCTGAAGTTGTGAGGCCTTTCCCAAAAGCTCCTCCTCGAAAAAATTCAAGAAGAGGTAGAAGAAAAGGTAAGTCACGTATCCTAACTGACACTCCTGAAAAGCAAGAAGTAGAAAAGGCTTATCTTGAACGTATGAAACGCCTGGAAAAAAAGTCTTCGAAAAAAACAAGAGCCAAATACAATGGATCAAGAATTAAAAATAAAAGGCCTAAACGAAAAACATATTTCACGGACTCTGATACAGATACAGAATTAAATTCGGAAGAAGATGTATCAGAGATGGTGGATTATGATACTGAAACCGAATTAGGATTGAATAGCCAAAATATAAAACCTGGAGACTTTGTTTTAGCGCTAATACCATCTGAAAGAAATACGATATCTTTGGCTTTTGTAGGAAGAGTTGACGAAGAGCATGGCAATGCCTTTACTGTTAATTTTTTGAAAAAAAAAGGTTTTAATAAATTTTTCTTCCCAGAGAAGGAAGATAAAAGCTATGTAAGCATAATGGACATACTAGCTAAACTGCCTTCACCACAAGACGCTGGTGGAACGTCTCGTACAGCATCGATGTTCACTTTTAAATTTAATTTTAATAATTTCAAATTAGGATAGTAAAAAAAGTAATTATTTACTAAAGAACCTATTAATGTTTTGTTTATTTTATAACTTATATAAATTTAATTGGGAGATTTGTTTTTGTTTACGCTTGTGTGAAGCTATTTTTTTTTATTATTTAAAGATTTATTATTGTTTACGCCTATGTGAGGCCTTTTTTATTATTTTGAGTTTGTTTTCTTTACTTAAAACCTATAACTTAATTTCTGAAAGTTCCTGCATATAATTTAATAAAAACTATTCAAGAAAATATTGTTTATGTTACTTTATAGCCTCGAGTTCAAAAGTGCCCCAGGCTGGTTCAAAGCTGCCCCAGTTTTGGGGAAGATTTGAACATTTGAATGCATTAGCAAAAACATAAATTTTAGCTTAATTTTTGATATTTTCCACGTACCAACTCTATAATTTTGTTAATCGATAATCAGGTTAGCTATTGTAGCCAAAAAATTGAAATAATACAGATTATATTCAAAGCCAAGTTCATTTGTTTGAAAAATGTACAAAGGTGCCCCCTTCTCCCCTACTTTTGAGACGACCCTAGTATATACACCCTTGTATTACATGTTAGTTTATAATGAAATATTTTTTTATGTTACGTTTTTTATAATGTAATAGTCATGGTATGTTTGTTGATTTCAAATAATTGTTTTTTATTATTATTTTTCTTATTACTATTTCATTATTAATATTTTTGAATTAAATTTACTTGTATCTATTTTTAAATGATTTTTTCATTTATTTTTTAACAGTAATTGTTCCTCCTAATTCTCATTTCACTCCTAATTCCTAATAGGTTTCATTTTTCCCGGGTTTCGGGGCTGATACAGGGTGATTCTGAACACAATAAAAGTTTACAAATTCAAAAGCTCCGAAAGTTTACAAATTCAAAAACTTCCACAGCTCCCAGCGAAACCGTACCTTTAGTCTTTCATATTTGTTATCAGTAATTTAAAAGACATTTTGAAACACATACGAAACGATAATAATTTTTTGAAATATAATAGCACAAAAATTAAAAGGGAACTCGAGAGCCACAAATAATCCTTCAAAGAGCCGCAGGTTGGCCCCCCTGTAATAATCTATTAACGGAATAAGTATGAAGGAGTTGATATGAATTTCGTGAGTCATCTCAAAAATGTCTAATTAAAAAATTACTAAAAAATACCAATTAACGTAAATCTTCCAGTCGGTCATCGAATTTATATTTTTTAATATAACTTAAACCTATTAAAACTAAATTTAGAGAGTAGACCGGATACTCAGATATTTTGTCATTAGGGGCTCTCGGTCTAAAATGGTCATGTCCTAGTAACAATTCTTCTCCCTCACAAGCACAACCCTTATGTGGATTTTTTCTTTTTAAACTCTTCAAATGAATCAAAAGTTTCCCGTTTGTTTTCTATGAAAGTAATAAGTGGATGAACTCGATAAGCCTGGAAATTACCTCTACGTCTGTGTTGACACTTGGAAGAATTTTGGAAACTATATTAAATTGTTTTAGTATAGATCCGCAAAATTTAGATAATATAGTGGTTTTTAGAAAATTTGAGATAAATTGAGCTAAGGGCGGTATTCACAGTCGTTACTTAAGCATGGACTTAAGAATTTCTGAAATAAGTTCGCCTTATTTAAATAAGGCGTACTTAAGATATCATGTATTCACAGTCATGTCTTGAGGTGAACTTTGTTAAGCAATTGCTTATTGAGAATTTGTAATTTTAAGGAAATGCTTGAGCATTTCCCATGTTTTTTTCCAGTAATTCCATATTATTATGTCGTCTCCAAGGTCACTTAAGAAATTCCTTTTATTGTAGCATGCGCAGTATTGAACATTATATCTTTGATATTTAATGATGTTTTGGAAGATAATAAATATGATGATACTGCTGATGATGACCTTCATCCTAATTTTCTAAATGCGAATAATAGAGATGGATTTGCGGTACGCGATGCGTTTGTTGCTCGTATTAGTGTTGGGAAGGACACGATTATAAAATGAGTTTGAAAGAGGTGCCTCTTTTTTCTTTTGAGCCAGTACAATGTCATACTTCAAATGAGGTGAGGTCCTGTTGTAATGCCAAAATGACAAAAACAAGCAGATTAAAAAAAAGAAAGAAAATAAATACCAATGAAGTACATTTTTACAAGTTTAATTCTAATATTCATTAAACTGCGTAAGTAAGAAATATATGCCTCCCACAATGTACAGCCACGGACAACTAATTAGAAACAGTTTCATAAAAATTGCATTTATACATTTTTGATGTTTTTATGTAGCAATCCTGTTAGGACTTCATTATTGTATTGTTATTGATTTCCTTCTATCATTATATATATAAAAAAATTAGGAGGTGGTGGGAATTCTTTAATTTGATTCCTACATAAAAACTGTATAAATTCAATTTTTATGAAACAAATTTTATCAATAAATTATTCTTTTATTTTACAAAACTTTCCTTTTTTATTTTATCATTCTGAGATTAACTTTGTATTATTGCCGCTTTTTCCAGCCTCCACTGTTAGATATAAATTCATTGTCTCCAAAAGACCTAAATGGAAGCAAAATTTTATGTTATGTCCATGAGCGAAAGTTCTCTCCTCGTTCTCTCTGAATTCTCATACGAAAACTATTCTATATACGCAAAGAAACATGCCAGCGGACTTCGAGAAGCAGAATTTGAATTGCTTCCATTGACTGTCCGTTGAAACGCACTTTAGTGCGAACTTGTTGTGGATGAAGAGGGAAGTGGAGATGGGGAGACACACCGAACTTTTGTTCCTGTGACCAGTGCCAAGGGAAGTAATTCTGATTTTGCATCCATACGAAAAGTTTTGTCGTGAGTATATTTTTTGTTGGGTGAGAGCCACTGACATATAATAATGGACTGCTCATCAGACATTATTCCCATATAAACTCATGGCACCAAAAGTATAGAAAAGTATAGTCCTCTCGCTTATCCATAAGCCCTCTTTTTCACTGAACTCAATTTTTTTTTCAATTTCGTATTAAGAGTTCAGTGCATTCACTGGCAGAAATAAAATCAGATAGTGCTAAACTTGAAAAAATAAAATTTGACATTAAAAAACTGCACACTTTCCATTTTATTAAATATTTTTACTCTTGACATTCAATAAACCCCAAAAAAAAAGATAACTTTTTTATCTTTGCAGTAAAATAAGAACGGTAAATGAAATTCTGGAATGATTTTAGGCGAAATTTAAAATAAAACCGCCACAACGGTTGCACGATATTGAAGTTGCCATACCTGATTTCATTTTTTCCTTTGAACTAATGTCAGAATATTTACAAAAAATAGATGGGTATAGTGATTTTTTTATTTCTGTTTCATTTCGCCATAAGACCCGGAATCACTAACATTTAGATGAAACAGGGATAGAGAACTCGCATGGTTTAACATAAATATTTGTAATTAATGAAAAAATGCATTATGAAAGGGAAATAACATCAAAATTGCATTTATTATTTTTTTTAAGAACAATTTATTTTGTTTCCATCGTCCAAAAACGAATATAAACAATTTTAATTTACCAAAGGTGTTTACATGTCAGTGAAAAAAGGTTTGCCAGCAATGGAACGAATTGGTGCCATGAAAATTTCCTGATGAGCAGTCCATTCTATATGTCAGTGGTGAGAGGGGAGAGAAGTTTTCTAATAAGATTGGAGGGAATTCATTACTATGAGCAATCTAATTAGAAATGAATTTGTACATTGTGGTTTGAAATTAAAGTTTTAATTGTAGAAAATAGTAAAAAGCAGTATTTGTGGAGTAATTAATTAATTAATTAAAATAAATAAAAAATTGTTTTGCCTGCAATTTAGTTGGTGCGATTTATTGTGTGATTTAGAAATAGTGCAAGTAGATTTAAAAAGCAAGTTTGAAAAGAAAATTGGATAAATTGGAAAATATTTATATATTATTAATGTTAGTTTTGGTTAGTTTGTTTTTGCTTTATTAAATATAATGGGTAATTTTGATGGTAACCATTTTTGCATAATGGACGATTTTTACAGCAATCCTTTGGCTGGTGTTCATTTACGGAAAAGAAACCCGTAATTGAAAATGGTAGACCGAAACCAATATTACATATTTTAAGTGAAAATAATACTTGCATTAGGCATTTTTCTATTAAGGGGTCCCCCCCTATAGACGGTAGAAAAATAGGCATTATTGGAGATTTTATCATTGAAAATGATTATAGGGTCGGTAAGTATGAAAATTGGTAACGAAAAATGTAACGAAAAAGCGTTACGCAGAGATGCTGAGATGCATGTGTCTTTGTATCGTCGTGTATCGTGCTTGGAATACAGAACTACAGGAAGGGCCCTCGCCGAATTTTAGCGTAGTGAAATTCTTTTTGTGTGAGTGCTCAGGTTTTTATAGTGTGTGTGCAAAGGAAGGCGAAAAAAGCGAGTGCATTTGAAGAGGCAGAAAACAAGAAATTCTATTTTGTTACATTTATAATTATTTCGCGTGTATATTTATATAGAGGTAAGTTTCAACATATCGCAAAATCATTTTCAATGATCCCGTCGTTTGCGTGTTTGCAAAGACTGTAGATTTTTTTTATGACAGTTTGGAATGAGACAATTTCATGAAACTCTGGCATACATTGATCTTTTAACTGTACAATTTTTTTTCGGAAAATTGAGATATGGTCCGTAAATGTGACAGGCGTCCGCGCGCATAGGCGAAACGGCGTACAAAACTTGTAATTGGTTTTCCTATTACAAAAAAATTATATTTATAAATAAAAGAAAAGAATTTTCCGTAATAGAACTTTATTTCACGCCGATCAAACTGAAAACTGAACTTTATTTCGTACATTACAAATTATAATTCTACAGTTCTGTGTCGAGTTACAAAAATGTGGCTTCGCGAGAAATCAGCATAGCGTCGCAGCAAATGTGGGAAGAAGTCTTGGGTGTTATAAGATAAAGTAATTCTTATTAACTAGACGTAACATGATCAATTCTTGGTTATAAGATAAAGTATTTTTATTAATAGACATAACATGATCAATTCTTGGGTTATAAGATAAAGTATTTTTATTATTACTTAGAAGTACCATTATCAACAATATTACTTGGGAACGGATGTCGGAGTTATGATTTCTTGAAGGATTTGGTTGCTGGGATATATGACTCCCCCTTCCTCAAGTGTTTTACTCTCCTGGGCAAAATTATTTTTATTGTCAACTACTTTATTTTATGTTTTTTTTGCAATATCTAAAAATTATTAATGTGATTAAAATCGTAATTATGATTGTAACTAGTGATAGATTAGTATAAGTTATAACGATGTTTTGCTGTTTCTCATAACGAATTTCTTTAATTTGCTTATAGTTCTGTATTTGTTTAATGTGGAATTCTTTTAGATCTATTGTTGAATTAACATTCTTAATTTTATTATAACTAGGTATTACTATATTATGCTTAAATTTTCTTTCTTTATTTAAAAATTCTATATTATTTAACATAACGGAGCAATTATTAAATGTTATTAAGTAGTTTTTATTTAATGAATATTCTATATTATTACAACTGTTAGTAAGAGTTAAATTTTTTCCATTTTTGATTATAATTAGTCCTACGTCTATTTCTATTATTTCTAAACTTGGTTTTGTAATTTTCAAACAATTATCATAAGATTTATTTAAGAGACTTGATATACAATCATTAACAGGTCTTAAACTTTTTCTATATCTTTCCTGATCTAGATAGTATTGATCTACCCATTATTTGATGTTTAGAGAAAGCAACATTTTCCTGTATTTTTTCGATTTCTTCGTTTAAAAGGTTCATATGAGTCAGGGTTTGTAAATACTGTAATTGTCGTAGTACGTCTCTATTACTGGTATTAACTAGATTTAAAAGTTCGTGTATTTCTATGTTGTTTCTTTCTATATTATACCGAAGAGTATTAATATTTTCTTGGAGCAAATTATTTATTTTTATCTGATTGTTAGAATTTTCTATAGCGCTATGAACTTTTTTGTCTGTTATTTTTAAATGTTCCTCAATTTCTAGCTTGTCATCTTCATTCATAGTACCAAAACTCCATTTTAAGATGGTCCCTCCAACATTAATAAGTGCTCTTTTTTGTCTTAAGGGTATTAATGTTTTAAAAGTATGTTTTACCTTGTTGAGCTTTCCTGTCAAGGTACTTATAATATTTTCATCTTCTCTTAGGTGAAATAGCTCCTTCACTTGACATTCCACCAAGTCTATTGTATTTTTAATATCTTTTAAGTCAACTATGTGGATAATTTTATTGTATTTCTCTATACTGGGTATTTTCCCTTGTTGGATTGTAGTATATCCAGCTTCAGTTTCCAATTTGTCCATGCTAATTAGAGCTTGGTTTGGGTTCACCAGCGTCATTAGTGTTAGCAGCAATAGTAGTATTTTCTGAAAAATATTTAAAGTTTCTTTTAATACGAGAAGGGTGGATTTTTTTCTTTTTGTTATCAATAAGGTTTCCGTTATTTTGTGAGCAATTGATCTTTTTATACCTAGGTAATTCCTTGTATCTTAAGGCTGTTGGATTTTTTATAAGTATATCATTTGCATTTGGAGCAATAAAGTCTTTCCTATTTTTATTTAAATTGTCGATAGTTTTATGTTTCTTTTCTAGAATCTTCCTCTTTATACTTTCATGATCAGAAACTTTGCCATTAAGAAAATCTATTGGTCTTATTTTTGTTGTAGAGTGAATTGTATTATTATGTTTTTCTACAGCTTTTAAAATTTTGCTTTCGATATCTAAGTCTGGATGTGTCAGATGAAGTATCCTAATGTGTTCGTTTATTGTCCCATGGACCCTTTCAATGTCAGCATTACCTGTGTGACTTCGAGGGGAAGTGAAATGTACTTCTATGTTTTCTTCTCGACAGAAATTTTTTATATTTAAGCTGTCAAATTCGTTATCAAAAATATACTTTTTGGGTTTACCAAATAGAGAGTTTCTAAGTTTCAATGTCTGGACTATGGTTACACTATTTCTATCGCTTAACTTGGCTACAGATAGATGTTTAGTGAAGCGATCTATTGTTGTCAAAAATATTTGCTTTTTTAAATAAAGTACGTCGACATGAACAATTTCATTGGGCTCAGAAGGGGTTTCTGACAAATTATATTTGTAATGAATAGGACTTCTGTCATATTTACTTAAATTGCACACCTCGCAATTGTTTATGTATTTATAGATGAAATCCTTTAGTTTGGGAAAATAATATAAGTTTTTAATTTCGGAAAAATTTTCTAAAATACCTCTATGGTTTGTGGCTTCATGAATTTGTTTTATTATTTTTATTAACTCATTTTCATCATCTAAATTTTTTCTAGCTTATTACACTTAACGAATCTAATTCTAGGTTCATTGCCAAATAGGTTCACTAATTTACTTTGCAAAATTGAAAATTCATTGTAATCTAATTCAGAATATATCCCGGTTGTTCCCTTTTTTATTAATTTTTTTAAAAGATTGTTTAGATAGTTTATATCTTTAACATTATCCCGAGATATATAAATTATTCTATATTTCTTGTATTTTACTACCAGATCTTCCTGTTTGTTTTCAACTAGATGTATCTGAGTAAGATATTTATTAACGATATTATCTACAATTGGGATATGATCTCCCAAATTTTCGGCACCACTATGAATCGTAGCTCCGTTACTTTCATTATCCAAATTATTATGTTCATTAATAGAATTACTGCCTACATTTTCAAGGGTGTTATTTTCATTTTTATCCACGCTCAAAAAGTCTGCTACTTTGTTGTCCTTACCCTTGACAAATTCTATATTGAAATCGAACTCATTTAGTCTAATCCTCCACCGTTGTAGCTTTGAGTTAGGTTCTTTTAAAGAATGTAACCAAACTAAAGGTTGGTGGTCAGTTTTAATTGTAAATTTAACTCCATATAAATAAGGGCGAAAGTATTTAGTGGCCCATATAATCGAAAGGAGTTCCTTTTCTATAGTGCTGTATTTAATTTCGTGTTCGTTAAGAGTTCGGCTTGCGAATGATACTGGATGTCCATTTTGCGACAAAACGGCACCAATAGCAAATTGACTCGCATCGGTTGTCAGAGTAAATTTTTGTTTAAAATCTGGATATTTTAAGACAGGATCCTTCGTTAATATTTCTTTAAGTTTTTCAAATGCTTCAATAAACTTTCTATCATTTATGTCAATTTTCCTATTCTTCTTTAGGCATTGAGTAAGTGGTTGGGCAATTTTCGCTTAGTCCTTGATGAACTTGCGATAATAGCCCGTGATACCTAAGAAACTCTTTATTGCCTTCCGATTTTTAGGAAGTTGTAGTGTTTTAATTACTTTTATCTTACTAGGATTAGGTTTAATACCTTCACTAGTTGAAAGATGTCCTAAATATTCTGATTCTTTTGAAAAAAATAAACATTTATCAATCTGTAGTTTCAGATTAAATTCACGAAGTGTTTTGAGGATTTTTTGAATTGCATTTACATGTTCCTGAAGGGAAGTGCTAAAAATAAGTATATCGTCAAGATATACAACACAATTGACATTGATGAACTCGCGTAGAACATAATTTATCATTCTTTGAAATGTGGCAGGAGCATTTTTTAAACCAAATGGCATCCTGACATATTCATAATGACCTTGTGGGGTCGAAAACGCGGTCTTTGCCTGATCTTTCTCGTCTACAAGATTTGGTGAAATCCTTTAGCTAGATCTAACGTCGTAAAATATTGAGCTCTACCCAACTTGTCGAAAAGTGACTCTATGTTGGGGATAGGGAATTTGTCGTCTATAGTTATCTCGTTCAATTTTCTATAATCGACGACAATCCTCCATTTCTTTTCTCCTGATTGATCCAATTTTTTGGGACAATCCAAATGGGGGAATTATAGGGTGAATTGCTATGCTTAATTATACCTTGTTTAAACATGTCTGTTATTTGTTTTTCCACTTCTTGTTCGTGGATTTTAGGGAATCTGTAAATCTTTGAATATACTGGCAAATTATGCTTCGTAATAATTTGATGTTTAATGCAAGTAATATTAGTTAAATTTTGTCCTTCCTGATATAATAAATCTTTGTTTTCTATAACGATTTTCTTTAAAGCATGAAACTCTTCTTTACTAAGATGATCCGTTTTTGGAAGATTGAGAATATTTACATTATTTAAATCTAAAGAATATAAACCGTCGATATTACGAAAAGAGCGAATACTTTTAAACTTATATATTTTATTCCTAATTTTTACATGATCCTCTTCTAAATCTATTTTTGCACCTACGGGTTTCAGTATATTTCGACCTAATATAGCTTGATATTCTTTATCGTCGTCTAAATCCATTATTTTCCAACTCATTGTGGCGTTGAGGTTAAATTCTTTAGGGACTTCCCTTATTGTTTCATGGGTTATTTTTCCTTTGCCTATCACCGTTGTAATTTCGATTGGTTTCGGTAATTCAAGACGTTTTATATTGGGGAACATTCTACTATCTAATACAGAAGTAGAAGATCCGGTATCAAGCAAGCAGCTTAATTTTTTATTATAAATTGAAAATTCAACTATCGGTAGTGGGTCATCTGAGGCCGTGATTGAAAATTTTCTTCGGTGTTTATATCTACGTCCATCGGTTCAATATTTCTATTATTATTATTGGAAAATACTCTGGAGTTTTGATACCTATTGTAACTGCGGTTGCCATTTCGATTTCTAAGGGTATTATGTGGATTTTCATTAAGTCTATTATTTCTTGGAAAAGGCATTGTTTGAGTGAAATTATTATATTCCGTTCCTTGTTGTCTGTTATGATTAAAATGTCTGTAATTATCATTACGATAGTTGTTACGAGTATAATTATGTTCATAGTAGTTCCGATTAAAATTATTCCTATTTCTGTTGTTGTTATTTTGTCTTTGATTATATGGGGGATAATTGGAAATTCCAGTTTCAAGTAGTTCAAAATAAGCTTCTTCTAAAGAAGTAACGTTCTTTATTCGTAAAAACATACTATCGGATCTAGGAAGTTTGTTTAAAAACTTTTCTAATATGCTTTTTTCATTATTTATAGTATTGAACTCTTCAGGGGAATTATCATCTAACTGATACTTAAGATTTAATTTATCCAAAATTATCATTAAAGAATTATAGTACTGACTTACATTAAAATATTTTATAGAATCTGCTTCTTCTTTTAGTTTTAGATAAGACTGTTGAATTCCAAAAGATTTCTTTAGTTACTGCTTCATTTGGTCCCACGTTGCATTCTGGAGCCTTCTTATTGATGCAGCAGCAGGTCCTTGAATTTTTGTTATAAATAATTGAATAAATACGCCTTCATTCCTTGTTCCGTTGTTAAGCCGACAATTGTCTCGACCTTCGAAATGCAAAAGCTCAAAGGCGCCATCACCCCGAAAAAGTGGTACAGCTCTCGCTTCTGTTATTAGATCTTTTCCAGTTATTATTGCTGGATCGACTGCCATTATATTATTGTTAAAAAAGACAAAAATTGTTTTGACCTCTTCTCCTTTATTTTTTTGTTTGTTTTAATTAAGTTGAGCTCAATTTGAGTAGTACGTGAAGTTCTCAAATCAGGTTAAATTTTGTTTTTCTTTTATTGATTTGATGCCAATGAATTCTTAAAAGAATTCTAGTCGTCGTACAAGATGAAAAGAATATAGAACTTTCACTGTCACTGGTAATCCGTTTGTTGAATCACATTGATCAAATTACCACCTACTTTTTTCTTTTTCTTTAAGCTAATTTAAATAATTAGTCTTAACACTTTTTAGTTAAATGAAAAAAAAATATGTGTAAATTTCCACTTTTAACTTTTGCACGACACTAGTTTGGCATTTTACCGACTGCGCCAAACTTGTAATTGGTTTTCCTATTACAAAAAAAATTATATTTATAAATAAAAGAAAAGAATTTTCCGTAATAGAACTTTATTTCACGCCGATCAAACTGAAAACTGAACTTTATTTCGTACATTACAAATTATAATTCTACAGTTCTGTGTCGAGTTACAAAAATGTGGCTTCGCGAGAAATCAGCATAACGTCGCAGCAAATGTGGGAAGAAGTCTTGGGTGTTATAAGATAAAGTAATTCTTATTAACTAGACGTAACATGATCAATTCTTGGTTATAAGATAAAGTATTTTTATTAATAGACATAACATGATCAATTTATGGGTTATAAGATAAAGTATTTTTATTATTACTTAGAAGTATCTACCATTATCAACAATATTACTTGGGAACGGATGTCGGAGTTATGATTTCTTGAAGGATTTGGTTGCTGGGATATATGACTTGCACACCCCACCTTCCGCATCTCATCTGAAACAGGAAATACAAAAATTTACTTGTTATTTGAACTAATGCCCACAACTTGTCGAAGAGAAAAATAAAAATAAATTTTTTTTCATAAAAAAAACAAAGTTTGAAAAAAAAGTTCAAAAATTCATGAAAATTTTCCAGGTTTTTCGGAAGACCTAAGCCAGGGAAAATTTTTTTTCTGAATTTTCGTCTCGACAATTTCTGCGAAATTTCATTTTCTTTCGATTGCTTTTTGTCTGAAGTCAATCGGACAAAAATTGCGGTCTGAGGCTTGCACGCCAGTTTGAAAAATGCTGTTTCGAGAAAAACAGATTTCGAAGGGGAAATGGGAAAAAACATAAGCGCATGTTTTATCCCGACGTGCGCAATGTTTATTTGTGTGCAATTTTCATTTCCCCACATGCGCGGACAAAACCTCAACTGATTTGGATCCGGCTGTATCTCTTGGGTGATTATTTTTTAGAGCACGTGTGTAAATAATGGCCATCTTGAATATATGAACTGATTTATCTAGCAATAAAAACTGAAAATATATAGTGTAAAAATCATAAGTAATAAAAATCGGACGTGCTTTACAAATATTTTGGCTGCCTAGCGAGTGCTCTTGACCGAAATATACATTGTAAATCTCTTTAATATTTTGGATTTAAGTTCTTTAATAGTAGAGGAATCTAATCAGCAAATAAAAAAAAATTGATTTTTTCAAAATTCTATGGGGGGACCCCCTTAAATTATACGATAAAGCGAATTGGCTTCTACCGGTTGTCAAGATAAGCAAAAATGTTTTTTGTTGGCCGTGCATTTTATTTTCAACTGAAAAGAACGTTTGGCGGTCTTCGGGATTTATGATTTAAATAATTTTCATAAAACCGTTGATAGGCTGGTCAAAAATCGTTCGAGCATTTAAAATCGATTTTAGCTTTTTCTAAATTCGGTACAGGCCAAAGGATTGAAAGTCTAGTAGACACCCATTATAAATCCTCAATTATGAGAACAATGAGTTAGTTAAAAAGAACTGGAAAGTTATTAATATTTGTATAGATGTTGTTTGCCACTGGGCACGTCAGGAGCAAGCCTTTCGCGGACACCGCAAGGGTCAAGATTCATTAATCGGGAAAATGATCTTGAATTAATTTCACTTTTGGCGAAACATAATCCAGAACTTAAAAATCAGCTTCACTCTTTTCTGGATTATCAAACAATATTCAAAATGATTTAAAGCTATTTCCTGCACTCTTACTAAAAATTAAAATTACTTCTGAAATCCAAAATTCTGAGTTTGTTGCAATTATTTGTGATGAAACCACGGATACCACTCTGAGATACATTTCTTCCTCTGGTGAGACGAAAGAAACATTCATTAGTTGTGAAAATATTTCCGATGATAGAAGAGCAACTCGTTTGCATGAACATGTAGTTCATGTTATGCAGAATTTCGCATGTGGTTCCAAGTTACAATTGCTATGACGGAGCTTCAGTTACGGCGGGTGAAGTTGGAGTTAATGAAACTTCCAAATGCTCTTTTTGTACACTGCATTGCTCACTGCTTAAATATTGTTTTATCGAAATTATGTGACAAGATTCGTGAGTGCCGGATCTTCTTTCAGTCAATCACAGGTTTCTCAAATTTCTTTAGTCACTCAACTAAACGAACCGCTATTCTCGACTTGAGCAGCTCACACTCGCTGCGATTCCAATGGAAGACTTATTTTATCTATTCATGATAATATAGATAATCTTAATACTCCTTTTGAATACGTATATAACGTGCATTCGCGGAACGGAGTTTTTCCACACAAATTTTTCCAGATTGCATCCCCTACAATTCAAAGCACGCCACGCCACTGGTCAGAGTCTGTGCGAGTTCGTAAACGTAGGACTGCAGTCATTCTGCAGAATTCAGCAATTGGAAGTCTGCAGCTGAATTCTGCAGAATGACTACAGTCCTGCGTTTACGAACTCGCACTCTGCTTCTCTGCACAACCTTTTGAAGTTCTCGGATTTACTTCTAGCGATGGCCTTGTTCAACCTTTTTCTTGCTTCCTTTTATCTTTCAAGGAGTTCATCGAAATCTGGACGGTTCCGATTTCTCTGAGTTCTCCTTCTCGCTTTCAGGCAGGCCCTTCGGCATTCGTCGATGTCGGCGTTCCACCAAAAGTTTGGTGGATGTCGACGGTTGCCGGCGCGCCGCGGAATGGACGCGTCACATGCCTGTTTCACCGAGTTTTATATTTCCTCTGTTCATTCCCTGGCACCTCCTGCCGACCTCACATCATGCAGGAATACTTCTTCGAACACCTCTGCGTCGAGTTTTTTATCGGCCCATCCTCTAGCCGTTCCGTACCTAGGGTTCCTCGCTCCTATACTCTGACCCACCTTGAAGATGATGGCATGGTGGTCCTGTGCGTATACACTTCGCTCACCCGCCACTGCAGGTCCTTCGCCGCCGAATCGCTCACGTACGTGATGTCGATTACAGATGTTCTCCCACCCCTTTGGAAGGTGTTTTCGGCACCGGTGTTGACTAACAGCACGTTTAATCGTGAGAATACTTCTAGGAGTATGCGCCCTCTTGCATTCGTTTGTCGGCTGCCCCATTCGACAGCCCAAGCATTAAAATCGCCCGCTATTATTTTCGGGCAATGGCAACTCGCGTCGGCGGCTAACCTTTCCAACATCGACTCGTACTCATCTAGTGTCAGACATGGCGCCGCATAGCAGCTGCCTACTTTTGCTCGCGTGGAGCCATTCTCTGGGCTTCTCATTGTGTTTTCCATGGCTCGGCTGACGTCGCTGTGCAGGTTTCTATATGGCTCGCAGACGATTGCGCTATCCCTGCCTGCAAATGAGGCATTTGGCAGTTTGGTCCCACTCCTTCACCTTGTGACCCTCTTTCCCGCAGCCTCGACACATCCTTGCTCTATCCTGGCTGCTACTGCAGTTTTTCGCTACATGCCCAAACTCCATGCGTTTGAAGCACGGCTTTAGCGATACCCGCATTCGGCATACAACCCAACCGACTTGAACCTTACCTACTGCGATAGCCTTCTACGTGTTTTATATATATTTTTTTTATATATATTTATTGGTTATATATATTTTAGGATAATATATAAAAATTGCCTTTAACGATACTCGATCGTCTGTGGTTCCTCTTTTACGTGCTCTTTGTTCTTTGCAATCCAAAACTCTTTCCCCTTTTCTTTTGTATGTATGTACATATATAATTTGCACTTACGTTTGAAAGGTGTCTTGCTGGTGTTTATGAACATACGCTACTGTCCTCGCTGTATTATTTATTTAATAATTCCATAGTATTTTCAATATTGATATATTTATTTATTTAATATATTTAGTTACGTCACAATATCATTCCACAATAATGTTTTTTTTCCACAATAATCAACTCAATTTACTTATTTTTAACTTTCTCCACAATGTTCTCAAAAGCTTTTTCTAATATTTAATTACGTCACAATTTTATTCCACAATAATTACTTTACAATATTTTTTCCACAATAATCAACTCGATTTATTTTTCCTTAACTTTCTCCACAATTTTCTCAAAAGCTTTTTCTAATATTTAATTACGTCACAATTTTATTCCACAATAATTACTTTACAATATTTTTTCCACAATAATCAACTCGATTTATTTTTCCTTAACTTTCTCCACAATTTTCGCAAAAGCTTTTTCTAATATTTAATTACGTCACAATTTTATTCCACAATAATTACTTTACAATATTTTTTCCACAATAATCAACTCGATTTATTTTTCCTTAACTTTCTCCACAATTTTCTCAAAAGCTTTTTCTAATATTTAATTACGTCACAATTTTATTCCACAATAATTACTTTACAATATTTTTTCCACAATAATCAACTCGATTTATTTTTCCTTAACTTTCTCCACAATTTTCTCAAAAGCTTGGGAAACACGACCTTTCGATAATTGGAAACCGCTCGATGATTGGGAATCCAAAATACTCATTTTCCTCTTAAAATAAGGAATCGCCGTAGTCGCGGTTATTTCTTCGAGTTTACCCGTAATGTGTTATTTTAAAAACCTTAAAATACGTGTTATTTTAAAAACCTTAAAATACGTGTTATTTTAAAAACCTTAAAATACGTGTTATTTTAAAAACTGCCCGAATTTCCTCAAAACGCCCGGCGCTGATCAAAGTAAAAATCCAACTCTCTTTTAGAAACGCGGAAACCACCCGCCGTGGTTCATAAATTTTTGAGACAAACCAAAAAACTGTTTTTTAAAACAGAAATCGCGAACATTTCGCGATTTAAACCAAAACTCGGAAAACTGCAGGTTTTGCATTTCTCACGGTTAGCTTTGACCTTCGCTTCAGTTAACTTTTGGTCGCACGTTAAGTGCTTCTTTTGCGTTTTTCACACATGAGGTGAGCGCGCAAATTATCTTATCAGACAAAAGGACTCATATTACCGGCGCCGATTCGACGTTCCCGTGCAGGGAAAATGTGCATGGGTGTAATAAAACCGGTGCAATATGAGTTTTGGAAGTTTTTTGACAAATTTAATTTATTTTCCCTGAGGTTTTTGTTCAACTTTGAAATGGTTGAACAATGGGAAATTTCATTATTTTAGGAAAAGGGCCAATCATTTTTAGGAAAGTTTGGCCCATTTTTTTGGTACACAACATACAAGTAGGCTGATAAACGGCGTTTGTCTGATCCCCACGACTCTCTTAGCCAGAGGACGTCCTTTTAATGCACGATCTGCAGTCCTAGTTGGGTCCTTAGTGCTTCGCAGGCCTCTTCTTTGGTTGTGATCTCATCCAAATCTCTGCATTCGATCACCACCGTATTTTTGCTGGCCCTTACCTCAGCCACTCCACTTATCGACGCTTTGACCTTCTGCTCCGGGTCCCCCGTTTGAGCCTCTCGCCTTTTTAGTTCTAACAGGAGATCGCCCTCAAGGGCGGATCCACCGTTGTGGGCACGATGGGCATGCCCACAACCCTAATAGACTTGTGACGTCACACTTTCAAGGTCTATTGAGATTGATAGGCTGATGATATTATATCCTATGCCTTAATAAAATAAAAAAATATGCTTCAGACCACACTTTAGAAGTACAACTTTTTTACCCAACAACTGCCACAATTATTAAAATATTAATCAGCTAGCAATATGCAATTGATATAGGAGGTCTGTCGGATATATAGTACGGTTTCAGAAAAGTAGGGCCAACGACAGATGCAGGAAGTATAGTGACGAGCCTACCGAGGGACTTTTGTTATTTTATTTAAAAATATAATAATAATAATACAAGTACAATTTCAGAATATCAATATTTATGAATTCCTATTTAAATTAAAACCTAAAAACAAAGCAAAGGTTTTAGGATAACTGAAATATTTTCGATTGAAACTGGTCTAAAAATCGTGAGCTTCCTTATGTCGTGGTTCTTTTGTCAATATTGGGTCTGTTTAGACCCTTCGCTTCCAAGAACGTTCTTCATGAACTTTGTGGATGAAGGGAGAAGTGGGCTAGTACCTCGCATCATCCCCACTTTCCCCTTCATCCACAAAGTTCGAACCTAGTATCTGATGAAAAAATAATATTGAAATCGCCACTCAAAATCATGGGGATTTCGTTGAAGTTTTGACCTAGTAAAATTGAACCTTCAGAAGTGAAGATTGTCATGTATGAATTCCGGCAGAATGAAATCGGCAGAAGAGTACTTCCGGAAATCAATTTACATACCTTTATTAGATTCCGTTATTAATGATTTAGGGCAGAGATTGTCTCCGGAAGTATAGATGTTTTCAAAAGAAGAAAATAGATTGTCGACAGTACAAAGGGCTTTCCCTCTAATCTTCCACATAAAAAAAAACTCCGTGACACAAACAATTTGAACAGTTCTGCGCACCTCGTTGCCAAGTTTTATAAATTTTGTTCTATCATTTCCCCTCTTTTCATTTAAAAAGACAACAAATGCAGCAAAAACTCAACAAAATAATTTGGGAAGGGATGCGCCATAACCTTCTATATTTACAAGCCATTAACACGGAAAATATTGAGAGCGAATTTCCGCTCAATCGGACTACAGCTCGGTGCAGTCCGGTTATGTTGTTAGTGTAATTTGGAGAATTTTGGGAGAATTTGGTAGTCCGATTCTCTCAATATCTATTCTTGTTCATGGCTTGTAAATATAGAAGGTTATGGATGCGCGCATGCCGAATGAATAAAGTTAAGTTATCTTTATATGTATTGAGCGGAGCTCAACCAAGTAAATCTATTCATCATAATAAGTATAATTTTACTATAATTATGCGAAATATTTCTGATCTCTAAATTTAAAATAATTTAAAAACAATCCTGAATAATTTTTTTTAAATATACATGAGCGTTTTCATTCATAAGATGAAAGTTCTCCGCAGCCGCAAGCAACACAATCTCCCCAGGCAGAAGCGCGCATGCGACTGACGAAAAACGTCACAATCCTAGTATCAAAGTATTAAAAACACAAAGGAGGTGGCTCAAAATTGCCCCAGGCCCGGCGCAAAAGAAAATTATCTCAGATTGTAGGTTATAATGAGACTTGAAATTCTGTATAGTTGCTATATCCCGTAACTGTGGCTAAATGGTTAATATTGCTATTTCTTTTTATTCAGGCGAAATACCTAATATCACCCTGTATTTTTGTAACGCTATAACCTATTTTCATGAATAAGGTATCAGTGTACGCAGAATACTCCCACGTATCTAAAACTGTAAAAGTGAAGATTCTACCCTACCATCTTCCAGAGTAATGAGTCGTCAAAGTCAAACTTTTGGTTTTTTAAGTAGAATTTCACTTTCAACAACCCTTTTCTCCAAAAAAAAACGTGGTTAAGCTATACTTTTTTTCCAAAATTAGAAACCTTGGAGTATTTCCTATGAATAATGTTCGGACAATTTTCGTGCTACGGCCTTTACTTTTGAGGTTATAAGCAATTTAAATGTAAAATTGGCCTTATTTGGTACTTTTCGACATAAGCTTAGGTGGCTCTTTTTCCTACTTTTTTAGTACTTTTTCACTGTGGCTAAGGTGTTAATATTGCAATTTCTTTTTATTCAGGCGAAATATTTTTTTCTCATGTTCTGAGCAAAAATGAATAACCTACTGCTATTGGTAGAAGATTGGTAGAAATGGTACAAGAAAAAAAATAACTAATATTTTGAAATTCTTTTTATTTGTATCTTATCTACTATAGATTTTCTATGTCAATTAAAACATCGTATGGGAAAAACTACTATATTATATAAGCCATTGGCATAGTAGCATAAGAAAAACCCGCTAACGCAGCATGCCATTAGTGAACTAGTTTCAACAAAAGTTTAGATCTGCATGTTTTACGTTTTTTCTCGGGCACCTTAATTTAACGAATTGGCCTATTCTTCTACTGGACTCGATTACTCGCTTTTTAATTGACCGATATGGCAGATAATAACTGTGTTGTATGTGAACGTACACTTCGCCGTCGTCGCAAGCACGTTCTCACTGAACATTTCTTGGAAACACCACCCCGCCATGCGACTAGACGATGTTTTAATTGACATAGAAAATCTATAGTAGATAAGATACAAATAAAAAGAATTTCAAAATATTAGTTATTTGTTTTCTTGTACCATTTCTACCAATCTTCTACCAATAGCAGTAGGTTATTAATTTTTGCTCAGAACATGAGAAAAAAATATTTCGCCTGAATAAAAAGAAATTGCAATATTAACACCTTAGCCACAGTGAAAAAGTACTAAAAAAGTAGGAAAAAGAGCCACCTAAGCTTATGTCGAAAAGTACCAAATAAGGCCAATTTTTACATTTAAATTGCTTATAACCTCAAAAGTAAAGGCCGTAGCACGAAAATTGTCCGAACATTATTCATAGGAAATACTCCAAGGTTTCTAATTTTGGAAAAAAAGTATAGCTTAACCACGTTTTTTTTTGGAGAAAAGGGTTGTTGAAAGTGAAATTCTACTTAAAAAACCAAAAGTTTGACTTTGACGACTCATTACTCTGGAAGATGGTAGGGTAGAATCTTCACTTTTACAGTTTTAGATACGTGGAGTATTCTGCGTACAGCGATACCTTATTCATGAAAATAGGTTATAGCGTTACAAAAATACAGGGTGATATTAGGTATTTCGCCTGAATAAAAAGAAATAGCAATATTAACCTGTAATATATAGGAATAATATTTAGAATAAAATAGCAATGAGAGTCACTGTTATCATCTGGTGAATCATGTATCCCCACGCAAGTACGTGATAGAGGACTTGAGGTCTCCCGATGATAACAGCGGCAGTCTGATGTTGGAAGTGATTGAATAAACTGTTAAGTACTCAGACTCAAAGTCTTTTCATTGTTATATTACATGGCGCAGTCGGTAGCGGTCGTCAAATATCGGTTGGTGGAGTTTAAAATAAAATGTAAATTATGTATATGTTGCTAATTATATCCGTATGAAAATATCGATTTAAAGTGAAAAGTATTTGGCACGATCGAGTAGTGAGTGAAAATCATTAATACAAATCCCGCACAATAGGAAACCGCATGGGAATTAATAAAGCAAATGCAGAAGAAAAAAGTAAGCCGGGCCCCAGTAGAACAAAGGGAAGAATAACAAAACCAAAGAGACCGGTAGGACGACCACAAAAAAAAATAAAATACATTTGGAAAACTGTACCAATGGATTACGTAAAGAAAGTAGAGAAATTAAATTTATCAGGCTCGAATTTAGCGGAAAATTGGAGGGTTTTCTGGCAAAATTTCGAAATTTTTACTACGGCAGCTGAACTAGATGAAAAGCCAGACAAAGTAAAAATTGCGGTATTGCTCAACGCAATAGGTCCCGAAGGTGTGGAAATATTTAATACATTCAACCTAAATGAACAGGATAAAAGCAAATACGACTGTATTGTTAAAGCATTTGAGCAATTTTGCATACCGAGAAAAAACCAAGTTTATGAAAGTTTTGTATTCTTAAATAGAAAACAGGAAGAAGGTGAAATTTTTGACGATTTTTTAGTAGACCTGAAAAAGTTAGTGAAGACCTGTGAATATAGTGACCAAGAAAGTAGGATGTTACGTGACCGGATCGTTCA
This sequence comes from Thereva nobilitata, assembly GCA_963855945.1. Classification (NCBI taxonomy): domain Eukaryota; kingdom Metazoa; phylum Arthropoda; class Insecta; order Diptera; family Therevidae; genus Thereva; species Thereva nobilitata. Next base: position 143,380,303 of record OY979694.1, read on the forward strand.
AGGGGTTCGAGATAAACAGGTTCAAAAGTGTCTACTGGAAAAAGAAAACCTAACGGTAGAGAAGGCAATTGAAATTGTGAGAAGTGCAGAAATCACCAAAGTGCAGATGGACCAAATGACAAAAGATTTTTCATCGTCAGTGAATATCGTCAGCAAGTCAAGGGGATTAGTCAACAAAAAGAATAAAAATGAAAGGCAAGAATTAGGAGTAGGTGACCGCAAAAATGAGTATTCTTATACAGATAATAGAAATCGGGTAAATCATAAAAGTATTAAATGTAGATTTTGTTTTTTAGGACATTTAGCTGGAAAATGCCCAGCATACAGGCAGCAATGTAAGAAATGTGGAAAGTTTAACCATTTTGCAGCAGCTTGTAAAGGGGAAAAAAAATATACTTACCAACAGAAAAACAAAACACAGGTACGTGAAGTTAAATATAATACCAGTGATTCTGACGAGTTATATGTAGATTCCCTTGATGTTAACAAGGAGAAGAAGTGTAATTCTTGGTTCGAAAAAATAAGAGTAGAGAATAAAATTATTAAATGTAAATTGGACACAGGATCTGAAGCCAATGTTTTACCTTTATCTGTATGGAAAGAGCTAAGAGGTCATACTTTTGAGAAGACAAAGTGCAGATTAGAAGCATATGGGGGAATGTTACTACAAACGTTAGGGACCTGTAATTTAAAGTGTAAGGTGAAGGGAAAAGACAAGGTATTAAAATTTATAGTAAGTAAGGAAGGTAGAACGCCGTTATTAGGTCTACAGGCGTGTGTAAATTTAAAGTTAGTACAAAGAATAGGAGAGCTACGTCATGATTCAACGAAGGAACAATTTATTGAAAAATATAAAAATATGTTCGAGGGTCTAGGGAAATTTGTAGAAAGTTTGCACATAGAAATCAATTCCACTGTTAAGCCAGTTGCTAGAGCAGCTCGAAGAATTCCATTGTCCTTAATGGGGCCGGTACAAAATGAACTTATAAGGTTAGAGAAAGCGCAGGTGATAGAAAAAACGAGTAAACCTTCGAATTGGATTTCAAATATTGTCATAGTGGAAAAGGCAAACAAAAAAATTCGACTATGTTTAGATCCAAGGCCACTTAATGAAGCCATCAAAATGATAAACCATCCAATACCAACATTCAATGAAATTTCCTCCAAATTAACAGGTAAATCTATTTTTTCAGTGTTAGATCTAAAGGATGGTTACTGGCAAATTGAGCTGGATGAGGAGTCAAGTAATTTGTGTACGTTCAGTACTCCGTTTGGCCTATATCGATTCAAAAGATTGCCATTTGGTATTAAAACTGCTCCAGAAATTTTTCAGTTAAATAATGAGATGATTTTTAAAGATATAGAAGGGGTCGTTATTTACATAGACGACATTTTAATTGCAGCTAGTTCGGAAGTTGAACATGATAGAATCATAGAGGAAGTGATGGAAAGAGTCAAAAGGTGCAATGTTAAATTTAATAGAGAAAAACTTCAGTTTAAAATTAGCGAAGTCCGGTTTCTAGGACATATTATTTCAAAACACGGGTTTGCGTGTGACCCAGACAGAGTGACCGCTATAGATAGTATAAATGCTCCTAAAAATAAAAAAGATTTGCAAAAGATTCTAGGAACTATAAATTACGTAAGAAACTTCATACCGAATCTTGCAAATATATCACACCCGTTAAGAGAGTTATTACAAAAGAATACTGTTTTCACATGGCAGGATCATCATTCGAAATGCTTAGCTGAAATTAAAGAACTTATAAAAAATTCAACTGTCTTGAAACCATTCAATGAAAAAGAAAATATAGTAATTCAAGCAGATGCCTCTAAATATGGCTTGGGTGCATGTATGATGCAAAATGAAAGGCCGGTTTATTTTATTTCACGCTCATTAAGCCAGACGGAACAGTCATACGCGCAAATAGAAAAAGAGATGTTAGCAATAGTTTTTTCATGCACCAAATTACATTTTTTTATTTACGGGCGATCGGTAGAGATTATAACTGATCATAAACCTTTACTAGGCATTTTTAATAAAGACATGCATAAAATTCCCAATGCACGGTTGCAACGTATGATGATAAAATTATCCAAGTATGATATTAAGTTAAAATATACTCCTGGCAAAGATATGCATTTCGCTGATTTACTGTCTAGGCACCCTGATAACAAGATGGAAGGAAATGAAATACCTGAGTTGGAATGTGTTATACATTCAATAAATACATCCGCGGAAAAAGAAGAAGAATTCAAAAACGAAACTGAAAATGATCCAATATTAAAGGAACTTAAAGAAACTTTAATCAAAGGGTGGCCAACGGCAAAAGATATGGTGAGTGAAAAAATAAAAGTGTTTTGGAAGATGAAGAACGACTTGGTGATAAATAATGGAATTATATTTATAAATGAAAGAATCCTAGTGCCTTCCGCAATGAGGAAATCCATATTAGAATTATTGCATGCCCCGCACTTGGGTATAGAAAAGACTAAAGCAAGAGCTCGATCGTTAGTTTACTGGCCAGGAATAGACGAACAAATAGAAAATATAGTGGCAGCATGTTCATTTTGTCAAAAGTATAGAAGCGCAAATATACGCGAACCGTATAAAGCTCATGAAATTCCTTTAAATTCATTCGATAAAATAGCAATGGATATATGTGAATATGGGAAGAAGAACTATTTAATAGTTACCGATTATTTTAGTAAGTATATGGAAATAATTTCCTTAACTAATAAAACAGCTGCTGAAATAATTAAAAAGTTGAAAATGCTGTTTGGTATTCACGGAATTCCACGGAAAATAATTGCAGATAATATGCCATTTGGATCTAAAGAATTTAGAAATTTTACAAAAACTTATGACATCAAATTAGTTACTACGAGTCCACATTATCCACAAAGTAACGGGTTGGCAGAACGCTCCGTTCGTACCGCTAAAATGCTTCTCAGGGCAGAAAAAGAAACCAAACAAGAATTGTGGTACCTTTTGTTAGAATATAATAGTACTCCAATTAAAGGTTGTAAAATAGCACCTTGTGAAATTTTGATGGGTAGGAAATTACGAACGTTGCTACCAAGTAAGCAACTGTCAATATCAGGGAAGAATAGGCAAGTATTTAATCAGATTCGAGTAAATAATTTGAGAAATGAAAATAATTATAATAAACGGACACGAACAGAAGAGACAACATTTCAAAACAAAAGTAAAATTTGGTTACGGGATGGAAAGCAGTGGATAAAAGGGAAGATAAAGGCAAAACATGAGGCTCCTAGGTCATATTTGGTAGAGAAGAATGACGGCAGTATTGTAAGAAGAAATTCATATTTCTTGCGACCAAGATTTACACAAATTAGAGAAACCCCGAAATAATAGGAAAATATACATAAGTCAGAAGTAAAAAATGGTTAAACTTTCCCCGTTGTAGACATATAAGGCTTAGAAAAAATGAATTAATAAAAATAAAAATTATAAATTAAAGTTGAATTTAATGGAAAATATTGTACAATTAAAATAAATAATGTATAATAAATTTAAAATAAATTGGTATAAGTTTAAGGAGGAATAAATAGAACTAATGAAAAATATTAATTACGAAATAGAATTGAACTTAAAGAAAGATGATTGTATAATTGAAATAATCAGTAATAATTAATTTCAAATAAGTTTGAGTACAAAGAAAAAAAAAAAGAATTAGAATAAAGTAATAGTAAAGAATCAGGATTGAACGAATATTGCATAATTGAATTATATAATTGAGAATTAATTGAAAGTAAATTATGATTAGAGGTTTCATTGTTTGTAAGGACCCTAAAAAGGGGGAGATGTAATATATAGGAATAATATTTAGAATAAAATAGCAATGAGAGTCACTGTTATCATCTGGTGAATCATGTATCCCCACGCAAGTACGTGATAGAGGACTTGAGGTCTCCCGATGATAACAGCGGCAGTCTGATGTTGGAAGTGATTGAATAAACTGTTAAGTACTCAGACTCAAAGTCTTTTCATTGTTATATTACAAACCATTTAGCCACAGTTACGGGATATAGCAACTATACAGAATTTCAAGTCTCATTATAACCTACAATCTGAGATAATTTTCTTTTGCGCCGGGCCTGGGGCAATTTTGTATGGGGCGTGAGCCACCTCCTTTCGTATTTTTTAATTGAAATTGCTACAATTTATTTCTGTAGCAAATATGTAAAATACAAAGAAGAAAATTTATCTCAAGCTTTTAAACCTTTTTAAGAGCTTTTTACCCCAACATGCGCTAAATGTCACGGAGTTTGAAAAGATCGGGCCAAGTCAATAATGCACGTTGCGCGAGCAAATGACTTCTTCAGCAATTGGAAGTCTGTAGCTGAATAAGTCATTTGCTCGCGCAACGTGCATTATTGACTTGGCCCGATCTATACTCGACCTGTTTCAGTTTGGAGTTTTTCTACCTAAACCAAATGTTAGTGTCAGCGACTGGAATATCGATATCGAAACAGTGAAAAAAGTTTTCCAGATGTACCTACCGGCTATTCATTAACGATAATGAATCAACTGTTATCAACTCTGGATGGCCAAATGGAAAAGAGAATGTGAAAACAATTCCGCTATACCAGAGGTGGTAGTTGATCTCATTGAAGCGACCAAGATTTGTACCCTAACATAAAAATTTTCTTACAAATACTGGCAACTTTCCCGGTCAGCGTAGCTACCGCAGAGAGATCGTTTTCTACTCTGTGAAGAGTAAAATCTTGGTTTCGTGCCTCAATGGCACAGGAAAGATTATCCGGGCTGGCTCTCACATCCGGGCTGGCTATACACAAAGATGTGAACCTAAATATCGATGAAATTACCAACGCTCCCGCGAAAAAGAAGCGTAAGCTTGAATTTGTAATTTAAGTAAGCACCTAAATAAAATTATTTAATGTAAAATGTATACTAGCGTTTAATTCAATTTGATATCCATTAAAGCTGTAAAAATTTCATCAAAATCGGTTCAGTAGTTTAGAGTCTAAATGTGACATTGTGTTGTGTAAACAAACACTCATTTACTTTTGTAATTTTCGTGAGCGAACAAACTAACATTTTACAGGGTAATTAATTTACCTACTATAGTGTTTGCCCACGTGGAATTATACACTGTACAAAATCTTGGTTAGGGCGTCATATATTTTGTAAACATCTCCTTTGTAGGAATGAACTATATCGATCATGAGCGAGTTCATACTCCGACTGGCACTTGGCCGATTTTCGGGTGACTGTGACCACAACCGTTTTTGAGGGCTGGATCCGCCCCTGATCGCCCTTTTGCGTCCTCCTGACCCTGTTGACACTATTTCCGAGCTCCGCCAGGGAGGCATCTGTCCTCACCTTGCGAAGGATCTCCGCATAAGTCGCGTCCCTTTGGTCGTGATGATGATAGCATCCGACCGGATCCTTTGCTTTAATTTGCTCCCCTCTTTAAGTCTTTTTTTTCTTCATTCGCTTCTTCCGCTCCACATTCTTCCAGGCAGAGCCTTCCGGGTTCCTGCTATCATTTTCCACAGGACGTGCCGCCTGTAGCGGGGCTGGCTCGGCCACTGCTTCGAGAGTCTCCCTTTTTCCTCTTTGGGATGTGCTGCTGTAGCTGCACTTCTTCATTGAGCTCTCTACGACGCTTGCGAGGTCGCGGCTTTTTACTTTTCTCTTGAGTCCGTTTCTCTTCCCCGGTTGAACCGCCCTCTCTCTTTTGTGACTGCGGCAAATGTTCTGTTTGAGCCGACGCCTCCACCAGCTCGTTCACCCTCTGCTGCTTTAAGCTTTCCTGCTTTGCTTTGAGATAGGTGGACCTGGCCAACCTCATTTTCTCCTTGATCGCATGCTCTACATTTTTCTTGGCGCCCACGTACTCATTGAGGTTCCTTATCAAAACCCCTAATTTCTCAAAAGGGGATGACAGGGTCTTCTCCGCTGCAATCACCGGAGTGCTTAACCTCGCTTCGCTTACCTTTGCGGACCCAAGATGTTCTGGGTCCTTCGTACATTTTGTAGGTGGTGTTCTCACCGTTTTGTTGCTCCTTGAGATGGAATTTTGAGAAATCCCTTCTTGGGGAGTCGCGCTTTGTTGCTCAGACCCTGGATGTTCTGGGTCCTTAGCATTCTTTTGTGGTGGTGTTCTCACCGTTCTGCTGCTCCTGGGAATGGAATTTCCTTCTTTAGGAGTCGCCCTTTGTTGGAAGCCCCAAAAGCCCCAGCTATGTTTGTTCATTTTTATTTTTGGTCTCTAAGTTGTCCCACGAGTTGCGCGAGAAAGGACAGTCGCCCATGGCAGAGCTCCGCATTACCATGGAAGGCTAAATTGAAACCGAAGGTCGCCTGGTATCCGGAGTCCATCGTTAGTGGTACACTTGGTGCACTGACGCAGTACCATTCATCCCCTCGGCACGATAGTATAAACCTTGAGATTGCGCTTTTAAGGGTGTGCTCCCAACTACCGTCGTTAGTTGGTTATCCAGTTCCAGTGTCCAGGGCTAAGACAACTACCCTGAGGTATTCCTCCAGAGACCTTACGAGAAATTCCTTGCAGTACCAGATTTCTGTTACTAAAAAAATTTATGATCCAATTGATGTATAGATACAGGGTAGCTTTAAGCTTACAAAGCGGCTGGCTGTGGATAAGTTTTGGATATACGAACAAAAAATCGTATGGGTGGGGGGCGTCTAGCCGTTAGGGCGTTTTAAAGTTTTTGTTTAGAGTTTTACATATCACCCTGTATTTTTGTAATCCTATGACCTATTTTCATGAATAAGGAATCAGTGTACGCAGAACGCCACCTATCTAAAACTGTAAAAATCAAGGTTCTACCTTATCAACTTCCAGAGTAATGAGATTTATGCTACGGCCTTTACTTTTGAAGTTATTAGCAAAAGATTAAAATTTGCCTTATTTGGTGCTTATTTGGTACTTTTTGGCAAAGCTTAGGTGAAAAATACTAAAAAAGTACGAAATAGAGCCAATTTTAGCATTAAAATTGCTTATTAATAACTCCAACAATAAAAGCCGTAGAATAAAAATTGTCCAGACATTATTGATAGAAAATTGTCCAAGCTATCCAATTTTGCAAAAAAAATATTGTTGTTGTTGTTTTATGGTGACTAGCAAGCTAGTGTACCCTCTAGGGGTCCCTTATTGGTCTAGGCTTGACGCCATATGGACCATGAACTTTGATGTGCTTGAATGTTGGCCTTTCGACAATTACGAGAAAACAACAGCTCTCTCTCCGATTTATCGATCCCTTGAGTCGGCCAGGTTACAGGGATTTCGTTTTGACTTTGCTTTAGTGTGTGATTTTAATTTAACTTGAATTGATTTGAATTATGCATTGATATTATTTTGAATGAATGATTCCTTGCTAATCTATGAAGAATTTTCAAAGTTTTTAATTTTAAGTGTGCTTTACTTATTCTAATGTAATCCTTATGATAACATGTGTTTGGTTCCATTAAATAATTGTTAGCCACATATTTCATACGTATGATATTAGAAAGGTCAGACTGAGGTTACTATTGATAGGTCAATAAAACAAATGCTGTGATTATGATTGTATTACTGCTTGTTTTGGATATATAAGAGCTGCCCAGAGTTCAAAATGTCATTAGTTAGTTTTTGACCGAGTCTCACCCTAAGTGAAACATATAAATCCTCGATAAGGATCCTACCACCAATAAGCGAATTTAGATCAGAATGTTTGCTTTGGATAGGAAGTTTGATAGCTCCTTTATGTTTTTCAGAGAGAATGGGGTAAGCACTTCCAGAAAACTGTTGGCGTTTAATAACAGTGGGAAGTTTTGTCTAGTCCCTTGGTGTTTGATGCATTTCAGAATTACGTGTTCTGCATCATTTCTAAGATCACAGACATTGCAGTTGGGGTTGCTAATTAAATTCCAGAGGGCAAGTCTTGCATCATCGTAAGAGTGTCCTGTAATAATGCGATTAATCATCCTGAAAAGTCTGGCTGTGAGCTTTATTTTGGAAAACCAAGGTGTAGCAGGAAGAGATGGAAAAATTGATGCAAAGAATTTTCCCTTGGTTCTAGATGCTTCTTGGTATTGAATGTTCCATTTCATATTCAGTCTATTCTTTATGTTTAGCATGGCATCATCGAAGTTAAGTCTGTGAGGGAAAACCTCACCCCATGATCTTGCATTAGCGGCTAACCTGTCAGCTTTTTCATTTTCGAGTATTCCACAATGAGATGGAACCCAGAGCACGGTAACTGTGTCAAAAAATGAAGAGGTGTTCAAAATATCCATGACTAGATGATCCTTTTTCTTTTTTTCCAGCACTAGACAGCTGTTGAGGCTGTCTGTGATGATCATAATGTTCCTATATACCTGCGTCTGAGCACAATCAAGGGCATGTTTTATCGCCCATAGTTCCGCCGTTAGCGTTGACATATGCCAAAAGGATCTAAACATTTTATTATGTACTGCATCGCTGAATGAGATGCCAATGCCTGTAACTCCATTTACGATCGAAGCATCTGTAGCCACTATTAAGGTGTTGGGTGCTGTAGAATTTTTTTTTTCCAGAACAAGTTTAGAAATTGTTGCTTTGGATATCTGGGTTTTTTTACCCAGATTCTTCAGGATTGAGTAATCACATTTTACTTTGTCATTAAATAGATTAATGATGTCATCAACATTGAGTAATTCAAAGATTTCAAAATATTTTTTCATCACCTTTTCCATTGGCGTTATTGGGTTTTCCAGATCCAGCATGTTGGTGAAGTTATGATCAATTTTTTTAAGTCGGGCCATATTTTTAGCAGTAATTAGTTCTGCTCTTAAATTTGGTGGCATCTCATGAGCCAGAGCATACAGGACGTGGTTTGGGGTGGAATGTGTTAATCCAAGGCATTTTCGGAGGAACCTGTTCGTAATTGTTGCGATTCTTTTCTCAAAAGTTTTCGATTCATCAAACGACAGAGATCTCGAATACTCTAACTTGGATCTAATAAGAGATTTGTATAGGAGCAGCGTGCTATCAGGGGATGCCCCAAATTTCCTTTTACTTAGCATAGAAATGACTATTTGGTTATTGTTCATCGTATTCAGCGCTTCCTCCAGATGAAGTCTGCTTTTTAGGTTGTTGGAGAATGTCCATCCTACAAATTTTAGGGTTTTTACACTCAATATGGGAGTTCCATTTGCATAGAGTGATATGTTTTTTTTTTGTTAATAAACATTGCCTTTGTTTTGTTGGTATTGATTGTTAATTTTGAATCTAGAGCAGTTTTGCAGAAGCTATTTAAGGCTAACTGTAATTTTGATTCAACCGATACTGTGCAGTCCCCAGCTGCAATTAAGCAGAAATCATCAGCAAATTGAAAAACCTGTACACCCCAAATGGTGCACTCATGTAGAATGGCACTGTATATGTTGAACAGCACAGGGCTTAATGTACTACCTTGAGGTAACCCGCCTTTGACCTTGATTGAAGATTTGCCCAGAATTAACGTCCGATTATTGAAAAATTGAATCATCCAGTTGATATGTGTGAGAGGTATGCCTCCAGCCAGTAACGCAGTGTAAAGGATGTTGAGGTCAACCCTATCGTAGGCACTGTCCAAATCTAGTGTCACTATTGCTACTACCTTATGGGCTCTTTTTTTATTCAGTAGTGTTTGTTGTATTACATCTAAACATGATGTGGCAGATCTACCTTTTCTGTACGCAAAGCTGTTGTTGGGTAGTAGTTTGTTATTTTCTGCAATATATTCTATGGTGGTTTTTATGAAGGTGTTTATTAGTTTCATGGGTACACAGATAAGGGATATCGGTCTGTAATTTTGGGGATAATGTTGGGGATTTACCCGGTTTTAGTAGAGGAGTGATTCTAATTTGGAGCCATTCTGTAGGTATTTTGCCTGAGTTGAATGTTTGGTTAAGGAAGTGTATTAGCGCCGATCTCCCACTCTCCGAGAGTTTTTTGATCATCTCAAAGGTGGTTCTATCTGTGCCCGGTGCCGATTTGCCTCTTTTTTTCTCCAATACTTTATTAAGGTCAGTGAGTTTCCAATCAGCACACCCAGTAGGGTTTGTGGATGTAAGTTGCGGAATCCAAGGAGGAGTGGTGACTTTGCTGCATAAAAATTCTAAATATTTTGAAGTATCAATTTGGTTGAATCTGAAATCATTGTTGTAAGTTTTGCCTCGGAATCTTTTGATCACATTCCAGAAGTGTCCTATATTGGATTTATGACATAATTCATCAATGAATTTCCTCCACGATTCCGTTTTGGCAATTTTTTTTGCTCTTTTAAACTTAGCGTTAATTTTGTTGTGTTCCATTAGGTCTTTCATGTTTCCAAATCTGTTGAAGCGTGCAAGGCTGCATGATTTCAACCTAAACAGTTTCGTCAAATTATCATCCCACCAGGGTTTTGAGTGAAATTTAGCAGTTTTAGAATTTAATATTAGAGTAGCGTTGGTAATACAGTTATATATTAATTTTAAAATGTTTGGGTAATGTTTTGTTTCAATTTCTATGGAGTTTAGAGAATTAATAACTTTTTTTGTGGCAATAACCTCATTGTGGTTGGAATGTGTCCCCGGGAAATCCAGTTGCATGAGTAAGGGGATGTGTGGACCCCCACTTAGTGAAACATTTTTTGGCTTGCAGATTATGATTCCATCAGTGAAATTTGTGAAACACAAGTCGATGATGGATTTGGATGGATTCCCTGTTCTGCTTATACACGTTGGTTCTTTGCAGTTTTGGTTTGTGAATCCAAGGCTGTTCATTACGTTTGCTAAGATCACGCCCCTTCTATTGGTAATATTGTCGCCCCACAACTCATTTCTGGCATTAAAATCCCCAATTAAAATTGTTTTGTCTTCATCTGAAGCTCTCATAGCAAGATTTGTTATTGATTTTTTAAATCTGAGATTACTTGAATTTCCTTTCGCATATGCAGAGAAAATGGAGAAGTTTTTCCTTAGATTGGTTGTGGTTAAACCGCATGAGTCTAGTGTGTTGTTTAAACTGAGTTCCTTGAAAAAAATTTCATTTTTGACAACTATGGCCGTACCTCCATAGCCATCAGGTCTGTTTTTGCAAATGATTTTATAGTTTTGAATCCGAACACGGTCTGACGGCAAGAGCCATGTTTCAGCTAAAACCATAATGTCTATGCTATTGGCGTTTAGAAAGAACTCTAGTTCATCCCTGTTTTTTAGAAGACTTTGAATGTTTAAGAATGCAATTTTAATCATTTTGAGTTATTACTATTCTTGGAGATGGGGTGCCGTCTTTTGATATTCGCCACATTCTAACTAGGTTATCAAGGAGTTTATTTGTTGATTCGGATACTTTCATACGTTCATCCTCATTGGTGATGAAATTATTCAGATGTCTAGCAGAGTCTTCTTTAAAGTTTTTTTACAATGGAGTCAAAGGAGTTTTTGAATGGGTTGTTTTTTTCCTTTCTTGCTGAGGTTATGATTTCCTTAATTTTTTTAGGTTCTGATGTTCCCATCTCTTGACTTTTTCCTTCCACTGTGTATTCATTTGGAATGTTCCAACTTGTCATCTTACAGCTTTTTTCTTTGGTTTTTATCTTTTGAGAAAATGAGATCTCTGTCACCTTTCTTCTTGATTTTAAGATCTTCCACGCTTCTCCTCTTGTTCTGTTTCCTTGTCTCATTACCTTTGTAAGTTCTTTTTCCTGTAGCCAAATTGGGCAAATCGCATCATATGCACAATGATCTCCTTGGCAGTTTGCACATCTCTTTTTATTTTCACATTTATTCATAAGGGTGCACGCTTTGTCTGCACAGCGGCTGCAGCATTGCCATTTGGATTGACATATTCTGCCTAGGTGACCAAATTTTTGGCACCTGAAGCATCTTCTTGGAGCCGCGACGAATTTGCTGGTACGAAATGACGTGTGGTGTATCATGACCCTCTCTGGGATTTCTTTGCCTCTGATGAAAATTTTTAATTTGTCTGTATCATACCAAATTGTATTTTTGTCTACCGTTTTTTTCCATTTGATCCTGAATGCTTTTACTGCCTCATAAGAAGGTTTACCTTCGTTGAGTGATTCCAAGATTTCCTCTTCAGTTAAACTTTCATCAATTCCATGAATTATGATGGGAGTTGAAACCGTGTTTAGGGGAATGAAAGCTTTTAACGTGGGGTTTAAAGGATTCTTCCTTATAAAATTATTTGCATTTTTTGTGGAGTCAAAAATTATTTTGCACTTGTGTCTTGTCAATTTCATTATTTGTGTAATTCCTTGCGTTGTCTTTAAAGATTTGCCCAGAGTCAAAGGATTTAAATTATCTTTTAGAGTCCAGTCCAGGTGTTGTACTAAGACCATAAATGGGTCCACGTCTTTTTTGTTATAAATGGTTTCCTTTTTGTTCTCTATTATTGAGTCCTTGTCATTAGGTTTTATTGTGCATGGTGTTGTTTCTATGGTTGAGGAATTGTCTTTGTTTTGTGGTTTTTCCTCAGTGATTTTGATTGAATTGGACTTTGACATTACTTCAGATGTTTTTAATTTTTTCCTGTTACTGTTATTTTTAGTTTGTTTATTTATCTCTTTGATCTCTCCCAACGATCTTCTAATTTTGTCTTCTTTCTCTTTCGACATGTTACTTTGTTTATCGCTTGATCTGCTGTTCAGTCTTTGCGAAGTGCGTTTTAATGTAGTCCCTGTTGGTTTGTTTTTTCCTTCTTTTGATTGACCTGCGTTTCTGTATTCCATGCTTAGAGATCTAGTCGTGGCAGAATATAATCCGATTTAGGAATATTTGGATTAGGATGAGATTGACTTCGTAGTTGACGCAAAGGCTAAAATTGTTGTGAAAAACAGAAACAGTATGACATTTGATTGGGCCTTGCTCAATATCGGATGAATTGTTCTCTATGGACCTTTACGTAGTGTGTTATACTGAGTGAAGCTCTTGTATGAGATTGGGTAGAGTGATGATCGTAATGCAGTTGTTTGATGTTTTGGAAATAAAAAAAAATTTTTTCCAGGGATTTACATAAATGGTTAAATTTACTGAAAGTATCAAGTTTGTCAAGTGTGTAAATTCCTAGTCCTTTTTAAGATATTTCACCAGATTATTAAGTAGATTTATACAGTAGGGTTTTAAAATTGTTACTAAACTTTGTTACTGGTCTTCTATTCAAAAGTTTTCACCTCAGTAATAATTACTTTGAGCATTTACCTTAATTTAAATTTTAATTTTAATTTACTTACTTACACATAAGATGCTGCATCTTGATAAATTTTCACTTAATTACTTGGAGTAATTATCATCTTTCTATACAGGTTATACCTAGAATCTACTCTCAGTATAAGGCAATCAGGTCAAAATTATTTTTTACTTTATGTACTTATCTCCCTAAACTTATTATCTATTATCTATTCCCCTAGCTATACAATAAAATAGAATTTATATACTACTGAGTGACTGGTCTGCATTTAATAATGAGATGAAAACTTCCAAACAGTATACCTTGCAACAAAACAACAACTAACCATTGCAAAATTATTCAATAGTTCCGGTGAAAGAATATGGACGGGTTTACAGTGAGTTGATTTATGCATATGTAGATCCCGTTAGGAGCACATGGATATATTTTTATTTATTTTTAATTTTAAGGTTATGGTCTCGATGTTTAAGTCCCACGCGGGGTGAGAAGATTAATTTCATAATATCTTTTCCCTTTAATTTAGTTTCACTATTAGAATTGAATTTGGACAAACAGAACCAAACACAAGACCACATTTATTTCACATATAATGATAAAAAACCTAATGCAAATTTTTATGAGATCGCTCATTGAAAATTTCTTTGTTAGCCTCAGAGATCCTTCTTACAATATGGTAAAATAAAAATGTACTTAAAATGTTTGACCCTACAGTATATTGGCAATTTAATTTTTATTTAAGTAAGGTATAAAGGTAACTGGATTACTATCATATTCACAAAATGGCTTCTTTTTGTATCACATTGTGATCGACATGTATCGTGATTAAATAAATTTAAAAAAAAGAAAAACAATGTACAAACTATAAAACCAATTTAAAACAATTTAAAAGAAAATAAAAATTGCATAAAGGAAGCTTAAATGATACAATAATTAAAAATCATAACTTGAAAATAAAAGAATATAACAAAATAAGAAAATTTAACAACAAAAACTTAAGAAAAGCTGGTTTCTGATGCGTTGGCCATTAAAAAAAAATTTTTTTTTTCTTTTTCACAACACTAAGCAATATTTTTCAACCAAACGTGCACTCTGCCGGTCGGAGAGAGAGTGAAAAAAAAAATATTAGTTTAGTCCAGTAAAATGCAAATGCAAAAAACCAAAGTGCTTATTGAAGAAAAAGACTTCGCTTACTCGATCCATGTATTTAATTGATACAAAACATATTTAAACAATTATTATTAACTAATAGTTGGTAAAATATCACTTGTTTCAGTATATCTTCTGCAAAGTGTTAAAAAGCAAAATTGTTTTTAAATTTAATTTGTGGATTAGCTTCCTGAATCAATCAATAATAACAATAGGTGCAACATACTTGTTGACATTTAGTAGGTGGTCAATTTTTAGCTGAAAACCCATACTTTACGATGAATAATTTATTTTATCAAAATATTTAAATTTTAATGATTTATTTATGAAATAGTAACAATCAAATGATTATTCCTTAAAAATATGGAATTTTGAAGTGCAATTAACCGTCTCACAGTGGGGCCAAATCCAAAAAAGCTGGCCAAAAGTCGAAAAAAAAATGTTTTAGCTTGGCTTTTTTCTATATTTGGTTGGCAACAGTAATACCCTAAGTGTCAGAAAATACATACAGAAGAATCGTAAACCTATTATCTGCTCTGAAATTTCAGTTGCAATACACCTCTGCTTAAGGTGCATTTCTTTGTTCGGTTAGTTGAAAAAAAGTATATTGCAAAAAAAGGCGTGGAAGTCTGAAAACATCACCGATTGAGATCAGACAAAATGGAATCAATTCCTGGAGGTGAATGCAATACAACCATGGTTATTAAAGATAAATTTCATGAATGAATTATTGTTAAAAAATTATGGATTGTTCCTGATTTTTAAAAATTAAATAACAAAAATAAAAGGGTTTATAATAAAAAAGTTATGGTGTTCTGTCGTGTTCGATGATTTAACGCATATCAGGTGTTAGGTAAACATGTAAGCTATAAAATGAATAAAAAAATAGCTGCCCATAGCTGCCCCTAGCCTTTTTTTACTAATTTTTTTAAATAAAATTGGTTTGATCGTTATAAGAGACCAGAACCGAATGAAATAAAAACAAGGTATTTTGTCAACTCGTTTGCTTATATTGAAATGTGAAGGCACGTATACTTTAGCTAGCTCTATATACGCATACAATGAAGATCAATATATGTATGGATATGTGTGTATGTACTGACATATTTTGTATTGAAAAAATTTATATTTCTAGAAAGTCGAATCCTAACGACTGACTTAAACTTTTTTTGTGAAAATTAAATTTGTTCGTATTTTATGTACATACATTATTTCGATGATTTTTATGCCGGATCCACACGTTTGTCAAGCATTCGCAAATTCAAACGTGTGGAGAAGGCGTTCGGCTTGGCTTGTGTAAGCTTGGCGACGCTTGTGGCCGATCCTGTCGAGTGTGGATGCTCCCCAAACCAAAGCAAACGTTTTCAATTTGCTAATGCTTGCAAAGGAAGTTTGTGGCAAGCGTTTGTGATGCATCCACACGTTTGTTTTAAGCAAGCGTTTTTAATTTGCGAACGCTTGCCAAACCTTGACAAACGTGTGGATCCGGCATTAGAGGTTTAACGTATCTTATACTTTCTTCAACTGGTTCATTTAAATTTGTATTATTCCCATGATAATTTTTTTGTATCTGTGGCCATTTTCTTCATTTAGAAAGAAATGTAGATATTAGCATTAAATCTTTACATTACTTTTTTAATTTACGTTTCAAATAATATTAATAACATTTTAGATACAAAACAATGACAACATTATAAGGAAAACATATTTTAGTCCTTTTTGAAGCCTTCCAAACTTCTCATGTAGCCAAATATATTAAAATTCTGATAACCAATCGTAATCAGCGGCCAAGATTTTGACTTTTTGGGGAGGTAATGTCCACCATATTGAGATCGCCATTTTGAAAATCTCAATTCTGATATCGGATTCGTAATCAGCGACCCGGAATACCCCACATTAATATGTTTGGGTATTATTTACTAAAGTTTTCGACTTCTTGGGCAGGTTATATCCACCATATTGATTCCGCCATTTTGAAAATGTCAATTCTGATAACGGATTCGTAATCAGCGACCCCGAAAACTCCCGATTCATATATTTGGGTATTATTTATTGAAGATTTTGACTTTTTGGGGAGGTTATGTCCACCATATTGAGTCCGCCATTTTGAAAATCTCAATTCTGATAACGGATTCGTAATCAGCGACCCCGAAAATCCCCGAGTGAACAATTTGAGATCATTTAGAACACTTTTCGACTTTTGGCCAGCTTTTTTGGATTTGGCGCCACTGTGCGTCTGTTATAGCCTCGACACACGGCAATCAAAATATGACGAAAATTCCTAATTTATGACGAACGCCCTTACGGGGTGACACACGTTAAAATACCTCATTATATTATGACAGTTGTAGTGTAGTGAAAAATGTCAGAGAAATGTAATTATATCTTTGGTACGTTGTTGCCCCAATGGAAGGAAAACAAGTAATATTTAATTTTTTAATATGGAAAAAAATTTTTTTTATTAATTTTCAAGGAAAATTAAAATAAAAATCAGCTGACTCTGGAAAAACGCCTAAAGCGGGCTTTTTAACATGATCTATCGTTCGACAGATGGCTCTCTTTTGAGATTTCGTACTAGATTAATCAAAATTTGCCTAATTGGTTTTCCTAATTGATGAGGCTCATATACCTAATTAATGATGAATTTTCGTCATAAATGCGTGCGTGTCGAGGCTATTATTAAGCGAAAAAACTCTTATTAATGTTCTTAATATATAGAGGTTGCAGCTGAGATCTGTACCTTTCAATGAGTGCTTTTTTAGAATTCTTAAATAATTCGTTAACCATTGTTTATAAATAACATTCTCTTTTAAAAAAATTGGAGTTATTTGAAGATCGTGTAAAATAGAGCAGAATTTACGTTTAAACACATAGAAAATTATCACTGGAGTCTATGTCTTTTAATGTAGACTTGCTCTGATGTTTTACATAATTCTTTAACCATTGTTTATAACATGATTTTGTAAAAAAGGGGAATCCTTCAAAAATCGTACTAAAATAAAATTCTATAGCTCATGCTATTATGACTGCGATTCGAACAAAAACTTTTAACTCGTCCTTGCAAATTACCTTTGGAGTAATACTTCATCGAAGACTTGGATTAGGATAAGTTATAGATACGCAAAAGCAAGAAAAGTCATAGATGAGCTAACGCAATATCAATAATAGCGCTGTTTTTTAATGACCTATATAGTTCTTCCCCATACAAATCTGAAAACCCAGGTTTTATCGAGGTTTTTATCCAGGTCTTGGGACATTTCAAAATTTCACTTTTTTCGGAATGTAGCATACTTACCGGCTGTCGGAAAAAGGTCATTTAAAATAAAAACAACATAGAAGTTAAGCCCGTTTTTTGTCTTATTTTACTGGACTATAGGTATGTTATGGAAAAAACGGTGGTTTTAGTTGAGATTTTAGTTAAAAAAACCGAAATTTTGACTCTGATGACTCATTACTCTGGAAGTGGATAGGGTAAAACCTTGATTTTTACAGTTTTAGATAGTTGTTTTAGTTTTAGGAGTATTCTGCGTACACTGATACCTCATTCATGAAAATAGGTCATAGGGTTACAAAAATACAGGGTGATATGTAAAACTCTAAAAAAAAACTTCAAAACACCCTAGCCCGTCACAATTTCCCACCCCCACCCACCCCGTCCCGATTTTTTGTTCGTCTATCCATAACCTATCCACAGCCGGCCGCTTTGGAACTTTTCGTAGTACACTCTGTAAACTCGGTCAATTAGGCGGGTGCCTCACTCAGGAACATGTGGTGACATAACAGTATCGGGTTAGGAATTTGAGGCGAACGGGCTTCCTAGTATCTGTTACCATCAGTAGCGGAATTCTTCTTGATGGAAGACACCAAGGCACTTTTAATGTCAGTAGTAACACTAAAAAGTTTACTTCTCAACCTGTTAGCGAATGATAACTTGACTGGTGGTGAGTGTGCAGATTTATTTTACCTTAGAATATTCGCAATGAAGTAGCTCATGTGGGAATGCCTGTATCCTCTACAAGCGATTGCGTTCATACATTCTCGATTAATTTATATATTCGGCCAATCAATTGGCCTTCGCATACTGCTAAACAGTTCTTTTGGGATCTAATTTGCTTATAATAGAGAATTGGAATGGGAAGTTAGCACTCACTTGGTAGTGGTCCGAGTTTACTTCAGTGGAGTATCATTTCGGATGAGAATTAAGAAACAGATCGAGGAGATCAGTGGCGTAGTAAGAAATATTGTCGAGTCGTGAACATTAGACATTATCTTTCAAAATTGATATAACTTTTAGTTATGTTTTAATACAAATAAGACCAGAAGAAGTGTTTTAGCGGGGGTCAGCTTATTAACTATTGACATATATGTTCAATGGTTCCATTTTTCTACACTTTTCAGCAAAATTTGTTTGTTACTTCCTTAGCCGTTACGTTGATTTCCCTGTGAATACTCCAAAGAGCAAGACCGTTCAGCCGCTGTTCTCCAGCTGCACTTCTTTGCCAATCCTTTAAACATCTTAAAGTTGAAAAACTTCTTACGTTGCTAGCAATGGTCACAGCTAAGGTAGCTCCAATCTTGAGAAAGTTAGCGATGTTCGGAAAAAGGGTGTTCCATCCTGGAACCACATAAAAAGACACAAAGAAACTAATGTTCAGCAAAGTACAAAGATACTTATCTGATGATCGACACATCTATAAGATTGGGTCCATGAGAACCCCAGCAAAGACACCCGGAAGAAACTGTACACCCTAAAAATAAAATATACTAACATTAGATTAAGAAATTGAACAAATTAGATAAATAACAATCAAATATAACAAATCACTGACCTGCACCACCAAACTCAACTAACAAGGAACAAAAAAATCACAAACACTTATTCTTATTAGGTTTATAAAAATCATAAACAAACTAGAACTGTCATTTCAAGACAGTATAACAGTTAACATTTTTCTTATACTTATCAGTATAAAACTAATATTGATGCACACTTGTTGTTAATTCCCACCAATAGGTGGCCATTGACAACAAATGTGCAAGTCAAGTGAAAAAGAGAAAAATATGTGCTAACGGAGAGGTACAACGAGGCACGTAGGCACAAGAAAAAAACGGTTTTAGAAAAAAACGGTACGAAAAGAAGGTTTTTTTAAAAGAAAAAGAGAAAAGTGGTGCAGTTCAGTCGTTTTCGAGACTTTTCGATAGATTCGGCATAATTTCCGCAAGATTTTGTTTTCCAGTAAAGTAAATTTTTTGAATTGTAATTATTCGGCATTGCACTCATAGTTTTGTGAATAAACATTGTCATTTTTAAGGGAATTCGTCGGTGTTTTTATTTTTGCATAATTTGGAAGTTTTTTATACCGAACATTTTCTGGTCCTTCGAGCCGGATCTAGTGAAAAAATCCGCGAAAGTGATTAATTGGATAGCAATTATTTTGATACCGGTGATGTGAGACGTTTAAATTTAATACTTTGATATTAACTTGATATCGGTGCAGTGAAACAATTGACTTGAACTTTTTAGACACTATAATTGAAAAATATTGTCAAAGGTGATATTAAGTGAAATTGGAAGAATTCCCTTAACAAAGGAGTCATCAGCCCACGGAACCTAACTTAAGGAATAAAACTTGGTGAGTCTTTTCCATACTATTTGGTGGCAGTAGATTTAGAATGATAAAGAAATTAATAAAGACGCAGCTAGCGGCATTCGACGAATTGAAGCGTGCCCTTCGTAACTATCGAAAGGATGGTCCAGACAGAAAAACCCCAAAATATATGTCCAACAAGTTAGGGGTTTTGAAGGAACACTGGGAGTCCTTTAAGCAAACCCATAGGCAAATCGTGGCCTTAGACACCCCGACGGACTTAGACGAATCCCTACGAAAATATTTCAGCGAGGAATGTTTCTCAAAGGTTGAGGAGCTGATGATTGAGATGAAAACACTAATAGAAGACGAAGCTGAAAATTTCCAGCACGCCAACACAACACCGACTGTTAAGACAAAAGGTGACGGGAATTCCGAGCAACAAGAAATAAAACTACCAAGAATTAGTCTTCCTCAGTTTAATGGCGATTATAATTCCTGGAAAGCGTTTTTTGACTTATATGTAACCCTAATTCACCACAATGCATCTTTGTCGCAAGTGCAAAAGTTGCATTATTTAAAATCCAGTTTGCAAGGTGAAGCAGAACACCTTCTTCGGCACTTTACTACGACGAGTGCTAACTATATACCAGCCTGGAACCTGTTACAAGAGCGGTACGACAATTCTCGGCTCTTAATAAAAACACAGCTCAAGGTCCTATTCTCGCAACCGTACGCCACCAAGGATACTGCAATGGACATCCGAAATCTAATGGATACCACAAACGAATGCGTTCAGGCGTTGAATAACCTGGGAATAAACACAAAAGAGTGTGATGTTATTCTTACATATATAGTTAGTGAAAGATTAGCACCTGAGACTAAAAAACTTTGGGAACAAAGGGTTGGTGCAACACGGCAATTTCCCAAATTCGCTGAGCTGAAGACGTTCTTGGAGGCACAATTTCGGGCATTGGAATGCCTAAGCGATAGTCCAACCACGTCCAGATCGTCAACTCCTAAACGAAATTTCCAATTAATGAGATCGTATTCGTGCGTTGTTTGTTCAGCCTCTCATCCACTTTGGCACTGTCCTGAGTTCTTAAAGTTGGGTCATCCTGAAAGAAGAAATATCATGATCCAAAAACATTTATGCTCAAACTGTTTAGCAAAGGGTCACCTCGCGTCACACTGTCCGAGTAAAACGTCTTGTTTTAAGTGCAACCATCGACACCACACCCTGCTACATAATGACGAAGTTATCGCAACGAAGACTAAAATCGTGTCGAATACATGCACAATTAAGGAAGAATCCGATGACAACAAGATAAGTAATCCTGACGTCGTCTCCTCCTTGAGTAATATTCATGTCGGTAACGTCTCAATAGGAAACGAAGTTCTATTAGCAACAGCACTGGTAAAACTAATGGGCGAGAATGGACATAACATTATCGTGAGGGCCCTGGTTGACCAAGGCTCACAAGCATCGTTTATAAAGGATTCCATTAGACGGCGATTAAATCTAAGTAGTACTGCAGTGCACTTCGACATTCTAGGAGCATCAGATGTCAAAACTGGAGAGGCTCATTCACAAGTAAACATCCAACTACAGTCACTTCAAAGCGACTCTAAAATTACCGCTAACGTCCTAGTTCTGAAACACATTACTTCCGTGTTACCCCCTCGGATAATAAGTAAGAATGATAAATGGTTACATCTTCGCGGCCTGATGCTCGCCGATCCAGATTACAACACTTCGGGTAAAATTGATATGATAATTGGAGCCGACATTTTTGGCCGAATCATTCGCCATGGCTTGAAAATCGGGCCAAGGGGTAGTCCCGTCGGTCAGAACACTATGCTAGGTTGGATCTTGTCCGGCGAAGTCGATGAGAAATCGAAACAGGTACCAACGATAGCATCGTACCATTGCACAGTGTCACTGGACGAACAGCTGCGCAAATTTTGGGAATTGGAGGAAGTCCTGCCAGTTAAACATTTTACTGAAGAGGAGAAGGCGTGTGAAAAACATTATGAGGAAACCACGCAGAGAACAGGAGAAGGAAAATACATTGTGCGCTTACCATTCAAAGCGGATGCGTCACCAGAATTTGGGCGTTCACGAGGGATTGCCCTTTCCCGACTAATTAAAATGGAATCAGCGTTTGGAAGGGACAAATCACTGGAGCTGGAGTATACAAAATGTATGACAGAGTATTTAGAGCTCAATCACATGGAATTGGTTAGATCAACCGAAATGGAAAACATAATGTTGAATCAAAACAACCAAGTGTGCTACAAAACGAACTATCTGCCACATCGCGGTGTGTTAAAGGAGAGCACCACAACGAAGCTCCGCGTAGTATTTGACGCATCATCGAGAACGGCAAACGGACCATCTCTCAACGAAGTCCTCATGACTGGGCCAACTTTACAAGACGACCTAATGACGTTATTATCACGATGGAGGAAACATCAAGTTGTTTTAACCGCCGACATAGAGAAAATGTACCGGCAGATCTGGGTGGACGACCATGACACGGATTATCAGAGGATACTTTGGAGAACGTCACCAAACGAACCCATCAAGGATTATCGACTCAAAACGGTAACTTTCGGCACCACGTCCGCGCCGTACTTAGCAGTTCGGACCTTACAACAGTTGGCAAGAGATGAAAGGGAACATTTCCCTTTGTCATCTCGCATAACCTTATCAGATTTCTATGTTGATGATCTATTAACCGGGGCAAATTCTGTGGAAGTAGCTCTGGAGATTCAAGGACAAATCATTCAGCTGCTACGATCTGGCGGTTTCAATCTTCGTAAGTGGGCATCGAATAAACCCGAACTTTTAGTCAACATACCTAATGAAGACAGAGAATTGAGTGGGGTTCGCAACTTTGAATTCGGCGAAAAGGTAAAGACACTAGGAATGCACTGGTATCCGAGATCAGACATTTTCAAATACAACATCGACCTGAATCTTAATGACAGCATCACCATCACTAAACGACAATTTTTAAGCGACATTTCGAAAATTTTTGATCCCCTTGGGTTTTTATCGCCAATAACCATAAAACCCAAGATGATGATGCAAGCTATCTGGCTAAAGGGCACTGGTTGGGATGAACCAATCCCAAGCGACATTCAACGTGTCTGGCATGAATTTCGGAAACAGATTACGCTGATCCAGGAGATCGAGATCCCTCGATGGATAGGAACGACGACAGATGCAATTGACGTACATGGGTTCTGCGATGGTTCGTTACACGCCTATGCAGCGGTACTATATGCCCGATCGGTGGATCCGTCCGGCAATGTCCAGATTACCCTCATGGCAGCGAAAACAAAGGTGACACCGGTAAAACAGGTTTCTCTGCCCCGTATTGAGCTCTGTGGAGCAATTTTACTAGCACGATTATACAAGGCAGTCATAAAAGCAATGAACTTCACTCAGGTAAATTTTCGAGCGTGGACGGACTCTACGATTGTTCTGTCATGGCTCAGGAGCCACCCGAACAAATACAAAACGTTCGTTGCAAACCGGATAGCAGAGATACAAGACATCTGTAGCAGCGAAATGTGGCATCATGTCCCCACACAAGACAATCCCGCAGATTGTGCAACGAGGGGCTTATTGCCGGCTGAAGCAATAAAACATCACCTATGGTGGAATGGACCACAGTGGCTGCAAAAATCAGAAGAAAATTGGCCTTTACTAAATGACATAAAGGAAACAGATAATGAAGCACGGACAGTAAAGGTCAATTTGAGTACCACCAATGAAGTAACAACAACTTTCGGCTTAGACATTTGCAAATATTCGTCATTACGAAAGCTTATCCGGATAATAGCATACGTTCTTCGTTTTATCTCGCGATGCAAATCTAAGGAGAGATCAAACACAACTAAATGGTTAATAACTCGGGAATTAGAAGAAGCTCACAATCTCATGATTAAAAAGGTGCAAGCTCAGGAATTTGAGCAGGAATTGAGGAGCCTGTCTTCGAAAGTGCGACCTTCCTTAGGGCGACTAGCAAAGTTGAGCCCCTTTATAGATAGCCTGGACGTGCTCAGAGTAGGAGGGCGACTGCAAAATGCGAAAATTACTTGGGCCGAAAAACATCCAATTATCTTGCCAAGCCAGCACCACGTCACAAACCTAATTATAGACGAACAACATAAAATCACTCTTCATGGTGGGCCACAATTGGTACTTGGATTAATAAGGCGCAAATATTGGATCCTAAAAGCTCGGAGCGTTGTCAGAACACGAATTCACAAATGTATCATTTGCTTTAAACAAAGGGCTGAATGCGGAAGTCAATTAATGGGGAGCTTACCAGCACCAAGGACGAACATCTCTCGACCATTCAGTCATGTTGGAGTGGACTATTGTGGACCTATGGAAATCAAGACATCGAGATTACGAAACGCGAAAAAACACAAATGTTATTTGGCTATTTTCATTTGTTTGGCAATTAAGGCTACACACATAGAGGTCGTTTCGGAAATGTCAACCCAGGCCTTTTTAGCAGCGTTTAAAAGATTTACAGGCCGTCGAGGACTCTGCAGCGATATATATTCTGATAACGGGACAAACTTTATAGGAGCCAGAGCAATTTTGGAGAAGGATTTTGCAAGGCACTTACGTCAGCTGGCGGAGGAAATCCCGAGTTTAGTGGAAGGTAAAGGGATAAAATGGCATCTAATACCACCAGCTGCGCCTCATTTCGGCGGAATTTGGGAGAGTGCGGTCAAGGCTACGAAGTTCCATTTAAAAAGGGTCATAGGTAATAGTTCGTTAACATTCGAGGAGCTTACGACTTTAACAGCGCAAGTGGAAGCATGTTTGAATTCGCGACCGATTTGTCCGTTAACTAATGACCCCTCAGACTTGACTGCGTTAACCCCGGGGCATTTCTTGATTGGAGCACCAATGTTGGCTATACCGGAACCATCATATTTAGAGCACAAACAACACAGCTTAACTCGTTGGCAATACGTCCAGCAGTTAATGCAATCATTTTGGAGACGATGGAAACACGAATATCTGACACAGCTTCAACAGCGTCCGAAGTGGAAAGCACAAATTAGGAATTTGCAGAAGGATGACCTTGTGTTGATTAAACAAGAAAACCTACCACCGTGTAATTGGCTACTAGGAAGAGTCATTGAGACACACCCAGGTTCAGATAATTTAGTTCGCGTCGTCTCAGTGAAGACTAAGGACTCAATTTGCAAACGTCCTGTTACCAAATTATGCCTCCTTCCAATAGAAACTAATCCTAATCAACAATCACATCATATACTATAAAACAAATACATTACCCAAATATCCAAAATTTCTTAGAATTTCCCAAGCCATCGAACTCACGTGTCCTTTCCACATTCCGCAAAACTTATCAAATTTGAATGATTGTAAAGCTTCCTTCAATCTTTTGTTTGTTATTTTTTCTCAGATTAGTAATATAGCAGCATTACATATAAGTCAACATTGGGACGCTGTCCCAACGCCGCACAGTGGTCTGAAATCCCCAAAACCTGGACAAAATTAATTTACTACCCTAAGAAAAATTATTTTTATATGAAAATCGGTATATGGGGGTTTTCTGGGTCCCTGAGTAAGAATCCGTTATCAGATTTTCAAATAACAAAATGGCGGATCCAATATGGCTACCAACTTTATGAAAAATTAAGCAAATTTGATGAAAATCGGTATATGGGGGTTTTCGGGGTCGCTGAGTAAGAATCCGTTATCAGATTTTCAAAAAAAATGGCGGATCCAATATGGCGGCCACCTTTATGAAAAATTAAGCAAATTTTATGAAAATCGGCATATGTGCTTCAGTGCTGACGATGATTTGTAAATCAAATCGAAATGCATTCGGGTTTTATTATTGAGAATATAAAATATTTTTAGATTCCAATAAATTGCGAGTCGAATCATTAAGGTGTTTTTGTTTAATTCTATTTGATATTATATCGATTCTACGTAGTTCAGTATTTAAAAATGTCTTTATCTGATCACACATTCGTTATTTGCTACCTTAAAGAACCCCAGATACCGATTTTCATTGGAATCGGAATACAATTGGAAAATTCGTCGGCCATATTGGCGCGGCCATTTTGAATTTTTTAAGTTTTGACCACAAATTCGTTATTAGCGACCATAAAAACCCCTAGATACCCACTTTCATTGAAATCGGAACACAATTTACGAATTCATATTTGGGTGGCCATTTCGGTAATTTTTCAGCGGCCATTTTGAATTTCGAGAATCGGACTTCGATGTGTTTCATGGGACTGGTGCGCCCGCTATAGCGCACACATACAGAATCTTTCTTTTATTAATATTAAGATCATATAGATGTAAAAAAGTTAATATGTAGCCCCTGAATAGGACGCTCAAAGCTATACATTGAGCAAATATGTAGTATATCGTGGATAGAATGACATGGAGCAAGCAGGAGCAGCTGATTTTTTTATATGTTTTGCAGAGATGATTAATAAACAATTGCATGTGTATTTCGTAGTGGAAGTCGGTGGAAGTTTGTACTTAGCCATCAATTCATAAGCCGAATCGTTATTAAAATACCACAATTTACTACATATTTGATCATAAATAAACAATACCATTATTTATTTATGTTCATTTCAATAACGCAGTATAATTGTTCTTACTGTCTGGAGAAGAATCCATTTTACACAAAAGAAAACGGGTAAACGTACTGTAATATACACGCAAAAACGTAACACGTGTTTTTGCTCGGAGAGAATGCGCTGCGTGCAGCGTGTTCGACGCTCACTTTCCAAATGGAATACAAAAGAGATTTCGAACATCTGCCTCTTGCCAAGGGCCTTGAAATACTCCAGGGGGGCCACTATATCTAACCCACGTGAAAAAAGTCGCTAAATATAAACTTTCGTTTTGGTACTTTTGTCCAGGTTTTGGGGATTTCAGACCACTGTGCGCCGCCCCGGAGCATGTTCCATCCTGGAACCACCTAAAAAGACACAAAGAAACTAATGTTCAGCAAAGTACAAAGATACTTATCTGATGATCGACACATCTATAAGATTGGGTCCATGAGAACCCCAGCAAAGACACCCGGAAGAAACTGTACACCCTAAAAATAAAATATGCTAACATTAGATTAAGAAATTGAACAAATTAGATAAATAACAATCAAATATAACAAATCACTGACCTGCACCACCAAACTCAACTAACAAGGAACAAAAAAATCACAAACACTTATTCTTATTAGGTTTATAAAAATCATAAACAAACTAGAACTGTCATTTCAAGACAGTATAACAGTTAACATTTTTCTTATACTTATCAGTATAAAACTAATATTGATGCACACTTGTTGTTAATTCCCACCAATAGGTGGCCATTGACAACAAATGTGCAAGTCAAGTGAAAAAGAGAAAAATATGTGCTAACGGAGAGGTACAACGAGGCACGTAGGCACAAGAAAAAAACGGTTTTAGAAAAAAACGGTACGAAAAGAAGGTTTTTTTAAAAGAAAAAGAGAAAAGTGGTGCAGTTCAGTCGTTTTCGAGACTTTTCGATAGATTCGGCATAATTTCCGCAAGATTTTGTTTTCCAGTAAAGTAAATTTTTTGAATTGTAATTATTCGGCATTGCACTCATAGTTTTGTGAATAAACATTGTCATTTTTAAGGGAATTCGTCGGTGTTTTTATTTTTGCATAATTTGGAAGTTTTTTATACCGAACAAAGGGACTCGTCACAAAACTTTGAAGCATCGATGAATGTGTGGTCATTCTCCTGGTGCAACCCAGCGTTGCTTCCATAATATAACCTTTTTTCGATGAGGTATTTAGTTGAGACTGTAAAATTCGGCCATTGTTGTAAAAGTGCTGCAACGTTGCAGAAATTGTATCTGAAGTTTTTTCGTAAACCACTTTGTCATCTCCGTTGTAATTTTTCGAACCAACTTTTACCATTTTATTGGGAATGATATTCTGTATCATTGTCAATGTTTTTCTGTTTTTTACGAATTTGTCGCTCAAAGCACCAATAAAGTGATCGACAAATGGTATGAATACAGACTTGCGAAAGTATTCTTCTGCTGAATTAGATTCGTAATTTTCTCGTTCTTTTGAAGTGATTGTGGCAGTTCCTTCCTACTGCTCTCTTTCCCTTCACTATCTATCGACTAGAGTTTGCTTTTCGACATTGCACTCTATACGAAGAAAATAAATTGTCGACAGCACAAGGGGGATAGTTTTCTCGTCAATTCACGGGGTTCGTGCCTGTTCGCGCCTTGTTCTCCGTTTCGAGTGGATTTTTCGTGGGCTCGCGGCCGAGAAACGCGACTGTTATCTACATTCATGGAAATTTGCAGTAGGCGTGTGTGGAAAAACAAAGTGAATTAATAGAAGTTATTAAAAATGAGTACATTGTGGAATAACGACTTTGAAATTATATTTCTGGAATATTACCAAGGGGAGCCAATAATATGGGACGCTAAGCATCCATTATATAAAGATAAAAATAATGATGCTTGGGTCCGTATTAGTGCACAGTAGCGGATTTGATGAAAAAAGGGGATTCATTATTATCTAGCTATAGGAAATATAAAAAGATGGCTAGGGATTCCATGCCTTCAGGGGCTAGCGTAAACTCGTCATCCACCATCTCCTTGTTCTCCATTGTTTTTTAGATTCTTTTGTACATTTAATGTGACCAAAGTTAGTGCACATAGAGTTGAAGCTGCTGCAACTGTCGTTTCATCCATTTCGTACAAGTGCATGAACACGACTATGTGTATTTCTCAGCCTAATGGTCTAAATTCCAAACTGTACCCACATACGCAAATCGAATAATCCTTAAGCTAACGGTTAACTTTTTAAATATATCTCTTCGAAAATGAATGTTTCTTGATCTTACTGAAAAAAAAAATCTGAATTTCTCCCTACAAAAAGGTCGAATAATTCTTAACTAAAGGTTAATTTTTTAATATGTCCCTTAAAGGTGAATATTTCTTGCCCTAATGGGAAAAATTCATACTATATTCATACAAGAAAATCGGATAATTCTTAAGCCAGCAGGTAATTTTTTTTTAAATATATCTTCGAAAAAGAATATTTCATCCTAAAAGAAAATCTAATAATTCTTAAACTAGTGGGTAAATTTTTTTTTGATATATCCATTAAAAGTAACTTTTTCTTGGCCTAATGGCCAAAATTCGTAACGGTATTCTTACAAGAAGACTGAATAATTCTTAAGCTATCGGCTAACCTTTGAATTATATATCTCTTCGAAAATGAAAAACATCTGAATTTTCCTTACCAAGAAAAAGTCGAATAAATCTTAACTAAGGTTAATTTTTTTTTATTATCCCTTAAAAGTGAATACTTCTTGACCTAATGGTCAGAATTCATAACGGTATTCATACAAAAGAAAATCGAATAGTTCTCAAGCTAACGGTAATGAAAAAATTTTTGTCTTTTTTTTTAACTGTATTCGCACTAACAAAAAATCGAATGTTTATACAATATCATGTTAATACTTGCATCGGTTTATCCCCGGGGCTGCATACTCACTACCTCAATCCTTGTGTCAATTCCACGTGCCGGTTTAGGTTACCTTGCTCACGTTTGTCGTTATTTCCACTATCCTTGCGCAATTGGTTATATTCCTACAGCATTTATCATTGGCCGCGTCCAAATAACAACTCCAAAGATACAAAAAAAAACCTTTAAAATCACAATGCGACCGGTGCATCCGATCGTCACTCACTCACTGACTAAATCAAAAATCTCCACTTCCTTACTGCCTTCCCAACCAAACGAATTTTTTTTTCTACAAAGCCAGACAAAAAAATCCAGGCGTGTGCCGTTAGCGTATTTTGCGTTTTCAGGCCATGAGAAAAAAATCTGCCCCGTACAGATTCTACGTCTCGATGTGGCAGATACATTTTGGCGGCAAAATTCTGCCTATTTACAGCCTTAGTGTGTGGCTGTAGTTGTATTTGCAATATGTTAGGTTTCGATTGCGGGTGGTTGGGGTTAGGGAATCCAATCCCGCATCAAAATCTCAATCTCGCAAGCCCGCGGGATCGAGGACATCAATCCCGCGGATCCGCGGGATTTGCGGGACTGCAAAAAAATCATAGATTTTGTTCTAAGTAGTTATGTTCATGAATTTATGAAGTATTATATGAAATAAGAGTGTGTTGTATGTCAAACAAACTATACTTTAGTCAGTCAAACAAAATATTTAGGCCAATTCCACTATGCAGGAATTGATTCCGCTGGAATTGTAATTTCGAAATTACTCTTCGTTACAGGGGCCGTATTTGGTAAAAAAACCACTTAATATATAAAGTAGAAACTTTTTGTATGCCTAAATTGGGCATTTTATGCCCGTATTCACCGGCCTGGATATATCCACGCATATAAATATCGTGAATATTTCGTATTCACCGACCGCGATTTTCGGGACTTGGATAAAGTTAATACCAGTTCGACCTGGTAGTAAGTTTATCCGCTGATTTCTAACTTTTGAAGTTTCGAAATCTCATAATTGAATAAAGCTGTGAGTGAAAATTAAAAAAATGAAATAAAGTATCAAGCCGTTTTCTTTGAAAGTGGTGTAAGTCCATTTTTGACAAAAAGTTAGTTAATGATAACATTCAATGCTATCTGCTATGAACTTTTTATCTTAAACAGTTACCAAAAAAATCCTTCAAAATTTTCATTTTGTCAATACAAATTTAGCTAGTTAATGAAATTACAAATATAATTACTTTGAAAGTAGTGTAAGTCCACTTTCCGCAAAGACATAAATTTCTGGACATTTTTAACTTTCAAAATATGCCGATTTTGGAACTATCGAGAGTCCATAAGAAAAAAAATTACTGTTTATTCCTACAGATTATTATACCATCACACAACAATGCCGAAAACGTAGAAAGTTTATTTTACATGAAATGAAACGATATGGTTTTGTTTCGACGAAACTACTAGTTTAGTAGTTAATTCTAAAAAGACGGAAAAAGTAGTTATGGTGAAGCGGTAACTTGGCTGAAGATATTTTGGATAAGGTTTTTAAAAAACAAACCATATACAATGCTGTATAAAACTTCATTTGATGAAAATGGGGAGTTTAAAACATTAGATTTATCCCCCACACTTGGAAGACCACGAAAATTTGAATATTATAATACTACCACCTTTATATCCATCCATCGCATCCCAAAAATTCAACGATTTAATGGATATATTACTTTATATTCCTCCAATATATCTTGGCTACTTTCTCATAATGAAAAAATGGAAAATGGAACATATTAATATAAAGTTGTAATGAATATAATATAAATAGCATTACCTGAAGAAATATTAGAATAAAACCTTTTTACTTTGTTTTTTTAACATATTTAATAAAAATTTCATAAGAAAATTTGCTTTGATTCAATTGAAATCCCATATTTAATATTTCATCAATGTATGATTTTCATATTTTGTTGACTTTGAAAGTAGTGTATAAGTTTCTTTTAACTAATACTTTAAAAGCGATCACATTATAAAATTAAATCAATTTAATATTTAAAAAACGTAAAATGAGCGTATTAACATAAACCAATATTTTTCAATCCATTCAAATGCAAACCCTTAAATACCTCC
This sequence comes from Thereva nobilitata, assembly GCA_963855945.1. NCBI lineage: Eukaryota > Metazoa > Arthropoda > Insecta > Diptera > Therevidae > Thereva > Thereva nobilitata. Next base: position 143,411,917 of record OY979694.1, read on the forward strand.
ACATCATACAAAGTGGACTTACACCACTTTCAAAGAAAATGGCTCAAATATTGAATCAATATGAATGAATTTGTAATTCTGTAAAAATTTTAAACTGGTATAGTTGCTTTCCGTGAATAGCAAAAAATATCCGTAGAATTGTACGCGATAAGAAATAACCGAGAATATATCCAGGTCGGTGAATTCGGGCCTTAAGCGTAGTTTACATTATGCTAATTCATTAGCGCTAATAAATTAGTTGCTAATAAATTAGCAGACAATGTCTGTTTACATCATTAGCAAATTTCAGTTCACTAATAGTGAAGTTGTTGTTGTTGTGAAGTATGCGTTAGCAAACTGAATTAGCACCAAAAGTTTGAGCGGAACCAATATTACTAGCGCTAATGGCGTTAGCGCTAACGCAATTAGCAGATGTGTTTACATTGTACTTATTGTGTGCTAATGATGACGTTTTCTCTATTAGCGCTAATGTATTAGCATAATGTAAACTACGCTTTAATAAACGTCAAACGACTTGATCCACACGTATAGACACGATAAGGTTGTCGATATCGTGTTGCCAAATGCCAATTTTTATTTATCCACAGAAATCGATATCGACTCGAAAAATCAAATACGGCCCCAACAGAGTTTATGCTACCGATGTAAGAAAATTCCAGCCTAATCAATTCCAGCGTAGTTCAGAATTGCCCTGAATACTTTGTATGACTGATTCAGTAGTTTATTTGACAAACAATACAATTAGCCGCAAAGGTAATCCCCGTACGCTCAATTCACGTGGAGAATCCCCTGTCGTAGTCGTAGTGACATTGATCACGTTCATATACACGCACAGCACATAAATTGTTAATACTTTGCAATATTGTTAGTATTTCTCTTAGTCCCGGTTCTTTTAACAGGTCATTCTACTGCTCAAATCCCGCAGATCCCGCATGTCTAGTACCGCATTTCTGATCCCGCAAAAATGGTGCGGGATCCCGCATTTGCGGGATCCCGCGTTCGCGGGATTGGATTCCCTAGTTGGGGTTACCAGCTGGTCGATTAACTAACATTTGCACCTTTAGGCTAAAACTTCATGGCTCAAATTCTTTAGCGAGGTAAAACATCAGTATCAGATTTTAAAAAAATATAGTTTAAAAAAACTAAAAAAATACGCTTTTATTTTAAAATGAACTAAAAAGTAAAAAATAATTTTGAATGTAAAGTTTTTATTGCTCCAGCCAGTATAAGAAAACAACCTACCTTTCGAAATGTAAAAAAGCGTGGGGCTCTCTATATTCTTATTTTATTAACACCGGAACTTTTAGCTAGCGCCCCACGCTTTTTTAGATTTCGAAAGGTAGGTTGTTTTCTTATACTGGCTGGAGCAATAAAAACTTTACATTCAAAATTATTTTTTACTTTTTAGTTCATTTTAAAATAAAAGCGTATTTTTTAGTTTTTTTAAACTATATTTTTTATTTTCTATTTTTTAGTCTATTATATGTATGTGTTCGGCCATTTTGTAGTGGCCGCCATATTAGATTTAAAACGACATCACAAAGCTTACTATACTATACTCGTCATACACTTTCATTTGATACCCATACCGAGTGGGTTGTAAAGAAAAAGGTAAACCGCCATTTTGTGGTGGCCGCCATTTTGAATTTGGAAAGACGCCCCACAGCGAAAAGTATTCTATTATCACATCCTTTTATTTGATACTCATACAGAGTGGGTTGTAAAGAAAAAGATAATCCGCCATTTTGTGTTGGCCGCCATTTTGAATTTGGAATGACGCCACACAGATAATAGTATTCTAATTGTCACACCCTTTCGTTTGATACCCATATCGAGTGGGTTGTAAAGAAAAAGGTAGTCCGCCATTTTGTTTGCCGCCATTTTGAATTTGGAATGACGCCATACAGCTAATTGTATTCTACCTGTCATGCCGTTTCATTTGATACCCATGTCGGGGGTCGGGGAACACAATAGCAAAAATCGACCGCCATTTTGGAACCGCCATCTTGATTTTCTTACAAAATAGTCAGATTGCATTGTCACGCGAACTATGCATATGTGCAAAATTTGAAGTTGATCGGTTATATAGAAGTGGGTCAAAATCAAGTTGCAAGATTTGTTTACATAGAACATACATACATACATACATACATACATACATACATACATACATACATACATACATACATACATACACACATACATACAGGTGAAGCTAATATAAAGCGTATAAAAAATGGGATTCGGAAGGACTTCGATTCTTAATACCTGGTGGGTTCATAGGTAATTGACTTAAGTAGTGATTGTTATTATTATTGTTGTTGCTGTTATTATGGTTATTAGTATTATTGTTGTTCCTGATGAACTTGAGGATGGTATATTCATTTTGAAAAATCTAGATTATTGATATAAAGTAAATTATTACGTTGATCTGTTTGTTGTAACTGTTGGGAGGGTTGACTTTGGTTGGTTGCAATCAACTTATTGCCTTGATAGTTTGTTATTTGTGGTGCTTTAGCTTTTCTTGAGGACTTTAGTTTTGGGACTGCGATTCGGTGGTGGAATTTCGCGACAAGAAGCGCAGTCCACCTAAGCCGAGGGCGTCCGTTACAAGTCGTTCGCGTCGCGCGGAGTTCACGCCTTGAATTATTGCCGTGAATTCACGGCATGAGTCTGGAGCCGGCTTTAGGATTATCCGCGAGATACCTGGAAAAGCGCTGAATAGTGACCCTTCATTAGTCACGGGGGCTCCAGGTAGCTTTGACAAGATTTCAAATAATTTGTGATTCTTGAAATGAAATTCAGAAAAGGTAAGTTAAAGGATCAAAAAAAGTTTTGAGCAGATCAGAACGTGCACTTTTCAATCCTAGGATGGGGAAACTTAGGGTGAAATCAAAGACCTGTATTGTCCAAATCCCTCACTGACTTTTACTAATCAATCATGAGCCACTTGCGATCCGCGTTTGAGGCACAATAAGCTCTATATTACTGTTGATTTTAAAAAAAACCAAGCTTTAACAACTAACATGTGATATTTCTAGTGTATTTTTTTAGCGCTGAATTGACCCCTAACCACATTTCAATTCAATTTATTCTCAAAATATAGCGCAAGAGTTTCGATCCTGGTGGATTGTTACAATGCAGCTGGAAAGGAAGGAAATATACATTGTTGTTTTCACATGTGCAATTTCACCTAAAGTAAAGTATATCTTTGAGAACAATGAAGTGATATTGTGAATGTTCAGGTTGAATTTTCTTCATACAAAAGGCTTTTCGGGGGGTCCACCTCCCGTTCCTACGCCACTGGAGGAGATGGTTCCACGATTTGCTATATAGGCGGCTCGCGTAGGATTACCTACGATTTGTTGCAGATTATTACTGTCTTTTGAGTTCAGTGCCGTTGCAAGAAAAACTGGGGCCATTTCAATAATACGGTTGGACGATGTAAATTTTAGAAATATCATCAAATGCTGACGTAGAGGCTGTAGTAGTGACATTTTTGGGCTTTTGTATAAAAAGCAGAAAAATATGATGTGGTTGCGAAGATTCATTTCAATCATAGTCAGAATATGTACCCATACTATTCTACACCGTCTGAAAGCCCAAATTATGCCTAATAAAAATTGAAATTCATGGTCATCTTGTGCACAAAGGTACACGCAGATATCTCATATTGACTTCGGTCAGTGTCAGGTGAGATTTGTAAAAGACAACAAAGAAAAAATTTGCATGAAGCATGAATGTTACAAAAATTCATTGTTTTGTAACAGATTTCACTTGTGATCACTTTTTGTGATCTTTTTGCTAATCTTTTCAAAGCACTTGCTGATTCTTGATTGTTTGATCCTAAAGCAAAAATTCAAAATTCACAATCCTATTGAAATATAAAACCCGTGTCAGGGGTCAAGACTGTCGTGATTTCTTTAGGTGTAGAGATCCTCTGCCAACCCACTGTGATGTCTGCAATTTCGTTTCAATGTCAATGTTGTATACAACTCTCGTCACGTGTGATAATCCTTTGAATTAGTTTCATTATCCTCGGCTTGTTCTGGTAAACGTTCAATCGATATCCTTTCTCGTCTTAGACGACCAAACCTTGCTGCAACTCGATGCATAAATTTTCTATCAAAATGGTTTGAAAAAATCACAACCAGCATTTCGTTCTATTTTATGTAGGCGAAGACCATCAGTTGAAGTTGAAAGTCATTTTTGAATTACTTTCGAATCGGGTAAACCATTCGTAGTATGACGTACAAGAAAGACTCTCACTCAACCATTTCTATGATTGATAATTTTCCCAGTTTTCATGAAAATGTTCACGGTGCATCGTTGCTGCTGTAAATCGGACATCGCGAGAATTGCCACAAACAGGTTACACTGAAATAGCAATAAATGTGAAACTAAACTAGCTTTAAATAATTTGAAAACTGAGAGTTATTCGAGTAATTCAACAATGTTTAATTATTTCTTGAAGAGACATAGTATAATCCAATAATAATATTTTGTTATATTACAGAGCTTCAAGTAATGTAAGCGATGCAATTTGCATACCAGAACGTCGCACTCGTTTGAATACAGCACCTATTCGTGGTAATTCTTCAAATGCTACCAAACGTCCGCATCTTATGGGCACTGGATTTAATCACATAACAGACGATAGTAGCACAGAAAGTCTTACACCAGGTCGTGGTAAAATCGTTCACATCACTGATCAAAAAGACATACAACTTCTAAATTCTACTGCTCATAAAAATCATCAATATAAAGATGAACGAGTTGTATTGGTATCGAAGAGAGTACCATTCTTCATTTTTTCAGCACTTCCTTACTATAAAGGTAAAAATGGAAGGTATGTAATACTGGATTATCTTTAATATTTTTTTAATTTTTTTTATTTATTTTCAGAGCTGAATTACGGAAAGAAGGCCGGAGAAGGAATACATCTGGGCCAAGGCCTTTATCAGCAATTAATGATGCCCCATTTGATCCGTTTGATCTTTTGGGAATAGAAAGAGGCGAAAATGGTCAGGTAGGTGTATAAGTTTTATTAATAATTTTTTATAAAATAATTTGTTTTCTTATTAGGAAGTATCATATGGCCACTTACTAGTACCCTCACGCCCTTATTCAAGAGATAAGAAACATGGTAACACTTGTAACACTATACCTGAGGGTAATTTTGAAATTACAAGCGCAGCCGCACTTAAAAACCATGGTATTGCAAGGTAAATTTGAATTGAAATTTTTTATTTACTCATAATATATCTTGTACATTTAAAATATATATACATGAAACAAATAATTTTATCAAGTAATTTATGAACATTTTATCATTTTCATTGTTATATTTGATCGATGTCCTTCCAATATGTTTAATAACCAAATCATATTACTTGTTATTCATAATTTTCATTATTTTATGTTTTTGCTTTGCATTATGTAATTTTTCCTGACATCGATTTAAAACAAATTCAACTTATTTTTGTTATAGCTTCTTTTTATATAAAATACTTCAGCTTTTCAATAATTGTTATCTCCTGAATCAGAATATTTATTATTATATCTTTTGAACGTGATAATCACAACCGTTTACCTCACGCCAAGTCTATAGAATTTAATCTTTTTCGCCAAGAAGAATTGTGCTATAAATAATGCGACAATCTTATAGTAATAAACCAGTAAATCTGAAGTTATAAATTTTAAATTTCATGCCACGCTGAGATAATAGAACTATTAACTGCATATTTTTTTAAGTAGTTTATGCGAAATACTCATATTTATAAATCGATTTAGTTTTTCTTTTAATAGATGCGTACAAACATCGATATTAACTTATAAAAATATATTTAAGATCAGCAAGCTTTGACGATATGACCCTTTCTTTTACAATAGGGGTATTCAAGTAAAATTTAAAAATTTAAATTTAATAATAAAATTTATTAATTTACCCAAATTAGAATTACGATAAATATGATGCTTTTTACCAGCGTAATTTTTTCGACCCTCGTAGTTTAATATGTTAACATATTATTAGGTTGAGGGCTTTCCTTCAACCTAACTAATTTTTCTTGATATGTATTATATGCTTTTGTCAAAGCATGCGCTATAATTGTGTAGATTCGATTTGCACCATATTATTTATTCCCCGTTCTCTGCAATTGTCAGTAATATTTCTAAATTAACGCTAAATGCGCTAAACATGCACGAACCTTATTCTAATACAGTTGCATCGGACCATGTAAATATTTGAAGTCTAAACCAATTGAATTCCATTATTCGACCAATAACAGATAATAAGAGAATTTTCGATGTACATATCTCTATTTCTACCACAGAGTGAAAATGTTTGCAAAGGCTAAATACATAATATACCATTATGTGCATGACAGTATCGTCTATTGGGTTGAGATTTTGCCACACTCTCTCTCTCTCGACTCGGACCAGAACAGACGCAACGGGTCGATATATGTAGGTCTAATCAGTGCTAAATTGTAACTTTTTGTTTTTTACAGTTAGTTCAGTGAATACAGTTATTTCTAATTTGTGTTAAGGGGTTATATCTATGTGAAAAAAATTTTTTTTCGATTTTTTTTATTGGCTAAAAGTATGCCAAAACATCCCTAGAATTGGAATAAAAAAAGTCCAAATAATATACTTCAGATAATTTTTGAGAATTAATTTTCTGAAGCAACTCCAACGCTCGAAAAACGTAAAATTTGCTATTTTCAGCGGTTCTTGATTTTTTGAATTCGGCGGTCGTAAATTAAATTATTACTTATCGATCATAGATAATGGACTTCTAAATTGAAGTATAGATGTCACTGTATACTATATAGCACATATTATACACTCTTTAGGCCCCCATCCCCATGTAGGAAATAATTGAAATTTCACAGATCTACAACGTTTTAAAACTCCAAACGCGTTTTTCTCGAAACCATGTTTGTGAAATCGGCCGGACACCAAACTCCGCCAGTTTTCATCCGATTGACTTGAAATTTTAACTGTAGCTTCTTAATATGATTATCTAGTGAAGTACACACGATTTTTGCGATTGGTTAACAAGAAAAAAAATTATAAACAATTTAAATCGATTTTTTTCGTCAAAAAAACGATTTTTTTTTAAACCGCCGCTATTTTGCGAAAAAAAATTCTAAAAATATAATCGTGGGTACTTCACTAGCAAAACTCATGAAGATAATGAAAATTTTTTTTTTATTGTTCCAGATGCTAATGGGGCTGCGTAATGTGTCCGGCCGCGGAACACCTTTTGAAAATACTACATACGTTACCATGATCTACAGCCGCCATTTTGTTTTAAATTTCGTATAAAAAATTTTTTTTGTACTCTTGAAGAGTTGCCTTATCGATTGGTATATTATTTGTAACACCTTTTTCACAAAATCAATGCAAAAAAAAATCCTGAAAAAAGCTTTGATTTTTGACCGTCACATAGATATAACCCCTTAAATTAAGTCTTTGGGTTTGATATTAAAGTGTTTCTTTTATTTTATTTCGATTTAACAGAAAGTTTTTTGCTTTTTTATTTTATCTCATTTATATTAATTCATTTCATGTCTAGTGAAACAATGTAGTTTTTTTTTCTTTGTTAAAATCTTGATACAACTATTCCAGCACGTGTTTCAGCTTTCAGATTTTTATTTTGCTTTTAAATTTTCTTTTACTTGTAATTATTTAAACTAAACCAATTAATTAGCCTTAAATTTAAATAATTTAAATCTTTTTGTCACCCCTTACTGCCTTTTAGTGTTTTATCTTCCTTTTGGCTAAGGAACGAAGAAAAATTAAAAAAAAAGTAAAAAAGGCCACCTTCAATGATTAGTGGGCATCTCGTATCTCTTTTTTGAAAATTGTGAGCACTTTCAGGATTAATTGACGATACTCGGCAAATTTTATTGCAGCTAGTTCAATGAAACGGTAATATCATAATCCCGTTTTACTTTTCCTGTGCACGTGTAAATCTTTCACTTGACTTCTGGATACATGTGGTTCTTTTACTGTTCACCTTTGTGAGACACGTTTTTGTTCAAACCTCATTTATACGATTTTCTTCCCCAATCGTTTTTATTACATTGTTTTAATTAAAAGTGTCTTTCCTACCAATCTGTTTTTGCTGCATATTCTCCAAGTAAGAAAGCTAGATCTGTTACCTTTGGGGCCATTCCATGAAAATTCGACCAATGGCTTGGACACGACCTTCTCCGATTTCCTTCATCTTTCTCCAGACAGAAGACTGAACAATTTGTATTATTGACAGTGAAATTCGAGACTTTTCGAGACGAGAAGAGACTTTTCGAGACGAGACGAGACGATATCGAGACGAGACCTGCAAATACCCATTTTTTCGAGACCGAGACGAGACTGGGCCAAATCTCGTCTCGTCTCGTGTGCAGCACTAGATTAAACCCTCTTGGGGGTGGTTTTTGGCCGTTTTGGGGGTTGCGCAACCCCAAATAGAAATTCTAACAACGCCATCGTGTTCAGCATCCTCGAAAACGGGTGGAGGGAGGTACTCTTGGTCCGGCTCAAAATATTTACATGTGCGTCCGATTCACACATGCCACTACTAGGATACTTAGGATGTCCTTTGAATCCTTTTTTCGTCGAATGTCCTTTTTGGCATTTTTATTTAATAGCTTGAAGGTTTTTCTTCAAAATGATGTAGGATAATATTTGCACTTGCGCGCTAGGATAATATTTGCACTTTGTACGATTTTTTAAAGGAACTTGTATTATGCAAATTTCGAAATGTTTAAGTACCGTTATTTATGAAAATACCCAACATTTTGCTAAAATATTGCACCTTCGTAATACTAGTCACTAGTACTCCAAATGTACCAAATATGAAGGAAATCGGAGAAGGTCGTGTCCAAAATTTTCTTTTTTTTTTGTCGAATTTTCATGGAATGGCCTTTTGTCAAATGGATAAAAAAAAGTTCCCCTCCTGGCCCTGGGAGCAAACCCAAAGAAAAAACAAATGTCTTGGTAAGAACATCTTCGAGACTCATTAACAAAAAGCGCACACACCCCACTGGGATCAAAGAGGTCCATGAAGGTAAAATTAAAGTGCGCACAAAAGCGAAGATTCCCGCAAAAGTGAGCCTGAATAGAACAGGAAAGACTGAGGCAGCGTCGACGAGTAAAAAAAGCATCTCCAATTACTCCTCAATCTCGCCCTCAAATAAATTGTCACTGTCGACTGTTTCCACTGAACACGAAGCAGTTAAAACTCCTGTCAAATACGGGCTCTGTCCCTTGCAAAAATGACATGACTGAATATAACGATGGTGATGTAGGACCCTTCTTCGTTCTTGTGCGGAAAACTAATCTGTGCACTTTGGATCACAATAATCTAAATCCACTCTCCCTGGGGAAAATCTTAATAGCAACTGCTAAAGGAGTTGAATCAATTATTAGAGCATCCAAACATAAATGCAAAGTTACCTTTAACTCAGCAAAAAATTCTAACAATTTTATCAAGAACTGCCCTGTTTAGGGAAAGGCTCTTTTGACCTTCCTACCTTTTATTCAATCAAGGTACTTGGACCTTGACTGATGATGACCTGGTCACGATGCTTGTATCGTGACCAGAAATATTAAAACTTATTAAAACCTTGAGGTTTTTCTTCGCCTTATTTTTCTTTATATGCAGTCAAGGTACTTGGAGCTAGACTGTTTGATGGTCTGATTGCGATGCTTGTATCGCAACCAGAATAAAATGCTGAAAGAGTTCTTGAAATAAAAAGCTTCTGTGTTCCTTTAAATTCAGAAATGAACTGAACATTTATTTTCCACAATTTTCATATAATACAGAACGATCGTCATCACGATCACACAAACACTCCATCACAAGGAAAAACATCTCGGTCAGAAAAAATCTCCATCAGCAAAACTTAGTTTACCTTTGGAGATTTTCTCATGGTAAAATTGACTATACAAATAGACAAGAATTTTCTTATCAGTGTGCGGTGTCGCGTTACGTCTGGATGTTTTGTGTGATCGTGATGACTTGTCGCAATTTTGATTTGTAATTTAATTATTTACAAAATATCTTGACATAATCAAATTTAGTTGACGGAATTTTGTTTTGTCTTGACTTAAAATATCAATGTATCTATTTACATAGAACATCTTCCCCTCCTTTGGACGCATGGTCCAATACATCTCAAACTTCAGTGGTGCTGATGATTCTGCTCCTTGGTCGTGGGCACGGTTTTGAAATGATTTTACGGTTAGTCATTTTGTGTATGACGGAAGAACTGCTATGATGATGATCGCAAGAAGCAGCGCAAGGTAGCGTATGATCTTGTGACTGATGACATGTCCTTGATTCTTGTTTGGTAAGCTGGCACGACCTATTTCATGTACCTTTTGTTGAAGTTCGTCCAGTGTTTTTTCTTGGTAGTGGTAATGCCTGTTTTCCTTAAGGATGGCTTCTTCTATTGTAGTTTCATTTGCTAGAAGACCCAGCACGGTGTCCGAGGTTCTTATATTGTTGGAGTAAATCCGATGGCCTTGGATTGTCAAAAATTCCACTTCGCATCTGCTTATATTGGCTTTACAATGATATACGGGACCTACTTGTTTACACACGTGCAATGTCTCCTGAATTATCTTGCTCATAACCCGTCAAGGGATAGTATTGATCACGATGTGGAGAGATGGCCAAGAAGGTAGAATATGGTTGAATCGCGGCTAATGAGTTGTTCATTCGCACAGGAATGGGAATAATCTGGAACAAGTCGAACTTTGCTGAATTTGTTAGCGGCATCTGTATTTTGAACAGTATATGATCCTTATTCACATATCCTTGTGCCGTCATCAAGTTGTATAATCCGAGAAGGTTTCCTTCTGCGACAGGCAACTTTACTCCTACAGGCATGTGATTTTTTATTATCGCTACTTGTTGTTTTACCTGCTTAGGTGTGAGTAGTAGCGGGTTTATACGTCCGTGGTGAGCATCTACGGCGACCTCAAATATTGCAGATTGAGTCCTTTGGATATTAGAGGTTATTAGTGACATCTGCAGAGCTAGCGAAATGAATCGCCGATGCAGTCTATTGAAGCGATGAGTTCCGTTTACTTCATGGATTAACTCGGATAATCGCTTGTCGAATTGGTGAAATTCCTTTTGTTTTTGGCGGATAATGTTCAACGTTGAATCGACTATTGACGTTTGATTTTTGAGTACGGATAGCAAGTTTGATGGCACCGATAGTGTAGGACATTTCTTCTGCGTATTGGCTGTCGAGTACGCCAAAAAGTGCATTGGCGATGTTGCCAATTATATTAACTGCTCCTCTTCTTTTTCTACTCGTGGAGGGCTGCGGTGATAGTAGTTCGTTTTCTTCGGCAATTTGTTTTATGAAGTGGTTAAAATGACTAACAATTGCCTGGCAGGTGATTTTTTGGCTGAGTTGGTTACAAAGATGTTGGAGTCCGTTTGTTCCGTTCTTCAGTGCTGAAAATTCTATCCAATAGGGCTGAAGATCATAGTATACCAGAGGTTCCATTCCGTAGAGGTTAATTCTGTTGTCCCTAGTCCTTCAAAGTGGATGCCTAATTCTGGTTTGAAACTCACGACTTTAACGGAGTTTGCCTTGATAGCTGGAACTAGTAGACAGACGAGTAATAATGAGACCAATGATGAAGCTATAGATTTCCGCGCTCTTTTTTGTTTTGGTTCTCGTGCATCACTTGTTGAGGGTGACACATCAGCTTGTACATTTAAGATATTGGTTCTAAGCCCTTCTGGATGCTGGTCTGAGATAGTATCTTCGCTTGTCTCTTCGTCGTTGGTTGTTTGTTCATCGCAAGGTAGTGGAGCGAGCTTATGGATTGGTCTACTTAGAATTTCGGAAGCTGTGCGTACATCTACTACCCTCAGGCATCCGTCGTTGCCCTTGTGAATTTCGATTACGCGTCCTAAGGGCCAGTGCATCACTGGAGTATTGTCTTCCATCAGGATTACTATAAACCCTAGTTCTACGTTTGGGGATCGGTGCTTCCACTTGTACCGCTGCTCAAGTTCATGTAGGTAGTTCCTGGACCAACGCGTCCAGAACTCTTGTTTAAGGCTGGATACTAACTTCCACCGTGACAGCAAGCCGGTCTTCTGTGGCTTTGCTTGAGAGTCTACTTGTGCCCGTAAAGGTTCCCCTATCAAGAAATGTCCCAGGGCTAAAGCCGCAAGATCATTTGGATCGCTGGACATAGGTTTCAGTGGCCGAGAGTTGAGAACTGCCTCGATTTCTACCATTATAGTTTCCAGCTCTTCTTATGTTAATAACGACCCCGACACTGTCTTCCGTAGAAGATTTTTTGCTGATTTCACGGCGGCTTCCCAAAGACTGCCGAAATGCGGGACTCGTGGCGGGATGAAGTGGAAGTCTATGCCTTGATGACTACATGCAGATGTAATTTTTTGTTGGCTTTCATTTGAGTAGATGGCTTGGTTTAACTCTGCTACTTGGTTTAGTGCACCCACGAAATTCGTCGCGTTGTCACAATGGAGGTTGCGACAATGCCCTCGCCGACTTATAAATCGTTTGAGTGCTCCCATGAATGCCTCTGTGGACAGATCGCTTCTTCGCCCTTTGCTTCTTGGTGATGTTTACGTCTAGTTCTTCCCACGAATCTTAGAATGTATGCGACGCTGCGCTGCCACCTTCGAAATGAATTCTGGTGGTGAATTTCATTCACGAAGTCCTCCCGAGGTGTGTGGACCGTGGTTAACGCTGCTCGCTTTCTTTCTTCATTGCATTAAAGGCTCTTAATGTATCGTGGTGGCCAAATTGACTCGTCGCCTTGCAGGAATGGGGGTCCGTAAAACCAGAGATTACACGACTTGAGTTTTTCTGGAGACATTCCCCTGGATATAATGTCGGCAGGGTTTTCTTTGAATCGCACGTGCCTCCATTGTTGCTGGTTGGATATTCCTTGTACTGCTGCTATTCGGTTAGCAACAAATGTTTGGAATGAGCTTGAAGTCGAATTTATCCAAGCTAACACTATCTCTGAATCGGTCCACAGATGTGTGATGGTACTGGTTGATTTTAATCCTTCCTTAGCTCTGTAAACAAGCTCTGCTGCTAGTTTGGCGGCACATAACTCCAATCTTGGAAGTGTCACCTTTTTGGTGGAGCCACCTTTGACTTTGCACAAAGGAGTCGAACGATTATTGTTCCATCTTTGGTGACGGTTGGTATTTGATGGGAGAATACATGTCTTGGGAATTGTATGTTGTCTAGCGATGATAAGCCGTTGCGGAAGTTCATCCAACCTGTGTGTAAATTCGTTGGAATGGAGGCGTCCCAATCAAGTCGTAGTTCCCAAAGCTGTTGCAGGAACATCTTTGCTGTTATAACGACGGGAGCTAGGATCCCCAGTGGATCGAAAAGTCGTACAATATCCGACGCGATTGTTCTCTTTGTGACCTTGCGTTCGGTTGTACAGTTGGTTCTTACTTTGAACTCATCGGTTTTTGGCAACCATGTGAGCCCCAAAGTTTTGATGGCCGAGTCCTTTTCATCGGTGAAGTGAAGTTGGATTTCTTGATGTGACGGATGGATGTGCTGTAACAGACGAGGATGATTTGCGCACCATTTGCATAAGTTAAATCCCGCGATTTTCAAGATAGCTATTAATTGTGATTGCATTTCTTGAGCGAGGGCTAGGCTGTTTGTGCCTGTCATCACGTCATCTACATAGAAATCTCTTTCAAGAATTTCTGCGCCGATTGGATATTTGGTCCTTTCTTCGTTTGCTAGTTGGTGTAGGCACTTCATCGCTAGATAAGGCGCCGATGAGGTTCCGTAAGTGACGGTCCGTAATTGGTAGCACTTGATAGGTTTCGTGGGATCATCTCGCCATAGTATTTGATGAAATCTTCTGTCCTCTTCGTGTAGTAGCACTTGCCTATACATTTTTTATATGTCCGCAGTGAACACAAATCTGGGCAGTCGGAATCGGAGAAGAATTGTAAAAAGATCATCCTGTATGGTTGGGCCAGTAAGTCGTTCAATGAAATGTTAGATTATGTCTTCGCTGACACGTCGAAGACAACTCTAAGCTTGGTGGTGCTACTGTCTGGTTTGAGTACACAATGGTGAGGAAGGAAATAATGCGGAGTTAAAATTGTGTTGATGTCGATTTCCTCCATATGACCCAATTTAAGATGCTCTTCCATGAACTCTACATATTGTAGTCGCAAATGGAGATCTCTTGATAGCTTTCTTTCCAAAGCCATGAATCTCCGAAAGGCGATGTGTTTTGACTGGCCCAAGCCAGTAGGGTCTTCCGACTTTACAATGAACTGCCCGGAAGGTGATTTGGCAACCGTCTGACTGAAATAGTCTTCACATTGTCTTTCTGCTACGGTCAGTTGGTTGCTCTTAAGTTCTTCATGCTCTTCAATTTTCCAGAAACGTTCGATGGCTCGATTAATGTTGGCTTCTTCCTCCGTACAAATCCCAGAGAATGCTGAGAGTTGGGATCAGCTAATGGTATGTTCTTCGGAATTGACGATGTTGTTATGTTTGCTGGTCGACTGGGTTGAGGAAATACGATTTGCTTCATTACGAACGCTTCCAGTCTGGTAGAGAATCCGTTCAAACGCGACTTTAACACTGCGCTTATTCTATTTTTGGATTCTTGCTTTCCATTTCCAATGACTTCAATGTTCAAGGCCGTATTGGAAGGTGTCATCCCTAACTTCTTTACTGCTTTGTCAGTGATTCCGTTCACCTGCGATCCTGAGTCGAGGATGGCACGAACTGCAATCTCTTTTCCTTGGTCATTTACGAGCTTGACCCATGCTGTTGCCAACAAAACGTAATCGGCTTTACTCAAATTTGTTAATGTGGCTATTGTTGCTGCTTGATCAGGGTGTTCTACTACGGGAGGTTGCTACTTCTTCTGCGTGGCTGGTGTGTCTAGATGGAGTAGTGTATTGTGATTTTTTGAACACTTGGTGCAGCCTCTGTGGGTACATTTTGGAGTGCTATGCGTTGATTTGAGGCAGTTGTGACAGATCCCATGCTTCCGGACCAGCATCAATCGCGCAGTTGGTGGCATCTGCAGGAATGTATTGCATCGAAAGAGTGGATGATGATCTTTACTGCAAGCTATGCATGTGGCTGGACTAGTTATTGAAGTTAATGACATCGCTCTTGGGATTTCGATGACTCTGTTCCGCGGTACGCCCTTTATTGCCAAGGGCTTCGAGAGATTGGAAACGTGTTTGGAGGAACGAGAGAAAATCCTTCATGGACTGCAGGATTGGCGAGTGACTGTTCATACAGCGCATAGGTACTACTATCTAGTTTCTTCACTAAGATGATTAGCAAAATAGGGTCCCATTCTGATGTGTTTACGCCTAGATTTTCTAATCCCAAGAGGCATTCTAATGTTGTATCGTGTAATGCCTTTGTAGATGCAGCTGATGGAGTGTCGGCTGTGTTGGAAGGTTGATTTAGCAGCTTATTGAGTATTGCTGATACTAATAATCTTGGGTTATCATACCATTCCTGCAGCATATTCCACGCTGCAAGCAATTATCGTCTGACAGCATGAAGTGTCTTATTAATCTTTCAGCTTCCCCAGCTACGTTGGTCTTCAAATACCACATTTTTTGGCAATTACTCAAGTTCTGGTTATGGACCATTTGAGAGAAAAGATCGTGGAACTGACGCCACTTGAAATATTCCCCGTCAAACTTGGGTAGAATAATTTTTGGTAGCTGTAACATGTGGGAGTTACTTGGTAATTGTGTTACGACGGTCGTTGGTTCCTCGACCTTTGTAAACAGAAGAACTTGGGCTTCTTGTACTTGGCTTTCAAGTTGTACGTAGTCCTCAAAATTATATCCCCAGATGGTGGGATCATCAGTCAACTCCCATATGTTGTTGTGGTACTCCTCAATTTGGATCCAATGATGATCAATGTTTTTGATTCTTAGTTCGTAGACAGAGCGAGAAAGTGGTGCACTTGCGTCTAACTCCAAATTGGCTAGGAGGCGTTATAGTGCTTTACACATAGCATGATGTCTTTGGATTATGTAATTTGGTAATCTCTGGAACTTCCTTGTAATCTTCCTTTGGTTGTGGTGGCTCCACATGCTTACTGCATGTTGGCTGATTGGAGACGTTGGCGCCTGTGTTGCCCTGGCTAGGCTGGCATATTCCTTCCTGGTCCTGGGGCTTTGGTTGCGCCTTCAGTCCGCTGGATTTCAGCAATATTTTCTTTGATTAAATCGCTGTACTGGGTGTACAGGTTCAGTGTTTTATCGAAGATATTGTTGGTGAAGTACGGATGATCAAGTGGTGGTGGTTGCAATGACCGAATTTCCTGGTCAATAGTTTCGAAGAGGGCCCAGGCAGAATCTAAACGCCCTAGCCTGTCTGCAAAATAGGTTGCTGTTGTTTTGCGATCTGCGGGGTCCTTGTTGTAGTTATTGATGATCCGATGGATTTCCTTGGCGTATCCATCAATTTCTTTGACCAATTGGGCCATCGTCATTGTCTCCATTGGTGATGGGGACGACATCTTCTTGTTGTTGTGAATCGCTGAGACATGTCTCTGGTGGCGATCACGTCGGCGTCACCAGTTATTTAGGGAAAGGCTCTTTTGCCCTTCCTACCTTTTATTCAATCAAGGTACTTGGACCTTGACTGATGATGACCTGGTCACGATGCTTGTATCAATTTTCATATATGGGACGGCCATTATTTTACAAACCGTACAGATTTTGGCAAAAATTGACCGACACATTTTTGATTTGGCTGAAACTTTTTTTACGGGTTCTATATTGAAAAAAAAGAGACCCGTATTTTTTTTTCACAATATTTTGGCCGCTAGAAAGGATTGAAATTTCGCGATTTTGGTGATTTTGGGCTTGAGGAGTAATGTTCAAAAATTCACAACTCCGGTTCTGTTAGTGCAACCAACTGGTTTTTTTTTCATTTTAAAGATAAAGAACAAGCTTTAAGAAAAAAATACTTCTGAAAAAAATTATAAACAATTTAAGATTGTTATTAACAATTAAAATTTTTAAATTGGTTTTTAACAATTGCCCCCAACTCGTAGCGAGTTTTAAGTATTACTATCGTATTCTACGTCAAATTTCCATTCAAAAACACTTTTTTAATCGATGGGCAAATTATTACTACTATCGGAAAAAAATTAATTAACTTAGCGCGCTACGTCGCATCGGCGCGCGGGTCCCACTGCGCGCCCTTCTTTCTTGTCTCTCATCGGTTTTCTTGCAGTATACATTAATATTATATATTTTTAGTTAAATACTTTTATTTGTTCGTCGAGAAGACTTTATAACAAATTGAAAAAATAATATCAATGAAAAGTACATAAATAAAATACACCATTGCTTACAAAAAAATTACTTTATTAATATCTCAATAGGTACTATATTAAAAGTACCTCGTTCAGAATTACAAAATCAAATAGTAGTAGTAAACAGTATGATGTAGTCGTAAAATATTAACATTAGTTATTTAAAATTTTTCACTGTGCTCTTTATTTCAGACGATGAAAATTGCTTCGCTTTCAATTCTTGAAGAGAGATGGGAATCATACTATGAAATTTTAAAGTTCCTTTTATTGTCAATGCTTTTTGAAAACGTGGTTTCAGTATTTCTTGTTCTTCCCTAGCCTGTCTGCAAAATAGGTTGCTGTTGTTTTGCGATCTGCGGGGTCCTTGTTGTAGTTAATGATGATCCGATGGATTTCCTTGGCGTATCCATCAATTTCTTTGACCAATTGGGCCATCGTCATTGTCTCCATTGGTGATGGGGACGACATCTTCTTGTTGTTGTGAATCGCTGAGACGTGTCTCTGGTGGCGATCACGTCGGCGTCACCAGTTATTTAGGGAAAGGCTCTTTTGCCCTTCCTACCTTTTATTCAATCAAGGTACTTGGACCTTGACTGATGATGACCTGGTCACGATGCTTGTATCAATTTTCATATATGGGACGGCCATTATTTTACAAACCGTACAGATTTTGGCAAAAATTGACCGACACATTTTTGATTTGGCTGAAACTTTTTTTACGGGTTCTATATTAAAAAAAAAGAGACCCGTATTTTTTTTTCACAATATTTTGGCCGCTAGAAAGGATTGAAATTTCGCGATTTTGGTGATTTTGGGCTTGAGGAGTAATGTTCAAAAATTCACAACTCCGGTTCTGTTAGTGCAACCAACTGGGTTTTTTTTCATTTTAAAGATAAAGAACAAGCTTTAAGAAAAAAATACTTTTGAAAAAAATTATAAACAATTTAAGATTGTTATTAACAATTAAAATTTTTAAATTGGTTTTTAACAATTGCCCCCAACTCGTAGCGAGTTTTAAGTATTACCATCGTATTCTACGTCAAATTTCCATTCAAAAACACTTTTTTAATCGATGGGCAAATTATTACTACTATCGGAAAAAAATTAATTAACTTAACGCGCTACGTCGCATCGGCGCGCGGGTCCCACTGCGCGCCCTTCTTTCTTGTCTCTCATCGGTTTTCTTGCAGTATACATTAATATTATATATTTTTAGTTAAATACTTTTATTTGTTCGTCGAGAAGACTTTATAACAAATTGAAAAAATAATATCAATGAAAAGTACATAAATAAAATACACCATTGCTTACAAAAAAATTACTTTATTAATATCTCAATAGGTACTATATTAAAAGTACCTCGTTCAGAATTACAAAATCAAATAGTAGTAGTAAACAGTATGATGTAGTCGTAAAATATTAACATTAGTTATTTAAAATTTTTCACTGTGCTCTTTATTTCGGACGATGAAAATTGCTTCGCTTTCAATTCTTGAAGAGAGATGGGAATCATACTATGAAATTTTAAAGTTCCCTTTATTGTCAATGCTTTTTGAAAACGTGGTTTCAGTATTTCTTGTTCTTCTTCGTATTCCGCATTACTCGAATAACGACACGTTATGTTTGGCAAAGCTTCTGTCGCCCAGTCAAATAATTCTTTTGGAGAACGAATTGGATCGTTCACCCTTTGAAGACTAGCTCTAGCAGCAAGTCTTTTGAGTGTACCACCTATTCCGTCACATGGGAAGTTGGGAAAAAGTGCCACTCAAAGTGTCATCAAAATGGTGCGTGAGGTTTATAAAATTCTTTTTATTCTTATACTGCCCACTGGCGCCGTCCGAAAAATATATGATTTTTCTTACATCCTTTAAATTCGTTTTTATGAAATCGACCAACTGTTTTTGAAATAGATGAACAGCAACGGTATCGTGACGTAAGCATTCCGACATTGAAACCAAACTTTTGATCTTTAATTCATTTTTATCATATCTGTAGTAAACTGAAAATGGATGAATTGTCACTTGGTCATTATTCCAGTGTTAATGTATGCCTTGCACTGAATTTTGAATTACAAATGCATAATTCTCTGAGAAATCGCAAATGACAATACTCATTTTTCATTAAAGTCCTTTTTTTCGTTCAAAAATTCTCTTTGTTTATTAACTAAAAATGAATGTAATAATAATTTAATCAAACCGTTACTAAGAACTTGTAAAAAATCGCCAACATTGGATATGAGTGTTTGTAATGAGGTCCTCTCGGTTGTAACCTATTGCTTGTACCTACTTGATATTGTCTATTAATTTTTCTTCGAAATTTTTTCTAGCTGATCCATAATATTGGTAACCCCCAATCGCATAATCCTAAGAAACAGTTAGTCGATTTCACATTATATATCATTAGATCCAAACAATCATGGTAATTTGTTAAAGGTCGCGAAGAATCAGCAGTAATTGATTTCAAATTTGCTACATCAATTAATAATTTTACATTTTCATGTATGGGACAAACACAAACAGAATGAGTACCAGCCGCTCCTGCTAATACACACAGTGCTTAGGTCGTAAACTTGCAAATTTCGAAAAACTACATTGTACGGTTGGATGGCTGTTTGAATGTATTATACAATTCTTTCAAATTATTCAAAAGCAGGCGTTTCTGCATTTGCATTCTTTTTCCATCCTGTTTAACAGAGATGTAGTCTTTTTGACCTGGCATTAATTGAGTGTAATCATCTGACTGGTAAAAATTAACTATAATATTAACAGCATTTTCATCTAAACCTGGATGGTGTTTTGGTGTAGGATCGCTTAATATCCGCTTATCCTTAGCGATTTTTTTTTGCGACAGTTATCATATGCCTAGTAGCGCTTGGAAAATTGAGATATATTTTTTGGTAAGACCAGTATCGAAAAATAGTTAAGATTTTTATTTTGTGAGCTCGGTCTTGACTCGTATTAAAACTTTCTTGAAGAGTTCTCAAAATTGATGTATTATCGTCATCATCGTCGTTGAGATCATCGGGATCATTGTCATTTATATTAAAAACTTTTTTGTTAATGACTTCCGTAATTTTTTTCACTTTTCCCTCAGAATACCTTTTTTGCGTTAATTTTCTTTTCTTGATCGGAGATGCTCCTAAGATACCTAAACCTTTGTTTAAATGATCAACACGAGCATCCAGAAACGTTCTGTTTTCACCTGATGGTCCACTTGACGAAGTTTCTCCACTAGCGACTTTATCATCCGATTCTTCATTGGGTGAATCTTCTGTATTTTGTGGCTGTAAAAAATATAATACGTTATTATTACTATCGACGAGCCCAATCGTAAAACTACAAACTAAAAAGACTTGCTGGACTGAAAGGAGTTTACTGTGGCTAAGAGAATTAAGGGCGTACAACGCTGTTGCTGGCTATGCTGCGGATTTGTACTAAAGGCTTGGTTCGACTAGACTCCTTTACTACGACATAGTTACACATTTTTTCACGCGCACTGTACGAATTTCGTACGAACGACCGCTACAGGCACTGTACGAATATCGTTGTTTTTTTTAAAAAACTTCACCATAAATTATTGCTTGAAGTATATTTCCGTTGCTGTTAAATAAAACGCACTATTTCGTTATAAAAATATTTGCTTTATTTTTACTCAAATGCTCGCTATGAAGTCTGCAAAATGACTGGTTGAGGAAATTCCAGCTCTTCACCAAGAACCGATTTCCTTTCTTCAAAATTACAGAGCCATGTACAATTCATACCTCTGACATCCTTGAAACAAACATAGTCATAAAACCCTAAGAGTTTTTGTTTTACCATCCGACAAAGGGTAAATGCAATTACGGGATTTCCATGTTTTATGACAGTCAAAAAGAAATATTCTAT
Organism: Thereva nobilitata; assembly: GCA_963855945.1. Classification (NCBI taxonomy): domain Eukaryota; kingdom Metazoa; phylum Arthropoda; class Insecta; order Diptera; family Therevidae; genus Thereva; species Thereva nobilitata. The sequence goes on from OY979694.1 coordinate 143,433,171, forward strand.
GGTTGAAAAATATATGTAAGAGGTATCAATTGCGGCATCTTTTAAAAAGAACCTTATTATTTTGTTAAAGGAAAAAAAATGTATAAAAATAGTGGTTTAATTTACAACAGGCACTGCAAACTGAACGAGGTACTTTTAATATAGTACCTATTGAGATATTAATAAAGTAATTTTTTTGTAAGCAATGGTGTATTTTATTTATGGACTTTTCATTGATATTATTTTTTCAATTTGTTATAAAGCCTTCTCGACGAACAAATAAAAGTATTTAACTAAAAATATATAATATTAATGTATATTGCAAAGAAAACCAATGAGAGACAAGAAAGAAGGGCGCGCAGTGGGACCCGCCCGCCGATGCGACGTAGCGCGTTAAGTTAATTAATTTTTTCCGAGAGTAGTAATAATTTGTCCATCGATTAAAAAAGTGTTTTTGAAAGGAAATTTGACGTAGAATACGATGGTAATACTTAAAACTCGCTACGAGTTAGGGGCAATTGTCAAAAACCAATTTAAAAATTTTAATTGTTAATAACAATCTTAAATTGTTTATAATTTTTTTCAAAAGTATTTTTTTCTTAAAGCTTGTTCTTTTATCTTTAAAATGAAAAAAACCAGTTGGTAGCACTAACAGAACCGGAATTGTGAATTTTTGAAAATTACTCCTCAAGCCCAAAATCACCAAAATCGCGAAATTTCAATTCTTTCTAGCGGCCAAAATATTGTGAAAAAAAATACGGGTCGCTTTTTTTCCAATATAGAACCCGTAAAAAAGTTTCAGCCAAATCAAAAATGTGTCGGTAAGAAAGTTGTTCGGTTTGTAAAAGAATGTCCCATATACAGAACGATCGTCATCACGATCACACAAATCCCCTCCATCACAAGGAAACCCATTTTGGTCAGAAAAAATCTCCATCAGCAAAACTTAGTTTACCTTTGGAGATTTTCTCATGGTAAAATTTACCATAAAAATAGACAACAATTTTCTTATCAGTGTGCGTTGTCGCGTTACGTCTGGATGTTTTGTGTGATCGTGATGACTTGTCGCAATTTTGATTTGTAATTTAATTATTTACAAAATATCTTGACATTATCAAATTTAGTTGACGGAATTTTGTTTTGTCTTGACTTAAAATATCGATGTATCTATTTACATTGAACATGCCCCTTAAGCCCAACTTTTAGAGCCTACATTGATTTGGGACTAGTGGCAATATCTATTATAGTTCATGATGTTGATGTAGGTGAGAGAGAACTCCTGGAGGCCTTTGAGTTTGCAACCGTTCTGGTACCCCCAAAAGGTGTTTTAGATTAAAATGGAAAAGTTTTTCTGAGGGAAAGGTCGTCTTTAGGGAAATAAACAAAATTATGGTCTATCGGGCACATCAGCAAAGCGTGCAGATCCAAGTGGACGATCTGTGGTAATTGTGGAACCCAAGACTGTAAAGAGGGAAAACAGTGTGCCAAAGCCTCCAAGTGTGCAAACTGCCATGGCAACCATGGAGCATTTGAAAAGGTTTGCCCTCTGTGACTAAGGGAAAGAAAAATAATAATAGACATGCGTCGAGGAAATTTTTCAAGAACCGATGCCTTTAGAATCTACAAGGCAAGGAACAGACTTCTCAAAACACAAGGTACAAAGAAAAATGAGGATAAAGAAAAATCCCCAATGGGGAAAATAAATCGCATCCACCAACAAAGGGTTTGAACAAACTGGTCCAAGATCAATTCAAGTGGAATTCCTTCTATTTCACTGAAAGCAGGCCTAGAGAAATTTCGAAAAAAGTTGAAGAAAACTCTACGTGGTTAGAATTCCCTCAAAGAAGAATTGTAAAAAGAGATCCTCCCACTGGTGGTTTAGACTGTGTATCAAATTGGTCTAAGGACTCATCTCTTACTCCCCTGGACGACTCAGGTTTCGCTAAGTATAAATCCTTACAACCTCGGAGAATTTCTGAAGATAACCTAAATTTTTCAGTTAGATACTGGTCCTTATCTCACGAAAACCTAATAGAGAAGGAAAAAGAAAATCAGTTGTATAGATCTATCTCGATAAATAGACTAACTCAGTTTCTCTATATTCATCCTTCAGGGCCTTCTTAGTGCACAGCCACAACGCAACCTGCCTAGCCTAGCACTGCACCTAGCAAGAACAAAATTTGACCATCGCAATAAGTCCGAATAATACGAAAGCGGATTTTTTCCGCTGGAACTTCACATCTATAAGCATTGGCTAATCAAGATAAAAATCTTACATTCTCGATCAGGTTTTGAGTTATATGAGAGTAAACTGTCTCAACAGTCGAGAGTCATGAGAACAAATCAATCATATCACTGTTTCTTGCACATCCTTATATGCTCTTGAATTGTTTTTTTTTAGTTTATAAGGGCTCACTAATCATTGTTTTTTTTATAGTATCCTTGATTAAATCACAAAACATTGACGAAGAGAAGTCATTAAAAGGCAGTAGGGGTTTGGTTTTCAATACATAATTAAGGTTAGAGAACAGAGTGTTATTATTAATTAAACCTTTATAATGCCTGGTTAGACCTCAAAGAACTTGACGACTTTGAATATCAACTGATTTCAAGACGATTTCCCAGGTGCGTAGTGGCTACGTTGCATGGGACAGATATAGTAGAGGCCAAAGTAAAGGCCAAAAACTTTTCAACACAAATTTTGAACAATTGACTGCATCACATATAAACGCAGTTTTTTGACGAAATCCCCTCGGCTTTGGCCTTATGCATGGGACTATTGAACACTGAGAACGAGTTAATTTTAAGGCCAAAAAGTCATCAAAGAATCATGGTCATATGGCTGCAAGGTAGAGGTGGAGAACTAACGATAGTCAGCAACATCGATAGTTATTGATAGCCCAGCCGTTGACTATCGATAGTTTTCGATAGTTTTTCCGCCATATTTTGAGAAATTCTCTCCATTTTTTTCATCCGTTAAGTGAAGATTTGACGTATTCCCACTAGTTTTATATTATTTTTTACATGTTAAACATTTAACAAACCTTTTATCTGACTATTTTTCAAAAATTTTCAAAAAAATTCCGTACATTAGATATTCTGGGCCGTTTTCTTACCATTTCTTCATCTTCTTGTAGAATCACACAAAAGTTACAAAATTATTATTTTTAATTTAATTACCTATTCTTTCCATTTCCAAGAACCTTTTCATCTATATATATAAAAGTGAAAGTATGTCTGTAAATGTTCAATAGACTCCGAAACCGCTCATCCGATTGGCCTGAATTTTTGTATATAGGGGTTTTCGGTTACGGCGGGTGTTCCTACGCGGTCTATTTTGCTCTATCTCGAACACTTCGGGGGGCTGTAGTGTACCGATATCCGTAAAATTCGAACTTTTGTATGGGAGGTACTCTTCGAATTACTGCTAAAGAGCTCAGATCTATACTATTTTGTTTTTTTCCGAAAAAAATACGATTCCCAAAGTTCCAGATCGATCGGTCCAAATTTAAAATGGCGGCCAACACAAAATTGCAGATTACCTTTTTCTTTGCAAGCCATTAGGTATTAAATGAAAATTCATATCACCTGATTACTACTATTGGTTTATGGGTGCAGCATAGGCGCGCCGGGTCCCAGGCTGGGACTCCCAGCTAGTATTAAATAAAACATAAAAACTTAACACTCAACAAATCAAAGATAGAACACTCGCGCTTTTTTTAATTTTAAAATGACAAAGAAAATTACCATGTTTGTAAGTGGAGTTTCCCTCTGGAGTGAAACACCGTTTATAAACAGGTATTGAAAATCCAGAACTTAGACTTTCACTCCCTAAGAAAGCGCCGCAGCGAAACTTCACTCCAAACATATCGGGATTTTCAATTCGGAACGAAAACCCGGAAGTCAATTTCCGCCTATAAACATGGTAAATGACAAGTGTCAAAAGCTTAGAATATAGAACTACAGGAAAGGCCCTCGCGTATAAAATCCTTGTATGGGAGCGTACTGAAATCGCTGTTGCGTACAGTAGTTTCTGCACCAGTTAAAAAAAATTGATTGGATGACTTTAGAAATTCTTCTTTATTCAAATTATTTTAACAGTCGGCAAATTTCTGGAGTGTAGCGCTCCGAGATGTGACTTCGATGATGTTCAGGCTTAAAAGAGACCAATTTCACCATCTCGAGGCGCTACATTCGATCGAGCGCCATCCCTAGATCACCGAGGCTGAATATGTTATCAGTATAAGCAGGAAGAGGGAAACCGAACTTGCCCGAAGACTGCGCTCTTAGAGAATTTGTCGAACTTCGCAACTATTCGCAAATTTAGATTATAAAAAATATGAGCCGCAGCTGTGGAATAGCTGGGGGTTATGTGGGTCAAGTTCAACAATTTGGCCCTGCAACCTTTATTTGGTTATTCCATTGAGCCCCAGTTGCCCTAGCTGCTGGATTTGATGGATATATTCCTGCGACCATCGCTGCCAGAAGTGTTGATGATAGCTGCTAACACTTTGCCATCTGCGAAGATAACTTATATTGTTTATTTCATAAAGGGGTTCCGGAAAGGTTTCAAGAGGAGCCTGATTAAGGAAGTGAGCGGGCTTTAAGGCTTGGAGATCATTTGGATTGCTAGATATGGAAGTGATTGGACGGGAATTCAAAATACCTTCAATTTGTGTCAGCACGGTGCTCAATTCTTCGTAAGTTAACAGAGAGTTGCGCAAAGTTCGAATGAGGTAAGCTTTTTCTACCTTTACGGCGGCTTCCCAGAGCCCGCCCAAATGAGGAGCCCTCGGTGGGATGAGTCGAAATTAGATAGTGTTACAGCTGCACGAATTGTGAAGTTGTTTTTGGTTCTTGGGTTGTATAAAAGCTTGGCTAAATTCTTGTAGCTGTCTTTTTGCGCCCACGAAAATAGTTGCGTTATCGCAATAGAGGCATTGGCACAAGTTCCGTCGTGCTGTAAACCGCTTCAATGCTGCAATAAAAGCTTCGGATGTCAGGTCGGACACCACTTCAATGTGGACGGCTCGTGTCGCAAAACAAAAGAAAATTGCTATATAGGACTTATAGCTACTCCTTCCTCGTAGTCCATATGTGGTGTTTTATTGGGCCGCAAAAATCTACCCCGGTATGGGTGAATGGCGGAGATACGTTGATCCTTCCTCGTGGTAGATTTCCCATAATCTGTCGTGACAATTGAGGTCGATAGCGGAAGCAGTGGATGCATTTTCTGACAATGTTCCGAGAATAATCGCGTGCATTAATGACCCAGAATTTTTGCTGTAATATGGCGACTAAGGCCGAAGGACCGGCATGATAATTTTTTATGTGCAAGTGCCTGATGTATGATTCGACAAACTTGTTTCTACGCGGTAGAAGTATAGGGAACTTCCGATCTGGTGTCAGATCTGAATGATACAGCCTTCCACCTACTCGGAGAATTTTGACGTTGTAAAGCGTATCAAGAAATGCTGCAAGGTTTTCAATGGTTGGTTTCTCGTGTTGGAGCCGTGCGACCTCACTTGCGAACTCCTTTTGCGGGACTGCCCATACAATTCTAATAAAGGCTCTGTCTACGTCTAGTGCTAATAGGGGTTGAGTGTTGATCGCTCTGCCCGCACGTTTCGCGCGTAAGTTATCGACAAATCGAAGCACATAAGCGAAACGGCGACAATTGCGATTGAAATCACTAAAGTTACAAATGGTGGAAACGAACGATTCGTCCACTAAGCAGATTAAAACTGTTTTTAATTTACGTTTTTCTGGTAGAGATTCTAAGTCAACATATCTTTTTCGAGATAGAGGCCACAAGTCTTCTGGGTTGTACAGGAATTCAGGGCCAACCAAACGGGTATTGTTCAGTTCACTCGGCATAACACCTCTAGATATCAAATCCGCCGGGTTAGCTGACGAATTAACGCATCGAGACGTTTCGAAATGTTAGGCTTGATCTTATCATATAGCCTAGGTAATAGAAGTGCCCCACATAGCTCCAAACAAGGTAGAGATCGAGTTACCTTTGAAGGAGCGATCTTGGATTTAGCGGCCAATAGATTGACCGATATCTGCCCAGCATCATCGATAGTTCTAAGATAAATGCAGGAACCGTAAGCTTTAAGTGAGGCATCCGAAAACCCGTGCAGGGATATATGAGTTGGGTTTAACTTGCTGGTTACTAGTCTGGGAACTTTAATATAATTTAGCTGTGGTAGTTGGGTAGTAAAATTAATCCAACGTGATGCCATTTCTTGGGGCAAGGACTCATCCCAATTTAGCTTAAGCAACCACAGTTCCTGGAGGAACAGTTTAGCCGGCACTACGACAGGGTTGATAAGGCCTAAAGGATCGAAAAGACGAGCGGTTTCAGAGAGAACTATTCTCTTGGTAACCTTAGGCAAAGGGAGAGACGGTAATGATTGCGATTCGGAATGATGATGAGATGGCAATGGTGATACTACACTTGGTAAAGTCAACGTTAAATTCGATGAAGAGGACGACGGCGAAACGGTCCTTGGCAGGGCTGGAGCCGATGAAGGCATCGACTTGCCAACAGCCGAAGAAGAGGATGTGGTCGGTTGTGGGGGCTTATAGAAGAAGCAAAATTCATCATGGCGTGGTTCCCAAATTACACCTAGTGTTTTTAACACGTCAGTGTCATCAAATCTAAGTAGCTTTTCTCTTTGATCTTCGGGAATCTCGGACAATAGCTGAAGATCGTTTGAATACCACTTCCGGAGACAGAATTTTGCTGATCGCAGGATCATATCAACCTCCTTGCGCAATTTGTGAAGCTCTTCCGCAGTATCGGCTCCAGAAAGCAGATCGTCCATATAAAAGTCATTCTTGACGACTTCAGACGAACTAGGGTAAACGGAATTCGTGTAAGAACTCTCGTATTCGTGTAAGAACTCTCAATACATAGTTTTAACATCTTGCTTTGCCACCAGCTTCCTTTCCAAGGCGCATAACCGCTCAAGGGCGATGCTTCTAGAACCACCCAATTCTTGGTGCGGATCTAAAATAAATGGAAGTTTCACCATAAATCTACCATCCGGTAGTCTCTGGGTCGTTTCGATGAAAAGGTTTTCACAATAAGCATGCTCTTCACTAGGTGAGGGTGTAGCATTGACTTCTTCCACATCCCAAAATCGTTCAACTAAATCCGACAAGTTGTCCTCACAACCATCTTGATGAACCACTGGTGGTTGGGTTGTGGTGCATGCGGCTGCTGTTTGATTGCCCGATTGGTTAGCATAAGTGCCGGCGACCAACCACCCCAAGACAGTTTTCTGTAAAATAGGTAAATCGTCGCCCAGCTTAATTTGGCCCACGCACAGCAACAAGGCCAGTACCAATAAGTATGTCAACCATTTGAGCTTTGAAAAAAGCCGGATCGGCAAGCTCTACGTTAACGGGTAAGTTCCAATTCTTTATCGAGAAATACCGCTCGGGCTGCAGCCCGGTTATTTGAGGTAAAATATGCATAGGCAAGGTTACTTGGAACTGATTTAAACGAGATTGAATTGTAGCTTCCGTGGTCCATCGACTATTGGAAGCAGCATTGCCTATACCACTTATGTCAGTATTGACTTTAGTTCGCTTGAGCTTAAGAGTCTGCACTAAATATTCACAAATAAAATTCAATTGGGAGGCAGAGTCGAGTAGTGCCCGCGCCATGTGCCATCGACCGGCTTGATCTTTAACTTTGAGCACCGCGAGTGCTAGCAAAACCTTACCAGGATCATGATTATTAGACAACAACGAAGAAGCTATATTTGATTGCTGCGGCGAACCGGAATTTGACGACGAAGGTTTGACCAAGTCGGAAGAATTAGAGGAAGGTTCAGGGACTGAACGATCCGAAGTGTACCTATGTAAAAAGGTATGGTGAGGCCTACGACAGACCTTGCATTTTTGTTGCCGACACTTTTTCACTCCATGACCCTTTGCCAAGCAATTGGTGCATAAGGCCTTAGACTTAACGAGTTCGAATCTTTCAGCCACTGTTAGCTCTTTAAAATTTGGACACCGATAGATTTGGTGCTCTTTAGCTTGGCAGCACGAACAAGTTTGGCTGGATGTCGTTACCAGCGTGTAATTAGGCTTTCGGGCTTTACTCGGTTGCCTGAGCTTAGAAGTCGAGAGTTCCTGATTTTCTTCTTGTTTAACATTCCTAGCCTCCAGGCATTGGCTATGTTGGTTAAGGATGTTGGCACACTTAGACCAGGAAGGGAGATCGGAATGTGTCATGGACGATTCCCACTTGCCTTCACTTTCAATGTCTAGCTTGGAGCTCACCAAGTGAACGATAAGGACATTTAGCACTTCTTCGGGCGAACCAAGATTCAACAACGAACTAACATGGGTGCTAGTTGAATCAATCAGATAACGAAGCTGGGCAGGGGAATTCTTTGTTACCCTTGGCATATTGAATAGCGACGCTAGCTGTTCCTGGACAATGAGATATTTATTGTTGTATCTCACCTTTAGCAACTCAACAGCCTTAGGGTAATTGGAGTCGATCACTTCAAAGCCTTGTATGGTGCGAAGAGCTGGGCCATGCAGACATGTGAGGAGATGATTGAATTTTTCCATGGCGGATAAAGTCGCATTGTTGTCCACCAATTTAGTAAAGGTTCCTAAGAAATTTGGGAATTCAGAGTACTTTCCATCGAAACTATGCAGCTTTAACTTTGGTAAGTTCGGAACTACCACATTAGGCATGACAGTCGAGCTGTCGAAATTCATCCTGGCCTTTCGCTGCCCTGCCAGCAACGTCATTAATCTGGCCTTTATGGCGCAGTATTGGTCCTCGAGTTCTCCCCTAACCTTTTGCTCATTGGCATCATCAGGGAGGTGTTTTTCGATGGAGGTTTGATAGGACAGAATCTGCTTGAAATAGGATTCCAAGATCCCTAGACGACATTCGAGCTCAACTTCCGAAAAGGTTTCTGCCTTTGCATCAATGAGTGTTTTGATTCTCGAGATGCATGCTCGAGTCGTAGATCTTTGCGCTTTTAGCTCCATTTAGGGATTTATTAGGCGTTGATTCTGTCATTTCGTGGCCACGAATCTGGAATAAACCGACGCCAATTAAATTGCAATCTGTGACTGCGAACCTCGTTGACTTATCACGCCGATATTGAGCCTAAGCGCTATCCTACACCAGCCAGTTCACTCAGACAAGAAGACCAAAGGATGGTTATGAATGCGATTCAATCAAATTTCGAAATAAATAAAACCATCAGCAACGAAAGTAAACGAATAATTCATAACCTACGATCAAACCCGATATAATTCCTTATCAACAAGCTTTAAAATTACTCCAGCAAATAACTGTGGCACCGGACTAAAATAATATAATTCCCTTCGCACAGGGAAATCAAGCAGCTGAAATGTCAAATTACTGCACTTGCACCACAATAATAAGAATAGTAGGAACAAAGAAGTTGTAATTGAAGAATGTCCAAAAATTTGGAAATAACCAACTAAATTCCAAAATACCAACAAACCCAACAATTAGCATGCGAAAGTTACGAATGCAGAGTATCAACAATTTAGAAAAACCAACTAAAATTGCAAAGTGCAAACTAATCCAACAATTGGGTAATAAGAACAATGAAATTGCAAATGCAAAGTATCAACAATTTTGAAAAAACGAACTAAAATTGCAAAGTGCAAACTAATCCAGCAATTGGGTAATACTAACTAATTGCTCCTTTAATCCCTCATGGGACATAGGGCGGAAACAGTTGCCCTCCAGCGGACTCTGTTTTGCGCGACAGCTCTCAACTCTGGCCAGGATCTCCCGGTTGTTGCGGCCTCTGCTAAAAGGGTTCTCCTCCACGTTGTTCTAGGTCTTCCGACTCGACGGGTTCCTTGCGGATTCCAGTCGAGGGCCTGTTTGGCTAGATTCTCGTTTTCGCGTCGCAAGGTGTGGCCAATCCAATTCCATTTCCTTCGCCTGATTTGGTCGTCTATCCTTTCTTGGCGGGCACGGCGCCATAGTTCTTCATTTGAAATTCTATCTTGCCAGCGGATTTTTAGGATACGACGTAGGCATTTGTTGATAAAAACTTGTAGGCGCCCTGTGATGAATTGGGTGACTTTCCATGTTTCGCAACCATACAAAAGAACTGCCTTAACGTTGGAGTTGAACAGCCGCAATTTGGTGTTAATTGAGATCTCCGTCGATCTCCATATGTGAAACAAGCATGCATATGCGCTTCTTGCTTTATTTATTCTGGAACTGACGTCTTCTTCTGTACCGCCGTTTTCGGTAATAATACCACCGAGGTAACAGAATTTATCTACCAGTTCCACGTCGCGGTTGTTTAGCGCTGTTCGTTCAAGGATGTTTGCATTTATCCGCATTTCTTTGGTTTTAGTCGGATTTAACCTTAAGCCTGCCGAGCTACTTTCTGTTGCCAAATTGTTTACCATGTTTTTGAGGTCCTGGTGTCCGTGGGCCAACAAACAGATATCATCCGCGTAGTCGAGGTCCTTAAGGCGGTCTAGCAATCCCCATTGTATGCCACCTGTTCTAGTATCTAGAGCGCTGACAAGGATGTCGTTTATTACTATAAGAAATAGTAATGGTGAAAGTAGGCATCCTTGCCGTACTCCTGAGCTCACTTCAAAGCTGTCGGATAGTTTTCCATTGTGAAGAACTCTGCATTTGGAATTGTTGTATAGAGCTTTTATCAATTCTATTATTTTATCCGGCAGTCCACGTTGCCGTAAAGCTCGCCATATAAAGCTCCTATTAACCGAGTCGAACGCTTTCTCATAGTCTACGAAAGCAAGGTAAAGGGGGGATCGGAATTCAGTAGACTGCTCCACTATGATTCTCAAGGTGTTAATGTGGTCTATGCAGGAGCGGCTTTTCTGAACCCAGCCTGCTGTCTTCTAAGCGTTTGATCTACTGCCTCTCTTATCCTTGATAGTAATATGTGGGACAAGATTTTTCCCACAGTAGATAATAGACAGATGCCTCTCCAGTTGTCACATATTGTTAGGTCTCCTTTTTGGGTATTTTGACTATGATACCTTCCGTCCAATCCTCCGGAAAGGTACAGGTGTTCCATGCTATTTCCAGGATTGGCTGTAGCGCATCTGCTATGAGGCTTGAGTCGGCTTTCAACAACTCTGGAGGGATGCCATCTTTTCCAGCTGCTTTACCATTGGCCATTGCATGAATTGCGGTTACTATTTCAGTCTTGGATGGGGCACGAGTGGTGATTCTTATTGGCTGTGCATTGTTGCTGTTGTTTTCCTGAGGTTCCTGTGTAAATGAACCATTCAGGGCGGCGAAGAAGTAATCTCTCCATCTTTGGAGTTGCTCCTCGTCGCTGCACAGCAGCCTTCCATCCGCACTCTTTACGGCATGATTTTTAGTAGAGTGCTTTCCCGAGAGCTGTTTAGTGATTTGGTACAGCACCTTACTGTTGCCTGTGTTTGCCGCGTTTTCCGCTTTCTCTGCGAGCTCATTTATCTGCCGCCTTTTATCACGCCAGACACTTCTCTTTACCTCCCTGTGCAATTTGGAGTATTCCCGTTCAAGTTGTTGTCGTTTTTCCGGGTCGCTTGTAGAGTTCACGTTATTTTTGAGGGCCCTTCTGCGTTCAATTTTTTGCCAGGTTGTGTCAGAGATCCAGTATTGCTGGTTTCTTTGGACATAACCGATGCTTGTTTCCGCTGCTGTTATTATAGCGCCCTTTGTTGTGCTCCACAGGTCTTCAATATTTGTGTCGTCAGAAACGGTTTGCTGGTTTAAGATTTCCTGTAGTTTGCCAGCAAATTCTCGCTTTTTGGTGCTCTCACGCAGAAGGTCTACGTTAAACCGTCTACGGTTTATGGCATCGCGTTAGACGTTTCTGATTGCGGCGATTTTTAGGCGGTTAGTTGCTACTACCAAATGGTGGTCACTTCCAGTGTCTGCTCCCCTAAAGCTCCTGACATCCTCCAGAATAGTTCGCCATCTGCGACTGACGGCCACGTGATCTATCTGCTTTCTCGTTCTACCATCGGGCTATACCCAGGTCTCCTTGCGTATCTTCTTGCGACAAAAGTAAGTTCCACCTACCATGAGTTGATGGGAACTACAAAAGTCAATGAAAAGTTCACCATTGTGGTTGGTATCTTGGCTTAGGCCTTGATGTCTCCCCTTGGAATAGACCGAAAAACCTTATTCAGTCGCATATAGAACTTGTCTTTGATGTCATCGTCTGCGCCTTCAGTTGGAGCGTAGCATTGGACTATCGTAGTACTTCTTAGTCTGGTACGTAGGCGCACGGTAATAATCCTCTCAGAATCTGGTGACCAGCTAATGAGGCTGGACCTGGCTTCCTTGGTGAGTATTACCCCAACGCCATTCCTACGGTTTTCAGTTTCGTTTCTCCCAGAATATAAGAAGGACTCACCGTTTGGGCAGACATGTTCCCCCGCATCGGGCCATCTGGTCTCGCTGAGTCCCATGACCTTGATTTTATAGCGGTTTATCTCGTTGAGGACTTCATCCAGCCGTCCATCACCAAGCAGAGTTCTCACATTCCATGATCCGATTCGTGTCCTGTTTCGAAAAGCAAAGGTCGTCGTCGTGTTGTCCGTCCGGTTCCGAGGCAATGCTTGCCGATTCGTAGCAATTGTGTGTTTTATGGGAGCGGGTTGCTAACCCTCAGCCCAACCGACTTAAAACTCTGTTTTGTGGCGCAGAGAACTCGCCATTCGACCGTCTCCCGTTAGCTCCTTACGAAGAAGTACCCCGGGGGCACCACGGGGAGGTGGAATTAGGACTTGCTAACAGAGCTGCTAGGTGTTCGTCTGCAGTGACTCTTCTCGGGTTTTGCAGAAGTGACAAATCGGGTGCCACCACCTTCCGAGGTCTTTGTTAGCCGTTCGCCCCCCATGGGTAATAAGAACAAGGAAATTGCAAATGCAAAGTATCAAAATTTTGAAAAAACCAACTACAATTCCAACATGTAGAAAAAATTGTACAAATAGCCAAATTCCACTGGCGGCCAAATATGCCTTCTAAATGCACTACAATCAAACCCCACAGAAACTCAAGATAAATTGTATATTATTCTCACTTAATGATTGACACTGTAAATTTCTAACCCTTCAATAGGAATGTATAGCACAACGAATGATCTTAATACTGAATTGTTAATCCGCATACACGACCAAGAATCAAACAATGAAATCGGCAATAACCCAATCTTATTAAGAAAATAGATTTATAAATGCAAGGTGCTAACGGAAACTAAATCGCAATTTTTTTTCACTTAACTTCTGATACTATCAGCACACTTCTTTTGTTTGCGCAACAAATAACAAACCGAATAGTGGACGAATGAATATGAAATTTTAACCCTTATAAATTCATGTTAATTATAATGAGAAATGCATATTATTTGAAATGTTGATATTAAATCAATATTTTACAGAAATGCTAAATCACTATGACTAGTATCAATAATTGGAAGAAGTTTACCGTTGCTATTATTTGCGGGAAAAATGCACAGGTCTTAAATTATAGCGGAACCGAGAAACTGGATTTCAATGCACGCGGAATAATTCTCATGAACTCACTTTTTCCTTCTTTCTATTATTATACCATATGAACTTTTTTGGTGGTTTTATAAAATTTAATAATCTTAAAATCGCACAAATTTTCTTCTGTATTTATTTAATATGTTGCAACACACCTTACTCACTGCGCATCTGGGATTACCGTAATAAAATGATGCTCCTATACTCTTGTTTAAACCGCTATCAAAATTAACTGCACTTTTCTTGTAATACTGCTGGTTGTTGTAATTGTAATTGATTAACTTTGCCCATTAAGCCCGGCTCTTACACAAATTGAAGACACTTCCTAAGGAGAAATTAAATAAGGGATTAGTATGGAACCGTTGTCCTTTATTGAAAACTCCGAAACTTCCCTAACTGTCCTGTCACGGTCGCCAAAAATGTTGCGTGCAGTAGTTTCTGCACCAGTTAAAAAAAAATTATTGGATGACTTTAGAAATTCTTCTTTATTCAAATTATTTTAACAGTCGGCAAATTTCTGGAGCGTAGCGCTCCGATACTGTGTTTCCATGCAGAGTTTATCCTGAGTTTACTCAGATTAAGCGCCCATGGAAACGGGGATTGAGTAAAGTGTCGTTAAATCCAAGTAAACTCAACGAAGCCAGTCCGATTAAGCCGGGTTTTGCATATGTGTGTGTTTCACTATCCTTTACTGCACATATACCAACGGCGAGGCAATGTAAAATTAATTATCTGTCACTTTAACCCAGAACCGTCATGGAAACAGCATCGAGTGATCTTGAGAGAAAAAGCTTTCTGTTTGCTTAACGAAAACTCTACCCTGGCTCATGGAAACACAGTACGAGATGATGTTCAGGCTTAAAAGAGACCAATTTCTCCATCTTGAGGCGCTACATCCGATCGAGCGCCATCCCTAGATCACCGAGGCTGAATATGTTATCAGTATAAGCAGGAAGAGGGAAACCGAACTTGCCCGAAGACTGCGCTTTTAGAGAATTTGTCGAACTGCATTACTTCGCAACTATTCGCAAATTTAGATTATAAAAAATATGAGCCGCAGCTGGGGAATAGCCCATGGTTCTCAACATATGTATGTTGGTCAAGTTCAACAATTTGGCCCTGCAACCTTTAATTGGTTATTCCATTGAGCCCCAGTGATCGCAGGATGGCGATTACAATTTGTTTTATGTAATTAGTTTGTTAATACTTAAACTAATGAATTCAATATTTATGTTGTTAATTTATTTCTACTTAAACTAATATGTTGACGTCCGAACAATCGCTATTAGTCAACTGTCAAATTGGTATAATTTCTTGCTAGTTAACTGCTTTAAAACGAGTTTTTTTTATAAAATTTATTTACAGTTTTTCGCAAGACTAATTAAAAAGAAGAAAGAAAGTTTAAAGAATTTGTTTTTAGTGTAATTGAAGTTGTTACGAGTGAATTTTCAGTGAAAAAAAGAGCAATGAAGTGTGCAGTTTGAATTTCACTACGCTAAAATTCTCCGAGGGCCCTTCCTGTAGTTTTATATTCTAAGGTCAAAAACTATGTTAGTTTTTATATACTATCGATAGTCGCCGATAGTCCCCAACAATCGATAGTGCCGATAGTACTTTCGATAGTTCTCCACCTCTACTGCAAGGCCGAGATCATAAGGGACCCACTGACGGTACACTGGCTCCTAGCAGCCAGTAAAATTAAAACAACAACAACAACGAGATTTTGCGGTCGACGTTTTTGGTCGATTGAGGCCAAGCTTTTGACTTTTACTTGTTTTTGAAATTGGAAGCTAATTTAATGATGAAAATCCGGCAAACTTGTAATTTCACAAGCTTTGAACGTGATGGGCTTAAATTAATTCGTCTGCGATCGATTTTTCAGGTTTAACCTTACGAAGCCGTCGTACTATTTTTAAACAATGAATTAAATTTTTTAGCAAATTTTTTCCACGTTGATTAATTGCTCAAAAATCTCAATAACAATAATCGCACTCCACCGACAGTTCCAACAGTCATTGTTACTACTATACTAATTTATAAAATTTAGTTTTACCTAGCGTTTATATAGCTATATAATTCTATTCTGTGCAGATATGACAAGTGAAACTCTAAGACTTGTTACGTGGGAAATACCTGAAACAGTGTGTTTGATTTAGTTTTATTATTTCATAAACATTATTTTTTGAAAAGCACTCTTAAAAACTTATAATTTAATATCTAATCACAAAATGTTCTCGATTGATCCCCACTTTAATCCAAATTCTTACTTAATAAGCAACCTTGACTAAAAGAACTAATGATATACGCATATAACTTTTAAGACAAACCGTAGTTCCAGATTCAGGCTTTCAAAAAACAATTCAATATCATTGACACACATTAAAAAGTCAAATAGTCATCTTATGGTATGTATCTTCTACGCGGACATCAGTGCCCAAAAATAAATTAACCGTGTTCGAAAAAACCGTGCATACATAATTTCGGAAAATTTTTCGCGTCGAACTGGACTCGGCAAGGATCTCTTCGCTTCTTACGATTCAATATTACCCTTTACCCATCTTCTATTCACTCCACTCCTATTCACTCCAAAAAAAATAAAAAACGCAAAATTTAGTTCATAAATGACCGACTTGTCAAAAAAGTTTTAATTCAAAAAATAGGTTATATTATGCACATTGGCAGTTGCTGATTAGCAGTTGAATATTCGCCACAACGCTCTTGAGTACACCAGTACCTGCATCTTCTGATATTTTTTATCTTTCGATTCCACTTCTAATATCTGGCCTTCGAAATAAAAGCTCCGAGGTAGACCAAATGCATTAGCCTGCCAATATTCATGCGTGATATCACCATAACTAAGTTCGGTGGTGGTGGTCGTCATATCTAATTCGGCCGCCTGGAGAAGCACTTCGATGTGCATCGTCGGTTCTCTGGAAGAGTTTGTATAACCTCGGCCGATGGCGGTTTACTCAAGCGGCTCACATTCAACACTAGAAGAATATAACTTTCTATGCTGGGAAAAGATTTGTAAATGAATGATACTGGATAAAAACAGTAGAAAGGCTAGGGCCATTCATTCGTTTTCAATATTGGACCACTTAAACATTTTTGGTGAGTCCGTATTTTCTTGCCTTCTCTTCGTTCATAAATAATTAAATTTCTAGTCAATTACTGAAGGTAAGGAAAAAGTAAGAAGAAGTCATGCTACTACTATTTGCTCCTTTAATCCCTCATGCGACATAGGGCGGAAACAGTTGCCCTCCAGCGGACTCTGTTTTGTGCGACAACTCTCTCCAGGATCTCCCAGTTGTTGCGGCCTCTGATAATAGGGTTCTCCTCCACGTTGTTATCTAGGTCTTGACTCGAAGGGATCCTTGCGGATTCCAGTCAAAGGCCTGTTTGGCTAGATTACATTTCCGCGTGGCAAAGTGTGGCCAATCCAATTCCATTTCCTTCGCCTGATTTGGCCGTCTTTCCTTTTTTGGCCGGTACGGCGCTATAGCTCTTCATTTGAAATTCTATCTTGCCAGGGGGTTTTTAGGATACGACGTAGGCATCTGTTGATGAAAACTTGAAGGCGCCCCGTTATGAATTGGGTGACTTTCCATGTTTCGCAACCGTACAAAAGAACCGCCTTAACGTTGGAGTTGAACAGCCACAATTTGGTGTTAATTTAGATCTCCGTCGATCTCCATATGTGAAACAGGCATGCATATGCGCTTCTTTCTTTATTTATTCTGGAACTGACGTCTCCTTCTGGACTGCCGTTTTCGGTAATAATACTACTGAGGTAACAGAATTTATCTACTAGTTCCACGTCACGGTTATTTAGCGCTGTCCGTTCAAGGGTGTTTGCATTTATCCGAATTTCTTTTGTTTTATTCGGATTTAACCTTAAGCCCGCCGAGATGCTTTCTGTTGCCAAATTGTTTAACATGTTTTTGAGGTCCTGGTGTCTGTGGGCCAGCAAACAGATATCATCCGCGTAGTCGAGATCCTTAAGGCGGTCTAACAATCCCCACTGTATGCCACTTGATCTACTATCTAACGGTTTGCTGGTTTAAGATTTGTTGTAGATTGCCAGCAAATTCTCGCTTTTTAGTGCTCTCTCGCAGTAGGTTTACGTTAAACCGTCTACGGTTTATATGGCATCACGTTAGACGTTTCTGATTGCGGCGATTTTTAGGCGGATAGTTGCCACTACCAAATGGTGGTCACTTCCAGTGTCAGCTCCCCTAAAGCTCCTGACATCCTCCAGAATAGTTCTCCATCTGCGACTGACGGCCACGTGATCTATCTGATTTCTCGTTCTACCATCGGGTATCACCCGAACGTCCAACGCGATACCGTAAACCGTAGACGGTTTAACGTAGACCTTCTGCGGGAGAGCACTAAAAGGAGAGAATTTGCTGGAAATCTGCAACAAATCTTAAACCAGCAAACCCTTTCTGACGACACAAATATTGAAGAGCTGTGGAGCACAACAAAGGACGCTATAATAACAGCAGCGGAAACAAGCATCGGTTATGTCCAAACAAACCAGCAACACTAGATCTCTGACACAACCTGGAAAAAAAAGAACGCAGAAGGGCCCTCAAAAATAACTTGACGACAACAACTTGAACGGGAATACTCCCAATTGCACCGGGAGGTAAAGAGAAATGTCCGGCATGATAAAAGGCGGCAGGTAAATGAGCTCGCAGAGAAAGCGGAAAACGCGGCAAACACAGGCAACAGTAAAGTGCTGTACCAAATCACTAAACAGCTCTCGGGAAAGCACTCTACTAAAAAGCATGCCGTAAAGAGTGCGGATGGAAGGCTGCTGTGCAGCGACGAGGAGCAACTCCAAAGATGGAGAGATTACTTCTTCGCCGCCCTGAATGGTTCATTTACAGCTGCTTTACCATTGGCCATTGCATGAATTGCGGTTACTATTTCAGTCTTGGATGGGGCACGAGTGGTGATTCTTATTGGCTGTGCATTGTTGGAACCTCAGGAAAACAACAACAACAATGCACAGCCAATAAGAATCACCACTCGTGCCCCATCCAAGACTGAAATAGTAACCGCAATTCATGCAATGGCCAATGGTAAAGCAGCTGGAAAAGATGGCATCCCGCCAGAATTGTTGAAAGCCGACCCAAGCCTCATAGCAGATGCGCTACAGCCAATCCTGGAAATAGCATGGAACACCTTTCCGGAGGATTGGACGGAAGGTATCATAGTCAAAATACCCAAAAAGGAGACCTAACAATATGTGACAACTGGAGAGGCATCTGTCTATTATCTACAGTGGGAAAAATCTTGTCCCATATATTACTATCTAGGATAAGAGAGTCAGTAGACCGAACGCTTAGAAGACAGCAGGCTGGATTCAGAAAAGGGCGCTCCTGCATAGACCATATTAACACCTTGAGAATCATAGTGGAGCAGTCTACTGAATTCCGATCCCCCCTTTACCTTGCTTTCGTAGACTATGAGAAAACGTTCGACTCGGTCAATAGGAGCTTTATATGGCAGGCATTACGACAACGGGGATTGCCTGATAAAATAATAGAATTAATAAAAGCTCCATACAACAATTCCAAATGCAGGGTTCTTCACAATTGAAAACTATCCGACAGCTTTGAAGTGAGCTCAGGAGTACGACAAGGATGCCTACTTTCACCATTACCATTTCTTATAGTAATAAAGGACATCCTTGGCAGCGCTCTACATAGTAGAACAGGTGACATTCACTGGGGATTGCTAGACCGCCTTAAGGATCTCGACTAAGCGGATGATATCTGTTTGCTGGCCCACAGACACCAGGACCTCAAAAACATGTTAAACAATTTGGCAACAGAAAGCATCTCGGCGGGCTTAAGGTTAAATCCGAATAAAACAAAAGAAATTCGGATAAATGCAAACACCATTGAACGGACAGCGCTGAATAACCGTGACGTGGAACTGGTAGATAAATTCTGTTACCTCGGTAGCATTATTACCGAACATGGCGGTGCAGAAGAAGACGTCAGTTCCAGAATAAATAAAGCAAGAAGCGCATATGCATGCCTGTTTCACATATGGAGATCGACGGAGATCTCAATTAACACCAAATTGCGGCTGTTCAACTCCAACGTTAAGGCAGTTCTTTTGTATGGTTGCGAAACATGGAAAGTCACCCAATTCATCACAGGGCGCCTACAAGTTTTCATCAACAGATGCCTACGTCGTATCCTAAAAATCCGCTGGCAAGATAGAATTTCAAATGAAGAACTATGGCGCCGTGCCGGCCAAGAAAGGATAGACGACCAAATCAGGCGAAGGAAATGGAATTGGATTGGCCACACCTTGCGACGCGAAGACGATAATCTAGCCAAACAGGCCCTTGACTGGAATCCGCAAGGAACCCGTCGAGTCGGAAGACCTAGAACAACTTGGAGGAGAACCCTATTAACAGAGGCCGCCACAACTGGGAGATCCTGGTCAGAGCTGAAAGCTGTCGCACAAAACAGAGTCCGCTGGAGGGCAACTGTTTCCGCCCTATGTCCCATGAATGATTAAAGCCTGAACTACATTGAAAAGCAGTGCAGTGCAGCACTGCGCAGTGATATTTAGACTTCTTGTAACTGAATGTGGCAACTCACATTAACTTCACTGCCTTGCACTGCACTGCACTGCACTGCCTTGCCTTAGCCTAATTTCTAAAAAACTGCTTCGCACTGCTTGCCAATTTCTTAAAAACTTCATATGAAGTTGCCATTGCCATTGTTGTCAAAATGAATGACGAAAAATTAATCGAATTAGTTAGAAATAAGGACTTTTTATACAATAAAAGTCACAGGGACTATAAAAAATTTATATATGAACCGTCAATGTCAAAACACTGCTTATTCAATGTGTTTTGACACGCGTTCTCTAATAAACCACTGCAACATACTGCGCATCGCTGCACTGCACTGCTTTTCAATGTAGTTTAGGCTTAAAGGAGCGTTATGTATGTTTATGTAAAGTGAGATATTCCAGTGAATAAGCTGAATGTAGTTCACATTGGAAATTCTCACTTGTATAAACGTCAAACATGGGGTTTTTTGTCATATATTGTAGGTACTTATTTGTAGACAAGACTTTGTAACATTTAAAATGGCAACAGTATTTGTATTTATTGAATATAGAAGAAGACGCCCAAGCTGGGCAATTATAATATTTGGGTTTACACTTAAAATTCATGGTTTTACATTTCAAATTCACGTTTTTTGCAATAACTGTTGAACATAAAGAGTTACACATTACCACTTAATCATAAAAAGTTACACCTAGCATTTAAATGAGTGGCATGCTCCTCCCATAATTTTTTTTGAAAATTAAAAGTTTTCCCACTTCTCACTGAGAAAACGAAATACAATTTTTAAAAATTGTACCTTCAATTGTTGTTTAAATAAACTGTTTTTATTTGAAAATGACAAGTTCTCACATTTCTCACTAGAAAAATTTTGGTGAGAAATTATTTTTCACCATGAAAAAATTTGACAGCTAAATTCACTTTCTCATCGTTCCAGAACCGCATTTATTTAAATTCTCACTGAAAAGACTTTTCACTAGACTTTTCACAGTTACAGAATAACCGCTCTGGTTCGAAAAGCAAAGGGTTGTCCGTCCGGTTCCGAAGCATTGTTTGCCGATTCGTAGCAATTGTGTATTTTATGGGAGCGGGTTGCTAACCAACCAGTCAGCCCAACCGAAATAAAACTCTGTTCGACCGTCTCCCGTTAGCTCCTTCCGAAGAACTTCCCCAGGGGGCACCGCGGCGAGGTGGGATTAGGACTTGCTAACAGAGTTGCTAGGTGTTCGTCTGCAGTGACTCTTCTCGGGTTTTGGCAGAAGTGACCAATCGGGTGCCACCACCTTCCGAGGTCTTTGTTAGCCGTTCGCCCCCTCCTACAAAATTCAACACCCATCGCCAAACAGTCTTATAGTCCATGGAAATGGTACTTTAACATTGCAAAAATGCAGGACAAGATTTTTTTCTTGGGTTGTGTAGGGGGGGTCGGTGTTAGCTTAAATTTGAGTTTTCGAGTTCCCCACCCCCCCCCCCCCCTTTTTGGCCGCCAGCTTGGAAAAGGTGTGCAAATGGTTTTTCCACTATATCTCCGTAACAGTACTTCTTACAGAAAATTTATAAAGAGACTTTTCGTTTAGAATTAAATTATCTACAATTTATTCTTTAAGCGTTTTGTCGTAAATTGAAGAATTAAGAAGTTATAAGCCTTAGAACACAAAAATTAGTCACAATATTTTCTTTTAAAGGCTATAACTTTTTTTCCTTCAATTTTAACAAAAAAAAATAACATGTTTTTTGTAGAGGGTTTCATAACGAATAATTTCCATTCATTCTTTTTTTAATTTCATTCACTACGAAGGGTTCACAGCGCCCCGAAGGTATCAAAGTGACAGATTTTCTGAATAATTTTTTACGATTTTACCTCCTCCTCTCCCTAGAATTTCTCAAAAACAGGTAGCAAGTAATAATAATGTATGAATGACTTTCCGTTTGAAGAAATGCCGATGTTTGAGTAATGCAATAAAATTATTTATTACGGTTTTTTATTATTGTTATGGTATGTTTTACAAGGTACGAGATGGTTTAAAATGAAATTCTTTGAATAACATGTATTAGTTTCTTCAATTTTTGAAAATATTGCATTACTCAAACATCGGCATTTCTTCAAACGGAAAGTCATTCATACATTATTATTACTTGCTACCTGTTTTTTTGAGAAATTCTAGGGAGAGGAGGAGGTAAAATCGTAAAAAATTATTCAGAAAATCTCACTTTGATACCTTCGGGGCGCTGTGAACCCTTCGTAGTGAATGAAATTAAAAAAAGAATGAATGGAAATTATTCGTTATGAAACCCTCTACAAAAAACTTGTTATTTTTTTTGTTAAAATTGAAGGAAAAAAAGTTATAGCCTTTAAAAGAAAATATTGTGACTAATTTTTGTGTTCTAAGGCTTATAACTTCTTAATTCTTCAATTTACGACAACACGCTTAAAGAATAAATTGTAGATAATTTAATTCTAAACGAAAAATCTCTGTATAAATTTTCTGTAAGATGTACTGTTACGGAGATATAGTGGAAAAACCATTTGCACACCTTTTCCAAGATGGCGGCCAAATGGGGGGGGGGGGGGGCGTGGGGAACTCGAAAACTCAAATTTAAGCTAACACCGACCCCCTACACAACCCAAGAAAAAAATCTTGTCCTGCATTTTTGCAATGTTAAAGTACCATTTCCATGGACTATTAAGCCTGTAACACTTCGTAGCAAATGCTATGGTTGTGCATAATATGATGGAAAAATTAAATGGACCAAATATCCATATCTGATTTGGTATTTAAACGGGAAAAAAATAACACATTTTTGAAAAGATTAATTAGGGAATGATGAAAAGTGTTTCTTTTTCCTGGTGTAGCTACACCAGTGTTTTCTCGAGTAGATGGAAAATGAAACGCATTTTTTTATTTCAGTGTAGTTTATACCCTCAAAGTAATAATAAATTGCATATAAATGGGAGTTTCCATATTTTTTTTTAACACCATTTCACTGGACATATTTAATTTATTTAAACTTCTTCTATTCGTTTAGAATAATTTCGGTTTTATCAATGGTGTCATTAAATTACAACTCCAAAAACGCGCTTAAATGATTGATATAACCGAAAAGGTGAATAACAAAACCTTAAAAAGGCGCCATCTTTTGCCAAAAAAATTGAACTACTCTAATCATCTACTCCAATATATGAGCTGGGGTAGTTGGAACTGCTCCAAAGTACACCGGTGTAGCTACACCAGGAAAAAGAAACACGCTTAATGTGTCAACAGATCGTGGTAGAGGAGGAATCAAAGACAAAATCATTAACTTATATTAATTTACTCTAAAAAATATACAGGCCTACTCTGAACACCACTGGAATTTTCTTACATTGATAGCATACGATTGTAAGAAAATTCTAGCAGAGTTCAGAATAGGACTGATAGTCTTGAAGCAAGCATTTAAAGAAAACAACCAGAAATCACTGGCATAAATTCGTGAGTAGACACTTCAATAGTTCTTTAGTGATGAAATAATGAACCAATCAATAAAATGGAATAAAGTCGTTGATCAAATAACGTAAATTAGTATGAAATAACTAAATAAGATTTTTTTCTCGCGCTTTGTAGGCAGTAAAATTTTGGCTCTATCCTCGTACCTCTTAATTTCTACTACACTACCGTGCAAAAGTATAAGGACATCATCGAAAAAATCGATTTTTTGAGTTTGTGATTGTTTTTTATTGTGTTCAACTGCATTTTATGATTAAATCTTGTATATAAACTAGAAAATAGACTATTTTGTTATGATCCACATACATTTGCATTAAATTAGCAAATTATTATTAGTCAAAATGGTAGAGTTATGAAGGAACCAAAAATTCTTATTTTTCAGTAGCATCAATGTGATTTCTGTAATTGCAAATATAATAACTATTATTTTATTTCAAACTATTTAAATATGGGCGCTAATGTCTTAAACCGTCATTCTGGATCATTTGAGTGCATGAGGTGGACACATTGATGAAAAAAACCTGATATGACTTGTCGTGACATTTTCGGTATTTTTAAATATTTCTATACAAAATTTGCATTTAACGAACATAAATCATAACAAAATACTCTATTTTCTAGTTTATATACAAGATTTAATCATAAAATGCTGTTGAACACAATAAAAAACAATCACAAACTAAAAAATCGATTTTTTTCGATGAAGTCCTTATACTTTTGCACGGTAGTGTATATCTCATCTACAGCAGATTGTTTTTTAAAATTTTGATGGTTTAAAAATTAAAAGTAAAAGCAAATGAACTATTCCGGCTGAAAATTGTACATCTAGTAAGGACCATTATTGGAAAAATAATCTTTCGTAACTGAATTTGTCAAAAAATAATCACACGTCTTCTTTGTAGACAAATTTATTTTTTACTTGCAATCTAATTACTGTTTTTAATATGGCACAAGCAAAAATTGATAATAAAATTTTAAAAGAAATTTAATTGTAAATATTTCTTGAATAATTTAACTTGATTCATTATGCCGCCGAGCAATTAGCAAAGTTCAAATAATAGAAAATATTTACAAAAAAAATATAAATTATAAAACCATACTGATCACGTTCCGAACAAAATTCTTGCAGGACAAAAGTAATAACCTGGCAAAAGGGTAAAAAATGGTAAAGATCCTCTCTTTTTATATATATATATTATAAAACGTATTTTTCAAAGTATACTAACCACTTGATTCATGCCTCATGCTATTTGTTTATTTATTTTAATTTTTATTGTTTGTATTCATTTAACACCTATCTATTAATATGCTTAGCTCTGTTTTCTCTTAAAAAATAACAAAATAATTAAATAAATACTTCCGAATCGTCGATGTATTTTCTTTCACTGAGTGTTTTAAAATCGTTGCATTGTGACTGTAGTTTTAGTTGCTGTAAATTATATTTTATATTCATTTATTATTATAAAAATAATAATTCTATATAATCTTCAGGTGTTTCACGTATGATAATCATGTTACCAACCGAAACACAACTGGTAGTCCATCGCCAGCAACTTGTGATATTAAATGTTTGGATGCTGAAGAAAATAATGAAAATCGTTTACATCAAGTAAGTTTTTTTTGATATTACATCAGAAGTTATAAGCTATCTATTATATATAATATACATATTTATATTAATTCTCTAGGATACATATGTATTAAAGTGGATTTGCTGTAATTTGTCCCGTATTTATATGAATAAATTTTATGCGATTTTGAATATGTGGGGTTTGTTTTTAATTCAAATCCGTGGTTTTATAAAATACTAGTAAAAACCCGCGTGCGTTGCAATGCCTTTAAATAAAACAAAATTATGTGTGCAAAAAACTATAATTAAAAAAAGGACAAATCTGCAAAATTTGATTTTGGATACACATAAAAATTTCCACAAATAAGGAATTTACTTCGGAATCCTTTGTAACGGGGCGGATTTTTTCCATTCTCTTCTAAATTGTATCAATAATATATGATAAAAAATCAGCTTCCTAAAAAGTACCGCTGCAATAGTTGAATCGATTATTTCAAAAACAACATTAGTCACACAAAACTAACTTTACAGGAAGGACAAAAAACATTTTTCATGCTGATCTAGCAAAAAAAATATATTTTTTTCATTTGCATAGCTAATCAGCTTTATTTCACAATAAAAAATAACATTTTTTTTTATGTAGCAATATTATTTATTAATAGATTTAAAATTTAAAACTGTGGACAAATGTTGTTTTTTAAATAAAAGTGGACATATGTTGTTTTTACAGCCAATCTGCAAAAATTGGGTCTTAATAAAAGCAAGAATTGTTAAGAAAGTTTTATTATAAAAAAGACATGTAAAAGTATAAAAAATGCCTACAGCTCTTCTAAATCTTCAGTTGCTGTAGTTGGCCAACAAGAAATAGTGTTGTAGAAGTCCAGGTATTCTTCAGGAATATAGGGTTCCAACTTTTTGATGTCGATGATTTTTTTTTCATTAATTGGTACCACATTGGTGTATGCCTTATCGCCAGGAAAGCAGAGGTTAATTCTGCGTCTCAAAATAGTAAATTTCATGCTATTTAAACCATCTATATATTGGAAACATTCTACTTTTCCAGAGAGGGTGATGTCATGACGGAACTCCATAAACCGAGTGTGGAATGTAACTTTTTGTTCCTTTTTTATGTTTCTTCCATAAGATTCGTCACTCAGGCAGCTTCTTTTATAGTATTTTGGCCACCAGTTTTTGAATGATATAATGTTATCAGTCTGCACTGTTTTGGTTGAAAACTTTTCAGTTTTAGATGAAATATTTATATAATGACAATATTCAGAAACGGTGTATACTCTATCATGCTTACGAATTTCTCGTTTGATGGCACCAAAGTTTCTATCACAGGGTAAAAAACTATGGCCACGCTGTGGAAAATATTGTATAATTTTATCAAATTTTCCTAGCGAGACCAGAGCAGAACATAGTCTAATAAGTGTATGATTTTTATTTTGCCCTGTACACCCGTCACAGAACAAATATAACTTTTTTATGTTTGAGGGAACATTCTCATTGATATAATCGAACAAAAAGGAGCAAACTTCATTTGCCCCCTTTTTGGCTATTCCCTCATGATATACATAAAATTTTGACTTGTTTGTCTTTAAATTGTGGATATTAAAGACTGACACTGTCAGCTGCCTCAGGTAAAACACATCTTGCACTGGAATATGAGGCAGTTGCAAATTTTGCATAAAATCAAAGCATAAGCCTACTGCATTTTCATCTCTTTGGCACAGTTTTTCAATTTCCTTAAGCTTTTTATAAAACTTATTAGCTCTTCTCTTGTGTACAAGAAGTTCTACAATGTATGTTTTCCTAGCATTATCAGTTAATTCTCTTGACTTTGATTTTATGGATAAATTTTCACATGTTATGCAACTATCAGCTTGAGGTCTCCCTATATGAATATCAAAGCGTTCTTTGAAAATTTTTAAATAAAATTCATATGTCACTTTTAAAGACGGAAAGGTTTCCTTAAACAACTCCCACATTTTCTTGACAGTTAATTCTGCTGACAAGTATTTATACTCTTGAGAACAATAATGTGAAAGTTTTGTTGGAAATGATTTAATATGTTCTTCGATCTGTAGGCATGTCTCCCCTGACACAGCATTTCCTGAGCGACCCATACCTCTTTTATCAACTGGTACTAAATTTGCCTTTAAAAGATTGCACAGTCTCCTTAGGCAGATGCCACACCGAACTTGTGATGTGGTGATGTGTTGATGTTGATGTACTGATTTTGATATTGCAACAAAATCACATCACCAGTTAATGCCACATCTAACAAGGCGATCAAGTGAAAATGTGTTGTCAAAACGAAAATGGAGTTTGATGAGGAAAAAGAAGTTTCGTTGTTATTACTACTAAAAAAAGCAAAATTAAAAGGAAAAAACGAAAATTTTGGATTCATCCTTTTATTTGGGCTTTTATTCCCTTGTGCTTTTGGCTTATCAGCAGACGCAAACGGAATATTATTAATATTGGCGTAGGTGAAGTTGGGAAAAATAGTGATGGAGATATATTCCGAAAATCAACTTTAAATCAATGCTTGCAACGTGGAAGTTTACATATTCCTTGTCTAGCGCCACTACCAAATGACAATGCATCTTTCCCTTACTACTTTGCTGCAGATGAAGCATTTAAATTGAAAGAAAATTTCTTAAGGCCATTTCCACTAAGCCATCTGACAAATACAAAGCGGATTTTCAATTATCGACTCTCACGCGTTCGAAAAAGTATCGAGTGTGTCTTTGGTATGCTTTCTTCAAAATTTAGGATATTTGAAACTCCTATTTGTTGCAAAGAGCAATCTATACACTCTATAATAAAAGCTGCATGCGTTTTACACAACTTTATTACATTACGCTATTTTACACCTGCACCAAATATTCCAGCACTTCCTTTATCAATGACAGAAAGAGGCTTAACTAAAGCTCAAGCAATTCCGAAATAAATTAGCGAATTATATTCTAAAGGAAGAAAATGAACTACCATGGCACTGGAATTATTGCGTAAAGCCATAAGAATATTTTAAAAACAAGAAACGTTTTTAAAATATTTTACTTATCATTAATATTTAAAACTATGTATGTACGCACATATATTATGAAACAAAACCTAATAAAATATGTAAACGAATATATACCATCTTTCCTGTCTCGTGCGAAATTATTTTCCATGCTTTTTCTAATTTATCCCTTTTACCATATTCTTCCGACGAAGAATCCCACAAGCATCTTTGATTTTCTACACTTTTTGCTTGTTTTAAAATAAAATCTTTGGTGTTTCTTCCATTACAAATTTTAAAAATCAACTAACTTTTTCAAAATTATTTCTGACATCCAGATCATTTGCTGATTATCAACTGGTGACTAAAATGTCACCACATCACATCACTTGTAGTGTGACATGATACATTACAAAACCAATGCTGCTGATAATCAGTAGATCAGTACAACAGCACATCACCACATCACTAGTTCGGTGTGGCATATGCCTTATTCTTTCAAATGACACTCCATGTATACTACAAAATGCTTTTTTACAAACCTCCACTTTAGATGTCCTTGAATCAATCTTTACATAATACTTAAATGAAAATGAATGTTCTTTTAGATTTTCTGATTGCTGTCTGGGTCTTCTACGAGCGACATCATGGCGTTCTATCAATCCCTGTAGATAGATATCTTGCTTATTTTTAGATGACATATCATGCAACGTACTAAATATTATTATTCTATCTTGTTCTGCCACCTTGTCGTAACACCTTTTCTTACATATACAATCTGGTCCGATCTCCACACTCTTAACTTGTTTATTTTTATGGTTTACATATTCTTTTCCTTGAATCCGAGCCTTTTTAACTATATTTCTTTTGTATTAGTCAGATGCTCTCATACCACGTTTACTTCTCTTCCTCCAAGTTCTAACTTCTTCTTGATCACTTCCTGATGACTCCATTTTTAAATAAAAGAAAAACTGCACTGGAACTGTTTTTTAACAATTTGTAAAATTCACAGCAAATTACTAATAAGTTCAAAAGCAATGCTTAACAAGCACGAAGTTTTTACATTAATTAATGTTGCCAGCTCGTTTATTTCAAAAACCACATTTGTCCAGGACAAATGTTGTTTCTGCAACAATCCACATTTCAATTTCCTCGTATCGCTATAGAAACTACCCGGACATATGTTTTCTTAGCACGTATTTGTGGGTTGCCAGCCAGAGATGTCAATTTCAAAATAAACCGAATTTCCCAAAAAATGTGACAAATGTTGTTTTTGAAATAATCGATTCAGTTATTAAACAAAAGAAGTGTTAAATTATGGTTTTTTGCGAATAGCTTTTAAAATATAATTTTTCCGAAAAAACTGATAACGCCATTTGAAAGAGGAGGAAATTTTAAGTAAATTGTTATTGTAGCATGCGCAGTATTGCACAATATATCTTTGATATTAATGATGTTTTGGAAGATAATAAATATGATGATACTGCTGATGATGACTTTCATCCTAATTTGCCAATGCGAATAATGCAGATGGATTTGCGGTACGCGATGCGATTGTTACTCGTATGTTTGTTTAAATAATTACCAAATATTGCGGGAAGGCTTTAGATTCAAATGTGTTTAATACATTTATAAACAGAAATATTGCAAATTTATAAAGAACATTTATGCAATATAATAAAGTATATGAAAATTTTTATTATTTTTTCATTTTATATTAAATATTACATTTAATTTTTGTTTAACAGTTAATAGTTTAAATTTCGACTTGAATTGATGAAAGTTTATTGTTTTACTGGTCTTTACTACTTGATTCTACTAGAAGTAATTCGGAAAGACTTGCTGATGCAATGTCATAAATTGAAGATGTTAAATTTGAGGAGTATAAAATTGTAATGAACAATCTCTACCCTGAAACTTGCGCTTGTATAATACCTCAAACATACAAGCAGTTGCAATTCTGGTGCAATAGGTAAACTCCGATTATTTATTCCAGCTAATCCTTCATGAATTTTTGGCAACTAGCGTACGGAATCTTTTTTAAATCTAAACAGCTTTTTAAATTCATTATTATCGTAAAACTCAAAAGGATTTTGTCTGTCAAGCAAAGATCTACGGATACATCTACCATTACCCTCTTCACCATCATCCACGTTACTACTACCTTCAATATCAGTAACCGACGAAAACAAGTTCATTTTTTCACACTATTATTGAAAAATCATCTATAAGCAATTGCTTAAGTCACCTTTGGAGACGACTTAAAAAATAAATTAATTTTAAGGGTAAATAAGATCGTCTTATATGACAATTTGCTTAAGCATCAACTATGAATACTTATTTGAATAAGGTTTGCTTGATTAAGTTCATGCTTGAGCATTTACTTAAGACAGTGCTTAAGTTGCGACTGTGAATCGAAAGGACACATTAAGCACGTGCTTAAGCACGAACTTTGCAATAAGCACCGACTAAGAATACCGCCCTATGTGTATGAGCAAAAAATGAGAAGCGCTCCGCACAATAATGTCTATAACTTTTGATTGGTAAAAGCAAATGCAAAAAATCAAAGTGCTTATTGAAGAAAAAACTTTTCTTACTAGATCCATGTACTTAAATAATAGAAAACTTATTTAAACAATTATTATTAACTAATAGTTGGTAAAACATCACTTGTTTCAGTAAATCTTCTGCAAAGTGTTAAAAAGCAAAATTGTTTTAAAATTTAATTTGTGGATTAGCTTCCTGAAATGGTCGTAATTAAGATGTATGTATTGAAAAAATCCTGTTTTTTCAATACGCACCTTTTATTTCACGAATTTGGGGAAAACGAGCATTTTAATTTTTCCATGCGTAACTTCAATCAATAATAACAATAGGTGCAACATACTTGTTGACATTTAGTAGGTGGTCAATTTATAGCTGAGACCCCATACTTTACAATAGAATAATTTATTTTATCAAAATATTTAAATTTTAATGATTTATTTATGAAGTAGTAACAATCAAATGATTATTCCTTAAAAATATGGAATTTCGAAGTGCAATTAACCGTCTGTTATTAAGCGAAAAAACTCTTATTAATGTTCTTAATATATAGAAGTTGCAGCTGAGATCTGTACCTTTTAATAATGTGCTTTTTTAGAATTTTTAAATAATTCGTTAACCATTGTGTATAACATTATCTTATGAAAAATTTGGAGTTCTTTGAAGGTCATGTAAAATAGAGCAGAATTTCCTTTTAAACACATAAAAAATTGTCACTCGGGCCTATATCTTTTAATCTATGTTTTACATAATTTTTAACCATTGTTTATAACAGGGGAATTCTTTAAAAATCGTACTAAAATAAAATTCTATAGCTCATGCTATTATGACATTCGACCAAAAACTTTTTAGTTGCCCCTGCAAGTTACTTTTGCAGTATTGCTTCACGAAAACTTGGATAAGGATAAGTTATAGATGCGAAAAAGCAAGAAAAGTTATAGATAGGTTGACGCAATAGGTCTGTTCCAATAGAGAATGCGGGGGCCCCGCGGGTCCAAGAAATCACCCAATTTCTGTTCCAATAGAATCTCATGCTCGGAAAAGTGGGGACATTTTTGTTTCCCCTCGACCAAAAAATCGCAGTCGATTTTTAGGTGGAGTGAAATCTTACGACATTTTAACATGTCAAAAACAGCTGTTACTTGTCATGTCAAACCAGAACGATTACGATGTGCTGAAAATAATTTCTTCATTTGTTGCCTTACTACTAAATTTTGAATAATTTCATAAATAATTGATTAATTTCAATAGTTTTATGTCATTATTTTGAAGAAATAAGTGATTTTTAGGTTATGGTCTTCTTGATTAGCACGAAACATCCCAGAAAGCGTTCCTTCACTTTTCGGGATTTTGACTAAATTTTCCCTGGTAACTTTTGCCAGGCTATGACAGGCCAGGTTTTCTATTGGAACAGACCTAATATCAATAAGAAGTTTCATCATTGCGCCATTTTGGATCCGCCATTTTGAATTTTAAACATCCTATTCGTAATCCACCTCGAAAACCACCTACTAGCATTTTTTCCCGTTTAATTCTTTTGAATTTAGCGCACAACACAATTTCGCATTTACTTTTGCACTATATGTTTATAATAGCACCAATTTAAAAAAAATCGAAGACGATACGACCTGTTACACGGAATTCCGAAGTTAAGCCCGTTTTTTGTTTTATTTTACTGGACTATTTGGTGATTTCCCTGAAATTCGTCGAGGATTATATAGACATACTCGTTTGCCTTCCCTAAACCCAGATCCTTCGCTTTTAGGTCGTAGCGGGTCTTCATCCTGTCGTTGGCCTATTACAGATCGTCGGACCATCTCGTGGATTTCCGTTAATTTCGCTATTAGTGCAGAGGAGTATTCGCGGAGTGGTTGGCTTGTTTCTAGCGTGATGCCAAACTTTAAATTACTTGGCAGCGTAATCTGTTTCTCGAAGATCTCCAGTTATTCACGATTTTGTAGTACTTATGTGATGTAAAATGCTAGGGACCAAGTAAAAAATTCGTATTAAAGACGATTTCGAAATAAAAAAGTTCGAATTACATAAGTTCTAATTACCTAAGTTTGACTGTATCTTCAAAAGTAAAGGCCTTAGCACAAAAATTGTCCGGACATTATTCATAGGAAATTGTCCAAGCTTACAAATTTTGAAAAAAAAACATTGGTTAACTACGTATTTTCTGGAGAAAAAGTAGTTGAAGTTGCCATTTTTGTTAAAAAAACAAAATTTTGACTTTGATTACTCATAAAGCCTCGGCCACGATACGAGCGGCGAGCAGCACCCGAGAAATTTAATGTCTCGGATTTGCGGCGAGCGGCTGTAGAGCGGCACTTTAGTATTGCCGCTCTACCGCTCAACGCTCTCCGCTCGTGTCGTGGCCAGATTCGAGCGTTTTCGATATAAAACAATACAAAATAAAACTCAGAATCGCCGCTCGCCGCTTGTATCGTGGCCGAGGCTTAATTCTGAAAGTTGGTAGGGTAGAACCTGTACTTTACAGTTTTAGATAGGTGGGAGTATTCTCCATACACTGATACCTTATTCATGAAAATAGGTCATAGGGTTACAAAAATACAGGGTGATATGCAAAACTCTAAAACAAAAACTTCAAAACACCCTAGCGGCGTTACCCTATTTTTGGAAATATTCTGACATTATTTTAAAGGAAAAAAATTAAATCAGGTATGGCAACTTTAAGACCGCGCAACCGTTGTGGCAGTTTTTTTTAAATTGTGCTAAAAATCGTTCCAGAATTTTATTTACCTTTCTTCTTCAAGATAGTCTCTTGAACACATTTTGCAGGTCTTTTATAGATGCTGCATCTTTTCGTCCATGATAAAATCTATTACTACCATCTTTTGTGACAATGTACAAAACTTCAATATTTGTCACTCTCGATAAAGCAACGTCAAGTAATTGTTGACTATGAGATCGATTATATTTATACACAATCTCCATAAAATTTCCACCTTGTGATTTACGGATTGTAATTGCACTATTCCTCTCTTTCCAAACTACTAAGGATTACTGCATACATTTTTCGTTTTCGAAACAATTGTCGCAGCTAGTAATACTGTCAATGTATATTTACAGAATTAAAACTTACCGCGTGTTGGCGTTGGCGATGGCATTTCATTCATTGGCCCTATCTATACTAGTATTGCTTCAGCAGCAGTAGAACCGGGATTTTAGGAGAGAGGTATAGAGAGGGTAAGCGGGAACTGTAGTAATAGGCGGGGAACCGCTGACACTAAAAGCCCCGTCATACGGAATTGGAAAATTTTTTGGTAGTCGAAAATTCGAAGTTAGACGAACAAGATAAGCTTGGTATGCGTGGATTTAATAAGCCGAAAAGGTCGGACATACCTCTTTGAAAGTTGTGATAAGGGGTAAAAATTTACCGTTACATGTAGCAAGTTGGTTTTTTTTATTTTACTCGTTTTGATGTTAACTTTGAAAATATTTTGGTATGCGGGCTCAAAAACTGCCGGAAGTATCCAGCATACCAGATTTTATTGCTTATCAGCTGACTGGTATACCGGATACTTCCGGCAGTTTTTGAGCCCGCATACCAAAATATTTTCAAAGTTAACATCAAAACGAGTAAAATAAAAAAAAACCAACTTGCTACATGTAACAGTAAATTTTTACCCCTTATCACAACTTTCAAAGAGGTATGTCCGACCTTTTCGGCTTATTAAATCCACGCATACCAAGCTTATCTTGTTCGTCCAACTTCGAACTTTCGTGTACCAAAAAATTTTCCAATTCCGTATGACGGGGCTTTTAGTGTCAGCGGCTCCCGGACTATAACTTGTTCACGGGAAAATTTTGGCGTGAAAACTTAACACATACACAATTCGGCTTGGCCTACTTTTCTTAATCGCGAAGCAAGTATAATTATCGACACGCACACAGATATCTTCGTGTAAAAACAAGAAAGTTACTCGCCATGAAAAAATTCCAGTGTAGACTAGATTAACTTCCAAAAACAGTTTCGCTGCTGCTGAATGAATACTAGTTTAGATACAGATTCATATGGGTAATTTGCCCGGTTTGTTTGAGACTTAGCTGTACGAGGTACTGTAATTGTAGTATGCAAATATATGTCTGATATATACTGAGCCTTATTGAATATTTTTGAAAATTCTTTACTGCCAAAGTCACCATGCTCTGGTGCGCGTAATTTTTTTTAGTATAGCTGTGACATTATCGACATATTTTAATGAATTTGAAATGTCACTTTCTGGGTTTTGCAAAAATTTTGATAGTGGCAAAGTTAAATTAAAAACGTATTCACATATTAATAAAGCTACTATGAAACAACTTTTTTCCATAGCAGATAATAATGTTGCAGCGGTTGTTGCAATGTTTTTATGTTCTAAACTTAAGTCATCTAAACTTAGTATTATAGCTGGAAATAGCTCAATTACTGTATTTATTGAATCTTGACGTTCGATAAATCTTGTTTCGTAGAGCCCAGTTAACCTTGTTTTTTGCGATTCAGGTACAACTTCAGATATCTTCCTTTTTAACAAATCACTTGCATATGTATTAAACCGAAATAAACTTGTAACTTATTTAACAACACCAAGACAATTTCTTATGACAGGTACTTTTAAAGAATCGCCAAGAACTAAATTTAATCTATGAGAAGTACAGTGGACATAAATAGCATTCGGATACTTTTTCTGAATTCTTGTATGAACACCTGTTATTTCACCACTAAAAGTTGATGCACCATCATAGCCTTGCCCAACCAGCTTACTCAAATCAAGTCCTAGATTATTACAAACATCCAAAATTTCTTTACAGATATACTCAGCTGTCAAGTCTGTTAAATGCCTGAATGTAAGGAAATCTTCCCGAACAACAATTTTTTCACCGTGCTCCAGATATCTCACACATAAAGAAAATTGTTCTTTTCCGGAAATATCCAATGTTTCATCGCCCAAAATAGAAAAACATTTCGAACTATTATTTTTTTTTACTAAATTTTTTTGTGTTAGTTGTCCGCAAATGTCAATTATTTCGTTCTGAATTTCAATTTTTTCCGCAGCCTTCCAAATGCGCTCTTAAATTATTATCTGTTTGAGCCCTAAATCTGATTAAAGCCCGAAAATTACCGTCTTTTTGGGCTGGTTTTTCTAGTAAAATTTGGCCAGAATCTTTATTTCCTCTCAAAGATAATTCATTTTCACATAAAAAAATAACTGATTCAATAATTGGTCGTAATGAAGCTCGATTTTGGAGACGTTCTTGTTTAAATTTCTCTCTCAATTTATTGTCTACTAAACTCACGATATCCTCAGCTTCATTTTTTAAAATCTTCATTAAGTTTTCAGCAGAAGATACTGCATTTTTATGATAATTAAGAGTTGAGTGATGGTCAATTTTCTCTATAGCTTTTTTCCAATCCACAAATGGTTCGGATACTAAAGCACCTACTTTTTGATGCGCATTTCTTCCGACTTCCTCAGAACTAAACGTCACACAAAACTTACAAAACGCGGCATCCTTTTTTGGCGAATAAGCTAACCATGACCACTTCTTCAACCACGCGTGCTGCAATTTCAAATTTCTTCCTGTTGTAACGGGAAATGCGTAGGTCTCACTTGGCACGAGTAATGAAGTTAATGTTTTTACTCTTAACTGCTTCATGTTACCAACTAATTTTGTTTTTATTTGATCCACAACTGTACCGATATCAATTACCACATTATCTACTGCAGTTTCACTAACTTCATTATCAGCTTGAAAAATACCTTCGACAGTCTTCACACAGATATTTTCTCCAGGTATAATTGCATTTTCTACTTGGTTTTTTTCATTCAAGTCGGACGTTATATCTTTTGTTATTACACAAAGAGTATCTTCAGTTTTAGCAGGTTTAAAATATTTATCGAGAGTATTAGCACGTCTCTTCATATTGAACAAAAAAAAGAATTACACGATACGCACAGCACGAGCGATTTTAACTTTGAACTTAATAAACTGTTTTAAATAAAAAATTAAAAAAAAACAATCATTCTATTACAATGCAATAAAAATACACTCTGATACAAATTTTAAAATTCATAATTCTAGCCTACGCATGTATTGTTAGAACAGCCAGAACAGCGCAAATTTAAAAGCGTTTTTGAAATTCATAATTCTAGCCTACTATATAAGCATGTAGTATAGCCCGAACCAAAAGAGATGAGGTTTCTTCGCGCATGTGGGGAAATGAAAATTCCACACAAATAAACATTGCGCACATATTAATGACATGCGCTTATGGATTTTCAAATTTCCCCTTCGAAATCTACTACGAATGCGCATGGAAAATCGACTTTTGAGAAACCTCATCTCTTTTTGTTCGGGCTATACATCGCTGTTGCCAAACGCATTTCTAAGAAAAAAAAATGCGATTTGAATGGTGTTCTGCCTATCTCAAATTTAGTATAAAATTTAAGAAAAATTATTTATTATATATGGACCACGTTTAAGCAAAATATATACGAAGTTTATATGCATAAATTTCAAAAATTATGTTATTATTTGATATTTCATGTTATCTGCGATGTTTGTTTTTCATTCGGGGGGTTTGAACCTCCTAAACCCCTCCCCTGGCTACGTCCTTGATCTCTCCTTTTTAATAGTGATGGACCCTCACGCTTCAAACCTGCACGGAGGCTGGCAACTGACTTTACCATACTTTCGGATTTTTATATTAGTACAAAATTGGATTTAAGTTTAGTTATGATTTTTTTTAATC
Source organism: Thereva nobilitata (assembly GCA_963855945.1). NCBI lineage: Eukaryota > Metazoa > Arthropoda > Insecta > Diptera > Therevidae > Thereva > Thereva nobilitata. The sequence goes on from OY979694.1 coordinate 143,470,677, forward strand.
GGTGCAATAAATAGTTTGTAAATTCATTACCACTTGATTTTATTTCTTTTCTTGTTCCACGATTCTGTGATCCTTAACCGACATTATCGTGCGAATACCTCAATTAATTTAGGTACATCGAACCTTAGGTTCTTTGAATTTCAAATTTCTGATTTTGGTAGTAATAACGATATTGCTGGTCAGATTTAATTTTTTTAGTGTTTATCAAGTAATACTGTCAATGTACATTTACAGAATTATAACTTACCGCGTGTTGGCGTTGGTGTTGGCATTTCATTCATTGGCCCTATCTAAACTAGTATTGCTTCAGCAGCAGTAGAACCGGGATTTTAGGAGAGCGGTATAGAGAGGGTAAGCGGTAACTGTAGTAACCTGTTCACGGGAAAATTTTGGCGTGAAAACTTAACACATACACAATTCGGCTTGGCCTACTTTTCTTAATCGCGAAGCAAGTACATATAATTATCGACACGCACACAGATATCTTCGTGTAAAGACAAGAAAGTTACTCGCCATGAAAAAATTCCAGTGTAGACTAGATTAATTTCCAAAAACAGTTTCGCTGCTGCTGAATGAATACTAGTTTAGATACCCACATTCATTCTTTCTTGCACTCTCGATAGACCCGTCGACAATACAAAGGGGTTACCTCCGACCTATATGCTTTTCACATAAAAATATATTTAAATAAATAGTTGATAGTAGTTAAATAAATGTTATAATATATATAAAATTTGTATTTGCTTAGTTTCAGCAATATTCTGCTAATTTACTTGATGATCCTGAGTTAATAGCCGGCAAACATAGGACGCTACTTACTTTTACATCTTATATGACTTCTGTAATTGATTATGTACGTCCTTCAGATTTAAAGAAAGAACTTAACGATAAATTCAAAGAGAAATTTCCACATATCCAGCTTACTTTGAGTAAGTTAAGAAGGTACGTAGTTAATAGAACGAAAAAGGATATAATTTAATTGTTTTTATATTCTAGTATTAAACGCGAAATGCGTCGAATTAACAAAATGGATCCACGTATAGATTTGGTGACCATCTCCCAAGCATATGTTTACTTTGAGAAACTTATTTTGGCAAATCTCATCAATAAAAGTAATCGAAAATTATGCGCTGGCGCATGTCTTCTTCTAAGTGCTAAAATGAATGATGTCAAAGGCGAGCTACTTAAGAGCCTAATTGAAGTAAAAACATAATATAATAAATTTAAATATGCAAATATAAATTATTTGTTTTACAGAAAACTGAGAACGTGTTTCGTCTTAACCGTAAGGAACTTATTTCATCAGAATTCGCAGTGCTGGTAGCTTTAGAATTCAGCTTGCACGTACCAATTCACGAAATATTTCCACACTATCAAAGGCTGGTTTATGAGTCGTAGAATAGTAATATTTTGTACAAAATAACTTTCATAGAATTTACCATCTAAGGGATTTCTTTTGTTCTAATCAGTGCATCTAGTGCAACTAGTAGGAGTAAAAAAAAAGAATTTTCTAGTACAGTTTTTTATGAAATTTTATTAAAAAGATAAAATGGCGTTTTTATAAAGTTACAATATATAACATAAAATGCTCGGAAATAATAAAAATTTATCTTACTTACTTAAAAAGTAGTTGTTTATGTTATAAATAAATATTATATATTTACTGTTTTGGTTTTATATTTTGTATTAGTTTTTATTTAAGGAGGGTTAAACAAGGCATAGAGTTTATTTTAGTTAAACCGAAAGTTATTATTGACTATAGTCATTTTAAGCTTGGCTGTAAATATATTTTGCTAATAAAGGTGTGTAAACTATCTTTTTTTTAATATATGAAAACTGAGTCTTAACAAGTTGACAAAAAATAACCAAATTTCAACACCGTGTTACAATATTAAGAGAAGCTGTGAAATATTTTTGATTGCTTCTTTAGAGGTCCTTATGCCGCATCTAAAGACCATATGCAACCCTAATCTCTTTATTGCTGTTTTTATGGGCAGTCTTTTTGACGGTCCCCGCTTGGTCTATATGCTCAATGCCTCGACAGAACAGATGGCTTAATTGGGAATGCATGAGCACAATCAAAACTAAAGAAAACGCCTTCAGAGCGTACAGAGTTCCTCAAGTTAATCGCTCAGCCCAGAGCACATAAAACTAAGAAACTCCTGCAAGTTCAAACGCGAGGTTCACTGTTTCCTCCTCATGCTCCTTCCAGAATATACTTAACCCATCATATCCTTTTTCTGATCTTCTGCACCATGAAGGGAACGACATGACGGACTGGTAATATAAAGGTTGACACTTGAGCTTAGACTATCACATAAAAAAAATCTACCATCAGGAAAGTCAAATCATCATTTGACAACAAATTGAGAAGTACACACCTGCAACCGCTGGTAGCAAAAACTTCTTGTCCTTCGTAAGCTCTATCAAGAAGAATTTTACTACATCGACAACCCTGATAACAGACAGCAAATTCAAGACCGACTTACTAGCATCTATGTTCGCCTGCCGCCAAGAGTCCGCATATTCAATATGCGGGATCTTCTTCAGGACTCGCGAGGTGTATGGCTGCCTCAACGAAGCAAGGAAATGCGCATCACCTTTGGCTAAAACTCTGCGAAAACTTTTTGATCTATATTTCTCCAGAGTGAATTCAGGTTCTTAGAAACTTGCCAACTATTGCACATTAGCAATTATTTCTATTCCTCCAAAACGATGGAGACGATAATCAACAGAAAGCTTATGACGAATCTAGAGTCGAACCAAATCCAAAATAAAAAGAATTACGGCTTTAGACATAAAGGTCCACTGGAGACCTTTAAGTGTGTCTGACAGCACACCTCACCCAAAGTTTGACTAGATTTTAGCCCCGTGTTCTTTTAATGAACTGGGTTTTGAGAGCTTTTGAGGAGCTTTTGAGTTCCCATACAAAATCGAAGAACCAGAAGACCCAGATAAAACCTGGGTTTTCGATTTTGTATGGGAACTCAAAAGCTCTCAAAACCCAGTTCATTAAAAGAACACGGGGTAGGATTCAGGCCTAGTTGCTCGAGATCTCTCCAAAGCTTTCTATGGAGTGTGGCACTCTATTAGCTAAACTTTAAGCTTTTGGCATTGAGAGTTGGCTGTCACCTGCGTTATCTATAATAATATTCTAGTTGTGCCACTTTCAATATTTTTCCAAGAAATCGAACGAGAATTTTTTTCAGAAGAGAATTTTTTTATTTTCTGTTGTTTTGTTTGATCGGAAGAGAATGTTTTACAGAAGAGGACTTCGTTTTGTCTTTGAATTTTGGCTATTTTACTTTTTGTGTTTAAAGAGGGGCCCCACTTAAATAATAATAGTATCTTGTAAATATTTTAACCATTTCACATTTTTGCCGCACCTACGATTCGAACCGATTGAAATGAGCACGAATTTTTCATTACTTATACTGGGATGAAATCGGGGAATCCCCTTTCTTTAAATGAATGTATAATAATGACATCTTTCAGTAGCTACAGAATTTGGCGGATAAATTTGCTTATCTAACGCCGGCTATATTATAAGATTCGGACGACACTAAATGTAATCTAGACTACGCATCTGCTGAAATTGACTAGCAGGACTTCAAGCTGGAACGACTTCGACTGCGGACTTTCATTGCTGCCACAGGCAACGAAAATAAATTAATTAATGCGGACTCACTTGAAAAATGCGGACTCCCGAAAAAATAACCGAACTTTACTTATATTCTGAGTCTTGATTTTAACTCCTGCGGGGGTGAGGAGGTGGGGGTGAATAACGGCAAACCAAATTTTTTCTCACAGATTATGATTTTCCGAAGAGAAATATCAAACTTTTGTTAGAATTTTTTTTATCAAACCTTCAATGTACCAATGAATGATTTTTGGGGATAATTTTGATTTTTGATTAATTTTGGCGGTGTAGGGGGGCCTCGGATAAAAAAAAATTGCAGATGAAAGTTTCATATTTCTCTTCCGAGGATCCGTGAAAAAAATGGGGTTGCCATTTGAAATTTTAGAGTTAAGTTAATTTGGGGGGGCGTCTGTTGGGGGGTCAATTTCTGTATGGTCAGATAGATTTTCAAAAAATATTGAACAAGTGTTTTTTTTTTGTTTTCAATCGAAGCTTTCCGAGAGAATTGGGTGGCACGGGTGGTTTGAAACACCCTGTATATTACTTTTTTATCTGTAACCTGTACAATACACAATAATGATGCCTGTTCTAGCCGAAAAGTTTTTTAGAATAACTGTATGTATATTATAGTCTTTTAAATTGAAATACCTAAATAAGAGGGCGGTAAAATGTTCATCCGCCCCGGGCGGCTGACACCCACGCTAAGCCACTGGGCCTGATTGTATAATCCGGCGGATTTGGGATCCCCCGCTAAAGAGTTTCACTTTCACTTGTCGCTGCGATATGAAGTGACATATTTCATTTTCGAAATTCAAATAACAATCGAATGGACAGTTCACATTGGATACACAACTCCAAACAAATGGTTTTTTAGTTTAACTTCCACTTTCGACTGTGATATTCTCATTCACTTTCCCGCCGGCGGATTCAACAATCAGAACGTGTCAAATTCGCATTCACTTCGCTGCCGGCGGATGCAACAATAAGGCCAACTGTCTTGCTGTAATATACAAATCCTACATTTGGCCTCTCCTCGAATACAACTCGTTTATTTGGGTCGCGGCTTCTAAAACTTATTTAGTGTGGCTAGATAAAGTAAAAAAAGGGCCCTCGAACTAATCTATTTCCAAGTTTATAGCAGCAAAATTAAATCGATTTAACTCAATATTACGCCAAACTTTGGAATTAGCGTATAAACGGATATTTAATATCGAAGATTCTCACAATTACAATCTTATAACTTTGGAATAAGCCGAAATATTTCGGTTTAAGCCATAATTCGAATTATCCTGTTTATACAACAAAAATTTTGGATGATCCATAATTCGAATTATTTTTGGAGTAGCTATAAACTAGGTAAATGATGACACCATTTGCTCCATCAAAGCCCATTTTATCCACCGTAGGAATACAGCAGCCCTAACAACATTTTAGCCAACTCGGCTCACGCCCTTTGGCTGCAGCCCCTTTTCGCGCACTTTACAAACTAGGAGTTCGTTTCTAAATAGAACATTTCGACCGTGTAATAAATAGTCTTTCGCAGTCCGTATTTCCGAACTCCTACAACATCCAAGAGTTCATCGCCACCTCCTTAAACATCCTCCTAAGTCCTCATAACCCCAAATCTGTTCTCTCCGCCCTACTAAGTTTACTACTAGACATTGCACCATGACATGGCGGATTGGTAGGACAAAGAGTGATTCCTGAGACTAGAAGTGCCCCATAAAAAAAATAAAATTTGTAAGAAGTTTTAGACATTTTCTATTCGATGACGATCGCGGAAATTACCTGTCCAAGGAAGAACAGGAACGTTGCTGGTGGAAAGGAAATTTTGCACTAATTTTACGGGTGCATGCTTAACAGTGCAACTATTGCAATAAGTGATGTTTGAGATTCCTGTCATTAGATAGATAGATTAAAATATCGAAGAAACAGTTATTGAGCATGTTGGTATATTACTTCTTCTTCGCGGTACCCTTTCGAAATAGAGGGGTTCTGGGTCATTTCCAGTAACATAAGGTGAATGAGTCGTTAGTTCGAATAAAGAATGTTACTTTTTACGCCTTCACGCCTAAATTGATCTCTTCATTTCTGCTATTAACATTTATTTGTCGTTTTGGCGCGTTTTTACTGGACGCCTGCACTTAAATTAAGCCCCTATTTTTTAGTATTTCTAAATCGTTGGACAAGTACTGTAATACTGGCCTTCAACATCCACTCTAAATTACTCTTTCTTTTGTCTAATTCAGGACTTATTTTTTATTTTGTTAGATACCAAAACGTTATTGAATTTGAACTAATTCTAATATATTTTTATAAGAAATTCTACTTGATTGTTGTAAAAACATAAACTTTCTTGTTTTTGCATCTTTCCCTCACGATTGCATAATATTCAATTTCAAAAATTGAGAGCTCTTAAATCGCGTTGGTAAGCATTTCTTGAGCGAGAGGTAAGTATTTCTTTTGCAACATAACGTTCACCCTCATTACGCACATCGACAGTGTCGATAAAATCGACATGTCGATAAATTTGTGACACAAAAACATGCAGATTTTATATAAACAATATTATTATCTCAAATTTTAAAATTTCCCTAAAGGGAAATTCATCGACATTGGCATAGACATCGACAGATGACGGAAATACCAAAAAAATGTAGTGTCGATTTCAAGTGTCGACAGCTGTCGCTGTCGATGTCGGTGTGTGTAATAAGGGTGGTTTTGTGCCCGTTAACTATCTTAGTTTTAATTTGAATCTCTAACTCATGAATGAATAATAAATAAATAATAATTTCATGAATAATAAGTCTCGATATTTAAATAAATCAACTGTATCAATATATGGAGTTCGCCCGGTCTTTGCATATACATACATATACCATGTTTATAAGCGGAGTTTCCCTCCGGATGGAAGTTTCGATCCGGAGTGAAACACCGCTTATAAACGGGGAGTGAAAATCCAGAACTTGGACTTTCGCTACCCAAGAAAAAGCCAGAGTGAAACTTCGCTCCCGGTTTATGGTATGCTTATAAACGCTGACTGGGAGTGAGATGACCGGAGCATAATTTTTAATGTTTTTCAGAAGGGAAAAAACTTAGTGAAGAACCAGCTGTGTACTTATAGATTTTTTTAAATACATTAAATTAAACATTGGGTTTATATTTGTGTTTGTTGCCATTTTAAATTTGAGCTCGTAGCTGTCATCTCAAACCAGAAAATATTTCGGATTTTCACTCCCACTGCTCATAAACGCATCGGGAGTTTCACTTCGGATTGAAGATACGGGAGTAAAACTCCGCTTATAAACGTAGTAATATATTGAGATTTTTCGATGGAAGTTGAGTTTTTTTGACTAATTTGAGCAAACTACTGGGTGGGCTGTGGGGTTGCAGCGGGTCAACACAACCGAGAAAATACAACAGTAGTTTACATTAACAATCAATTTTTAGTTTTATTCATATTTTATACATATAAATAATACTCACTGCGCATGTAAAACGCAATTTAAAAATCCCATCCTTTTTATACATGCTCTATAGCACACGTATCCTGTACTCTACTGATATTAGACCGAGAGCCGACCGCTGAAAAACCTATGATATCGGCAAGAAGAAAACAAAACCTATTGTAAGTAACATTAGATACTAGAATATTATTATAGATAGGAGAATACTTTAGGCGTGGTGTGCCTAATCTAAAGTGTGGCCTAAGGTGAGAAATTAGGTAATATTAGCGGTAGTTTTTTAGTCCAAACCTATGTTATCGACAAGAAAGATAATTTTTTTTTAAATTGAAGTATACACCTAGTAATTACTAAAACGCATGGTGTGCCGCGCCCTGGCTGTGGCTTAACCCCTGGCAGACCAGAATTTATATAATTTTTTTCTCCCGAACGGTCACTAGTAGAGAAAAAAGTGTAAAGAGCTTTAGAGTAGAGAATCAAAATATCTATATTTCTTGCATTGACTATTTTGCAATAGCACTTACCGTTTACGAAGTATTTGCGAAAAACCATTTTCGCGACCTTTGACCTTGAATAACTTTTTTGGGCCAATGATAAGGATATTTTTTTTTTAAATTCAAGTTTAAACCTTATATTTACTAAAATTCATGGTGTGCCGCGCTTTGTCTGTGGCCTAACCTCTGGCAGACCAGTATTTATATAAATTAAATTATAAATGCACCTGATTAATTATGCAGGTGAAGGCTAATTATGCTGATTTCTAGATTCGTATAGATTGTGAAAATTTTCATGGTTTCCCAAAACTTTCGGTGTCTGTGTACCGCTGCTATAATTTTCGTAACGCTGAGTACCCCTCGATAAAAAAATGTATTGTAGGTTACTTTAATAACAATCAAAATATATTTATTTTTTCTTCTAGAAATTTTTGATTCTCACCTCTTGTCAAACCCAGCATTACTTTTCAAGACTGATTTAAATCCTTAAGTTTGTTTTAATAAAAAATCGATGGATTTATCTTTGTACTGAATGTGGTTCGCCTCAAAATCATGCGTTCATTTGTCAGATTTTCATAACAAATGAGGCAAAGAGAAATAGGCTAATTTGCATCTCCAAATTGAAGATGTTTTTTGTCGTACTTGCGAGTTTTCCTTGCTTCTATCTTAACAGATTATTCAAAATTGAAGGTTTTTCGCCATTGTCTCTTTCCGCATGATACAAAGTGATTGTTGGTGCCAGAAAATATCGACAGGATTCGACGTGTCGTTATCCAACAGTCCGCTTACGGCTTGTATCGTGCGACATGGACCGAAATAATGAAAAAACCACATCATTTATTGAAGATATTCGAATTATGGAATAACAAAATTAAAGCTTTAAAAGACATTAGAAATAAAAATGATAATTGGTGGCAATCAAATACTGCCGGGAGCGAAAGAAGGTACAATCAAAAAAGAGTGACTCATCTCCCAACAAACGAGGAAGAAGCATTTGGGCTTTTAAGTTTTTTAATGGATGTCGATGTACCCAAATCAAATCAACATTGTCGGCATTTGTCATTTGTTCAGTTTCAAAAGCTAACTTTCGCGCTCCATTTGGTAAATCTCTGCATACCTCTGAAAAAATTCGAGAAATGCTTGGCTCAAATATCCGAAGCAGATACCTAAGTAATGGGTAGCTACAGGGCCGCGGCTAGGCACTTTGCCGCCCAGTGCACATCCACCGATGCCGCCGATTGTTAATTAAATAAATTTTCTTTCTGTTTGGCAAAATCAACCAATTCAATTATTAGTAGATACAGTTCCTCTCTTACTTCAGAATCGACTTAAATGAAATAATTCATTTAATTTCATTTCTTCGCTTTCGATGATAAGACCCGCGCTGACAAGCTGAAAACGGATGGCGATTTCTCTTCTACTTCTTGCTGTGCCGCTGCCTTCTGCTCCGCAAACTGATTTGGTCATCAAAAGGACCGTTTCTGTTTATCGTTTCGTCATTCGTTTATCATTTATCGATTAATCCGGTTTTTGGTCCTGAAAAGGACCGTTTCGCGGTTCATAATTAGGGATTTACGTTGTAGTCGATAGATCAAGATCTGTTACTGTAGCTCGATCAAAAGTTGCCATGATCTAGCCCACTACATGGCTGCAAATCGCTTTCGGCAACATGGAACACGTTTAGCCTATTCGGCTAGGCTTCTACATTTTGCTTATTTCTGCTTATACCTTCTTATTGAAATGAATGGTAATGCAAATGCCTTGTCTTTTGGCAGCTGTCATCGCCCATTTAAATGGAAATGCCGCCCTTGCAGTCGGCACGGCATATTTATAAAAGACATATATTGTACACATTTTTTGCTCGCTTCGCTCGCTAAAATGACGCCCTTCCCAAGTGCCGCCCAGTGCAAATGCACAGTCTGCACATATTGGTGCACTGGGTAGCTATCACTCGTAGCCGATGCGATATTGCTTGGTAGAGTCCGTACCATAAAAGAAGGGAAATGAGCGCGCATGTTGAGGATATAAAGGTGCCGGTAATTTGCTTTTTTAAACAACAGAGAGACGTTGCTCGCTTCTTGGGAATTGAGACTCTCATTGTTCAGCGATTTGGAAATTCCCTTCTTTTATGGTGCGGACCATATCATATATTTTTTATAGTAAGTGAAACTTTCTGAAGCAAGTACTCAAAATCTTCTTTACTCATTCGTGTAAAATTTCGAAATAAAGCCCCATCGTCACCAACCAACGTGGTGTATAAATTATAATGGTTTTCTTGACCATCAACCTATAGTTTCTTCTCCACCACACCACTTGGATTTCTTTTTTTGCGATTCAAAGCTATTACCAAATAAGAAGCTGCCGCGACTGTTTGTAAAAACATGATGCACTAAAATGAAAATGGAATCGTTTTAGAACGCATGCTACAAGTATAGGCGAAAACCGCATGCCATTTAGAAAGACGATATCCGAATGCGACATTTCTCGATTTTGTAACACATAGTCGCACACCTAGAATCATGCTGTCATGCCTCATCTAGTGTTGGTTCAATGGAGCGCTTTAACAAGTAATGAAGTTTTTTATTATTTTTCTATGTTTGTTGTAATCGAATAAAGTAAACTGCTTGTTGCACCAGGTACGCTTACCCCCCTAAACTCTTTCCGTACCTCTGGGGGTACGCGTACCACACTTGGGGAAACACTGGTCTAGACCAACGGTAGGCAACCTCCGGCCCACGACAAGTTTCTAACCGGCCCGCGAGATGTTTAGAAGAAATTATAAAAAAGTATTTTTCGATGTTTGTCGTCTAGTTTAAATTGAATATTACATCCATTGGGGAAAGTTACACTATGCATCATTTCTTTTATCATCCCCATACACAAACCAGTTTTATAGACAAGAGGTCGCAGGGAAGTTTATTTTATCCTCATTTTGCCTCAGAAAATTTGTCAGACTCACCCATCCATCACCGTAACACAATTATAACATCGTTCTCGGGGGTCTGAGGAAATTATGAGTAACTCTCCATCTCATTCGCGTTTCGTTGCAAGAAAAAGAGACAGAAAAATGAATATTTAGAGGGTTATACCTACATTATACACAAACCTGTTTGAGTTGAGGACCGAGTGTTGGATAGTGTGATTTACCCCATTAAGGTACTTGAAGAACTGAACGTTCAAATGAACGAAATATAAAAAATTTTTTTAACTGCGTGAGAGTTAAAACACCCCGCTAATAATCTCACTTTTTACTAATTTGGGTATGGCGAATTCAATAAAAATAGAACCAAACCAACCCTCTAGCTTGATCGGAAACTACCCCTAGGACAACCCTTATTACTAAAATTGAGTGTTTCGCACGTACGTATGAAATCACCCCGCCAATTTTTTGTGCAGTAATAGCCTTTGGGGTAAGCTATTTTTTGAGACTAAAGTCAACCCTTTCGGTGAATCTGAAGCCACCCCCACAGCAACCCCTAAATTTAAATTATTTTTTTAAGCGCAAAATAAAGTTTCACCCCGCCAATTTTTTGTGAACATGCATCTAATAGATATAACACAATTTTTAGACATCATACCTACGCCCCTCGGGCATCGGAAACCACCCCCGCCACAAGGGGTGAAAACTAAATTATTTCATTTCATACCTAAACTTCATTTCACCCCGCCAATTTTGTGTGCACAAATAGCCCTTGCTGTAAGCTATTCTTGGAGACCAAAATCATCCCTATCGGTGAATCGGAAGCCACCCCCACAGCAACCCCTAAATTTAAAATATTTTTTTTATACCAAAAACAAAGATTCACCCCGCCAATTTTTTGTGAACATGCATCTAATAGATATAACACAATTTTTAGACATCATACCTACCCCCCTCGGGCATCGGAAACCATCCCCGCCACAAGGGCTGAAAACTAAATTATTTAATTTCATACCTGAACTTCAATTCACCCCGCCAATTTTTTGTGCACAAATACCCCTTACTGTAAGCTATTCTTGGAGACCAAAATCATCCCTATCGGTGAATCGGAAGCCACCCCCACAGCAACCCCTAAATTTAAATTATTTGTTTATACCAAAAACAAAGATTCACCCCGCCAATTTTTTGTGAACATGCATCTAATAGATATAACACAATTTTTAGACATCATACCTACCCCCTCGGGCATCGGAAACCACCCCCGCCACAAGGGCTGAAAACTAAATTATTTAATTTCATACCTGAACTTCAATTTACCCCGCCAATTTTTTGTGCACAAATAGCCCTTGCTGTAAGCTATTCTTGGAGACCAAAATCATCCCTATCGGTGAATCGGAAGCCACCCCCACAGCAACCCCTAAATTTAAATTATTTTTTTTATACCAATAACAAAGATTCACCCCGCCAATTTTTTGTGAACATGCATCTAATAGATATAACACAATTTTTAGACATCATACCTACCCCCCTCGGGCATCGAAAACCACCCCCGACACAGGGGCTGAAAACTAAATTATTTAATTTCATACCTGAACTTCAATTTACCCCGCCAATTTTTTGTGCACAAATAGCCCTTGCTGTAAGCTATTCTTGGAGACCAAAATCATCCCTATCGGTGAATCGGAAGCCACCCCCACAGCAACCCCTAAATTTAAATTATTTTTTTTATACCAATAACAAAGATTCACCCCGCCAATTTTTTGTGAACATGCATCTAATAGATATAACACAATTTTTAGACATCATACCTACCCCCTCGGGCATCGGAAACCACCCCCGCCACAAGGGCTGAAAACTAAATTATTTAATTTCATACCTGAACTTCAATTTACCCCGCCAATTTTTTGTGCACAAATAGCCCTTGCTGTAAACTATTCTTGGAGACCAAAATCATCCCTATCGGTGAATCGGAAGCCACCCCCACAGCAACCCCTAAATTTAAATTATTTTTTTTATACCAATAACAAAGATTCACCCCGCCAATTTTTTGTGAACATGCATCTAATAGATATAACACAATTTTTAGACATCATACCTACCCCCCTCGGGCATCGAAAACCACCCCCGACACAGGGGCTGAAAACTAAATTATTTAATTTCATACCTGAACTTCAATTTACCCCGCCAATTTTTTGTGCACAAATAGCCCTTACTGTAAGCTATTCTTGGAGACCAAAATCATTCCTATCGGTGAATCGGAAGCCACCCCCACAGCAAGTATAATTGAGGACCTTGCTGCAAGAGGGGGCAGATCCAGTTTTTAAGAACTTTGGTAAATTAAAAAAAACGTTTTAAAAAATAACGATTATACCTTTGATTATTAATTATACGCTAATTAAAAATATACATATATTATGGTATGATAGTATAGTTTTTAGAGTTATTATAGCTTTTTTAAGAGTTTGGGAGCCGTTTAAAATTTGGATCTGCCCCCCTTTTGCACCAAGATTTCAATATTTGACTTCGTTTTATTGGATAATAGCTAAAAAACACACAAATAGTATTATTTTTTTATTTAAACAATGAACGTAACATCAAAAGTAACAATGATGTTATTATTAATAATAAAAAAAACTCAAACTTTATCAAACTTCAGCCTGGTCGTCGTCGTCATCGCTAGAGATGTCATCATTCCCAAAAGGCTCACCTTTGAGGGCTCTATAGAGATGCAGTTTATTGGGTGGTAGATAGCTATTCGCCAGTTGCATCACGTCTTTGTATTTAGCCTTTTTTAAAAGCAAAGAATAATCATAAGCCCGTTGCTGTGGCTCAACAGTCAGATCGTCTTCAACATTCCTTTATATAGTAAAATAATCAAATATTATCATTCCAGTCGAAGAACTGACAGCAATAGTATCCATGTGGTCTTTACTATATTCAAAAACGCGGTATTGCGATATCTTAAATCGAATCTTCTTTGCATTATTTGTGATCACCTTTTTGAAATGACCTTCGAAATGTTGACTGAAGTTAAGTATCATATTTTGATTGACGTTAACTACTTTGAATTTCTTAGAGGCTTGCTGAATACATTCAGAATATTCTGTGGGACTAAATATATAATCCTTATTTCTATTATACTTCTCGATTACACCAAAGCACCGATCGCACGGCAAAAAACTGTGTCCTGGTTCAGGAAAACGATGTACGACTTTCTCAATAGACGAACTCTTCAAAAGAGTGTACAGAAACTGCACTATAGTTGAGTTTTAAGTACAATATTCTAACTGTAGTTGGTAATATGTTCTTTATATAGTGATGTAAGAAAGAAATGACTTCGTTGGGTGATTTGCGAGCTATGGTTTCGTCATATAAATAAAAATGAGCAATACTTGTTTTTGCAGAATGGATGCAAAAATTATACACCCAGAGTTGACGTTTATAAAAAGCTTCGCCTGCGGGTATCTTTGGCAGTGGCAGGTTCTGCTGGTAATCAAAAGTTAATACCTCGTATTCTTCGCTTGACAATGCCAGTCCAGTTTTGTCTTTTAGATCCATGAAAAAACTTTCAGCTTTGACTTGGTGAATAGTTTTTTCGGACTTTATTACTTCTATTTCATTGGCATCGAATGAAGTATCTTTTAATTTAATGTCCAGGATGTCGCATTTCTTACACGTATCTGAACGTGGAGATCCAAAACTGTAGTTGAAGTTTTCTTTGAAGTATCTATAATAAAAATCATATGATATTTTTGGTATAAGACCCGATTGCTTAATATCTGGTTCATATTTATCCAAAAACAAGTCATGCATCTTTTTGGTATTCAACACAGGAGACAGATAAAAACGAGAACTTTTATTTCTACTGTAGTGTGACTCACGTCGTGGAAAACTCCTTATATAGAAATCAAGTTTGTCAATCCATTCGTCTGGAACACGATTTGGTCTATTTAGATGTTTGCCGCGTTGAGATCTTGATGATGCTGTCACAGAGGGATCACAGAAACTTTTAGAAATATTATCTACACGCTTCTTTGATATACCGTGGATAGATGCAAATGCCTTTCTGCAAACACGGAGTGTTTTTGGTCCTATTTTAATAAAATATTTGTGAGCACAACTTCTGTTTTTCCCTTTACCAGTTTTCGGCCTTAATCTTACTATATTTTCAGTTTTTATTTGACCTCCAAGATATACATTTTGCATGTCTCCGTCCGCAATTTTATTAAAATTTTCTAATTTAACTTTCCTTTCATCTTCATTAATACTTGCAAAACACTTAAATCTCTTGCATTTACAGTCTGGTCCTGTGTTTCTTGCTATCTTTTCCTGACCTTTTGTGTTAATGTAGCTTCTCCCTTCAGCAATAGACTATTTCCTAACGTTACGTTTCCATTCTGACGTGTTTCTGGATTTCCTATGCTTTTTGGGTTCTTTACTTGTTGACGGACCCGGCTCAATGTTGTCGTAACTAGATCTATATCGCTATCGCTCGAACTTGAGGTGTTATTCGAATAAGAAGGCACGTAAACATCTGACGATCCACTACTAAAGTCATTTTCTTCCGATTCACTCATCTTGTCTTTATATTATAGCACAAAACACAGAGAAAACAATTTCACGAGAAAAATATGCGTCCGTACGTATGCGAGTTCGAAAAGTGCACTGTCTTGTTATGAATTACAATTTTGTTTGTTGCAAAACGGGGGCAAATCCAGATCTGCCTCTGTTTTGCACCAAACGTAGAACGAAAACTTAGGGGGCAGATCCAAATATTTCTATAGCGCTCTTGCTTTTCGTCGATACTACTCCGAACATGCACCAAACGATAGCATATTTTTTTTTAAGTAAAGTAAGTGAAAAGAAGCCGAAAATCGAAAAATTGGATCTGCCCCCCTCTTGCAGCAAGGTCCTCAATTATTTTTTTTATGCCCAAAATAAAGTTTCAACCCGCCAATTTTTAATGAACATGCACCTATTAAATAAAAGACAATTTTTAGAAACCATAACTACCCCGTTAGGGCATCGGAACCACCCCCACCACTAGGGGGTGAGAAGTGAATTATGTTACTTTATACATAAACTAGAATTCACATCTATTGATTGTAGTAGGGATTGCTATATTAACCCTCCTTGTTTTTCTGGCTTGGGACCGGCCAATATCATTTCTCTCCGTGCATCGGAAACCACCCCTACCCCTCGTTTAAAGTTAAATAATTTTTTATATGCCCAAATAAAGATTCGCCCGCTAATTTTCAATGAACATACACGTACTAAGGCTGCGTTCAAGTTACGCAGCTGACTGCAAAATATTGCATTTATGCGTTCAAAATATGCTAACAGCTGCAAAATTACTTGAATATTCGGCATTCGAATGCTGCTGCTGCATTGAATTTGCAGTCAGCTGCATAACTTGAACGCAGCCTAAATATAAGACAATCTGTAGAGACACAACGTAACCCTTTCATGCATCGGAATCCACCCCACGAATATTTAATTGCATACCTGTATTGCAAAACAATGCGCAAAATTAATAGCCTCTACTCTTGAGACCAAAATTAACACCCCCTCCTCCCCGCCGAATCCACCACCTTCAAAGAAACTGCCAATTTTTGTTGCACATACTCCTGCTAGATATAACAAAATTTTTAGAGTCAAAACCTATTCCTTCGTGCATCGGAAGTTGAATATGAAAAAATGAATTGATTGAAATTCCTTTTTTGCATATAAATTTTATTTTTAAGAAAATTTTATTAAAAAATTTGGGAAATTTATTCTATCCCCCTAAATCGAAACAGAATAAAAAATACATTGAAATAAAATTTCTTTCGTTGCAAATAAAATTTGAATGCAAAAAAAAATTTCAATCTTTTTTCAAATTCAATTTTAATCTAGGATTAGTTTTACCCCCTTAAGGGTTGATAATAGATGAATTATTTTTTGGGTGATAATACTTATTTATCCAAATTTCAAGCAAGAAGCAAAAAAAAATTTACAAAGTTCATATTTGCAAAGTGTTTTTTTACTTAAAGTTGATTTTTAAACTTGTAGGGGTAGTTTTACCCTCTTAACGGTTGATGAAAATAATTTATGCGCATTCAATCGACTTTGAAGCATAAGATTGGAAAAAAAATTGTTTACAAATTTTTTTATTTTCAGTCGATTTAGGCGTGGTTTTAACATTTTAGGATTATCCCATATCTTAAAATTTGGCTTGGTTTGGTATAAATCAACCACCTTCGCAAATAAATAGTGAAATAGTGTATTTCATTGGATTATTTTTAATTATTATTGAAATTATCACGAAACTCTTAAAAAGGGGTGTTTTTTTGCAATTTTAAGGGTGACGCTGATATTTTTGGACTACGGAACGCCGATTTTCGTAATCAGCGACCCAAGAAAGAGTATGTTGTCGAGGCCACTAGCTTTTCGACTATTTGTTGAATGTTTTTAATGCACGAAATGCATCGCCTGATTAAAAGTTTTTCATCCCATGAATGCCACTTTTTTACTGTTTCATAAACGATTCAGCGTACGCATTTGATACACGCGACACTGTATCGTCTACAAGTTCTTTTGGTTTTTGTTTTTGAAAAATTTTCCAGATGGGTTCGAAGAATGGTGAATTTGAACCTCACCCCTTGTGGGGGGGTGGTTTCCGATGCCCGACGGGGGTAGGTATGGTGTCTAAAAATTGTGTTATATCTATTAGATGCATGTTCAGCAAAAATAGGCGGGGTCAAACTTTATTTTGCGCTTAAAAAAAAAGTTTAAGTTTAGGGGTTGCTGTGGGGGTGGCTTCCGATTCACCGATAGGAATGATTTTGGTCTCCAAGAATAGCTTACAGTAAGGGCTATTTGTGCACAAAAAATTGGCGGGGTGAATTGAAGTTTAGGTATGAAATTAAATAATTTAGTTTTCACCCCCTGTGGCGGGGGTGGTTTTCGATGCCCGACGGGGGTAGGTATGGTGTCTAAAAATTGTGTTATATCTATTAGATGCATGTTCACAAAAAATTGGCGGGGTGAATCTTTGTTTTTGGTATAAAAAAAATAATTTAAATTTAGGGGTTGCTGTGGGGGTGGCTTCCGATTCACCGATTGGGATGATTTTGGTCTCCACACAAAAAATTGGCGGGGTGAATTGAAGTTTAGGTATGAAATTAAATAATTTAGTTTTCACCCCCTGTGGCGGGGGTGGTTTCCGATGCCCGACGGGGGTAGGTATGGTGTCTAAAAATTATGTTATATCTATTAGATGCATGTTCACAAAAAATTGGCGGGGTGAATCTTTGTTTTTGGTATAAACAAAATAATTTAAATTTAGGGGTTGCTGTGGGGGTGGCTTCCGATTCACCGATAGGGATGATTTTGGTCTCCAAGAATAGCTTACAGCAAGGGCTATTTGTGCACAAAAAATTGGCGGGGTAAATTGAAGTTCAGGTATGAAATTAAATAATTTAGTTTTCAACCCTTGTGGCGGGGGTGGTTTTCGATGCCCGCCGGGGGTAGGTATGGTGTCTAAAAATTATGTTATATCTATTAGATGCATATTCACAAAAAATTGGCGGGGTGAATCTTTGTTTTTGGTATAAAAAAAATAATTTAAATTTAGGGGTTGCTGTGGGGGTGGCTTCCGATTCACCGATAGGGATGATTTTGGTCTCCAAGAATAGCGTACAGCAAGGGCTATTTGTGCACCAAAAATTGGCGGGGTGAATTGAAGTTTAGGTATGAAATTAAATAATTTAGTTTTCACCCCCTGTGGCGGGGGTGGTTTCCGATGCCCGAGGGGGTAGGTATGAAGTCTAAAAATTGTGTTATATCTATTAGATGCATGTTCACAAAAAATTGGCGGGGTGAAACTTTATTTTGCGCTTAAAAAAATAATTTAAATTTAGGGGTTGCTGTGGGGGTGGCTTCCGATTCACCGATAGGGTTGACTTTGGTCTCAAAAATAGCTTACCCTAAAGGCTATTACTGCACAAAAAATTGGCGGAGTGATTTCATACGTACGTGCGAAACACTCAATTTTAGTAATAAAGGTTGTCCTAGGGGTAGTTTCCGATTAAGCTAGAGGGTTGGTTCTATTTTTATTGAATTCGCCATACCCAAATTAGTAAAAAGTGAGATTATCAGCGGGGTGTTTTAACTCTCACGCAGTTAAAAAAATTTTTTTATATTTCGTTCATTTGAACGTTCAGTTCTTCAAGTACCTCCCCATTAAAGCATCTTTCACTTCAAATTCTGACAAAAAATTTAGTGTTGGGTAGGACACGAATATAAAATGAATTGGTAAGAGGTGCCTTCAAATTAAATTAAAGAAAGAAGCTTATATGCATTAAACTGCCTCAGAGTAAGTAAGAAATCTATGCTTCCACGATGTATATTTATATTTTACAATCTCACCTCACCTAATTTCAAGTTGGAGCCTTTGCTGCCTCGAAAGAAGTAAGAAATGCCTATCCAGTTCGTATTTAAAATGTCACCTCGTCCCAGCTCACATTGGATATTTTACTGCAGCAAAACAAAATAACAAATGTGTAGGGGAGAACCATAGTGATCCAAGCGACATTTTTGTCAATATTTCCTTTTTGAGCTGAATGGACAGAAAAAAATTAAATCTTTCTTTCCATACTAATCCAAGCACATAAATAACATCCCATTAATAAATTTTATGTGTTTGGATTAGTATGGTACGCAAGATTTTATATTTTTCTGTGCATTCAATTCAAAAATTTTATGTTTTCAAAAATGTCACTTGGATCACTATGGTTCTCCCTTACACAAATGTCTCCGTATTTACAACCTCACCTCACCTCGCCTCATTTTAAGTTGAATTTTACTGTCCCTAAAGAAGTAAGAAAGAAGAAACTCTTGTCTCTTCACTACGTAATTACAAAACAAACTCTTGTCTCTCCACTACGTAATTACAATCACATCTCGGTACACACTCATATGCCAGCAGTAGGACAAAAAACTGAGGACTCAGTAAAATTTACCATCGTGTAAGTAGGCAGTACTAGTGCAAGTCCGGCTCAACTCTAAAAAAAATATAGGTCACAAGAAGGTGCCAAATGACTATTACGGCCCGCGGAAAAAAGGTAATATTTATGCTGGCCCTCGTTATAAAAAGGTTGCCCACCCTTGGTCTAGACCACCGGATCTGGATCTGCATGCAAATGAGCTTCCTAATTGGATCGGGCGTAGGACATGGGGCTATCGTGTTATCGTACCACGTTATACTAATGCACCTGGGGCTTAGAGGCGGTATCGGTAATGCAAGCGACAATCGATTTTATTGGTTGAAGTTAATTTGGGTTCCGGTCGGTGGAAGTACATATTCGGATTTTGTTCTGAAAACAAAGATAAGGATTCAAGTTCAATATATTGTTTCGATGTGACAAAGTCGACAACTTTTTTTTTCATAATTAAACACATAGGTAAAAAGCATTCACTAATTCTTATTAATAAGTTTCAATACAAATTTTGGTAATTGTAGAGTTTAACCCCCACCCCTCCGATTTTCTTGAAATTGTAGTATGTTGTAGTATTCGTCATCCTGACCAAGAATATATATATATATGTTGGGCGCGGAAACCACATCTAAGCATAGTTTTTTAATGTTGAAAATGACAATAATTAGCCTAATTTTGAAACGATTTCTTGGAAATTGATAAGGAAAAGGGCAGGAAAAGAGGGAGGGGGTTGCCCCTCATTTCCCGCCCACAATAACAGAATAAATAGATTTTTAAATTAAACTTGTTTGTATTCCCACATTCCCCATTACAAGTTGGGAATTACATATATAAACTCGTGGAAGGAAATTGGTGAGTGGAGGGGGGGGGGGTGTTGAAAAATGATTTTAACAGTTCTTTAAACTTAGTTCATTTTTAGCAACCCCCTCCCCTTTCCCTGCCCACAATTTATCAATTTCCAAGAAATCGTTTCAAAATTAGGCTAATTATTGTCATTTTCAACATTAAAAAACTATGCTTAGATGAGGTTTCCGCGCCCAACATATACATAGTATATTCTTGGTCAGGATGACGAATACTACAACATACTAAAATTTCAAGAAAATCGGAGGGGTGGGGGTTAAACTCTACAATTACCACATTTTTTTATTCGATTCCAAAGTATAAATTATATTTCGCGCACCTGAAATCTACGGCCGGAAACAAAATGTAGCATAATGCTGCACAATGGAGCCACCCCTTCCTCTCTTTAGTTCAGTAAAATAAGGAATTCACTTCGGAATCCTTTGTAACGGGGCGGATTTTTTCCCATTCTCATCTAAATTGTATCAATAATATATGACAAAAAATCCGCTTCCTAAAAAGTGCCGCTGCAATAGTTATTAAACAAAAGAAGTGTTAAATGATGGTTTTTTGCGAATAGCTTTTAAAATATAATTTTTCCGTAAAAACTGATAACGCCATTCGAAAGAGGAGGAAATTTTAAGTAAATTATGTCTAAGAACCTTTTTTGTACGATCAAATACCTGGGAAATACGAATTTGTTAATTAAGGTCTAATACATAGCTTCATAGTATGTGTGTATGAGCAAAAAATGAGACGCGCTTCGTACAAAAATTGCTATAACTTCCCAGCGGGAAATGGAGCGCTCCAATAGCGCTGTTTGAGCACTCCTTAAAAAGCGTTTTTATGCTCCTTCAAAAGCGTTCTAGGAGCATTAAAAAAGCTTTTCAATAAAGAATTTTCATGGACGCCTGTGGATATGTGATCCGGCAAGACCTTCTCAAGTATAGGCCTGGAAGTTGCCTACCTCACTAACACTAACGCAGCTGCTCGTAGTCCCAGAATCTGTCACTTTTGTTGGATTTATACGCCGTGATGTAAAGTTCGGAATATTTTTGCATTAGTTTGCCGTAAAAAGTCATAAAATAATATATTTAACCAGTTTTTATTGCAATAGGATTACCAGTGAATAGTGCTTCAGTGATTTAATTAAGAAAATTTAAATAAATCGAGTGATTAAGTGTGTTTTAAGTGAGTTAATTGTGAAGGTGGCCAATTTTGTTTACATTCGCGGTGGTTTTTTCTTGTTTATTTAGGGGAAAAATGTTGAATTTGTGTAGTAATATAATAAAAAGTGCTTTTTAAGTGATTAAAGATTATTATAGAATAGTTATTAAAAACATTAAGTGCAAGTACCACCACACAACATACATAACAATAACTTTTTCACTTTTCCTTCACATTTTTCTGCACTTGCAAGTTACTTTTGCAGTAATGCTTCATCGAAAACTTGGAGTAGGATAAGTTATAGATACGAAAGAGCAAGAACAGTTATAGATAGGCTGAGGCAATAACAATAAGAAGTTTCATCATGGCGCCCTTTTTGATCCGCCATTTTGAATTTTAGACATCATATTCGTAATCAGCGACCTCGAAAACCCCCTACTAGCATTTTTTCCGGTTTAATTCTTTTGAATTTAGCGCACAACACAATTTCGCATTTAATTTTGCAATAATTGTTTATAATAGCAACAATAAGGAAGTATCGGCATTTTTTAAAGGGTGGGATTTTATACGTAGAGCTTTTACAACAATTTAAAAAAAGTTCGAAGACGATACGACCTGTTACACGGAATTCCGAAGTTAAGCCCGTTTTTTGCCTTATTTTACTGGACTACTTCCTTTGTCTATCAACAGAGAAATTGGGGAAATCCGCGGAGAGATTTGTGGAATGTGTATTCTAAAGCTTCGCCTTAGGAATCGAAACAAATCCTACCCAGCAAGCTCGTGCCAAAATTTTGTATGAAGCGGAACATCTGTATTAAGGCTCAACTATAATGCACGTAAGAAAAGCACGTCAGCCGACGTGCGTAAGTAGCAAACTTTCGTTAAACGTATAATGGTTTGTGTATACGGAAAGTTTTCACAAGTTTAAAATTATTAAAATGCATAAATATTATTCATTGACTATTAAAACTTGGCTATTAATCTTTGCATATTAAAAATAATCATGTTTATTTTCAATTATAATAAATTTCTCATCAAAATCACTCCCATAAATTTGAAGTACAGCATTTTCCATACTTTATCTTGTTTATAACCCACAAAACAACAAAAAAAATCAGCTGTCATCAATTTAACTACAAATCATGGAGAATATACAAGGAGACAAAACTCTTATGGGGAAAATGAAAGGAAATGGATGGGTAGAAGAAACTAAACTTCTACTTCATTTTTGGCCACAGATGTCACCTTTGTCCGATGTACCCCAAATGAAATTAATAAAAATTCATTGGAAACATCAAAAATTGATTAATTACGAATAATCGCATTGTTATAAATTGAATTTAGAAGCTGCTAAACAGCTGTAAGCTGGTAAACGTAAAATACATTAGTAATAAACGAACTTTGCCATGAACCGGATAAATACAATCGGCCATGTTTTTTGGGGTACATTTGACTGCACGTAGTTTTGTCTCCTTGTATAGCCTCCATGCTACAAATTCTCACAAAACGTACGTTGAGCGCGGTTCTTTTCGCATTTTTACGTTTAACGAAACTTAACGAAACAAAATATGACCGACGTACGTCCAATATGGCCGAACCCATTAATTTCCATGGAGCGTCCAGATGACGTGCGATTCTTACATGCATTATACTTGGGCCTTTACAGATAGTTAAGTCTGTGCTGATACCTTATTCATGAAAATAGGTTATAAGGTTACAAAAATACAGGGTGATATGTAAAACTCTAACAATAAATTTCAAAATGCCCTAGCGGCTAAACCGTTACGATTCCCCTACACCTCATACGATTTTTGTTCGACTAACTAAAACCTATCAACAGCCGACCACTTTGCGAACTTAGCGGGTAAACCCTGTATATAAATACTTTTGAAATTTAAAATTATAATTACATACATATTTATACATTTTTTAATCATCTTCATCTATTTATCGTTTTGGTCACTTGAAAGTTTTAATTAACATCACAGGGGTTTTATGATGTTTTGATAGAAGTTGTTTATATATCAGGATTTCGAAACAATAGTTCTATTAGTACTCCTAATCATCTTCAACTATGGATGAAAAGGAGTACGCATGCAATAAATTAATTAAATGTTCATTGCGAAATGGTGTACGCAAAAAAAGTAATTAAAGGTCAAATGTCGCAAAAATCGGTTGCAAATATTTCGTAAACGGTACGTGCTATTGCAAAATAGTCAAGGCAAGAAATATATACCGAGTTTCCATGGGAGTCGAGTTGAGTTGTGGTTGAATTGAAATGACACTTCAACTCAACGATTAACTCTATGCGTTTCCATTTCTGCCTTCCGTCTTCCTCCATATTTTTCCATCAATTAATTTTATTATAGATTTTTCTTTATAAGTATTTATTTAATATAAAGAGGCGAGACATTTTCACTTTTTGTACCTTTGCCAGTGTGCAGTTTTTAGTTGTATGCGTGAACTCAGTTAAACCTACCTATTTTCGTTGAGTTGAGCAGAGTTGAAAAACTTTAACAAAAACTCTTAACTGTGGCTGTTTACATGACGTATAACTCGGGTTCAACTCTGGTTGAACTCTCATGGAAACCCAGTAATAGATTTTTTGATTCTCTACAAAAAAGCTCTTTACACGTGTCACCGTTCGGGAGATATCGCGATTTTAATAATTTTCCATACAAAAAAATTATATAAAAACCCTGGCAGACCAGGTTAGGCCACAGACAGAGCGCGGCACATCATGAGTTTTAGTAAATATAAGGTTTAAACTTCAATTTAAAAAAAATTATCCTTGTCATTGGCCCAAAAAAGTTATTCAAGGTCAAAGGTCGCGAAAATGGCTTTTCGTAAATACTTCGTAAACGGCAAGTGCTATTGCAAAATAGTCAATGCAAGAAATATAGATATTGTAATTCCCTACAAAAAATCTCTTTACACTTTTTTCTCTACGAGTGACCGTTCGGCGATTTTATTCATTTTTCATACAAAAAAATTATATAAATGTCCTGTCCTTGTTAAATGCTAATAAAGGTGCTGGACCGGACAACATACCAAACATTTTCTTAAAAAATTGTGCTGTGAGCCTATCACTCATATTTTCAATACATCTTTGGTAACTGGTATATTCCCCGCTGTATGGAAATTGTCATATATTAGCCCCATCCATAAATCTGGCGATAAATCCAACGTGAATAACTATAGGCCAATCTGTATCCAGTCATCGCTAGCTAAACTACTGGAAAAATTGGTGCTGCCGCAGCTGATCTTTGCTTTCAAAAATATTATAGTTACTAGGCAGCACGGCTTCTTTGGTGGTAGATCCACAACCACGAATCTGTTTGGATATGTTAATTACGTACTCAATTCACTAGGCAGAGGAAAGGAAGTACACGCGCTATACACAGATTTTAGCAAAGCCTTTGATATGGTGGATCATGAAATCCTGCTAAAAAAATTGGGTCTATATGGTGTAAGATCGACAGCTCTGAATTGGTTGCGTTCTTACCTTTCTAACAGATGTCTCCGGGTACGAGTTAATGGCCACCTATCAAATGAATTCTATCCTATTTCCGGCGTCCCTCAGGGTTCGCACTTGGGTCCAACTCTTTTCAGCATCTTTATAAATGACATAGGTGTTAACATCAGCTCAGAATATCAATTATATGCCGATGACATGAAGATATCCAGAGAAATTAATAATGAACTAGATCTTTATACCCTCCAGCTCGACATCTGTGAAATTGAGGACTGGTGTGCTACAAATAAGTTATCGTTAAACATAAAAAAATGCGCAGTGATCTCATTTACGCGATCCCACAAGCAACTGCCAGTAATATATACACTTGATGGTCAAGTCATCCCTAGGGCTAGGTCGATCAAAGACCTTGGAGTAATACTTGATGATAGATTAACCTTTGCTGAACACATTGATACCATTACGCTTCGTGCGTACCGAAAGCTAGGTTTTATCTATAGAACAGGTAAAGAGTTTAGGGACGCCAAAACACTGGTACTTCTCTTCTCAGCGTTCGTCTTGCCTATTCTGGAATATGGAACTGTGGTCTGGTCATCAGACATCTGCCGTATGGAAAAAATCCAACGTAAGTTTGTCAAATGCTTACTCTATGTCGAGGGCTCTGAGCATGTGCGTAGTATATGTGACATTGCTCAACAATATAATCTCGGTAGTCTACTAAGTCGCAGACAGGTGGCTGACTTGTCCTTCTTCTACAAGGTTATCAACGGAATAATCGACTCGCCAGAAATTCTTACTGATTTTGGACTTATCTGCTCGAGGGTTGAGCTTAGAACTAGAAGACTGCTTTCAGTGATCAGCTCAAGTAGAAACTACGTTCATCTTGGTCCCAGAAACCGAATAGCCAGGCTGGTGAACCAGTACTGCGAGGATGTTAATTTCTTTGGAGGATCCCTGGCATCATTTTCCGGGAGTATTAAAAAATTGATATGCGAGGGTCAATAGTTTTTTCATATGCTCAATATTGTATTTTATTTCTAATCAATCCTAATTAATTAATTAATTTTTAAATCTCTGTCCCCCTCTGATTGTCTCTTTTTCTTTTTTTTTCTCTTTTTTTTCTTGTCTCTTTTACTGTTTTATTTTTTCTGATTTTATAAAACAATGTATTTGTAATTATGTATGTACAATGCCGATTGGCGTAAATTAATAAATAAATAAATAAATAAATAAATAAATAAATAAATACTGGTCTGCCAGGGGTTAGGCCACAGCCAGGTCGCAGCACACCGTGCGTTTTAGTAATTACTAGGTGTAAACTTCAATTTAAAAAAAATTATCTTTCTTGTCGATAACATAGTAGGTTTGGACTAAAAAACCACCACTAATATTACCTAATTTCTCACCTTAGGCCTTTAGACTTAGATTAAACACACCACGCCTAAAGTATTCTCCTATCTCTAATGTTACTTACAATAGGTTTTGTTTTCTTCTTGCCGATAACATAGGGTGTTTTCAATGATGCAGGTTGCGTGCGCAATTGACTTATTCAGCAACAAACTTCCATTGCTGAATAAGTCAATTGCGCACAATTGCGGTTGGCTCTCGGTCTATATAGTGCGTGTTTGAATTCTAAGCTGCAGCATTCTCAACAAGTGCTACAATTCGTCATATATTTCATGGACATATTTAAAACTAATCATGGAGCGTTCCATGAGTATAGTTGTCAATGAAGTTATGCAACATTTTTTGCATTCTGTTATGAAGATACCTCAAAAATACTTGGAATATTCTCGTTGGGGTGGTGGGAGAGAGGTCTTGAAATTTAACGCCTTCATTGGATCTGTGCGAATCTGAAAAACACTAACCTAAGACACACTCTCCGAATATTTTAAGGGCACCTTTTTATAAAAATACGCTATACCGGCAGAATAATTGCCAGGAAACTGAGTTTTTGATTTGATAGATGCAAGTTACACTATCCATCATTTCGGTTATTACCCCCATACACAAACCGATTTTTTAGGCAAGGGGTCGCAGGGAAGTATATGTCATGCATGTAATTTGCACCCATCGCTGCGACCCCTTGCCTAAAAAATCGGTTTGTGTATGGGGCTAATAAACGAAATGATGGGTAGTGTAACTTGCATCTATGGGACACCGGCCGACCGAATTTATAAAGGTAAATTGATAAAATATGATAGAAATATTGAAGCACCTGAATTCATTCTTTCAATATTTAACGCAGAATCTGTCTAGAAGAATTACATATTGAAAGTGAACCAAAAACTAAAAGATCTAAGTTATTTAAGCAAGTTTAATGAATATTTAATAAAAAGCTTATATATTTAAAAATCGTAAATAAATAAAATCACGAGTACATGAATGTGTTTTTCTTCAAAATTTTCATTTTTTATCTACACCGCTAATCCTATTTTCTAATTTAGCAATTTCCTTGTTTACATTTTCCAAATTTTGAGCAAAGGCCTCTTGAACCCCTTGCAATAAAGTTTTATTGTTAACAATGCTTGAAGAAAGTGTACATTGGGTCGCTTCCAGCTCAGCTATAATTTTGGTAAAATTGGTAGCTGCAAAAATGTCATTTTGTTAAGATTGTTAAAAGTACGTTTTTTTAAATTTACCATATTTATGTAAAGACTCGAGCGCCTGCATTCTTTCCAACATATCGGGTAATACTTGTGTTATAGGCTCAGTGCGCTTTGCTATTTCATAAAGCTCAAGAACTTTTTGATCGCGCTGTGCTTCTTGGTTGGAGCCACTTGTCTTCTCAACAATTGCATCCATTTTCGTCGTAAGATTTTTTAACCGTTCTTCAATTAAATCTAACTGATTTGGCTGCAGTAGAGCAGCTTTCGTACTAAGCTGCTGAACCGCTTCCAATAGATTTGAAGTTCCTATAGAGGATGTTAATCGACTGAGCTTCTCCGGTCGAGCCCCTACCGCCTTTTCGAGTTCATGTAGCCGATGCTCCAATGTTGCTACTCGGGTCGACTGTGCTAATTCACTATCTCGTGCCTGTATAGCAGCAAGAACACCGGTCTTTTTATACTCCTCTACTTGAGAAATCAAAGCTTTAACTTCTTTATCAGTGCTTGGAGGAACTTCTTCCTTCCCAAGAACCTGCTCCAATTTAAGACTTTCAAGAACTTTCTTAGCGGTGTTTACAACACTCACCACTGCTTCGTAAGATTCGTTTTCTTCTTTAGAAACTTGTTTTTCAGCCTGAAGCGCAGTTATTTCATCCATAAGCTCATTAATTTCGCATTGAATACGCCGGCATTTCTGAATGGGCGTTTCTTTCTCGCCATCAGCAACCAACTCATATTCATTAGACCAGGCATCATAACCTCTTTGAAAGTTCTTTCGTAATTGATCCGAAAAATCAATATTACCAGAAAGGTGCTTGCCTTTAAATTTATTATAAGAATCTTTAGTTGAAATGTGCAAACGCTCAATCGATTCGGATTCAGGCTCTTCTTCAACGTAGTCGGATGTGTCCGACTCAGGAACGTCAGGTGTTTCGTACACGTCGGGCTGATCATAAGCCTAAGATAGAATATTAAAATGTTATTTTATACTTTTCCAAATTAAACATACAATTCCAGGTAGATTGGCGAATTTTGGGTCTGCCATTCCGGTAACAATTTATTAAAACTTATTTTTTCTTATTAAGCAAGCGAAGATGATAGCTACCATTGACAGCAGCGCGTAAAATGTCAATTGTGACATCATCTATTGGTCTCACAACAAGCGCTGTCTTATACAGTGGCGAGAGCATGAACTAATAAATAGTTTTTTTCTGAACACCAACGTGAAGGGCCAACTATTAAGCCCGGTATTCAAGGCTCAAGAAATTTGCTCAAGAAAACTTCTGCATTTATTTCCCTTAAGCCCTAGACAGACTGGCACACTTAATCCGGATTATGACGTCATACTTGACTTTCGGAATCCGGATTAATATCATAGTGACACATCCGGCTTCTTGATCCAGATTAATTGTCAGCTGATATAAACTTTTTAACTATTACTTTGGAAGACTTCCTAAATTCTCCATTTCTTTTAAATTAAATAATTGTGTATTTTTTCCTTGTTTCCGTCGAAGTTTTCACACAATAAACATTCTTTTTGCGTTTTCAGATAGGAGATGACATTCAATTTTGATAAAGTAACTCACCACTAATGGCGCTGATGGCAGTAAATGGTAAACAAATCCAGGCAAATCGAGTTGTATATTGAGGATTAACAAATCCAGTTTACTCTCATAGCTTATATATCGATCTACGTCATTTTGACATCATAATCCCGATTAGCGTGCCAGTCTGTCTAGGGCTTAAAGCCCGGTATGCAAGGCTCAAGAAATTTCTTTGCCTATCTCAAACCTATGTAAAAAAAATGGTCAAGAAATGGTTCAGAAATATTTTCTGGAGCGATTTCTGCGACCGGTATTAGTGTGGTTATATGGCATTCTCAGAACGTTCTGAGAATGGTTTTCGGAATGGCATGGTCCATGTAACCGTTGACCGGGCCAAAAAGCATTCCGAAAGTATTCTGGTTTCGGAAACAAAATTTTGTTTGGTTGAGAATGGTTTTCGGAAAGAATGCCATGTAACACCTAACTGGACAGTGAGGTTATTACCGTTAAAATTGAAGTACATTGGTAATAACCTTAATTTCAAGTTCTTATTACTGTTAAAATGTTATTATTAAAAGTTGTTTTAATAGAAATAACGAAAATTTGTTGTTTATTGGCTATTTCATTAGAAAAATTATCCATTTTCACAAATTGAATATTCTCCTTTAGAGGTGAACAATCTGAAATGACAGCAAAAATTCATTCTGAGAACCACCATATAAACTTCGACCGAAAGAGCATTTTCAGAATGATTTCAGTCGGAATACTTTTCAGCATGCCATGTAACCACGCTATATGCTAGAGTCAAGAAATTCACACCAGAAATATTGTGTTTTTTAGTAACACGCAGATGTCGCTTTTGATACAATTTTAGTTTTTGCTCCAGAAATAAGTGTCGATTCATTTATTTCTTGAAGGAATTTTAACGGTTCATGAGGTCTTGACGTCTCAGGTGGTTTTTTAAATTGAAAGTAACTGTCAGCAATGGAAAAAATTACATATTGTTGTTTTTTATTCAGATTTTTTAAATTCTTTTTTAATTCTTTACTAATTAAAACAATTTCATTAATTCTAAAGCTAAGTATGCTGTTCCTAAGTACGGCGGTCAAGAAAAATTTCCCCATATAAACTTTATGTAAAAAAATGCTTAAGTAATCGGTCAAGAAATGCTCTAGGAAATTTTGCTCAAGAAATTTCTGTACCTAGTACGGTGTTCGCTCAAGAAAAGTGCTAGTACTATTCTGACACGTAGATGGAGCCTTTTTCTGATGCGGTAAAGAAAAAATTGGGAAGACAATTTTTTCTTGACCGAAATTGACATTTCGTTTGTGACGGAAAATAAATTTGGCCGCGGGAAGTGTTTTCATTATTTTTTTATAGTTTTTATAGAGCTTAATATAATTAAAGGACAGTTTAAGTGATTATTCATTATTTAAGTGTTGTTTTAAAGTACGTTTCTGAGAAAATTCCTTCTTTTTATTGTGCGGAAGGACTCTAAAAAAACATTTCCCGCCGCCAGATATTATTTTCCTACACATAAATGTCAAATGTCAACTTTAGTCAAGAAAAAAAGTCTTCGCATTCACTTGTCAAAACCTTCTGTACCGGGGTCGAGAAATAATAAGAGCACTTTTCTTGACCGCCGTACTTAAGAACAGCATACTTAGCTTAAGCAATCATAAAACAATTTATTTAATGTCTGCAATGAAAATAAGTAATTGCCAAAATTTCTGAACTGCTGTCATTTTTTCTTAGGGAAATAAATGCAGAAGTTTTCTTGAGCAAATTTCTTTGCCTACCTAAAAACTATGTAAAAAAAATGGTCAAGAACTCGCTCAGAAATATTTTCTGGAGCGATTTCTGCGACCGGTATGAGACACAAGAAATTCACACCAGAAATATCGTGTTTTTTAGTGACACGCAGATGTCGCTTTTGATAAAATATTAGTTTTTCCTCCAGAAATAAGTGTCGATTCATTTATTTCCTTAAGAAATTTTAAGGGTTCATGAGGTCTTGACGTCTAAGGTGGTTTTTGAAATTGAAAGTATTTGTCAGCAATGAAAAAAATTACATATTGTTGCTTTTTATTCAGATGTTTTAAATTCTTTTTTAATTCTTTAAGGCACCTTTACATTATATGATTTGTCATGACTTTACTGTCAATGAAGTCAAACCTAAACATAAAATGTCAAATGACATTTATTTTCGACATGTCATACGACTATCTGTCAAAATTTGCATTGAATATTTCTGTTTTGACTTGTCAAAATTAAATGTGAACACAATACGAAGTCAGAAGGACTGTCAAATCGTAATTTTGACAGTAAAGTCATATGACAAATCACATAATGTAAAGGTACCTTTACTAATTAAAACAATTTCATTAATTCCAAGCAATCATAAAACAATTTATTTAATGTCTGCAATGAAAATAAGTAACTGTCAAAATTTCTGAACTGCTGTCATTTTTTCTTAGGGAAATAAATGCAGAAGTTTTCTTGAGCAAGTTTCTTGAGCCTTGTATACCGGGCTTAAGAAAAAATGACAGCAGTTCAGAAATTTTGACAGTTACTTATCTTCATTGCAGACATTAAATAAATTGTTTTATGATTGCTTGGAATTAATGAAATTGTTTTAATTAGTAAAGAATTAAAAAAGAATTTAAAAAATCTGAATAAAAAACAACAATATGTAATTTTTTCCATTGCTGACAGTTACTTTCAATTTCAAAAAATACCTGAGACCTCAAGACCTCATGAACCGTTAAAATTTCTTAAGGAAATAAATGAATCGACACTTATTTCTGGAGGAAAAACTAAAATTTATCAAAAGCGACATCTGCGTGTCACTAAAAAACACGATATTTCTGGTGTGAATTTCTTGACTCTGGGTGCCTTCCATTTAGACACAGAAAGACTATTGTGTCCGACACAGCGTGTCGCTCTGTGTCGTTCTGTGTAGCCCAAATGGAACGCATAAGTTCATGAAAAATCCGCCACGGCGCACTTTCCTCGTTTTTATTTTTGTTTGTCAAGTAATTTTATGTTGATAATTTCTTTAAATTAATTACCCGACATCTTATAAATGCTGGGAATCTTCAAAAAGAAACAATACTGTTGTAATTATAAATTAACGATCACATTTCAATTGGCGAGGGTTGGTAGCATTGTCTTAGTGTGCCCGGCTGTGTCTAGCTGTGTCGTTGATGGAACACTTCTGTGTCGGACACAGTGTAACACTGTGTCTAAATGGAAGGCACCCTCTAGAATACCGGTTACAGAAATCGCGCTCCAGAAAATATTTCTGAACCATTTCTTGACCATTTTTTTACATAGGTTTAAGATAGGCAAAGAAATTTCTTGAGCCTTGCATACCGGGCTTTAGCGGGTTTACATGGCAGCTTGAAGTGTACTTCAAGTACAAATGTAAACGCAATTACCTTGACTGGAGCCGATCAAAGTGGGGTGCTGCACGGAGACTTAAGTACGAAAAAACAGGTTTCAAAGGAAAGAAACGAAGGAGAGGAGAGAAAAGACCCAACTATAACGGGTTGTTATACACGAGCGTACAACGAACACATTTTTGTGTTTTCGAAACGTTTTTGAAGTGAAAACTTCATCAGGCACGTTGGGCACTTTTTGGCCTGGGATAAAAACTAAAAACTCGCGTCATGCTACCGTACCATCATGCTACCGTACCATTTCTGCGCATCTTTGTTGCGCACTCACTTTGAGCAACATTTGTGGGAAAAATTTGCTTCCTTGCCTTCCCTCCTATAACCAGCTAAATTTTGTGTAGCAAAGAAATGTACCCATTTGTCTTAAATGTAGCTGGCTAGAGCGTGGCAACTTTTGGTAGAGCACCAACAACAGCCAGCAGCGTAAGAGGCTACGGTGTGGGAAGCAATAGCTACGAGGAGTGTGAGAGTATGCGTTTCAATGTTGCAATGCAGCGTCAACATTCATTTCATTTTGCTTCGAAGGTCACTTCTACCGTGTGGTCCTACGTACACTCATATTTTTTCGCCTGTTCCACCCCTCACTCACTTTGCCATACCAGCCAGGCAGCAGACGACACAATTTTTTTTGAATAGCCAAGTGCTCACGCGAGATACGGTTTTTGATTATTTGGTTTATTAAGAAAAAGAATTTAAAATCAAACAAAATAAATACGAATTAAACACACAACTTTTCCAACTACAACTTTATTTTTAAATATTAAACAATTGCCGGCCGAGCTTAGACTGACTAAAAAATGTAATTACTCTAATTCTACTGTTCAAAAATAAAAGGAATCATTTTGCATGGGAAGCTTCTTTTGAGCAAAATCTCATAAGTGCCTGTTTTGCAAGATATGCACTTTTCTATGAGAATGGTCAGAATATACTCAACTTACGTCGAGTCTCAGATAGATCAGGTATCATCACATTATCTTCTGATAATGTCACGTTGCCTGGTGGTGTGTACATAACTCCTCCTCGGTTAGAGTTGGAATTCTCCTGAATTTCACTATGAATACTTTCTTTTTTATTTATGATTTTTATAACGTTCCTTTTACTTTTCAACCAAAATATTATAATTATTATAGCTACTATTACTATTATAATTAGCGTTATAGTGACTCCATATGACACAGTTTTATGGAATTTCAATTCCTCTATTTTTTTAATGTTTTCAAAATGTTTAATTGCAATGTTATCAAATGTTATAGCTTTCACATAGGACTGATTAAATTTGTTATTCGGATAAAAAAACTTATCTTGTATGATATCTCGATTCCAGAATTATAAAAGCTTATAAGATAGTTTTTGTTTAATATAATATTCCGATCATCACAATTTTGCGTTAATTTTTCGTTTATTGCATTTTTTATTAGCAAGGTTTCGTCGTCTAAAATTTCAACTTTAGTTTTATTATTATATATAAGTGTACATTCATTACTCCAAATACAATTTTTGCTGTTCTTTAAATTTTTTAACATAACGTCTTCTTCATATGTTAAGATTTTATCTTCAACTTTTACAACGTATTCATTATTCTCTTCAATTTCTAAAGAGTCTTTATTAGGTAATGGTGTAATTAGTTTTAAGTCTACTCGAACATAATTGTTTGGAATCTTAATTGCGATTATTAATAAATTATCTTTATATTTCATAATTCCAATTTTAATCAGCATTAACTTATATTAGAACAATTTCATATTTTATTGTAGTATCACAACAATAACATAAACTTAAATGGAATATTCATAAACAAAATTTATTGATCCTTATCCTCTTGCAATATTAAGATTGATTTGCAAATATAGACTGGGTGGGCATAGAAGTTTTCACTTCTACCGTGTGGTCCTACGCACACTCATATTTTTTTACTAGGAAGAGGGGGAGAGAGGAGGTGGAATTCCATCATCCCTTCACACCCTCTTCTCCACAAACGACGTTTCGAAAACACAAAAATGTGTTCGTTGTACGCTCGTGTAAAACAACCCGTTATAGTTAGGTCTTTTCTCTCCTCTCCTTCCTTTCTTTCCTTTGAAACCTGTTTTTTCGTACTTAAGTCTCCGTGTAGCACCCCTCTTTGATCGGCTCCAGTCAAGGAATTTGCGTGTACATTTGTACTTGAAGTACACTTCAATCTGCCATGTAAACCATGTCATGTTCTACACGAGCGTACCACGAACACATTTTTGTGTTTTCGAAACGTCGTTTGTGGAGAAGAGGGTGTGAGGGGATGATGGAATTCCACCTCCTCTCTCACCCTCTTTCCCATAAACTCACGTTTCGAAAACACAAAAATGTGTTCGTTGTACGCTCTTGTAGAACCACCAAACGGTCTTACGTTGTCTTCAAGCCCTAGACGGACTGGCACACTTAATCCGGATTAGGACGTCATACTTGGCTTTCGGAATCCGGCTTAATATCATGGTGACACATCCGGCTTTTTGATCTAGATTAATTATCAGCTGTCATTATAAAAGTTTGTTTTTATTGTGGACCCTTGGTAGACTCCCTAAATTCTCCATTTCTTTTAAATTAAATAATTGTGTGTTTTTTCCTTGTTTCCGTCGAAGTGTTCACATAATAAATATTTTTGTTTACGTTTTTAAGACTGGTATGCAAGGCTCAAGAAATTTCTTTGCCAATCTTAAACCAATGTAAAAAAAATGGTCATGGTTCAGAAATATTTTCTGGAGCGATTTCTGTAACCGGTATGCTAGTCAAGAAATTCACACCAGAAAAATCGTGTTTTTTAGTGACACGCAGATGTCGCCTTTGATCATATTTTAGTTTTTCCTCCAGAAATAAGTGTCGATTCATTTATTTCCTTAAGAAATTTTAACGGTTCATGAGGTCTTGACGTCTCGGGTAGTTTTTGAAATTGAAAGTAACTCAGCAATGGAAAAAATTACATATTGTTGTTTTTTATTTAGATTTTTTAAATTCTTTTTTAATTCTTTACTAATTAAAACAATTTCATTAATTCCAAGCAATCATAAAACAATTTATTTAATGTCTGCAATGAAAATAAGTAACTGTCAAAATTTCTGAACTGCTGTCATTTTTTCTTAGGGAAATAAATGCAGAAGTTTTCTCAAGCAAATTTCTTAAGGCTTGTATACCGGGCTTTAGCCGGGAGATAACATTCAATTTTGATAAAGTAACTCAACACTAATGGCGCTGATGTCAGTAAATGGTAAACAAATCCAGGCAAATCGAGTTGTAAATTGAGGAATATAAATCCAGTTTACTCTCATAGCTTTTATATCGGTATACGTCATTCTGACGTCATAATCCCGATTAGCGCGCCAGTCTGTCTAGGGATTTAGAACTAACAACTACAGTGGCCTTAAGACGATCTTTCGTTTTCTTTCACAAACTTTGGTTAAGGCTTAAGCCTACGTTCAGGACCATTACTGTGTTTCCATGAGTCAGGGTATAGTTTTCGTTAAGTAAACAGAAAGCTTTTTCTCTCAAGATCACTCGATGCTGTTTCCATGACGGTTCTGGGTTAAAGTGACAGATAATTAATTTTGCATGGCGTCGCCGTTGGTATATGTGCAGTAAACGAAACTGAAGCACACACATATGCAAAACCCGGCTTAATGGGTGGTGCTACACGGAGACTCGAGAAGTCGGCCGAAATCAGATTTGAGTCTCGTTATTTAATGATACACGAGGCTGCCTTCGGCTTGGAATAATTCTTTATCCTACATTAAATCTTTGATTGTGTGTGTTTACCGCGGTCATTGTTTACATCTGAGAAGGGAGAAGAGAAAGAAATGTGCGTATGAGTTAGTTTTCACACCGGAAATTTTTGGGTGAAAATCCTTTCGTTAAAGTTTCGCCATGTGCGTCCTTCTTTCTCTCCTCTCCTTCGTTTCTTTCCTATAAAACCGGGGTTTTCGTACGTCTTGAGTCTCCGTGTAGCACCGCACACTCGGACTGGCTTCGTTGAGTTTACTGGGATTTAACGACACTTTACTCAATCCCCGTTTCCATGGACACTTAATCTGAGTAAACTCAGGATAAACTCTGCATGGAAACACAGTACATAGAATCTTAAAGAATCTTCAAGAAATGGACGTTAGCGATTAATATTTGATTTGGTGTTTTACGAAAATTAAAGTATTAGTGAGAACATAATAGAAAAGATTATTTGAAATTAAAATGTGTGTTGAAAAGATATTGAATAATGGAATATTTGGTCCTTGAATTTTGATATTTTAACTTTTTACAAATGTCAAAAACGTCTTAAGGCAATTTTAGCTGAGCTTAAGATTCATTACGTTTGACAGAAAATTAGCCAGTCTTAAGAGAATTTGACGAGGAATCTTAAAGGCCCAACTATAATGCACGTAAGAAACGTACGTCGGTCATATTTTGTTTCGTTAAATGTAAAAATGCGAAAAGAACCGCGCTCAACGTACGTTTTGTGAGAATTTGTAGTTAAATTGATGACAGCTGTTTTTTTGTTGTTTTGTGGGTTTTAAACAAGATAAAGTATGGAAAATGTTGTGCTTCAAATTTATGGGAGTGATTTTGATGAGAAATTTATTATAATTGAAAATAAACATGATTATTTTTAATATGCAAAGATTAATAGCCAAGTTTTAATAGTCAATGAATAATATTTATGCATTTTAATAATTTTAAACTTGTGAAAACTTTCCGTATACACAAACCATTATATGTTTAACGAAAGTTTGATATTTACGTACGTCGGCTGACGTGCGTTTCTTACGTGCATTATAGTTGGGCCTTAAGACGTCTTAAGGCTATTATAGTTAGGGCTTGGTTGAAAACTAACTTATACGCACATTTCTTTCTCTTCTCCAAACCCTCGTAAGTACAGGCCTGGAAGCAGACTTTTTGGTTGCGAGGCCAAAATCGTCTGACAGTTGTGGAATTAACATGGCCGAAGCCGTACGAAACAATTTTTTAACTTTGCTTTTGGAATAAAAAGTGGTAAAATATTGTATTTTATCACTTTTTAGTGCACACGGATTATCAGTGATAATTTATTTAGTGATCTGAGTCCATAAATTAAAAAAAAATTAGTGGTTAAGTGTATTTTAAGAGTGTTAATTGATTAGGTGACCATTTTTGTTTCCAATCGCGGTGGTTTTTTCGTGTTTTAGAGAAAAAGTGTTGAATTTGTGTAGTAATGGAATTGAAAGTGAATTTAAAGTAGTTAAAAATTATTATAGAAGAGTTATTAAAAACATAAGTGCAAGTACTACCACACAACATGAATAACAATAGCTTTTTCACTTTTCCTTGACATTTTTCTGTACTTATGTTTTTAATAACTATTCTATAATAATCTTTAATCACTTAAAAAGCACTTTTTATTATGTTACTACACAAATTCAACATTTTTTCCCTAAATTAACACGAAAAAACCACCGCGAATGTAAACAAAAATTGTCACCTAATCAATTAACACTCTTAAAATACACTTAACCACTCACTTCATTTTAATTTTTTTTATTAAATCACTAAAGCACTAATCACTGATAATCCATGTGCACCAAAAAGTGATAATATACAATATTTTACCACTTTTTAGTGCAAAAACAAACTTAAAAAATTGCTTCGTATGGCTTCGGCCATGTTA
The DNA here is from genome assembly GCA_963855945.1 of Thereva nobilitata. NCBI lineage: Eukaryota > Metazoa > Arthropoda > Insecta > Diptera > Therevidae > Thereva > Thereva nobilitata. The sequence continues at coordinate 143,508,928 of OY979694.1, forward strand.
ATTCCACAACTGTCAGAATATTATTGGCCTGTTTTCAGCTATGTTAGTATTAGTTGGCCTGGCTGCTTCCGGGCCTGTACTTACGAGGGTCTTGTCTTCTCCCATCTCAGATGTAAACAATGACCGCGGTAAACACGCACAATCAAAACTTTCGTTTAGGTAGAATTATTCCTTCTACGTGTAGGTAGAATTATTCCAAGCCGAAGGCAGCCTCGTGTACAAAGCCTTCTATATTTACAAGCCATGCTGTAGAATAGTGTTTCCCAAAGTGTGGTACGCGTGCCGAGAAGAGTTTAGTGGCGGTACGGGTACCAAAATTTGGTTGGGCCTGGTGCAACAAACAGTTGACTTTTTCGATTACAAACATAGAAAAATAATACAAAACTTCTTTACTTGCTGTGAAGTAAAAGTTCTTTTGGTGCGCCTTTGGCCAAAAAGTTTACTTGGTGTGAATTTGAAAACAATACAAAAACAGGCATTAAACTTCGGACGAAGTTTTATGATTGAACATAGTATCTATTGAAATCCTGTACCAATCGATAGAAGAACAGCAACTATACCTTTAAATATTAATAAAACTTTCGTTTCTGCCTGTGCTAGTTTACGTTCCTTTTTCAAGAGTGACAAATGCTGAAGGTTTATATATTATTACTAAAGATGATAGTAGGCGTGTTTCTTTTTCTTGGTGTAGCTACACCGGTGTACTATGGAGTAGTTCCAACTACCCCAGCTCATATATTGGAGTAGATGATTAGAGTAGCTCGATTTTTTTCGCAAAAGATGGCGCCTTCAAAATTTTAAGGTGTTTTTATTCACCTTTTCGGTTATAGCAATCATTTAAGCGCGTTTTTTGAAGTCGTAATTTAATGACACCATTAATAAAACCGAAATTATTCTAAACGAATAAAAGAAGTTTATATAAATTAAATATGTCCAATGAAATGGTGTAAAAAAAATATGGAAACTGCCATTGAGTCAAATTACACGGCCTATCACTTTCCCAGACTCACTTTCCAATATTTCCAATAAACCGGTTTTTTAGACAAGGGGGCGCAGGGAAGGGTATGTGTTGAGCCTCACTTGTAAATCCAAAAATGTTTTCGGTCTCACAGCAAATTACACTAACACAAGCATAATTTTGTTCTCTGAGACTGCGAAAAATATGAGAATTTTTGTTGCTTTGCACACAACCACATAGACAATAGAATCGTTACACCGAAAAGAGGCTGAAAATTAGGTGCTTCGTGTAATACTCAAATCATACACAGACAGGTTTGACGTGAGTCTCAAGTGAATGGCCGTGTAATTTCACTCATTTATATGCAATTGATTATTACTTTCAGATAATAAACTACACCGAAATAAAAAAATGCGTTTCATTTTCCATCTACTCTAGAGTACAATGGGGTAGCTACAGATTTTATAATGGACGAAAAGAGGCAGCATCTATCAAGTACCTACAAATTGAATTTAACGGACTATCTTTAAACGGTGTTCAAACGATCACTTCTAAAATTTTATTGCGAATAGACCAGGATTATCAAAGTATAAGTACGTACAAGATAAATGACGAAGTTGTAAAAAAATTAATGCATTACTTTTATCAAAAACATGCTGATATTCTAAATTTAACTAGTATTGTTAAATTTAAGCGACCTGAAGATGCAGCTGGCGGAGTAGGAGCGATCTACCAAAATAATGAGGACTCTGCTAATATACGGACGTTAAGTTACCACAAACGCTATCGCTTAGTCAAGGTAAATCATCTATTGGTGAAATGGCAGAAAATGGACCGTGATTTTATTGGTAGTTATTGTATCGTCGCATAAAACTGGGGCCGTATTTGGTTTCTCGAGACAATGGATCGACTCGACAAAAAAAGCTTCTCGATTTTCTCCAAGTTTCATATTTCGAATTCCGACCAAATCGACAGATAAGCGCTGCCATAAAAATACATCAAATTGTGTGATATTACTCTAAGTGCAGCAAACCACGTATATTTAATTAAAATAGAAATTGTTAAAAGTTTATTGTATGCTTAAATTTAGCTTTTTAATAAACGTCAAACTTCTTTATGGACACGTAAAGAGACGATAAAGTTGTCGATATCGTGTTGCCAAATGCAAATTTTCATTTATCGACAGAAGTCGATATCGACTCGAGAAACCAAATACGGCCCCTGTACTCGAAATAATTTAATTCATAAATGACAATCTCCTTATAGACTTCTGAAGGTTCAACTTTACTAGGTCGAAACTTTAACGTTATTCCCATGATTTTGAGTGGTGGTTTCAATAATATAACGTCCTTTTTTACATTATCTGCTTGAAAAGTTTAATTTAACGATTTCAAATAATGCTGACGAAAGCAAGGTATATGGAAAGTTACTTGACGCAATATTTAGATTAGTTTCAATTTTGGTTTTCAGGTTTTAATGCCAATAGGAATTTATAAATATGCATTGATATTTCGAAATTGTACTTGTATCGAGCCCCTCGGCAGGCTTGCAACAATACTTCCAGCATCGGTCGTTGCCCTGGCTTTTCTGAAAGCGTACTTTTTATCTAACAGACTTTCCACTCTTTCGATACTGGAAGCGTATTATCTATCCGACAGACCTTCGACTAGTTTTATTGCATATTGTAATATTCTCTGATATTACCAGTATTCTCTTATATATATGGTAACGCCATTTTAGTAATAAGAAGTGACAGTTGTAGGATATGGCAACGATAGATAGACACATAGAAGTTACTGTTGTGAAATAAGATAATAAAAGACCACGTTAATTATAAAACCGGTGTATTCATTTAGTAGTTTGGTTAACATTATTAACAGTATAACAAACTAGAGGACCTGATCCTCAAGAAGTATCACACATATTAATCGCTGGTTGGTATATTATTAAAAGCGGCAGTTATTGTTCCAAAAAGTTTACTTCTAAAGTGTGGTTTAAGCGCACTCATTTTCAGTAAGACGTATGACACATTGATTATTTACTAAGTAGATATGGACAAACGCGAGTCAAAATTGTTGTATCTCTTTATTTAATTTCATCATCGTACACTGATATCTTAACCTATATGGATTATGCACATTAAATACCAGGGTACGAAAATGCTCGCTCCGGAGCGGCTCTTTATGTGGCTCTTGGCTCTTAAACGGCTACCGGAGTAGAGCCATTTACTTTTAAGTGGCTCTCGCTCCGGAGCTGGAGCTAAAGTAGCGGCTCCGGCTCAGGAGCTGGAGCCGGAGCTTTATTGACTATTGGCTCCTTCAAATATCAATACATATCCCATATTAACGGTTCCAAATGACGAATTGGTGGCTAAAATTTGAAAATTAAAAATGGTGGACTAATTTTGGCAATTGTGTTCCGATTGAACTGAAAATCAGTATCGGGGGCTTTAAGGGTTCCAAATGACGAATTTGTGGTTAAAATTGGAAAATTCAAAATGGCGGACTAATTTTGGCAATTGTGTTCCGATTGAACTGAAAATTAGTATCGGGGGGCTTTAAGGGTTTCAAATGACGAATTGGTGGTTAAAATTTGAAAATTCAAAATGGCGGACTAACTTTGGCAATTGTGTTCCGATTGTACTGAAAATTAGTATCGGGGGGCTTTAAGGGTTTCAAATGACGAATTGGTGGTTAAAATTTCAAAATTCAAAATGGCGGACTAATTTTGGCAATTGTGTTCCGATTGAACTGAAAATTAGTATCGGGGGGCTTTAAGGGTTCCAAATGACGAATTGGTGGTTAAAATTTGAAAATTCAAAATGGCGGATGAACTTTGGCAATTGTGTTCCGATTGAACTGAAAATTAGTATCGGGGGGCTTTAAGGGTTCCAAATGACGAATTGGTGGTTAAAATTTGAAAATTCAAAATGGCGGACTAATTTTAGCAATTGTGTTCCGATTGAACTGAAAATTAGTATCGGGGGGCTTTAAGGGTTCCAAATGACGAATTGGTGGTTAAAATTTGAAAATTCAAAATGGCGGATGAACTTTGGCAATTGTGTTCCGATTGAACTGAAAATTAGTATCGGGGGGCTTTAAGGGTTCCAAATGACGAATTGGTGGTTAAAATTTGAAAATTCAAAATGGCGGACTGATTTTGGCAATTGTGTTCCGATTGAACTGAAAATTAGTATCGGGGGGCTTTAAGGGTTCCAAATGACGAATTTGTGGTTAAAATTGGAAAATTCAAAATGGCGGACTAATTTTGGCAATTGTGTTCCGATTTAACTGAAAATCAGTAAGGGGGGGCTTTAAGGGTTCCAAATGACGAATTGGTGGTTAAAATTTGAAAATTCAAAATGGCGGACTAACTTTGGCAATTGTGTTCCGATTGAACTGAAAATCAGTATCGGGGGGCTTTAAGGGTTTCAAATGACGAATTTGTGGTTAAAATTTGAAAATTCAAAATGGCGGACTAATTTTGGCAATTATGTTCCGATTGTACTGAAAATCAGTATCTGGGGGCTTTAAGGTTTCCAAATGACGAATTTGTGGTTAAAATTTGAAATAGTTTTTGTATTGACCTTTTTCAAGATGGTGACATATCCAAGCGTATATATGCGTTGCATTCTTTCACAGATAATATAGAAGTGTGTGTATTCAAATGAAACCAGACGGAATATTCCGTGAATGGAACGCATGCCACGCAAATGTCGGGCTACTTTCAACTTTTTCTGCATTGCCGCATTTGGCATAGTACACACAAGCATACACAACAAACACATACGACTCGTTACTTAGATTTTTGAGCTATATGTGAAAGCCGGGATGGAACGCAACCATGCAATTATGTGTCAGTGGAAAATCTCCGCATATCATGGAGCCGCCGAGTGCAATGCATGTACGCTTTTATACATGGTGTATTGCATAAAGTTACAAAGCGGCGGCTGTGGATAGGTTTTGAATAGACGAACAAAAAATCGCATTGGGGGGTGGGGGTGAAATCGTAACGGTTTAACCGCTAGGGCGTTTTCAAGTTTTTGTTAAAGTTTTACATATCACCCTGTATTTTTGTAACCCTATGACCGAGAATAAGATATCAGTGTACGCAGAACACCCCCACCTATCTTAAACTGTAAAATAAAGGTTCTACCCTATCAATTTCCAGAGGAATGAGTCATAGGTTTTTTTCAACTAAAATGTCGGTGGCGCACGAATTGCACAGATTCCCTTATTAAGATTTATGATCCATCGGGTGACAAGGGCCTTCAGCAGGTTACCTGACCCCGAGCATGCGTTGTCGTAAAACTTGCCGCACCTACGCAGGACAAGGTAAAATGTTCTCGGTGGAATTCAAATTTTTAACGCATGTGCAGGAGAAGGTAAAATGTCCTCGGAAGAATTGATATTTATAATTGTGCAGGAGAACTTAAAATGTGCGCGTTGAACAAAAATTTCAAATTTTTATAAAGATAAGAAAACATGCTGTAATTAGTGTTAAAACTTCTTATAGCATTATTTTAATTCATTTCTTGACAGAAGTGTATTTCTTTTTACGAGATATGTGTTCGAAAATTATCCGAAAATAAAATCCTTCTGGCCTTTGGAAAAAACAAGATCAAAATAATATAGTAATATGTACAAATAAATATCTTAAAATTTGCTCTCAAAAACTGCGCAAGTTACTTAAAACATTTTTGTTCAATGCGCACATTCTAAGTTCTCCTGCACAATTAAAAATTTCAATTCTATCGAGCACATTTTACCTTCTACTGCACATTCGTTAAAAATTTAAATTCCACCGAGAACTCCTGCACATGCGTTAAAAACTTGAATTCCACCGGGCACATTTTACCTTGTCCTGAGTAGGTGCGGCAAGTTTTACGACAACGCATGCTCGAGCTCGGGGTCAGGTAGCCTGCTGAAGGCCCTTGTCACCCGAGGGATCATAAATCGTAATAAGGGAATCTGTGCAATTCGTGCGCCACCGAAATTTTAGTTGAAAAAAAGCGATGACTCATTCCTCTGGAAGGGAGTGTTCTGCGTACACTGATATCTTATTCATGATCATAGGGTTACAAAAATACAGGGTGATATGTAAAACTCTAAAAAAAACTTCTAAACGCCCTAGAGGCTAAACCGTTACGATTTCACGCCCCCCACTCTTCCGATTTTTTGTTCGTCTATTCAAAACCTATCCACAGCCGGCCGCTTTGTAACTTTATGCAACACAACCTGTATATATCCAGCTTCAGTAATAAAATGGAGAGCCGGAGCCGTTATATCGCTCAATGAGCCACAAAATGGCTCAGGCTCCGAGCTCAGAGCCAAAAGTACGGCTCCGGCTCAGGAGTCAGAGCGATTTTGTAAAGAGCTTTTCAGAGCGGCTCTTTTATGAGCCGCCCCGGAGCGAGCTTTTTCGTACCCTGCTTTAAAAAGTGCAATCGGAACACAATTGCCAAAACTAGTCCGCCATTTTTAATTTCCAAATTTTAACCACCGATTCGCCATTTGGAACCCTTAAAGACGCTCGATAGTGATTTTCAGTACAATCGGAACACAATTGCCAAAATTAGTCCGCCATTTTGAATTTTCAAATTTTAACCACCAATTCGTCATTTGGAACCCTTAAAGCCCCCCGATACTGATTTTCAGTTCAATCGGAACACAATTGCTAAAATTAGTCCGCCATTTTGAATTTTCAAATTTTAACCACAAATTCGTCATTTGGAACCCCTAAAGCCCCCCGATATCGATTTTCAGTTCAATCGGAATACAATTGCCAAAATTAGTCCGTCATTTTGAATTTTCCAATTTTAACCACAAATTCGTCATTTTGAACCCCTAAAGCCCCCCGATACTGATTTTCAGTTCAATCGGAACGCAATTGCCAAAATTAGTCCGCCATTTTGAATTTTCAAATTTTAACCACCAATTCGTCATTTGGAACCCTTAAAGCCCCCCGATACTAATTTTCAGTTCAATCGGAACACAATTGCCAAAATTAGTCCGCCATTTTGAATTTTCAAATTTTAACCACAAATTCGTCATTTGGAACCCTTAAAGCCCCCCGATACCGATTTTCAGTTCAATCGGAACACAATTGCCAAAATTAGTCCACCATTTTGAATTTTTTAAATTTTAACCACCAATTCGTCATTTGGAACCCTTAAAGCCCCTGATACTGATTTTCAGTTCAATCGGAACACAATTGCCAAAGTTAGTCCGCCCTTTTGGCGCCACCATTTTGAATTTGTTATAAAATGGCCAGATTGTAATTTCACGCGAACTAAATATATATATGCCAAATTTGAAGTTGATCTAAAAAAAATTCAAAAAAAATTCAGGGAAGCTCATATTAATCTGATTAATGCTGATTAAAAAGTTAGTTGATTATGCCCAACACTGATCTTTATCTTTGCATATCATGGAGCCGCTGAATGTAATGCATGTATACGCTTGGATATACCACCAGTTTCAGTAATAAAATTAAGAGCCGGAGCCGTTATGTGGCTCAAAGAGCCAAAAAATGGCTCTGGCTCCGAGCTCAGAGCCAAAAGTACGGCTCCGGCTCAGGAGCGAGAGCTCCTTACGAAAAAATTTTCGGCTCCGGCTCCGGAGCCAGAGCTATTTTATAAAGAGCTTTCCGGAGCGGCTCTTTTATGAGCCGCTCCGGAGCGAGCTTTTTCGTACCCTGTTAAATACTTAACCTATATGGATGGTGCACATTCAATGGCCTTGCCAACATTACGTATACATCATCTCCCCTCTTCAGCTATTGCAGAAAACGCTTGGGCATTCTAATCATCCGTCCCGATCGTGTATAATATTCTGGCCGCAGACTCTCATTCTGAACTGAATCTTTTTGGTTTGGGTTATCATTATTACTACTCTCACGACTGGCATTATTACAGTCCGGCTGGAAGTCCCCGTTTATATCCTCGCTCATAATTTCTGACTTGAAGTTAGGTTGATTCAACGATGGCCTTAAATGGTGGGTATTCCGTCTAAGTATTCTATTATCTTCATTCCTAACCACATAAGATCTTGGAGACCAATGTTTTGATTCTACCCTAGCCGGTTCCCATTTCCCATTTCTCCAGTATACCACATCATCTCCCTCCTTATATTCCACATCTCTTCTAATCCTATTTTTCCCTCGCCTTTCTATTAGCTCTTCTTTCCCTCTCTCTAATATACCTCTTATCTCTTCTAGCACTCTAGGTTTTAACATCTCTTTTCTTATCGGCATTTTAGTACGCAACTTCCTACTCATCAATGTTTCAGCCGGCGAGAATCCTATTGACGGTATCGGCGTTGCCCTGTACTCTAACAGTGCCATTTCTATTCCCTTACCTTCCTCATCTGCTTTCCTCAACATCATTTTTGCTATGTGAACAGATTTTTCTGCTTGCCCGTTTGATGCTGGATAGCGCGGGCTTGAAAATACGAATTCGAAATTCCATTGCTTAGCAAAATTTCTCAATACATATGAATTAAACGGCTGGTTATCCGCAACAACTACTTGCGGGATACCATGTGATATGCTTATTAAAACTCACTTGGGTTTTACTTTTATTATCGTTTATTATAATTCACTTTGTTACATTCTGTTATCTATAAGGAGACTGACTGGACTAAACTGACTGAAGAGTTGCCGCTGACTGACTTTACCGATAACCAGATCGTCCTGCAGTTCTAACATTTACATTTGAATGTGTATTACAATTCAATACATATCAATCCCCTTCAACTTAATTTAGACATCATGTGCATTACAATATTGTATTTTTACTCTACCTTATAATTAATAACAATTCTATAAATTTAAGTTAATTCCTGATATTATCATTCTTATAATTCTTCAAAAAAAATACTAAATTCTAACTAACAAATTTCATTAATTGTCTACCTCGTATCTACTTAACGTTTCTTTCTCTTATTCTTTCTATTATTATTTGGTTTTTCTATTTCTTGTCTATTATTTTTGATTCTTTCAGAACGTCTTACAAGTTCAGATTCTACCTGTTTTTCCATATCTTTTTTCTTTTCTGATTCCTCAACTAATTCTTCAGCACTTAAAAATTCATCACTTTCTTCCCTTTCAGAATCTGTTTTATCATTGCTAATTACTTGATACGTTTTTACAAATGGGCTAAATTTAACTTCCTTAACTCCCTTCCTCAACTGATCTGTATGAGCTACCCTACTTATGCCGTTAATTTTTATTCTATATAAATTTTTGCTTAGCCTCTCGGTAATTTGACCTGGAATCCATTTAACATATGACTTAAAGTTATTTCTATAAAGAATACTTTCTCCGGATTCAAATTTCACTATTTTGTCTTTCTCGTTTACATACGGAGTATTTGGTTTTTCTTGTCTATTCTTTTTATTTACCTCACTATAATTAGGGTTTTTCAATTTCAACATATCTAAACACGTTTTAGGTTTGAATTTAAAAATTAATTCTGCTGGCGTACAACCAGTTGTTACAGTTGGTGTGTTTCGGTATTTTAAAAGGAAATTGTAAATTTTCTTATTTAAATCAACTTTATAACCTTTACTTTCTACTATACACTTCTTTAATGCATTCTTTACAGTTTGTACCGCTCTTTCGGCTATTCCATTAGATTGAGGGTGATATGGAGGACTCTTTAATACGCGAATATTATTCTTTTCACAAAATTCAATAAAATGGTTTGAACTAAAGGGTGGTCCATTATCTGATACTAGTTGCGAAGGTATTCCGAAAACTGAAAACCATTCCCGAAGTTTTTCTATTGTTTTCATTGCATTTGTATTTTTCATGAGACTAACTTCCATCCATTTCGAATAACTATCTACTAGTACCAAAAATTCTAGACCCTCCAAATAGAAAAAATCAATATGGACCCGTTCATAAGGGTAATAACTACATTTCCAGCTGGACTTAGGTTTATTTCTTGGACAATTTTGTGTTTGAGCGCAGCATTTGCAACTGTTTACAAATTCAACAATATCATTGTCTATATTCTTCCACCAAACATAGCTTCTGGCTAACATTTTCATACGAACTATTCCTAAGTGCGTGTTATGTAGCATTGATAATACACTATGTTTGAGGGATTCTGGGACTACTATTCTATTACCGTAAAAAATGCATCCAGAGTCACAACTAAAGGAATTCTGTCTATCTTTATAATATTTTATTTCATCAGTGGCGTCTTGGAACCCATTCATTAGTGCTTCGTACACTCTCGCCAGAATTATATCTTTCTGAGTTTCTACTCGAACGTCCTCCAACTTTACTAATTGGGTTTCTTGAGCATTTATCGCAAAAATATTAACGGCCTCTTCTGAGACCCCTGTGACCTCATCCAGTGGTAACCTGGACAACGCATCGGCATGTTGTACCTGGGAAGCCCTTTTGTATTTTATTTCATAGTCATACATCGACAACGTGGTAGCCCATCTTTGCAATCGAGCTGCTGCAACTGATAGATGACCTTTCTTTTCATTAAAAATTTCTTTAAGAGGTTGATGGTCCGTATATATTATAAACTTGTGTCCATATACATACTTATGGAATTTCTTGACCGCAAACATAACAGCCAAGGCTTCTCTATGTGTTTGACTGTAATTCTTTTCCGCAGGATTTAGTGTCGAAGATGCGAAAAGTACCGGTTTCTCTTCTCCGTTTATAATATGCGCAAGCACAGCGCCTACTCCGTATGGGCTGGCATCACATGTTATGACTATTTGCTTTTGCGGATCATAGTGGGCTAACAAATTGTTCTTTTGTATTAATTCTTTCGCTTCGTTAAAAACTCGTTCATGTCTATCCGTCCAAATGAATTTCGAATTTTTCTTTAACAAATCATATAAAATACTAACTCTCGATGCCAGTCTCGGAATAAATCTATTATAGAAATTTAGTAGCCCGAAAAAACTTTTTAGTTGAGTAACATTTTTGGGACTAGGAGCTTCTACAATCGCCTGAATTTTCTTGTTATTCGGGCGAATACCCTCACTGCCTATCTCGTGTCCTAAATATTCAACGCTCTTTTCAAAAAATTTGCATTTATCTAAATTTATTCTAATGTTGTGCTCTTCTAATCTCTTTAATACTTCTATTAAATTTCTCTCACATTCTTCCCGACTTTGTCCGCCTACTAAAACGTCATCTAAATAACACCCTACTTTTTTCATATCTTTTAATATTTCATCCATTACTTTTTGGAATTCGGCTGGTGCCGACGAAACTCCAAAAGGTAGTCTCTTATAACGGAAAAGTCCTTTATGCGTATTGATAGTGATTAAATTCTGTGACTCTTCATTAACTTCAAGTTGTTGGTAGGCCCCTGTCAAATCTAAAATACAAAAAAATGCGCAATTTGCAAATTGAGAAAGCAAATCATCTATCCTTGGTAGTGGATATATCGACGTTTTAATCGCTTTATTGATTCCAATCTTACAATTGATACACAGCCTTAAATTATTGTCTTTCTTTGGCACAACGACAATCGGAGAGGCCCATTCACTATACTTAATCGGTTCTAAAATTTTACTTTCCACCAAACTGTCAATTTCTTTTTCTACGCGCTCCCTGAGTCCAAAGAGTACGGTGTAGGGCTTACAAAAAACCGGATCTATATTTTCTTTTAACTGCAATTTTACGCTATAGCCCTTAATTGGCTCGGATAAATTATTCGAAAATACCTGAGGAAACATTTGTTTTAATCTATCTATCAGAACTTTTTGGCTATTATTTTCAAGTCGCTTAGACTCTACACTATTAATGTAAAAATGTTTACGCCAATTTGGAAAAAGTATATCTAACCAGGAACGGCCTAGCAGCGGTACAAACTCTTTTTGCGTTTTAATTACTACTAAATCTAAAAAATGCGATTTTTGATTATCAACTAAATCTCTTACCAATACCGAAACTTTTCCAACGATGTCTACCGATTGCCCTGTAATTACCTCTAATGGTTTAGCCATAGGTTTTATGGTACAATTTTTAAACTTTTGTTGGAATAATTCCAGGCCAATTACCGATGAGCAAGCTCCACTATCGACTTCCATTTCCATAGAACTATTATTCACTATCAATTCTATTTTTAACGGCGTCTCACTAAAAAAAGAAATATTATTTAAATATCCTAAAGTTAAACTATTTGTATCACTTCCCAGTGAATTTACTTTTGAAGTTGTTGACAACCTGCTTCTGCAGAACTTCGCTATGTGTCCTCGCTTTCCGCATTTGTAGCACACCAGTTCTCTACTTTTATTTTCCGCTTGCCTATGTTGATAATTCTTCCTTGAATTACTCCTATTACGTAGTGATCGAGTTTCTTTTATTATACTCCGGCTTCTTCCTGGTTTAATTGTATTAGTCATCTCCGGTCTTATTACTCTCATTTGATTGTTTGTCATTTCCATATTTTTCGCCAGTTCACAGGCTTTATCAAAATTCAGTCCCGTTTCATTTAGTAATTTCTGTTGCATGCTTTCATTACTAAGCCCGCATACTAGTTTATCTCTTAATGCGTCATCCAGAAAATCGCCAAAATAGCAACTTTGTGATAGTGTCTTGATTTCAACAATGTAATCACTAATGGTCTCGCCGGGTTTTTGATTTCTTTTATAAAATCGAAATCTTTCAGCTGTGATATTCACTTTAGGTTTAAAGTACTTTTCAAAGATTTCTAACAATTGAATAAATGATTTACTGTCTGGCTTATCCGGCGCCGTTAGTGATTTTAAAATTTTGTACGACTCTGGGCCGATCAAAGTAATTAGATATGATACCTTTGTTTTATCTTCCGTTACTTTATTAATACTTAGTAAATGCTCTAGCCGCTCCCTGTATTCTCCGAAGTCCTCACCAGGTGTAAAATATTCGATGGTGCCAATAAAACCTATCCTTACTTTTGTTGAAGAACACGTGTTTTCACTATTTTCTTTTGTTTCACGCTCTTCCCCTTTAATTTTAGATTCACTGAACATGTATGTATGTTTATATTCGATATTTTAATTATCATATAATTTTTTTTTTTTTTTCGTTTTTCATCCTCGTCGCCAATTGATATGCTTATTAAAACTCACTTGGGTTTTACTTTTATTATCGTTTATTATAATTCACTTTGTTACATTCTGTTATCTATAAGGAGACTGACTGGACTAAACTGACTGAAGAGTTGCCGCTGACTGACTTTACCGATAACCAGATCGTCCTGCAGTTCTAACATTTACATTTGAATGTGTATTACAATTCAATACATATCACCATGTATGACGAATATTTTCATCATTTTCTTTTTTACACTTTCCGCTGTTTTATTTGTTAAAGATTCAATCTCTATCCATTTGGAGTAATAATCAACCATAACTAAAAAAATTTCTCCCTTAAATTCTAATATATTTACTCCCACTTTTTCAAATGGCAACTCAGGTACCTCATGTGGTATCAATGATTGGTTCAGATTTTGTGGTCTAAATTTCTCGCATACCCTACATCTCATTATCATATTTTCTATATCGTCCCTCATTCGAGGCTAATAAAGTAGTGCTCTAGCCCTAGCCAGAGTCTTTGTTATGCCCATATGTGATTCATGTAATTTCCTGAGCATCTCATCTCTTAACGCTTGAGGCACCACTACTCTATCCTCAAAGAATAATAGGTCACCCTCTGTATATAATTTATCTCTTATCTTCCAATAAAATCCTAATCCTTCTTGTACCTTACTTTTATCCGTTGGCCATTCAGTTTTACAATATTCTACTATCTTATTCAATATATTATCTTTCCCTGCCATTTCTACAAAGATTTCTCTTTTTGCGTTGCTCATATTAACGGAATGTACTACCTCGTTTAGTGAATCATTCATATTTATTTCGTTATCATTTAATGCACTCCTCGACAAAAGATCCGCTACGTGCAAGTCTTTTCCCGGAACATATTTTACCTCTAAATCGTATTTCAGTAATTTTATCTTCATTCTTTGCAACCGATTTGAACACACTTGTCCTACAGTCTTCTTCATAATGGATACTAATGGCTTATGGTCTGTATGTATTATAGTATGTATACCATATATATAATTATGAAACTTTTTGCACGCATAGACTATACCCAAAAATTCCTTCTCTATCTGAGAATAATTAATTTCAGCGCTATTTAAACTTTTCGATGCAAAACAGATAGGTTTATTGTTATCCTACATCAAACAACACCCTAACCCGTTCTTTGACGCATCTGTTTGAATTATTACTGATTTCCTTGGATCAAAACTATGAAGTGCTGTGCTATTTTGTAAAATATTTTTAATGTTACTCAAAGTTTCTGTGTGACGTTCTGTCCATTTAAACTCAACTTCTTTCTTAAGAAGTTCTCTCAAAGGGGCATTAATTTCCGCAGAATTCGGGATGAAAGATCTCAAATAATTCAACGTTCCCATAATTTTCTCTAATTCTTTCTTATTTCGCGCGTCCCTTATACCGACTATAGCCTTAATCCTCTCCGGATCTGGCTGTAACACGCCATTAGCAAACAAATGACCAACTTGATATTCCGCGTACTGGAATCTATCTTCATTAAATTTTACATTAATATTTTTCGCCCTTTCTATTACTGGTTTTAAGTTACTATCATGTTCATCTTTGTTACGACCCCCCACAATAATATCGTCTATGTATATGAATACCCCTGGTACGGCTCCAAAATATTTGGTGTTTAACACAACACCAAATGGTAATACATTATATTAGTTGTGTTTATTGAGCTGCTCTAGGTTGAGCTAGGTTGAGATATCTCAGGAAAAGGTGTTTCATGAGCAATTCGCTTGCTCTAACTCGCCTGAAGTTGCGCTGATTTGTGTTTCATGAGCCTGCTCTAAGTTGAGCTAGCTCACGGTTTTCTGCTCTACCTTTTTTGGTAGAGCAACTTCGGGCAAGCAATCAGCTGTTTGTCAACTGTCACAAAGCGGCAACAGTTAATCGAAAACTGTTAAAAATAAATTACAGTTACACGCCAGACCTCAATAAGAGTTTAAATTTAATATTTTTAAATAGATTAAAAACTAAAATTAAAATTTCCACTTTAAAAACTGACAGATTGAACTTCTGACAATTCACTTTGAGAATTGTTGCCCGAAAAGTGTTTCATGAGATTTCTTGCTTTGAATTGCTCCAACTTGCCTGATTGTTTTTTGACAGCTGCTCTACTGTGAGCTGCCTTGAGCTGCTCTGCTTTTTTTTCGGTCTCAATAAACACAACTATTTATAATTACCGAAAAGAGTTGTAAAAACTGTCAAACTCTTTGACCTCGCATCTAATTCGACTTGCCAAAATCCCTCTTTCAAATCTAACACAGAGAAGTATTTCATCTCTCTCATTGCAACCCTGAAATCATCTATACTCGGAATTAAAAAATGTTCTTTTTTCAAATTTCTATTTAACTCCTCTGGATCTAAACAAATTCGTAATGAACCATTTGTTTTTTCAACTATTACTAGTTGATGTGTCCACTCGGTAGGGCCTTCTACTTTGCTAATTATACCTCTATTTTCCATAAGCCTGAGAGTACGCGCCACATTTTGCCTGATACTAATCGGGATTCTACGTGGCGGTTTACTAATAGGGATAGTCCCTTCATTTAACACTAATTTGCATTTCTCTGGAAACTTCCCTTGCCCATAGAATACTTCTTTATTATTTTTAATGAACTTAGTTTTTTCACTGATTACCTCTATTTGATTAACTCTTTGTATTAAATGCATTCTTAAACATGTCTGTAAACCTAAGATCGGTCTTGCATCATCCTCTATTATTATATACCTTATATAATATGTTTTGTCCTTATATTCCGTGGGTAATCTAATCGCTCCTATTGTTTTTAGTTCATGTCCCCCATAATCTTCAAGTCCCGTGAGACACCGTTTTATTTGAGACCTACAACCTAACTGTTCAATAATATGCCTTGGTATTACACTTGCATCGGATCCACTGTCCAATTTGAAATGAACAATAGTATTTTTAATTTTCATTGGTACGACCCAATTCCTTTTACGTTTCCACGATTTTTCAGCGATTGTATTTAGATATAACATTTTTCTTTTATCTGTTTCTCCCTTCAGTTCAAAATGAGAATCCGTTACCTGCCTTACAATAGGCTTACATACAATAGCAAAATGGTTTAACTTACCGCATGCCAATGTACATGTTGCTTCCCGCAACGCTTGCATCTTTCTCTATTTACTTTTCCGCTCATTGAATATACACTATTCATTTCACAATTCCTAGAATTAGACTTTACAAAATCATCACTATTTTTATTATAAAAACCAGCACCCCCCTTGTTTTTCCCGATTTCAAAATTCTTATTACCTAACCTAACATTATTTTTCCTCACTGCATCTACCGATGTCTTATTGTCCTGTTGCATTTGTTTGACCTGTTTTCCTGTAATTTCTGCAATTCTGCAAATCTCTACAGCTTTTCCTAACGATAAATCATCCACTTTTAATAGCTGCGCCTGTACATTTTGATCTGCTACTCCAATTACAATACGATCCCTCAGTATTGATTGCTTCTGATCTCCAAACTCACAACTTTCAATGAGCTTCGTAATGTCCGCCATAAAATAATCGAACGGTTCACCTTCCCTCTGGCATCTTTTGTAAAAATTATATCTTTCATATACCACGTTCGTCCGAGGATCACAAAACTTTTCGATGCTCCGATAACTTTCTCTATTTTGGCTTTCTCCTCTGACGTCAATCCGAAAGTATTAACTAGCTCTATTGCTTCTTCCCCTGCACAACTCAAAAATCTTGCCACTTGTATGACTTCATCTTCTTTGTTCGGCTTTGTTGCTGTGGCATATATTTCATACATTTGATGAAATTTTTTCCAATTCTCCTTTAAATTTCCACTTAGTGATAATTGCTTTGGTTTTTGATACTCCATTTTTAACTTTTTTTTGAGCTTTCTTTTTTCACTAGTATTACAACTTTTCTGGGATCTTTTCTTTTTCCTTTTTTCCAATTGCAAATTTTCTAAAAAACTATTTCTTTAGCGACTGCGCCATCTTGTATCTCTTTATTTAATTTCATCATCGTACACTGATATCTTAACCTATATGGATTATGCACATTAAATACTTAACCTATATGGATGGTGCACATTCAATGGCCTTGCCAACATTACGTATACATCAAAATAACATCAGTCTACGGCGCTATGGGCTTCGGGCGCTAGTATCGCAGGGTTTTGTTCTCCTCTATTACTAAGATTACATGCATTACTTGAAGTCGGCTTCAAGTAAACTTGAAAGTCATGTAACCTCAGATCGACTTCAAGTCTACTTCACTCACGTGGATTAAACTGTCAGTTCAAGTTCAAGTCAAGTCCTCAGTCCGACATGTAACCTAACTGTATATGGTTAGTTTCCGAAATAAACTTTTCCTTGTTTATGAAAAAGCCCTTCGCGCATTTGGAAAAAAAATCAGAAGCTGCGGCTTTGATTTTAGGGGCTACGGATCTAAAAATAGACTCCTGCGTTTTTTGTGATGATGATTTCGTGGCCGATGGGTGAAATTTGACAATGGGGTAAAGAAATGAATGGGCGAGACGACTTTAATGGGAAATTTGGCATCAAGCGTTTCTTATTATGTTGAGAAAAATGAAATGGGTTTTAAGGGATTATTTAACTTTTTTTAGCGAAAAATGCGACAAATTTTTAGATTTTTTTCTCAGGAATTTTAATTCGTAGAAACTTGTAATTTTTATGGATAATTGTACTAGTATTGAGATATATAAAATGATTTTTATTTTTGAATTTTTTTAATGGGGCATGGTCAAGCTGAGGGAATCTCACTTTGCAACACTAGTCCATCATGTCGTTCAAGTCATGGGGTAATGTCTAGTAGAAAGCTTGGTCTGAAGGATAGAAGAGAAGGGGTAGGTTAGAGGTCTGGAGGGTGTGTGAGTAGATGTCGATGAACCTAGCGTTTGAACTCTGCTGGGTTCAGCAACACCGACTGTGGAAGCAGTCGCTATGGTAAAAGCGGTAAAACTTAATGAGGCCTACTACATTCCTACGGTGGCTTAAAGGGTCTATGGAGGAGAAAGGTGCGACCTTGCACCTTCTCCAGCCAAAATAGTTTTTGGGACGAGTTATATACAAAGCAGGGTGGAATGTAGGACTTATAAATTGTAGCCAAGGCAGCTGGCTGAAGGAAGAACTTGCATCTCTTGAGGAATCCTAGGCATTGATAAGCTTGTTTGGCGATTTGGAATATGTGATTATTCCATCGCAGATCTGAAGATAAAATTACGTCTAAGATATTTAGAGATGAGTCAGACATTATATTCTTTTTGCCCGCTGAGATAAAGGGAAGGACGGTGCAGTTTTTTGTAGAGATAAGATAGTACTTTGTTTTTGTAGCGTTGAATTCGACACGATTCCTGCGGCCCTAATCTAGAATGAGTTCAACGTCCCGTTAATAAAGTTGGACATGAGTTCACGGTCTAGGAGATATGGTCTGGAAAGTCTTATATTGTTGAAGGCGTAGGATTAACGCAGAGTACCGACATAGACAAAACTATGAAGTGGGTTGGAGGGCATTGAGAGCAGATCATTAATGAATATTAGAAAGAAAGCAGGTGAGGGAATCGACCCTTGGGGAACGCCAGCCTAGATGGAATGATTGTTGGATTCGAAGCCACCCAATACCACCTTGATTGAACGGCCAGAAATAAAGCTCTCATACCAGCTCCTTAGAACTAAGATGTAAGTTAATTTTACAGTTTTACAGAAGGCTTCTAATTAGAGACTGCAACAATTTTCCGCTTTTCCGTTGCACGCATAGCTCTACTTTTAAGTTTCTGCAAAGTAAAAAAATGTATTTAGTTCAGAAGAAGGCCGGCCTTTCTATCTACTCAGTAATTTGCAAAGTAACCAGTGGCGTAGCGTGAGTGTAAGCCGCCCGGGGCGGAAGAAAATTTTGCCGCCCTTTTATTAACTTCCCAGTTTATAGGGAAATTATTGTAATCGGTCCGAAAATCGAAATCGTAATTTTCAACTTAATTTTCATTTTTCAAGGTGCCAATAGCATTTTAAGAAAAAATTAGAGAAGTATGCGTGTGTGTGTGTCATTTTTTCCTGCACGATCTTGGGCGAACCAAAAAAGATATCGACTTCGTTCAGGCGCCGATCGAAGAGTATTAACTGAAATATATATGATCTGAAAAAATTTTCATGAAATTCGTCGAGTCGTTTTTTTTTGTTTAGACGACGTAAGTGATTTTTGTACCTGCACGATTTTGCGCAAACGAACAATGATACCGACTTCGTTGAGGTGCCGGTCGTAGCGTATTACCGAAGTTGCAATCTGAAAAGATTTTCATAATATTCGGTCGAGCGTGAAATGATATTGACTTCATTGAGCTGCCGATCGACGCGTAGTAGTGTCGACGAAGTTATAATCTGAAAAGATTTTCATAAAAATCGGTCCAGCCGTTTTTTTGTTTGAACGAAGTTCGCGATTTTTGTACCGCCCAATATTGCGAGTACCAAATATTGGTGGTTATTCTCGTTGGCGAGTGACGTGACTACGAGGGACGCGGTGGAATGCAACTGTCGATACCTACAAACGTATCGAGGGAAATATCACTTCACACACCACCTTGCGACAATTAGAATACGACGTTTGTAAATCTAGTCGCCAGGAGTCTCTTAGATTGACAATGAGAATAAAGATTTAATCACTCGATAACGAGAATAGGGCTGATTATACCGACTTCGTTGAGGTGCCGATCGGCGCGTATTAATGAAAACATGCTCTGAAAAAAATTTCATAACATTCGGTCAAGCCCTTTTTTTGTTATGAAATTTTTTTCTGGATTCAGCAGAGCGATAGGACGGTTTTTTTTATCAATTTCCTCTCCTTTTGTTTTGGATCGCCTTTCCTAGTTGTGGCAACACCCCACAAAAACGTGCAGCTGTGATCGTGGGCCAAAGGGCAAGAACGTTTGCCATTTTCCGGATTCCATAACTTTCGCTTTATTTGGTGTTTTGGCAGTAGGAGCGAGTGGAGTCTCTATAGTGGCTGAAGCCTGACTGTCGGATCGATCGACGTACGCGCATAGAAATTTTACAGTGCTGCCACTACACCCAGACGCAAATTCCCTGAGAAGACTCCCAGACTTTTCCCGCCAACGACACGGATTTAAAAATATAGTGGAACTTAATTTTGAGACGACCCTCGTACAATATTGAACACTATTCTTTATATAATAGAAGTCATTCTCATTGAATAGCCAGAAACAATCCAAGCACAAAAAAGGGAAACCCCTGCAAGTCAGTACAGACAACTACAATGAGCAAGATATACATTCAATTAATGAAAGGGGATTCCCCAATTTCGTCACAGTATAAGTAATAAAAAATTCCGTGCCTCTTTTCGATCCGTCCGAATCGTAGGTGCGACAAAAATAATATTTACAAGATATTATTATTATTTATTGTGAAATTTTGCCGCCCCCTAAAGGTGCCGCCCGGGGCGGGCCGCCCCTGCCGCCCCTACTACGCTACGCCACTGAAAGTAACAACTTTTGAGAAAAAGCCAAGCATTTAAAAAAAATTACCTTTGAACCAAAAAAAAATATTAAAAATTAATGAACATATTGTAGATATGTATTATAGAATTTATGGTGGGTCTACTTGAAAGAGGCTTTTGTCGGTCGTATTTTGAAGTGACGGAGTGCCTGTGCGGACAATGTCGACGGAATGTTTGTGCTCAATTTTTCCAGCGGCTTTCCTTCTTTCTGTATCTCTATTTCCGTTTTCTAATACTTCTGTAACACCATAATCCAACCAACTTGTACATCAAGAAGTCCAACCTGTTTGCAATCTTTTTGTCACACAAAACCGGAGAGTTTTTGTGTCGAGGGACTCGCCACTAATTATGGTTCAAGGCAGTATTTTTATTTCCAATTCTTGGATTATTTACATTGAATTTTAAAATTTGATGCCATCGGAAGTAAGCAAGGAGGTGGTTTTATTGAAACCAATGAAGGGTGATGGCGTGGGATATATAGATGAACTAGCTGGAACCGGTTGGGCCTCGCTGCACCCATAAGCCAATAGCTTCCGTTTATTTTGCAGTTGAGGTGGTACGAATTTTCATATATACTTCGAGAGTTTCAAAAAAGGCATTTTTTTCGTATTTTAAAACGTTTTTATTAGCTCGCTTTCTTGTCTGTCTGTTTGTCCGGTACAAATTTTGCAATCGATTTTTTGAATACTTCCGCTTATCCTATCATGCTGAAATTTTGCACCCAGCTTTATCTCCGATGACAATGCAATATAGTATTCTCAATATACCGTTAGATCCATGGCGGCCGTCTCAAGAGGGCGGATTACTGTTTTCTTCACGGAACAAATTTTGCAATCGATTTTTCGAATAATTCCGCTTATCCTATCATGCTGAAATTTTGCACACAGCTTTATCTCCGATGACAATACAATAAAGCATACTCAATAAACCATTAAATCCATGGCGACCGCCTCCCGAGGGCAAATTAACATTTTCTTCACAACCCTCTCGGCATGGGTATCAAAGGAAAGGGTGTGATAAGTAGCATACAATAAGCAATATAGTATAATCAATATACCGTTATATCCATGGCGGCCGTCTCAAGAGCGCGGATTACCATTGTCCCGGTACATATTTTGCAATCGAATTTTTGAATACTTGCGGTTATCCGATCATGCTAAAATTTTGGGCACAGATTGAGTTCCTATGACAATGCAATATAGTATACTCAATATACCGTTACATTCATGGCGGCCGCCTTAAGAGGAGGGATTAACTTTGTCTTCACAAGCCCCTCGACATGGGTATCAAATGAAAGGGTATTATAAGTAGAACACAATAAGCAATGTAGAATACCCAATATACCGTTAGATCAATGGAGCCATCTCATGAGGGCGGATTACCATTTTCTTCACAACTCCTTCGACATATGTATGACATGAGGTACTCAGCGCTACGAAAATTATACCTGTGACACATTCACCATCATAATGAAAGTAACCTTCATTATCTTGGCAAAAACCCACCATAATGAAAGTCCAAAATGAAAGTATTTTACTTTCATTTGGACTGTAATTTCGATTAAGTGACATCTGATGGAAAATTGGAAACAACATTTTAAAATAAAATAATTTGATTTGCCGTTAGTTAAGCAACAATTTGCAAGGATATTTTCTTTACTACTTCAAAAAATATTTTTCTAAATATTCCAAATTAAAACAACTTCTAAATTCAATTTATATTAATCAATTTTTGATGTTTCCAATGAATTTTTATTAATTTCATGTGGGGTACCATGGAGAATATACAAGGAGGAAAAACTCTTGTGGGGAAAATGACAGGAAATGGATGGGTAGAAGAAACTAAACTTCTAGTTCATTTTTGGCCACAGATGTCACCTTTGTCCGATGTACCCCACATGAAATTAATAAAAATTCATTGGAAACATCAAAAATTGATTAATTGCGAATAATCGCATTGATATAAATTGAATTTAGAAGCTGGTAAACAGCTGTAAGCTGGTAAACATAAAATATATTAGTAATAAACGAACTTTGCCATGAACCGGATAAATACAATGGGCCATGTTTTTTGGGGTACATTTGACTACAGCGCCACCAATAATCAAACGAAAATTGACAACACGTAGTTTTGTCTCCTTGTATAGCCTCCATGTGGGGTACATCGGACAAAGGTGACATCTGTGGTCAAAAATGAACTAGAAGTTTAGTTTCTTCTACCCATCCATTTCCTGTCATTTTCCCCATAAGAGTTTTTCCTCCTTGTATATTCTCCATGGTGTAATGTGTCACCCTATCATTTCCTTGACCATCATAATGAAAGTTACCATCATAATGAAAGTATAATGTGTCACAGGTATTATACCTGTGACACACTACACTTTCATCATGATGGTAACTTTCATTAGACGGTCAAGGAAATGATGGGGTGACATATTACATTTTACTTTCATTTGCCTCTGGCATATCAAGTGAGGATATAAACTTGCGTGTTTTTTGCTTTAATTTTAAGCTTTTTTTTTATGTGGAAGACTAGAGCTCAGGGAAAGCTCTTTGTACTGTCGACAATCTATTTTCTTCGTATAGAGTGCAATGTCAAACATCAAGCTCTAGTCGATAGATAGTGAAGGGGAAGAGAGAAGTAGGAAGGAACTGCCACAACCATTGCAAGGATGTTTTTTTTACTACTTTAAAAAATATTTTTCTAAATATTCCAAATTAAAACAACTTAAAATTAAAGCAAAAAACACGCAGGTTTACATCCTCACTTTATATGCCAGATGCAAATGAAAGTAAAGTGTAATGCGTCACCCCATAATTTCCTTGACCATCATAATGAAAGTTACCATCATAATGAAAGTATAGTGTGTCACAGGTATTATTTTATTTTAAAATGTAGTTTCCAATTTTCCAACAGATGTCACTTAACCGAAATTACAGTCCAAATGAAGGTAAATTTTGGACTTTCATTACTGTGGGTTTTTGCCACGATAATGAAGGTTACTTTCATTATGATGGTATATGTGTCACAGGTAAGAAGAAATCTTCACAAATTGAGGGGTGTCCCATCTAACGTTACAAGGGGGTCCCGGCTGTGGATAGGTTTTGGATAGACGAACAAAATATGGTATGGGAGGGGGAGGGAAATCGTAACGCAAAAAGAAAACAATATAAATTCGAAATAATTTTTCATAATTTTTTTCTTTCGGAAAAAACTTATAGGACCCTTTTTGTCTAGAATTTTCATAGTTTTTATTTTTTTCTCTTGGCATTTTTCCAATTTCGACCTTTGTCCCGAGTTATGGCCGGGAAACCGTCCGAAAATCCGTTCAATCGAATTTTCTTTTGTTTTTCACAAAGTACGGCCCGGAACTCAACGGTTACCTTTTCTCCTATTGCTAAACTCCCACCATTCCAAATTTCATAAACTTACAATTTTTTTTTCAGAAGAAATCTCTAGGAGCTGTACTACTAGGCGTGTGTTGTGCACTTAATACAAAATTTTCCATTGTCGAATTTTAAAAAAGTTTTAACATATATTTTTATAGATAACTCTAAATTTCTTTATGTACCTATACAAAATCAATTTGTGAAGATTTCTTCTTTTTTACAATATACCTTATCAGGGACTGCGGACAGATCTTTTTTTATTTCAGGTACTACTGAAGATTAGAAAGGCGTTTTGGAGTGACTTTTTAAAAAAAATATTTCTCAGCTCCTTTATATCATTATACAGTTTTTTTTAAAAGATTACTTAATATTTATAGAGTAAAAAAGAATATTATTTTTCAAATTTTGATAAATAGTGTAAATTATAGGTGGCGCCAAAGTAGAGTCCTCGAAAAAATTGTTATTTCTGCGGCCGACAGTTAATATCCGGATTGGCTGGTCTAAAACAAATAAACCAAAAAGATTCTTAAAAAGGAAGGTTTTTCACAGGAGAATTTACCTCAATTAACGAAAAATCGATAAAAACAAAAAATGGGAAAGGAAAGAAAAAAAAGTACATAAATAGAAAATATGTCAATTAATAAAACACAGCAAGATTTTTCAAAATCGGTCTAGCCAAGATTACCTGTCGGCCGCAGAACAACGAGGACTCTACTTTGGCGCCACCTATAATTTACACTATTTATCAAAATTTGAAAATAGTATATTCTGTAACAAGTTTGGATGCATATTCCGCACAAGTGGAAGTTTGGCACCCGAGCCGAAGGCGAGGGTTGCGGTCCACGAGTGCGGAATATGCCATTCAAAACGTGTTACAGACTATACTTTTTCTACGCCTCTAATTAGTTTTTATTATTATTTTGTAAAGAAAAACGTACCTTATGTAAAGCTAATGTCAAAAATATAATGTATAAGGCACAGCAAGATATTTTAACGCTAAATAACATATAAGTAGGGAGTGTTCATTCATAAAAATTTTGTAATTTAATAATTTGTTAATAGATGGCCGCAGCCAAATTTATTAAAAAAAATGCTATTATTTTCTGCGATTTAATAATTGAATAGTTTATTTAAAGCAAACATTTTCTAGCGGAACATCATTGATTGTTTATTATTGAAACAATCCTTTTCTTTCTTTAATTAATAAATCTTTTTTTTCTTTAATTAATAAATCATATTCTTGGATTACTACGAGCAGATGTCGCCAATAGTAGTCATTCCATAACAAGTGATGGAATGAATATTCCACACGGGTGTGGAACGCTGCTAATTCCGTAACTAAAAGTAATATCAGAATGCCTGTATTCTAACAGAGGCGTAGAAAAACAATATTCTTTATTACTCTATAAATAATAATAAGCTTTTAAAAAAACCGTATAATGATTTCTAATAAAGGAGCTTAGAAATTCTTTTTTTAAAAAGTCACTCAAAACCGCCTTTCTAGTGTTCAGTAGTACCTTAAAGGCGTTGCAAAGTAGGCCTGCGTTTGCTAGTCCAAAATATAAATTTTAAAATGTGTGCCTACAATACTAAAAAACGAAACAAAAAAGTACGAATTTTCATTCAAAATATTTCGTTTATTTTTTCCAAGAGTAGTCGAATAAACGAAGGTTCTTACTTCTCAATGCGCCAGAACAGTTTCGCTTTTGTTAAAAAAAATTGGAATTCTTGTTTTAATGCATTATTCATAATCAAAAACTTATAGTTGGAGCTCAAAAATATTTGAATTGTTTTATTATTATTAATTAACGAAAATTCGTTAAAAACAAAAAAATGGGAAAGGAGAGAAAAACAAGTACAAAAATAGAAAATATGTCAATTAATAAAACACAGCAAGATTTTTCAACATCGGCCTAGCCTAGATTAACTGTCGGCCGCAGAACAACGAGACTCTACTTTGGCGCCACCTATAATTTACACTATTTATCAAAATTTGAAAAACAATATTCTTTATTACTCTATATATACTAAATAAGCTTTTAAAAAACTGTATAATGATTTCTAATAAAGGAGCTTAGAAATTCTTTTTTTAAAAAGTCACTCAAAAACGCCTGTCTAATGTTCAGTAGTACCTTAAAGGCGTTGCAACGTACGCCTGCGTTTGCTAGTCCAAAATATAAATTTTAAAATGTGTGCCTACAATAATAAAAAACGAAACAAAAACGTACGAATTTTCATTCAAAAACTTTCGTTTATTTTTTCCAAGAGTAGTCGAATAAGCGAAGGGTCTTACTTCTCAAGAACAGTTTCGCTTTTGTTAAAAAAAATTGAATTTCTTGTTTTAATGCATTATTCACAATCAGAAACGTGCAGTTGGAGCTCAAAAATATTTGAATTGTTTTATTAACTTCCTATTACAAATTTCTATAATAGCAAGAAAAAAATATTTTTTTCATATCATTTTCATTTTTTAAAAAATATAAATATTTAGCTCCTCCACGACAAATATCCCTAGTCTCAAATAATACATGAAAACAAACATTTAAAACAAAAATTATCAAATCGCAACTGTCCTTGAGCATTTCTCACGCATTTGCATTTCCTTCATTCATTCTTTCCTTCAAGAAATCGTCGCTTGAAGGTTGTTTGATTTTTCACTCCCTTGCCTCTTCCAAAGAACAGAATACCTGTACCCGAACAGAAATCTATTTTTAGATCCAAGCAAGCTTCTAACTTTTTTCCCTACATGCGTAAAGCGCTTATGAATAAGATGTACTTAAAAGCTTTTTCTTTCAGATTAAGCTTCGCCTAACGAAAATCAGATGGAGTTTTTAGAAATTGTGGCTGAGGTTTCACTCCGGGCGAAAATTTTGTATGGGCTTTGAGCCTCTATGTGTATATTTACTCTATGCTTCAAGTCTACTTCACTCAAGTCGGTCCAAAAAACTTGTCGGATCGATTTGAACTAGCCATGTAACCTCTGCTTCAGCGCTTGAGTTTTGCAATTAGTTCTCCGGTGATTGTGTAACTCACTTCCTGTGCAATTCACTTAATAAATTTAGGGGCATGCGACATTTGTCGAGCTTACTGCAGTCGTTGAACGAGTTTAAGGGCAAAGGGTGAAGAGGCGCTTAGAGGGGAAATCAATGCTTTTGGATTCTCCCAGCGGGTGCGGGAAATAAAGCAAGTGCTTCCACTGGAAGCTTTAGTGATGCGCATCTAGAGTATTTCGTATCGGAAGTAGTTTTGATGCAAGCTGCGAATTCTCTTTGTACATGACAATTCCCTGTGGATTTGCTTTGATTTCAGTTTTCATAGGTCTGAGCAACTAATGAGTAGTGATTTGTGAAATAGCATAACTGGAAATTTTTGTCTGAATATCAAAATGTTCTTATGTCTAATGCTCAAAAATGCTCTGTTTTTAAGTATGAAATATTTACTCTCTCTTCAGCTCTTTTCCTTCCTCTTTAATTAAAAAAAAGCTTAAAGCTTCGCATATCCAAACAGAACCATAATCGCAAGTGCTTCCCACTGCATCCATTTGGCCATTCATACACGAGGGAGCATGGTTCCGGAGCAAAAGCTTTTTTCGGGCAAGGGAGGCGTGCGGAGATGCAATAAGTGGAGAGTTTCGTGCTCCGGTGGAGACTTTTGTGCTCCTGCCTTTGGCCTGCGAACACGGAAAGCATGCACTCACACCAATAAGAAATCAATGCTTTGGCGATGAAAAAAAACTTTCAAACAGTAAAATTTTGTCAAAATTTTTACATAAAAAGAAAAAACTTTTAATTATTGAGAATTCAAAGTGAGTGATTGAATTTTTTTAAATAATGTATTTCATAACAGCAAAAAATCTCCATTTTGTTTTTAATAAACAATTTGACATCTCACTAATACGAACAAATATCATGTAGCCAACACAAAAGCTGCTTCCATCGCTTTTGCTCCGTGTATTTTCAGAAAACTGGCAGCAAAGCTTTTGGTTGCAGAATCATGGTCCCTCGTGTATGAATGGCCTTTAACAAGCTTCAGAAGCCCGTTTAAGGAAAGAAAGGGGAAGCGAATCTTTCTGAGGACATCCCCATGTAAAATTGCAATGAAGTGGAATGGAACAGGCAAGCACTCCGTGCTTCCAAAGAAGCGCATTAACTGCCGTGTGGAAGCGCTCTTCTTCCCGCTGGGCTAGTTCTCGCGGTGATTCACGCACACACTTACATTGACGTTGGGTGTGGTGGGAAATTTTAAATTGCCCAGCGGGAAATGAAGCGATTCAGAAAAGATACTGAACCGCTTCTTTTGAAGCAGAGGAGTGCTTCTCTTAGCCTTGTCTTACATTTCTTTTTTAACATTGCATGTCCTAGCGGAGAAGCGATTCAATTAAGTTCATTTGAAACGATTCGACAGCGATTCATAGGAATGCAGAAGCAGTGGCGGACTAAGCCCGTCAGAGGCCCGGGGCGGCAAAGCTGAATGAGGGCCTCAGTCTAAGAAGTTGATGTAATTTTAGAAGCGTTTTATTCAGTTGCCATTTGTATGTACAAGTGTGTGTACGTGACAATACGACCACTGTTCAAACTCTGAACTCATTTACTTATACGTCACAATAAAAACCAAACGTACCCGAGTAAAAATAAAAAAAACGGCCTTACAAAGGGCGAATACCGGCCGCTTGACTTTTTAACGGGCATATGATGGGCGTCGAGTTTTTAACTATTTTTAATGGGAGCACATTCGGCCTCACGACGGCCAAATTTGACCAAAAAAAATTTAAAAGGCCAAGTACTGAGCTGTACAAACTGGCATTCGACGGGAAATTTGAGCCAAAAAAAGAATCTGCACCAAATGTATTGTTGAATGTGTTTTATGGGAAGTTCATCATTTTCGTTATGTACAATGGTCCTTTCGATTTATCCTACTTAAAGATATCGATGCACAAGGGAACCGGTCGAGCTCGCCAGTCGTGGGAAACTTTATTATTTCGCTCGAAGAAAAAAAACCATCGAAAAAAATAAAACTAGCACCAGATTTCATGATGTTTTTCTCAATAAATATGCGGTGAGTTTTGAGTTTTGTTGGGGAGCGAAAGTCTCACTTTCCCTCAAAATGATTTCTTTTTTGAGTAAAGAATTGCGCCAATTTAACTTATAGTTTTGCCGGGTGTCGGCCTTGAATATACAGAAAATGAGGAGATTACGATTGTCCGTGTGTGTATGCGTCTGATTTATTACAGAGGAACCCAAGTGCATTAGGATGTGTGAAAATATCTCTATATAGATTTTTATTAAAGAGATTTTTTAATCGCATTATATTGAAACCTATACCCGTCGGTGTGTATGTGGTGCACGGCCGAACTGTCCTGCAACGAGCCTTCTGATAACCGCCACATTTATTTATTTTTACTCGGGCACGTACTGTTATGCCGGATCCACACGTTTATCAAGGCTTTGCAAGCGTTCACAAATTCAAAACGTTTGCTTTGGTTTGGGGAGGATCCACACTCGACCGGATCGGCCACAAGCGTTGCCAAGCTTAAGGTGAAACCCCAATGTAGGCTTGGCTTGCTTTAGTGCTTTGCTTTGCTTTGGCATATCAAATAAACCAGTGCTTTGTTATGGGAAAAAACCAAATGACAAAGCGGCAAAGCCAAAGCACAGCCAAAGCAAAGCAAAGCTCGAAATGACCAATGTTCAATTTTTGATGCTTTGTATGCTTTCGCGTTCGTTTAATATTTATTTTGCTTAGAGAAATAAATGTAGGTATGTAGAGGTTTGAGAAAACTTATTTCATAAAGATATTATTTTTTTGGGAATAAATATTTAAGAGTTCAAAATTAATCTGAGGCAACTATTTCTATATCCCATTTTCACAAATTTCTCGTAAATGTTTGAAGAGTTAATACCATAAACCATTTGTGCTTCTTTATCACTCTACACAACAATAGATATTTACATTCGATCCTTTGTTCTTTTTATGAAACAATAATGTCCATTCCAAAGGAAAAATTCCGCAAAATTCAGACCTCTTACCTCTTTCGTGTACTACTTCTATTTCCTGTGCTCATGAAAAGCAAACTGTAAAGTAACTAAAGCAAAGCGTGTATTTGGGTTTGTTTTGCTTTGGCCCGTGGTACCTGAAAAGCTCACCAAGTTCAAGCAAGCCAAGCCTACATTGGGGTTTCACCTTTACACAAGCCCAGCCAAACACACGCCTTCTCCACAAGTTTGAATTTGCGAACGCTTGCCAAGCATTGACAAACGTGTGGATCCGGCATTACACTTTAAGCTATAATATAAGTGGTTTCCTAATGAAATTTAATAGATTTAAAAAGAAAGGTTTATGAACTTCGACGAAAAATGTAGGCAAACGAGAGTAAATGATTTGCGCCTCATTCATTCAGGGTTCCCGCTTCAAAGTCGGGAATTCCCTGAGTATTGGACGCGTTCGGCATAAAAGAATATTAGTACAGCGTAAAAAGTCTAGATAGCTGTAGAATTCAGTAAAACTGGTACTACACGAAAACTAAATAGACATTGAAAGATTAACAGTAAAAGTAATTTTGATTTCAAAATTGTAAACCACCGGTACATGCTGTATTTATTTGTATCTACGGGAACATTGAACGGGACCTCTGACTCCAAAGTACATCTAGGGAGGCACTGACCATATTTTTAAAGCCTTGTTTAGGATTTGATCAAGGGAACTTGTAGACATTTGGAGGCCCCCAGGAACCAGAGGCCCGGGGCGGACCGCCCCCTCCGCCCCACCCTTAGTCCGCCACTGTGCAGAAGGAAGCACAATTGGCTCGGTTCCCTTATGCCAGTAGGGGAAAAGCTTTTTTTAGATTTGATTTCCTACTGCTATAGTTAAGTCTTTATAAAATTTTTTTTTGCGTTGACGTCCATCCCAGTTCATTGATGAAATGACTCTAAAAAATACTGATTCTCTCTCTGGGACAACCTGTGCTTATGAAGAGACTCCTTTGGCAGTGGCATAAAAGCGATTCTTTTGTGCTTCGGTTGGAAGCACGTCTAATATTTCCCGCTGGGTGTAAACAAGCAGTCATTCGTATTTTGTTTGGCGAAAATACATACGCATAGATAATAATAGTATGTACAATATTTTGGTGACTGCAGTAAGCACGCCTCGTGTCGCATCTCTGTGCGTGCTTACTGCAGTGTGCAAAATTTCAAAATGATCGATCAAATAGTTTTTGAGTAATCTTATACGAGGTTCACGAAAATCTGGTTTTTAAAAAAACGCGTTTAAAGTTTCAAGATTAAAAATTTTGTGACTAAATGAGCGAAGGTCAGTAGCTTTCAGAGGCTATAACTTCGGAAGGATTGCGCTCTAAAATTTTAGGACGGTATTGTACACATGTTTAACTAATATTTTATGCAAAAAAAATTACATGTTTGAAGATTATAAAGGGATCTCCTCCCATAAGCGTATTGGGAAAACAATCGAGGGGCTACTGTGTTACTTGTGTGGCGTTCCCATAACAGCGATAAATATTTTTGTGTAGGATTTAGCCATATTTTAGTGGAGAAACATGTTTTACTTAATTTAAGCCAGTTTTATCGCAATTTTACACTGTTTCTTGCGGAAAAAATTACGTGATATTTGCCGAGACCCCTCTCTACAACTTGAGATTCGGTTCGAACCTCCCCCGCCAAACGCTTCATGCAATTAATGGGCGCCCCCTCAATACATAAGTATGTATAAAAGAAATTTTTGACATATCATGAGGAGACCAAATTATTAATAAGGGCCACGATAAAAGAAAGAAATATAGGCCTTGATTCCCGAAACCGGCGGCGCGAAAGTGAGTGCGAATTTGAAACTTTGCGACTCCCGAATTCGCCATCGCGAATTGAATGCGAATTTGATTCGTGAAAAAATTCGGAGTGAATACTCACGCGATTATGCAATTCGCGATGTCGGATTTGCTTGGGCAAATTTGACGTTTCAAATTCGCTGGAAAATTGTTGCGAATCAAACTGTGAAAATCCTAATTGGACGTCCGGTCGCACTAGAGGCAGCCCCCACCTAACTTTTACTGAATAATATAATAGCAAATATTTTATTTCTATTTCCATAAAGCCATCGACAATAGTTAAATATACCATTTGCTTTTTAGAATCCTCTTCAATAACATAATTAGGCCCAATTAGACAATTCTTGATTGTAGATCCTTTATTTGCAACCGCACGGTTACAAATTATTTAATTCTATGTTACACCTAAAAAGAATTTCGGTATTGAACATTTAAAAAAACAAGATATAAATTTAGTTCTTTACCTTCTGATTGAAGCCCACAGACGATAAACACATTTAACACCAACTTTGTCCTTAAGTCCTTAAGAGCTTCTCTGGTTTTGTTTCTGCATGAATCCAATTAAATACCTTTCAGGTTTATGGTTAGTTTTTTTGACAATTACACTGCCATCGAATCCACCAGGTAAAAGAAGAGCAGCCACCGAAGCATCATGTTGGCGAAACTTATTTAATCGATACACGCTGTAACGGTCGGCCTTAATTTAAAAGAATAATTCGAGACCAGTTGGTCAAGAAAAATATTCCAACTCTCGCCAAACATTTGCATATCAGCATTTGAAATTTCCATACAATAATCCCACCAAAAATTTCTCAGCCCACCATTTTTTTATCCATGCAATAATTATTCATAATTTCCATACCAAAACTTTTGCTAAAATGCGCACGCCTCTGCGCATATTATTTCTTGCCTATCCCATTCTACAGCATAACATAAATTTTCGCGCAACAAAATTGCCGGCCGCGAACGCCCAGCCAATCACCTTGCATAATTCAAGTGAAGCCAGAACGATTCTCAAAATTTTTATTCTTGTCCATGTATTGGAATGTATTTACACGGGAGAATGAAGGAACACCGATTACACAGGTCTGCAAATGTTAATTTTTTAAAAGTTTTTTTGCTGAAGTGTTAATATTCGTGATACTAACATTGAATGTAATAAAAAACGACATTCATATGATATACAGCACGTCACATTCACCAGATTCAGATGACACATGGTTTGAATGGAAAATATGAACAAATTACACGTTAAATGAAATAAAACTACCTATATCTAAAGTTTGAACTATGTAATTATAATTTTAAATAAAGCGTCTAAAAAATAGAAACAAACACAAAATTTGTGGATCAATGGCTTCTTGGTTTTTTTGCCGAAAAGCTTCTTTTTGTTGGTTTCCGTTTATGAACTTTCTTCGGTTCATCTCTATGGATCATTCAACAATAGTCCGCCATCATGCTGACGTCCCAAGAGCCTTGATACCTCCTTTCCATCTCTTTTACGTCTTGATGGAACCTTTCTCCTTGTTCCTCACTGTAATTTCCCAGATTCTTGGGAAAGTAGTCAATGTGGGAATTCAAAAAGTGAACCTTCAGGCTCATATTACACCCTAAATGCTTATAATGTTTTAGCATTTCTTTGACAATATTTTTATAATTAGGATCTTTTACGTTGCCTAAGAATTTTAAAACAACATTCTTAAAGGAGTTCCAGGCATTTTTTTCTAGGACTGTCATGACATTTTCAAAGTTTGCATCCTTCATTACTTTTCTGATGTCAGGTCCTGTGAATATGCCCTCCTTTAACTTTGCTTCAGATAAACTGGGAAAACATGAACAGAGATACTGGAAAGTATTTCCATCTTTTGGTAATGCCTTTACAAATTGTTTCATCAAACCAAGTTTGATGTGAAGGGGTGGAAGTAATATTTTCTCGGGATCTACCAAGTTCGGGTTAATAACGTTCTGTATTCCAACCTTTAATTCTTTTCTAATCGGCCAATCTGATTTTTTCCAATGTAAAGTTTTTGCTCTACTATCCCACTCACAAATATAACATGGGGACTTCGTATAGCCTTGCTGTTGACCAAGAAGCATGCATATGATTTTTAGGTCACCACAAATTAACCACTTATGTCTTGCGTAATTTATATTTTCCAAAATATTTTTGACGTGATAACGTCTTATAAATCGATGCGGTTGGAAGGCATTCACGAAAAAGATGTAACGAAGCCACTAACGTCCAGTAACGTTACGATGCTCGTGCAACATTCGAGAAAGAGGCTCGCGTTCTTAGCGTCGGAGCAAAAGAAAGAAAGCGTCTCAGTGGGGGTGCTACACACGAGACGTAATTCGGACGGGTGAGGCTTTAAGGGTTCCAAATGACGAATTTGTGGTTAAAATTTGAAAATTCAAAATGGCGGACTAATTTTGGCAATTGTGTTCCGATTGTACTGAAAATCAGTATCGGGGGGCTTTAAGGCTTCCAAATGACGAATTTGTGGTTAAAATTTGAAAATTCAAAATGGCGGACTAATTTTGGCAATTGTGTTCCGATTGTACTGAAAATCAGTATCGAGGGGCTTTAAGGGTTCCAAATGACGAATTTGTGGTTAAAATTTTGAAAATTCAAAATGGCGGACTAATTTTGGCAATTGTGTTCCGATTGTACTGAAAATCAGTATCGGGGGGCTTTAAGGGTTCCAAATGACGAATTTGTGGTTAAAATTTGAAAATTCAAAATGGCGGACTAATTTTGGCAATTGTGTTCCGATTGTACTGAAAATCAGTATCGGGGGGCTTTAAGGGCTCCAAATGACGAATTTGTGGTTAAAATTTGAAAATTGAAAATGGCGGACTTATTTTGGCAATTGTGTTCCGATTGGACTGAAAATCAGTATCGGGGGCTTTAAGGGTTTCAAATGACGAATTTGTGGTTAAAATTTGAAAATTCAAAATGGCGGACTAATTTTGGAAATTGTGTTCCGGTTGTACTGAAAATCAGTATCGGGGGCTTTAAGGATTTCAAATGACGAATTTGTGGTTAAAACTTGAAAATTCAAAATGGCGGACTAATTTTGGCAATTGTGTTCCGATTGTACTGACAATCAGTATCGGGGGACTTTAAGGGTTCCAAATGACGAATTTGTGGTTAAAATTTGAAAATTCAAAATGGCGGACTAATTTTGGCAATTGTGTTCCGATTGGACTGAAAATCAGTATCGGGGTGCTTTAAGGGTTCCAAATGACAAATTTGTGGTTAAAATTTGAAAATTCAAAATGGCGGACGACAGGGTAGACCTGCATCAGTTCAAGCTGCTCTACAACCGAGTACTTCATCAAACCAAACAGCGGTGCAACAACCATCGATTTGACTTTCGCAAGGCACATCACAATGGAAACACTTCCTTTCATTTCATATTTCTCCTATCATCGTCCTATCCTCAACAGAATTACCCAGATTAGAATTTGAGTTTCAGTTAAGTTTGTAAACAAAAGTGTAAATAAAACTGAAAAATAAAACTGAAAAACTAAATAAAACGAAATATGTCAGTGATTTATGAATTTAAAAGTGTAATCTTCATTTAATCCTTTGTTCCAAAAAACTTATAACACAAAAATGACGTTATCACGTAAAAACTTCGCCCGTATACGGTCTTTACAGGAACCCATATTTTTGTTTTAAGGGTCGGGATTCATTCTTCGGATTAAAAGAACTTCCATTACTACTTGAAAGGTCGCTATGTTCTGAGGTTTGTTATAAAGGAATATTGGAGGTCATACTCTTAGGATAAATGGGTATGGGTAATTGAGGTCCATGTGGAACAGGCTTTGATATAGATGGAACATCGGGATACACGATTTTGGCGCGGTTTTTAGAATTACATCCTGCTATATTGCTCAAACAAAAATAGCAATCATCAATATGATTTCTTGGTTCCCGCCACATCATAGGAATACCAAATGACAATGATTTTGATTTGCCATAAGTCCACTGTCTCAATATTTCACTACAAAACCAGCATACTTTATGTGGCACCCACTGTTTATCTTGCTGACCTAACCTAATTCCGAAGTAACCAAAATATGCACTTTTTACGAAGTCTGTTATATTTTTCCTTTGTTTGACTGCGGTAAATTGTCCACAAATGTAACAAAACGCACCTGGACAATTTTTGCAGCATCGAGAAGACATGATTAAAAAACACAACTTAACACACACGTGTACGTCCGTCACTATTAAAAACGCGCGCAGACTGCTTGAAAAGTTCTGAACTAAGGACTAGCGCAGAGGGCTGACTTTTCTCATCGCCTTCAAGTCTATGGGCTTTTTTGGATATGCACACACGTTGCGACAAGACATTTGAGTAAATAAATATACTGTGTTTTAGGTCACAATAACTTTTTGCCACCGCGACTTTTGCCCATGTGGGCCTGGCCTTATTGTTTGGAATGAGAAAGATATGGCTGTATTATGCATATGTGGTAGGTATAAAGGAATAGATATAATAAACTATACTAATAAAATAAACATTCATTTTACTCCATCAAACCTGATAAAAATATTTAGTTATTTTAATAGTCATTATAAAAATAAAATCTACATGTATGCATATACTCGTATGAATGTATAAATAAAAAAAATCACGACGTGATACGTAAAAAAGAAGTTCATATTCTGAATCAGCAGCCCTAAATCTATATAAATCATGTTAACATATTCAAAAAACTTTTTCATCGCAGACCTGTGTTATCAATTCCTTTGGTTGTTTCCTTCCGTGTGAATTCCTCCATTTTATTACCCCACCCGGTCAAGGACATGACCAAATAAGGAGATAACATCTGTCGATGGCTATTTCCTTGGGGTTTTTCCCTGTCCTTACCCCCCACACTCATGCGTGAAGGGCTACGTTTTGAGTTGGCGTCGTTTTGAATTGATTTTGGGCATTAGGTCGGAAAGTAGCGTTGGAACAGGACGGTCGGTGGATAGATTTGGTAGAGTGAAAAACAAAAAAAAATCATCGATGGGCTCGTGCGCAATGTAGCGGTATTAAAATTCGAAATTATAAAAATCGTCGATTGTCCGCATTATTTTTATTGGTTGTCGAGTGTGGTTCGAAAGTCTCGCGAAGTTTTGGTTCCCTAAATTCAGGAAAAAATATGAAAATAAAAAATAAAGGAAAAGGCATCTGAAAAGGTTCCGTCCGGAAAAGAAGAAAAAAAAACTTCATAGGTTCCAAAGAGCAATTTTTTTTTGTTATGAATATCCCGGAAAATAATAGATTCCCATGAGTGAAAAGTGAGAGTGAGAGAAAACCTATAGAAATTTTTTTTGTTACAATTTCAAAAAAAAAGTGAGAAAAAGTGTGTACTGCACGTTTCCTAATTAAAAGAAAAGTAGCCTCTCTGTGTCACTCCGGTGCCAGTTGGAAGGAGTTTTTTTTGTGTCAATGGTTGTTTTAAAATTACAGAAAGAAAAATTTTAGTTTGTTTGTGGTTTTGAGAGATAAAAAGAAGTGGAAAGAAAGGAAAAAGAAAACAACGTGAGAATTGTAGTGTAACACGTTAGATTAAAAATAATAGAAAGAAGCACAAAAAAGTTGTAGAATATTTACAAAAAAAAAGCAATAAAAACAAAAAAAGAAAGAACATCAAAAAGAAAGAGAACATATAAACATATGTAGATATATATTATAGATAAGTTCGCCTAATAACGATGTGAATTTTTTTGTAATTTTTTTTATTTTTTTTGACAAATTTCCTAGTGCATAATTATTATTAAGGAAAAACAAAAAAAAATACTTGACCAACAAAAAAAAAGAAAAAAAAACCATGTTGTACAGAGATGAGCACCTGCAGAAATAATAATATCGAGTTAATCTTCTAGCTCAGAAGTACACTTCTCAGCTGGGCTGAGAAACGGGCCACGCTTATGTGCAGGGACCGAATCCGGCCGAAAGCACCAAAAAAGGTATAAGAAGAACAAACACCGCAAAACGAGCATGCGACCGAAAATGCGGGTTCCTTCTCAACCCTCCCCGGCACTCCTGTACCGAGCCGGTCCGGTCCCTGCACACAAACGCGGTCACATTTACCACTGCACAGTGGCTCGGCTAAGACATGCAAACACAAAACAAAAAACAATGCAACATTTAAGAGCACAAAACATCAAACAGAGAAGCGTGCAAAGACAATGAAAACGTGGGACACACAAGGAGTCACGCCACATTAAAAAGAGTCCTTTTAAGGACATCTTCGCTAACTTGCATGCTAAAAACACTCGCATTTTTGTTAACATTTATAAGCATGCGGTTAACTGGTTCGTACATCCCATAATTGGTATTAGAGGAATTAATGCACAAGAGAGGTGGACCTCTCAGGTTGTAGTTGTTCACTCTAAATGACGTACGGGTTCGTAGGAAGCCTGAGTCAACTTTATCATTCAACAAACGATGAACGAATATAACGTCAGCGACCTCGCGACGCTTATGGAGAGAGCTCAAGTTGAGCAATTTAAGTCTGTTCACATAAGGCGGAAGAATAAGTGGGTCATCCCACGGGAGGTGGCTGAGTGCAAAACGGACGAACTTCCTTTGAACCGATTCGATTTTATCGACATGGGAGGAGTAGTAAGGAGACCATACCTGGGAGGCGTATTCAAGTAAAGGCCTAACTAAAGATATGTACAAGTGCTTTGTGATAAGGGGGTTGTTGAATTCCTTGGACCATCTTTTTATAAATCCCAGGACTGAATTGCCCTTGGAAGAGATATAATTGATGTGGGTGGAGAAATCTAACTTACTTTCTAACCTAACCCCAAGATCGATAACAGAGTTAGTGCGGGAGATCTTGTTATCGAGAAAAGTATAGTCGTAAGTTATAACGCCACGTTTTCTACAAAAAGTCATGACCTCACATTTACTAATGTTAAGGACCAGGTTGTTGTTGGAACACCAAGAATAGAAGGTGTTTAGGTCTGCTTGCAGAAGTTTGCAATCCTCGATACTCCTTATGAGGCGGTACAGTTTGATGTCATCGGCATAAATAAGGATTTTACAGTGCCTCAGCAGGGTAACAATGTCATCGATTGATAAAATAGGAAGCGCTCAGGTGACTATCGAAAAAGAAAAAAAATGATAAAGGTAATTTACGATTGAGGGAGAACGATGATTCTTATAAAATAAAAATAAACAAAAAGACAATTGGATTTAATTATCTTGTACATATGTTACAATGCATGAATGACACTTTTTATAAGATATAATAAACGAAAAGAAATTTGGATTTGATTATCTTGTGCTTACGTTATAAATTATGAACAATTTTCTTATAAAAAAAAAGTAAAAAGACAAAGGAAAAATTAAACTGAATAAATTTTTTTTTGAAATTAAAATAAATAAAAAAGGGGGGTAAATTAGATTATCGTATACTTACATGGTAATCTCTAAATGAAACCTTTTGTTTGAAGGTAAAATAAATTAATAAATAACGTCATGAACGCATACCCAAAACATGATCTTTGAATGACACTTGTTTCTTAAATAAACGAAAATCATCATTGAAAAAAAAGAAATATTAAAATATAAATATATTTCTTTTGATAAATAATAATCATTGGAAAAACAGATATTAAAATGAAAATATATTTCTTTAGATAAACGATAAACATGGAAACAAACAAATATTAAAATAAAAAAATATATTACTTTAAATAAATAATAACCATTAAAAAAAGAAAAGAAAACAAATATTAAAATAGAAAATATGACTTTAAATGAATAATAACCATTGGAAAAGAAAACAGATGTTAAAATAAAAGAAAAAAACAATTTTTATTACTTTAAATAACTAATAACCATTGAAACAAAAAAAAAGAAAAAAACTAAATGGTAACCTAATATTAAAGTAAACGCCTATATATTTTGTTTTTGAATGCAACGACGGATAACACTTATTAGAGTAAATATTAATCTTGTTGTACTTCTTAAGAAAAATCTAGAAAGGTTTCTTTTCTTAATAAATTGACGAAGTTGTTAAGAATGCACTTTCATTAGTAGTATTTGTTTTTTTTGCTCCGGGATTTTTTCTCTCTGCTGCTCGTTGTTTTTTTTGTTGGTTTTTTTTCTTGAAAGGATGGCTTGCGAGTAAGCT
Organism: Thereva nobilitata; assembly: GCA_963855945.1. NCBI lineage: Eukaryota > Metazoa > Arthropoda > Insecta > Diptera > Therevidae > Thereva > Thereva nobilitata. Next base: position 143,548,867 of record OY979694.1, read on the forward strand.
CGCATGAGGAGCGTGGTGCTCTAGGGCAGTGGTCTCCAAACTATTTTGACCGCGTACCCTTCTGACGAAAATAATCATTAATTGTACCCCCCAATATACGAGCGGCACTAGTCGCACCATATAGGAGTGCACGGGCATACCGTGTCACGGGGCTGTAAGGATACGGAGATAACTTTTCACGAGCCTACACGGGACACGGCTTAGTTTTTGGAAAAAAATATCATTTATAAATGACAGTCACACTTATAATAGAATTCAAGTTGGCGTACCAAAGGTGAGGTACTTTTCTTAAGTACCATAGGGGGAATATTGTCAGGGCCAGTAGATTTATTGACGTCAAGCTCTTTAAGACATTTATACACCTCGCGAATCCTGAAGAAAACTCCGTCCATTGAGTGGGCGTTGTACTCGAGAACGAGTTGGCAATTCAGGTTTCAAGTAAAGACGAATTTTAGACGAACCGAGGTGTTAATTCGGCACTGGTTTTGGTTTCTAGTATCACCTCCTTATTATAATTGATAGAAGGTGTTGTGGAAGAGATAAAATTCTTCTTGATGGAAGTTACCAAGGACCGAGGGGCGTAGTGAAGGAAGATTTTTGGGGGTCAACCCTCCGGGTTTTTTCCTTGTAACTCGGAAATTATCAACTTTTCCTAAAAAACTTCGCTATTTCTTACAAATTCCACTATTTCTTCGACGAACCATTCAGGGTCAAGGGCTAGTTGAAAATTGTCGTAAATCCCACTTCTGTGGTGATCTTTAAGCTGTAAAATTCAAACGAAGCGAAAGAGTTCAGCTTCTTGCAATCTTGAATACCTTTATTCGGATATAAAACAGGGCAGGACATTCAGATTGATTCACAACTGTTGAGAACGCTGATTTCCTAACGATCACAACCGCTCTTTTGTTGGCCTAGTCAAATAAATATGTGACATTGGGAGGGAAAAATATCGATCTTTTGGTGATTCTGATTGGCCTGTGTAGCCCTGATATAAAGAATGTCTTCTTTTTTAAACAAGGAAAATTAAAGGTATCTCTCCATTTTGCTGCTGGGCAAAACCCTTTCAGACCATATATTGTTCCTGCACGGCATGATTAATTGTGACACCACTTCTGCATTTTTTAATCAGGCGAAACTGAAACTTCTGAAAGTCCTACAGAATAACGATGACTTGCAACCAGTCATTGACCCTCATGCAAGATTGCCGAAGTAGGAAATGTGTTTCCCATGGCTCTGTATGGAAAAGGACGTGAGAGTAGCCTGAACGATTTCAGGCACAGGGAATAAATATCTTCATCGTACAAAGGCAAAACGAATATTGACTTCACTGAGAATTTACCTTCATGTGCAGCAGTGGTTTCCCGGTCAAACCCATAAAAACAAGGAGTGGTCTCGTACCAGTGCCAATCACTTTGAACCCTGCGCTGGACTCGATACTCTGGCACATTTTTTGTAAATATAAAAAGTATCTATTGCTTCCCGATGCGAACATCGTGCGAAGGGTTGTGTGATAGCATCCAACCCCGACAGCAAGACAGCATTGACATAGAATAGAATTTTATAAACCCCCCAAAATTTCTGGCTACGCTCATGAAACTTTGTCAAAGTGATTAAAATAATATGGATGGATCATGTCGAACGAGGTCTGGAACGGAACCTGGCAAAGATAGTGCTGCGGAAAGTGCCGACAGGAAAAAGTAGACCAGGACGACCTAAGTAAAGTATAGACGGCGTCGAGGAAGACATAAGACAATTACTAATAAGAAACTGGAAAAGACGGACCTGAGATCGACAATCATGGAGGAGAGCGCTGAAGGAAGTCAAGGCCAACAATAAGCTGTGAAGCTCCTGATGATGATGAAAACTCAGAAGGCAAGAGTATCCTGGAGCTTCATTTGCTGCTCGATTTTTAAACCCGTATTCCGTGTAGCCCCGTGCACCCGTAAAGATACCTGGCCATTTAAAAAAGGGTGGGTTGACGATTATTTGCCTTTTTTTGTTCCTGTTAATGTTCTATCTGTTAGTTTAATATGGATATTATTTTTATTATTTTCTTTCTTTCAAAAATAAGGGTTAAAAACTAAAAATGCGCAACAGTATTGAATATTTGGCGTACCCCCTAGAATTTTCTGCGTACCCTTCGGGGTACGCGTACCACACTTTGGAGACCACTGCTCTAGGGGAGGTTTTGCCCTCCGGTATGGTAAGTACCCCATAGTTTTTTTTCAGATCCCCTGTATCCCATGAGTCAGTAAGCATGGCTGCTGACGTCGTTACCCCCCCCCCCCCCTCTTATGGCTACCCAACCTTATTTAGTCCTTATCTCGGCGACACACTATGTATTTTTTTTGTTGTTTTGACACGCGAAAGATTAGCATACCTTTATGTACATACCAAGTAACTGTCTCTAATGACGAGCCCCTGCACAACGAAACCCCCCAACGGCGAGCTAGCCGCAGCACCGCCAGGCGTGTCCTATTTTAGGTGCAGAGGGTAAGGAATGATATTTCGCGAGATAGGTTTTTACCATTGCTTTCTTTGTTATTATCAGCTGTTCAGCAAAGGCCATCAGCCTTCTGGACCTTTTTTTCATAATTGCCTTTCAAATTTTATTATTTGTAATGTCATGCTAGTTTTTTTGACCATTAGGTTGATATATGTATTTCTTATGACAGTTGCAGATATGACGCCCCGAGCGACATGTGTACTTTGCCTCAGTTAGTTTATTTTAGATATTGGACAGTTACCAATATGGCGCACGATATGGCGCCCTGTGTAAATGCTGGTCCGATTTTTTTTCTAGTCAATAAATTTAGCTTATTTCAAATATGACAGTTACAAATATGGCGCCGAACGTTCGGTAATCCGGACTCTTAAATTTTTATGCTAGACTGAGTTCTAGTATTGTTTATTTATAATCAGTTTGTTGTCACTAGTTGACAAATTATTTCTTTTATTGCCAGTTTCATTCTAAATAGATTCTTTAACTCAATTTATTCGTTAGTATTAAAAACCTAACTTCATTTAATGACTTTTAATTGGGAAAGCCATCGAGAGGGGCCACAGGTCCTTTTCAAAATTTTTTTTTGAAACCTTAACGGTTTCAAGTAAATGAATTTTCTATTTACTTTCTGTTATGTTTCGGTGGTAGCTTCCACTTTTATTGATGTTACTCATGCATATGTGAGGATGCCCTCATCTTGGGTTCAAGCGCTTCGCTTGCCCTTGTGACATCCTATGTTGACCAACCTGGTTATGCCCTACTGCTGTCGGTTTACAGGTGGCTTATGTTCATCTGGCTTTGCGCAGAGGTGCCCCTGGCTTTGGTTGTCCTTCCCTTGACATAGAGTACAATGCTCAAAATTTTCTCTGATTCTTATAGTATGGCCAAAATGTTTGTGGGACGTCAAACTTGCTTTCGAGTTACCAGGCGCTACGTCTGACTTTGCAGTAGATTCGGCGTTCCTCAACCATTGCGGTCCCGATTAATAATCCTCTGGTTGTACCTGCCTTCCGGACTTTCAGCATTTCGTCGTTGCTGATCCGTCGTGGCGGTCATCCAAGATTAAAATTAGTAATCCTTTTGGAAGCTTCTACCCTGTCTTCGAAACTTTTAATCACAGCCATGCGAACTGTTTTTGGGGATATTGGGGTAGTCTGTTAAGGTCTCCTTTGGGGAGGATGGTGTTACACCTGGTCTAACACCACCCCCTCCAATGAGCCTAGTATAGTTTTGGGGTGCTTATTGGTGCCACTGACACCAAAACATTTTGGGGGAGCATTCCTCCCTCTGGGGTCCACACTCTCGCTTTTGATTTATACATCGTCAGTATCAAAATATATATTGTTGTTTGTTTTGCACGGTTTCGCTGGGGATCAACGCTCCCGCTATAGTTTTTTTGAAAAATAAATTCGCTGTATATTTTTCGTGATTATAACGCGTTTTTTTTTCTCAACGCATATAGGTAGCGTCGCACGCAACCGGTAAATTTGTCGTAACATTCAAAACCATTGTCTGCAAAGATTGTTTGGGAACAGCTGGGCTTTCTCTTCTGTCGCTCGTTCGTCTTAATTTTTTTGTTTTGTTAGGGGGTGAATTTCATTCATTGACTTGGTAAAAGTTCAATGGGAGGCCGAAAAAATGAGCAAAACGCGGGAAAGTCCTCTGAGGGAGTTGACGAGGATACAGGAGCTGGCTCAAATAACCAAGAGCTTGAGGAGCAATCCCAGGTTACCAATCAAGAGCTGGCCAAACAAGTTGCAATCCTCCAGATTCAATTGGCTCATCTACTGAAGCAAGGAAAGGGCGCGGCCCCCCTTTGGCAATTAAAGATGAGCAACCAGCCTCCACAGAAGCGCCTGTGCAAGCCACGGCTTCTATTACTTTACCGGACCTTCAATTCATTTCTAGACCGGCAGCACCTCGTCAGGCTGCACGCCGCCCCTCCACTGTTATATCGTGGAACATTTCATTCTCGGGGCAAGACAAGGGGCTCACGGCCGAAGAATTTATTTATAGACTAGAAAGAAAAGCTAACGATGATGAAATAAGTAATCATGAGTTATGTAGCAATGCGTCCTCCTTGCTCAAGGAAAGGGCTGCTACTTGGTATTGGGATCATTTTCGTAGGAAATTTCCTGCTCCCACCTGGATAGACTTTAGGAAGAATTTCTTAACCCATTTCAAGGGACATGACTCAGACTTCCATACGATTAAAGCCATGCTTGAGTTACACCAGCAACAAGACTCCTTTGATGAGTATGCTGGTAAAATGACATCCCTATTTAACAAGCTGGCAAAGCCAATTCCTGAAGTTGAGTTAGTAGACATAGTTGTCCAAAATTTGAGTTCCACTGTCGGTTCTTCCATAATAGGACTTCAAATTAGAACTATGAAGGAACTTCGAGTTCAATGCATTAAGGCCGAGCGCTGGCACGCAAAAACAAAAGGCAAGAACGTAGACTTAACCTACGTGTCCAAGCTCAATACAGATTTCGCGGATGAATCCGCCCCGAGCCGTACGATGGAACTTCACAATCCATTGATGAATTACATGCACGAAATCCGGATCTCCTTAGGAGACAACTGATTTGTTGGAACTGCCAACAACCTGGGCACGCTTTCTATGATTGCCAGTCGGAAACTCGAAACATTTTCTGCTATCGTTGCGGTAATCCGGGCGTAGTGTCACCCAAGTGCCAGTGCCAGTGCCAGGGAAACAGGCCAGCGGGTGCGAGGTTTCACGGGAACCCGCACCGTCCTCAAGCTGCTCTGCCACCCCCACGCCCGTCGAACCAATAAAAGTCGATTGCAAACCAATGGTAGCACACAATTCACCGGACTTGACAAATTTTTATCCCTGCCTGGACAACCCACCTGACTTTCCCTCGGATGAATCCAAAGCTTCGTTCCTTGCACGATGGAACAATTATCATGTCGTCCGAGATCGAATCTTTTCTGAACATCCACGAGTTTCATCCATACGTAGAATTCCCATCATTAGGCGTCTGGCCAAAGAGAAACGCCTTCTGGCACGCAAGAGTATTTCTGCAATTTTCTCTGATCACTCAGATGAGCGTCCTTTCGCAAGAATAACACTTGTCGACGTTGCTATGAACGGTCTGCTGGACAGCGGCGCTAGCATTAGCTGTCTGGGAAATGGTGTCGAATCCTTCCTATCAAGCCACCCCGAGTGTAAGCTTTATTCTCTGAACACTTCGTTACAAACTGCCGATGGTGCATCTCAGCGTGTTATCGGTTACATTAAAGTACCAGTCTCCTTTGGAGAACGGACTCATTTAATGACCATATTCGCAGTACCCAGTTTAAGTCAGAGTTTATACCTTGGGATTGACTTCTAGAAGTTATTCGGCATCGCTTCCCAGATAGTTGGTGAGCTTAGCGCCCCAGCCTTATTGTCTTTGGCCCATGAGTTGCCATCCGCCCAATTTAATCAGCTGGAGCGAGTCAAGGCGACTTTTCCATCTTCTGATATTCTTGGCCTGGGTAAAACTCAGTTGGAAGTACATGTAATTGATGTTGGTGATTCGGTCCCGATCAAACAAAGACACTACCCCGTCTCACCGGCCGTACAGAAATTGATGAATGAGGAATTGGACAGAATGCTCAGCTTGGGTGTCATAGAGCCATCCAACAGTCCTTGGAATTCCCCCGTTGTTTTGGTCCGCAAGCCTGGAAAGGTACGATTATGTCTCGATTCTCGCAAAGTAAACACCTTCACGGTTAAAGCCGCATACCCACTTCCTCACATAGACGGACTGTTGGGTCGTCTTCAAGACACCAAGTTTATTACGTCTGGATTTGAAGGATGCCTTCTGGCAGATACCTCTAGATCCTAAATCGCGCGAGAAGACGGCTTTTACTGTTCCTGGTAGGCCCCTATATCAGTTTACTGTAATGCCTTTCGGCCTATGCAACGCTCCACAGAGAATGTGTCGATTAATGGATAAAGTCATTCCTGGACACTTACGAGAACACATGTTTGTTTACCTTGATGATCTTTTGATCGTCTCTCCCGATTTTGACGCCCATCTCAACACCCTTGAAGAGGTTGCTGGTTGCTTACGTCGTTCTGGTTTAACCATTAATTTGTCCAAAAGTAAATTTTGTGTACAGAGGTAAAGTACCTAGGCTTTTTGATTGGTGACGGAACGTTGAAAACCGACCCTGGTAAAGTAACTGCCATTTCAGAATTTCCTACACCGAAATCACATCGGCAAGTACGAAGATTCTTAGGCATGACCGGTTGGTATCAACCGTTCATTTCCAATTATGCCAGTGTGGCTGCTCCTATCACAGATTGCTTGAAAGGCAAAAAGTTTGCTTGGACAGAGGACGCACAGCAGTCCTTCCTTAAGTTGAAAGATTGCATGATTCAGGCTCCAATACTGGTCACGACGGACTTTTCTAAACCGTTTCACATTCAATGCGATGCGAGTAAGACTGGTGTCGGTAGTGTACTGTTCCAAAGAGACATGGATGGAAATGAACATCCAATTGCATATATGTCCAAAAAGTTGAACAGCGCACAACGAAATTACACGATTACCGAACTTGAATGTTACGCAGCCGTATTGAGTGTGAAAAAGTTTAGGGCATACGTAGAGGGCCAATCGTTCACAATTATCACTGACCACGCTAGTCTTAAATGGCTCATGAATCAGTCTGACCTGAACGGTCGCCTAGCGAGATGGAGTTTAAAATTGCAGGGCTTTGATTTTTCAATAGAGCATCGGAAAGGGAGCCAAAACGTGGTCCCAGATGCATTGTCCCGTGTTGATTGCGTTGATGAGATTTCATTTTGTCATGATGTGGACTTAGCGTCCCCCGCATTCAAATCTCCAGAATATCTAGCATTAGTTGAGCGCGTGAGCGGAAAGGCAGGACAGTTACCTGATCTTAGGGTGTCCGACGAATATGTATTCCATCGTACGACTGCTCGTACAGGAGATCCCATCTCTGATGATCTAACCTGGAAGTTATGGATTCCATCTGATTTAACTCCTGCTCTGATTGAATCGGCTCATTCACCCCCCGAGACACGGTCCTCTCGGTCATTTTATCGCGCCCGCCTGTTCGCGTGGAAGCTAGCCTTTGCTTCTCAGTCCTTTGTGTCGTGAAGCCCGGACAGTGCGAGGTTCTAGGAGATGCGACCTAGCGCCTCAGTAAGTGGTAGCGTCCTGCTGCATAATCCGTCCTTTACCAGTTTTATTCTCCCCTAGGCCAGAGTAGATTTCTGCAGGCGGGAGAGGACTATATTTCCCAGGGCTCAGGCCAGCGACCCGGTCAACGCGTCATTTACTCTTCCCCGAAGGATGACCTAAGGGTTCTCTGATGTATGAACAGGCGGTGCCTCGTTCATCATCATTGGACCTCGAGATCATCCCTCCCGCAGGATCCATCGCGGTCACGGGTACCTTATGGACCACTTCAACATTGAAAATAGCCAATACCCACCTCTACCACTCACTAACTTTTTCCCCTTTATGGGAGCTCAACACACAAACAAAATTTTGTACTAGTCAGAACCAGTTAACTAAAGAGTTGATTCCATTCAAAAGGATGACTGCAAGCAGTCACGAATTATGAGTCATGCACATCGAATTGTCTCTATAGTCAGGTCTACCATTGTTATCTGCTTTTATAGCGATACACACACTCGATGTATCACACCATCCCTTCCGATCTGGTCGAAAATGGTATTAATTTCAAATTGGGTCCCTTCCTTGTCGGAGCAAACTGGCTTGCGAAAGAGGCCGCCAGGAGGAAATTTATAGAGAGTCGGCTGCCTAGTGCCCAGTCGCTCTCAAGCCTTTTAAATAACAATCTTTTATATCCACCTATCCGTTTCCATATTCATATATTTTTTTTGTGTCGTCGGTGTATTATATTTGCCCGGCTACTCAGTCGGTAGAGCAGAGACTCTTATTCTCAGGGTCGTGGGTCGAGCCACACGTTGGGATCTATCACGTACCGTAGAACTCTCTTTCTTAGATATTTTCACATATAGTCATTTTTTTAAACACCTTGGTGGCCTGCATATTCATATTTTCCCGGCTCTGGTCGGTGAGCATGAGACTCAGTAAGCCGCCCCGTCTTTCGGTTCCCCTCTCCTTGCTTGTTCTAGCGTAACCGCCTTGTAACGGTTGGCCTTAATTTAAAAGAATAATTCGAGACCAGTTGGTCAAGAAAAATATTCCAACTCTCGCCAAACATTTGCATATCAGCATTTGAAATTTCCATACAATAATCCTACCAAAATTTCTCAGCCCACCATTTTTTTATCCATGCAATAATTATTCATAATTTCCATACCAAAACTTTTGCTAAAATGCGCACGCCTCTGCGCATATTATTTCTTGCCTATCCCATTCTACAGCATAACATAAATTTTCGCGCAACAAAATTGCCGGCGGCGAACGCCCAGCCAATCACCTTGCATAATTCAAGTGAAGCCAGAACGATTCTCAAAATTTTTATTCTTGTCCATGTAATGGAATGTATTTACACGGGAGAATGAAGGAACACCGATTACACAGGTCTGAAAATGTTAATTTTTTAAAAGTTTTTTTGCTGAAGTGTTAATATTCGTGATACTAACATTGAATGTAATAAAAACGACATTCATATGATATACAGCACGTCACATTCACCAGATTCAGATGACACATGGTTTGAATGGAAAATATGAACAAATTACACGTTAAATGAAATAAAACTACCTATATCTAAAGTTTGAACTATGTAATTATAATTTTAAATAAAGCGTCTAAAAAATAGAAACAAACACAAAATTTGTGGATCAATGGCTTCTTTGTTTTTTTGCGGAAAAGCTTCTTTTTGTTGGTTTCCGTTTATGAACTTTCTTCGGTTCATCTCTATGGATCATCCAACAATAGTCCGCCATCATGCTGACGTCCCAAGAGCCTTGATACCTCCTTTCCATCTCTTTTACGTCTTGATGGAACCTTTCTCCTTGTTCCTCACTGTAATTTCCCAGATTCTTGGGAAAGTAGTCAATGTGGGAATTCAAAAAGTGAACCTTCAGGCTCATATTACACCCTAAATGCTTATAATGTTTTAGCATTTCTTTGACAATATTTTTATAATTAGGATCTTTTACGTTGCCTAAGAATTTTAAAACAACATTCTTAAAGGAGTTCCAAGCATTTTTTTCTAGGACTGTCATGACATTTTCAAAGTTTGCATCCTTCATTACTTTTCTGATGTCAGGTCCTGTGAATATGCCCTCCTTTAACTTTGCTTCAGATAAACTGGGAAAACATGAACAGAGATACTTGAAAGTATTTCCATCTTTTGGTAATGCCTTTACAAATTGTTTCATCAAACCAAGTTTGATGTGAAGGGGTGGAAGTAATATTTTCTCGGGATCTACCAAGTTCGGGTTAATAACGTTCTGTATTCCAACCTTTAATTCTTTTCTAATCGGCCAATCTGATTTTTTCCAATGTAAAGTAAGACGTAAACTTTACCCCCACCCCCTTTTTTTGAAAATATTAACCGAAAAAGAGGAAAAAATACGTGTCCGCTTATTTTGTATAGAGACTCCGTAAAAAAATTTGAATCAAATCAAAAATGTTGATTAATAAAAGTTTTCTCATAAAATAACAAACTTTACCGCGTTTTCCGGACGAATTAACTTCAAACAATTGAGATGAAATTTTTTGGAGAATTATTTTTTCATAGTAGAGAACCATTTCAGGGATTAGCATGTAGGAATTTCCGACTTTTAAAAATAAGGGCCACCCTAATGCACATGCATTGTAAATATAATAAATTTTATCCTTAACAAATAATAAAACATTTCTGTTCCATTTTTTTATTTATAAAATACTAATTTTTTTTGTTTATAACATACTTTGCATCTTATTTGATATCCTATAATTATTTACTTTTTTTATATTACTATATTTTATATTTTTTTTTTGCATTTAAATTTTATTTATATTAGTTATATTTATTTAATTTTATCTAGGGGTAGTTTAACCCCTTAAGGGTTGAAAATAATTTATTTTTGGCTGTTAAAAGGCATTCAATCGAATTTGAAGCATATAGTGGGAAAAACAATTTTAGAATTATCCCTTATTATAAAATTTGGCTTGATTTGGTATTAATCAACCACCTTCACAAATAAATGTTGAAAAAAGTGTATTTCATTGAATTATTTTTGATTGTTATTGAAATTATCGCGAAAAACTCTTAAAAAGGGTTGTTTTTTGCATTTTTTAGGGTGATGCCCATACTTTAGGACTGCGGGACCCCGATTTTCGTAATCAGCGATCTAAAAAGCATATAGAAAACGAAGTTATGTTTTGACCCCCTCCTCTCCGCGTTCTGAATGGTCTAGCATTCATAAAATGCACTTTTGGATGCAATCAAGGGCTAAAAGTGCACCTGGAGGGTCAGAAACGACTCTATATGCACAATAAAGTTTATGTGATAGTAAAATAAAAAAATGCTGGTCAATATTAATTATTTTTAAACGATTTTATTTGAAAAACTATCCGAGAGCCAAAACTGTGCTTACGCACTATGATTTTATAGTTATGTATTTACGCCTAGACTATCATTCTATCGAAAAAAATCTGATGGACAAGAATTATCTCAAAAATCGACCTAAAATCATTAATTCTGACGGCGTATAGACATCTCACCAAGGTGAAGGGGGTCTAAAAATCGCCTCGCGTAATTAATAGACGCCCCCAAAAATGCACTGAATGTTCTAACAAATGATTAAAATACAAAACTCCAGCACAATTCTTCAATGCAGCACTAGAGGCAAAAGTCCGAAAGATCACAATGTTGCGAAAAATATTCTGTTGGCAGTTCCTTTCCTTGCCCCCCTAAACTGCCAGCTTCCCTATCCACAAACTCGCCGCATCTCTTGTGTTGCGGACCATGGCTGAGAAGAATACGTTCGCATCGTAGTGTAGCTGGAAACTTTAATTTGTTGCATGTTGCTAAGGTGGAGGCAATCTCAGAAGTCTGCAGATGCGAAATGCGTTTGGGTTTTTTGTTCTAGCTGTCGCATCTTTATACATTACGTTATCTCTGGTAGAACCTTGATTTTGACAGTTTTAGATAGATGGGAGTATTCTGCGTACACTGATATCACATGATGAAAACAGCTCAAAAATACAGGGTGATATGTAAACCTCTACAATAAAAACTTCAAAACGCCCTAGCTGCTAAACCGTTAGGATTTAGCCCCCCTTCCGATTTTTTGTTTGTCTATCCAAAACCTATCCACAACCGGCCGCTTTGTAAGGTTAAAGGTGTACACCCTGTATATCTCAGAAACTATGCATTTTAGGATAAAAATGTATATTATCTTTTTTTGTAGATAAACAAGTGATTTAACTTTTTTGTTTAGAATTTTTTATGTAAAGTCAATATCTACGGAGAAATAGTGCTTCAAACTTCTTTGCACTATATTTCCATCCAATGGCACTACAGCCCAAATCGAGCCTTGGCCTCCTCTAGGGCATTCCTCCACGTTTGACGGTCCCTTGCAGCATGTCTCCAGTTCCGGATGTTGAGCATTGCCTCTGCGTCAGCCGTCACAGAGTCTATCCATCTCCTTCTGGGTCTACCTACTGGCCTATTTCCCGAGATTTCTGATATCATAAGCCGTTTTGGGATGCGATTGTCCTCCATCCTGACTACGTGACCGGCTAATCTTAGTCTGTTAATTTTTATTAAAATTGAGAGTTCTGGGTCGTCAAAAATTTCATACAACTCGCTGTTGTATCTCCTTCTCCATATTCCATCCTCTCTGGTTGGGCCTATTATGCACCTGAGGACTTTTCTCTCAAACCTGTTGACTCGTTCCTCTATGTCCTGGGTCATAGTCCAAGTCTCGCTGCCATAGCACAGTGCTGGTCGTATTACTGTTTTGTAGAGTGAGAGTTTCGTTTTTCTGTGCACAAATCTTGAGTGCAGTATTTGTTTCTGGGCATAAAAGGCTCTATTAGCCAGTAGTATTCGTCTAGTTATCTCTTCTTTTTCTTCGTTTCTTTTTGTGATTGTAGACCCAAGGTAGACTGTTTTATCGACTACTTCTAGGTTGTGTTCGTCGATAGTTATATTTCTTCCCATTCTAAATCTTCCAGCTCTGGATTGTTGCATCACCTTTGTTTTCTCTTCGTTGATGCTCAGGCCTATGTCCTTTGCCGCCTCTTTTAGTCCGACATAAACTTCTTTTGCTGACAAAAAGGACCTTCCCACGATGTTCACGTCGTCCGCGTACGCAAGTAATTGTACAGACTGGGTTGCTATTGATGCACTTCTCTGGACTGACGTTTTCCTTATCACCCATTCTAGGGCCAGGTTGAAAAGCATGGGGGCCAGTCCATCCCCTTGTCTAAGACCTTGTCGCACTTCGAACTCTTCTGTTACTGCATTTTGGATCCTTACTTTCGCCAGTGAGCCATTTGTTGCGCTTTTGACCAGTCGTATAAGCTTTGAGGGGACTCCTAATTCTGATAAGATCTCGTACAGCCTCTCTCTGTTTATTGAGTCATATGCCTGTCGAAAGTCAACAAATATCTGGTATATATCCACATTCCTTTCCCAGGTTTTTTCCAGAATTTGCTTTAAGGTCAGTAGCTGGTCGGATGTTGACCTGTTTGTCCTAAAACCAGCTTGATATTCTCCTATAAGGCCTTCCGCTATAGGTTCTAGCTTTTGTTTCACAAGGATTGTGAAGGTTTTATAGCTGGTGCTGAGGAGAGAGATGCCTCTGTAGTTTTTACAGGTTAATTTATCTCCTTTCTTGTATATTGGACATATAATGGCTTTCCTCCAGTCATCTGGTATAGCTTCTTCCTCCCAGATGCTGCATATCAGTTGGTGTAAGGCTGCTAAGAGTTGTGGTCCTCCTTCCTTTAGCAACTCAGCTGCTATTCCATCGATGCCTGGCGATTTGTTGTTTTTTTGCCTTTTTAGGGCTTCATGTACGTCACCCAGTGTTGGTGGTTCTATGGTGATATTATCTTGAGGAATTACAAATGCGTCCGTCTGTGGATCCTCGTTTACTGTGCGGGTCGGATTCAATAGGTTTTGAAAATATTCTTTCCACCTTTCTTTTATAAGATCCGGATCTGCTAACAGGTTCCCATCTATGCCTCTGCAGATGTCCGTTCTTGGCTGAAGCTTATTGCTGATCTGGCGAGTTCCTTTGTACGCTTGTCTGATTCTCCCTTCATTGAAGTCTTCCTGTATCTGTAGAATCCTCTTATTTAGGTATTCTCTCTTCTTCTTTCTGCAGAGCTTATCTGCGGTTCTTCTTTTTTGCTGGAAGACTTCCATCCTTGCTCTTGTGGGCCTTGCAATGTACTCCCGGTGGCTCTGCACTATATTTCGTTAATGGTTAATTCTACATGAAAAAGTGGTGGGTAAGACCTATAGAACACACGATTGTCTATAATTTTTGTTGTCATCATTTTTTACGTAGGGCTAATATTGCACGAGTTATGGCGCTTTACGTGTCGAAAAACGTAAATTCAAAAGTAGTTTTTTGCCAATATCTTTTTAATTAGACGTTTTATTGCAAAACTCCATCTGGAGCCAGCTACAAGAGAAAGTACATGGAGAGGTCTCTCTTCAGAACGCACAGACCCTTCTGTACATTCTCCACCGGTGTTCCTGCGAGAGTGGTCCCCAGTATGGCAAATTCAACTGCCTTTTCGTTGCCCTCGATGTTGCTTTGATCCGGTACCCACTGTAGAGTGACCTTGTACCTCCCGGCCAGGGAATAGAGCTCCTTCTGGCAGTTGTCGACAAGCTTGGAAGTTATGCGGGCCGAGCCTAATGCCTTGATGGCCGCTTGGCTATCTGATAACAGAATTACCTTGGCTCCCGGCCTTGGATTTGACTGATTTGCTGGGCAGGCATGAAAAATTGCCGGAAGTTCTGCTTGGAAAACGCTGGAGAAGTTATGCAGGCAGAAGATTCTTTGCAAATTAATTGATGGGGAAAACACTCCAGCCCCTACACCCGACTCCGATTTGGATCCGTCTGTATTCAGGACAATCTCATGGTCCTTGTCGGGTTGGAAGTTTTCCCATTTATCTCTGGTAGGGATGCGGATATTAAGGTCACTGCCGAAATTTAATTTTGCTACCATGTAGTCGGTAGGTCCTGATACCATTTCCTGTGGTAGAGAGCGCAGTATATTGCTGTGCCCATAGGTCTTATCGACCCAGCAACCCGCTTCACGTAGCCGGAGGGCGGTACAGGCCGCCTGCTCCCTGAAGTATAAATCAGGTGGCAGCAGATCGAGAATTACGTTGAGCGCATCCGTCGGAGTTGTGCACATCGCGCCCGTTATCCCGAGACAGGCCATTCTTAGGACTTGACCCAGTCTGGATCTGTTATATTCTTTGGCAAAAGCGGGCCACCATACGGCGGAGCCATATATCACCACTGGTCTAATCACTGCCCGAGTAAAAATAAATGATGGCCTTAGAACGGGCAAATACCGACTGTGATTGAAACATAGTCCTCGGCCATCTGGCGGTTAACAGAAGGCTCGTTGCAGGACAGTACGGCCGTACAGGGGCGACTGACGGTGACACAACGGCCTTACAGTTCCAATAACGGCCATACGACGGTGGTACGGCGGCCGTATGGTTGCTATTACGGGTATACGACGGTGGTACAGTGGCAGCAACGTGGATATTCGCCCTACTATAAGAAAATATATTTCACTGCAATTAAATGTTTGATTTTTTTTCAAGCCGTTAAATAACAAAATTTCCCCCTAAAATATAAATCAACACGCACCACACACTTCACGTACAACAAACCGACAACTGGCGAGCTCGTTTCTCTTGTGCATCGATATCTTTAAGTAAGATAAATCGAAAGAACCATTGTACATAACGAAAATGATGAAGTTTCCATAAAACACATTCAACAATACATTTGCTGCAGATTCCTTTTTGGCTCAAATTTCCCGTCGAATGCCCGTTTCTACAGCTCAGTACTTGGCCTTTTAAATCTTTTGGTCAAATTTGGCAGTCGTCTCCTCTTTGGCCGTATGTGCTCCCATTAAAAATAGTTAAAAACTCTACGGCCATCATATGCCCCTTAAAAAGGCAAGCGGCCGGTGTTCGCCCTTTATAAAGCCTTATCGGGTGCGGTGTATAGCCAGCGCATCATGTGCGGCTTCAAACCCCATCTCTTTCCGAAAGGCATAAAAAGCTACACTGGCCTTCCTTGCTCTTTCTTCGATGTTCAATCTCCACTTCAGCTTTGGGTCCAGATTAAGACCCAATTGTTTAGCTGACTGGGATAAACGGAGTACTCGACCGTTCAGTGAAGGTAGATTAAAGGCGGGTATTTTAGTCCTGTTGGTGAAAAGCATCAGTACTGTCTTTTCCGGATTAACGGATAGCCCGCAGCGGTTGGACCAAGCGCTAATCTTTCCAAGTGGATGAATGAATTGTGTGGATGAATTTTCCGGATACTAATATCACCGTGTCGTCGGCGCTCTGTAGCTCTCTAGTGTCTTTAGGATCTCGTCCATTGCCATGAGCCAAAGCAGAGGCGAGAGGACCCCACCCTGAGGTGTACCTCGGCACGTCGACTTTATGACTCTGCTATTTCCCCATCTGCTATGGATGATTCGAGTTTAGAGCATGCGAAGGATCCATTCGCTGATTCGAATGTGGATCCCGGTTACCGCCAGGGCCTCCCGGATGGCTTCGGTGCTGATGTTGTTAAAAGCGCCTTCTATATCTAGGAAGGTTGCCAGGGTAAACTGTTTGTATTCTAGGGAGTATTCCACGGTGCGCGTTACTTCGTGAAGAGCCTTTACAATATGCATGCTGAAATGTAGACATCGGGACCTCTTTTATGGAGTCACGGAAGTATATGTCTAGTCTTTAGGACAAAAGATGACAAGCTTATTGGCCTGTAGTCTCGAGCTGCCTCGTGGCCGCGTCTGCCGATCTTTGGGATGAAAATCACCTTGACCCTCCTCCAGGAGTGAGGCGCGTACCTGTAATGTTGCAATATCTGTAGATTAAGACAAGCCATGGACCAATAATGTCATGCGTCTTTTGGAGCGTAGATGGCATTATGTTGTCCATGCCTGGATAATTGTACGGGGAGAAACTATGCATCGCCCAACGCACCTTTTCCAGGGTGACAGCTTGGCAGGTTTCCTCCCACGGCACTGCATCTTCCATTAGAGGCTTTGTGCTCCTGCTGAGGGCGACTTCTTGACAGCCGGGAAAGTGGGTTTTAAGGAGAAGTTCCAGGGCTTCACCTGAGGACTCTGCCCATGTGCCATCTTCTCGTTTGATATAGGATGGTTGACAGGGTTGCTTAGAGATTTGCTGAGCCTGACTGACTCACCCAGACTCTCTATGGCATTACAACGATCCCTCCATGATTGGGTTTTTGTGGCCCTCACCGCTTTCTTATACATCCTTAGACAGTCTTTGTAGGGTTTCCAATATTGATATTGAAAGTCTCTCTGGTTAGGTGTCTAAGATCTGATAACTCTTCGGTCCACCACGGTGGAAAAACTTTCTTACTGAATTTAACTGGGCATGACTACCGGAATGACGTGTTCAATGCATTTTCAAGAGTGTTAATCATTTTGTCAAGCTCGTTGCTCGACTTGATTCTGCCCTTAGGTGCGTGTGCCAGTCTAGCTTTAGTTATTTCTCTGAACTGCTCCCAGTTGGTTCTCTTGGGGTTTCTCTAAGTTTTTTCTCTTGGTTTTTATACTTTCCACCAGGTCCCTGACTTCTATTGCTGGTGCTTGCTAGTCATGCGGTAGGTAGGTTGAAGCGACGAAAAGTCCTCCCCGCAGGTGCCTAGGGGCTCCGATGGTAAAGGGGCCCCCGATGCCCCCGCCCCAAAAAAAACCTTGTCATGTTTAGACTGATTTTATTGCTTTTGGGAAAAATTACTCAAGTCAAATTACCTTCGGACAAAATGATAAAAGACAAAATAAAGGCAATTGAAATAAAGAGTAGTAGAAACAATGGATTTGACCTAAGTTATTTTTCCCAATAAAAGGTATGAGGGCCCCCTATTAAACGTGACTTTTCTTGAATGTAAAACTTGAATTTTCGAACTTCGAAGTAGCTCTTCGAATATTCCTGACAATGATGATAACGGTTTGTTCGGCAGAACGTTCGTTTTCAGGGTTGAAACGAATTAAGGCTGTTCAAAGAGCTACTATGCAGCAAGAGCGACTAGATATGTTAAGTATTCTTTTTATTGAATCCGACATTTTGAGAAAAATTGATTTCGATGATGTGATCGATAAATTTAGCGAGTCGAAATGCAGGAGCTACAGTTAGCTACATAGCTCATCGGAGCTACAGTTAGGGCATAGATAAGCATGCATGTGTTTCTTTACTAAAACACAGGATCTAGGCTTACCACTGTCCGTTTTGTTATAAAAAATGTTGTAATGTCTATGCGGGAGACCTTTAATGGTCGAAGACCTGACCCAGGGCTCCTGCTTAAGATTGATCTGCAAGCAATTCGACATTTTGGTCCCCTACCACCGGTGGAGCCACTGATGCTGCACCCTGAAACGGGAGTTGGCAAAATTGAATTCCCTGCTGGCCAAACTCCACTTCATTGCAATACGCTATGCGCATATTGCCAATATTGTTTTCATTAATATAGTTTTGATTAACTTTAACTTTTTTATTTTATATCATTATTTTATTTGAATATAAAAACTTTAATTGTTACGTATTAAAAACGTATTAAAATTATATAATGTTTTTTATATATCCGTTACAACTTATAAAGCAGAAGTTCCAATTCGATTGAACTTCTAACTAATACTCATACAATATTTCAAAATTATTTTTATTGAACAATATTTGTGTGCCTATGTTTTTTTAAATTTAGTTTCTGTGTACAGTGTATACATATACGTGATATGACAATCTAAATTCTACAAGTGTATTTCCTAGTAGTAGTGAGAATCCAAACTATGGCGTATTCAAAAACACTGTATTCAAAATAACAAGTACAGAACTGAGTACAGAAACTGAGTTACTACTTGAATAAAACTTACTACACAAAAACGTTTATACATGATAAGTAGCGACTGCTACATCACTCTCCCTTCAGCGCGAGCGTCCATGAATGTATTACCATAATTTCTCAAATATAAACAACAACCGAAAAAAAAATTTTGTGTCATTTTACTATCGAAATGAAACTTTTTTCTTTGAACTTCTAGTTACCGGTTTTTCAGTGTCTTCCCTCTTTTCAATAAAAGCGGGTTTTAATCTGTCAATTGATACCACCATTACTCTTCCGTTGACGTTAATAGTGAAAACTTTCTTATCTCTCTTCATAAATTGAAAAGGACCTTCATATGGATTCTGCAAGGATCCTCTCTTTCTGTCGGTCCTCAAGAAAACAAATTCGCAATCCTGTAATCCTTTTGGGATATAGAAACTTCTTGTTTGATTCCTAGAGTCCGTTGGAACAATATTCCGCATGTGCCCTAGCAATTGCGTCACTAGGTCTGTTGGATCTGATACGTGCTGTGGGTCCATCACAAAGAATTCTTCTGGAATCCGCAGTGTTTGCCCATAAACTAATTCAGCCGGACTGCAATTAAGATCCTCCTTAACCTTTGTTCTTAAACCAAGTAATATAGCGGGAATGTGCAACAACCAATTTGGATTACTCATCTTAGCTCTAAGTGATGCTTTTAACTGTCTGTGGAGTCTCTCCACCATGCCGTTTGAATGTGGATGATACGCTGTTGTTCGAATCCTATGGATGCCTAAAAGTTTAGAAAATTCTTCAAATAGTCTTCCTCCAAACTGACCTCCTTGGTCGGTTGTAACCGTCAATGGAATCCCAAATCTCGGAAAATATTGCTCATATAATGTCTTAACAACTATGCTGGCTGTCATACTCTTTAGCGGGTATTCCTCCGGCCATCTGGTGAATCGGTCCACGACGGTTAGCAAATATATGAATCCCTCTGTCGGGTGTAAAGGACCTACCAGATCTACATGGATGTGTTCAAACCTTCCCACTGGTATCTGAAACTTTTGTATCGGAGATTTTGTATGCCTGTGTATTTTTGCTTTCTGACATGCTATACAGGACTTCGCCCATAAATTAATATCAGTATTCATCCTCGGCCAAAAATATCTCCGTGCAATTAATTTCCTAGTACCTCTTATTCCTGGATGTGATAAGTTATGGATTTTGTCAAACATGTTTCTTCGTAATATTTTTGGTACGAATGGACGATCTTTATTAGTGGAACACTCTAACCAGATTTTGCTTTCTGACAAAGGTACATCTGTTTCCATTAAAATAAATTTCGAATTCTTGCTTGCCTTTTCAACCAAATGCTTCAACTCTGTATCGTTCTTTTGTGCTTCAGCGATAATGTTTAAATCAATTTCGGTTTCGTTTATCGCGTCACACTTGTTATTCTCCATAGTTACTCGCGATAAAGTATCTGCCACGACATTAGATTTTCCCTTGATGTATCTTATATCAGAGGTGAATTGGGTAACGTAATACAACTGTCTTGCTTGTCTTGGACTCCTCTCCGCTTTCGTCCAAATTGCAGATGTTAAAGGTTTGTGGTCCGTGAATACTGTAAACTCACGACCTTCCAAAAATTGTCGAAAATGTTTAATACTTAAATACATGGCCAAAAGCTCCCTGTCAAAAGTAGAATACTTAATTTCTGCACAGCTTAACTTCTTGGAGTAAAACGCTAAAGGTTCATTCTCGTCGTTGTTAACTTGTTCCAACTAGTGTCCGACCGAAGGTTCGGCTTCGGCTTCGGCTTCGGCCAACTTCGGCCAAAAAAACACCTTCGGCCGCACATTCGGCTTCGGCCAAAGGAGCCGAAGGTTAGCCGAAGCCGAAGTTTTTATATCCAGCCAGGCCAGTCGCTGAAAACGAAAAGAATTGAGAGTGTGATGTGAATGTGACATTGAAACGTATGGTATTCCTCAAATAAAAAAAACAAATCTTAGTTTATTATTTTTGGAAAGCCGCAACTTAGTTATTTAAAATGCATATTGCAATCATTTTCAGCACTATGGCTATAAAACAAAATAACAGTGCAGAATTTTCATTATTATGTATATTTTTCAGTCAGTATACCAAGATTTCTGTGTATGATTGAACCTTCGGCTTCGGCTTCGGTTTCGGCCGAAGGTTATGGCAAAAGCCGAACATTCGGCATCGGCTTCGGCTTCGGCCTAAAACTGACCTTCGGTCGGACACTAGTTCCAACATCGCTCCAATCGCCGCGTTTGATGCATGAACAGTCAACTTCAAAATAGGATTTTCTGCTGGATGCACTAATAAAGTTGCTGAAATAAATCCCTTTTTTACCTTGATGAACGCGTCTTCGCATTCTTGAGTCCATTCAAAATTTTTTAAATTCTTAGGTTTCTTGAGCTCCCTAACTAAATGCATATGAATGGGGCTTAACAATTCTGATAGTCGTAGAAAGAATCTATGGAAGTAATTTACCATTCCGATGAATTGTTGCACCTGTTTAGATACCCGCTAGCCGTCGATGCCTGACGGATGTCGTTAGTTTTAGACCTGGTCCCCCTTACGTTCTGGTAGTAGAGGGAAAGCGTGTCGAGTTTTTTGGCAGCTGCGGAGCGCTCGGTGTGGAAGCGTTTGAATGATGGGTTCGAGTACGTGTACGCGGAACAAAAAGCTTGGTAAGTGCACCTGCAGGCCAGAAACCAGGGTCTAAGAGAGTCTCGGCAATATCAGGCGGTGCAGACAAAACAAATGAAGCAACAGGCTTGGAAACCTTGCTGACTTTTCTGCACAAAACCGTTCTAGGGTCTATAGATTTCATCCTTAAAAATTCACCGATAGTCTCCGTCTTAGTTTCAGGAGAGAATCGCGAGATAAAGATATTTAAAGGTCTCGGTATCGTCACCAGAGGGGTGCACGGTTCCAGAGGAACCGTAACTTCAGGGACAGGGGGATTGACCACAATTAGAGGCGAAGAGGTTGATACCGAGCCCGGCCTAGAGATCGACTCTGTCTCTGGAACACGGGGCAGGGAACTCAAGGTGACACCATCCCCAATGATGGCTTGAAGATTTCGATTCTTCCTGCGACTTTTATGACGCGCATTAATACTAGGCGCAATTGGATTAGCGGCCTTCTGTTGCAAGAGAGCATTGTCAGTGAGAGAAGCAGCCATGGGGCAGGTTGAAGACAGAAGCTGCTCACCATCCTGCGAGGCGCTTTCAGATGTTGCCGCCACTGAGGAGGTGTTTGAGGAGGTGTTTTTCACATCCAAGACGCTCTCCAATCTTAAGGACAGAGCGCTCAGGGCATTGTGATTTTGCGCAGCTGCTGATGACAGCGATTCAATATCAGCCCTAACGCGCTTGGTATTCCTTTTTATGTCGTCCAATAAAGGATGGATAGAGGTCGAGGAGTTAAAAGTGCAGGAAGAAGAAGAAGTAGCAGCTTGATTAAGGATCGCCGAATGTAAGTCGTCTAACGACTCTAATGCTGTTGCGACTCTAGAAGAAATTTCCTGGAATTTATTGATCAAGCAACCCGAATTGGTCACAACAGAAGCCAGCGTGTCAGACAACGTATCAAGCCGGACGTTTATAGACTGGACGTCATCGGCCAACATTTGGAAATGAGGGATGTTGCCGGAGAAGGAGTTAAGACGATCCATGACTTTCTCATTACCAACGAGAAAAACGTCAGAGATGTCCTTCATCAGTCTCAGGACATGACAAGGTTTAATGTCAGAGCACTCTCTACACGTAGACCCTATATGGGCAGAAGATTTGCCACTGACTTTAGTATTGAGGCAGAAAGGGTGAAAAACCTCTCCACAAACCCCATCACAGGAAATCCCATCACGGACGATTTCCAAAGAACATACCTTGCAAAACTGATAACCCGGCATGGTATAAAGATAGTTATAATAATCACTACCAAAATAATTATTTCAAGGAAAGCGAACGATTAACCCCTGAATAAACAGCAATAACAAATTCCCAACTGATATTGCAAGCTTTGCAGTTTGAGAACAAGTTACTGGGTCAAAAACGTTGCATACCCTTAGGTGAGAAAAAAAGGCAAAAGAAGCACAAGAACGCATACAACGCTCTTCTAACCTTAAAAAAAAATAAACGTCAGTGACCCGAAGGAAAAAAAACTGAAATTAAAAATTAAAAGTAAATCTCAAAGCCAATTATATATAAAAAAAAAGAAAAAAAAGGGGGGTTATCCACCTTATCTTGAGACTACACAAAAGACGAAACCTGACACGGAGCACCACAATACAAAGAGAAAAACACAATGAGACCGCTGTCACAAAACCACAAGTCACAGAAATTTACACTTTCAGCAGGACTATTTCAATAAATTAATTAAATAAACTACACTACACCGAAAGAAAGCTACTTCCACAAAAATTAACTAATTAAAACACGAAAAAAACAATAAAAAACACAAAGTAACGAATGACGTGACTAGACGGCTGACGTTTAAGACGAAGACTGATGGCGGACAAATTTTCCAATTGTATTCCGATTCCAATGAAAGTGGATATCTAGGGGTTTTTAAGGTTGCAAATAACGAATTTATGGTCAAAACCAATAAATTCAAAATGGACGCAATGAAAATCGGTATCCGGGGGATTTTTAGGTAACAAATAAAGAATTTATGATTAAAACTTATAAATTTTAAATTTCGGGACCAATCTGGAGACGAATTTTGCCAAATAAGTGCCATTTCCCGGTCAGCTGTATGTAGGTTGTTCAAGAGTTGGGAAATCGAAAAATCTTCACACGCTAGCTCCAAATGGAAGATCATTGACCATAGTTTATGCTGGTCATTTCCACTATTGTTGTGAAGTTTGCCCCATTCTTAAATGTAGGAAATTTCTTAAATACCAGTATAGAAACAGTAAAAACGGTAGAAGCAGTAGAAATACGTTTTCAAATTAATATGAAGAACATCTTTATATAATTCAATAAACGCTGTACAGGACAGATATTCACAGTTCAACCGGTCAGACGCCGGCAAAGGTGATTTTCGGGAAACAGATTACCCTGCCAAGTGATTATATGGTATCCAAAATCATTTTTTCCAGATTTTTTGTTGTTTTCATTATACTTTTTTCCTACCGCGGACAGTGCACACATAAACTTTTTTTATTTAAAGGCGTTGCAACGCCCGCGGGTTTTATGCTAGTATGTAATGTATGTATGGATGTATGTATGTATGCGTGTATGTGTGTGCTATAGCGAGTGCACCAGTCATCGCAGCGCTTCGAAATTTTGCACGAACGTCCGTGGGGGTGTCCCATGATGCAGCTCGAAGTCTGATTTTCTAAATTCAAAATTGCCAAATTTAGTCCGCCATTTTGAATTTTTAAATTTTAACCACAAATTCGTCTGTCTTTCTAAATTCAAAATTGCCAAAGTTAGTCCGCCATTTTGAATTTTCAAATTTTAACCACAAATTCGTCATTTGGAACCCTTAAAGCCCCCAGAAGCTGATTTTCAGTACAGTCGAAACACAATTGCCAAAGTTAGTCCGCCATTTTGAATTTTCAAATTTTAACCACAAATTCGTCATTTGGAACCCTTAAAGCCCCCATATACTGATTTTCAGTACAATCGGAACACAATTACAAAAATAAGTCCGCCATTTTGAATTTTCAAATTTTAACCACAAATTCGTCATTTGGAACCCTTAAAGCCCCCAGAAGCTGATTTTCAGTGCAGTCGGAACACAATTGCCAAAGTTAGTCCGCCATTTTGAATTTTCAAATTTTAACCACAAATTCGTCATTTGGAACCCTTAAAGCCCCCAGATACTGATATTCAGTACAATCGGAACACAATTACAAAAATCAGTCCGCCATTTTGAATTTTCAAATTTTAACCACAAATTCATCATTTGGAACCCTTAAAGCCCCCAGATACTGCTTTTCGGTATAATCGGAACACAATTACAAAAATTAGTCTGCCATTTTGAATTTTCAAATTCGAACCACAAATTCGTCATTTGGAACCCTTAAGGCCCCCCGATACTGATTTTCAGTACAATCGGAACACAATTGCAAAAAATAGTCCGCCATTTTGAATTTTAAAATTTTAACCACAAATTCGTCATTTGAAACCCTTAAATCAAGTTCACATAAAATTGAAGAGGATTAATTGTTAGTTTTAATTGTCTTTAATTAATTGACTAAAAAATTAATTGCGATTAATTTAATTGCAGTTAAAATTAATTGCAATTGATTTAGTTGCTATATACAATTAACACGGATTAATCCAAATAAATTAATTGTGGGGTGCAATTAATAGTTCAATTGCAATTAATTTTAACTGCAATTAAATTAATCGCAATTAATTTTTTAGTCAATTAATTAATTGATTGAATTAATTGGCGGACTAATTTTTGTAATTGTGTTCCGATTGTACTGAAAATCAGTATCTGGGGGCTTAAAGGGTTCCAAATGACGAATTTGTGGTTAAAATTTGAAAATTCAAAATGGCGGTTTTGTAAACAATTGTTAGCTACATAGTATAATCTCACGAAAATATGTCAGATCCACACTCTTATTCATGCTGTAATCTTTGTTTTGGGGAGGGGAGGCAGTCCATACAATAAATTAAACATTAAATAATCCAAAAAATATTATTACATTCTGAAAAAAAAAATAAAGGATTATGCTAATTCAAGATTTGAAAATGGGCTTTTGACGGTGATGGACATTATACGTTTGGAGTCACGTACGGAGGAGTGTGACTTCAGATGGATATTGCCCATGGTTCTCTTCTGCAATGTCATTGACCCAGGTTTTATTTGTTTACCCAGATGCCAGGCCCTTCCCGTATTGGAGAATCTTTCCCAAAAAACCTTGTTGATAAATTCTGACCCGATTGCAGCTTCAGGATACTATGTTCAATGTTCTTCCATTTGGAGCTGAGATGTGAAGATTTTCAGATTTTCCAACTCTTGGACAACCTACATACAGTTGAAGTAGGGAGAAACACCGTTTAATAATATCGAGACCAACAAATTGCCCTTGGCCATACGTTAACAAATTTGATAAATAAGGCTGTTCCGGAACACAATTGGCCAAATTCGTCCCCCATATTGGCGCGGCCATTTTGAATTTATAAGTTTTGATCATAAATTCGTTATTTGCTATCTTAAAATACCCCAGATACCGATTTTTATTGGAATCGGAAGACAATTGGCAAATTAGTCGGCCATATTGGCGCGGCCATTTAGAATTCATACATAAGTCTTGATCATAAATTCGTTATTTGTTACCTTAGAAAACCCCAGATACCGATTTTCATTGGGGTCGGAACACAATTGGCAAATTCGTCGGCCATATTGGCGCGGCCATTTTGAATTTATATCCTGATCATAAATTCGTTATTTGCTATCTTAAAAAAACCCAAATACCGATTTTCATTGGAATCGGAAGACAATTGGCAAATTCGTCGGCCATATTGGCGCGGCCATTTTGAATTTATAAGTTCTGATCATAAATTCGTTATTCGCTGGTAACCCTTCCAATGGAAGAAACGTCATCCGTGTTTTCACAAATAAATTATTAAATTACAAGTTATTCAGTGCACATAAAAATTAAAAAACAATATAAAAGTAAAGTTCTGTTGCTGCGGCATCTGGGGAAATTGAAGGATTCGCATCTATATAGCCATTGGGGCTTCTATTGGTGAGTGTCTCATTTACTCGTTAGCGGTGCAGCGGAAGCAGAATTGACAGCAGAAAGTACAAAGGTCAAAACAAACTTTTGAATCACAAAGCTTACAACCCACAATTAATCTTAGTGTTGACAACAACCAGATTTGGCAAGAGCTTTATGCAAAGCTTTTCTTACCAACTACTCGTGAATATCGTAAAAGAAATTCTACATTTTTAATTTTAATTATCATCATTTTTATTAAAAATGGGGGTTGACCGAACTCCTCCGCCAGGTGGTGGAGGCCTGTCAAACACTCGGAGATACGGGAAGACCGAAAACCAACCAAATGGAAGCAGTTCAGAGAGATCTAATGTTCAGTTGCAAGAACGACTCCATGAATTAGAGCTACTTTGTGCGCAGCTTCAAAAGGAAATATGCTCCCTGAAAGCAGAGAATGTAAAGCTTAAGGAAGAAATAAAACATAATAATAATGAAACTTCACCAAAAAACACCCAAAAAGAAATGGAAGATTTCCAGACAGACGAAGAAGAACTAGCCAAAGAAACAAATTGGGAAATAAAGAAAAGTAGGCCCAAAAAGAAAAGAAAGATTTCGTCTTCACCAGAATTAACGCCACAACAAAATCCAAAACAGTCACAGGCCACTGATGAAAAAAAGAATGCATCCACTCATCATCGTCCGCCACCAATAGTGATAGAAAATTTCTCTAATTACCAACATTTGCACTCCTTATTAAAGGAACATATTAAGGGGGAATTCGTAATAAAATTAATTAAAAATGATACTTACAAGCTAAATTTATTCGATGCCAACGACTACCGGGGTATAACCAAGGCCTTAACCCAGGAAAATATTTGCTGGCACTCGTATGAAGATAAGCAAACCAGGCAAATTAAAGTTATGGTAAAAAATCTTCATCACTCTTGTGAACCGGAACTTATCGTCACAGATTTACAACGCCAAGGAATAAAAGCGATAACTGCGGTTAATAAACTTAAGTTGAGATCCAAAGAACCACTCAATATGTTTATTATAAGCTTCGACCCAACAGAGGACATAAGAAAAGTATATGAAATTACAAAAGTATTAAACACAATTGTAAAAATTGAACCCATTAAAGCTTCTAAGCTTATTCCACAATGCAAGAATTGTCAAGGATTTTTGCACACAAAAAACTACTGCTCTAAACCACCAAGGTGTGTTAAATGTGCAGGCAATCATAGTACAACTAAATGCAGCAAGCCCAAAGAACAGGAACCCAAATGCTGCAATTGTAACGAACAACATCCTGCTAGTTACCGGGGTTGTTTAGTTGCAAAGGAACTACAAAAAATTAGAAATGACGAAAGAAGTAAAAAGTCAAAGGAAAATAATTTACCGACCGTCACACGGCCATTTTGAATTTAAGTTCTGATCATAAATTCGTTATTTGTTACCTTAGACAACCCCAGATACCGATTTTCATTGGGATCGGAGCACAATTGGCAAATTCGTCGGCCATATTGGCGCGGCCATTTTGAATTTATGTCCTGATCATAAATTCGGGTAAATGTTCAGATTAACTCCTCCACGCCCGATTTTGATGAAATTTTTACACAAGGTACAGTTAACTACGTACAAAACAGGTATGTTAATAAAAAGTGTCGGTCAAGTCCCGTTATCTTGTAATTCCACCTCAAAGTGCCGAAATTTCAAAAATTCAAAATGCAATTATTGCCATATTATTTCGCCAATATTGATGAAATTTACACACATTGCATATTTCGATGTGGACAATTTATTTTTAGGAAAAAAAATTGGCCCTCATGCACCGTTGCTTTTTTTTTACTTTATAGTACTTAAATTTCCAAAATGCAATAATTGCCAAAGTACACCACGTTTTTTTATGAAATTTATATATAATGTATATTTTTGTCTGCAAAATAAATTGGTTTTAAAAAAAATTTTCCCCTATATACCGCTTTTGTAATACATTTCTAAAGCACGTCATTGTATGGGAGTATGAAATAATAACTGCCACAATCGACTTTTAATTATTTTAAAATTTATATATTTCATACATTTCAAATAATTAAAAAGTTTAAATATGAAAATTACCATTTTTATTCTTGCCAATATATGAAATATACATAAATTTTAAAATAATTAAAAGTTGAATGTGGCAGTTATTATTTCATACTCCCATACAATGATGTGCTTTAGAAATGTATTAAAAAAACGGTATATAGGAGGCAATTTTTTTTAAAACCAAGTTATTATGCAGACAAAAATATACATTATATATAAATTTCATAAAAAAACGTGGTGTACTTTGGCAATTATTGCATTTTGGAAATTTAATTACTATAAAGTTAAATAAAAAAGTAACGGTGCATGAGTGCCCATTTTTTCCCCCAAAAATAAATTGTCCACATCGAAATATACAATGTGTGTAAATTTCATCAATATTGGTGAAATAATATGGCAATAATTGCATTTTGAATTTTTCAAATTTCGGCACTTTGAGGTGGAATTACGAGATAACGGGACTTGACCGACATTTTTTATTAACATACCTGAGTTGTACATAATTAACTGTACCTTGTGTAAAAATTTCATCAAAATCGGACGTGGAGGAGTTAATCTGAACATTTACCTAAATTCGTTATTTGCTATCTTAAAAAAACCCCAAATACCGATTTTCATTGGAATCGGAAGACAATTGGCAAATTCGTCGGCCATATTGGCGCGGCCATTTTGAATTTATAAGTTCTGATCATAAATTCGTTATTTGCTACCTTAAAAACCTCCAGATACCGATTTTCATGGAAATCGGTACACAATTGGCAAATTTGGGTGGCCATTTTGAACTTCGGTCATTTTGTGGCGGCCATTTTGAATTTCGAAAATCGGGCTTCGAGGTGCATCATGGGAGACCCACACGGACCTTCGTGCAAAATTTCGAAGCTCTGCGATCACTGGTGCGACACTACGCTTTTCATACAATAATAAGTTTTAATTGTTAGTTTTTAATCAAATCCATTAAAAAGATTAACAATTGATTAATTGTTAATTGTGGAAACTCACGACTAACAATTAATTAATTGTTAATTGCGAGTTTTCACAATTACAATTAATTAATTGTTAATTGCGAGTTTTCACAATTACAATTAATTAATTGTTAATTGCAATAGATGTGATTAACAATAAATTAATTGTTAATTTTTAATTGTCCAACAATTAAATTTTGCCCAACACTGGTACCTGTCATGCCCTTTCATTTGATACGGATACCTGTGTCGAGGGGTCGGGGAACACAATTGCAAAATTCGGCCGCCATATTGGAACCGCCATCTTGATCTTATAAAAACACCACTAACTTGCATTGTCACCGAAGTTATACATGTTCGCCAAATTTCATTTAGTTTGGAACACAATTGCAAAATTCGGCCGCCATCTTGATCTTATAAAAACACCACTAACTTGTATTGTCACCGAAGTTATACATGTTCGCCAAATTTCATTGAGTTTGGAACACAATTGCAAAATTCGGTCGCCATCTTGGAACCGCCATCTTGATCTTATAAAAACACCACTAACTTGTATTGTCATCGAAGTTATACATGTTCGCCAAATTTCATTGAGTTTGGAACACAATTGCAAAATTCGGTCGCCATCTTGGAACCGCCATCTTGATCTTATAAAAACACCACTGACTTGTATTGTCACCGAAGTTATACATGTTCGCCAAATTTCATTGAGTTTGGTAAAGTCTAAGTATAAAAATTTTGCGTTGCAAGATATGACGAGAAACAGTGTAAGTTAAATAAAAGAATTTAAAAACTGACTACCATCTGTGGACTTATTCCTCCCTCAATGTTTTCTCGTCACCTTCTCAACACAGAATCCCAAAAAACTTTCGTTTTTCATTCTCCAAAAAAAATTTCTTTTTTTTCGCCTTGAATTTCAAAATTTTTTTTAATAATTCTCAGGGAAGTGATTTCATTGACAACTTCTGAAATTCCCGCGAGAGGGGGGAATAATTAATAAGAAGAATTTTTCAAGATTAACCCACCGTTACAACCCATATCGAGGGGTTGTTTGGTGGCCGCAATTTTGGATTAAAAATGACGTCACATACCTGCACTGTAAAAAAAACTTCCAACACAGTACTGGAAGTTTTATTCACAAGCATTTTTGTAAATTTACCACACATATTATTGGGAATATTCCTAATATACGTCAAATTATTCATGTTAAGTTACAAAATTTATAGTAATATTACAAAACTTTATAGTAATATTACAATAAGTGTGTAGTAAATGAGTATTTCATATCGCGATTTCTAATTTTACTGTACATTTGCATAGTGAATTTACATATTTTTTTACAATGTGTATTCTACTCGTCATACTCTTTCATTTGATACCAATGTCAGGAGATTGGAAAGAAAAAGGTAATCCGCCTTTTTGTGGGGGCCGCCATATTAGATTTAAGATGACGTCACATAGCTCACTCGTCATTCTCTTTCATTTGACACCCATGTCGGGAGGTTGAAAAGAAAAAGGTAACCCGCCATTTTGGGGTACCCGCCATATTGGGTTTGAAATGATGTCACATAGCTTGGCTGTATTCTAATCGGCAAACCCTTTCATTTGATACGCATGTTGGGGGGAGGTTGTAAAGAAAACCGTCATATTGGATGTACCATAAAATTGAATATACTATATTGCATTGTCTTCAGAACCAAAGGTTTGTGCCAAATTTGAGCATCAGCGGATATCGGGAAGTGGCCGAAAAATCGATCGCAAGATTTGTCCGACACAGAGAAAACGAAGTTAATATAAAGCTTGTAAAAAACAACACAACACAAGTAATGAAATTATTTTTTCCATCGGAACTTATTTCAACTGAAAGCACCCCGAGCGAATATCCGGTAAAGCTGATGCCGCATAGCATGGGTGTTGTCTTCCTAAACATCCTAGACCTTAACTAAATTATCTAATTGCTCACTGTAACTATAAAATCCATAAAATTATTCCCGCCGAAATAATTTTACCGCTCCCGAATTTAATATTTGCGTACATTTTGACGTATCAGCCAGACCACCAACTAACAGAGCCAGACCATCGACTAACACATACACAACTGGTGTTCATGGCTTCTAATGTAGAAGATTATGTCTTTGCCGGTCCCATTCGATGAATCATCTCAACACTCAGCCGGGTGTGCGAGGCTCACGCCGCACATAGGTCCTTTTTGGTAATCTATGCGTGCAAAAGTCCAAAATTTTATGCGGTACAAATGGATAATACTCTATTTTAATAAATAGTTAGATACCCAGGAAAATCAAAACACTCAATATCTTAGCAGATCGCGCTACTTGGAACGAATAAATAGTTGTGCAAGTTACAACTTGTTCACGAGTCCGAGAAAGCATCGTGTGCCTCCCAGTCAGCCGCAAAGTTTCAAGGCACCTACATGTTTTTCTGTGAGATATTTTTTTAATATTTAAATATGGAACTACAGCGTATAGGTATGGCTTTCTTAATCCGTAAACATTTTTTCAGTATTATTTGTATTTAACGACACAAATAAATAACATAGATATAAGTAAATCAGTACTGAAATAGAGACTTAAATTCGATTTCATCAGAGCAGCACTACTGTGATTGGATCGGATTGGTCTTGAAATGTTTTTTTCTAATTACCTTACTTTATTAAGCTACCAATATTGTCAATTTTGTGTGCCGTAATCCGCCGTAAGTAAATATTTTTATTTTTTAGATATGACGGACGGTGTAAAACGTATCGAGGTTTTTAACCTCTGGCGTAATAAAAAAACCGCTGGCCTAAAAATTGATGCAATATTGAAATATTTTAAGGATACGACGAATTACGACGAGTTTGACGAGGTGTCCAGAGTAAAATTTTGTACGACAATAAAAAACTTATGTGCACAGTTTGCTCTTAAATGGAGAAAAAGTAAGCGTACACTGAAAACTTTTTTGCTACATAATAAAGAATGGTTGGATAGTTATTTGACTTTTGAATGTGTGCTCGGTCAATTAAAAAACCAAGTTAGTGCACAACCAGGACGCCCAAGCAAATGCTATAAAGATTGCAGTCACTCAACAAAAAAAAGAAGAGTACAAGGGCTCGTCAAAGAAAGTACTTCTGAAGAACTCGCTTTGGCTACTCAGTTGAAGCTTAGACGAGAAGGTAAGAGGGATGTTGCCAAAGTTATTAAGATGGTGTCTTCTCCAACTGTTACACCGAAAAGAGCAAACAAGGTGAAAAAACGTATTACTACCCACATTAAGGTCCCATCAAAAATAACGCTTGAAAAAGCATTGGCTCTTTTTGTGGATAATAAATTCACCAAAGAGCAATATATTGACATTCAGCAAACTACAAAAGCACATAATGCAAATATTTATCCGACATACAATCGGCTGCTGAATGCGAAGAAGATGTGCTACCCTGACGATATTACAATAACAGAAGTATCTGGAGAGGTAACATTACAGTCGCTAGTAAAGCATACGATACAGAGACTTGTCGCTGCACAAGAAGAAGTGCTAAAAGAACGACTTGAAGAGTATGACCCGACTAAAATAACAATGGCTTTCAAGTGGGGGTGTGATGGAGCATCGGGTCACAGCCGATACATGCAAGCGTTTGAGAACAGTGATGGCGATGATGGGAGTATATATCTGGTATCTATGGTTCCCCTTAGAATGACAGCTGTATCAAAAACTGAGAATCGAGAACTGATCCTATGGATCAATCCTATACCATCATCAACGAAGTATTGCCGTCCTATAAAAATTTTGTTCCACAAAGAAACGTCAGACTTCATTACGCAGCAAGTTAATGATATTAAAAACCAGATACAAGGATTAGTCCCCACTGAAATTGAAATAGAAGGAGTAAAACACACCTTTTACACGGTCTTTTCATTAACAATGATTGATGGGAAAACCTGCAGCACCATTTCTGGCACACCTGCTCAAAATTGCCACATTTGCGGTGCATCACCTAAAATAATGAATGATCTTGAAGCAGTCCGTGCCAGGCCTGTAAATGAACATGCGGTCCAACTTGGGTTATCAAGCCTACATGCATGGATAAAATGCATGGAATGTATTTTAAATATAGCATACCGGCTTCATATAAAGCGTTGGAGAATCGGGAAAGAGCAGAAACAAGTAACCGATTTAAGGAAAAAAGAAGTTCAACAAAACTTGCGAAGGAAGTTACACATCCTGGTTGACTTACCCAAGCAAGGCTATGGCAGCAGTAACACAGGAAATGTAGCTAGAACCTTCTTCCAAAATCCTGAGCTGGCTTCAGAAGCTACCGGAATCAATAAAGAACTGATTGAAAGATTTGCTACAATCCTTCGTGCGATTTCTTCGGGTTTCGCCATCAATATATCAGCTTTTGAACACTTTGCGGCGGAAACGGCTAATTTGTATATTCAAGAGTATGCTTGGTATTATATGCCGCAAAGTGTACATAAAATTCTGAT
The DNA here is from genome assembly GCA_963855945.1 of Thereva nobilitata. Lineage (NCBI taxonomy): Eukaryota > Metazoa > Arthropoda > Insecta > Diptera > Therevidae > Thereva > Thereva nobilitata. The sequence continues at coordinate 143,582,647 of OY979694.1, forward strand.
ACATGGCAGCCAAATCATAAATGAGGCAATCATACCGATAGGCGAACTTTCGGAGGAAGCCCAAGAACATAGGAATAAAGATGTCCGAAATTTCAGGGAGTTTCATTCTCGAAAATTTTCGAGAAAAGAAAATATTGAGGACATGCTCCATCTACTGCTGGTATCTTCTGACCCTGTCATATCATCCCTGCGGAGAGTAAAGGCAAAATTTAGTGGCAGCTTACCACAATCTGTCTTATCATTATTAAAAGAACCATAAGAAGTTTAAACTATTTATTATTTTGTTTGGATTTGCGTATTTTGCTTTATTTTTATAATATAGATATCTATGTAAATTTGATCTTGGTTTCATTAATTAACTATTTAAAAACGCACACACACGCGTAAAAACGCACACACATACACAACCTACGCACAAACATACACACCTACTGATTTAAAACACTTTTATTACCCAATTAGAAAATTAGGAATTTTGCACGCATAGATTACCAAAAAGGACCTATGTGCGCCGGTTCCCCAGTAGGTGTGTGGCGAGTCTCGTGGTTCCGCTGATGTATTGAGCTAGGGCTGCCGAGTTGCTGTAGCTAAAATGCGCATTTAGGTACTTAACCGGTTTTAACGCTTTATATTAGCTTCACCTGTATCTTGTATCTTGTATGCAAACAAATCTTGCAACTTGATTTTGACCCACTTCCATATAACCGATCAACTTCAAATTTTGCACATATGTATAGTTCGCGTGACAATGCAATCTGACCATTTTGTAAAAAAATCAAAATGGCGGTTGCAAGATGGCGGCCGAATTTTGCAATCGTGCTCCCTGACCCCCGACATGGGTATCAAATGAAAGGGTATGACAAGTAGAGTACAATTAGCGTCATTACAAATTCAAAATGGCGGCCAACACAAAATGGCGGCCTACCTTTTTCTATACACCCCACTCGGTATGGGTATCAAATGAAAGGATATGACAAGTACAATACTTTGCTGCGTGGCGTCATTCCAAATTCAAAATGGCGGCCAACACAAAATGGCGGACTACCATTTTCTTTACAACCCACTCAGTATGGGTATCAAATGAAAAGATATGACAAGTAGAATGCTATGCTGCGTGGCGTCATTCCAAATTCAAAATGGCGGTCAAAAAAAATGGTGGATTACATTTTTCTTTACAACGCCCTCGGTATGGTATCAAATGAAAGGGTGTGACAATAGAATACTATTAGCTATGTGACGTCATTCCAAATTAAAACCAATTCGGTATGGGTATCAAGTGAAAGGGTGTGACAATTAGAATACTATTAGTTGGTGGCGACATTCCGAATGGCGGCCAACACAAAATGGCAGTTTACCTTTTTCTTTACAATGCCGATATGGGTGTCAAATGAAAGTGTATGACGAATATAGTACAGTAAGCTGTGTGACTTCATTTCAAATCTAATATGGCGGTCACTAAAAAAATGGTGGAAGAGATAATAGACTAAAAAGTAGAAAATAAAAAAATATAGTTTAAAAAAACTAAAAAATACGCTTTTATTTTAAAATGAACTAAAAATTCAAAAATAATTTTGAATGTAAAGTTTTTATTGCTCCAGCCAGTATATGGAAACAACCTACCTTTCGAAATGTAAAAAAGCGTGGGGCGCTAGCGAAAAGTTCCGGTGTTAATAAAATAAGAATATAGGTTAAGAGTCCCACGCTGTTTTACATTTCGAAAGGTCGGTTGTTTCCATATACTGGCTGGAGCAATAAAAACTTTACATTCAAAATTATTTTTTAATTTTTAGTTCATTTTAAAATAAAAGCGTATTTTTGAGTTTTATTAAACTATATTTTTTTATGACAATATTGCTCATGCGGTGTTTTTTCTGTCATTTAGAGGTTCGGAGTTGCCAGGGAGCGAGTCGAGGGAAAATAGAAACAATAAATTAATCTTTGATTTCAACTTTGGTGTTTAATTTAATTATACATTTTTATTTTTATTTATCCTCTTATACAGGGGGTCTCACGAACAGTGACAAAGCGACCGGCTGTGGATAGGTTATGGATAGACGAACAAAAAATCGTGGGGGGGGGGGAATCGTAACGGTTTAGCCGCTAGGGCGTTTTGAAGTCCGGTTTTGGTTTTTCATGAATAAGGTATCAGTGTACGCAGAATACTCCCACCTATCTAAAACTGTCAAAATCAAGGTTCTACCCTATCAACTTCCAGAGCAATGAGTCGTCAAAATCAAAACTTTGGTTCTTTTTCACTAAAATTTCAACTAAAACCACCCTTTTCTCCAAAAAATGCGTAGTTAACTGGTATTTTTTTTTGCAAAATTGGAAAGCTTGGACAATTTCCTATGAATAATGTCCAGACAATTTTTATGCTACGGCTACTCTGGTTGAGCTATATCTTTAATACTGTTACAATGGAATTCTCAAAGATGCATTGGTTTCTAAAGGTTTGGGTCAAATTAAGGAACCTGGGGCTGCTTTTAATAAAAGAAAAGTTGTGTGTATGTGTTATAGAAAGGATAGGTTTGTACAAATAAAACTATGCTTAGCGTATATAGAATTTATTTATTTAATTAGAAAATAGCATTACACAATATGTACCTAATTGTTTATTATACATTAATTTTACACTGATTTAGTTAATTCTGTATTTCTAAAATAGTGAATTTAACTTTCGTTAAATGTTGTTGTTGTTGTTGTTGTTTATTAGCAATTCGTCCACTAGCGTATTAGGATCATTTGCGGCCTCATCGTAGCTATTAGAATCCTCATCCTTATATGTAATACAAGAGATAGAGCCGAGTTTTGCAACTCATCTGTAGCCCTTCCAATTTTGTTTTTAATATGTAAAGGGGATGTGGGGAAAGCCATTTTCGACAATGACGGATAACCGCGTTGGTGTAGGGGTGAGGGGTGCGAGGGTGAAAGTTAAAATGTAACGGTGATATGTAACCTTTTCGCCTTTCCACGTAAGAAGTCAAAATCCAAGTAGGCGGATAACTAGGTCTCGCCAATGGGGTGAGAAACAGACTTAAATTTACCACTTACCTGAGGCTTACTCCTCCTACCCAGTACCTCAATTTTAAAAATCAACTTAAATTTAAAATTTGCAAAAAATTTGTAAATTTTTTCTTTTTGCTTTGTATTATCCGCCAATAATAAATTATTTTCAAGCCTTAAGGGGGTAAAACTACCCCTAGATTAAAGGTGAATTTGAAAAAAGATTAAATTTTTTTTGAATTTTATTTTTGACTGATAACACAGGCCTACATTTTTTTTCATGAAAAAGTGTTTCAAATCTGATTGGTGTATTATAGTAATTGGGGTATGCTGAACACGAATCTGTTATTAGTTTTTTTCCAGCACGTCAGGTTTTCAAGAAAAGTGTGTAAATATGATTTTGTAAATTTTCATATAAGCTACCATAAGTACTGAGAAAATATTTATTAAAACAATGATACACATCGAAAGATGCATTGTAAAATAGAGTTGTTATGTGTGCATTACACAAGTATTGGGTTTTTTTATTGAAATATTTCCCTTTTCCCCTGAAAACTACGTTTTGTTGTTTTCTTTTTGTGTATTTTAGTCGGTGAGTGTCCAGCAGTAGTCCGTCATCATTCTAACATCCCATCTTCCGTGATAACGTCTCTCAATCTCCTTTATATCTTGGTGAAACCTCTCTCCTTGTTCTTCGCTGACAGCCCCACGATTTTCAGGAAAGTACGCCACGTGGGAATCTAGAAGATGGAGTTTAACGCTCATAATTTATCCCAGCCTTTTAAAATTTGAACCATGTTGGCAACAATTTCTTTGCAGTCTGAAGACTTTTTGTTTCCGAGGAAACCGTCTATGACCTCTACGAAAGAACTCCATGCTGCAGATTCATCCTGGGTCATCGAATTCTGGAACAATCTGTCGAATTCTAAGGTTCGAATTTGAGGACCTACAAAAATTCCTTCCTTCAATTTCGCTTCAGAAAGTGCCTGATATTCATTCTTTCAGAAAATTGTCATACTAAAATGTTTGACCTTGAACTTTTCTCAATGACAGCAAAAACAACAAAAAAATCGGAAAAATTTCAAAAATTAATTTCTAAAATACACCATCTCAGATTTGGCTCAAATTTTAACAAAATCTTCTAGAATGTCTAAATAATCATCCAAAAAAATTTTTCCCATGTTTATTAAAGCTATTGCAACATAATGAATTTTTTAATTTTTTTTGTTTAATTTTTAAGCTGTTAAGCTGTCACACGAAAAGATGAATGCCATCGCGAATTTTTCTTTTGCGAAGTCGGTTAGAGACGTTCAACGCTTCTTAAGTCTGTCTAAAAATTCGTTCCAAAATACACAGTTATCGCTCGTCCAGTAACCAAGTTAATAAGAAAAGAGGCTAACTTCAATTTTGAAGAGGAGCATCTGGAATCTTTCAGCCAGTTTTTATGCAAGGAGCTAGTATTGAAGTTGTTCGACCCGCGGTTAGAGACGGAACTCCACACCGATGAGAGCAAAGTAGGCTTAGGAGCGGTTTTACGCCCGAGGCATGATGTTTCTCAGTTCCATTTGGTATTCTATCCAATTTTTTAGACCTCGAATTCCAAAGAATTTTCTTATCTTTTCTCAAGCTCTCAAGTATGCACTAATATACATAAGCTAGAAATTCAAAAAAGTTTAGACTCAGAAACGACTTTATTATTATAGTTATTGTTCTTATTACTACTAGCTGGAAAGAGACATTTCCAATTGATATTTAATTCTTCCATATATATTTACTAAGCCAATTTTTAATGGAAGTTGAAATTTTTCCACTACGACTAACAAAATGATTAATCTCCTTAAAATAGAATTAAATGTTATCTGGAAGGATCCTAGTAGGAAAGTGATCTGCAGATTCCTCCATATGATTGGTTTCAATAAAATAAGGTTATAAAAGCATGTACTAGTTGAACTCAGTAATTTTGTTGGGTGTGCTAGAACTTAAGATCAGCAATGATTTTAGGGCATCTTTCTCCGATCCATATATTTTTCCTGCCTTTTTCGCCATTGAACTCAGAAGCTCTTGAGATTTTTTATGAGCTGATGACAGTGAGTGTTGCCATTCCTTAAGTCCAATTTCATCCTATAATAAAACAAATATACACTGATGCTTTACCATGCACACTAGGGTGACCGTAAGAAATCGATGTCGGAATTTTGTCAGCGGGAACCCCACAAAATGATCAGCCTTTGCAGATTTTTGGATAGCCAAAGTTTTAGCACGATTGGAGCACGTTAATCTGTGCCGCTACTCGCTCAAAGTTGGCACAATCTCAATTTTTTGCTAATCGGAAGAGTTTCAGAGTCCAATCTCCAGAACGGTCCATTATTTACCCACGGTTAATGTCTTAAATTAAAGGTAATACTGTTCTACATAATTTATAGCTTATACATATTTACCGTTACTTGTCGTCAAAAGGTCACCAAAAAAATATGGGTTCCTGTAAAGACCGTATACGGGCGAAGTTTTTACGTGATACCGTCTTTTTTGTATTACAAGTTTTTTTGGAACAAAGGATTAAATGAAGATTACACTTTTAAATTCATAAATCACTGACATATTTCGTTTTATTTAGTTTTTCAGTTTTATTTTTCTCGCCGGTTTTTCTCTACGGTCTACGCTGTCATCCGCCATTTTGAATTTTCAAATTTTAACCACAAATTCGTCATTTGAAACCCTTAAAGCCCCCCGATACTGATTTTCAGTCCAATCGGAACACAATTGCCAAAATTATTCCGCCATTTTGAATTTGCAAATTTTAACCACAAATTCGTCATTTGGAACCCTTAAAGCCCCCGATACTGATTTTCAGTCCAATCGGAACACAATTGCCAAAATTAGTCCGCCATTTTGAATTTTCAAATTTTAACCACAAATTCGTCATTTGGAACCCTTAAAGCCCCCCGATGCTGGTTTTCAGTACAATCGGAACACAATTGCCAAAATTAGTCCGCCATTTTGAATTTTCAAATTTTAACCACAAATTCGTCATTTGGAACCTTTAAAGCCCCCCGATGCTGATTTTCAGTACAATCGGAACACAATTGCCAAAATTAGTCCGCCATTTTGAATTTTTAAATTTTAACCACGAATTCGTCATTTGGAGCCTTTAAAGCCCCCCGATGCTGATTTTCAGTACACTCGGAACACAATTGCCAAAATTAGTCCGCCATTTTGAATTTTCAAATTTTAACCACAAATTCGTCATTTGGAACCTTTAAAGCCCCCCAATGCTGATTTTCAGTACAATCAGAAAACAATTGCCAAAATTAGTCCGCCATTTTGAATTTTCAAATTTTAACCACAAATTCGTCATTTGGAGCCTTTAAAGCCCCCCGATGCTGATTTTCAGTACAATCGGAACACAATTGCCAAAATTAGTCCGCCATTTTGAATTTTCAAATTTTAACCACAAATTCGTCATTTGGAGCCCTTAAAGCCTCACCCGTCCGAATTAGGGCTGTTTTAGACGGTGCGCTCCAGCACATGTGCCTCACGAACGTTTGGAGATGAAGGGATGAGCGCACCGTCTAAACCGGCTCTTAGTCTCGTGTGTAGCACCCCCCATTGAGACGCTTTCTTTCTTTTGCTCCGACGCTAAGAACGCGAGCCTCTTTCTCGAAAGATGCGCGAGCATCGTAACGTTATTGGACGTTAGTGTCTTCGTTACAACTTTTTCGTGAATGCCTTCCAACCGCATCGATTTATAAGACGTTATCACGTCAAAAACGTGTGGTACCTCTAGGAACAAACTTCGAGTATTACGAGAACTATGCCGTAGGTTACATAATTTTTCTCGGGATTCGCATTGTTTTGTATTAAACGATTTGTAATCTATCTTTGTTTTAAAGGGATATTTTTTTCTTTTATTATTTTTTATTTGCGGGATTCCCAGGCTATTTGACCTTACCCCTTTGACACTTAGCAGATAGGATACAACGTGACTATTTGAAGGTTTATTTGCAGATGTTTTATTGTTATGTTCCATGCAAAAAAATTTGAGTAGTTAAGATCGAAGAATTACAAATTAATTGTCGAGAACGAATAAATGGGTCCGAGCATGAAGCTTTGGTTGTTCATTGGGACGGAAAACTGTTACCAGGTGTTTTAAAAACAGAGCAGAGTTAGAGGATTGCAATAACTATTTCTTATGGTCAGAACGAGCAACTACTAGGAGTTCCCGTTATAGACAATAGCTCTGGAGAAGAACAAACCATAGTCGTTTATGAGTGTCTGGAGGAATGGGTGTTTCCCACACCGTTAAAGCGATGTGTTTCGATACCTTTGCAGCCAACACGGGAAGGCTTAAAAGAGCTTGTGTCATATTGGGACAAATGTTAGGAAAACAGTTATTGCACCTGGCCTGTCTTCACCATATCCTTGAAGTTTTGTTGAGAAGTGTCTTCAAGTGCAAAATAGGATCAACCACTGGGCCTCAACCAGATATTTTCAAGAATACATGGTCCAAGTTCGACACGGTAAAATGTGGCACAGGTATCAGCGACGAAATTGTGAAAAATCATCTAACCCCAGATGAAATTGCGAACATTGCTGATGATTTCAAGTCAAAATTAACGGAATGCCAACCCAGAGACGACTATAAGGAGCTATTGCAGTTGGTTCTGGTGTTTGTTGGAGCACTCGACGGTAATGTTGTTGGATTTAGAACACCCGGTGCCATTCATCACGCTAGGTGGATCACTTAGGCCCTTTACTGTCTGTACTGTACTGTTTACTGAAAATATTCCTTTACCGCGGCCAGTTCAAGATGAGTAACGCGAAACAGATTTTTTTAGGTGCTATTTGTGTTTTTCTTGTCAAAGCGTACTGCAAAGCTTGGTTCAATTCCCCCAGAGCTCATCTGGCTCCCAAACAAGACCTTGATCTCTTGCAGTTTTTTGGACTACCAAGAGACTGACAAGGATATCTCTGAGAAAGCTCTAGCAAAATTTTCCAACCATTTATGGTATTTGAATACAGAATTGGTAGCTCTTGCGTTCCTTGATCCAACAATTACCAATGAGGAATAAAATAAATTTTTAAAAACCGACTTCAGAAAAACCAAAAATAATGCACAAAAAACCCAAAAATAATGCACAAAAAAGGATAAAATAATTGTTTGAAATTCTTTACAACATTAATCCAATCAGAATGGATTTAATAAGAAGAATCACTTTTGAAGACGGTGCCAACACCTGTTTTCGGGGTGATGTATTAAGGGCATAAGGCTAACAAAGAAATGAATACAATTTTCGCAGCAATAGTTAATGCAATGAAAGTCAACTACTACCTGGCACCGTCTTCAAAAGTGATTCTTCTTATTAAATCCATTCTGATTGGATTAATGTTGTAAAGAATTTCAAACAATTATTTTATCCTTTTTTGTGCATTATTTTTGGGTTTTTTGTGCATTATTTTTGGTTTTTCTGAAGTCGGTTTTTAAAAATTTATTTTATTTCGTACTTTTTATTCCGTTAATTTTTTTTCGGGGGCAATATAAAAAAAATTATTTATTACGAGAAGTAGGACACTCAGCCGCGCGCCGTCGAAAAGAATTGAGGCAGTAGCTAAATAGTTTTTGCAGTAATGAATTTGCGTATTTTCGGAGCAATTTAAAAAAAACTTATTTAATATGAAACAAAATTCCCCAAAGGAAATTAAAAAGAAATATTTATTGTGTCGATTGAAAAAAAAATTGCCCAGGTCAAAGAATCGAACTCGCAACCTCCAGGACGAGAGGCAAGCTTCTCAGTCGTTGTGCTACGGGAGATTGTTACAACGAGATGGCTAAATACGTAAATAAAGCTTTTCAGAAACTGCTTTAAATAGAATTTCATTCCAAAGGAATACTCTCTTACAGTCTGCATGAGTAGAGTATGCATGAAATTTCTCACCTTTGTAATTCTTTACAACATTAATCCAATCAGAATGGATTTTAGAAAGAGAAAAAAAGAAAAAAATCGAACTACCCTCCGGGGTTTGAACCCTCAATTTTTATTTGCAGGTCAACGCCTTTGCCGATTCATCCACCGGCCTCTTATCGAGCACGCGACAATAAAGTAATTTGTTCGCTGCCTTTAAAATACTTCTATCCGTTCAAGGTGTACTAATTTTACCAGTTTTTTACGCCTACCTTCGAACTCCTTTATCAGAATTTAAAAAAAATTGTACGGGACCACCGTGGGAAACTTCCCTTTTAAACAAAACAAAAAAAAAGCAAAAAAGTCATTGCGTTACAAAGTTATGCGTGAACAGGACCAAAAAATACCTACGCGTCGAATTGATAACCTCCTCCTTTTTTGAAGTCGGTTAAAAATCAGAAATGGAAAACAAACTGCTTGAGAGTTCCGAGATTGAGACAGAACATTCTATAGTTGTGAAACCAAAGCTTCAAAAACAGCAATTGAAACAACTATAGTTGAAGCAGGATTGTCCAATTTAATTACCGGCAATGAATTACAATCAACACAGATTTTCTCAGAGATCCTCCCAGTGCCTGGCCTGAAAATGCTCATTTCAAAGAAGGATACAGGATCGTGCAATCATTGGAGGTTGTAAATAACATGGCCGAACGAGGAGTCAAATTAATAACTGATTTCAATAATCTTCTGAGCAAAGATGAGGATCAAAAGCAATACGTCCTTCAAGTAGTCAGCAAGTGCCGACAACTGTATCTTGATGTCTCCAAATCCACTTTAAGCAAAGTTCTAGAATAGATCATTATAATGTATATTAGACTTTTTAGTGTATCTATTTTTCATCTTCCTTAATAAATTGTGTACCTACTTAAGTATAAGAGTTTGTTCCTAGAGGTACCACGTCACGTTTTTGGTGATAAAGGCTATTATAGCTCCTTTTGACGACAAGTAAAGGTAAATATGTATTAAATATAAATTATGTAGAACAGTATTACCTTTAATTTAAGACTTTACCTGTGGGTAAAGAATGGACCGTTCTAGAGATATGACTCTGAAACTCCGCCGATCAGCAAAAAAATGGAGATTTTGCCAACTTTAAGCGAGTAGCGGCACGGTTTAACGTGCTCCAATCGTGCTAACACTTTGCAGTGGCATAGAGGGGGGATCAACCCCCCCCATGAGCCTACGAAAATAATAATAGAATTGAATAAAAGTCTTCGTATCTACGTATTTAAGTATAGTACATGAAATTTCTTAAGCACCAGCCACCAGCACCTCTTTTGGCATTATGTAATGTGCAATTTTGTTTTTGCGCAATTATATAAAAATAATCTAGATATGTTTTTGTGACGGCTGTGCATTTAAGTATTGTATAATTTCCGTGCTTCGAGCAGGCCAACCAATCCAGAGCCACGAAAAGGACGCTCACTACACTGAGAGAAAAGGTTTAGTACATTTTACTGTACCAGAATAGTACAAAAATTCTGCTATCCGTAAAGTAAATTATACTAAACGAGCAGTATAATTTACTATTACTATTCCTTTTCGTATAGTAAAATATACTTTACGGAATAGTAGTAAATACTTAAATTTAGTCAGTATTTTCAACTGACCGGAATAGTAATTTAGTAAATACTTAAATTTAGTCAGTATTTTCAACTGACCGGAATAGTAATTCTATCGCTTCACTAAAGTATCTCCGATAGAGCAGTGAGAATTACTATTCGGTCAGTAAAGCAGAGCGAAACAATCAGTGCGACGGAGAAAATTACTGAGAAAATAAAATCTGATGAAATCATTTGGTATACGATGGAAATTCGAATTAGTTGGTGTGGAAATTCAGTGTGCGTGCTTTTACTTTCGGCTCCGTTGTTGTGTTTTTTAATTCATTATGAATATCGAAGTGGGAGTCGCTGACCTCCTTAAACAGTGGGAGTTGAGTGCGTATACCGATGCGTTCGAAGGTAAGTGAAAATAAATTAATATATGTACATATATGTGTATAGTATAAAATCAATTGGGCATTTATCATATTCGATAGGTTAGAAAAGTTATTTTCATCGGTCAAATTTTAAATTGAAATTTAAAAGTTCATGGAAACGATGCAGTATTTTTTATTTGTATCTGTATGACAGCTTGAAAGAGAATTTGACTATACTTTACACAAAAACACACACGTATGTATACGAATGTGTGTAACCAAGACCCTCGTAAGTACAGGCCTGGAAGCAGTTATTTATCATAAGTTTGAATGCGGCAAACAAATAATAACTCCTAAGCAGCGATTATAGGATTATAATGATTACATATGTCTAAGGTTAATATATAATATATAAAATATATATAAATGTATATAAAATGATAGTTTTGTATTTTTATTATTAATAAAAAAAATTAAATTACGAGAATTGTACTGACTGTTTAGTGATTCCTGACTATAGTGTCAGTACTTCTCACTGACCGAACAATAATTATGACAACTACGCGTTAGTATTTCTCACTGATCGAATAGTAATTCTGATTACTGAGCGTAGTACTTCTCACTGATCGAATAGTAATTCTAACAACTATGCGTCAGTACTTCTCACTGACCGAATAGTAATTTTAGAAAATCCAGATTGGTGGCTTTTACTATCCGCTTCATATCTCTGACTATTCCTGGTCAGTATGATTTACTAAACAGCCGTTTAGTTAATATTACTATCCGACTAGTCCGACGAGGATTTACTATCACGTTCAGTTGGAAGTACTGACTGCTTAATATAATTTACTATTTCTTTTCTCTCAGTGTATAATTGTGCACACATCGAGCACATGTAAAGTAAATACAATGAGCCAATAGTGGCACCTCGGTTCCTAAATACTCAAAATGTTAACGTTATAATAAACCAAGAAATTTAATCGTTTTTCAAATTTTGGGTGAAATAACTAGTAGTTATGACCATATTTTATTCAATATTTAATATTTCGATTATTTTTTAATGTAGTAGAGTATCAAAATATGAGCTTCCTAAAAAATAGGACTAACTTTTGGCTTTGATTGTCAATTTAATTCCTCCTTAATATTTTGAAGTTTATAAAAATTGCCAAGTCAGTAAAAATATTAAAGTTCAAGAAAAGATTCTACGGGCAAAATTATGATAAACTTTAAGTTATAAGTTCGGGGAAGCTTTGCACTTCATAGATTGATCTAACTCGATACAATTTTATCGAGCACAATACACAGTACACTCATTGTCTCTGGCGAATCAACAATTCGAAGGCGTTCCTTGGAGCGTTAACATTAATTTACTCTAGTTTATAATTGAGGAGTGTCTGTTCCAAAGGGCGTATTTCCGTTTTCAACTTTTTTTTATTATAAAATGATTTTGAAAATATCGCATAAAAGTCCCTCAAATGAGCCAAAAAACTTATTCAAATGGAGCGTACTTTCCATATAAAAAATTCCAAAAAATTAGGATTCCAATCAAAAGGGCGTATTTCTGCATCTTGTGAAGGAAACGGTAATCCGCCATTTTTTTGGTGGTCATATTGGAACTATTGAGTATACTATATTATATTGTCATCGAAACTGAAGCTGTGTGCAAAATTTCAGTATGATCGGATAACCGGAACCCCCTCAGCAAAAGAAGGTTTACTTCAAAATATGATCTGAATTTTCGTTTCATATAATTGTGACTGTAAGCGAAAGGAAGGCCCAATTATAACACTGCTCAACAGCATGACTGTTGCATGGAATATTTTACATCATTCTAAACTAATTTTTGACGCTGATTTCAAATATGTTATCAGTTTTTTTTTCAGCTTTAGTTAATGAATTATAAGGAAGTGTGTTTTTTAGAAAAAATACTCTCACCGTACTAAAATATTTTATTTAAAAAAAACTAAAAACTGCACTGCACGCAGAATACTCCCACCTATCTAAAAATGTAAAAGTGAAGGTTCTAACCTACCAACTTCCAGAGGAATGAGTCATCAAATTCAAAATTTTTTAACAAAATTATCAACTTCAACTACCTTTTTCCCCAAAAAAACGTAGTTAGTCAATTTTTTTCCAAAATTGGAAAGCACGGACAATTTCCTATAAATAATGTCCAACGATTTTTGTGTTGCGGCCTTTATTTTTTGAAGATATGTATTAGCAATGTTTGATGGCTTTATTTGGTGGTTTGTGGTAACACAATAGAAAATTTAATTTTAGCTCAAAGTGATACTAGGAGTGGATATGTGGATATAAAAATCTTGCTAAAAGGATTTTTGCTTTTGAAAGAACCCCAAAAAACTTCACTGTATTTCCAAAAATTCAATTCAAAAACGCTATATTTCTTGAAGTGACTAACCAAAGGTCGTATTTCTCACGATCAAAAAGGCCTATTTCTAAACAAATAATTAAAAAAATATAGTTTTAATGTGTATTTTTTTAAATAAAAAACCCCTATCTTATTGTAGTCTTAACCTTCACATGAATGTGCATTTAAATATATTTTAGCATTTTATTTATAGGAATAGGCAGTTTTTTTTCGATTTCTGTAAAGTTTGTTTATAATGGAAATACGCCCTTTTGAGCAGACACTCCTCAATTGTCAAATTTATTCTAGTTTATAATTGTAAAAGTGTGTTAAAATTGTTTTGTTTATTATCTCGGAATGAAGAAATTTTTACTGCCAATAAAACCATTCGGCAAGTCTTGAGACAGTGAAAACCATAGAAATGCAGAATCATCTGTAGAAAAAACCGCGAAAACACCCCGTTATGATGCATTAAATTCTCAAAATCCGATCAATCAAAATATACTAAGTCATATCCCCTCCCATCGCAAAAAGCGACACTTTGGCTATCTAAAAATCTGCAAAGGCTGATCATTTTGTAGGGTTCCCGTTGGCAAACTTCGCTATAAAAAAATTCTCCCTTATAACTACGGTCACCTTAATGCACCCACTAATTATGTATATATTTTGCTATTATTATAAAAATACAATAATAAATTACCGGGTTTGTTAAAATTATTCGTGCATCACGTATTCCATCTTTGTAACGTATTTGAACACACTGTTCATTCTTAAAATTTATTAGCTCCGTTGATATATCTTCTATTTGGTCCATAAAAATTAGTTCTGGTTTACCATTATCAACATGAAGTTCAAGTCTAAAATAGAAAACTATAATAAAAATGAGATTTCGGTTAGAATTTACCTATTCGGATAAAGTTTGGCGTATCGCGTTTGCCAAGCAGATGCAAACGCGCCTCCTAATTTTTTTATGTAACCGTGAAGCATACAATCCGATTCTTTTTCATCCAAATCGAAACGAAACTTATGTTTCCCTTTCCTTTTTTGCTCAGCTTTATCAGCTTCAATATTGACAGTGTCAAAGACAGTTTCTGCTACTTCTTGTTGCCATCTGGAATTGTAAACATGATTAAATAAGTACATATGGAGAACGCCAAACGTTCGATTTATTTTATCGCATAATTTCCATACTGGTAACTGGCTCCAATGTGCATAATTCAACATCTACCAAGCTATTTTTTCGAGCCATGTTAAATTAATTAACAAATATATCAATAAAAAAAAACATTTTTTCTTAACTTAAAGATTGTATTTTTAGAAATATTTTTCTTACTACATACTTGAAAAATTGAAGAATGGTAATTTGCTTTTTACAAATCGTAGTGTTCAAAACTAACAATTTAAGTTCTGACGGGGAGAGAAAGGTGCCGGAAGGGTGTGATCCAAATGAAAGATAAACTTTTCCACCAATTAATTTATTCCTTATTTTTCTATTAATACTTCAAATTTTCTACAATTCTGCCTCTAATATATTCAATGTAACTCAGGGCCGTTTTGTTCAATAGTAGACAAATTTATCTCTGGGTTAATTCCAGGGTTAATCCAAAATTGCATTTGTTCACTGCGATTTAAGGAATTTACTCGTCTCTGCGCATGTCAGAAATAACTCTGAGTTAGTTTAACCCCGGGAATAGTTAACTCATGGAAATCGGTTGGATAAGCCTCTTAACTCACACTTATCTCCGAGTTATTCTCATTTTTTTAATTTTTCACGAGTTTACATGTCATTATTGTAATTGTCAATATAACGCAGTGTGCACAGGAAACTGAACTAATAAAAATGAATCGTTTCGAGAGATATTGGGAACTTTTAGATGTCGACGACGAAGTGAATTTGGTGGCGGAACGTCGGCAGTATACAATGCAAAGAAATGAAATATTTACATAGTTGGGCAACAAAGAATTAAATTCTTTTATAACTTCGACTCACACTTTCTGCTTTGCTTTACATATTGGATACCGAGACTATCTTTCGGCACTCTAAAATATGCGACTTACGCAATACGCATTGCAGGAGCAATCTCTCGTCCTCTTCTGAATAATTTGCCACGCTTATTATTTCCGCAATTATCCTTTTCCGAAATTTTTATCGATCAAGATAAAAAAGCAAAAACTGTCAGACAAGTCAAAAAAAAAATATGGGTTCCTGTAAAGACCATATACGGGCGAAGTTTTAACGTGATAACGTCTTTTTTGTGTTATAAGTTTTTTGGAACAAAGGATTAAATGAAGATTATACTTTTAAATTCATATAAATTCAATTCTTCATTTTTAAAGAAAACATTTATTGTAATTAGAGGTTAGAATTCTTTCTGAACAGATTTAAAATTTAGTTATCTAATTTTGTTTACCACAATCTGTCACAAACCGAGCAAGCGTGGCCAAAATCGTTGTCCAGGAAAGTTAATTTGAATCTGTTTATTGACGAAGCCCATTTCTTATACCACGTAGATTGTATCTGTTGAACCGCTGTTTGGTTTGATGAAGTACTCGGTTGTAGAGCAGCTTGCACTGATGCAGGTCTACGCTACGGAGCACAATTGCCAAAATTAGTCTGCCATTTTGAATTTTCAAATTTTAACCACAAATTCGTCATTTGGAACCCTTAAAGCCCCCCGATACTGATTTTCAGTACAATCGGAACACAATTGCCAAAATTAGTCCGCCATTTTGAATTTTCAAATTTTAACCACAAATTCGTTATTTGAAATCCTTAAAGCCCCCCGATACTGATTTTCAGTACAATCGGAACACAATTGCCAAAATTAGTCCGACATTTTGAATTTGCAAATTTTAACCACAAATTCGTCATTTGGAACCCTTAAAGCCCCCCGATACTGATTTTCAGTACAATCGGAACACAATTGCCAAAATTAGTCCGCCATTTTGAATTTTCAAATTTTAACCACAAATTCGTCATTTGGAACCCTTCAATACTGATTTTCAGTACAATCGGAACGAAATTACCAAAATTAGTCCGCCATTTTGAATTTTCAAATTTTAACCACAAATTCGTCATTTGGATCCCTTAAAGCCCCCCGATACTGATTTTTAGTCCAATCGGAACACAATTGCCAAAATTAGTCCGCCATTTTGAATTTTCAAATTTTAACCACAAATTCGTCATTTGAAATCCTTAAAGCCCCCCGATACTGATTTTCAGTACAATCGGAACACAATTGCCAAAAATAGTCCGCCATTTTGAATTTTCAAATTTTAACCACAAATTCGTCATTTGGAACCTTTAAAGCCTCCCGATACTGATTTTTAGTCCAATCGGAACACAATTGCCAAAATTAGTCCGCCATTTTGAATTTTCAAATTTTAACCCCAAATTCGTCATTTGAAATCCTTAAAGCCCCCCGATACTGATTTTCAGTACAATCGGAACACAATTGCTAAAATTAGTCCGCCATTTTGAATTTTCAAATTTTAACCACAAATTCGTCATTTGGAACCCTTAAAGGCTCACCCGTCCGAATTAGTCTCGTGTGTAGCACCCCCCATTGAGACGTTTTCTTTCTTTTGCTCCGACGCTAAGAACGCGAGCCTTTTTCTCGAATGTTGCGCGAGCATCGTAACGTTACTGGACGTTAGTGGCTTCGTTACAACTTTTTCGTGAATGCCTTCCAACCGCATCGATTTATAAGACGTTATCACGTCAAAAGTAATCATATCCATGGAAATCTAATATTTCGCAAAATAAAACCATTTGTGTACATAATAGCCAACTATGAGATATAGTCCAGTCAAATTAGTCGAAAAAAGAGGATGAAATTGCATTTTAAGAGAAGAGGTACAGAATTTTTTTTTTGCATTTGTTCGGATACATCTGACAATGATAAAACCAAGTTTGTGGGGTCGCAGTGGCTTGGGAAAAGCCGCCATCTTGAAAAAGAGAGAGAGCTTGTTTATATTAAATAACTCGTTTGCATGCAATGATAGGTGATAACAATCAATGGCAAAGTTGTGGAGAATAAAATTATCTAAAACATGAGCCCTCACCGAGCTCTGTAAGTTGATTTGGGTCAAAGTAATGGCAGTTCAACTATGATCGTGTGGTGAGGGTTGAATGCAGTTTTTTGCAATTAACTCGCCAAATGTTAATTTTTTTGGGTTAATGCCCATTAACAAATTTAAAGTCCTAGTAATTGCCTTTAAAATGAGCCCGTAATCGTCGTTATCGCTTATGTAGTTTGCGAGTAATGCAACGCCAAAGTTCGCACTGGCCGTGCCTGAAATAATTGATAACGCCATTTTTTTTTGAATATTTCGTTAACGGTTGCTCATATGAAAAAGTAGTAAATGACAGGAATACGGGCAATAAAAATATCTTTCCAACGAGGTATTGGTCGAAACTCCATGTCATTTTATGTCTGCGATACAGCGGGTCAAAGGTCAACGGAGAGGTTTACGAATTTTTAGCTATTTAACAACTGAAAATGTTAATTATGGGAAATAGTAGCTGAGAATCGTCAGTTTTCACATTCTTCAAATGAATTTTTTGACGAGAAACAATAATTATCAATCAGTAAAACTTTCTGACGAAAGAAAGAATAACAATCGAAGGTTTAAGAGCCAAGATACTTTTCCGAAATAGTGTGGGTTGAGTTTAGTTGAGTTGGGTTGAATTTAGTTGAGTTTAGTTGAGTTTGATTGAGTTTAGTTGAGTTCAGTAGAGCTTGGTTGAGTTTAGTTGCTAAGAGTTAGAATAATAGTTGAGTTTAGTTGAGTTGGGTTGAGTTTAGTTGAGTTTAGTTGGTAAAAGTTGGGTTGAGTTTCATGTATTCCATTATTGTTAGTAGGTTTTTTTATAAACAAGTCACGTTCATAACATTCTCTTGTTCAGTGTTCTACTAAAAAAAAGATTCAAGGTCAGAATGTCAAAACTGATGACTCTCAGCTACTATTTCCTAGAGTTATAATTTTCCAAAGTTGTTAAATAGCTAAAAACTCGTAAACCTATCGGTTGACCTTTGACCGGCCGTATCGCGGACATAATCGACATGGAGTTTCGACCAATACCTCGTTGGAAAGATATTTTCATTGCCCGTATTCCTGTCATTTACTACTTTTTCATATGAGCAACCGTTAACGAAATATTCAAAAACAAGGGCGTTATCAATTATTTCAGGCACGGCCAGTGCGAACTTTGGCGTTGCATTACTCGCAAACTACATAAGCGATAACGACGATTACGGGCTCATTTTAAAGGTAATTACTAGGACTTTAAATTTGTTAATGGGCATTAACCCAAAAAAATTAACATTTGGCGAGTTAATCGCAAAAAACTGCATTCAACCCTCACCACACGATCATGGTTAAACTTTGACCGGCCATTACTTAGACCCAAATCAACTTACAGAGCTCGTTGAGGGCTCATTTTTTAGATAATTTTATTCTCCACAACTTTGCCATTGATCATTATCAGCTATCATTGCATGCAAACGAGTTATTTAATATAAACCAGCTCTCCCTCTTTTTCAAGATGGCGGCTTTTCCCAAGCCACTGCGACCCCACAAACTTGGTTTTATCATTGTCAGATGTACCCGAACAAATGCCAAAAAAAAAATTCTGTACCTCTTAAAATGCAATTTCATTTACTAATTTGACTGGACTAATAACTTTGAGTTAAAACTGAAAAGTATTGGAATTTATTCCGCAATTTATACTCTGAAAATAAAGCCGAGATAAAATGTGAACAAATCGAAATTTTTATTCCATAGGTTATGCATTTGGGATAAATTTATCCCGGAGTTAGCTATATCCGAGTTAACTCAGGTTTATTCCCCTAGTGAACAAAACTGCCCTATGAGTTTTAATTTATTTATTTTACATTAATTTTAGATTTTTTTCAAGGTATTAGGTTGCTTGATTTATTTATTATATTGCTCGTTCCCAGTAGGAATTCTAGGTAGCACTTACCGATGGAGCACTGATATAAGTAGTCATCTGGTAAGGGGTACTCACATTTTCTTAGGTGTTAGAAGAGCCCTTATATAACGCATTACAAGAGAAGGCAGATGGTAAGGGGTAATCCAGAATTAGACCCAAAGAAGTTAGAAATTTGCCCGATGACTCAAATACCATTACAGAAATACGAAAACAAATGAGTCCTCGGGTAAATTACCAACTTCGTTGGGTCGAATTCTGGATTACCCCTTACCATCTGCCTTCTCTTGTAATACGTTATATAAGAGCTCATCGATGTAGTAAAAAGTAAGGCCTTACCTCCTATTACATCGTGTGTAAAAATAAGTGCTTCTGTAAGGGGTATGGTAAGGCCTACCCCATACTAGTAAGGGCCCATTTCAGTACTTCTATAAGCTTACAAGTCCTACTGGGGGAATTCTAGGTAGCACTTACCGATGGAGCACTGATATAAGCAGTCATCTGGTAAGGGGTACTCATACTTTCTTAGGTGTTAGAAGAGCCCTTATATAACGCATTACAAGAGAAGGCAGATGGTAAGGGGTAATACAGAATTAGACCCAAAGAAGTTGGTAATTTACCCGATGACTCATTTGTTTTCGTATTTCTGTAATGGTATTTGTAACTACTCTACGATCGAGCCCAGTAGGAATTCTAGGTAGCACTTACCGATGGAGCACTGATATAAGTAGTCATCTGGTAAGGGGTACTCATATTTTCTTAGGTGTTAGAAGAGCCCTTATATAACGCATTACAAGAGAAGGCAGATGGTAAGAGGTAATCCAGAATTAGACCCACAGAAGTTAGAAATTTGCCCGATGACTCAAATACCATTACAAAAATACGAAAACAAATGAGTCATCGGGTAAATTTCGAACTTCGTTGGGTCGAATTCTGGATTACCCCTTACCATCTGTCTTCTCTTGTAATGCGTTATATAAGGGCTCATCGATGTAGTAAAAAGTAAGGCCTTACCTCAAATGACATCGTGTGTAAAAATAAGTACTTCTGTAAGGAGTATGGTAAGGCCTACCCCTTACTAGTGAGGGCTCATTTCAGTACTTCTGTAAGCTTACAAGGCCTACTGGGAGTCATCGGGAAATTTCTAACTTCTTTGGGTGTAATTCTGGATTACCCCTTACCATCTGCCTTCTCTTGTAA
Source organism: Thereva nobilitata (assembly GCA_963855945.1). Lineage (NCBI taxonomy): Eukaryota > Metazoa > Arthropoda > Insecta > Diptera > Therevidae > Thereva > Thereva nobilitata. Next base: position 143,603,049 of record OY979694.1, read on the forward strand.
TGCGTTATATAAGGGCTCATCGATAAGCAGTTCTGTACGTACTCAAAGGAAAGTAAAAAAGTAAGGCCTTACCTCCTATGAAATCGTGTGTAAAAATAAGGGCTTCTGTAAGGAGTATGGTAAGGCCTAACCCTTACTAGTAAGGGCTCATTTCAGTGCTTCTGTAAGCTTACAAGTCCTACTGGGTTATATTGCCGTCAAATTGCCTCGTTTGTTCGATGTTGATTTTTTACTCTCCTGCCCCTGGATGTAGTGAAATCTTGTTTTGGAGCCTGATACGCCGTGTGGTGGGTGGTAGGTGTACTGAAGCGATGTCTGGAATTATAATTTTAATGGTTATTTGTTGCGGTCCCACGATCTCTATAGTGGAGATGCTGACTCAATCCCGTCAGCGGATCTGGAATAGGATAGGGAAAAAACCGTCAACTCGGTTTTTTCTATCTTCTATGGATACTGACTCAATCTCGTCAGTATGGATATGATAAAGGGATCTCAACTCTGTCCCTTTATTTAATGATTGAAATCACTTTTAGGAAAATTCTCAATGCTCGAATTCTCTTGGTATCTTCTAAGCTCCAGACTCGCTTGAAGATCGGAAGTGATCTGACGGGACGCTGGCCGTCTGCCGGTATTTATTTGCGTTTTAACAATGTGGTGGGGAGCCTTGGTTTGATGTATATAATTTTCGGTTCATGTAGTTGCTTCTCCTTCACTTCTTTAGACGTCAAATGGAGCTGTCATGGTGGTTGGGTGAGTATGACTTTTATCTTGTTATTTATTAAGATTTATTTTTTGATTAATTTATTTTTAGCTATTCCTTTTTGTGCTAGTGGGGATCTTCTGGAGGCGGAGTTTGGTGTAGTGTTGGCAGATAAGTGTTCCTTGTGGAACTTGTTTTTAATTTTACTAATTGTTTTTGTTTTCAATATTTTCAGATTGCCGACGGGATTTTGAAGTTTGATTCGCCTCCTGTACCAACTTCTTTAGGATATTGGACGTTCCTTTTTTTGGATGCTTATTTTAAAGAAGGAAGTATTTTGATATATTTATAATTTATAATTCATAAATTTTGTTCTGCAGAAAGGACTTATGATGTGCCTGGACCAACTTTAGGATTTTGGCGTAGTGAATTTGTGTTGTGTTTCAGTGTTGTCCATGAAATACAGAGTGGATTTTTTCGGCGTGAAATTGGTGTCTTATTAGTATTTCTGTTTCGGAGTTGTATCTTTTCTTATTTTAGGTGATGGATGGAACACGTAGAAAAAATTATGAATTGAAAATAACAAAATGCCTTTGTTAGACAACTCACGTATTGTTTTACAAGTATTTGTCACACTTTTTTAACTTTAAAAAGCCAATAAGACAATCACTTTTACATCTAATTAATTTAATTTAGGGTCTGTTATGTACAATATTTCCAGGTCTAAAAAATTTCCTAATTCTTTCCATAAATAAAATTCATTGACCTTGCACACGCCGGAAAATTCTTAATGGATAACGGCCCTGAACCAAAATCCGGGCGAAACCTAAGACGCCTAGGCTAATTGTACAGAGGAAATTTTCGCGCAATTGCGCAGGTGTATTAGCCAACCGGGTTCAAGGGCGCGTTTTCTTCAGCGTGTGCATTTTTTGAATAAAATCACGGAAGATGATTTGAAAATTTTGAAAAAACCGGGAGTCTTGATTTAACTTCAATCGCGAGCGGACTTAGATAGGTACATCATAATAAAACGAGCCATCGGCGGTGGTGACATCGGCACCGTGGCGGTTGCTCCGGCACCGTGGCGGTGGCTGGTGTTTTAAAAAGGAAAATTTTTAAAAAACAGTTAGTGAAAACTGTGTAACTGTAACTGAGTAACTGTGTAACTGTAACTGAATAGCTGTAACTGTGAAACTGTAACTGTTTAACTAATTGTGTATTGGAATATAACATAAAGAAGAAAAATAATTCTTTTAATTATTAAAAGACCTAAAAATTATTGTGTTTGTGAAAACCATACAGTTGCAAAAAATATATGCAACAGGTCTATGTCAAGTTACAGTTCAAGTGTCAATTTGTATGAAAATCGCAGTTTTACAATTCAAATTTCGAAGGTTTGCGTCTTTGGAATTGTAAGGAAATATTTTGAATTTTAGGGAAATATTATACAAACTTCGTTTGACAGTTTGTTGGATTTGCATTTTGGCCCTAATGCGTGGAATAATGAACTTCTGGACATGTTGGTTGAATCTATTTTCAATTATTGGAGAACAATATCGCGAATCCTTTTAATTTTTGGTGCACGATTGTCCTCTCCGTGTAATATGATACATTGAAGACTGATTATGCTACACGTTGCAGATGATAGCCAAAATAAAAAAAAATTAACAGCATAAATTTCGTTTAAAATTTTAATACTAATAATGTAAAAATGCTTGTTGCATTCCACCCGCACATGGATGCTGCTCATGATGCTATTCCATTTAGACCTGCAGATCATCCCCATTTCATCGCCGAAGTGATGGAAATGAGTTAACCGGTTGAAACTAATTACAGTCGATAGAGGATGGGAAAATGCATCTACAGTTGATTTTGGCCGAAGTTTGGGCATTGCCAAAATATAAAAAAATTATAAAAATTATTTTTTTCGTATTCGTTGTTTGAACGAAATTTACACATAATAATTTTAACACAATGTAGTTTAACTAATTCTCTAAATATCAATTAGAAACAAAATGGCGAATGTTTAAAAATGTTCCAACGGATTCGTGAGATCAAAAAGTTGTTATAAATTTTTGAAATTCGCTTTTTTGGCTACTCCACATTGTAGTCGAATACTTGAGGCAATTTTCTGTAAATTTTCAGATCAAAATTTCCAGCGGTTCAAAATTTAAGACAGTAGCAAATCCACTTAAATTTTTTATTGTTAACCTTCAAGCGGGCGAAACAAATATCCTCTTTAGGAATAGGTAAACAAAACTACAAATTAAAACAATAATTAATTTAAATCGCGGAAAGCGAGCTTTTTATTAAAGATTCAAATAAAGACTGAATGTTAAGATGCAATTATAACGAGAACGAACCAACATAAAAGTGCAAAAGTGCTGATAAGCACGAAGTCAAGTCTAAACCGATTCACATATTTTATGGGAACGGTGAATTTTATTAATTCACAGACAAAAATCTGAGTGACTTTTTCCGGTCACATATATGGATGGGAAACGGGATATATGACCCCCCTCGTTAAGATTGGCGTTCTCCTGAACGACACAAGGTTGGACAGTTCTATTTGTTATCTCTATGTTGGTTCGATTTCGTTTTACATAATTTATAATTATTGTAATAATGATTAAAATTACTATTATGCCAATTGATGAAAATGTTGTTACTTCATTTCGTTTGCTTATAAATTTTATTTCTTTAGTATTTTGTTTAGTATTTTCTATTTGCTTAATGTGTACTTCACTTAAATTTAATTGTTGTTTTACGTTATGAATTTCAATATAATTTGGTATAAGAATGTTTTGATAAAATTTTTTTTCATTGTTGACATATTTAGTATTACCGATATTGATACTGCAATTGTTAAATGTTATTAATAGGTTTCCATACAATTGATAGTTCATATTATTACAAGTGTTTGATATTGTTACGTTATTTGCGTTTTTCAAAAATACTATTCCTATTCCTATCTCTACAGATTCAAATTCTGTACTGATTCGACTTCTGCAATTTATATATGTTTTATTTAAAAGACTAATTATACAAGCATTAGGTGCTTTCATTTTCTTAATATAGTTTTCACTATTTTCAACAAACACTGAATTATTTGATACAATGATTTCGGTTTGTTCTAATATAATTACTTCAAATTTATAATTTGGCACTGGTATTAACTTATAGTGTGTAAACTCATCTTTATTGAATACGGGAATTAGAATAATAAAAAATAAAGTATTGTTAACATTGCCTAAGTGGCATTTAATATGTTGGAGTTTAGAGAATCCTATTTCATATAAATTTATTTCTTCGTTTGTAAGTATGGATCTGCTCATAATTCCATGTTTTGCAAACATTATATTATCCTGGATTTTCTCAACTTCGTCCTCTAGTACTTTTAAGTCAGTTAGGATTTGACTAAATCTTAATTGTTTTAATATTGATAAATCTAATTCGCTAATGCTATTATAAAGTTTGGACATTAATATTTGGTCTTTGTTTATTTTTTCAGTAAGAGTTTTAAGGTTTTACTGAAAATCGGAGTTTATCTTGATCTGAGAGTTGAGGATGGAGATGGCATTGTGATTGTTGTCATCTATTACCTTTAAATGTGCTTCGATTTCGACCCTGTCATCATTGTCCATAGTTCCGTATAACCAATTCATTACCTTGCCTCCAAAGTTTATTAGGCCTCTTTTATGTCTATTTGGAAATATAGTTTCGATTTCACCTTTTATTCTATTAAGTGATACTTGTAATTGATTAAAATATGTAGTGTCACTCTCTCTCTCTCTCTGGAAATTATCTTCTACATTCTTTTTAATTCGAGATAAAGTATCCTTAAATATTCCGACATCAATGACGTGTATTATTTTTTCGTAATTTTCTATTAAAACTACATTTTCTTGTTTAAGTAATTAGTAACCTGCATTTGTTTCGAGCTTCTCAATCTGTATTGCCCCGGCTGTTAGGTTGATTATTGTTAGGAAAACGATTGTTGTCATACAAAAAATTATAGTTTCTCTTAATTCTGGAGAGATGAACATTTCTATTTTTAGAATCTAATAGCCTCTCATCGGTGAATTTAGTCTTAATTTTTTTGTACTTAGGCTGTTCTTTGTGTCTGGCTATATCTGAATTATTTACTAAAACTTCATTTGATTGGGGTAATTTGATTTCTTTGCGATTATTGTTTAGTCTATTTATTATGTTTTCTTTGCTTCTCTTCATTCTTTCAAAAATTGTTTTATATTGTTTAGGGTCTATATTATTAGTAATGAAATCTAACGGTTTCAGTTTAGTGGTTGAATGTAATGTAGAGTTATACAGTGGCTCACAGTGAAAATCGTCCACCTTACGAGTAAGAGGAATTAAGGGGTTAGTCTACTGTTAAAATGCGAAAAATGAGCTTTTTTTTAAACTGCTGTATAAAAAAAAACGACAAAAATAGCGACTTGAAATTTTATATGCTCGTTTATTAAACTTAAAAGTTTACATTTTTATTGTTAAAAAAAATTAAAAAATCAAAATGGAGGCCATCTCAGGAATTCACTGTAGCACTGCCTGATGAAAATAAAAATATCGCGGGCTAAAATCCTGACAAAAATATAAATCTGTAATCACAACAAAAAAACTATTCTATTAGTTTTGAGTACAATCAACGCCCCTGACCTCAATTTAGAGCAAAAAATAAATTTTTGGCGATTTGGCAGCACTTTTTCAAATAAAAACAATACCAAAATCAACGCAGCTATGTGCAAATGTGTGCAAAATCACAAAAAAACTTATATTTTCGCCTAAAATGAGGTCAGGGGCGTTGATTGTACTCAAAACTAATAGAATATTTTTTGTGTTGTGATTACAGATTTATATTTTTGTCAGGATTTTAGCCCGCGATATTTTTATTTTCATCAGGCAGTGCTACAGTGAATTCCTGAGATGGCCTCCATTTTGTTTTTTTAATTTTTTTTAACAATAAAAATGTAAACTTTTAAGTTTAATAAACGAGCATATAAAATATCAAGTCGCTATCTTTTGTCGTTTTTTTTATACAGCAGTTTAAAAAAAAGCTCATTTTTCGCATTTTAACAGTAGACTAACCCCTTAAGTAGTTTTTTTCATCTAGCTCTCAACAAATCCAAATAAGAATTTACATAACTAAGTTTTTCATTTCTTTTCTTCAAAATAATAACGAAAAATTATGAAATTAATCAATAACAAAAACGGGAAAAATTCAAATTTCCGGAAAGGTCATATTTCTATCTCACAATGAAAATCGTCCATAACACTCAATACTAAGAAATGTCGTCCATAACACTCAATACTAAGAAAGTTGGTCCTCCTTATGCTGTAATTACTGCTAGAAGCCTGTTCGGCATTGAATTTACTAATTTTTAGTATACTTAGAATTAATTCTAGCCCATTCCTGCTTGAGTACATTTTCAAGGTCTTTCTGCGAGGTAATATTGTCTTACGAATGCTCCTGCCCGGTGTATCCCATAAATTCTATTAACATTCAAGTTAGTGATTGAGGAGGAACGGGGAAAACTGTTTTACAATTGTATATCAGCCAATAGGGTTCAACGTCTGAGGTATGCTTAGGGCCATTATACTGATAGAATGCAAACCCAGCAGTAATACTTAGAAGCTGCGCACTCTGCTGCACATTTCTTTTTAGAATATCAAGCTAAACCATTGCATCCACTGTTCCTCGGATGAACTCAAGGTTGCCAGTGCCATTTGCCGCCATACACCTCCATACGATACCAAACAACCGAGTATTGCAATTCGTTCTTTAGTAGTCTCTCATTATAAGGCGGGCAAAAGTCAAAGAGAAATGGCAGATTGTTGGGAAATACTTTTCTGGTACTGTTTTTTGGCTTGCTTGCTATTCTACCACTTTCTTCACACCTTTTAATAATATATTGGACAGTTGTTCGACTTTTTCCAACAATCTCTGCCATTTCTCTGTGACCTTTGCCCGCCTTATAATGAGAGACTACTAAAGAACGAATTGCAATACTCGGTTGTTTGGTATCGTATGGAGGTGTATGGCGGCAAATGGCACTGGCAACCTTGAGTTCATCCGAGGAACAGTGGATGCAATGGTTTAGCTTGATATTCTAAAAAGAAATGTGCAGCAGAGTGCGCAGCTTCTAAGTATTACTGCTGGGTTTGCATTCTATCAGTATAATGGCCCTAAGCATACCTCAGACGTTGAACCCTATTGGCTGATATACAATTGTAAAACAGTTTTCCCCGTTCCTCCTCAATCACTAACTTGAATGTTAATAGAATTTATGGGATACACCGGGCAGGAGCATTCGTAAGACAATATTACCTCGCAGAAAGACCTTGAAAATGTACTCAAGCAGGAATGGGCTAGAATTAATTCTAAGTATACTAAAAATTAGTAAATTCAATGCCGAACAGGCTTCTAGCAGTAATTACAGCATAAGGAGGACCAACTTTCTTAGTATTGAGTGTTATGGACGACATTTCTTAGTATTGAGTGTTATGGACGATTTTCATTGTGAGATAGAAATATGACCTTTCCGGAAATTTGAATTTTTCCCGTTTTTGTTATTGATTAATTTCATAATTTTTCGTTATTATTTTGAAGAAAAGAAATGAAAAACTTAGTTATGTAAATTCTTATTTGGATTTGTTGAGAGCTAGATGAAAAAAACTACTTAATTCCTCTTACTCGTAAGGTGGACGATTTTCACTGTGAGCCACTGTATATCTCAACTGATTTAAATATAATTTCCTCATGGCTTAAAGTCTTGTCTTGCAGTTTCATTAGTCGTATCCGGTGTTCCGCAGGGAAGTCACTTAGGTCCACTTTTATTTAATGTATTCATCTCCGATTTGTCTGTTAAACTACAGAATATCCCACATCTATTTTACGCAGATGACCTCAAAATATATAATGTCATAAGGTCCCAAGTTGACGTAGCCTTCTTGCAGTCGAAACTGAATGCATTACAAGAGTGGTGCATTTTAAATAAATTGCAACTTAACACCAGCAAATGTCACGCAATTACCTTCACCCGCAGTAAAAATGCACAGCCCCAGTGCTATTATCTCGATGAGAAAGCACTGGATTATGTCGATCAAATTAGGGATCTAGGTGTCGTTCTAGACAAAAAGTTGAATTTCAATTTGCACTACGACAATATCACTGCCAAAGCCAATAAGCTTCTAGGCTTTATAAAGAGAAGGGCTAAGGAATTTAACAATATTTGGGTGACAAAGGCCCTTTTCTGCTCACTTGTCCGCCCAATTCTTGAATACGCATGCCCTATCTGGGATCCTATATTCCAAATAAGAAGCAACAGGATTGAATCGGTGCAAAAGAAATTTCTTCTTTTTGCTCTGAGAAACTTATATGACCCGCGTGATTATCAAAACCTACCACCCTACACGGATAGGCTCAAGTTGTTGGGGCTTATTCCGCTATCTTGTAGAAGAGAGTTGCTTATTTCTTGCTTTACCTTAGACGTCCTAAGCCATAATATTAAAGTGCAGTTTTTGTCGGACAGAATCAGATTCAATGTTGAAGTTCGACACACTAGGCATACGAAACTGCTAAAGGAATATCCACATCGTACCGAATACGCAAAGAACGAACCCGTCAACAAATGTTGTGTGGTTTTTAATAGACACAGTCCATGTTTCTCCCCTACCATCAGTAAACCATCTTATAAAAGGAAAATGATTGCCCTCTTTACATCCTAACCAAAATCCTATCCACTAATAATTAAAATTTAAGTTGACAACATATTAAATTTATATAGTATGTCATAGTAATTGTATATTAGATTTTATTAAAAATCATTGTATCATTTGTTGTTAGCTTTAAGTGTGCCTTGTTTGGCAATAAATAAATAAATAAATAAATATGTTCGTTTAGAGTTCCGTGAACTCTTTCTATGTCAGAGTTTCCAGTGTGAGCTCTAGGGGACGTGAAATGTGCAATTATACCTTCTTTCCTAAAATAGTCTCTTACGTTCAAGGAATTAAACTCATTATCTAAAATAACTTTTTCTGGTTTACCTAATATTGAAAACCGTTGTTGAAATGCTGAAGTTAGTGTCACATAGTTTCTGTCATTTATTTTAACTGCCATCAGGTGTTTACTAAATTTATCTATTGTTGTTAGGTATGTTTGTTTATGCCATATAAATAAGTCTCCATGAATAATTTCATTTGGTTTCTGAGGTGTTTCTGACATTTCAAATTTAGGTTTGATGGGATGTCTGTCGTATTTTCCTAAATTACAAACTTCGCAATTTTTGATATATTTATGTATTAATTCTTTAATTTTACGATAGAAATATTCAGATCGGAACTGCTGATAATTTTCTATAATTCCGCTGTGATTGCCTTCTATATGTATTTTTTCAATAAGTCTTTCTGCTTCATCTTCTGATTTTAAGTCTATGGCTTTATTATTACATGTAACAAATTTTACTGTCCTATCATTGCTAAATAATTCGGCTAATTTATCTGGAGTTTGTTATAATCTGAGTCATCTAGCCCCGAGTAAATTGCCGTTATTCCTTTTTTAATAAGTCTTCTAAAAACATCGTTTAAATAGGTGTCGTTATATGGGTCATTCTACGATAAGAGGTAATGTGTACGGCATCCATTATAAAATAGCATTTTTATTCTACATGCTGTTATTTTATGCAATAAATAACAGCATCTTAATGCATTCTAGAAATTCCACTATGATTAAATGCACAATTATAATACATTTTCCTGAAATTCCAAATTTAAGTCTGAAAAAGTCTCTACCCTGGGCAGTCCCTTTAACGTTTTTAGTTAAATATGCAGACAGTATATACCTTCTTTGTCGCCGTTGTTAAGTTAAAGTTTATTTAGCACAAAGTTAAACAAGTGTATTTAAGTATTATAAAGGGAAAATACAAAAATATTTGTTTATTTGCAATAATTTTCGAACTTTATTTTTGTCCCGCTTTTTTTGTGTATCTCCCCTGGCGAATTTTGTCCCGTTTATGTAAACAGAAGTATTAGATGGCCATATTCTAAATGGCGCTCACGGACGCGTATCAATGTAAAGTTTGTAACACTAAACACAGGAGCCGTTAAATCGCTGTCATTTGTTAGTTGCAGCGACGCGACAGTGCGTGGCAGTGGTTTCGCAAGGTGATTGTGTCCCTCCGATGGTCAGTCATAAAATTTATAAAATTAATTTTTGTATTTACTGCCTAAATTCAACAATACTGTAATAGTGGAGGTGTGATATATTATTAACCCAATATTAAGTTATGTCAGTTAAAAATTTTAAATTTGTCACGAAAACGTCTCTCCCCTGCCGTACTTGCCCTGTCAAGCTAACTACCAGGGGAGATACTCACTGACCAGGGGAGACAATGTGGATCATAAGATGTTTGTGCAAACTAATTCAGATATAGCTAACTTCTAAAGGAGTATGGAGCATTCCATTTCGGAGATTCAGGTCAACAGATAAATTGGGCACATGGATGTAACCAATTTTGAACAGCTTGCCAGCCGAAGTGGCAAACCTGCATTTTTGGTGCGATGGACCTGTGACACAATACCGCAACAAATATATGTTTTACTTTCTTGTTACTCTTTTGACAGAATTTCCCCGAAACTTAATATGCTTTACTTGGAATTACCATGAAGCCGGAAATGGTAAGGGGCTTCTGATGGTATCGGTGCTGCCTGTAAGAGATCAGCAGACCGATTGGTAGGTAGTGGCCGTGACATAGCATCTCTGAGCGCATTATCAGATGCTGTCCTAGCGTCAATGGTCTCCTTAGTGACGACAAAAATATCCTAGAGAAAGACGCTTTGCTTGTTAGTGCCAAAAAACACATAAAGACTTTCCCTGGTTCTTTGCGTGTCCATCAGGTGTCATGGAACATTGAGGATCCAAAAAAGTGTCTCTACCCTGCCTGATGTATTTACCCTGGCCTTCTAAAAAGTAATTAAATATGGATAAAGTGACTTGCCCGTACATGAATGTGTACATAAAAGAGACTAAAATCGTATTATATGTATGTGAATAATCAAAAAACTCCAACTTTTCCCCTTGGCCGCATCCTCTATGGACTCAAAAGCTCTTATCGTAGAATGACCCATATACATCTTCTTTTGAAATAAAGATTTGTCTGAAGTTTCGATATATTGTTATAGTTTCTTGAACTTTATTTTCTACCAGATATATTTGTCCCCTATAAACGTTTACTATTTTGTCAGTGATAGGTATATAATCGCCTACATCTTCCAGTCCACTATGGATTGTGGCTAAATCTGTACCAGTTTCATTGCAATGAACTTCCAACCTGCTCAGGAAGTCGGCTACGTTGTTGTCTCTTCCTTTTATATACTCTATCACATATTCATATTCATTTAGCTTTATACGCCATCGCTGTAGCTTTGAATTGGGTTCTTTAAGAGAATCTAACCATTTTAGCGGCCTATGATCTGTTTGGATCGATGGTGAATTTTACTCCATACAAGTATGGTCTGAAATATTTACATGCCCAAATAATAGCTTACAGTTCTTTTTCAATTGTGCTATATCGAATTTCGTGTTCATTCAAAGTTCGACTAGCATAGAATATTGGGTGCCCTCCTTGCGAAAGGATAGCCCCCAATGCGAATTGGCTGGCATCAGTGGTAAGCGTAAACTTTTTGTCAAAGTTTGGATACCTCAGGATTGGATGCTCTGTTAGTAGGGATTTGAGTTTATTAAATGTTTCTCTATATCCGCCATCATTTGTGTTGATTGTATTGTCTTTCTTTAAACATTTTGTTAACGGTTGCGCTACTTTGGCGTATCTTTTACGAACTTGCGATAGTATCCTGTCATACCGAGAAAGGTTTTAATGGCTTTCTTTGTTTTTGGGATTTCGAGATTTTTTATGACATCAATTTTTTTATTATTAGGCTTAATTCCTTCACTAGTCAAAATATGGCAAAGATACTCCGTTTCTTTGGCAAAAAAATGACATTTATCTATTTGTACCTTTAGATTAGCTTCGCGCAATTTATTAAAAATTTTATTGATAGAATCTATGTGTTATTGGATTGATGTACTAAAGATAAGGATATCGTCTAGATATACAACGCATATCCTGTTTATATAATCCTTTAAAACATGATTCATTACCCTTTGAAAGGTGGCGGTAGCGTTTTTCAGCCCGAAGGGCATTCGAATGAACTCGTAATGCCCTTGGGGTGTAGAGAATGCAGTTTTTTCTCGATCTTTTTCATCAACCAAAATTTGGTGAAAGCCCTTCGCCAAGTCGAGAGTCGTGAAATATTGGGCTCTTCCCAATTTGTCAAACAAAGCATCGATATTTGGAATCGGAAATTTATCGTCAACTGTAATATCGTTGAGTTTGCGATAATCGATAACAATTCGCCATTTTTGAATGCCAGAATTGTCAATCTTTTTGGGTACGACCCAAATGGGAGAATTGTACGCTGAACTTGACTAGACAATTGATTTTTTGGCCTTCTACCGTTAACCCTGTTATTGGTAATGTGTTCTCCGAGGCACTGAACGAAAATTTTCTATCCTGTCTACATCTGTCAAGCTATGGTGATTTACATCCATAGGTTCTACACTATTAATTTCGTTTGGGGAGTTAGGGTATCTATTATTGAAACTATTGGGATTTTGATTGAATGAATTCGAATTTTTATATCTACTTCTATAGCTGTTGTTCATATTAGGATTGTTGAAATTCCTATTTTGATATCTATTTTGGAAACTTCTATTCATATTTGGATTTCTATAATTTTGGGAATTTGTAAATTGAGAAGAAAAACCACGATTATTATAATTATTGAAATTGTTTTTTCTATTGCCAACACTGTAATTAGAATTAGTTCTAACTAGATGGCGTGAACACTTTCAAGAACTGCTAGCTCGAGATGAGGAGCAAACCCTTACAGAAAACATGGAACTAGCAGAAGAACTAGCGGGAGACATGCCTACATTAGAAGACGTACAAGACGAAGTGAAAAAGCTAAAAAACAACAAATCTCCGGGCAAAGATAACATCGTAGCAGAGCTATTGAAACAAGGAGGTGAAAACGTAATATTAAGCCTGCATGAAATCGTAACACTAATATGGACCCAGAAACGAATACCATTCGAATGGAGCGAGGGCATTGTGTGCCCTTAACATAAAAAAGGAGATCAGCTAAACTGCCGTAATTATAGAGGTATCACGCTATCGAACGTAGCATATAAAGTATTATCAAATATTTTATACGTTAAACTGCAGCCTTACGCAGAAGCAGCTCTGGGAAACTATCAAAGCGGTTTCCGCCGCGGAAGATTCACCACAGACCATATTTTCACCCTTAGGCAGGTCTTAGAAAAGGCAAATGAATTTAATATAAACATACATTCTCTATTCATAGACTTCAGAAACGCCTATGATAAAATAAATAAAAAAACACCTCGTAGATTTGACCAAAATGACAATGAAAGAGTTCATATGCAGAATAAGAATTGAAGGAGAGCTGTCAGAACCATTCAACGCCACAGTAGGACTAAGACAAGGAGATGCCCTATCGTGCTTACTATTTAACGTAGCTATGGAAAAAGTGATAAGAGACGCAGGAATTAACACCGCGGGCAGTATTTTCAACAAGTCGGTGCAACTATTGGCATACGCTGACGACATCGTAATACTAGCCAGATCCAGCATAGCAATGAAAGAAGCCTTCATATCGCTAGAAAGAGCAGCAAAGAAATTCGGACTAGCAATTAATGAAGAGAAAACGAAATATATGTGCATCTCTAAAAGACGGAATGATCGCCAGAATATGACCATTGATACATATAACATCGAAGGTGTAAAAGAATTTATATACTTAGGGACGCTAATCTCAAAAGATAACGACACGACGGCAGAAGTCATAAGGAGATTGGCGCTGGGAAATAGATGCTATTTTGGGCTACGTAAACACTTCTTAACAAGGAACATATCAAGGAGGACTAAAGTTAAACTATACAGAACCCTTATAAGGCCAATACTACTGTATGGATCCGAAACCTGGACACTAAGAAGTAATGAAGAACACCTCCTGGGGTGCTTTGATAGAAAAATCCTGCGCACAATATATGGAGGAGTGAACGAAAATGGTGTTTGGAGGAGAAGATACAATCACGAACTGTATCAGTTGTATAAAGATCCAAACATCATAAAAACTATAAAAATTAGCAGAATTCGATGGGCAGGACATGTTGAACGTAGCAGTGATGACAGCATAACAAAAATTATTATGAACAAGAGACCAGACGGACACAGAGGCACAGGACGTCCAAAAAAGAGATATACAGATAGCGTAGAGGAGGATCTACGAACCCTAGGTATAAGAAATTGGAGACTCCAAGCCAGGGACAGACAGTTCTGGAGGAGGATGTTGCAGGAAGCCAAGGCCAATAACAGGCTGTGGAGCTATTTATGATGATGATGAACACTGTAATTACGGCTTTGATTGTTTTAGTTATTTTTATTGTTTTCATTATAATTAGCACCGTCGTTAATGCCAGTTTGAACCAAATCATAATACGCTTCTTTTAAAGTTTTACCATCTTTTGCTCTTAGGTACATACTATCAGATCTATTTATTTTGTTGAGAAATTTATTTAAAATACTTCTTTCATTGTTTTCTGGTGTAAGTTCTGGTGGTTTCTCACTGTCTAATTTGTATTTGAGATTCAATTTATCTAAAATATCACTAAGATTCTTATAGTACTGACTTACGTTTGTATATTTTATACTATCGGCTATATCCTTTAGTTTAAAGTACGATTCTTGCACTCCAAACGACTTGATGAGTTGTGTTGTTATTTGTTCCCAAGTTCGATTTTGAGAGAGTCTTCTGATTGATGTTGCGGCTGCTCCCTGTAACTTAGCGGTGAATATGTGGTATAGGTAGTTCTGTGAGTTCTGCTCTGGTGCCAAGCTAACGATAGTTTCCACTTCTGCCAGAAAGGTGGAAAGCTCGTAAGATCCATCTCCTTTGAATATAGGTACTGATCGAGCTTCCGTGATAAGGTCCTTCAATGTTATGGAGTTGGCCGTTATTGCTAATAAGTTAAGAGGAATTCGCTCAAGTTCGTCTAAGTCCTCGTTGGGACTTTCTCTAGGGGTTCTATTGCTGATCTTAGGATATGGTTTCATAGAAAACAATACAATTCACAAACTGAATTTTTCTTTTTCTTTTTTTTCAGAATATATTTTTTTTTCTTAGAATTTTAAGCTTCTTTTATCTATTTCCACGTTTTAAATGACTTTATTTATTAAAAAGATTTTTTTTGGTTGAGCTACTAGCTTCATATCTATATATATAAAAATGAATGCCGTGCGTTAGTCCCGCAAAAACTCGAAAATGGCTCGACCGATTTCAATAATTTTTTTTTGTTTTGTTCGACTCAATACAGGGGTGGTTTTAGAAAAAAAAACCATTTCAAAAAACCAAAAGGAACAGCTGCAAAACCAAAAAAATTGGTAATTTTAGGATTTTTCATCTCATATTAGTTTCAATAGCTTCATGGCCTACCTATATATTGTTTGACAGCTGCGTAAATGTGAAATTGTCATTAAATTAAATCGGCAATTTCTCAAAAACCTCAATTTAATGACAGTTTCAAATTTACGCAGCTGTCAAACAATATATGGGTAGGCCATGAAGCTTTTAAAACTAATCTGCAGTGAAAACTCCCAAAATGACAAATTTTTTAGATTTTTCAGTAGTTCCTTTGGGTTTTTCTTATTTTTTTAAACCACCCCTATATTGAGGCGAGCCATTTTCGAGTTTTTGTGAAACTAACGCACGGCAATTGATTTTTATATAGATAATTGAAAATTACTCTTAAACATTATCTTATTTAACATCTTTAAGGTGCAAGATCATATTCTCCATTATTCTCATCTGGATTACCTTAAACATTTGTAGTATTTGTGAACATTGGGAAACCTGTAAAATATTAGCATCCATTGTTCTTTATAAGTATACTTCCACCGAAAAATGCGTAAAAGCTCCTAATTGGTGCGATTAAATAAAGTGTTAAAAAGAAAATTAATAAATGTCGAGTTTTTGCATTATGCCTCAGATTGCGGTACATCTTGAAAACGGTCAACGTGTATATTTCACTGAAGAAAATGCTCTCCAACGAGCTTTCCAGCCACCAAAAACTACACTTACTGAATTTTTCACACTGTGCCAAAAACCAGATATTTTCGGACAAATCGCTACAACATTGTTATATACCGACGTCGCTCGCTATTATACATGGAACAAATCAGGTAAAAATGGAAGCCACGTAGACAAGGCGAACCACATCCAACTATAGCACGCGTATTGAAAGCAAAGACATTGGGACGACTTTACACAATACATCCAAAACAACGTGAATGTTTCTATTTGCGTTTGTTGTTGCTGAATGTTCCAGGACCAACGTCTTTCGAATTTTTACGAACAGTTAATGGTCAAATATCAATACATTTCAAGATGCATGTCGCGAGTTGCAATTGCTGGAAGACGACAGTCATTGGGATCTGACACTTGCTGATGCAGCATTTGCATCCACGCCGAATAACATTCGTCAACTGTTCGCAATTATACTGACGACATGATACCCAACACAACCATCGGTTTTGTGGGAAAAATACAAGAACGGCATGACTGAAGACATACTCCGCAGAATTAGACAAACAAACCAATATCCAAACTCTCGAACTTTTATAGGAATAATTGGTTTTTCGTTAATGGTTATAAATATTTGTTGAAGAGTTGAATTTTGAAGATTTGGATTAATTTTAAATGTCTTAATGTAGCCTGCAGCGAGTCGGAAAGGCATTATCTTTGTTTATTTACGCGCCGGAAAACAAAACCAAAAAAATAGTTTACCAGCAAGTGTTGTAAAATAATACATACAAAGGTAATTTTGGTCACACTTAATATGAAAGCATATTGAATCTAATGTCTCCAAATTTTACAGAAATAAGTATTGGTTCTTTCCTTAGATATTGCGAATAGTCTAATTTTCAATATTTGCATTAATTTCACATGTTTTGATGAACACAATTTCGCAATATAAGAGAAAATAAAAGTTGGTTTTTTGGCATTGCTTTTTCCAACTATAAAATATTTGTTTCATTTTTCGATTTTGTTTTATTGTTCTCGAAAAATTTTGTTATTGAAGACTTCTAGATTTAAATTAAAAAAAGCTATAGAATATGGCCCTCGAATTTTGGCTGCTGGATGCTGCTATTTGCATTAATTTTAAATCTTTTAACGTTCATGGTTTTAACAGAATACACAGGCAATTTTGGTCATAGTTCAAATAAATGTACATATTTTGAATCTAATGACTCCAACTTTTATAGGATTACATAGTTGGTTTTTCCTTAATGGTTAAGAAGAGTTGAATTTTGTAGGTTTGGATTGATTTTATATGTTTAAACGTTGGGTGCGGCGAGGCGCACCGGATCCCAGCGATCCAAAATACAGAAAATAAGCGGTTCATTGCGACACTTCATCTGTGTATGAAAATACATATCTCGAAAAATGCCATGTCAATGGATGGCTTTTATTGTCTCGATCAAAATGTAGATCACTAATAGTTTCACATTTTGTTATTTGGAATCAAAAATACCAAAAAATTGTCTTTTTCAAACTCTTCTGCTGTATATTAAAATTCACATCACCTGATTACTACTATTGGCTTATGGGAGCAGCATAGGCGCGCCGGGTCCCAACTAGTAAATACATATAAATTACACGTTTTAATTGACACTTTTTGTTTAATTAAAAAGATTTTTGTTGAGCTTTTAGCTTCATATAAATACCTATAAATTTCCCGTTTTAATTAACACTTTTTGCTTTATTAAAAAGATTTTTTTTTATTTCCGGATACCGACTTAATCCTTAAAAGGAATAAGCATTTTTACTACAAAATTGAACAACACTTAGTCGGTATCTTACCGACTGCGCCAAACAAATATCCTCTTTAGGAATAGGTAAACAAAACTACAAATTAAAACAATAATTAATTTAAATCGCGGAAAGCGAGCTTTTTTATTAAAGATTCAAATAAAGACTGAATGTTAAGATGCAATTATAACGAGAACGAACCAACATAAAAGTGCAAAAGTGCTGATAAGCACGAAGTCAAGTCTAAACCGATTCATATTACATATTTCATGGGAACGGTGAATTTTATTAATTCACACAAAAATCTGAGTGACTTTTTCCGGTCACATATATGGATGGGAAACGGGATATATGACCGGCGCGTGGCCATTTAGAACGGCAGCGGTCGTAAAACAATTGCCTTTCAACAAGGAAAGAATTTAGATTTAGAAAAACTACTTTAATTCAAATAATTCCCATTCAAATTTCTAATTCATTAAAATAAAATCAAAAAACTCTTCAAACAAAACAATTTGGCAAGATATGTATTATAATTAGAAACTATGAAAAAAAAATATAGTTTAAAAAAACTAAAAAATACGCTTTTATTTTAAAATGAACTAAAAAGTAAAAAATAATTTTCAATGTAAAGTTTTTATTGCTCCAGCCAGTATAAGAAAACAACCTACCTTTCGAAATGTAAAAAACGGTGGGGCTCTCTATATTCTTATTTTATTAACACCGGAACTTTTAGCTAGCGCCCCACGCTTTTTTAGATTTCGAAAGGTAGGTTGTTTTCTTATACTGGCTGGAGCAATAAAAACTTTACATTCAAAATTATTTTTTACTTTTTAGTTCATTTTAAAATAAAAGCGTATTTTTTAGTTTTTTTAAACTATATTTTTTATTTTCTATTTTTTAGTCTATTGTATGTGTTCGGCCATTTTGTAGTGGCCGCCATATTAGATTTAAAACGACATCACAAAGCTTACTATACTATACTCGTCATACACTTTCATACCGAGTGGGTTGTAAAGAAAAAGGTAAACCGCCATTTTGTGGTGGCCGCCATTTTGAATTTGGAAAGACGCCCCACAGCGAAAAGTATTCTATTATCACATCCTTTTATTTGATACTCATACCGAGTGGGTTGTAAAGAAAAAGATAATCCGCCATTTTGTGTTGGCCGCCATTTTGAATTTGGAATGACGCCACACAGATAACAGTATTCTAATTGTCACACCCTTTCATTTGATACCCATATCGAGTGGGTTGTAAAGAAAAAGGTAGTCCGCCATTTCGTTTGCCGCCATTTTGAATTTGGAATGACGCCATACAGCTAATTGTATTCTACCTGTCATGCCGTTTCATTTGATACCCATGTCGGGGGGTCGGGGAACACAATAGCAAAAATCGACCGCCATCTTGGAACCGCCATCTTGATTTTCTTACAAAATGGTCAGATTGCATTGTCACGCGAACTATGCATATGTGCAAAATTTTAAGTTGATCGGTTATATAGAAGTGGGTCAAAATCAAGTTGCAAGATTTGTTTACATAGAACATACATACATACATACACACATACATACAGGTGAAGCTAATGGGTGCCTTCCATTTAGACACAGAAAGACAATTGTGTCCGACACAGCGTGTCGCTCTGTGTCGTTCTGTGTAAGCCCAAATGGAACACATAAGTTCATGAAAAATCCGCCATGGCGCACTTTCCTCGTTTTTATTTTTGTTTGGCAAGTAAATCTTAAATTTTATGTTGATAATTTCTTTAAATTAATTACCCGACATCTTATAAATGCTGGGAATCTTAAAAATGAAACAATATTGTTGTAATTATAAATTAACGATCACATTTCAATTGGCGAAGGTTGGTAGCATTGTCTTAGTTGTGCCCGGCTGTGTCTAGCTGTGTCGTTGATGGAACACTTCTGTGTTGGACACAGTGTAACACTGTGTCTCTCTGTGTCTAAATGGAAGGCACCCAATATAAAGCGTATAAAAATGAATACAACAAAAACAATAAAATCCCACATAAAAAAATCTGGCACATATATTACTTAAAGTTTAGTTTTCTTCTTCATCAGTCTCTTTTGCGTGGTAGCATTCACTGCAAACAAATGTAGTGTGGTCCCTGCAAATATTTCTAAGACAAGATGTGCATTGGGTCTTAGATTGTCTCCTTTTTTTAGCTGGACATTTTGCAACTTCCTCTGCTTGTAGTGGAACTTGTGCTAGGTTCACTGCTTCTGGCTTCAGTACTAATGTTTAGGTGGTCTCTTATATCTCTTTTCAGTTTTCTCGGCAGGTTGATCATTATAGCTCTTTTCTGTATGTATTCTTTTGTGAGTTCCGTACCTAATGCTCGTAGGTACATTCTCCTTTTTATTTTTATAACCACTCCGTTTTCCCTCAAGATTACCATGGCATTTATTCCAGCAATATCCAAGAAACGGAAGAAGAGTGTCAATGGCTATCTATTATTTTTCCTAGAAGTCGAATACATCTTAGGTTTCTTATCGACTTCATCGACACCACCTTTGGTTTTGTTATAAAAATATGGGTTCCTGTAAAGACCGTATACGGGCGAAGTTTTACGTGATAACGTCTTTTTTGTGTTTCCGCCATTTTGAATTTTCAAATTTTAACCACAAATTCGTCATTTGAAACCCTTAAAGCCCCCCGATACTGATTTTCAGTCCAATCGGAACACAATTGCCAAAATTAGTCCGCCATTTTTAATTTTCAAATTTTAACCACAAATTCGTCATTTGAAACCCTTAAAGCCCCCCAATACTGATTTTCAGTCCAATCGGAACACAATTGCCAAAATTAGTCCGCCATTTTGTATTTTCAAATTTTAACCACAAATTCGCCAATTGGAACCCTTAAAGCCTCACCCGTCCGAATTAGTCTCGTGTGTTAACCCCCCCCCCCCCCCCCCCCTGAGACGCTTTGTTTCTTTTGCTCCGACGCTAAGAACGCGAGCCTCTTTCTCGAATGTTGCGCGAGCATCGTAATGTTACTGGACGTTAGGGGCTTCGTTACAACTTTTTCGTGAATGCCTTCCAACCGCATCGATTTATAAGACGTTATCACGTCAAAAAGTTATGATGCTTGGCTTCCGCTTTTCATTCGTACTTTCATCTATTTCAGCTGCACAATGAGCTGATGATATTAGTACCACAGACCTATTTCTTTTTGGCACGTACGACACAAGTGTTGCTCTGTCCTTTATCTGTGAAACATGGTCGTATTTCTTTTTTATTTTTGCGTAAGGTACCTACAACTGACATCTTATGATTTTGGGCCAAATCTTCTACCAAAAGGATGCTGGTGTACCACTTATCTATTGTCAAATTTCTCCTAGTGCCAGAAATTGATGCTATCAATCTCTCCATTGCAGCGTTACTCATCTGATAGGGGCATCCGGCTGCTTACCAGCATAAAGCTCTATATTCAGAACATAAAAAGTAGTCACATCTACTAGCGGATAAAGTTTGATACCATATTTATCAGGTTTTGATTTCATGTATTGTCTGAATGGACATATTCCTCAGAAGCCTACCATCATTTCATCAATTACAACGTCTTGTCCTACTGAATAACGTAATAAGCGGTTCGCAAAAACTTTTCCAAAATACCCCTTATTGGCGCAGCTTTGTCCTGAGCACGTCGAGATGCTCGTGTAGTTGCATCATCGAACCGCAACGCGTTCAGGAGAAATTTTGTTCTTTTTAGCGACATGGTTGTCCATAAAAAAGGTGAATTGATGAATTGCAAAAACTACAGACCAATATCTTTGTTGAACACAGCTTACAAAGTGCTTTCACATATTTTATTTAATAGACTGAAACCACATTTGGAGGATAAAGTAGGTGATTACCAAGCAGGATTTAGAACAATAAGATCGACAACAGACCAGATTTTCATAATGAGACAAATACTTGAAAAATGCTGAGAAGAAAGCATTGATATTCATCTTCTTTTTGTTGACTATAGAAATGCTTACGACCTGCTTAATAAAAGAGAGTTGTGGAAGAAGATGAGTGAAATGGGTTTCCCGAAGAAACTAATAGGCCTATGCAGAATGACGACCAAAAATTGTAAAACACAAGTGAGAATACGAGGATGCAACTCGATCAACTTCCCTCAAGAATCGGGTCTGCGACAAGGAGATGCGATCTCACCAATACTTTTTAACATTGCTCTGGAAGCAATAATGAGGGAAACACAGCTTAATGGAGCAAATAGCATCTTCACAAGGAACATTCAGGTACTAGCCTTCGCAGATGACATAGTCATAATTGGACGCAAAGCGCAAGATGTAAAAGAAACCTTTTCCAAAATTGTCCAAAGTTCAGCAAAGTTCAATCTACGAGTAAATGACACAAAAACAAAGTATATGATCGTATCAAAACGAGGACAACGATTAGGGCGAGGTATCAGCCTTGATGATCATAGTCTGGAAATTGTAGAAAACTTTATCTATTTAGGGACAATGCTTACTGCAGAAAATAAGATAAAGGACGACATCCACAGACGCATCGTAGCCGCAAATAAAACCTATTCGCACTAGTCCCGGTCCTAAAAAACAAAGAAATTTCAAGACAGTGCAAGGTCAGACTATATAAAACATTAATCCGCCCAGCTATGGGACTGAGGCTTGGACATTGACCCAACAAACAGAAAATCAACTTAAAATCTTCGAAAGGAAGATCTTAAGAAGAATATTTGGTCCTGTAAGGGTTAACCAGAACGAATGGCGCATTAGGACAAACGAAGAACTTCAAGAAATGTATGACGAAATTAATATAGCTACATACATAAGACTGAATAGACTGCGATGGCTCGGACACTTTGTACGAGCTTCAGAAGATAGAATGCTAGCCAGGATTTTTAATGGTAGACCATCAGGAAGAAGAAGAGTAGGACGACCAAGAAATAGGTGGATAGATGAAGTGCTAGCAGATATACGGAAATTTCGTATAACAAATTGGAGAGAGCTAGCAAGACGTAGAGATGACTGGAAGAGGAGACTTCGAGAGGCCCGAGTCCTGCAAGGACTGTAGCGCCATCCAAGAAGAAGAAGAAGGTTGTTCGGAATATAGATAGACCTGTGCCATCAGTAGCATATGTCTTCTAAATTTGCATGTGACATTCGCATAGATCCTGCGATATATACTAAACCGAATAATGCTCGTATTTCAACAGCATCAGTTGTTTTGCAATCGCAGGGTCGGTTGAATGATGGAGCCCTTTTTTGTATGAACTCATTAGTACGAATGACGATCTCTTCTATAATATTTTGAGTTATGAATAAGTTCCAAGCCTTTTCAAATGTTGTAACCCCGACGCATGTTCTACGAACGCCAGAATCTTCCGTAAGAATATTTTGTAATTGACGTTTTATCCTGTTGTTATGAGATTTTCGCCATTTTGTAACCTTATCACGTCCCAAGAAATTACTACTTCTGCCTGATAAGGGCACATCTTCGTCCGAACTCGAGCTGTTTGTTTCTGCTTCAGATTGAATTTCTACATCAGAAAGGTGGTCGGAAACTTCTGAACCTTCATCACTGAGTACAGATTGATTCTCTATGTCTTCTTCTATTAGTTGCGCAATTATCTCGGAATCACTGATGAGCCTACGAGCCATTTTTACAAAATATATCAATAAACCACAAACTTGGTGTTACGCAATAATGCCGGTAAAAGATTTTAAGGATTGCAAAGAAAATACAGAGGATTGAAATTAGGAACTTTATTCAATTGTTTATAAAACAAAACTAAATTTAAATTCGTTTCTTACATAAAAAGAAAACAAATATAAAAAATTCAACGCCTGCTGAAACTATACTTTTACTTAAAGTAGTTTTTCCTATGTTGTTGCTCAACACTTGGTTCAAATTTATTATTAATCTATTAATCAGTCGAACTCCCAATTTTCATTTTGGTCCTGTATTATAGGTTGTGAAAAACATTTCGAACGGCATTTACATATGTATTGCATAATTTTTAAGCATGTATACACATTAACAGAACACAATAATTATTTAAAGTTAGTCTTAGACTATTTTTGGAGTTTACTCCTTAAGAAACGTTTCATATATAGAGCCCGGTATGAAAAATAGATGGGGAGTAAAATCAAAGCGTTAACAAAAAAAAACCCGTTAACAAAAAAAAACCTTCTACTTGATTTTGACCCACTTCCGTATAACCGATCAACTTCAAATATGTGCACATATGTGTAGCTCGCGTGTAACAACAGTCTGACCATTTTGTAAAAGAATCAAGATGGCGGTTCCAAAATGGCGGCCGATTTTTGCATTTGTGTTCCCCGACCCCCGACATGGGTATCAAATGAAAGGGCATGACAGGTAGAATACATTAGTAGTGTAGCGTCATTCAAAATGGCGCCAACACAAAATGGCGGAAGACATATAATAGACTAGAAAGTAGAAAATTTAACCGATTAAGTTCAAATTTTGCACATATGCGTAGTTTGCTTAACAACCTGACCATTTTGTACAAAAATCAAGATGGCGGTCTAAAAATGGCGGCCGATTTTTGCATTTATGTTCCCCGAGCCCGACATGGGAATCAAATGAAAGGACATGACAGGTAGAATACAATTAGCGGTGTAGCGTCATTCCAAATTCAAAATGGCGGCCAACACAAAATGGCCGAAGACATATTATAATAGACTAAAAATTAGAAAATATATAACCGATCAAGTTCAAATTTTGCACATATGCGTAGTTTGCTTCACAATGCAACGTGACCATTTCGTAAAAAAATAAAGATAGCGGTTCCAAGATGGCGTTCGATTTTTGCATTTGTGTTCGCCGACCCCCGACATGGGTAGCAAATGAAAGGGTATGACAGGTAGAATACAATTAGCATTAACAATTAAATTTTTTATGGTGGCCAAGACAAAATGGCGGAAGAATATCTACATATAATAGACTAAAAAGCAGAGAATATAACCGATCAACTTCAAATTTTGCACATACGCATAGTTCGCCTGACAATTCATTCTGACCATTTTGTAAAAAAAATCAAGATGGCGGTTCCAAAATGGCGGCCGATTTTTGCAATTGTGTTCCCCGAGCCACCGGCATGGGTATCAAAAGGCAGGGCATGACAGGTAGAATACAATTAGTTGTGTGGCGTCATTCCAAATTCAAAATGGCGGATTACCTTTTTCTTCACAACCCCCTAAATATGGGTATCAAATGAAAGGGTATGACGATTGTAATACAGTAATTTGTGTCACGTCAATTTAGATTTAAAATGGCGGCCACAAAAAAATGGCGGAAGACATGTAATAGACTAAAATGTAGAAAATATAACCGATAAACTTCAAATTTTTCACATATGCGTAGTTTGCTTGACCATTTTGTAAAAAAATCAAGATTGCGGTTCCAAGATGGCGGCCGATTTTTGCTTTTGTGTTCCCCGACCTGCGACATGGGTATCAAATGAAAGGGCATGACAGGTAGAATACAATTAGCGGTGTAGCGTCATTCCAAATTCAAAATGGCGGCCAACACAAAATGGCCTAAGACATATTATAATAGACTAAAAATTAGAAAATATATAACCGATCAAGTTCAAATTTTGCACATATGCGTAGTTTGCTTCACAATGCAACGTGACCATTTCGTAAAAAAATAAAGATAGCGGTTCCAAGATGGCGTTCGATTTTTGCATTTGTGTTCGCCGACCCCCGACATGGGTAGCAAATGAAAGGGTATGACAGGTAGAATACAATTAGCATTAACAATTAAATTTTTTATGGTGGCCAAGACAAAATGGCGGAAGAATATCTACATATAATAGACTAAAAAGCAGAGAATATAACCGATCAACTTCAAATTTTGCACATACGCATAGTTCGCCTAACAATTCATTCTGACCATTTTGTAAAAAAATCAAGATGGCGGTTCCAAAATGGCGGCCGATTTTTGCAATTGTGTTCCCCGAGCCACCGGCATGGGTATCAAAAGGCAGGGCATGACAGGTAGAATACAATTAGTTGTGTGGCGTCATTCCAAATTCAAAATGGCGGATTACCTTTTTCTTCACAACCCCCTAAATATGGGTATCAAATGAAAGGGTATGACGATTGTAATACAGTAATTTGTGTGACGTCAATTTAGATTTAAAATGGCGGCCACAAAAAAATGGCGGAAGACATGTAATAGACTAAAATGTAGAAAATATAACCGATAAACTTCAAATTTTTCACATATGCGTAGTTTGCTTGACCATTTTGTAAAAAAATCAAGATTGCGGTTCCAAGATGGCGGCCGATTTTTGCTTTTGTGTTCCCCGACCTGCGACATGGGTATCAAATGAAAGGGCATGACAGGTAGAATACAACTAGCAACAACAAAATGGCAGAATATGTACCTATAATAGACCAAAAAGTAGAAAACATAACCGAAACGTTACCATGAACTTCCGCTTATACTTGGCGGCGATTTCAATATTACCTTTGATAAAGATAACGGATTGCAGCTAATACAATTTTTGAAAAAAGAACTGAATTTAAATCTAGTTTCTGGAAGAGCACTAGGGACAACTAGATATGGTACAACCATTGATGCGATGTTTTCACGATTCGTAACTCATGTTACTTCTGACGTTCATGTATCGTATTTTAGTTTTCACAAACCTATTGTCACAGTATTTAATAATGACATTACTATTCACGAAATGAATAATGTAATATAAGTAATATTTTGGAGTTTATTGGAGTTTATTGTTGAAGTTTATTGGAGTTTAATGGCGTTTATTGGAATTTATTAGAGTTTATTGTTGGAGTTTATTGGACTATATTGTTGGAGTTTATTTGAGTTTATTGGAGTTTATTTTTAAATGTAATACAATGAAATGTAATATGCCATTAAGAGACAATAAAACTTGGTTTTTTGGCATTGCTTTTTCCAACTATAAAAAATTTGTTTCATTTTTCAATTTTGTTTTATTGTTCTCGAAAAATTTTGTTATTGAACACTTCTAGAGTTAAATTCACAAAACGCATAGAAAATGGCCCTCGAATTTCGAGTGCTGGGTCCTACTTACGTATAGTTCGCCTGACAATGCAATCCGACCATTTTGTAAAAAAATTAAGATGCCGGTTTCAAAATGGCGGCCAATTTTTGCAATTGTGTTCCCAGACCTTAGAATAGAGAGGATAAGGAACAGAAAATAGCGTACATGTATACGGATTCGAGGGAAGCAGTTGGATTCAAGAACCTCTCGCTCTAAAAGAAAAGAAACAACCATATGTTCATAGGTTTCATGCAGATCCCGGACAGAGGCGTACCGAAATGCGTTCGCGTTTGCTCCAAACATTTTCAGCCAAGTGATGTGTTCTCATTTGGATGGTTACTAAGACACGCAATCCCCTCCCGGTTTTTGACTAAATATGGTACCGCCATTGTCCGGGATCTGAAGAAATACTATGGGAGTGCTGAAATGCTTCCCCGATTTTAATTAATTGCGCTTCCTTCTCTTCTCTATTCTAAGTCCCCGACCTACCGACATGGGTATAAACGGAAGGGCATGACAAGTAGAATACAATTAGTTGTGTGGCGTCATTCCAAATTCAAAATAGCGTATTACCTTTTTCTTGACAACCCCCTCAGTATGGGTATGTCGATTATAATACAGTAATCTCTGTGACGTCATTTTAAATCTAGTATGACGGCCACCACAAAATGGTGGAAGACATATTATAGACTAAAAAGTAGAATATAAAATTGATGTAATGTATTTTATCAAATCAATATAAATAAATATATGGGTTCATTTACTTCCTTTGCCTGTTATATATATTTTAAGTCAATCGTCTTTCAGGAGTAAACTCCAGTCTCGAGTCGGAGCTGACACGCACTTATTTTTTTTATTTTAATTAATAAACACAATTACACTTTATTTGTAATCTTGTTTTTTTTTACATAAAACTGTTTTTTTTTACAACAATTACACTTTATTTGAAATCTTGTTTTTTCTTTACATCAAACTGTTTCTTTTTACAACAATTACACCTTTCTTGTAATCTTGTTTTTTTTACATACCAGCCACCGTGTGGTGCGCTTTTCACTTATACTTTTACTTATACTTTTACTTTATATAATTTACTAGCTGGGACCCGGCGCGCCTATGCTGCACCCATAAGCCAATAGGAATAATCAGTTGATATGAATTTTAATAAACAGTAGGAGAGTTTGCAAAAAAAGCAATTTTTTGGTATTTTTGATTCCAAATAACAAAATGTGAAACTATTAGGCAAATTCGTCGGCCATATGGGCGCGGCCATTTTGAATTTATAAGTTCTGATCATAAATTCGTTATTTGCTAGCTTAAAAAACCCCAGATATCGATTTTCATTGGAACCGGAACACAATTGGCAAATTCGTCGGCCATATTGGCGCGTCCATTTTGAATTTATAAGTTCTGATCACAAATTCGTTATTTGCAACTTTAAGAACTGTTTGTTTTGCGAGGGCGTGTTTCGCTTCTTTTTTTTCTTTTGTACCAAAAATTTTCTCTGCAATTACCTTTTTTCTATTTTCCTTGGGCACCATCTACCGGAGAGATTTAGTCAAAACGCACATTCTGTGAAAGTTTCAGCTCAATCGGCCGTCTAGTTTTTGAGTTTTAGTGTCGCATTACAAACCAACAGACATTCATTTTTATATATATAGATATATGTCCGCTCGGGACCGAAGTTAAAATCAGACTCTGGGTTCTTTCAAAATTTTATTGAAAAGAATGCACACGCCGAAGAAAACGCGCCCTTGAACCCGGCTGGCTAATGCACCTGCGCATCTTGCTTATGATGCACTTTTGGTACACCGTAATGCAAATTGCGCGAAACTTTCCTCTGTACAATTAGCCAAGGCGTCTCAGGTTTCGCCCGGACTTTGGTTCAGGGCCGTTATCCATTAAGAATTTTCCGGCGTGTGCGAGGTCATTGAAATTGTGCATGGGTGAATTAAATTTTAGTTGAGGAAATTTAGGAAATTTAGGGAGCCACGTACAAATTTATTGCAATTAATTAGGAAATTTAGGGAATTTAGGAATTTTACCCTACGTGCAATATCGTACGTAACATTCCTTCCCCCCGAAGCAAGAGAATCGCTACGAAGTAGAGCGATTCTCGTACTCGAAGTTATGAGGGATGGAAGGTGAAGATAGAATGAGAGTTGTGAAGTATTTCTTTTTTGCCTAACTTTATTTGTGCCCATTCTCCCTTGGGTATATCATTCGGGATTGCACCATTTTTGGGTATACTTTGGAGTCTTGCGTTAGAGGGCAATCGGGTAAGGGCGTTCCTGAGACCGACTGGTTCAGGGCCTGACGGATACCCACATGCGTCCGTATCATTTGTTATAGACCTAGGGTTGGTTTTGGGGGCTAGTTGGATGGAAGTGTAGACTTTTGCTTGATCACTGTTCTGGACACCTCGTGTGAGTTTGGCCCTGGTTTTAAGTGTCCGTTATGGCTTGTTAGTATAGTAGGGTAGCCATTTGTTTGGAAGAGTGTTAGTGTTAGACTCGTCAGGGCTACTGGGTGGTTTTTGGCATTGAGGAGGCCCAACAGATACTGTACGTTTTTCGGAAGTTAAGAGGGCGCGAAAGAAGGGCTCGTGAGACTCACAAAGCATTTCTTTCTCTAAACTTAATGAGAATGGTACCACAATCTGAGACCGGCCTGGAATACAATAGATTCCCTTAGGATTACCTTCTGTCTCAGGTCTTCATTGGTTTCAAAGCCGTTGAGATTATTATCTAATCTTGAGCCATCTTAAGATAGGCAGATGGGAGGCACCACCGGGGATTATCTCGGCTTCTACGAGCTGAGATTCCCTGGTTTGGGGTTGCTCCTGCTGCTCTCTGGGTTTCGACTTGGTGGCTTCACTCTTCATTCGGATGGTAATTTCTTCTGGGTGTATTTCCGTGCAAGGAAATCGTAGTATCTTGTTAGGGCCCTCAATGTTTCAGTGCTTTGAGAGGTAGTCATTTATTAGGATGCCACCTTTGGGAAGACTTGGCATGTTTTGCACAATTGGGAAGGTGCAAGGATTTGGAGTATTTAAATTGAAGTTTGCTTGGCAACTTCCGAGGGTCTTTTGTTTTTTTAAATGCATTTATTAGAATGTTCTATCAAAATTCCGATCTTTAAGTTTGATTTGTTTTTAAAAATTGTAACCGAAAGATCTTAAGGGTTTATTTAGTTGCAAAAGAGAAATATATGAGAAGACAGGGATGATTTTTTAAGTGGAATCGATGGCATCATTTCCATCTCGCTAAACGAGGAGATTGAGCCAAATTAAGGCCTAGGTACATTAATGCGAGACTGCGATGCGAGATGTCGTACGAGCCTCGCCCAATACTCGGCCTCGTTCATACCTCGCGTTTCAATGTACGATAGTGCCAGTGCGAGTCGTTATATATAAGTCAAATTCAATAAAATTTTATGTTTTTTTTATATTTTTAAAATTATTTTGTGCTCAATCTATTAATTTTTCTATGTTTTCTCCACAAATTCTCTGCATGCTGCTCGTCTAAATATGAAAATAAACACATATGATCTGTCATCGCATCTCGCTGCGTCAAAATTTCAATTTTTCGAATTTCTCTCGTCTCGCATTATCGCATCGCGTGGCAAGCTGGTGTCATATCCAAGCGTACATGCGTTGCATTCGTTGACAGATAATATATAAGTGTGTGTATTCAAATGCGACTTGACGAAATATTCCGTGAATGTTCCGCATGCCACGCAAATGTCGGGCATTCGAAATGAATTAAAATGAACCAAAAAGTAAAAAATAAAAAATAAATAGTTTAAAACAAATAATTTTAAAATGAACCATAAAATAAAAAAGAATTTTGAATGCAAAGTTTTTATTGCTGCAGCCACTTACTTAAATGTAAAAAGCGTGGGCCGGAGTAAGTGGCTGCAGCAATAAAAACTTTACATTCAAAATTCTTTTTTATTTTATGGTTCATTTTAAAATTATTTGTTTTAAACTATTTATTTTTTATTTTTTACTTTTTGGTTCATTTTAATTTAAACTATTTATTTACTTTTTGGTTCATTTTAAAATAAAAGATTATTTTTTAGTTTTTTTAAACTATTTATTTTTTTTATTTTCTACTTTTTAGTCTGTATGTCTTCCGCCATTTTGTGGTGGTCGCCTTATTAGATTTAAAATGACGTCACACAGCTTACTATAATCTACCTGTCATACTCTCTCATTTGATACCCATATCGTGGGCTTCAGTGGAACACAATTGCAAAATTCGGCCGCCTTGTTCATTATTTTTTGCAAAATGTTAAAACATTTAAAATTACTACAAATCGAACAACACGAACGTTAAGTCAACTCTCCAATTATTCCTATAAAAGTTCGAGTCATTAGATTGAAAATGCTTTTATATGTAGTATGAACAAAATTACCTAAGTATAAGATCATTGAGAATGCTAAGGCTTTAGTAGTATGACATTAGAATAGACATTTTAGTGCTTGTGCTGTTGATCGTTGAACCCTGATGGCAGTACCCATGTCATGGTTTAGTGATATATGGGTCCGCCATATTGAATTTAGAGTGACGTCATTTTATTTTAGTTTTTCTTCTCAGCAACCCTTTCATTTGGTACCCATATGAAGATCTTAGATAAGAAAATTTTGTCGGCCATCTTGGGGCATCCGCCATATTGAATTTGAAATGACGCCACACAGCTAATTGTATTGTACCTGTCATGCCCTTTCATTTGATACGGATACCTGTGTCGAGGGGTCGGGGAACACAATTGCAAAATTCGGCCGCCATCTTGGAACCGCCATCTTGATCTTATAAAAACACCACTAACTTGCATTGTCACCGAAGTTATACATGTTCGCCAAATTTCATTTAGTTTGGAACACAATTGCAAAATTCGGCCGCCATCTTGGAACCGCCATCTTGATCTTATAAAAAACACCACTAACTTGTATTGTCACCGAAGTTATACATGTTCGCCAAATTTCATTGAGTTTGGAACACAATTGGAAAATTCGGCCGCCATCTTGGAACCGCCATCTTGATCTTATAAAAACACCACTAACTTGTATTGTCACCGAAGTTATACATGTTCGCCAAATTTCATTGAGTTTGGAACACAATTGAAAAATTCGGCCGCCACCTTGAAACCGCCACTTGATCTTATAAAAACACCACTGACTTGTATTGTCACCGAAGTTATACATGTTCGCCAAATTTCATTGAGTTTGGTAAAGTCTAAGTATAAAAATTTTGCATTGCAAGATTTGACGACAAACAGTGTAAGTTAAATAAAAGAATTTAAAAACGTAGTTAACCTATACTTTTTATTCCAAAATTAGAAAGCTTGGGGTATTTCCTATGAATAACACTTCTGGTAAATTTTTATGCTACGGCCTTTACTTTTGAAGATATTAGCAAATTTTGATTTTAAAATTGGTTTTATTTGATAATTTTCGACATAAGCCAATGTGAGAATGTTAAATAGTACTAAAAGTGCACCAAATAAAGCCAATTTTTGCGTTTTCCCCAACGATTTTTGTTCGCCTATCCTAAACCTATCCACAGCCGGCCGCTTTGCAACTTTAGTGGGTACACCCTCTATATATAGGTAAATTTCCCAGTTCAATTTATTTTACTGGACATTTTTTTTCAGAACTAAAGTAATCCATAAATCTTCTTTGCTCTTGGGGGGGGGGGGGGAATGTCCCTCATTTTCCCCCTTGTATCCGCCACTGTGTATATATACAAAACCCAAAGTGAAAAGTCCAACATAAATCTAATTGTCCAAATATTAATTTAAAAACAACCTTCTTTTTAATGTAGTCCTAAAATGATTTAATTAACTCCATTCAAAAACTCACAAGGCTCAGTTTTATCTACATATTTTAAACTGTAATAATATTTATGCAACATTTAAACTGCTATTATTGGTAACAAGAAAAAAAATTATAAAGCTAAAGTAGAATCTTCCCTTAACTTTTCCAATGTCAGGGATTTAAAATTGAGATTCGTCGATTTTTTTAAATAAAGTGTAAAAGGAAGTAACAATAGCACTTTAAGGAAATCACAACCACCGCCCGCAACCGCGATCGTCTTATATAAAATTAACATAAATAAACATATATACCCAATAACAAAATTAAATAATAATACATATATTACAAACAAACCTACATAAACATAAATATCATAAAAATAACCTAAATACCATATAAAAACAAATATTCTATAATATAAAAAAACACGTAAACCTATAGACTTAAAGAAAAAGGCATAAAAACATTATGCTATATAACCAACATATAATAACGAATAAACTGAATAACAAATACATATTAATATACATTCGATAAATATACATTAATAACCACATATATTATAAAAAAATTGTATATACTAACATACATACTAACAACATATATACCCGAGTAAAAATAAATGATGGCCTTAGAACGGGCAAATACCGACTGTGATTGAAACATAGTCCTCGGCCATCTGGCGGTTAACAGAAGGCTCGTTGCAGGACAGTACGGCCGTACGGGGGCGACTGACGGTGATACAACGGCCTTACAGTTCCAATAACGGCGATACGACGGTGGTACGGCGGCCGTATGGTTGCTATTACGGGTATACGACGGTGGTACAGTGCCAGCAACGTGGATATTCGCCCTCCTATAAGAAAATATATTTCACTGCAATTAAATGTTTGATTTTTTTTGGTTGTGTTTTTTTTCAAGCCGTTAAATAACAAAATTTCCCACTAAAATATAAATCAACACGCACCACACACCACGTATAACAAACCGACGACTGGCGAGCTCGTTTCTCTTGTGCATCGATATCTTTAAGTAGGATAAATCGAAGGAACCATTGAACATAACGAAAATTATGAGGTTCCCATAAAACACATTCAACAATACATTTGGTGCAGATTCTTTTTTTGGCTCAAATTTCCCGTCGAATGCCCGTTTCTACAGCTCAGTACTTGGCCTTTTAAATCTTTTGGTTAAATTTGGCCGTCGTAAGGCCGTATGTGCTCCCATTAAAAATGGTTAAAAACTCTACGGCCATCATATGCCCCTTAAAAAGCCAAGCGGCCGGTGTTCGCCCTTTGTAAGGCCGGTTTTTATTTTTACTCGGGTAAACATATGGAATTATATATATGTATTTATCAGGATACCCGAGTAAAAATAAATGATGGCCTTAGAACGGGCAAATGCCGACCGTGATTGAAACATAGTCCTCGGCCATCTGGCGGTTAACAGAAGGCTCGTTGCAGGAGAGTACGGCCGTACAGGGGGCGATTGACGGTGAAACAACGGCCTTACAGTTCCAATAACGGCCATTCGACGGTGGTACGGCGGCCGTATGGTTGCTATTACCGGTATACGGCGGCGGTGGTATAGTGGCAGCAACGTGGATATTCGCGCTCCTATAAGAAAATATATTTCACTGCCATTAAATGTTTGATTTTTTTTCGGTTGTGTTTTTTTTTCAAGCCGTTAAATATCAAAATAAAATAACTAAAATATAAATCAACACGCACCACGTACAACAAACCGACGACTGGCGAGCTCGTTTCTCTTGTCCATCGATATCTTTAAGTAGGATAAATCGAAAGAACCATTGTATATAACGAAAATGATGAAGTTCCCATAAAACACATTCAACAATACATTTGGTGCAGATTCCTTTTTGGCTCAAATTTCCCGTCGTATGCCCGTTTCTACAGCTCAGTACTTGGCCTTTTAAATCTTTTGGTTAAATTTGGCTGTCGTAAGGCCTATGTGCTCCCATTAAAATGGTTAAAAACTCTACGGCCATCATATGCCCCTTAAAAAGGCAAGCGGCCTCGGACTCGGGTATTTAAGCATATACGCTATTTAACCAATATGTCTTGACATTCTATTATATAATATACAATACATACACAAAACCATAAACAAACATATATACATAAAAAAACCATATACCAACAAATATACTATTTTATACAAAACTAACAACATATATAAACATATGGAATTATACATATACATATATTACAAGATATCTAACATATGTACACATATGTATTACATATAGGTGCATAACATATACACACATACAATACCGCATAATAAAATTTATCTAAACATATACACTGCGCGTCACTTGATTACGGACACCATATTTTGGAAAGTCTTTAGCGTTTTTCTCTGCGTTATGTTATGATCATGCGAATCCGAGCTTACATGTTGGAAATGCAATTCATTCCGATGGCACCTCACAAAAATTTACCTTCAATTCATCTACGATGTCGTTATCTCATGTCATATTTGTCACCGACTCGAAAAACAATCAATTTTTTTGCGTCACTTGATTGCGGACAGACTAAAAAGTAGGTCTTATTTCAATAATTAAAGCAGTAAGTATTATATAAATTAATCAGGACGGTTTGAAAAAGATTGCTTAAAAGATTGTTATTTAAATAAATTTTTATTATTTTGAAAATTTTTTAATAGTGTGTGTTGCTCCTGTTCCGTAAAATAAGGTAGAATAATCTGTTTTCCATCGAATCATAGAGGGAACCTAAATACCTTAAATCAATTTCGCTCCAAGCATCTCTGATAGCTTCCACTAATTCCTCTTTTCTCTAGAACTGTCGGCCCCCTTCATATACTCTACGAACTAACCATCCCCAAACATTTTCTACAATGATTAAGTCTGGAGAGTATGGTGGCCACGATAACAAATCTACATTTTGTGTTCCAATCCAAGCTTTGGTGGTCCTTGCATTATGTATTGGTGCATTTTCCTGTTGAAAAGTCCAACGTTGTCCATGAAAAACTCGTGAATGTTCGGAAAAGTTTCGCTTAGTATTCTCTGATAACCCAGTGCATTCATTGTGGTACTTGGAAAAACGAGATCTACTGTACCATAATAAGAAACAGCTCCCCAGACCATGACGCCGCCTTGTCTGCAATGGCGTGTGCTCAAAGTAAGTTTGTCCTTTCTCAGGTCATGGAAATAATAATTGCACCCGTCAGGCCCATCCAAATTAAACTTTTTTTCATCAGAGAACACAACCCTTCGCCACTCATTTTTCCACGTCATATGAATCCTTGCAAAATCAAGCCGTTTTTTCTTATGTTCCGTGTTTAATGGCGGTTTCTTCCGCAATCTTCTCCGTACAAGATGTTCAGCATTTCGTATTACTCGACTAACTGTACTTTTTGAAGCGCTGACCCCAGTTCTAGCTTTAATCTTTGCTACTGACAGAGCCGAATTAGAGGCTTCTCGTAGAATTGCTCGACGGTCTTGAACGGTAGTAGCTAGAGAACAAAGATTATCTATTTTCAATAAGATGTGACACTCTCGAATCATAAACACACACCTACAACTTTTCATAAATACATAACCAAAAATATCCTATGAGCTGAAAAAGAACTGACTTGACTCGATCGACGACATACATTCGGCCATCCTAAATCCTGTCGACACTTCCGCCTGCACTGTTAACTCCTTGCCTTCTCTTCATCCTATATTAGATGATATTAAAAGGAGTACGAAGCGTGTTCGGGCTGATATTGAATCACTGTCAATGGCAGTGGTGCAAAATCACAATGCCCTAAGTTCTCTATCACTAAAATTTGAAGGTGTCTGTGATAGAATAACCTCCCCCCCAGTGGCGTCGGTATCTGATGGTGCCCCGCAGGTACAGGAGCAGCTTCTTTCTACACCTTGCTCCGCAGCTGCTTCTCTTGCGGAGAAAGACACTGTTACCCAAAATTACACAGCCTTGAATGACCCGGAGACTGCCTCTAGGACGGCTCTTGATCACCCTAAAACCGGTGGTAAGCATCAGAAACGCAGACGCAGTCGTAAAGCTACCACTAGGGTTGCTATCACTGCAAACCCCTCGACTAGTTCGTCTGTTCCCGCCCCTTCACTTCCAACAAGCTCAAACAATATCCCAGAACCGGTTGCGGCATCAACCTCTTCTGCTAGTATCGTTAGACCCTCGGGTACTGGGGATACGGAGTCTTCGGTAACTTGCGCCAATTTGGTAACGGTACCCAGTCCGCAGAATATTTTCATTTCACGTTTCTCTCCTGAGACTACGTGCGAGGCAATTAAAGATTACCTAAGGGGAAATGCTGTTAATCCTGAGACAGTCACTTGCAGGAAAATCAGCAATGTTTCCAAACCGGTTGCGTCTTTTGTTCTGACTGCACCACCAAATACCGCTGAAAAGCTTTTGGACCCCACGTTCTGGCCTCTCGGTGCCTTTTCAAAGCGTTTTGTTCCCCGCACACGAGGGCATCGTATTTCTGACACTGTACAGGCTTCAAAAAACTCAAGACGCTTTCCCTCTATTACCAAAACGTGAGGGGAATCAGATCTAAAACCCACGATGTATTTCTGTCAACTTCGGCCAGCGATTTCGATATAATCGCTTTTACAGAAACATGGTTACACAGTGGGATCCTTAATGCCGAACTTTTCGATACCTCCTTCCAAGTTTTTCGGAAGGATAGATATACTGACTCGGAGGCTCGTGGAGGTGGTGTACTAATTGCCTGTAGTAACCTTCTCAACTGTTGCTTAATAACGCTTCCTAGTTTTTCCAATTCTTTGGACATTGAGCTCCTCGCTCTTAAAGTCTCCCTCGTCCATAAGAACCTATTTTTAATTTGCTGTTACATCCCACCCGTTATGTTCAGCACTCTTGACGATAGAGGTCAACACCTCTATGATATTCAAATATCTTGCATTAATCATATCCAGGATATGATGGACTCTAAAGACGAACTCTTACTTTTAGGAGATTTTAACTTACCCAATGTTCTATGGGTATCTTCCGATGAGGACGACAACTACCTACCTGAAAACAACCTTAATGATAGGGAGTCCGACTTTCTGAATTCCTTATTCTCATGCGGTTTGAACCAAATGAGCGGTGTGAATAATACTTTAGGAAGGTGGTTAGATCTTATATTCTTTTCCGACTCAGACAACATGTATGTTGAGCCTAGCTCAATTGTCTAATCCCGGAGGAGTCAACCTTTACTTTTAACTTTAAAAAGGCCAACCTTGAAGTACTGTCATCCAAGCTCACTTCGATTGATTTCAATACCTTGCTTTCCTCTAATGACTTGGATGACAACGTAACAAGATTTTACTCCGTCCTGTATGAAACCTTCGCATCCTGTGTACCTATTGATCCTCTAAAGTTGACCAGATCATCCCCAACCTGGTACAATAATGAGTTGAGACACACCAAAAACCGGAAGAATAAACTCTGGAAAACCTACCTGAAGAGAAAAGACACTGCGAGTTTCTATGCATTTCTCAATTGCTATGACCAATTCCATGGTCTCTCCGAGGCTCTCTATAAGGAGTACCTTAGTAACATGGAAGGTAAACTGTATGGCGATCCCAGAGCATTCTTTCAATTTATCAACTCTAAGAAAAAAGTCGATAATTACCCTAACACCATGCAATACGAGAACTCTGTTAGTTCTAATTCATCCGAGATTTGCGACAAGTTCGCATCGTTCTTCCTCAAATCTTTCTCGTCTCCTGTCTTCCAACCTCATGAAGACAATTTTCGACATATCAACGCAATACAAACGGCTCAAAATTTATCTCTGTCTATAACCAGGGAAGATATCTCGAAACATATAAATGATCTTCCACAAGATTTTTCGTCCGGCCCTGATGGTGTCCCTCCTGCTGTTCTAAAATCCTGTGCAGGGGCCCTACTGTCTCCTATCCTATGTTTATTTCAGAAATCCCTCAATACAGGGCGCTTCCCAAGCTTATGGAAGAACTCTTTTATAATCCCTGTTCATAAAAAGGGTTGTAAGTAGGGTTCGAACTATCGGCTTCTAGTATCGATACCAAGTACTAATAACAGAATCAAACCGTGGTATCGATACCTAGAAAGTATCGGGCTGGAAGTATCAATACTACTCAGTATCGAGTACTTTTTAAAATACATATATTTAAACAAAAAATTTATTTAGAACAAAAGCTCGAGGATATGAAGACGTTGTTGACAAAAATTTACGTAAATAATATAACCCAACGGTATGAAGACTCCGTCGACAAAAAAACAGCACAGACACATATGAACAAAGGCATGACTAAGGCCCGTTTTCATTTTCAGCCCAAGATATTGAGCATGTTCATATGTTTGGTAAAACAGCATACAAACTTCTGTGTGATAGAGGAGCTCCATTTTGGATTCCCACAATGCGTTTGCGATGTAAATGCTCCTTTAAAAACAGCTACTGGTTAAAGCTACATTCAGAAATAAACGTAACTTGTATGTAGCGACATCTCTGAAGATTGAAGAATATTCCGATTTTTGCGGTTCATCAGTAGTACACACAGTGGCTGTCAAAATTATTGGCACACCCAAGAAATTTTACAGCTGAGGAAGATATTACAAGACTAAACTATCTTACCAAATTTTATTGAATAAAATTTCATTATTTAAATTATAAATAATAAATTTAAAAAAAAATAATTTAAATTCATTTAATAATATTGATTTAACAGAAAAAGAAATTCATCAGTTTAAAACTTCTTGCGTGTGCCCACTGTATGTGGGTTGACAAAGTACTCGATACTTTTAATGAGTAGTACTTGACGATACCATGATCTTGGTATCGAGTGCTCAGTATCGGTTTCCAAGACGACAGTATCGATACCTGCTCAGTATCGAGAGTATCGTTCGAACCCTAGTTGTAAGAACGAAATATCTAATTATAGACCGATTGCGAAGTTATCATGTATACCAAAACTTTTCGAATCCATTATTTATTCTGCTATTGCCCCTATCTGCAAGAGACTTATCTCAACTAACCAACATGGCTTTCTTGCAGCTCGTTTCACTACTACTAATTTACTAGAGTTCTCTTCTTACACTGTTCGAGGCTTTGTCACTGGCTGTCAAACTGACTGTGTTTATACAGACTTCAGTAAAGCTTTCGACATGCTCTCTCACTCTATTATAGTTCTAAAACTAAAAAAATTAGGCTTTCCGCATGCCCTGGTTATGTGGTTCCAGTCGTACTTAGCCGACAGAACCTACCAGGTTCTATTCCGCGGAGCCAAATCTAAAAACATCGAGGCGTCCTCTGGTGTCCCGCAAGGAAGTCATCTTATCTTGGTCCTCTTCTTTTTATTTTATCAATCGATGACATTGTTACCCTGCTGAGGCACTGTAAAATCCTTATTTATGCCGATGACATCAAACTGTACCGCCACATAAGGAGTATCGAGGATTGCAAACTTCTGCAAGCAGACCTAAACACCTTCTATTCTTGGTGTTCCAACAACAACCTGGTCCTCAACATTAGTAAATGTGAGGTCATGACTTTTTGTAGAAAACGTGGCGTTATAACTTACGACTATACTTTTCTCGATAACAAGATCTCCCGCACTAACTCTGTTATCGATCTTGGGGTTAGGTTAGAAAGTAAGTTGGATTTCTCCACCCACATCAATTATATCTCTTCCAAGGGCAATTCAGTCCTGGGATTTATAAAAAGATGGTCCAAGGAATTCAACAACCCCCTTATCACAAAGCACTTGTACATATTTTTAGTTAGGCCTTTACTTGAATACGCCTCCCAGGTATGGTCTCCTTACTACTCCTCCCATGTCGATAAAATCGAATCGGTTCAAAGGAAGTTCGTCCGTTTTGCACTCAGTCACCTCCCGTGGGATGACCCACTTATTCTTCCGCCTTATGTGAACAGACTTAAATTGCTCAACTTGAGCTCTCTCCATAAGCGTCGCGAGGTCGCTGACGTTATATTCGTTCATCGTTTGTTGAATGACAAAGTTGACTCAGACTTCCTACGAACCCGTACGTCATTTAGAGTGAACAACTACAACCTGAGAGGTCCACCTCTCTTGTACATGAATTCCTCTAATACCAATTATGGGATGTACGAACCAGTTAACCGCATGCTTATAAATGTTAACAAAAATGCGAGTGTTTTTAGCATGCAAACTAGCGAAGATGTCCTTAAAAGGACTCTTTTTAATGTGGCGTGACTCCTTGTGTGTCCCACGTTTTCATTGTCTTTGCACGCTTTAGTCGAGGCAATGAAGCAAAAAAGTTCCTAATTGGTTGGGCGCGGACGGATCGGAATGCGGTTTTTTGCATTCGCTTCCAAAAATTATTTGTAAAAAATGGCCCATTTTTTTTCTGAACAAACCGGAAATTGCACCTGTTCACCTGTATGTATGTTTGTATGTACAGTATGTATGTAGACAAATCTTGCAACTTGATTTTGACCCACTTCCATATAACCGATCAACTTGAAATTTTGCATATATGCATAGTTCGCGTGACAATGCAATCTGACCATTTTGTAAAAAAATCAAGATGGTGGTTCCAAGAAGGCGGCCGAATTTTGCAATTTTGCTCCTCGACCCCCGACATGGCTATCAAATGAAAGGGTATGACAAGTACAATACAATTACCTATGTGGCGTCATTTCAAATTTAAAATGGCGGCCAACTCAAAATGGCGGATTACCTTTTTCTTTACAACGCGCTCGATATGGGTATCAAATGAAAGGAAATGACAAGTAGAATACTATTACCTCTGTGGCGTCATTCCAAATTCAGAATGGCGGCCAACACAAAATGGCGGATTACCTTTTTCTTTACAACACCCTCGGTATGGGTATCAAATGAAAGGAAATGACAAGTAGAATACTATTACCTCTGTGGCGTCATTCGAAATTCAAAATGGCGGCCAACACAAAATGGCGGACTACCTTTTTCTTTACAACACCCTCGGTATGGGTATCAAATGAAAAGAAATGACAAGTAGAATACTATTACCTCTGTGGCGTCATTCCAAATTCAAAATGGCGGCCAACACAAAATGGCGGACTACCTTTTTCTTTACAACACCCTCGGTATGGGTATCAAATGAAAGGAAATGACAAGTAGAATACTATTAGCTGTGTGGCGTCATTCGAAATTCAAAATGGCGGCCAACACAAAATGGCGGACTACCTTTTTCTTTACAACACCCTCGGTATGGGTATCAAATTAAAGGAAATGACAACCTCAACTGTATCTGGTGGAAAAAATCCAGAAACAGAACTCTTGCCGTTTCCGCTAGATAGCGGATTATGTCGTTATGTTTTTGGCGCTAGACACACTTTCCTGGTGTAACAACGTCAGTTTAAAAGGAGTAATTTTGAAAAAAAACCTAAAAACACCAATAAATAGTATTGTATACAATATCAAGTCAAACTTTGCATCATAATATTCTAGTTCGCTTTGCATTTTGTGTCCCATTTTTTGCAAAATATTTCTTCAAAAACTTTAAATGCGTTTTCTGACAAATTCATAAATTTGCACTTACGTCTTTGTTTCACGGAAGGTGCGATATATCAAAGGACAATATCCATTGTGTTTTATCAAATAATGACAACAGAACCAGTAAATCCGTAAGTTGAATTTTTAAAACATTAATCACAGCTTATAGTATTATACTTGTTATATCCTTTCATTTTATATCCATTTTAAGTGGGTTAGAAAGAAAAAGGTAATCCGCCATTTTGTGTTGGCCGCCATTCTGAATTTGGAATGACGCCACACAGCTAATAGTATTCTACTTGTCATTTCCTTTCATTTGATACCCATATCGAGCGCGTTGTAAAGAAAAAGGTAATCCGCCATTTTGAGTTGGCCGCCATTTTGAATTTGAAATGACGCCACATAGGTAATTGTATTGTACTTGTCATTTCCTTTCATTTGATACCCATACCGAGGGTGTTGTAAAGAAAAAGGTAGTCCGCCATTTTGTGTCGGCCGCCATTTTGAATTTGGAATGACCCCACACAGCTTATAGTATTATACTTGTTATATCCTTTCATTTTATATCCATTTTAAGTGGGTTAGAAAGAAAAAGGTAATCCGCCATTTTGTGTTGGCCGCCATTCTGAATTTGGAATGACGCCACACAGCTAATAGTATTCTACTTGTCATTTCCTTTTATTTGATACCCATATCGAGCGCGTTGTAAAGAAAAAGGTAATCCGCCATTTTGAGTTGGCCGCCATTTTGAATTTAAAATGACGCCACATAGGTAATTGTATTGTACTTGTCATACCCTTTCATTTGATACCCATGTCGGTGGTCGAGGAGCAAAATTGCAAAATTCGGCCGCCATCTTGGAACCACCATCTTGATTTTTTTACAAAATGGTCAGATTGCATTGTCACGCGAACTATGCATATATGCAAAATTTCAAGTTGATCGGTTATATGGAAGTGGGTCAAAATCAAGTTGCAAGATTTGTCTACATACATACTGTACATACAAACATACATACAGGTGAACAGGTGCAATTTCCGGTTTGTTCAGAAAAAAAATGGGCCATTTTTACAAATAATTTTTGGAAGCGAATGCAAAAAACCGCATTCCGATCCGTCCGCGCCCAACCAATTAGGAACTTTTGGCCTTTTTAGTGCTTCATTGCCTCGACTACTTCTCTGTTTGATGTTTTGTGCTCTTAAATGTTGCATTGTTTTTTGTTTTGTGTTTGCATGTCTTAGCCGAGCCACTGTGCAGTGGTAAATGTGACCGCGTTTGTGTGCAGGGACCGGACCGGCTCGGTACAGGAGTGCCGGGGAGGGTTGAGAAGGAACCCGCGTTTTCGGTCGCATGCTCGTTTTGCGGTGTTTTTTCTTCTTATACCTTTTTTTGTGCTTTCGGCCGGATTCGGTTCCTGCACATAAGCGTGGCCCGTTTCTCAGCCCAGCTGAGAAGTGTACTTCTGAGCTAGAAGATTAACTCGAGAATAACTACAGTGCTTTTTATCAAACAACTGTCCTATGCAAATTCCCATTAAAAAGAAAGAGTACGAGGCATATCGCAAAAGCAAATAACACATCCATAAAATGTGTACAATAAATAAAAGCCGGTTTTTTACAATGCATTTTTAAAGGCGATCCAGGGCATATGTTATGGTGTTAGTCGTTCAATTTCAACCAGCCCACACAATGTAAATTATAAGGAAATGTGGAACTGAAACAAAATTAACACATGTACAAGGGGTACACGCATTACAAACTGGAAATTTTTTCATCCCATAGTTTTAAAGGCGATCTGGGGCATCTTATTTGTGGTTAGCACTGAGAACAGAAATAACACAGGCTGGTGAAAAAAATTTTGTGGAATTTCAATTTAGAAATTGCTAATGCTTCAATTTATAAAAGAAAGTGATTTTTAAATCTGCTAAGTATTTTATAAAGTGCGGCAAGAATTAGAAGAAACTAATTTTTTTCGTAACTAGTTTAGGCTATCTTAGTGACTTTATTAATAACTTTGTAGTTTTTTGGTATTTTAATAAAAATAACGAGAAAGCACGGTATTAGATTTATTATTTGCGAAAATTATTAGGGCTACCTGGAATAGTTTGTAATAAATTTAGAGGCTACATAGAACAATTTGTTTGCGGTAGATCGGCTTTTATTGCTTTTTTTGAATTTGGTAAGTGATTTTATTAATCAATTTGTAGATTGTAGATTTATTGTTTGCAATTTAAAGGCTACCTGGAACAATCGTCGTAGTGTTAGCTGTAATTGGAGTTAGATTACGCAGGTTACAATGGGTAAACATCATATTAATATGTTTTGTATGTGGTTTAAAAATTA
The DNA here is from genome assembly GCA_963855945.1 of Thereva nobilitata. Taxonomy (NCBI): domain Eukaryota; kingdom Metazoa; phylum Arthropoda; class Insecta; order Diptera; family Therevidae; genus Thereva; species Thereva nobilitata. The sequence continues at coordinate 143,647,448 of OY979694.1, forward strand.
AATTTTTTAAATTACCGGGGGATAGTTCTAGAAGGGGAATATGGTTGAGAAATTTAAATAAATGCGATTTGCTCAACGTGAACATACCACAGGATCATCGTGTTTGTGAAAGGCATTTCGATGAAAATATGGTTTCAAAAATATCGAATCGTTTTAAATCAATGGCTTATCCAATTAATGTAATAGTATAAGAGCCCAGGCCCGCCAAACCTACGTAATTTTCTTAAAGCTGATATTTCGTATATATAGATAGTGCGATACGCAGTTAAGAACGTATGAACACTCGCTAGCCCGGAGAATGGGCCCATTGTAGATAGAGGGGTTAGGGGGTAAAAAAGGGGTTAAAATTTAAAAAATGTCTGTCGCTGCATATGTAGGCTCTATTAGGGCTAAATAACCGTTAAATTCTAGTGGCAGAAATTTTTTACCATTTGCTGCGGTGTGAGGGGTGAAACGGAAATTTGCAAATGTAAAAGGGATTACGCATCGTTATAAGCAATTGGTAGGGTATTATTTTGTAAACTCAGCTTGTCCTACTAAAGCAATAGTGGAAATATTAGAAATAACGGTAAAACAATTAGTGAACGTTAATTTGAAACCGCGACTAATTATTTCGTACCAAGGAGGAAATTTCATCGGTCTTAACAAATTAAAGCGAATTTCCTATACAAATCCTTATTTGTATATCAATAATGTTAAACTATATTATGTGTTTGATACTCCCCATTTTCTTAAGTCGTTATGGAGAAATTTAATAAAATATAATATTATTTTATAAAATAATAGGAAGGCAAGCTTCCGCCTCTTCCGTTAAAACTGACTACCTGGAAAAATTTACGACCTAGACCATTCTTGTGTTTGAAGTTATTGTAGGTAATGGTTTGGTTCAGCTGAAACAATTTCCAGAATACCAAGAGTTTTGAAAAGTTCATATGCAAAACATCAGGCCTATATATCTTATAAATGGAGTTACTAAATTTTCTGTCGTTTATAAAAGAATACACATTTGTAGGGAAACCGAACAATTAAACTCATTCATTATAATGAGATATTTGTTTATCCATATAAAATGTATATTTATTCATTTTTATTCAAATGATAGATTTGTGATAACTAAAGTAGGATATCAAGTTCGTGATTTAACTTCATTGAAATAACTACAAAATACAGCGGTTATGGTACAATGGTTATTCCAGATTTTGCTGCTATTATTTTGTCATTATGAATCTTCAATTTGAATTTATTATCTGAGAAGTCCATCAGTGGTTGTGCTTCTGGCTTGGCGAAAATTGCACTAAAATCACCGCTCAATATCATTGGCATTTCACTTAAATTTTTATTTATTAAAGTTGGACCTTCTGTTGTGTATAACAGTAGTATTTCCTGTATGAAATCTATTAATTCACTAATTATTTTATTCGGTGATATATACCCCAAAAGGCAATTTTTTCCTGCAGAACCGGCTTTTGCCCTTACTAAAAGGCCAAAAGTGGATTTTGGAACTAAACCACCAGTTGCCCAAACTAAAACCCCCCAATGCAAATTTTTCCCACAGAACCACGTTCTGCCCTAACTAAAACCCCAAAGACGGGTTCAGCAACAAAACCATCTCTAAAACCCCCAAAGGCAAATTTTTCCTGAAGAACCAGGTATGGCCTTACTAAAACCCTAAAAGAGAATTTGGCAAAAGAACTACCTTTTGTTCATACTAAATTTCCCGAACGGCTAATTTCCCCCACTTACCTACTTCCCATCAGCCATCCTATTTTATCAATTCCCCTCAATTCCTTAAATTTTGACGGTCCCATAACAAAACACAGAAAGTTACTATACCAGGACAAAAAAAGTTCATTAAAAGATTTGCCACTTATGGTGTGGCCACACTACGCGGTCTTGGGTCGTACGCGCTTTTGCCTTTTTTTTTCATATAGAGTTTTATGACTTTTTTACGACTTTTTTACGACTTTGTCCATGGTAAAGGCCGTGCGGCCAAACAACGCGGACAAAAGGCTGTGGTTAAAAAGGTACATTGTGCGTCCACACACTATGAGCTTTTCAAAAGCGCGTACGCCGTTTCAAATGAGAATTGATTTTTTCTCACTCATGACTCAGAAAATTAAAAGATCACGCGCGCTTTTGGCTGGCCGTACGACCAAAAGCGCGTGGATTCTAAGTCCGCGTAGTGAGGACGGGCCTTTAGTGAAAACACCCTGCATAATCTATATATATAAAAATGAATGCCGTGCGTTAGTCCCGCATAAACTCGAAAATGGCTCGACCGATTCCAATAATTTCTTTTTTGTTTTGTTCGCCTCAATACAGGGGTGGTTTTAGAAAAAAAACCATTTCAAAAACCAAAAGGAACAGCTGCAAAACCAAAAAAAATTGGTAATTTTGGGATTTTTCACCTCACATTAGTTTCAATAGATTCATGGCCTACCTATATATTGTTTGACAGCTGCGTAAATGTGAAATTGTCATTAAATTAAATCGGTAATTTCTCAAAAACTCCAATTTAATGACAATTTCACATTTACGCAGCTGTCAAACAATATATGGGTAGGCCATGAAGCTATTAAAACTAATCTGCAGTGAAAACTCCCAAAATGACAAATTTTTTAGAATTTTCAGTAGTTCCTTTGGGTTTTTCTTATTTTTTTTAAACCAGCCCTGTATTGAGGCGAGCCATTTTCGAGTTTTTGTGAAACTAACGCACGGCAATTGATTTTTATATAGATAATTGAAAATTACTCTTAAACATTAACTTATTTAACATCTTTATCATCTGGATTACCTTCAACATTTGTACTATTTGTGAACATTGGGAAACCTGTAAAATATTAGCATCCATTGTTCTTTATATACTTCCACCGAAAAATGCGTAAAAGCTTTTAATTGGTGCGATTAAATAAATTGTTAATAAGAAAATATATAAATGTCGAGTTTTTGCATTATGCCTCAGATTGCGGTACACCTGGAAAAAGGTGAACGTGTATATTTCACTGAAGAAAATGCTCTCCAACGAGCTTTAAAGCCACCAAAAACTACACTTACTGAATTTTTCACACTGTGCCAAAAACCTGATACTTTCGGACAATTCCCAACAACATTGTTATATACCGACGTCCCTCGCTATTATACATGGAACAAATCAGGTAAAAAATGGAAGTCACGTAGACAAGGCGAACCACATCCAACTATAGCACGCGTATTGAAAGCAAAGACATTGGGACGACTTTACACAGTACATCCAAAACAACGTGAATGTTTCTTTTTGCGTTTGTTGTTGCTGAATGTTCCAGGACCAACGTCTTTCGAATTTTTAGCAACAGTCAATGATCAAATATTTAATACATTTCAAGATGCATGTCGCGAGTTGCAATTGCTGGAAGACGACAATCATTGGGATCTGATACTTACTGATGCAGCATTTGCATCCACGCCGAATAACATTCGTCAACTGTTCACAGTTATATTGATACCCAACAGAAGCATCGGTTTTGTGGGAAAAACACAAGAACGGCATGACTGAAGACATACTTCGCAGAATTAGACAAACAAACCAATATCCAAACTCTCGAACTTTTATAGGAATAATTGCTTTTTCGTTAATGGTTATAAATATTTGTTGAAGAGTTGAATTTTGAAGATTTGGATTAATTTTAAATGCCTTACTCGCCCGAAAACAAAACCAAGAACATAGTTTACCAGCAAGTTTTGTAAAAGAATACATACATAAGGGATTTTGGCCACACTTAATATGAAAGCATATTGAATCTAATGTCTCCAAATAAGTATTGGTTCTTTCCTTAGATATTGCGAATAATTTGATTTTCAATATTTGCATTAATTTCACATGTTTTGACGAACACAATTTCGCAATATAAGAGAAAATAAAAGTTGGTTTTTTGGCATTGCTTTTTCCAACTATAAAATATTTGTTTTATTTTTCGATTTTGTTTTATTGTTCTCGAAAAATTTTGTTATTGAAGACTTCTAGATTTAAATTAAAAAAATTTTAGAAAATGGCCCTCGAATTTCGATTGCTTGACGCTGCTATTTGCATTAATTTTAAATCTTTTAAAGTTCATGGTTTTAACAGAATACACAGGCAGTTTTGGATAGTCCAAATAAATGTGTTTTGAATCTAATGACTCCAACTTTTATAGGAGTAGTTGGTTTTTCGTTAATGGTTAAGAAGAGTTGAATTTTGAAGGTTTGGATTGATTTTAAATGTTTAAACGCTGGGTACAGCGAGGCACACCGGGTCCCAGCTATCCAAAATACAGAAAGTAAGTGGTTCATTGAGATACTTCATCTGTGTATGAAAATTCATATATCGAAAAATGCCGTGTCAATGGGTGGTTTTTATTGTCTCGATCAAAATGGCAGATCCCTAATAGTTTCATATTTTGTTATTTGGAATCAAAAATACCAAAAAATTGCCCTTTTCAAACTTTCCTACTGTATATTAAAATTCACATCAGTTGATTACTGCTATTGGCTTATGGGAGCAGCATAGGCACGCCGGGTCCCAACTAGTCTTTATTAATTTGCGTTCCTAGATAGGTGAACTCGTTTAAGGATTCTATGTTATATCTGTGGATTGTTATATTTTGTCCTGTTCTTCCTCTACTATTTCTATTATGGATCCGCATTCGCATATGTTTTGTATCTGAACATTTGCCGACGAATTTCACACTGCGAAGTCGAGCGTCAACTAATGTTACTGTAAATTTTGAACCGCCTGGATATTTTGATCTGAAAATTTACAGAAAACTGCCTCAAGTATTCTACTACAATGCAAAAATAGCCAAAAAAGCGAATTTCTAAAATTTATAAGTGCCTGTTCACACGGGTCGCTTTGAGGCGCGACAAAGCGAACTAAAAAGCGAACATTTGTTTACACGTTTCGCTTTGTGTCCAGTCGTTTTATGACAGGTGGAACAAACGGTACGGGAACAAAGTTTGTGATTTTTATAAAAGTGACATAAATTCATGGCTGCTCCTAAAGTTTTAGAAAATAAATTTCTCACGAAAACAAAACTTAAGCCTGAAAATTGTCCTATCACACGTCTGCTCCCACTGCGGGTGAAACGAAAATAAAATGGAACAGTAAGGTGATACAAAATGGAAATAAAACATCAGCTGGTCAGAAAAAGCGAACGTGAGTCGCTTTTAAATCGAGACACACTTCCTTCCCACCCGAACGCTCCGCGCACCCGCAAATTTCGTGTTGAAAGGTCGCGGCAACCACCCGTGTGAACAGGCACTAACACAACTTTTTGATTAGGAAAAAAATCTCACGAATCCGTTGGAACATTTTAAACATTCGCCATTTTGTTTCTAATTAATGTAAAGTGTACGAATGATGTTTTATATTTAGAGAATTGGTTAAACTACATTGTGTTAAAATTTGAAATCGATATCTGCAATTATAACTGAGATATGGCGAGATAAAGTGTAAATTTCGTTCAAACAGCGCATACGAAAAAAAATCATTTTTATAATTTTTTTATATGTTGGCAATGCCCGAACTTCGGCCAAAATCAACGTAGATGCATTTTCTCATCCTCTATCGATTGCAATTAGTCAGTGGCGGACTAAGCCCGTCAGAGGCCCGGCAAAGCTGAATGAGGCCCTCAGTCTAAGAAGTTGATGTAATTTTAGAAGCCTTTTATTCTGTTTTCATTTGTATGTAAAAGTGTGTGTATGTTTATTTCCCAGCAGGGAAAGCATCTAATTACCCATCGATTCCGAAAGTAGTTCTAAAGCCAAGTGTCCACTACGGAGTTTTTTTGGTAGAATGTAGAGTGTAAAGCTCTACCTGTAGTGTGTACACTACAGCGCGTCTCTATCACTCTACCACCGCACCGCCCGTAGAATTGCTCTAGAGAAATTTTGAATAGAGCTCTACCACGTGCTCTACAGACTGCACACTGCAGATGCGTTTTCTCTACTGTAGAGTCGGCCATCAACTTTTGCATGTCATTTAATTTCTCAGTTATTCAGAGATGCGTGCGTACACATATTGTGAAAAAAATTTAAAGGAAATTAATAGAAAACAAAAAAATAATATAATGAGGTCTCGCCAAAAACAAGCTGCTGCCCTTGTATTTTTGCTCGAAGAAGAGAAAAAGAAGGAAAGGAAATGTTCGGCGCGAGATTGGATTGCGAAAAGAAAATAAAACGCTGGAATGTATCGAGAATTTTTGAATGAGCTCACGGAAGAAGACACATTTTCTGCGTATGTCGTATTCGAATTTCGTTGTTATTTAACAGGCGGATGTACAACAATTCGAAGCGCAGTCGAAATGTAAATAAGAATGAATACTGTAGAGAGAAAACTCTATCAAACATGCTTGATAGAGCGTAGAGCAGATGTAGAGCTCTACACAACACAAAAAAATTGCTTATACACTATAGAGTTTTTTAGCAGAGAAAATTTTCCCGTAGAGTGGGTGTAGAGTGCATGTGTACAGCTCCAGAGGGTGTATACACTTCTCTACGCGTCTCTATGGGAGAGTTTTCTCTAGCTCTATGCAAAAAACTCTATAGTGGACACCAGGGGACCGATTCCGAAACGGTGAGTGAACACCGAAGGAAAAACTCACTGACAACCTCGGTGTTCACTTTTCTTTAAAATGCGATTCCGTAAGTGCTCGTGAGTTTTAAAGTGCTGAATGATTTTTAAAGTGGCTGAATGATGCGCTGAGTTGGTACTGTCTTGACCTTCCCATTTTAAAAATTCTAATTAAATAAAATCTTTTAGAACAATAAACTAAAACTATTTTTACATACCAAACAAATCTCTCAAAAAAATTATTTTTAAAAAAAATTAAAAAACTTATTCAAAAATAATCGCACGAAATTACAAAAACAACTTTACTCACCGTAAATTCACAGCCTTTTGCTCAGTGAAAATTTTTTCACGGCGCGGCGGTGTTCACCGCAAATGTCAAAAAAAATCATTCTCACTCTTGCGGACGCGAAAATAAGCAGTGTACACTGAAATCGGTGAACGTTGCGGAATCGGGCCCCAGGCTTAAGTTTAGAAAAACTCATCTTGCATGTTGCAACCGAGATGAAAATGGTCCAGAAGTATTGAATAATAAGCGGTGTACAGGATAACGATTCAATAAAGTCCCATTTTAATAATTACATGCTGTACTTATTTGTGTCTACGGGAACATTGTACGGGACCTCCGACTCCAAAGTACCACTTAGGTAGGCACTGACCATATTTTAAAAGCCTTGTTTAGGATTTGATCAAGGGAACTTGTAGACATTTGGCCCCCAGGAACCAGAGGCCCGGGGCGGACCGCCCCTTCCGCCCCACCCTTAGTCCACCACTGCAATTAGTTTCAACCGGTTTTCTCATTTCCATCACTTTTTCAATTTCTAGAGAACTTTTTGGGCATGAGCTGCAGGCCTAATTCATTCTAAAAACATTAACGTATAGCCCAGTCACTTTATACAAAAAAAGGCCACACCTCTTAAAAAATCCAACTGAAAGTTTTACAGCGGGAATCTCTTTATCTTGGGGTCACAAATAATTGAATCGGTTATTTTGAAAAGGGCATAAGTCACACAAATTACCAAAACTGAGTTAAGTATGAGGAAGTGTTTATCTATGGTCCTCGCACGTTTTCACCGAAAACAGCACTACTCCAGTATATAGTTGCAGAGATATGGTCATCTGTCACTTTCCATATATTTTGAAAAGGGCAGAAGTCCGCGACTTGTTAGGAAAAAAAGCTCCTAGAGATAAAAAAAATGCACTTTAATATGTCACAATTGCATGAGTTCTGTTATGATTCCTCTAGCCCAGGTATTGTGCAAACCAGGGAGCATATTGAAGGATTGGTTAAGTACGATTTTAAACTGGCATTTGGGCGGGAAAATAGTTCACTGCCAACAGAGCGAGCCTACAGTGGTCCTGTACCAATAAATATAAAAAAAATTGAGGATATACAGAAGGTCATGAAGTATATTCCCTCCAAATATCTATCTTTCTACAATGAAATCGTCACTGATTGGCCTACCAAGCCCTCAGAAACCATTGAAGAACATGCAGAATATTTTTTTAAAGTTTTTGACTTATAAAATATATAACATTAACATTAGAACACACTGGCTTTTAGCCCATTTAAAACGTGGGGTATGACGCTCGGAACGCCCCACGTAGCGAGATGACTTGTACTTTATGTTTTTTAGGCGCTGATCACGAAAATCGAAACCCCTAAAAAATGGGGGTTTTTGGTGATTTGAGGGATGTTCCGACCATTTTAGAACCCTGGGACCCCGATTTTCGTCATCAGTGCCTCAAAAACCATAAAGTACAAGTCGTCTCGATACGTTGGGCGTTTTAAATGGGCTATTTTGTTTAATATAACCACGTAAATTTTGAAAAGGACTTAAGTCCCGGTTTCAAAATAAGCGCTATTTCTTTTCCAGCTAATTTATATTTGTCATTAATATAACACAATAATAATCTAAGGAGGTGTCTATTAAGTGGTAAACGAAGGGCTTATTAATGCCACCCTACAAGAAAATATACAGTTTTTTGTACCTACTGAAAAATTTATAAAAGTGGACTTAAGCCCTTTTCAAAATAACCGATTCAATTTTCCAAAAGTCCATAAAGCCAACTGACCCGCAATTCAACTTACGTAAGGTCAAAGGTCACGAAAATCAGTTTTCTCAAAAATCTCGTAAATTATCGGTTTTATGTAAATTTTGGCTAACAAGGGAACTCCCTTTGGTGTCAAACGCGCAGAGCTGGCTTACATTTTTTTCTGGTTCTTTTTATCAAAACAAAGCTAAAAATGCATATCACAACCCCTACCTTGTTGATATTTTTTTTATACCGATTTTTTAATTGTTTACTTTTACAATAAATTGCCATTTTAAAGTAAAAATTCAAACTGTTCTAATTTTTACATAACTTCTTCCAAACCTGCCGAGTTACAGATCAAATTGAAGCTCGAGATTTGGACTTATCAGGACCAGGAACGGCATAATTTGAAAACAAAACTTTGCACTCTTTCCGTGAAAAACAAAGTGCTCGTACGCGAGGAAGTCCGAATGTTATGATTTCATCTCGATTGATTGTTACATATATGCTTTTTGTCAAGACAGCGCCCTCTGGTAAGCAACAAAAAATTTATTTATGTCAGATTTGATAAGTCCAAATCTCGAGCTTCAATTTGATCTGTAACTCGGCAGGTTTGGAAGAAGTTATGGAAAAATTAGAACAGTTTGAATTTTTACTTTAAAATGGCAATTTATTGTAAAAGTAAACAATTAAAAAATCGGTATAAAAAAATATCAACAAGGTAGGGGTTGTGATATGCATTTTTAGCTTTGTTTTGATAAGAAGAACCAGAAAAAAAATGTAAGCCAGCTCTGCGCGTTTGACACCAAAGGGAGTTCCCTTGTAAGTAAAATTTGTTTGTGAGATAAATCTGCTTAAAAATGTCCTATACAAAATTTACGTAGAACCAATAGTAGTCGAGAAATCTGGGTGACAAGCTGTGGAGCAACGCATACCCCATTATTCTATACGAGTGCATGTGTTTGTTGTGTATGCTTGTGGCAGCGTTATGAATATGAGATCCCAGTCGCTATCAGATTACAAGCCTGTCAAGATTTCAACAGTTTAAGCCTTCTTCGGTGCATATAAAAGGGGGCCATCTGTTAGTTTCTTTTTGAAATTGTTACTAAAACTACACCTTTCAATATTTTTCAATGAATGCTGCTTTATTGAAGAGAGTATATCTTCCGATTATTTATGTAAAACAATTTCACCAAAATGACTGCGGCGGCTGGCTTGGCAGTGGCCCATTCTGTTAACCAAATTTTGTTTGTGGTCTTATTTCGCGAATAGCTCAACGTAAGTTTTCCTCAAGTCGGTCAATTGTTAGTAGATCGTTGGAGTAACAACGGTACTTAACATTTACCAATAAAAAAAGTCGATGGAATAAATGTTATTTAGCCAAAGTTAACGTAAAACAAAACATTTACGAGAGATTTAAGAAAAACTGATTTTTGTGACCTTTAGCCCTCCGTAACTTTAGTAGCCGGTTAGTGGGCTTTATGGACTTTTGAGTGATTATTTGTGACATCTGGAAAATCTCCAGTTGGCATTTCTTAGAGGCGGATGATGGTAAGTGGATGCAAACAAGTAGGTTTGTCATGTTCCGTAGCGTATGGCTCTTGCCGGGGCCCGTCGTGTCCAATTCGATGTCCGAGGATGCAACCATTGAACCTGAGTTGAACGATGATAACGCCGACCACATTTCGTTATTTTCCTCTGAGATGAGTGTTGAGGAAGATGACAATATGAAAGAAGTGGAAATAGAAGACATAGAGAGATAATCAACAAAATTCTATCATAACTTGTAACCTACGAACTAGGTCTACTGGGGATACCATGTAAAAACGCTGGTTGCATTCTACTTCAAAGGTATTGCGGAAACGAATGCAGCGCGATGCCCGAGTTTTCTCAGCCCCATATTTTGAAAACCATTGGTTCTACGTAAATTTTGCATAGGATATTTTTATGCACATTTTATCTCGCGAACAGATTTTACTTAGCCAACATTTAAGTAAAACCGATAATTTACGAGATATTTGAGAAAAACTGATTTTCGTGACCTTTGAACCTCCGTAACTTGAGTTGCCGGTCAGTTGGCTTTATGGACTTTCGGGAAATTATTTGTGACCTCAAAATAAAGAGAATCCCGCTGTAAATTCTCCAGTTGTATTTTTTTAGAGGCTCATGTTTAAAGTGTCTGGGCTAGTAGCCCTGGGCTACTTTAAACAAAATTATTAAAAGTTTTATAAATTACAACACTTTGTTGTCATCCATGTTTTCAACTAATAACAAAAATTGTTAAATGAAATGCGCGAATTGTATTCTGGCACACTTTGTAATTTCGAGTTGTCCGTAGTAAAAGTAACAAATTCGGAATTGTAACTAGTGACAGGTTGGGTAGGGCACGATTATAAAATGAGTTTGTAAGAGCTCCCTCTTTTTTCTTTTGAGCCAGTACAATGTCATACTTCAAATGAGGCGAGGTGCTATTGTAATAGCAAAATGACAAAAACGAGCAAATTCAAAAAGAAAGAAAATAAATACCAATGAAGAGTTTTTTTACGAGTTTAATTCTAATATGCATTAAACTGCCTTACAGTAAGTAAGAAATCTATGCCTGCACAATGTACAGCCAGGGACAACTAAATAGAAACAGTTTTATAAAAATTGCATTTATTTTTTATGCTTTTATGTAGCAATCCTGTTGGGAATTCATTATGATATTGTTATTGATTTCCTTCAATAGGCCCCCTATTATATATTTAAAAAAAAATTTAAGAGGAGGTGGTTGGAATTCTTTAATTTGATTCCTACATAAAAATATAAAAACTTTTTTAATGCAATTTTTATGAAACTATATTTTTATTTATATGCTGCATCAAATCAGGTATTTTTGCTTTTTTAATATGTTGTTTATAATAGAAAGGCAATGTTAAATCCATGTTTTCGACCTCGGCAGACGACCGGGTCATTGTCAAAAATGAAGAAAATCTCGAAATTTTAGGCCTTTTTTCAGTTTTTGTTGATTTTTACCTGAAAGGATTGGTTTTTCATCAAAGATTGTGTTATTCATTTTTAAAGTAGGTTAAATTTGCAACAATTTCAGGCCATAATGGTTTTTATAAGACCAACAGTTTCGGAGAAATAGCTTTTCAAAATTTGGCCAATTTTTCTAGTTACACGATTTTTAGCAAAATTTAATTTTCAGTACTATTCACGTTTCTGAAAGCTTAGATATTGTTTCAAAACCCCCTCCCACCCTCTCAGTGGACCCTCCTGGAGTCTCACGGGACTCCAAAGTGACCCTCCTTAACCACTTGAGCAAAAAATGAGATTATTTGTATTTTTATTTACAAGCGTGGGTATGTAAAAAAATCAAGATTCTGACAATTACTTATGTCCTACTTACAAGGAAATCTGTCTATTTCTTCCTCCTTACCTCTGGGATGTCTGCTTCATCTACGTTTACTGCGGGCAGGCTATCCATGTTCCATGTTCAGTGGGAACAGCAAACAGGGGCCATTCTATGCCTTGCAGCATTACAGGACAGGTAATTGTTGAAGAACGGTTGCCCTTAATTGGCGACATCACTACCCTGTAAGCAACCCCCACGAGTTACTATCCACTTCTTTGCACAGACTCTTAAAGTGCTCCGTTGTACTCTTTCGGATGGCATTTTTTAGCGCTATTGGCGGATCTAGAATCGGAATAGACGGGGGTCACCTATTTTGTGATTGATACAAGACACAAATGCCCACGTCGTCCTTTTTTGCTGGTTGACCTGTTACTGCTACTGGTAATGTGAAGGCCAAGCAATGTGCTTTGGGCGGAAGCGATTAGCCATCGCTTCTTTGCTTACTACTTACCTCGTATCAAAATAAAACTGACAATGAGCTATCGTGAACTACAATCAAGTAAATTTCCAAGTAAATGGCTGATCATTGCGGCATCCCGGTTGAAAAACACTAGGTTAAGGTGAACAGTACTGAAAATGAAATTTTGCTAAAAATCGTGTAACTTGAAAAATTTGCCAAAGTTTGAAAAGCTGTTTCTCCGAAACTATTGGTGTTATAAAAACCGTTCTGGCCTCAAATTGTTGCAAATTTAACGTACTTCAAAAATGAATACAATAATCTTTGATGAAAAATCAGTCCTTTCATGTAAAAATCGACAAAAACTGAAAAAAGGTCTAAAATTTCGAGATTTTCTTCCTTTTTGACAATGACTCGGTCGTCTGCCGAGGTCGAAAACTTGAGGTCTGTGAAGTTGGCACCACGAAACGTGAATTTTGGAAATTTTTTTTTTCATACGTTTGTCCATCGTTTGTCCAAGTTTCTCCACGGAAAAGTTTTTTTTGTCCAGGCACCGTTAATATTTTACAAGCAAAAACATTTTTTTGCAAATTTTTTCAACCAGCACCCCAACTTCGCAAAAAAAATTATTTAACCGCATAAATCGTTTGTCCATCGTTTGTCCAAGTTTGTCCAGCAGTTATTTTTATTTGTCCACTCACCCATTAATTATAATAAATAATTGAAATTTTTCAATTTTGTGAAGTTGGCAACCGACATCAATACGACACGAAATACAGAAAAAAAACCAAATTAATCCACCCCTCGGAGAAATAACAATTGCAACCAAATTACTTAGTCGAAATTTTTTCGACACAGCGTGGATTTCGGCGAATCGACTCCGCACGGAAAATTTTCTAACACCGACTACATAATCTATTGCTACACTTCGGAGTAGTAGTTATAAATTTAAAAAAAATACGAAAACATATTAGTACAGTACAGATGTAATATTGATGCGCCAAAAATTCTTGGAAGGATGATTTTTCATAAATCGTTAATGGAGCATAAAAGAAGCTTAACTTTAAATTTGAGGGAAATTTCGAGTGGACGTTTTTTGGAAAACTCAAAAAGTTTTTGAAAAGCGTTTTTCTCTGAATCTACGCATATTAGAGAAAAGTTGTTTAAGCAAAAAATGTAGAGGACATTGTTACCTACAATTTGTTTCATAGAAGTCAGGCTGTACAACTTGAAATACAGAAGCTAGGTGGCGCCAAAGTTTCCAAAAAAGTGTTTTTTCGGTTTTTGTCCCAGAAAAAATGGTTTTTTTACAAAAGTGTAAATCAGTAAATTGTTCCTCTTAAAAATGTCTACAACATTTATTTAAACTTTTTTTCCCTCCGACTTACCGTTCCAAAGTTATAGCGTGCTGAAGTGTGAGAATTGTGCTCTGAAGACGGCACACAGGTTAATTTGAGTACAATCTTTTTACAAACAAAACACACACTCATTTTACAAGAGCAAAGTTTTGACGCTTACACTCTCGAAAACTCGCATAGCAACTGAAAAATGGACGCTTCTTAGCAACAATAGCACGGTTAACTACGCAGCGTAGCATTTACTGCCTATAACTTTGGAACGGTAAGTCGGAGGGAAAAAAAGTTTAAATAAATGTTGTAGACATTTTTAAGAGGAACAATTTACTGATTTACACTTTTGTAAAAAAACCATTTTTTCTGGGACAAAAACCGAAAAAACACTTTTTTGGAAACTTTGGCGCCACCTAGCTTCTGTATTTCAAGTTGTACAGCCTGACCTCTATGAAACAAATTGTAGGTAACAATGTCCTCTACATTTTTTGTTTGAACAACTTTTCTCTAAAATGCGTAGATTCAGAGAAAAACGTTTTTCAAAATTTTTTTGAGTTTTCCAAAAAACGTCCACTCGAAATTTCCCTCAAATTTAGAATTAAGCTTCTTTTATGCTCCATTAACGATTTATGAAAAATCATCCTTCCAAGAATTTTTGGGCGCATACCCCGATTTTCCAGTCCAGCTGTACTGTACTATATATTTTCATCACATTGCCTTTTTTAATTGCAGTTTATCCAGGGATAAAAATTGCCAGAATTCGTTTGTCCATGGACAGAAATCGTTTGTCCAGGCACACATTCGTTTGTCCACTGCTGGAAATCGTTTTTCCAGGCACAGATTCGTTTGTCCACTGCTGGAAATCGTTTTTCCAGGCACAGATTCGTTTGTCCACTGCTGGAAATCGTTTTTCCAGGCACAGATTCGTTTGTCCAGGCACAGATTCGTTTGTCCATTGCTGGAAATCGTTTGTCCAGGCACAGATTCGTTTGTCCATTGTTGGAAATCGTTTGTCCAGGCACAGATTCGTTTGTCCATGCCACAATTCGTTTGTCCATGACCAGAAATCGTTTGTCCAGGCACAGATTCGTTTGTCCATGCCAGAATTCGTTAGTCTGTGCCTGGCCAACGATTTCCAGCAATGGACAAACGGATCTGTGCCTGGACAAACGAATCTGTGCCTGGCCAACGATTTCCAGCAATGGACAAACGAATCTGTGCCTGGACAAACGATTTCTGTCCATGGACAAACGAATTATGGAATGAACAAACGAATCTGGGCCTAGACAAACGATTTCCAGCAATGGACACACGAATCTGTGCCAGGACAAACGATTTCCAGCAATGGACAAACGAATTCTGGCATGGACAAACGAATCTGTGCCTGGACAAACGATTTCTGTCCATGGACAAACGAATTCTGGCATGAACAAACGAATCTGTGCCTGGACAAACGATTTCTGGTCATGGACAAACGAATTCTGGCATGGACAAACGAATCTGTGCCTGGACAAACGATTTCCAACAATGGACAAACGAATCTGTGCCTGGACAAACGATTTCCAGCAATGGACAAACGAATTCTGGCATGGACAAACGAATGTGTGCCTGGACAAACGATTTCTGTCCATGGACAAACGAATTCTGGCAATTTTTATCCCTGGATAAACTGCAATTAAAAAACGCAATGTGATGAAAATATATGTTTTCGTATTTTTTTTAAATTTATAACTACTACTCCGAAGTGTAGCAATAGATTATGTAGTCGGTGTTAGAAAATTTTCTGTGCGGAGTCGATTCGCCGAAATCCACGCTGTGTCGAAAAAATTTCGACTAAGTAATTTGGTTGCAATTGTTATTTCTCCGAGGGGTGGATTAATTTGGTTTTTTTCTGTATTTCGTGTCGTATTGATGTCGGTTGTTCGGAATAAAATTGAACTTCCAATGGTTACAGAAATACATAAATACGAATTTCGAAATGCGCCTTTTTTATTGCCAATTTGATTTTCCCGAATAATTGATTAATTAATAAAATTTTATCGGCGCGTGGACAAATGCAACTATTTCGTGGACAAATATGGACAAGCGATGGACAAACGAACGCGCAAAGAAAAAGTGCGAAATTCGCAATCGGGGTTGCCAACTTCACAAAATTGAAAAATTTCAATTATTTATTATAATTAATGGGTGAGTGGACAAAAACAATAGCTGCTGGACAAACTTGGACAAACGATGGACAAACGAATGTAATGTTTGTGTTGTTTTAACGAAAGCTAGTAGACCAGTTTTTGTATTTGGCGTCTAGTGCCGCCTAATTTAGTGTAGGAAATGAAAACAATTACTTTATTAAATAATGTAATATTTATTTGACCAAACTCCTATTCCCGCAGGGCAAGTTATTGCCTCTAGTACTCGGACTGAGTGCAACTAGCTTGGTTAAAACAACACAAACATTACACGAACGCGCAAAGAAAAAGTGCGAAATTCGCAACTGCGGGACTGCCAACTTCACAAAATTGAAAAATTTCAATTATTTATTATAATTAATGGGTGAGTGGACAAAAAAAATAGCTGCTGGAAAAACTTGGACAAACGATGGACAAACGAACGCGCAAATAAAAGTGCGAAATTCGCAATCGGGGTTGCCAACTCACAAAATTGAAAAATTTCAATTATTTATTATAATTAATGGGTGAGTGGACAAAAAAAAACTGCTGGACAAACTTGGACAAACGATGGACAAACGAACGCGCAAAGAAAAAGTGCGAAATTCGCAATCGGGGTTGCCAACTTCACAAAATTGAAAAATTTCAATTATTTATTACAATTAATGGATGAGTGGACAAATAAAAATAACTGCTGGACAAACTTGGACAAACGATGGACAAACGAACGCGCAAAGAAAAAGTGCGAAATTCGCAATCGGGGTTGCCAACTTCACAAAATTGAAAAATTTCAATTATTTATTATAATTAATGGGTGAGTGGACAAATAAAAATAACTGCTGGACAAACTTGGACAAACGATGGACAAACGATCTATGCGGTTAAACAATTTTTTTTGCGAAGTTGGGGTGCTGGTTGAAAAAATTTGCAAAAAAATGTTTTTGCTTGTAACTTGTTAACGGTGCCTGGACAAAAAAAACTTTTCCGTGGACAAACTTGGACAAACGATGGACAAACAAACGTATGAAAAATAATTTTTCCAAAATTCACATTTCGTGGTGCCAACTTCACAGACCAGAAAACTTGGATTTAACATTGCCTTTCCATTATAAACAACATATTAAAAAAGCAAAAATACCTGATTTGATGCATCGCTCAATCTTTAATTTGACTGAACTATTATATTAGCTTCACCTTTATGTTTGTGTCTCTGTATGTATGCATGTATGGATGTTTGTATGTTTGTATGTTTGTATGTTTGTATGTATGCATGTATTAGCTTTATATTAGCTTTAGCAGATGTATGTATGCAGCTCCGGCCCTAGCCCTCGATCAGGGTAGAGCGAGATTGACTTTCGGCGCCCTTAGGCTACTTATTCGCTCCAATCCGACTATCGGATCCGGCTGTGGTATTCCTTTATCAGCTCAGCCCGAAAACTTGAACTGCTAATCGAAGAAGAGCCTGATAGAGTGAACACCTTTTTTATTATTCTAATTATAGGCCTCAAAGAGCTTTATCTAAATATTTAAGTTTGTCTAAGTGAATCGTGATCGTAGGCAACTCTTTTATTTTTGGTCAGATTTTCGGGGATAGCTTTACCTGTAGTGCGAGCAATATTAGAGGACTTCAAATGGAATGATAAAAAAGTTTCACTCTATCGGGAATATACTTTTTCCGATTAGGTTTTCGAAACGAAAGAAAAGATTAATTACCTAAAAAACAAGCCTTAATATGTTGCTCTATGATAATTGGTGTAGCAGTTATTAAAGTTTAAGTACATTAAAAACTTTTCAAAACGTAACCCTGTATCTCAGTGGATAGTGCCGATACCCCCTCCCTAGAACAATTTTTTTCTCCAAATATTACCGGGAATAAGCCCTTAACCGATTAGCATTTAAATCTGAAACACCCTAGTGTTAAATAAATAATAATAGCCAAATTTTACAAAAATCAACTTCTATTGCAAAAGGCGCCATCAAAATTTTATTTTTCGCTCGAAATTGTTTTTCACATTCGCCCCCTTTGCCACCTAGCGCCTAGAGCGACCGCTCCACCCGCTCTACCCTAGGACCAGCGCTGCGCAGATCTTGCAACCGATTTTGACCCATTTCCATATAACCAATCAACTTCAAGTTTTGCACATATGCATAGTTCGCGTGACTATAATCTGACTATTTTGTAAGAAAATCAAGATGGCGGTTCCAAGATGGCGGCGATTTTTGCTATTGTGTTCCCCGACCCTCAGACATGGGTATCAAAAGAAAGGGCATGACAGATAGAATACAATTAGCTGTGTGGCGACATTCAAAATTCAAAATGGCGGCCAAAACAAAATGGCAGACTACCTTTTTCTATACGACCCACTCGGTATGGGTATCAAATAAAAGGGTGTGACAATTAGAATACTATTACCTCCGTGGCGTCATTCATAATGGCGGCCAATACAAAATAGCGGTTTACCTTTTTCTTAACAACGCGCTCGGCATGGGTATCAAATGAAAATGTAAGACGAGTATAGTATACAGTATAATCTAATATGGCGGTCACTACAAAATGACGGAACATATATAATAGACTAAAAAGTAGAAAATAAAAAATATGGTTTAAACTAAGAAATACGCATTTATTTTAAAATGAACTAAAAAGTAAAAAATAATTGTGAATGTAAAGTTTTTATTGCTCCAGCCAGTATAATATGGAAACAACCTACCTTTCGAAATGTAAAAAAGCGTGGGGCGCCAGCGAAAAGTTCCGCTGTTAATTTATAAAATAATAATATAGGTAAAGTGTACTATGTACTATGTACTATATTCTATGTATTATGTACTATGAACTATTTACTATATATTATGAATTATATACATAATGTATTTTGTATTATTTATTATGTGTTATGTATTATCTATTACGTTGTTGTTTTTCTTTTATTATTGCAACATCAAGTAACAAATAAACTTACATGGAACATTCATAGACAAAATTTATTGACCCTTATCCTCCTGTAATATTAAGATTAAATTGGAAATACAGAATGGCCATAAAAGTTTTCACTTCCAACGTGTGGTCCTACGCACACCAGTTTTTAAAAATCTTATGAGAGTGAATTTTTAGGAATATGCGAGACGCAACGCAGAATATAGGCGAAGGGGTATGGAGGGCAAGCATTTCAACTCCGATTCTTTAGCTGATGTCTGTTCACGATGTCGATGGGTGAGGGGGTTTTTATCCTGAGGCTATGGAGGGAAATAAATTTCTTGTACGATTCATCAGGTAAGCGAAGGATTGGGTTTTTGTAGGCATGAAGATTCGTAGACGATTTTACTGTGCAAGACGTTGATGGGTGAGCGGTTCTGTCGCGAGGCTATGGAGGGAAATCCGATCCGTGTTCTATTCTTCACCTTAGCGCGAGTTTCTAAGGGCTAGTTTTACACCAGCCGACTTTTTCAGAAGATTTTTCTTGGTTGTTTGTCGGCCCGTGTGAAACTGGCCAAGATAATAATGACAATGGCAACTGTACAATAAGCGATAATTATTTACTGTTTTACTAATGATTTTGAATGGTTAAAACTTAATATAATTTCTCAATCAGAAATTAGTTTGAATATGCAATCAGACAATTTTGTAAAAAAATCAAGATGGCGGTTTCAAGATGGCGGACGAATTTTTCAATTGTGTTCCGATTCCATTGGGGTTTTAGGGCCACAAATGACGGTTCTGTGGTCAAAATTAGAAAATTAAAAATGGCGGCGCCAATATGGCGGATGAATTTTGGAAATGTGTTCTGAATCCATTAAAAATCGGTTTCGGGGGTTTTTAGGGCCACAAATGACGATTCTGTGGTCAAATTTTAAAAATTCAAAATGGCGGCGCCAATATGTTGGATGAATTCTGCAAATGTCTTCTGAATCCATTGAAAATCGGTATCGGGAGATTTTTAGGGCCACAAATGACGATTCTGTAGTCAAATTTGAAAATTCAAAATGGCGGATGAATTTTGAAAATGTGTTCCGAATCCATTGAAAATCGGTATCGGGGAGTTTTTAAGGTCACAAATGACGAATATGTGGCAAAATTTTAAAAAAATCAAAATGGCGGCGCCAATATGGCGGTACGATTTTGGCAATTACGATTCGATTTCACTAAATTTCGAAAATTGCTATTTGGGGTGTTTTAACGTCGGAAATAATAAATTTGTTGTCAAAATGAGAAAATTCAAAATGGCGCTGGAAATATGGAAATATGCATAACAAGTCACTTCACCAGAATTTTGTAAAAAGTATAATCCAAAAATGACAGAATTAAGACTAAAAAGAATATAATAAAAATGGGTAAAAAAACTTTTAAGTTAAATGGTTTTATTTTAAATCTGCTGTACCAAAAACTAGAAAATAATTAGAACACGATCATGGACCTTCTGGAATAGTAGCAGTGCTGTCTTCTCATGTCGTTTGCCAAGGGGCATTTTGTGTCGCTGCGTCAGCGAATTAACTAATAGTCTGGGACTTTTAACAGACTAAAATAAAACCTGGGGGCACAAAAACCTGTATAACCTCTGTAAATAAGAACAACTTGTCTAGAAAAATGTGTTTCCAAGTCCACCAAAACAAAATAGTTCAAAGGCACTGTAGCAGTCGCTACTTATCATGTATATACGTTTTTTTTGTAGTAAGTTTTATTCAGGTAGTTACTCAGTTTCTGTACTCGTTAATTTTTAATAGAGTGTTTTTGAATACGTCATAGTTTGGATTCTCACTACTACTAGGAAATACACTTGGAGAATTTAGCTTGACATATCACGTATGTATACACTGTACACAGAAACGAAATTTAAAAAACATAGACACACAAATATTGTTCAATAAAATAATTTTGAAATATTGTAATAGTGTTAGTTAGAAGTTCATTCGATTTGGAACTTCGACTATGTAAGATTATAACGGTTATATAAAAAGATTATGTAATTTTAATTCTTTCGAATACGTAACTATTAAAGGTTGTATATTAAAAATAAAATTACGATATAAAATAAAAACTTAAAGTTTATCTAAATATATATTAATGAAAATATTATTGGCAATACGCGCATAGCATATTGCAATGAGATGGAGTTTGGCCAACAGGATATTTAATTATACCAACACCCCATTTCAGGCACTTCGTATCATATTTCAGTTACCTAAAGCTGCTCAATTGAATTGAGTAACTATTAGAAGAAGAATCTAGGGAATTGAACATAATTTAGAAGTAACGTTTATTTCAGTAGTGGAAAGGAGGTGGAGTAAATCTACCCAAGGTCGATGGACCCACAGGCTCATAACAAATGTGGAGGGAAGGGTCACGGGAGAGCATGGAGAGATGAGTTACGACCTCGCACAGTTCTTGAGTGGACATGTGTGTTCCAGAGCATACCTTCATCGGTTCGGACAGAAATGTAATAGAAGACACAGAGCATGTCCTATTGGAATGCCCGATATTAGCCGAGCAAACTGCTGCTCTGCAAGCGACAGCTCAGGCACGACTCAGAGTAGAAAACATCATAGACTACATGGTGACATCGGGTGTTGTAAAGAATAAAATGGAGGAGACGCTATCTTGTAGAAGAGAGTTGCTTATTTCTTGCTTTACCTTAGACGTCCTAAGCCATAATATTAAAGTGCAGTTTTTGTCGGACAGAATCAGATTCAATGTTAAAGTTCGACACACTAGGCATACGAAACTGCTAAAGGAATATCCACATCGTACCGAATACGCAAAGAACGAACCCGTCAACAAATGTTGTGTGGTTTTTAATAGACACAGTCCATGTTTCTCCCCTACCATCAGTAAACCATCTTATAAAAGGAAAATGATTGCCCTCTTTACATCCTAACCAAAATCCTATCCACTAATAATTAAAATTTAAGTTGACAACATATTAAATTTATATAGTATGTCATAGTAATTGTATATTAGATTTTATTAAAAATCATTGTATCATTTGTTGTTAACTTTAAGTGTGCCTTGTTTGGCAATAAATAAATAAATAAATAAATAAACGGTTTGATCTAACACGTAACTTACGTGACGTAAGGTTTGAGTCAAACCGTTTGACCGTCTCAGGGGCCCTTTACATGTTTTCTTATCGCGCCACGCCAGATGAGTCTGATTTTTTCAGTTAAACAAAAGGCGTCTATAAGGTTATACTAAAAAGTCACAGCGAAAAATTAATTTCGTGCATTGAAAGCAAAGAAAGTGTGAAAAATAGATCATGCCGATTATTTAAAACTGGAATTAAACGGAAATGAAAAAAACTAAATGTACAAGATCTGCGTTGGAGTAATCAAATATTTCCTCAATCAACAATTTCCTCCTGCAGCCGTCGGCCAGGGCTATAATCTACAAATCCTACATTCGTCCCCGCCTTCAATTCAACTCGTATATCTGGGCCGGGCCTCCGAGCACCGCATTAGCGTGGCTAGACAAGGAGCAAAATCGCACCCTCCAACTTATTGGTGATAGCGCCATTCCCTCCGTAATTGATTCCTTAAGCCGCCGAAGGAATGTAGCGGCTCTGATGAAACTCGACCACATCTACCACAACGACTGTTCCATCAGAAGGTAAGGCGCAAAGAAACCAAAAGGAAGAGAGTAAGGCTTAGAAATATCGGTAGTATTAGCAGGTAGATAAAAAAATCCAATAAATTATTTGCATGCAAATTAAACATTAGTCTTAAATCACGCCAAAGAAGTATAACTTCTGATGCGCGTACATAATTTTTCTTTTAGTTATAACTTTAAGGACATTTCATTGCTGGTCCCTGCCTGCTATTAATTTTTTTTCCAAAAAACTATCGGCACTAGCCTATACGTACTACATACATAGATACTTGCCATAATCTAAAATGTACTCTAGGCTTTGACACTTCCAGCTTTGAAGCGAAAATAGCCTTTCACAAACACGGATGTTTCCCGGTATATCTGGGCGGTGTTTATTCTACAACCTAAAATATACAGGGTGTATTGCATTAAGTTACAAAACGGCCGGCTGTGAATTAGGTTTTAAATAGACGAACAACAAATCGTTTGGAGAGGTGGGGGGTGTAAAATCGTAACGGTTTAGCCGCTAGGGCGTTGTGAAGTTTTTTGAAGTTATACTTCTTTAGGCGCGTTTTTTAGAGTTTTACATATCACCCTGTATTTTTGTAACCCTATGACCTCTTTTCATGAATAAGGTATCATTGTACGCAGAATACTCCCACTCCTTAGTTAAAAAAACCGAAACTTTGACTTTGATAACTCATTACGCTGGAAGTTGATAGGGTAGAACCTTGATTTTCACAGTTTTAGATAGGTGGGAGTATTCTGCGTACACTGATGCATTGATGCACTCATGAAAATAAGTCATAGGGTTACAAAAACACAGGGTGATATGTAAAACTCTAAAAAAACTTCAAAACACCCTAGCGGCTAAGGCGTTTTACGATTCCCCCCCCATTACGATTTTTGGTTCGTCTCTCCAAATCCTATCCACAGCCCGCCGTTTGTAACTTTATGCAATACACCCTGTATATAATGTATATTGTAATTTTCCGCAATAACAACGCTTTCGAGAGCGTAAAGGCACTTTCCAGCTATCCAGGCAGGATTTCTTTATACCGAGCTGCACTTCTTATGTTCATATAAATTACAATTATAAAATTAATTTAAATTTTTATAAAAAACCAATATATTGTAATATTAATATTTTATCTGATACAATGTGTTTTAATTAAAAATAAATAGAAATAATATATAAAAATACAATTTTATTGATTAATAAACAGATTTTTTGAAACTTTGACCTTGAATAACTTCGAAAGGGTTAAGTTTTCGAAAAAAGCAGTTTTTGAGTGATTTTGTGGCCAAAAAGTGATTTTTGATAATTTTGACCTTGAATAACTTTGAAAGGGTTAATCGGGTCAACATATTTGTAAGAAGTTGCAGAGAATTTCATTGTCAACATTTAGGGCCTTTGTACGGGGTTGTACGACCTATAGAAACCGAGATACAAGGAAAACACCGGAAAACCGCTATATTTCCGGCGGCCACGTTTTTTTTGTGATTCCGAAATTGTTTTCTTAAAAAGTCCCAAAGAAGCTGTGGACCAATTTTCAGCCATTTCCAAATTTTATCTCCTTTCGTGCGTTTTTTTTTGCTAATTTCCCCGGTCTATAATGTTACCGTCACTCCATGTCTATTACTCATATTTTGTTTTCACGCATTAAACCCTAAACGCCACTACACACTAGTAAACCATGTTGAGCGATTTGTATATAGACTGTCTACAGACGGTCTATAGTCCATGCCTATAGCCCGTCTATGGAGACCGTACTTTGTCTCGTCTAGTGACCACACTATGATTTGAATTTAGTCTCCGTCACTCTAATGGCGGGAGGACGTTGTTTTATGCGCAATGAGTTCATGCTTAGTGCTGATTGCAAATGAAAGAACGCGAAAACGTAAACGTTGGTGGACGCGCGAGGTGCTCGCAGAAGGACCTAGGTTCGGCAATATGTTATTAAATAAATTAAGAATGTAAGAATGGGTTTTCGGAATTTCACCCGGCTGACAGCAACCGATTTTGAAGATTTGCTTCTGATGGTTGGATTACCCGGTTTTTGTAATCGGAGTTCGTAACATCCCAAAGACAACCAGACGCCTGATAGTCTTGATAGTTATAATACTTTTTCGTTTGACCACATTTCAAAAAAAATGTGTAAACAATGTAAATAAAAACGGCCGAAGCAAGTAGTGGGGCCATGCCACCCTGAAGCCACTTCTCAGGTGGCTTCATAGCGGCATAGGATTGGGGGGGTCTGAAAGCTCTTCGTCTACGTGTACGAGGTGTTTTAGGTTTGTGCCTTGGATAAGGTGGCTCCGGAGTGACAGGTGGTGATGGGTGAAAGCTCTTCGTCTACGTGTACGAGGTGTTTTATGTTTGTGTCTTGGATACGGTGGCTCCGCAGTGACAGGTGCTGATGGGGTGAAAGCTCTTCGTCTACGTGTATGAGGTGTTTTAGGGTTGTGTCTTGGATGGAGGTGATCCTGGGGATGATCCTGGGGTGGCCTGGGCTTAGGTGAAAGCCCTTTGTCTGCGTGTATGAAGTGCTTTAGGTGTGTGTGTCTTGGATGAGGTGGTCCGATGAGTGAAAGCTCTTCGACAACGTGTGGGGTCTGCTTTAGGTTTGTGTCTTGGCTAAAGGCAGATGAGGTGTTTAAGACAAGTGTCGGTGTGAGCGCCACCTGTGTGAGGCTAGTTGAACTTCGGTGCGGTGGCTTTGGTTGTTGGATTTGGAGTCCATATTAATGGCAAGTAAAATTGGTTTTATAGATGAGAGAGGAAAGGGAACGGAAGAATACGAAATATTTAAATGAGTGAGTCATACAAAACTCCAAGCATAGTCAGTAGTTTTGTGTGCGGACACGGTGCCATCCATATTCATGGCAAATAAAACCGGTTTTATAGATGAGAGAGGAAAGGGAACGGAAGAATACGAAATATTTAAATGAATGAGTCTTACAAAACTCCAAGCATAGTCAGTAGTTTTGTGCGAGGACGAGGTGCCATTCATATTTGCGATGAATATTTAAATGAAAGAGTCATACGAAACTCCAAGCATAGTCAGTAGTTTTGTGTGCGACACGGTGCCATCCATATTTGCCATGAATATTTAAATGAATGAGTCATACAAAACTTCAAGCATAGTCAGTAGTTTTGTGTGCGGACACGGTGCCATCCATATTCATGGCAAGTAAAACCGGTTTTATAGATGAGAGAGGAAAGGGAACGGAAGAATACGAAATATTTAAATGAATGAGTCATACAAAACTCCAAGCATAGTCAGTAGTTTTGTGTGAGGACGCGGTGCTATCCATATTTGCCATGAATATTTAAATGAATGAGTCATACAAAACTCCAAGCATAGCCAGTAGTTTTGTGGACCGGAAGTTGGTAAATTTTGTACTCGACCATAAATTCCAAGCACACGGATGCACCTGTGTAAACAACTTTGGAGGTTAGGAATTTGCCACATCAACAGTTTTGCACCTGTAAATATGATGAAATTCCGCGATACACGGATGCACCTGTGTAAACAACTTTGGAGGTAAGGAATTTGCCACATCAGCAGTTTTGCACCTGCAAATATGATGAAATTCCGCGTAACACGGATGCATCTGTATAAACAACTTTGGAAGTAAGGAATTTCCCACATGGATGCACCTGTGTAAACAACACTTAGGGCTAGGAATTTCCTGCTATAAAAGCAGCACTAGCTTTGTAATTTTCACAGTCACAAAGAGCATCAGGTGAGTTAACAAGTGAAGTGTTTTTAATTACTATTACTACAACTACTGCTATTCAAATCACAACGAGCATCCAGCGAGTTTAACAAGTGAAGTGTTAAGGGAAAAGTTTAATAACAAACAAACTTAGAACTATTAAAATGGATACACGCAGAATTATGAGTGGACTAAATAAGCAGGCAGCAGAGTGCTTAAGGGATAGAGACGCTGCGCAAAGTGTAATTATTACCAAGGTGTGTGCTTTATTCATTAAAAAAATTAAAGCAGCATGCATAGCCGAACAGCGGAATTGGACCAAACAGCATTACGAAAATTGAATTGCGCAACTGAGAGGTTTGCAGGTATTATTGAAAGCTGGCAGCAACCACCATGGAGCAGGTGTGCAGGAAGGAGGCAGAAGTGAAAAAAGAAGAGCTCGTGTACGCTAGGAATAGCTGCATATGCGTTTGCATTGCGAATCAGGACAGGCGTTATCATTAATATAAAGCACAAAGAAGTGCAACAATTTTTAAAGGATAACTACGCTTTGTTTGAGGGGCGCATTAAGAACATTTTGAAAAAGCAGAGTTTCGTTAAAGCATGAACTACTTTAAGCTGCGAATATATTAAGCACGTGGTTAATTTTTTTTTGTGGAAGACTTAAGCTCAGGGAAAGCCCTTTGTACTCTCGACAATCTATTTATTTCGTATAGAGTGCAATGTCGAACAGCAAGCTCTAGTCGATAGATAGTGAAGGGAAAGTAAAGGAAGGAACTGCCACAACCACCTACTCCCAACTATTTCTATCGCGACTCTGGCATCGGGGCAACGAGTAACAACTCGCTGGAGTGTTATGCCTCTTGAAACGAGTTGAATCCCATCAACCAACCGATGACATGCGCTTGGTGGAGCGGAGTAGTGCTGGCGGCAGGCTATGACAGGAGGAATGTAAAGAAGGAAGAAGAAAGAAGGGAAAGGCGGAGGACTATGGGGCTCTGCCGGGATTCGAACCCGGGACCTCTGGGATAGTAGCCAGGCGCCTTACTCCCTAGACTACCGAGGCCCCGGTGAAACTATCACCGACATAAAATACTTTCACACCAAAACTACACCCATTGGAAGAACGGATGATATCGTCACCCTTATGCCAGAGGCGCGAAAGTGTAAATCTGCAGTTTTGAGTTATTGCTAGATAAATGTTCAAACTGTCTCTAAAAATCAGATTTTTTTTACGCGTCCAATCTTTTTTTAATATCTATATATATAAAAATGAATGTGTGTATGTATGTATGTTCGCTATAGGCTCCTACACCGTGCAACCGATCTTAATGAAATTTTAACCATGTGCTATTTACAATCAAACTTAGAAAATAGGCTATTTTATTACTTTCTAAAGTCACTCCTAGATGGCGCTGTCATGGAGAGCTTCGTTGAAAATCATCGCAGAGATTTGAATTTTTGCATGAAGGTCCGTGGATTTTCGAAATTCAAAATGGCCGCCGAAATATGACCAAAATTCAAAATTGCCGCAGAAATATGGTTGAATTTGCCAATTTTATTCCGATTCCAATGAAAGTGTGTATCTAGGGGTTTTTAAGGTCGCAAATAACGTATATTTGGTCAAAACTTATAAATTCAAAATGGCCGCGACAATATGGCCGACGAATTTGCAAATTGCGTTGCGATTCCCATGAAAATCGGTATCTGAGGTTTTTTAAGGTAGCAAATAAGGAATTTATGATCAGAACTTATAAATTCAAAATGGCCGCGTCAATATGGCGGACGAGTTTTGTTACTTTTGTACCGATTCCAATGAAAGTGGGTATCTATGAGTTTTTAAGGTCGCAAATAACGAATTTCTGGTCAAAACTTATAAATTCAAAATGGCTGACGAATTTGAAAATTGTGTTCCGATTCCAATTAAAATCGGTATCTGGGGTTTTTTAAGATAGCAAATAACGACTTTATGATCAAAATTTAAATTTAAAATGGCCGCACCAATATGGCCGACGAGTTTGCGAATTGTATTCCGATTCCAATTAAAATCGGTATATGGGAGTTTTTAAGGTAGTAAATAACGAATTTATGATCAAAACTTATAAATTCAAAATTGTGGGGCCTATATGGCGGAAGAATTTTGCCAAATAAGTGTCACATTTCCCGGTTAGCTGTATGTAGGTTGTTCAAGAGTTGGAAAATCGGAAAATCTTGACATTTTAGCTACTAATGGAAAACCATTGAATATAGTGCGTCCTGAAGCTCTCTAAGCAATCGGTTCAGAATTGATCAACAAAGTTTTTTTTGGAAAGATGGTAAGGAGAAACGGAAATGTGGGATGATTTATGTATAACGGATAAGAAGGAAAGAAACCCATCACCTCTGAATTTTTAGGTATAAGTTTAGGATTCTGCAATACGGGAAAACAAATAAAACCTGAGTCAGTGACATTGCAGATGAGAACCCAGGCGCCAAGCAATTGCAAGACATGTAATTTTTCTGCATTTTATTACATGTCTGGTAATGGACAATATTCGTCTGAAGTCACACCCCCTCAGTACGTGACTGCAAGCATATAATGTCCATCACCGTCAAAAGTCCATTTCTAAATCTGAAATTAGTAGATATAATCCTTTTATTTTTTTTTTCTTTCAGGATGTAATAATATTTTCCAACTATAAAAAATTTGTTTCATATGTCAATTTCAATTGAATCATATCACCTGATTACTACTATTGGCTAATGGGAGCAGCATAGGCGCGCCGGGTCCCAACTAGTAGCTATATAATAAACACGTTTTCATCTGATAAATGTCACGGCCCATAAAAATTAGAAATTTATGGAAAAACGCACTTTCGTGTTTATAGCATAAAATTAAACTGCATTAAAACACACTTTCGCGAAACTGTTTCTCCCAAGAATGAACAATTAGGGAATAGAATACAATGAATTCTTGCAATAAAATAGTAAAATTTATATTGTTAAAAAGATTTTCGTAATATAAAGTAAAAATTGAACATAAAATACAGGCATATTTATTATGTTTCTTAATAGGCTTGGTCAGATTCCTCTGCGTCCGGTTCTTGGAGGCAGTCCCTTACGTTAGCATTTGATTTTAAATTTTTGTAAAATTGGTGGTGCTCTTTAGGGATGGTTAGATCTGCACACATCTTCTGTAGATCTTTGTATTTTGCCGCTGCAATAGGGATCTCATCGCTGTAGGCGGCAGGTAAATTATCATTGGATGGTCTTCCTCTTCTTTTTGCTTGTACCTGCTGGAACTCTTCATTGAAGTTAGTTTTGTAGCTAATCTGAGAGCAATTTTTCTTATACTTAACTGGCAACTACTTCGAAAGGGTACTTTTTTCACGCCGGGACTGGCCACTGCTTTAAAATTGAAAAAATCGTTAAAAACCATACTTCAGACGATGAATGGAGCAGGGTTTTTCCTTGCAGTTCGTATGACTTGTGCCCAACCTTCTGGGACATACACTGGAATGAACTTGGCACATATTTCAATTTTGGAGTGGATAGAGTCACACTCCATTTCCGTGTGACCAGTTTCAAAATATTTGTGGTTTATTATTTCGAGAGTAGAGTGCCTCTTTACCAACTCAAGGCACATTGCTGAAAATATAAAGTTTTTTTGCTGGCCTCCACAGCTGTCTGACATCATGCGAACCTCTTTCACACCAGATTTTGACATGACATAGTCATAAATGCATGATGCTATCTCATTTGCGCCCCTATTTCCATTGGATTCCGACCATAAATAGCAGATAGCCTCTTTACTTCCTAAGTTGTATATAGTCAGATTGTAAACGGCATATTTTCTTAAATAAAATAGGTATTTGCCCTGCTGGTCTTTTTGGGGTGTTAAGAACTGCCTGGAGGTCGAAGTTAAAGCTCAAGATTATGGATCTTCCAAGCACTTCTCCTTATCATCATTCCTGCTCTCCCTCGCTAAAGTTCTTCTAGTCAGGTGCTCTTGATTTTTAAGTTTTTCGTCCGGTGTCATATTTTGGAAGGCTACTCATTTTTTACACTGGTCTTTTTTCGGTTTAAAAAAGCTAAGTTTGTACTCCTTGAAAATTGCACAATACTTTTGTAAAGAAGCGTATTTCCTCCCCTCAGAAGCACACTTTTCCTTGTACAATTCTTATAAAGAACTCATGCTTCTTAGAGATGGCACTAAATATTTGGTAGAGGACGACTTCCTGTGTAGTGCGACTCTACCGCAGGAAAAGACAAGATGTGATCCCGGATAAAGGTCTCCTCCGTAGCGCTAAACTTATTATGAGGAATGTGTTTTCCACGTTTACCTTTTCTTATCATACCCTCATCTAAGAAATTTAGTGGAGTTCTTGTTTGAGCATTTGTGACATTTGAAGTCGCCATGAAAAAGTCACGACAAACTTTTATTTTTTCATCTCCTACAGGTAGGGTATAATGCGAAGTATACAACCTCCTAGAATTGGTTCGATTACAGCGACATTTTCCGTTTCGGTTGCGATCTCTTGGTATCTGTTGGGCTTATCCATAACGTTGGGCTCCGGGCTGGGGCAGTACTCTGACCCGCTACTGTCACCAAAATCAAGTTCACTATGTTCACCGGTACTCTCCATTTCGATTAAATTTCCAACGTGGACATTTAAGTTCGGGGCGCTTCCAGTTCCTTCAGGCTGGTTTTCAATCAAATTAGTGTTTTGGTCTACATTTATTACCTCACCTGTAAACAAATATTAACATTAGTCCTCACTTATGAAAGGTCACTCACCAGACATAATGTTCATTGGCTGAACCCCAACAGTTTCCTTTTCCTTTTGAAGCATTTGTAAAATCATTTTACCTCTGCTGTTCATTATGAAAAATAGTTTAGTCAACAGAGTAGTTATAAACCAAATAAAACAAAACCAGATAGTACGAAACAACCCACCTGAGTCACAAAATCCTACAACTCTACCAACCAAAGACACGAATCTGGTACATTCGTGTCTTTGGTTCTCAGACAATAAAATATTATTTGCTTTCGTGTTGTAGGCTTTACACTTTTTCGTTATATCACCGGATAAATCACATTCGTACTTCTGGCATGGCATCTTTGTACCATTTTGTATTACAAAACCCTATTAGCGCGAAAGTGAAAAATTTGCACTTTCGCGTCTCTGGCATAAGGGTGACGATATACAAGTGTGGTTTTTTAAAAACGTGCAGGAAGACCTCTTAACTCAGCTTGAAAAATTTCAGGAGAAAGACAGGGGCTGGGCTTTACATGCCATAGTAAACTTAATGGTACACATAAATAAATTCGACCCATTAAGAGGATCATCCTTCATAAAATTGCCACAAAGCATCGCAACCAAGCGAGCATGCGTAAATGTAAAGAATGGTGATAATGCATATTTTGCATGGGCAGTGGTCTCTGCATTGTACGCAGTGGAGTTTCGGGATCATGGTTATAATTTGAGCGGTATCACATTTCCAGTTACACTGAATCAAATAAAAACATTTGAAGCGAGCAACAACTTATCGATTATTGTTTTCATACTGGAAAAGCAGAAAACAAATGCATACACGACTGTTCCAGCTTACTTGACCAAGAAAAAATTATATAAACATATCAACCTGCTAATGATAAAGTCAAATTATGACTGCAGTGAGGATAATGATGGTGATAATGGCGGTGATAGTGGTGGTTATAGTGATATTGTTTATCATTTCTGCTGGATCAAAGACTTATCGCGTTTGGTGTGCAGCCAGGTTTCTAAAAATAAACACAAATTATATATCTGTGATAGATGTTTATTTTATTTTTATACTGAGGAAAACCTCGCAGCGCTCGCGCCTGAGTGTGAAAAGGTGAATGACTGTAAAGTTGCTTTTCACAAGGAGAAATATATAACATTTAAAAACTATAATTACAAGAATCCAGTGCCATTTACAGTATATGCAGATTTGGAGTCGATATTGATACCTATTACCGATGGTGGCAGTGATGGTGATAAGACAAGGAAAACTCAAGAACATGAAGTTCATAGCATCGGATTATATTTTCACTGCTATTACGATGAATCATTATCATTTCACCGATCACATCGTGGAAAAACATGTCTTCAGTGGTTTACATTGCAATTGCAGGAAATCGCAACTATAGTTGAGCAGAAAATAAAGGATATAAAACCACTAGCACCGTTATCAGTGCAGGAAAAGTGTATGCAATTAAACCAAGCATGCTGCCACATATGTGAAAAACCTTTTGAGCTGAATGAAACCAGAGTTAGAGACCACTGTCACCTTACGGGAAAATACCGTGGACCTGCACACAACAGCTGCAATATCAATTATAATGATTGCCGCAACACACAATTTATCAGGATATGATGCGCATTTCATAATCAAGGATGTAGCTTTAACGATACCAGGAGAAGTGGATCTTTTGCCATTGAACAAAGAGCGGTTTATATCATTTACCAAACTCATTGAAAATAGCTGCATCAAGCTGAGATTCATCGATTCCTACAGATTTATGGATGAATCTCTGGATAAATTAGCAGGATTGCTGCCCGAGATAAATTAAAAATAACAATAGTTCAATGGCAAGACTTGGATGATGAAAGCTTCAACCTTCTCACACGCAAAGGAGCTTTTCCATATGACTACATCGATAGATGGGATAAATTGGAGTGTAATACTTTACCTAGCATGGAGCATTTTTACAATAAAATGATTGATGAGCCGATAACAGAAAAAGATTATGAACATGCGCAAAAAGTGTGGGAAAAATTTAACATTAAAAGCTTGGCGGAGTATTCAGATTTGTATTTAAAAACGGATGTTCTTCTGTTAGCGGATATTTTTACAAATTTTAGAGCTATGGCACTCGAGACTTACAAACTGGTCCCTGCACACGTCTTCACACTACCTGGATATACATGGGCTGCGATGCTGTATTACACGGGAGTGCGCTTAGAAAGGATAATGGATCTTGATATTCTCTTATTTATTGAAAAATCTTGCCGAGGTGGAATCAGCCAATGCTGCTGCAGATATAGTGAAGCCAACAATAAATATATGGATATATTTAAACCCGATGAAGAAATAAAATATCTGATGTACTATGATGTGAATAATTTATATGGGTGGGCCATGTCACAACATCTTCCAACTGGAAATTTTAAATGGATTGATAATGTTGTTGTTATGAATGTTGATGATAATTCGCCGATCGGCTACATGTTGGAGGTACATCTTGCATAAAGATTTTCCATTTTGCCCAACCCATTCAACACCACCAGGATCAAAACAGGGTAGACTTTTAACCACATTATACACCAAAGAAAAATATGTCATACATTACCGCAACCTAAAACAATGTTTATCACATTGACTAGTACTCAAGAAAATTCAGCGCATTCTGCTGTTCGATCAATCGCCATGGCTTAAACCATACGTAAACTTAAATACAAATAAAAGAAAACAAGCCAAAAATGCTTACGAGAAGAACCAATATAAGAAAACGGTTAATGCCGTTTTTGGGAAAACTATGGAAAATGTGCGAAAATATTCAAACATAAAACTATGTACAAAGTGGGAGGGGCGGCATGCTGCTAGAAACCTCATTGTAGCACCGAATTTCCATAGTCGCACAATATTCAATGAAAAGTTAATGACAGTTGAATTAAGAAAACTGGTTGTTAAATTCGATAAAGCATTATACATCGGCATGTCAATTCACGATATTTCTAAAATAGCACTATACGAATTCCATTATGATTTTATGCTAAAAGAGCTGGGTGCTGATAAATGTAAAATAATGTGCATGGATACCGATTCATTAGTATACGAAATACAAAATGCTGATATATACAATATTATGAAAATAAATATTGATAAGTTTGATACTAGTGATTATCCTATGAACAACCAGTATAATATGCCACAAGCAAATAAAAAAGTTCCCGGATTGATGAAAGACGAATTAAATGGTCGAATAATGACAATGTTTGTAGGTTTAAGGTCTAAAATGTACGCAAAAGAGCATTCGTTCATATAACCTCAAAGTGTACACTTTAAACCAAGCAAAATTCGCTTTAAATTCACAGGATGATAAACGCAGCTTTATGGACAACGGGATCGAACACAAGCATGGGGCCATTTTTCAGCGCAGCAGCAAGAAGATATGGATGTAGAATAAAACACACGTGCAATATGTATGAATAAAAGAATATTTATAACGTTTTATAAAAGATTTGTTTTATTTAAAAAAATCCCTTATTACAAAAACATTTGTCAGAGCACATCGGCCTTGGTGCATTATGCAAGATAAGCCATTTGTTGTTGTTGTTGTTGTAAGATTGGGGTAGCCCTCCTCTTCTACATCATATATGGTTTGCTCCTCCCAAACATTTCCTGAATCCATTGTTTCTTTTCAGTTCCTTTAACATAGATTATTTTATTGTGCAGCAGATCGCCAACTAAATATAGTTTGCGGTAAGGGATCCAACACCCCATCTGAATCCATGACAATTGCGTCTGAGCCATTCAACTTGCTTCTTTTCAGATCGAGTTAGATGTTTATGGTGAAATGGTGGCTGGAATATGTAGTGCGGCACTTGATTTTCACAATTTAAAATGGCCAATTCTTTGAAAATAAATTAATTGTTTTGTAATTTGAATCCTTGAATGTCGATGATAGTGTTATCCATTTCAATCAATTTTCCTGACTTCGTTGGTTAGAGGTGTATATTCCGCTATTCGATCATGCAGCAATAAACAGTACGCTGTTGTGTTGTCGACGTTTTCCGATGTTTTGAACTCCAACCTTATATCCACAAGACCTCTGGGGTGGTAGCACGTAAGTTGTTTCAATCGACCTCTTCATAGGAAAAATCAGAACTTTTGCTGTTTTGATGGTTTCGTTTTGTCGTGAGCAATAAATGCCTGAGATCGGAGCATCACGCATAAACTCTTCCCTTGAGAGCAGTGGCTGGAACTGGCGTTCAATTTTATATACATATCATATAGCAGGGCATATTTATTCACATCAAATTTCAGGTTCAAATCATCATATGGGTATGATCCCGAATTCAACTGCACTTTAACTTCTGACAGCTTGCAGTGGTAAAACTTGCTAGCATCCTTTGTTTTATCATTTTTACGATTTGTTTGGAGAGCTAATATGACATATCGGGGCTTTTCCATCTGTAATGACGTTTTGACAGACCACGTATGATGAGTCGTTGCTGGTAGCGTGGGGTACTCGTATATGTCCCAGCTCCTGAATGGCATTTGTATTTCACGACCGCTTTCAATGATTTTATATAAACCAATTTTCTCGTGGTCAGCAACATTAACATGGGGAATGCGCCACTGAGGTTTCGATATTGAAATGTTTGCATTATCTGTTGGTGATATGACTGCATCTTCGTCCATCCTGCTTCGTATTAATATGAGTTCATGTTTAGCGTTGGCGATAATTTTCTTGTAATCTTCAGCAAAGCCCAGCAACGTTTTTAGAGGGAGGCAGAAATTGAAAAATCCAGCGGATGTAATTGATTCATCTGGTGACCAGCTAGCGTTATATAACATGCGGCTCTCATTTTGGTTTAATGATATGTAATTTTTTAGTTGTTGTTGCTATTCCAAGATTTCGAGTTCTATCAATTTCAACACCGTTGATCTCATAGCGAATTTCCTCAAAGAGAAACGCTACAGCATTATTTACTAGCCCTGCAGTGTCCGATATTGTTCCATCAGCTTTAGTTACTGTTCCCTCAATGTATATGAAACTTTCAGCTGGCAGGATATACAGGTCTTGGTTCATGAATACGGGTTTCATCGCCATTTTTGAATGATGAGGTGAACGATGAGTAGGTATGGTAGTCAATTTTTGTTGTGCTATTATCATGGCTCGTTCCTTCAGTAATGTTCAAGATGTTGTTCATTGCTTCAAATTTAGTCCTATTGATTTTAGAAATTGTATATTATCAGCTCTCAGTTGACGTCTTGTTCGCTTCAAGGTCGTCGGTTGACTAATGTTTTCCCTGAATTTCATCCTGTATATATGCTTATTGCCGCTGCTGCTGTCGTATATTATCATTATCTGGCTTTAAATGTAGTCTGATAGTTATCGTTTCACCTCGAAAATTTATTAAATCTCCGTGCTGATCAACGAGCTTTAGTGTGAGTGAACTGACACGTTTGACGTTCACAGGTAAATAGATCACATTTGCGGGAACCTCTACTGTTTTATAGCCTGGTCCCACGCTTGGAGCAAATTCATGCATCGTATGCACATGTTTATTGTTGATGGATGAGCCTGATATGATGTTACATTCAACCCGTATAGTATTAACTTTTATAATATTGACGGGTAGATCTGCATGTAGTATATTTGGATCCAATACACGTTTTCCAAATCCCAAAAGCGGTGCGATAGATCGCTCTTTATCAAAATGTATAACTTCGGTGGCTTTTATTTCACTCCTCAAGGTATTATTGTTTGCTCTTATTAAGACTGTTGCCTTGCTGCTGCTGCTGCTCTTATTTAAACTTTGTTGCACTGAAGCTGCTATGTCATCAATCTCATATTATCCAATAGGTATTTCGATGCACGCATCCCCCACATGCATTAAATTGTTGCTCTCATTAATCTTCGGTATAGAATTGTATGTTTGAAAATCTATTAATCCACACACGTAGTCTCCAGCTAATTCCAATGGGGGAAAGTATTCAGCGGTGAGAACCGATGTATTGCCAGTAAGAGAGGGTGTTATCGACATGGCTACTTGTTATGAAATGTCTATGTTTACACTTTCTTGAAGGTCTTTATTTATAGATTACTAGTTGGGACCCGGCGCGCCTATGCTGCTCCCATAAGCCAATAGTAGTAATCAGGTGATATGATTCAATTGAAATTGACATATGAAACAAATTTTTTATAGTTGGAAAATATTATTACA
Organism: Thereva nobilitata; assembly: GCA_963855945.1. Taxonomy (NCBI): domain Eukaryota; kingdom Metazoa; phylum Arthropoda; class Insecta; order Diptera; family Therevidae; genus Thereva; species Thereva nobilitata. The sequence goes on from OY979694.1 coordinate 143,684,634, forward strand.
TCCTGAAAGAAAAAAAAATAAAAGGATTATATCTACTAATTTCAGAGTTAGAAATGGACTTTTGACGGTGATGGACATTATATGCTTGCAGTCACGTACTGAGGGGGTGTGACTTCAGACGAATATTGTCCATTACCAGACATGTAATAAAATTACATGTCTTGCAATTGCTTGGCCCCTGGGCTCTCATCTGCAATGTCACTGACTCAGGTTTTATTTGTTTTCCCGTATTGCAGAATCCTAAACTTATACCTAAAAATTCAGAGGTGATGGGTTTCTTTCCTTCTTATCCGTTATACATAAATCATCCCACATTTCCGTTTCTCCTTACCATCTTTCCAAAAAAAACTTTGTTGATCAATTCTGAACCGATTGCTTAGAGAGCTTCAGGACGCACTATATTCAATGGTTTTCCATTTGTAGCTAAAATGTCAAGATTTTCCGATTTTCCAACTCTTGAACAACCTACATACAGCTAACCGGGAAATGTGACACTTATTTGGCAAAATTCTTCCGCCATATAGGCCCCACAATTTTGAATTTATAAGTTTTGATCATAAATTCGTTATTTACTACCTTAAAAACTCCCATATACCGATTTTAATTGAAATCGGAATACAATTCGCAAACTCGTCGGCCATATTGGTGCGGCCATTTTAAATTTAAATTTTGATCATAAAGTCGTTATTTGCTATCTTAAAAAACCCCAGATACCGATTTTAATTTGCAAATTCGTCAGCCATTTTGAATTTATAAGTTTTGACCAGAAATTCGTTATTTGCGACCTTAAAAACTCATAGATACCCACTTTCATTGGAATCGGTACAAAAGTAACAAAACTCGTCCGCCATATTGACGCGGCCATTTTGAATTTATAAGTTCTGATCATAAATTCCTTATTTGCTACCTTAAAAAACCTCAGATACCGATTTTCATGGGAATCGGAACGCAATTTGCAAATTCGTCGGCCATATTGTCGCGGCCATTTTGAATTTATAAGTTTTGACCAAATATACGTTATTTGCGACCTTAAAAACCCTAGATACACACTTTCATTGGAATCGGAATAAAATTGGCAAATTCAACCATATTTCTGCGGCAATTTTGAATTTTGGTCATATTTCGGCGGCCATTTTGAATTTGAATTTTGAAGAATAGGAGACCTCCACGGACCTTCATGCAAAAATTCAAATCTCTGCGATGATTTTCAACGAATCTCTCCATGACAGCGCCATCTAGGAGTGACTTTAGAAAGTAATAAAATAGCCTATTTTCTAAGTTTGATTGTAAATAGCACATAGTTAAAATTTCATTAAGATCGGTTGCACGGTGTAGGAGCCTATAGCGAACATACATACATACACACATTCATTTTTATATATATAAGATGTAAGAATTCTAAGCACAAGTCTCCGCAAATCACTGAGTTGAAATTTTGATGAGCTGTATAGTTGTATGTGACTGCATCACCCAAATAATTTACAACTTCCCGCGGCGGCTGTAGGTTTCCAAAACTGTCAAAGTGATTTATGATATTTCCATTCTTCTTGTACGCTACTCAATGCGTTCCAGGTCCAGATGAAACATCTAGATTTATAATTCTTTCATTTTTCCCTGGTTCATTCTAGGTAATTGATCGCGCATAAATACTCCTCTAAAGTGGGCTATGTGTTGAGCATATTTACGCAGATCATTTTGTTTGAGTGCTCTTTTGGGTACCGACTTTAGTAGTTTTTTGGTGGGGGGTTGAGGAAAAGTCCCAGTCGTTTCCTATATGGCTTTAGAAATAATCCTTTTCCTCGTTTTCCTAGCGCTATAGCTTCCATTGACTCATTATGACACTTCGCTTCCTGAAGCTCCTGACGTGCACTTCTTCCAGCGTTTACAGCTTTAGCTATGCCTGCTGCACTTCCAGATAGCGCTGCAACGGCTGAAAAACCTGCAAAAGGTGGGACTAGGAACGGTAATACACCTCCTTCTTTAGGCACTGGTATCACTCTAGGTGTAGTGTATGATTTTTTCTTTCCCTTAATAACATTCTTTGCTGCACTTATGGCAATTTTGGTAGCTTCCAACAGGTCTTTTGGCTTCTTCAGCATTAAAATTTTCCGAGCATTGCGTATAGCTTCACGGAATGATGGACGTAACGCATTCTTCTTCTTCTTCGAGCAGGTAATTTTTGCCTTGACACCCATTCCAACTTTGATTTTGGCTTTCATTGCGTCTGTTATTAATAGCGCGTTAGCACGCTCTGCAAAGCTAGCGTCTCTAGATGTTACTCATGGCCAGGCTTTTTCTTCTAAAATATGGTCGGCTATATGTCGGTCACTTAAGTCCTTGTGATCTCGATATGCAATATCATGCTGTTTGCAAGCTGCATCGAGTGGGCTGATACCTGGATCACCATGGGCTAGTCTTTTATCTAACTTTGTTCCTGGACCACAGTACTGATATCCTGGGAGATGAAGCTCAAGTGGTAACTTATTTATAAGAGAATTTAATAGACCTCTCCCCTCGGTAGCTTTTTGTTGAATGATGCGTTTCTCACTATGGTCTATCATTTTATAGGTTTACAGTAAGACTGATAAAAATCTATAAAAGTGCCGGTATTTATAGGGGCTGTGTTAGTGTTCAACATGCGGTTTATCAAGCAACAAGCGTGTCTAGCAGTTAAAAATGCTGATGTGGATTACAAGTACATCGAAGAAGCATGGAGTGCTGCTGTCAAACAGTATAAGAGGAATTATTGTTGGACCATTGAATTGCGGCAAGACAAATGTTATGTTAAGTTTACTGGAGCATCCTAACGGTCTGCGATTCGAGAATATATACATTTACTCAAAGTCGCTAAATCAGCTGAAATATTAGTATTTAGGAGAAGTTGTAGCCCACATATCAGGCTTGGGCTATTATACGTTTTCTAACAACTGTAACGTTATACCACCAGAGGAAGCAAAGCCAAACTCAATTTTCATATTTGATGATGTTGCCTGCGATAGACAAAGTAATATTAAAGCCTACTTTTGTATGGGATGGCATAACAGCATTGACAGCTTTTACCTCTGCCAGTCATATACTCATATACCAAAGCATCTAATCCGCGATAATGCAAACTTTCTAATCATATTTAAACAAGATGATTTGAACCTGGAATGATGCTTTCATGAGCCTATAAAGGATCCAACCTAATCAGCTGACCATGTTTACCAGGTCTGTCTGGCCGGTCTGTCTGGCTGGTCTCGCTGGCGTGCTGTCTGGCTGGTCTGTCTGGATCTATATAAGTGCTTATTAGCATAGCTGTCTATCATTGTAGCTGTAACCACCATTATAGCAACATGAATGAAAAGTTGTTGAAGGATATTATAAAAACACATGATGCTATACGAAGAAAGTATAAAGCTCTCAAGACTGGTAAAATTGAATCTGAAGCTCAATTAGAGGAAACCTTTAAACCAATAACCGGCACACTCAAAAAGCTCACAACAACAACAACTGCACCAGTGAAAATTGAACCAAAGGAAGAAGAAGAAGAAGAAATTAAACAAGAAGGCAATAAAGAAACATACACACCACGACCACGTAAATTGACAGTGCTCCTCTGGGGAGCTAATTTTGAGCGCTCCCAAATATGGTCCCGAGGGAGCATTACTAGAGTTTTCAGAAATTTTATAGAAAGAAGAAAACGGGCGATTATCTTGTTGACCATAAAATGTGACATTAGCATAGTCAATGGACCGGCTCTCGTTTGATACGGAGGACAAGCAGCTTTGGACGTGGTTAGTATTTAGTTGGGGGCCTGGTTTGGTAAAACCACACTCGCGCTTGGAAAGGAAAAGGCAATTGCAAAAAATGAACAAAAATAAAAGCTTTTCGGCATCGGAGCTTATTCACATATCAGGCCTCCATGAATAGCTTTACTGTAGATATTTAAAAAAGCTCTATAATGCTCCTTTTTGTCTCCAACCAAATCGTTGCAGGAGTGCTCCTATGGGAGCTCAAAAGGAGTGCTAGCTCAGGCGGACATCTAATGTTAAAAAATATATGAAGAGGGAGCGGAAAGGGAGCACTCCATGCCTCCATGGGAGTGCTCTTTCATTGTCTTTGGAGCACTCAATTTCCCGCTGGGGAATTATTCTGAGGATGATGATTATCAGTTTGTCACACCTATAAAAGAACCGAAATTAGAGTCTGCGGACCAGATACTAAGTAAATATAAACAGCTACTTGAAAATGATAGCACGAAAATTGATAAAACGTATGGGGTGTACTATCAGAACGATGTGTGGAATATTGGTAATTCGAGATTAAAAGTTGATAAAGAACACTTTCTTATAGGCGCCAAGCAGTATAAGATAACTGAAGGCCTAGCTGAATTAATTTTTATGAAAAAGCCACGGGGTTACTCAAGAGAAGACTTGTGCAATTATTATCAGACAATTTTAAGTGATACATGCGCCCACAGACGTGATTTTAAGGAAAACCTGAAAATAAAAGGAACAAATAGCTTCAAATATAGAAGCATAATAAAAAAATTGATTCGCACTCCTCATACTGGAACTGGAATAATGCAAATTCCGAAGAAAAATATCGACTACATATATTCGGATGACCCCAATGAGTTAGTTGATAGACTCCGAATATTTGTAGCATCACAGCAAGCTAGGAATAATAGCCATAGTAATGAAATAGTGTCAATCATTGAGGAGTTGCGGGTAGCTGATATTATAGTATAAATAATCCCACGCACATAAAACTATTTACATTTCGGAAATGAGCGTTGACAAGTTTGGTCGATCTTCTAAATTTGGAGCAGTGGGTGAACGCGGTCCACCTGGAATTCCTGGAAAAGACGGTGCTGCTGGACCTAAAGGAAACGGTTTTAATTTAACATCAGATGGCGACTATGACTATGCCTTGAAAAGAATTAAAAACCAAGGCGATCCAAAAGAAAAGGCTGACGCTGCAACCAAAAACTATGTACGGGAAAACACAGACAAATCAGTGGAGAATCTAACGTTGTTTATATATGGTGAAATTGCGAAGATTGAAAGTTATATATTCTCGAACATAATTAATAAAAAGGCAGAAAATGGTGCTTTTGAGTAAGAAGCAAGTAGTGAATGAGCACCACAAACCTGCTCGTCGAAATTTTACTAGACGGAGAGTTATCATTAAAGGCCTGGATGATTTGTGGCAGGCTGATTTGGTTGAAATGGATGAATACAAACATGTAAACAAAAGATTCCGCTACTTACTGACTGCAATTGACACATTTTCTAAATATGCTTGGGCCATGCCAATTAAAAGAAAAACCGGTCCAGAAGTTACAGAAGCGATGCATTCAATATTCAAAGACGGACGTACACCTAACAATTTGCAAACGGATGATGGCAAGGAATTCTACAACTCCCACTTTCAAAAGCTAATGAGCAAATATAAAATTAACCACTCTTCAACATATCTCAACATATCTTCATATATCAACATAGGCATCAATAGTGGAAAGATTCAATCGAACTTTAAAGAGCATGATGTGGAAGGAATTTAGCATGATGTGGAAGGGATTTACCTACAAATGGTTTTCTATGGTCACAGTTGAAATTTATTGAAAAAAAAACAAAGTTTTGACTTTTACGAATCATTGCTCTGGAAGTTGATAGGGTAGAACCTTAATTTTGACAGTTTTATATAGGTGGGAGTATTCTGCGTACACTGCTACCTTATTCATGAAAATAGGTCGTAGGGTTACAAAAATACTGGGTGATATGTAAAACTCTAAAAAAAATCAAAACGCCCTAGCTGCTAAACCGTTACGCTTGCCCCCCATATGGTTTTTTGTTCGTCTATACATAACCTATCCACAGCCGGCCGCTTTGACGCTCCACATGATACACCCTGTATGATGAGCACTGTGAAGACGATCGGCAGTAGTCCAACCCCAACCACCTGGAGATCAACAGCACCAGCAAGAAGACATGGATACAGCATCAGAACTTAAAAGTCTGGGATATTCACCTTACTTAAGGATGTCTGACATGCAGTTTGGAACTCCATACAATATCAAATCTGCCAGCAGGCTTGAAACAGCGTATGGTGTTCGAATTCGCCTGGACTTAGAAGAACATCAGATTTTGCTACCAGCCAGGTACAACTCGCTATCAGATGCAGCCTTACAGGACATCAGCAACAAAAGAAATTTCCACGTAATTAATACTGGACCGCAGGGGAAGACATATATGTATATTTAACTTTGTACAGATTGATATCCTCCCAGTTAACTATAATTTTTGCACCGATAATCTAAATGGAAACCCTAATTTTTACGGTTCTAAAACACATGTATAAAATGCTCATCATATCCTGAAACAATAAAAATCGCCTCTTGTGGTGTAATAAATAATTGTATGATTTACAAAAAAATAAAAACAAAATATATTTATTCTATTCAATAGTTTTTTATTTGCAAAAATATTATAATATCCTAATTTTCGCATACATTTAAAAATTGCTTTGAATTGCACCTGTTGAAAATTGTCTTTGATTATTTATTTTTTGATTTATTGTCTTTTTATTTTATATCCACAGAATATCAATTTCAATATGTGGAGCAAAACTTCACTTTGTTTATCTCAATCAATTATAGTACATCATATATTTGATGAAAATGGGCATCTTCATTGTTGTTGTTGTTGTTTGTGATAAGAGCGTATGAAGATTGACCCGAGATCCCCGCAAAGATGCTTGCAAACCGGCCGCAACGGGTTTTATTCGTTAATTTCTTCCGTTTCCTTTACTCTCTCATCTATAAACCGGTTTTACTTTCCGTGAATATGGATGGCACCGTGTCCTCACACAAAACAACTGACTATGCTTGGAGTTTTGTATGACTCATTCATTTAAATATTTCGTATTCTTCCGTTCCCTTTTTACTTGCCATGAATATGGATGGCACCGTGTCCGCACACAAAACTACTGACTATGCTTGGAGTTCTGTATGACACTCATTTAAATATTCATGGTAAATATGGATGGCACCGTGTCCTCACACGTATGACTCATTCAATTAAATATTTGGTATTCTTCCGTTCCCTTTCCTCTCTCATGTGAGCTTCAACTCCAACAACCAAAGCCACCACACCGAAGTTCAACTAGCCTCGCACAGGTGGCCCCCTCACCGACACTTATCTTAAACACCTCATCTGCCTTTAGCCAAGACACAAACCTAAAGCAGACCCCACACGTAGTCGAAGAGCTTTCACTCATCAGGCCACCTCATCCAAGACACACACACCTAAAGCACTTCATACACGCAGACAAAGGGCTTTCACCTAAGCCCAGGCCACCCCAGGATCATCCCCAGAATCACTTCCATCCAAGACACAACCCTAAAACACCTCATACACGTAGACGAAGAGCTTTCGCCCCATCACCACCTATCACTCCGAAGCCACCTTATCCAAGACACAAACCTAAAACACCTCGTACACGTAGACGAAGAGCTTTCACCAATCACCACCTGTCACTCCGGAGCCACCTTATCCAAGACACAAACCTAAAACACCTCGTACACGTAGACGAAGAACTTTCAGACCCCCCAAATGGTTTTTCGCATTTATAAAAAACACAAAGCAATATATAAAAAAAGTTAAATTAGAAAGTTGTAGAGAATAAAAATACGTATCGAAGGACACTTGTTGGATACGATTTCGTTAGTTATAGCCCGGGGAAATCGCGAAATTGCATCGAAAATCGTCGTTTTTTGTTTTCGCTGTGAACGGTTCAACTTTTATTATAATTATTTGTAGTTAACACATACTGTTACCTCTGCCAAGTAGAAAACAAGTATTTTGGATAGCTGGGACCCGGTGCGCCTTGCTGCACCCAACGTTTAAACATTTAAAATCAATCCAAACCTTCAAAATTCAACTCTTCTTAACCAGTAACGAAAAACCAACTATTCCTATAAAAGTTCGAGACATTGGATTCAAAATGCATTTATTTGCAGTGTGACCAAAATTACCTATTATTGTAAAGCTCTGGGGCAGACAATATTTTTTGTCGGCGTGGCCCGTAATAAAGTTATGGTTCTTTCTGGTAAAATAAACACACACGAATATCCTTAAAAATATAACTACCCACCAAAAATAAATATTAGTGAAAGACTATTTTAAAATAAGGCTTTTTCCAGCAACTATTAGACACATAGTATAATTTCAAGAAAATTTGTCATATCCACAGTGTTATCCATGCTATAATCTTTTTTCGTATGGACTTTTAGTTAAATTAAACACTCAATAATCGACAAATATTATTACATCCTGAAAGAAAAAAAAATTAAAGGATTATATCTACTAATTTCATATTTAGAAATGGACTTTTGACGGTGATGGACATTATACGCTACAAATTACATGTCTTGCAATTGCTTGGCCCCTGGGTTCTCATCTGCAATGTCACTGACTCAGGTTTTATTTGTTTACCCAGATGCCAGCCTCTTCCCGTATTGCAGAATCCTAGACTTATACCTAAAAATTCAGAGGTGATGGGTTTCTTTCCTTCTTATCCATTATACATAAATCATCCCATATTTCCGTTTCTCCTTACCACCTTTCCAAAAAAACCTTGTTGATCAATTCTGAACCTATTGCTTAGAGAGCTTCAGGATACACTACATTCAATGTTTTTCCATTTGTAGCTAGAATGTCAAAATTTTCCGATTTTCCAACTCTTGAACAACCTACATACAGCTAACCGGGAAATGACACTTATTTGGCAAAATTCTTCCGCCATATTGGCCCCACAATTTTGAATAAGTTTTGATCATAAATTCGTTATTTACTACCTTAAAAATTCCCATATACCGATTTTAATTGGAATCGGAATACAATTCGCAAACTCGTCGGCCATATTGGCGCGGCCATTTTGAATTTAAATTTTGATCATAAAGTCGTTATTTGCTACCTTAAAAAACCTCAGATACAGATTTTCATTGGAATCGGAACACAATTTGCAAATTCGTCGGCCATTTTGAATTTATAAGTTTTGACCACAAATTTGTTATTTGCGACCTTAAAAACCCCTAGATACCCACTTTCATTGGAATCGGAATAAAATTGGCAAATTCAACCATATTTCTGCGGCAATTTTGAATTTCGGTCATATTTCGGGGGCCATTTTGAATTTCGAAAATCGGGCTACGAGGTGCATCATAGGAGACCCCACCGACCTTCATGCAAAAATTCAAAGCTCTGTGATGACTTTCAACAAAGCTCTTCATGACAGCGCCATCTAGGAGTAGCTTTAGAAAGTAATAGAATAGCCTATGTTCTTCCCTTTAATGTAAATAGCATATGGTTAAAATTTCATTAAGATCGGTTACACGGTGTAGGAGCCTATTGCGTACAGACAGACAGACAGACAGACAGACAAACATTCAGTTTTATATAGTAGATTTCACAACGTGCAACTCATTTTCTATTTTGGAAATAAAATATGTGTTTTGCAATATAGTTGCTTACTGTACATGTTTTTCTATCAAGAATTGCTAACGAAAGTGTATAGCATAGGGTATATACAGTATTGGCCAATACCAAAACACCCCCTTCAATATTTTATATATTTTTCATTATTTTAATAAAAACTTAATAAAAACAACTATCCAATATTAAAAAATTTATATCTAAATATTTATTTATAAACGGGAGTATTTATTTTATAATTTTATAATTTTTTTATATTATAGATATATAAATAAATCTATAATAATAAAAAAAATTCAAAAATTATAACATAAATACTCCAGTCTTACAATTCAAACTATACAATGAAATGATAAATTATTCTATCAGTGGACAAAACCAAAGCACCCCCCTCAATTCAATGGAAATTTAGCAATGGAAATAGCAACCGCCTAAACTTTAGGCTCTAAATGATTAACAGTCAGTAATATCGTGAATGATAAAAAAGTACGAGGCAACGGGCCGGGTTTCACGTTTTCATTCTGGCGGAAGACCGAAAAAAACATATAATAGGGAGGACTCTTTGCTAAAAGGGACCATTGTTAAATCCTGATATATCCTCAGCACAACTTCCTAAAAATTTCGACTTTGGAATAAGCCAGAGAACAATTCGACGAAGACCCGTAGAAGCTGGATTATTAAGTCGAAGACCCGCTAAAAAGCCACTAATATCGGGAAAATATATGAAATATTTAAGGAGGGTGCTTTAGTATTGGCCAATACTGTAACTATAAATCTCTACGAAACCTGTAATAACACGTGGGTATCTTTATTTTTAAATTAATTTATACAATCTAATAGCAATGTGTTCTGCAACTTTATCGTCTACCGTCTATACTTACCTTGAGAAATGCGTTACTTGTAACAGTAGAAAGCTCATTTTCTATTTGTGCAATAAAATATGTGTTTTGCAGTGTTGCTACTTACCGTGAACAGGTTTTTTCTATCAATAATTGCCAACGAGATTTATATCATGGGTACATAACTATAAACACTAAGGAATCTGTGATAACACCTTTGTATCTTAATTTTTAACATTCAATAGCAATATGTTCTGCAATTTTACGTTGGCTATACTTATCCCCTGAGAAATAGATAATAAATTACGTTCCTTTTAAACACATTTCCTTCATATTACACCTTCTATCTGCGTTTTCACGTTAAGTATTCAGAAGTGTAATTTCCCCCATTTTTAACAGTTGCGATCTCAGTTGTCGAAAAATGGTAAGTAAAAATATATTTATCTTATTAAATACAACTTGTTTTATTTGCTTATTTAAATATTTTGTTTAGAATGCCTTCGCACTTTTGTCATGGGCTGCAGAAACAGAGGCGGCACTAAATATACCAATAACCTCCTTAAAATAAATAAAAATTACTCTATGAAGACCAGATCGACGAGCTGAACAAGATGGCAATTATCCTTGTTCCACGATGGAAAGGATGAGGCTAGGGGAGGATTCTTAAAATTAAAATTTATTAATTAAAAACCATTTCAAAAAAAAGCCGTTGGCCAAGAAAATATAAATAGTTTTTTCTTATCATTCCTTCTTTCATACCCGAATCAGATGCTACACCAGATGCTACTAGAGATGTTACACCATCTGATAAAATACGCTTATACCCCGGGTTCACCGGCCTCAGTTCAATTCAATCCGCATAAGTGACTTCACCAGCAATGTTCAGTTCACAAAGCTTCGTGTGGGACGTTTTACATTTTTTTGATCCATGTTTATTTTCTCAAAGCTCTTGCTCTTACCGTTTTGTAATACTAACGTCAAAACAACTTCCAAAATACATCAGCTGACATTCCAATATTCCAATTTATTACTCTCTTTTCAGCGAGCTGTTGGGCGAACTTAGGCTTGATTTTTCCTGAGTTCAATATGTGAAAATGTATGGAAGCTGAGGCTAAAATTGAAGCTCAGTATACCAATTTTCTCGAACTTGCGCAGTTCGGACGGTGAAGCCGGGGTATTACTCACAACTGTTTATAAAAAAGAAAGTACAAAACAAAATATAAAGTCGGAGATTACGTTCGAATGTTTTTGAGAAAGAATACACCACAAATTGGTCTACCGAAATATTTAAAATAAAAGACGTTAAAACAGTGGTTCCCAAACTTATTTGGCCTACCGCCCCCTTTCCAGAAAAAATATTACTCAGCGCCCCCTAGAAATTATTTTTTTTAAAATTTTAATATTACTAAACAGAAAGATATATTTATTAATGTTTCCATCTTTTTCGTAAAATATATAGCCTTATCTCGGTGTCGAGTGACATGATCGATGTCACTTCGACCTTAAATTGGTATTCACATTGTCAATCTAAAAGACTGCTGGCGTAATATAATTTTCGCAACGTGGCGTGTGAAGTGACATTTTTCTCGATACGTTTGTAGGTGTCCATAGTTTCATTTCACCGCGCCACTACCCAACGAGAATAGCACCTATAGTAAAGAAAGGTGCAAATCAGAAACCTTATTCTCGATGTCGAGTGTCGTGACAAATATCACTTCGGCATTAAATTGGTAGTCTCATTATTAATTTAAGACACTCTTGGTGACTAGATCAACAAACGTTGCCTTCTAATTGTCGCAAGGCTGCGGGTGAAATGATATTTTCCTCGATACGTTTATAAGTATCGACAGTTGCACTCCACACGGGTCCCCGGTAGTCACGTCAGTCGCCAACGAGAATGCCACCAGCGATTGCAGGAAACTGCTTCGTTTCGTGTTGCATCGTGTAAAATGGGCCATAGCGTGCTTCAAAATCTGCTGGTAGTACTGCCGCTACCGTTACAGGCTTTGGCCTTGCGATCGAACAATCGCACGTGTTTTGGAACGGCAATTCAGTGACACCACATGAACAGTAGCAGTGCGTGATTGCACATATCTCAATGCAAGTAAGGGAGCATGCGGGAACCGAGCCAAAACCCAGTACGTTGTTAAAAGAAAAATTAAGCGTTATGAGCGGAATACATAAATCAATTTTTCTAAATCTTCTCTTGTTACTTTTCCCCCTTAAAGTTATTTATTGCGCCCAAATGCACCTGTGGCTATCACCGCCCCCTGGATCGCTGCAACGCCCACAAGGGGGCGGTAGCGCCCACTTTGGGAATCACTGCGTTAAAACAACCCAATTACTTACATTATGGAAGATTACCAAGGGAGTGTAATACAAGGTGGATTTTATCAACTTGAGTTAGCACCAGTAAAATATCCAGAGCATATCTTGCGGAAAAGGTTGTAAAGAGACTCGGAAATAACGCGTTAATAAGATGGCTAGGATTCCCGGCGAAACACAATACTTGGATTAATATACAAGACGTGATATAAAACTTACAATATTTATTAAAGCCAAATAAATTATGGGAAAACAAGTGAGATTTATGCCCGGGTTCACAGTGTCGATTTGAGCTTCCGCTCAGCTGAACCTGAGCAGTAAGTTTGAGCTTTAGCTCAAGTTAAAACTGTTTCACAGTTCGTTTTTGTGCTCAGTTCACTGGATTTTGCAGGCCACTGTGGTTGAAGCAGTTGGGGAAATTTTTGCTTTTAATCTTTAGTTGTAAGGATTTTTGAAAAGGATATGGCCGCTGTTTACTATAAGAACGAGTACGACGAAAGTAGACATCCTCATCATACTTTTGAGCTCACCTCAAAGTTTCGGACAGTTTTCCATTGTGGAGAATTTGGAATTGTTATTTGGAGCGTTTATCAATAATATTATTTTGTCAGGTAAAAGGGGATCGTAATCCAGAAAACTGGTCCACTATCATTCTCAAGGTGTTAATATGGGATATGCAGGAGCGACCCTTTCTGAATCCCGCTTGCTGTCTTCTAAGTGTTCGGTCTACTGCCTCTCTTATCTTTGATAATAATATGTGGGACAAGATTTTGCCCACAGTAGATAATAGACAGATGCCTCTCCAGCCGTCGCATATTGTTAGATCCCCTTTTTTTGGTGTTTTGACTATGATACCTTTCGTCCAATCCTCCGGAAAGGTACAGGTGATGCATGCTAGTTCCAGGCTTGGATGTATCGCGTCTATTAGCAGTAGTTTTCAGCAATTCTGACGGGATGCTATCTTTTCCAGCAGCTTAACAATTGGCTATTGTATCAATTGCGGTTGCTATTTCCGTCTTAGATGGTGCACGAATGGTGATTCTTATTTGCTCTGCATTGTTAAGTTTTCTTCAGGTTCCTGTGAAAATGAAGCATTCAGAGCGGCAAATAAATAATGTCTCCATCTATTCGCACTCTACGGCATGCTTTGTAGTAGAATACTCTCTTCTTTTTACAATTGAAAAATCCAACATAATTAATCAATAAATAAACACAAGTTCACTGTGACTTCTCTAAAATTAATGACATTTCTCTCACTTATATCCTGAGCTTTGGCTTAAGTGCCCAAATTTAGTCACTCAGTTCAAGTAAATTTTGAACGAAGTTCAACACTTGAACCACTTCTGTGAAACAGTAAAAAAAGGTGAGCGAAAGCTTAAGGCTGAGCGAAAGCTTAATGGTGGGACCACACTACGCGGTCTTGGGTCGTACGCGCTTTTGCCTTTTTTTTTCATATAGAGTTTTATGACTTTTTTACGACTTTTTTACGACTTTGTCCATGGTAAAGGCCGTGCGGCCAAACAACGCGGACAAAAGGCTGTGCTTAAAAAGGTACATTGTGCGTCCACACACTATGAGCTTTTCAAAAGCGCGTACGCCGTTTCAAATGAGAATTGATTTTTTCTCAGTCATGACTCAGAAAATTAAAAGATCACGCGCGCTTTTGTCTGGTCGTACGGCCAAAAGCGCGTGGGATCTGAGTCCGCGTAGTGAGGACGGGCCTTAAGTGAACACTGTGAAACCGGGCATTAAACTCACAGTAGAGATGAAGTATTTATTTACATGGACTTTGCTTACAGGAACAGTGGGGGACGTATTTGGGACTTTTACGCTGTCGATCGACCCATAATGAGTTTACACGGCTGAGTTCAATTAAATTCAATTATTTGATGCAGCGATGTAAACTCACTCGCCTGCATTAATTTAGTTCATTATTTGATGCAACAAATTGTGAGTTTTTATCCCAAAATTAAAACTAAATACATATAGGAATATAAAGCAGAAATATTTCAAAAAGCTTCAAGAATCCAAAAAACGAAGATAGTTGGGAAAGTTTAAAAATTTCGAAGATATGCATGAAATTTTATTTACTTTTTAAACGACAAACTAAAAGTGACAGCTAATAACATAAGGTGTAAACAAGCCTGCTTAATGCAATGTGGATCAATTTAATAGAACTATCTTGGTTCCTATTTTCAATTATATCCATAGATCGAGAGTCTACACAGAGAGATTTAAAGCAATGTAATTAAAATAAAAAAGCCTTTGTGCAAGAACGTAAATAGTTTTTTCTTATCATTGCCCAGCTTCGAGTGCATTTTTCTTCTTCTTTGAAATTTCATTCACAACAAAATTGTTTCTGGTTTTGGTTATATTATTCGTCCGTACAACATCACAAAAAGAGACTCGCAACTGGCAACATCCACTCCGCATCCTCTGGCAATATGCTTATCAGTTTCTTCGGAAAACCACTTCTGAACTATAATTATTCCTCTCCACATGCTTCACACTCATTACATCTACAGGTTTTGCAAGAAAAAATCAATTTTTAAAGCGAAAATCAAGAGAAAAACTTCATTATCAATCCTGCTCACTCGCTCTAGCTCCACACGACAAATACACCGGTGTGATCTTTAATTACCTGCTTAATACCACATTTCTGACCCACAGCTCCTTATGGTGAAGTGTCCAGCGCTAAGTCCCCTCCCCCATCAAACAGCCTGTCTCTACCGCACGTAGTACACTTTCTTATGAGAAGTGTCCCTTACTACTTATGTCCCCTGAGCGTCATTAACTATGCGTCCCTCCAAGATTCAGTTATGATGTGAAAAGCACCAGTACACGTGGGCCTTTAGTAAGCGTCTAATAATTTGTTAATTGACAATCAGGAAGTAATAACAGAAATAACTTCAAATCTAATTCGAGTCATATTCACAATCAGTACTCTCTACCTCAAAGACACCCATCGAACAATACTAATGCAATTGACCAAAGACTCACATTGGGCAATCTAGTCTGATTCAACCTAATCATAGATCTCTCTGATTAAAACCAAATTCGTAAAACAAATTATTTTATGTAAAAATCTTGCAGATTATAAATTCAAGAGATCAAGATATTAAGCCTACAATCCAAAAAGAGCCTTGAGAATTTGAAAGATCTTTTATTGTTTTTTATTATCCCCTAAATATACACAAATCATATCTCGTGTCTTTTCCCCGCGAAAATCAGTATGTACGTAAAAAATAAATTAAGTAAAATAGGAAAAGTATGCATTCAAAACATCGCGAAAGTTCTTTCAATGTATGCAGAAACGGTCTTGATCCTACGTAACGCACGAGCGTGATTTTACAATAAAGCATGACGGCTTGGCGGTTGAAACCAATTAATAAATACCTCATCTTAAAATTTCCAAAGCGTAAAGTGTCACTTTAAAAATAATTTTTTTTAGTAATCTATAAATATTTTTTAAGCAAACGAAATATAGAAAATTACTTATAAACTATAAAATTACTCTACTAAGGTAATAATCTTCCAAAAGATAGCATTATACTAAAATATTACTACAATTTAAAAAAAATTGCTTACCTTTCCGATATTGTCGTGGGAAAGCAACGATAAAGTTCTTGATCAGTTTCTGACAATTTTATGCCTTTTGTATCTTCTTCATCGAACGATCCAATGTCAAAAGCATCAGCAGCGTTTACTTCTCCTCTAGGTGGAATGAGTGGAGGCGTATATTTTTGAATTAAAACTTGATGCCAATCGATTCCAGTAAAGAAAGGGTGATTTTTAACTTCGTCGGATCTACCAGATCTATGTTTAAAAATAAACATTAAATAATAAAGTAATTTATTACCCTTTTCCTCTGCAACCCAAACGGTCCTGAACATCTCGTTTTAATAATGACTCTAGCAAGCACCTTAGTTCCGGGCTAAACGATTCCGGTAGTTCGACATTCTGGTAATAAATAATGTTTAACCCTTCAGTAGTTTTCAGAAAATATTTTTGATAATAATTCTAAAATAAAAATTATTTTTGATAATAATTCTAACGATAAAAATTTGTCTTAGTATTTATTTAGGATTTTGGGATCAAAACGCCCTATCTGCAGAAAATTTGGTTTATTTAAAAGAGAATAAAATAAATAAAACGCAGTTTTTGAAGTAAAACTTCTTTACGTGCGCCTATGCTTAAAAATTCCCTTGGAAGCGAATAGATTTCATTCGCATCACGCTCTCACGCAATGAAAAATCGTCAGAGCTTTCGTATAACGCTGGGAAATGAGGAGGACGGGGCACAAGAGGCGAGGAAACTCTAGACTGTGTGCCACAGTTCACATAAACTTACCTTCCCTACAAACATTTCGATTCGGAAACGATTCGAGAACGATTTGCCAAAAGCGAAAGCTTGCTTCGATCTCGGACGATTCGAAGGCAAAAAAAGCGGAGCAAGAGATCGAATCGCTTTCTCGTGCTGATAACGAATCGCATGCTCGTATCGATAGCAATTCGCTTCTGCGCCGAAAATCACTCCGCCGAGCAAAACAAGTCAAAAGCTCAAACTTTCCAAACAAATCGTTGAATAGAAACCAAAGGCTCTCAAAATTTCCCCTAAATAGGACTTCAAATCGGTGAAATGACATTATGTTGTTAGTGTAATTTGGAGATTTGAAGTCCAATTCATGGGAAATCGGCTCTCAATATATTTCTACAGCATGAAGGCTTTGGGAGAAACAAATCAACCAGGAAAGCTTTCATTTTGCGTTTTGAATATTTTTCTCGTACCTTTCGTAAGCATTTTTTGGATCGAGAATGGTCCGAGAAAGCGAGCCTTCGAGAAATTGTTTGCAGGGTTACTGCATATATTTTCTGGCATGTTTGCTACGTCTTCGCCCAGACTTTGCTTTATCTCATTATACGAATACAAATTTACCATGAGAGGTGAATTTATTTCAGATTTTTGTTGTGGCTGGGTGCGAGTCAATGAAGCAATCAATTCGAACTGTCACCTGGCAGTTAGTAGGCCGAGGGAGGGATCGGGGTGAAGTTTGCGCGGTTGAGCGAAAATGGAATCGGTTTCTATTTTTCTGCCAATTGCATGGAAAATGTTTATGTGTGTGTGACTGTATCAAGCACATTTTGAAACGTCAACGAAAAAAAAAATAAATTTCAACAGTTGGCGTTATTCAAGTAACTTTTTTGAGTAATCGTATCGTATCGTTGATAAATAAAACAAGAATGTCTACTTTTGAAATATTGCCTACACATATAAAACTGTGTTGTTACACAAAAAATTGCGTGAAACGAATTGCAACGTGTATCACGTATGCTCAATAAACTGACAGTTTTGACGTAGGGATTGAGTGAATGAATTGACTCGTGTACCATCAGGCTTAGAATGCCAAAAGGGGGTGGTCAATAAATACGTGAGGTGTAGGGGTCGCAATACCGGACCATTTTTTGAAACCGGTATTTTCGGTACTGACCTCAACTAAGTGCCGGTGTTTCGGTATTTTCGATATTTTCGGGATTTAGGGAAGTTGTATATAAATTTAAGTTAGTAATTTAGTATCACCTTTTCATGACAGTTTACTGGTTAAAGGATTGCAGAGAAATAATAAAAGAGATTCTTTTCTATAGATTCTTTTTCTCAGTAAAGGCATTAGGTATGAGATTCACATTCATTCCATCTTTGGTTGAGGTAATGAGATCTCAAGAATAACAAGATGTCTAAAAAGTCTTTTCACTCAATGTTGAGCGCAAATGATTACATAAGTAACCCGATGAGGAGAAAGCTCCCTCTGACTCTACACTAGTATGCTTTTTAAATTATTGTAGGCCGAATCATGATATTTTCCTCTAGAACCACAGTTTTCGTAAAGAGCCATTTCTATTTTGATTAAGGCTTTAATGTCTGCTGAGATGGCTCTTGATAAATAATCTTGAGTTTGCAATTTCTTTTTAATCGCCAATTCTATTGTTTCTTCAGCGGAACTGCAGGGGAATCGTCATGCGTGTCCTCGTCTGTAGGAACAGAAACAGAAATATCATGGTGGATTCTGAGTCCGAATCGTTACCGATCTTGTTAACATCCACAATAAGTTTTCTCATCTCATCTTAAAGAGACGCTGAAACAAAATATGTTTTCGGATTAAGCAGATAATCTAACGTCGAGGCATCCAACAACCTGCGTTCCTTAATCGTACGTTTCAAAGAGATGAAAAGTTCACGAGCTGCTGACTTCTGTTGTCTAGCTTCTAATTTTTGGAACATAAACATCAAAGCCGAGTCAGAATTTATTAGGTTAGCGTTTCTTTGGCATAGTTCTTCGGCAGTTGCTTTCAGTATTTCAAATATCCTGCTAGCCGTTTGAATTCGTATTCAGATATTTCCAGATCCATTTTTAAATCTATCTAATCTGTTTTAAATCTAACTAACGCGGATTTAATTTTGTTAAAACTTGAGAAATATAAAATTCCGAAAATCCGAAATAAAAATGAAATTTCATTTTTTTTAACATGAAATTTCTTTTTTTTAACATTTTTTCGTTTATACCGTTTCTTTTACATAAAATTTTTATAAAGATTTTGTGTAAAATAAAATTTAATGAAATTCTAGGAAGGAAGTATGGCCTGAGTGGATCATAAAATGTTTAAAAAACGAAATATAATTTTTTTGTTGTTTTTAATTTAAAAAAAGCTATATTTAAACTTTATAAACAGATTCCGGTATATAGTCGAGTCAATAAAGACATAAAACAGGCGATCTTCGGAAGTCCTCAGAAACAGCTTCATCAAAATTGCTTATAACTCTAAAAATAAAAGCCGTAGGATAAACATTCTCTGGACATCATTCATAGGGAATTGTCCAAGCTTTCCAATTTTGCTAAAAAAATATAAGTTAAGTAGGTATTTTTTGGAGAAAAAAGTGGTTTTATTTGAAATTTTAGTTAAGAAAAAAAGAATTTTAGACTTTGATGACTCATGGCTCTGGAAGTTGATAGGGTAGGGCTTTGACTTTTACAGTTTTAGATAGGTGGGAGTATTCTGCGTACACTGATACCTTACTCATTAAAATAGGTTGTAAGGTTACACAAAAACAGGGTGATAATTTCAAAACGCCCTAGGGGCTAAACCGTTACGATTTTGCCCCACCCACCCAGACGATTTTTTGTTCGTCTACCCAAAACCTATCCACAGCCGTCCGCTGTGTAACTTTATGCAATACACCCTGTACAAATATCATAAATAACGTTTAAACAATATAAATAATTATTTCCCCACTTCAAAAGGTTTCTGATTTTAAATAATATAAAAAAACAAAGATTTAAAAAAAAATCATCAAAATCGGAGCTGCTTCTGAGGACTTCCGAGGAAATGTCTTCATTGACTCCACTAATATGTTTACTAGAAAGTGCATAAAAAACCTATATTTAGAAAAAAAAGTTCCCGCTAGGACCATCTCTCATTAAGTTACAAGGGTTTTAATATTTTTTGAAAATGAATATTTTTAATGTAATCTCGCCCCACTAGTTCGATAGACCTTTTACTCACGAGTATTTTTTGTGTTTTTCTACGACCAATAGAACCGTAGACATTTGAAAAATAGTGTTACGATGCACTCAAAATGCACTTTTATGCTCACATTTGATTTTTTCAAACTTTTCGGTTTTCAAATTTGAAGTTCCGGTTACATCACTTATCACCAATTTGTTTTGTTCATTTTCATTCGCAAATAGGAGTTGCCAGCAAGTATTTGGAAAGATATTTTACTTTTTTTAATTTTTTTAGGGCTGGCAACCCCTATTTGCGGCAACTTTGACAGAGGCCACCCTATTCTATCGTGTAAAGAAAAAAATTAGCTTTAATTTGATATATAACTTAAGAGGATACGTTATGAACGTATATATTTAACAGAGCTTAGACCTGGCTTAAAATATTTGCGGCCATATTTTTATACGCAACCCGGCATAAATATATTTCTCTACTTAAAACTATCAATAAAAATTGTATTTTGGTTAAAAAAGCGATGAGTTCAGAAATTTGCAGCCGGATCTTAGACTATTAGGCAAAAATAAATTATTTTCAGCCCTTAAGGGGTTAAAACAACCCCTACAATTTAAAAAATAAACTTTTTTTTCTGGTATTATCATCCAAAAAAAATATTTTCAACCCATTTGTTCGCTATACGTGGTAGGTGCGGCGCGTGCATGATTTTAAGAAAATTAATCAACTAAATTATTTTTACTCGGGTTTGAATATACCAGGATTATCAATACTTTCCCTAAATTGTCAAAGTATACCTGCGAACGTACAAGATTTACATGACGAAGTTGTTTTATCAGAAGCTTGGATGAAAAATAAAGAATATGATGAGGACTCCGCTGGTATTTTAATATCTCATACGGACATACTAAAAATGCTATCGCATAGTCACGATAAATCATTCTATTATATCCTCATCACTACTGCTAATATAATTCACTTCGTCGTCACTACAACTCGAAGACGAATCAGAAAACAGTTCTGATATAAAATATTTCTTTAACTTGTCCTTCAATTTGGTACTCATCGCGAATAAATTGAAATTGTTCACTTCACTTCTATTGTGCACTTCAAGCAAAACTTAACCTTTCACAAGCGACAGCTGACTCACTAAATTTTTACTTGACTTTTACCCGAGAACTGGGCTGGCTTCATGTAAAGTGATAGGTGATTATCATTTCGGTGATTGCCAGGAGTGATCACTACAAAGTGATTATTCATGTAAAGTTATCACTTAAAATTAATCACCGAAAATCAACTGAAGCTAACTTCAGACTAAAAAGTGGGAAAAGCGTGCATTTTCTTGGCACAATTACGATATCTGCGGGGCTGCGTTGATGTTTTTTTGAGTTAGGGTGCCGAAAATACTAAATAAAATTTTTTCGGAATCTCGCTTAGTTTTTGAGATATCAAAACTTGAAATTTTAAGTTTTACATACATATACTTATAGTATGTTATACATCAATTGCGATAATTTCCCTAATAAGACAATTTTGGCAGGAGAATCTTAGCATTGGTAAACTCGGTGAATGTAATACTTGTAAAACTATGTAAAACTAATAAAAATTGTTTCTCAGCTCTTGCCACAAATTATTTAATTTTCCTTTCCCTTTATCTTTTGTTAAAAAAACCTTCGCTATATCGGACTTTTGCTCCATAAATTGTACCATGATTTGGAATTGCCCTAATGTATTCAACAATATTTATTAGTTTCATAACTTCCAACTCAAACATTAAAAAATACTTCCAGTGACAATAAAAGTGACAACAATTTCTTGTCACCACCAATTTGGTGATTCTGGCAGATGACAGTCGCCATCCATGAACTGAAATTAGTATAAGTGATTGGTGATAATCACCGATCACCTTGCATGAAGCCAGCCCTGATTGTTTGAATTCCCGACTTTTTTACCATTTTTTTCTTGACAGCCCAGTTAAGAAGTTTTAACTGGATTTTTACTTGACTTCCAAACATACAGACCTGCTGCAGCATGTTTTTGAAAATACCACAAACTTCAAGTATCGATATCTCAAAAACGAAACGAGATATCGAAAAAATTACTTTTTTTCGTCTTATTTTGGGGTGTTTTATCGAAAGTCATATGTAATTAAAATTATGCCTGCAGCGCACACCCATTTCATCGAGCGAAGTGATGGAAATGAGATAGCCGATTGAAACTAATTGCAATCAATAGAGGATGGGAAAATGCATCTACAGTTGATTTTAGCCGAACTTTGGGCATTGCCAACATAAAAAAAATCATAAAAATGCATTTTTTTCGTATGCGCTGTTTGAACGAAATTTACACTTTATCTCGCCATATCTCAGTTAATATTGCAGATATCGATTTAAAATTTTAACACAATGTAGTGTAACTAATTCTATAAATACGAAATTCTAACCGAACTATTTATATGAATTAGAAACAAAATGGCGAATGTTTAAAAATTTTCCAACGGATTCGTGAGATCTTTTTTTCTAATCAAAAACTTGTGTTTTAAATTTTTGAAATTTGCTTTCTTGGCTATTCTACATTGTAGTCAAATCCTTGAGGCAGTTTTCTGTAAATTTTCAGATCAAAATATGCTGTGATTCAAAATTTACAGTAACATTAGTTGACGCTCGACATTGCAGCCTTATAATACACCGTCCCAAATATGTCCCACCGACACTTTCGATCAGCTCGAACTTGGTTTGTTCTTTACTTAGAATCCTTAAACTTCTTGACTTTTACTCAATTGGTATATTTTACCTTTTTTTAATACTTTCATCTTTATAATAATAATAGATTTTGAAAAAAGAGTTGATTTACCTAGAACCGCCGCCGGGTCATTTTTGTCCCGACATAATTAAACGTAGAAAATGTCAACTATAGTATCTGATTTCTCTCAATAAATACAGGGATCGGTTTACTATAAATTATCTTGGTATGAATATTAGTATAAATGTTATTTATTGTACCTAACATTCCTACTAATACAGTGTAATATAATTATGGTTGATATTAAAATAATCCACTTACTTATGTGGAAAAGTAAGTAAGTAGTGAGTATGCGAAACATCTGAAGATAGTACTCCCATAGAGCTACTCACGACTAATCAAGCAGGAGGTAAAATGTTTGTTTACATAGTCTTAGTTTCACTCCTTTTATATTTTTTTTCTAACACAAATTTTATTGTTCAAGGACCCACGGGTTTTACAGACTACACAAATTTAAGACTAAGGCGGGGGCAAGGTCAAAGACGCGGACGACTACGAGGTACGCGAGCCCGCGGGCAGTCTTTAGGAAGTAGACTATTGTCAGAAATACGTACAAATCTCTGTACTAATGAAAATATTATGAATGAGTCACCTGGAGAAAATATCACTCCAATAGATATGTCCGCAGGTACTCTCGCACCAAGTAACTTGATTATTTATATTGCTTGTCTACACTGCCACGCATTTCTTTTATTTTTTCTTACACACATTTTGTTTTAGAACCAACAAGTTTTATGAGCAACGAGAATGCAGTACAAGAACGCGGAAGCAATCAAAGACGGGGCCGACGACAAGGTACC
This sequence comes from Thereva nobilitata, assembly GCA_963855945.1. Lineage (NCBI taxonomy): Eukaryota > Metazoa > Arthropoda > Insecta > Diptera > Therevidae > Thereva > Thereva nobilitata. The sequence goes on from OY979694.1 coordinate 143,708,386, forward strand.
CTAGCCCGCGGTCGGTCGTCAGCAAATGCGCGATTGCCGGCAACATCGCCGAACACTAGTACTAACGAAGACGTTAAAAATCAGTCCTCTGAATTGAGAGAAAACCAGGTAACGTCATCTAACATAACTGCGCCATATGTTTCTCCCGATGGTACAGCCTGGACAATGATGGGAGTTGGTGGAGCCGCTGGTAGATTTGGATGCCAAAATGTCTTTAAAGATCGTGAAGGACCAACTCCATATGCCAAGCGTAACGTTGACGAATCATGTCTAAGTGCTTGGCACCTAATGATATCAAAAAGAATGATTCAACACATTATGGATTGTACTACAGAGAAAGCGCGACAAGAACTACAAGACAACGATTAGTCTTTGACTACAGAAGAACTGGAAGCATTCATCGCTGTTCGTTTCCGCGAAATAATGAAGTATTTGCGATTTGATTACAAGTCGAGGAGACAGCAAAGACTCAGCGAGAATAAATTCGCCATGATTTCTGAGACATGGTATGAGTTTATTTCAAATGCGCAAAGCTGTTATACACCCGGACCATATATAACGATAGACGAACAACTTTTTCCTTCTAAGTGTCGCTGTCGATTCACTCAGTTTATGAACTCTAAACCAGATAAATACGGACAAAAATTTTGGATGGCAGTAGATAAAAATAAAAAGAATGTGGTGAATGCCTTCGCTTACCTTGGAAAAGATGATAATAAACATCAAGATGAGCCGCTGGGTGACTGGGTTGTGAAAAAATTGATGGAACCTTATACCAATAAGGGTAGAAATGTTACATGTGACAACTTTTTCACTTCACTACTATTAGCTGAATATTTGAAATCAAAACATTCTAATATCGTCGGTACAATTAATAGAGCTCGCAGAGAAATACCAGTGTGCGTGAAGACTGCAAAAGAAGAATTTTATAGTACATTTGTACTAAAAAAAAGACATTTCTTTGACTATTTATCAGGGTAAGGCTAATAAAAACGTCCTAATGCTAAGTACAATTCACCCTAATGTAGCAATAGGAACTGGTGCAAGGAAAAAACCTGAGGCAATTTTATGTTATAATGACTCGAAATATGGGGTAGATGTTGTTGATCAAATGAGCCGTAAATATACAGTGAAGGCACTCTCGAGACATTGGCCTGTTCATACATTTTACAATATATTAGATTTAGCAGGCATAAATGCGTGGGTATTATATAAAATGAGGAGCGTCGGAACAAAAACCGATATATCACATGCAATTTTTTTGGGAAATTGAAAAAAAATGTACTATTTTATCGGTTTAGGTTCAGGTCAGTGTATTTTGGGAAGGTGATTGAAGCGGATTTAGCATTTTCTGAACAGGATCGATTAACGGTGGTTATAGATATGTTCGAAAACAACCAATTGCCACCATAAAAAAAATAATGTCAAAATGTGCTTTATCGGTTTTTGTTCAGACGCTCCTCAAATGCTTAACAACAGTAAAATTACACGCAGAGATTTTCTATTGCAATTGGGAGAGGAATTGGCCCAAAAGAATATTGCAAGTAGAAAGACAACTATTCCTGTTGCAATTCCGGAACACATCCCAGAGAAACAAGACAAACGCACACGCTGTCAAGTGAAATCAGAGTGCCTAAATACTAAATCCTCTGTGAAGTGTCACCTGTGCAGAAAAACTATCTGCAAAAAATGTATTTCAAAAGAGTATTATTTATGCGTAAGTTGCAATTCAAATAATAATGATAACTAGCGCATAGATTTTGACATTATTTAATATTGTGAATTTTTTGATTGACATTACATTTAATATCATTAATAAAAACATTAAAAAGTATTTTAGTATGCATTTTTATGATAACTTCTTACATTAAACGTGGTGGGTCAAATTTGTCCCACCGGCGGTTAGCGGGGTATATCAATCTTCGGCGGTTCTAGTGTTAAACGGCATTTACATAGTGGGCAATATCTTATTTTTGAGCGAAGCAAGTGCATGATTCAGCTTGACTGCATGAGGTAGATTTTGCACTACAATTGAAAAAATATTTCTCTAGTAACTCTAGACTACTAGGTCCTACGAACATGACTGGTATGATGACATTTTCTTCGCACCTCCAACCACAAGTTGTTAAATCAAGAGGTTGAATTATTGATTTGTGTGCATTATGCCATACGTATGTTTGCCAATAACACCTTTTTAAATGTTGCAGAAGAGCGGGATATGATGTTGGAAGGTTCTCTACTGCGACTATTTTTGAGGTCGAAAGCATAACACGGAACTTATTAATATTTCTATGGAATTTGAAATTTGAGTGTGTATACATCAATAACCTCATCTGAAAATCTTTTCTCCGAATGTCTGAGCATCACCAAATCTACATCGCTTAATTTCCGCGCTTCCGATTTCCCAATGTTCTAAAATGACGAGGTAGTGCCGGATCCTGTAAATGCATGAATTGATGAAAGTGCAAAACTCAATTATTTTCCCAATTCTTGAATAATGTCGTTAATTGGTATATACGTCTTAAATCTTGCTTTACCGAATATGAAAATATATTGAAACCTTCATCGGATAAAAAGTTATGATGAAAATCAATCAGTTATTACTTTCTTACAAAAAATTCACAAGCAGGAAAACTGAACATTTGCCGACGAATTTCACACTGCGAAGTCTAGCGTGAACTAATATTTCTTGTTGGCGGCGAAAAGTAGGCGGGTGCCACTGTAGGCATACTTAATGAACACGATTATCATTAGATTTTAAGAAATCGAAATAGAATTTTAAAAGCCTGCAATATTTTATTTAATTTAAAAACAAATGAATTGTATTTTTTGGCAAAAACTTGATAAAATGTTGAAATGTTCAGATATAAAAATATATAATAAATGTTAAAAAGTTTGATTATCATTCGCTCCGCTCGCTGAGGATACTAAGAAGTGTCGCCAAAGTTGTCAACACCCAAGGACCGAATATTTCATTAAAACGGAGTATTCAACATTTCTGTCAAATTTGAACCGTCAAATTTGAAAACGGCCACAAGTATTCGACTACAATGTAGAATAGCCAAACGAATATCAAATAACACAACTTTTTGATTAGAAAAAAAATCGTCACGAATCCGTTGGAAAAATTTTAAACCATTGCCATTTAATTTTTAATTGATGTAAACATTTCGGATAAAGTTTTATATTTAGAGAATTAGTTAAACTACATTGTGTTAAAATTATCTGCAATATTAACTGAGATATAGCAAGATAAAGTGTATATTTCGTTGAAACAGCGCATATGAAAAAAATTCATTTTTATGAATGTCCAAACTTCGGCCAAAATCAACTGTAGATGCATTTTTCCATCCTCTATCGATTGCAATTAGTTTCAACCAGTTATCTCATTTCTATCACTTTTCCATTTCTAGAGCACTTTTTGGGGATGCGCTGCAGGCCTAAATAGCGGCGCCACGAAAATCGTAGCTTTGAAATAACTAAAAACCTTTGTGAAATACCTCAAAACGTCAACTTCAAGTGTCAATATCTCGAAAACTAAGCGTGATATCGAAAAATTTTATTTTATATTTTCGTCTTATTTTGTGGTGTTTCATCAAAATCCATCGTCAAACAGCGGGCCACGGAAAACGTTGAGGTGCCAATAAAAGGAGAGGAGGGGTAAAAAAAATGGACCCGAACATGGACCGGCAACATCCGTATTATTCATTTTTAGCTACTCTCAACTGAAATTTGTTGACGGAATGCGGTCCTCACATTTTGTATACTCAACTACGACATCATATTTTGCCAAGGGCAGTTGTAAGTTAAAATGGGAGGGCGAAGGAGGAGAACGCTACAAAGTAGCAACCACAGCGTTGAAATTAACGAAGTGTCTAGTTCGACGTGTTTAAATCCGCCAGACGTGAATAAGACTAACGCGAGATTTAATTTTGCGGATTTTGAAAATATTATACGACAGTTTTCGGGAGACGAGACGGTCAACGTAAAAGTGTGGTTACAGGTCGCCGAAACATTCCGATGGAATGACCAGTGTGAGGCCAAGCCGCGCACGTAACAAGAATTAAAAATCCCACTTTATACGGGATTCAAGCCGCGAATCAACACGACGGAAGTGCATAACAAGTTGAGAGAAAATAAAAAGAAAAACAATGAATAGTTTCGTGAATATTTGAGGAGCATCTGTTCAAAAGGTCGTATTTCCGTTTTCAACTTTTTTTTATTTTAAAATTATTTTGGAGATATGGGATAAAAGTCCATCGAATGAGCCTAAAAATTTATTCAAATGGAGCGTACTTTCCATATAAAAAATTCCAAAAAATTAGGATTCCAATGCAATCAAAAAGGCGTATTTTTGCATCTTGTGAAGGAAACGGTAATCCGCCACTTTTTAATCGACTTCAAAAAAGAGGAGGTTATCAATTCGACGCGTAGGTATGTTTTTTTTGGTCCTGTTCACGCATAACTTTGTAACGCAATAACTTTTTTGCTTTTTTCTTTTTTTGCTTGAGAGGGTAGTTTCCCACGGTGGTCCCATGTAATTTTTTTTAAATTCTGAAAAAGGAGTTCGAAGGTAGGCTTAAAAAACTGGTAAAATTAGTACACCTTGAACAGACAGAATTATTTCAAAGGTATCACAAAATTCTTTATTGTCACCAAATACTTAAGAGGGACTTGGCGTAGCGTCTACGTAAAAATCTACCGAACTAATTATCGCGGGTTCAAACCCCGGATCGGACAGTTCGATTTTTTTTATTTTTTTCTTTTCTAAATTTACTCTGATTGGATTAATCTTGTAAAGAATTATTACATACTCTTCGGTGAGAAATTCCATGCATACTCATGTACACTGTAAGAGCATTATCCTTTGATTTGGAGAACTATTTAACCGAATTTATGAGTTATTTTTTTAAATTCCCCAAAAAAAAAGAATTTTTAGAATTTCACTTTTTCACCAACTTGAAAAAATTATAACGTTTTTTTTTCACTCACGCATGCGTGCGCAGCAGATTAGCTACTACACAAGTGGGCCTAAATATACGCGGAGTAGAAGAAACAGCTTTTTTGAGGAAGAGATGCGTGCGCAGGTGGAAAAAGTAGAGAGTTTCAGGCTTCCGTGGAAACTTTTATGGTACTGTTTAGACGATTCGCTCCCAGGAGCGTGCCTCACGAACTTTGTGGATGAAGGGGGAAGTGGGAATGATTAGAGGTACCACCCCAATTCTCCCCTCATCAACCAAGTATGTGAAGAACGTTCCTGGAAACGAAGCAACAAGTAACTTAAAACTCTTCGGTGAGGAATTTCATGCTTACTCATGCCGACTGTAAGAGAATTGGAGAATTATTGCCGAATTTCCGATATGACTTATGTACATATTTAGCCAGCATATAGCAACACTCTCGCGTAGCACAGGGAGTAAATACTTGCCTCTCGTTCAAGGGTTCAGTGTTCGATTCTCCGGGCTGTTGCTGTTGCATTTTTTTCAATCGACTTTATATTCTCACAATAAATTTGATTAAATTTTGTTTTTTAATTTCATTCGGGGAATTTTGTTTCATACTCATACTAAATAAGTTTTTTTTATTAAATAAGTCTGAAAGTACGCAAATACATTATTGCAAAAACTATTTAGCTACTGCCTCGATCCTTTCGACGACGGCGTGTTATACTTATCGTAATAAATATTTTTTTAACTTCGCAGTAGGAAGTTATTGTAATCGGTCCGAAAATCGGATTCGAAATTTTCAATGTATTTACACGCTTCAAGGTCCCAATAGCATTTTAAGCAAAAATTTGAGAAGAAATATGTGTGTGTGTGTGTGCGTACGTATGTGGTAATTTTTTCCTGCACGATTTCGCGCGAACCGAAAAAGATATCGACTTCGTTCAGGTGCCGTTCGAAGCGTGTTCAAGGAAATATGATCTGAAAAGACTCATAAAAATTGGTCGAGCCGTTTTTTTGTTTGAACGACTTAAGTGATTTTGGTACCAGCACGATTTCGCGCGAACCAAAAAAGATATCGACTTCGTTAAGGTGCCGTTCGAAGCGTATTAAAGGACATATGAATTGAAAAGATTTTCATAAAAATCGGTCGAGCCGTTTTTTTGTTTGAACGACTTAAGTGATTTTTGTACCGGCACGATTTCGCGAAAACCAAAAAATATTTCGACTTCGTTAAGGTGCCGTTCGAAGCATGTTAAAGGACATATGATCTGAAAAGATTTTCATAAAAATCGGTCGAATCGTTTTTTTTTTGAACGACGTAAGTGATTTTTGTGCCAGCACGATTTCGCGCGAACCAAAAAAGATACCGATTTCGTTAAGATGCCCTTCAAAGCGTGTTAAAGGAAGTATGATCTGAAAATATTTTCATAAAAATCGTTCGAATCGTTTTTTTGTTTGAACGAATACTGGGAGGTTAATCTTGTGGACCGAAAGGGTCAAAATCCACATCCCAACTACACCTTTTCAAGTTCAAATTGGGACTAAACAATTTCTAATTGAGACTAAACAATTTCTAATTGAGACTAAACAATTTCAGAATGGGACTAAACAATTTCAAAATGAGAATTAAAAACTTTCCGTGAAAACAAATAAATACTTTGATCTTTATTCGTTAATATTGAGATTTTTTTACTTAGTTGACTGTTAACGATGCTTGACCAACACATTGTATTGTCTGTCAATATTAAAGCCGTGTTTTTTTAATGAACTATATAGTTGTTCCCCATACAAATCTGGAAACCCAGGTTTTATCGAAGTTTTTATCCAGGTCTTGGGACATTTCAAAATTTCCCTTTCTTTTCGGAATGTAGCATACTTACCGGCTGTCGGAAAAACGTCATTTAAAATAAAAACAACATAGAAGTGACGAGAGAAAATTTGAAGGCATGGGGAAACAAATAATTTATTTTTTAGAAACTTATTTATTATTTTCTAGAGGGGAATTCGTGTAACAGTTGTTTACTGACACGCAACTTCGGATTAATTTTAATATATTTAAAGCACTGAAGATGGCGCTTAGTGAAATTTCCCTTGTCGTTTTTTTAATGAACTGGATCGAAGACCTATATAGTTGATTAAAAAAACACGGCTTAAAAGACTCTTCATTGAAGTGTCATTATTAGTTTATCCCTAAAAATGACTTACATAAAAAAAATTAAAGCTGACAATATAAAGTAGCAAATCTGTGTTTTGCATAGTAATAACGAAGATTGGAGAGCACTTCCAAAAACAAGAGGCTGGTGTCAAAAGAGATTCAAATATTCAGATGCTGGTGAAAACAGATCAAATTTGACACAAACCGGATTTTGTGTACAACAAGTAAAATTTGAGAAAACATATCGAAAATTGATGTTCTTGATTGTTTTCGACTTGTCGCTCATATTCAAAAATTTATACCAGACCCAATCAATATGATAGATATGACTGTTTTTTCATTGATTTATAATTTGTATATAATACTTTATATTTCTTCCAATGAAGTATGTATTTATTTTCACTGAAATTTTTTAATTCTCATTTTGACATTGTTTAGTCCCATTTTGAAATTGTTAGGTCCTATTTTGAAATCGTTTAGTGCCATTCTGAAATTGTTTAGTCTCAATTAGAAATTGTTTAGTCTCAATTTGAACTTGTAAAGGTATAGTTTTAAATTGGCCCCGAAAAAAAATGAACGGACTAAAAAATACGAAATAAAATAAATTTTTAAAAACCTACTTCAAAAAAAAAACCAATTCCGTGATGCACTAAAAAGGATGAAATAATTGTTGGTAGTTCTTTACAATACTAATCCAATCAGAATGGATTTAGAAAGAAGAATCACTTTTGAAAAAATATTTTTGTAATTCTTTACAACATTAATCCAACCCGAATGGATCTAGAAAGAAGAATCACTTTTGAAGAATCGCTTTTGAAGGAAGCCTCATAGCAGATGCGCTACAGCTTATCCTGGAAATAGCATGGAACACCTGTACCAGAGATAACTTAATATATAAAGATGTGACAGCTAGAGCAAAAAACCCAAACGCATTTCGTATCTGCAGACTTCTGAGATTGCCTCTACCTTAGCAACATGCAACATATTAAAGTTTCCAGCTATACTACCATGCGAATGTATTCTTCTCAACCATGGTCCGCAACACAAGAGAAGCGGTGAGTTTGCTGATAGGGAAGCTGTCAGTTTAGGTGGGCAAGGAAAGGAACTGCCAACAAAATATTTTTCGCAACATTATGATCTTTCGAACTTTTGCCTCTAGTGCTGTATTGAAGAATTGTGCTGGAGTTTTGTATTCCAATCATTTGTTAGAACATTCAGTCCATTTTTGGGGCGTCTAATTATTATGTGAGGCGATTTTTCGACCCCCCTCCACCTTGGTGAGATGTCGTGAGATTTTTCTCGGCCCCCTCCCCAAAACCCCTTAATCACACGAGAAATTTTTCAAACTTTAAAAAATCTCTATATAGTACAGTCATTTGGTAGTTTTACCTGGAAAGTTTTCCGGGAGTTTTGAAAATTTGTAATTTTATAGATTTCGATGTGCTCTTTCCGAATTTCAACTTTGCCACCTCGTATCTTTGCCGCTCGCGCCGCCATGTTGGAAAAATGGCGCCAAAAAGCAGTTTTTTGACAATATCTCCTTTCCGGCTCACTTTACGATAAAAACACTTATATACAAAATGAAACTAGAGAAAATTTCCTACAATTTATGTACTAACCTTTTTTTCGTAAAGTCAATAGTTTTAGCGTACGAGCGCCGCAAACCCTTATACATCTACGCCAACCCGTCACATTTAATTTTACCTGAAATCTACAGGGTGTACTACGAAAAGTTACAAAGAGGCAGGCTGTGGATAGGTTATGGATAGACGAACAAAAAATCGTATGGGTGGGAGGAGGAAGTCGTAACGGTTTAGCCGCTAGGGTGTTTTGCAGTTTTTTTTTTTAGAGGTTTACATATCACCCTGTATTTTTGTAACCCTATGGCCTATTTTCATGAGTAAAGTATCAGTCTACGTAGAATACTCCCACCTATCTAAAACTGTAAAAGTCAAGGTTCTACTCTATCAACTTCCAGAGTAATGAGTCATCAAAGTTAAAATTTCGGTTTTTTAACCAAAATTTCAACTAAAACCACTCTTTTCTCCAAAAAATACGTATAGGTATCTGGAAAGTTTTCCGGGAGTTTTGAAAATGTGTAATTTTATAGATTTCGAGGTGCTCTTTCCGAATTTCAACTTTGCCACCTCGTATCTTTGCCGCTCGCGCCGCCATGTTGGAAAAATGGCGCCAAAAAGCAGTTTTTTGACAATATCTCCTTTCCGGCTCACTTTACGAAAAGGAACTTGAAAATTTTCTTACGTACGAACTTGCTCCATTTCCCTTATCCCTTTTCAATGACGAAGGGATGCGCAAATGTATTAAATCTTCTATGTATAAGGCATTTGAGCAACATTCTGGAGATTTAAATTTTGGAAATACGATGTATGTCATCGACGGAGGATACTTATTACACCGAGTCATTTGGCATCGCGGTGAATCGTTTTAATCCATTTGCAATAAATACGTTACCTACGTTCGTTCGAACTATACATCCAATGCCATTATCGTATTTGACGGATATCCGGAAGATGTAGCAAATCGTAGTACCAAATATGTTGAGCGATCCCGACGATCATGAAAAACTGCTTCAGTAGACATACTTTTTGACGAGACAATGATCCCAAATGTGTCACAAAATAAATTCCTGGGCAATGATGCAAACAAGAACCGCCTCATTGGAATGTTGAAACAAAAATTTGAAGCTGGGAACTTCATGGTCAAACAAGCCACGGAAGATGCGGATACGCTAATAATCAATACCGCAATAAACGTTTCATCGGCATTTGATTTCGTAATAGTTGCCGGCGAAGATGTAGATCTTCTTATTCTTTTGACGGCTCTATCTACGCGTTCAAACATATATATGCTCAAACCAGGAAAAGGAAAAATTTCGCAACAAATATATTCAACAAAAAGTATCATAGTTAAAACCGCCGCAGATAATATTTTATTCTTGCATGCCTTCAGTGGCTGTGATACAACATCAGCATTATTTAATCAAGGAAAAATGAAATTCATTAATGTACTCAGAAAAAATCCAGCTTTAAACGAGGTTATCCAGGTATTCAAAAATCCAAATTCTGATCCAGAGATCATTGCTAAAGCTGGAGAACGCTTCCTTCTAGAATTATATAGTTACAGTAATGTTAAAAGTAAGAAAAGTATGTCTTTAAACAACTATAGATATGCATGCTTCACAACATCAGCATATAAAAGTAAATTTAATATTGCGTCACTACCACCAACAGAAGCCGCAGCACGACAACATTCGTTCCGAACCTATCACCAGGTTCAGCAGTGGTATGGGAATGCGCAAAATGCAGAGCAATGGGGATGGAAAAGAAATAAGAACGGGCTAATTCCTGTCACCACACTCGAGCTCCCAGCTCCGGAACGCTTGTTAAAACTTATTTCTTGCAAATGCAAGAAGACATGTCAGAAAGCCTGTGGATGCAGAAAGGCTGGGTTAAAGTGCTCCGTTATATGCACGAATTGTAGTGGTACCTGTGATAACTCGCAAGTTCCATTACAAGATAGCGATGAAGAGGAAGAAACGGAGACTATTTTCGGGCAAACTTTCGATAAAATTGAGAACGAAGATGAAACTGGTAATCCGATCGCGGATGATGTGGAAAAAATTTCGGTTTCGATAGGTAAACACAATGAACTCGCAACACCTGGTCCATCAAAAACAGCGAAGCGAAGGAGAATGCGCTAAATTTTGGAACAACGAATTGCATGTGGATTAGGCCTACTGGGGATACCACGATAAAAAAACGCGCTGCGCACTCTACCTCAAGGTGGTGTGGAAATGAGTTTTTTGGCCAAAGCGCGTGTTGAACTACACTTTGCGGCGACATAAATTGTAGGAAATTTTCTCTAGTTTCATTTTGTATATAAGTGTTTTTATCGTAAAGTGAGCCGGAAAGGAGATATTGTCAAAAAACTGCTTTTTGGCGCCATTTTTCCAACATGGCGGCGCGATCGGCAAAGATACGAGGTGGCAAAGTTGAAATTCGGAAAGAGCACCTCGAAATCTATAAAATTACACATTTTCAAAACTCCCGGAAAACTTTCCAGATACCTAGGCTATAATTTATGACCATTTTGCGAAAATAAGCTACCAGTATGATGATATTTGTGAATTCATTGTCACTTCTAAGAGCATCCGTGGCGTGTACTGCGCAAATAGTTAAAGTTACAGGAAAATAATGTATGGTGGTGGAATAGTTCCTCTCAAAAAGTTCTAAAAAAAAGTCCATGATAACATATGGCTATCTTCTATGATTGACTCACAATAACAATTTTTATGCTTTTCAAATTGCTTTATTTATAAAAGGTGTCATTAGAATTAAAACAGATCACGGCTGTGGCAGGCGGAGTCGGGCTGGGTTCATGCAATGCATGCAGGGAAGCGCATGCGTCCCGAGGATAACCGAGCATTTCCATAGTTATTCACGTCATTGCGAGTAATTGTATTTATTCGCTGAAAGTTTTGTTTATGTTTTTGACTTTTTGACTATAAATTTTAGTATTTCCTCAGACTTCAAAGGATAACGTTATTGTGGGTTTTTGTTTGTTGTTAGTTTGTGCAACAACTAAGTAAGTTGATTTTTTTCTCTTTTTTTAAGTTAGCCTGTGTGTATGGATGTATGTGCGTTATAACGGTGGTTCAGGTCATCGCTTTTTTAAATTGCTCCAACCTTTCCAGATTGATGACATTTTTTAGCGTTTTTTTTTTAAAAAAAAATTTTGCGGCACTTTGGCGAAATTCTGCACAACGCGCCAAATGCCTCCGACACGTCAAAATCTAGGCGGAGAAAAGCTATTCTGAATAAATTTGCCAAGTGTCTGTTGTGGAGGTAGTACAACATTTTTCCGATAGGAGGCGCGCAACATCGAATTTTATAAAAAGTTGGGTAGGTAATCTAAACTTTTATATGTATCCAAAATCAATTTTTGCAGATTTTTTCTTTTTTTCATTAAACCCTTTTCCTATTGCGGACTGTGCACATATTATCTTTTTTTATTGAAAGGCGTTGCAACGCACGTGGGTTTTTGCTAGTATTTATATAAAAATTAATGTGTTTATGTATGTCGCTATAGGCTCCTACACCGTGCAACCGATCTTAATGAAATTTTAACTTTTTAAAGTCACTCTTAGATGGCGCTGTCATGGAGAGCTTCGTTGAAAATCATCGCAGAGCTTTGAATTTTTGCATGAAGGTCCGTGGAGGTCTCCTATGATGCACCTCGAAGCCCGATTCAAAATGGCCGCCGAAATATGACTGAATTTGCCCCAGAAATATGGTTGAATTTGCCAATTTTTTTCCGATTCAAATTTAAGTGGGTATCTAGGGGTTTTTAAGGTCGCAAATAACGAATTTGTGGTCAAAACTTGTAATTCAAAATGGCCGACGAATTTGCTAATTGTGTTCCGATTCCAATGAAAATCTGTATCTGAGGTTTTTTAATATGGCATATAACGACTTTATGATCAAAATTTTAATTCAAAATGGCAGCACCAATATGGCCGACGAGTTTGCGAATTGTATTCCGTTTCCAATTAAAATCGGTATATGGGAGTTTTTAAGGTAATAAATAAGAATTTATGATCAAAACTTATTCAAAATTGTGGGACCAATATGGCGGAAGAATTTTGCCAAATAAGTTTCATTTCGCGGTTAGCTGTATGTAAGGTGTTCAAGAGTCGAAAAAACTTCTAGCTACAAATGGAAAAACATTGAATATAGTGTATATTGAATATAGTGAAGCTCTCTAAGCAATCGGTTCAGAGTTGATCAACAAGGTTTTTTTTTTGGAAAGATGGTAAGGAGAAACGGATGTGTGGTTTATTCAAGGTCAAAAGGTCAAAATGTCAGTTTTTTGCAAATCTCTCTTAAACGGTAAGTCTTATCATAAAACAGTGTTCACAAAGTTTGTAGATTAAGCGATTATCTACAAAAAAATATCTTATACATTTTCCCGTACGAATTGCAATTCATGAGATATCGCCGTTTTAAAGATTTAAAATACTCATATGCACTCATTCGCCACTTGCAAAGGTCATCAGACGTTTAATAAATCTTTTGTTGGCCTACGCGGCTAATATTTTCAGGGGTGATTTCTGGATATTTTTGGAGAAAAAAATTGTTATAGAGAGGGTGGCTATCCCCACTATCCACTAAAATACAGGGTGTTTACGAAAAAAAATTAATCTTTTTCAAATTTACTTAAACTTCAATTACTCCTAGACCAATTATCGTAGAGCAACGAAATTAGGTTCATCTTTGAGGTAAATATGTATTCTTTAATTTGATATAAAAACAGAAACGTGAGTGACTTCGTTTAGAAGATATGTAGGTTCAAATCGATGGGTTCCATCTTGACCTCGCAAATTTCTTCGTTTTTCCCAGAGAAATGCCTTATTAACAATATATTTTTTTGGCTTTTCTGATGCACGAAACTATTACCTAAAAAAATATGGGTTCCTGTAAAGACCGATACGGGCGAATTTTTTACGTGATAACGTCTTTTTTGTGTTATAAGTTTTTTGGAACAAAGGATTAAATGAAGATTACACTTTTAAATTCATAAATCACTGACATGTTTCGTTTTATTTAGTGTTTCAGTTTTATTTTTCAGTTTTATTTACACTTTTCGTCATTTGAAACCCCCCCCCGAAACTGATTTTCAGTCCAATCGGAACACAATTGCCAAAATTAGTCCGCCATTTTGAATTGTCAAATTTTAACCACAAATTCGTCATTTGGAACCCTTAAAGCATTTTTTTGGGAAAAACGAAGAAATTTGCGAGGTGAAGATGGAACCCATCGATTTGAACCTACATATCTTCTAAACCAGCGATACCCAAAGTGGTCTATATCGACCCCCAGGGGTCGACGACGACCTCCAAGGGGTCCATGTCAGCGAAAAAAAAATTGGGGGAGTATGAGATGTCAATAGGGGTCCACGATAGTGGATATCATTTAAGCAGGTCGTGCCTTTAATTTTGGCTTTCAATTAATGGAATAATCCACACACAAGGGAGCACACTTACATAATACTTTCTCATCATATAAACACATACATATATCTGTCTGTATAAAAGTTATAAAACTACCTATGAAGTAAAATTTCTTAAAACATAAATGCTCTGCTGATGAAGAATTATATTTAAATTTAAATTATTAGGTACATTTTCTGATATAAAACTGTTTCAGAATTATTATAAACTAGCTGGGACCCGGTGCGCCTATGCTGCTCCCAAAAGCCAATAGTAGTAATCAGGTGATATGAATTTTAATATACAGTAGGAGAGTTTGAAAAAGGCAATTTTTTGGTATTTTTGATTTCAAATAACAAAATGTGAAACTATTAGGGATCTGACATTTTGATCGAGACAATAAAAACCATCCATTGACATGGCATTTTTCGAGATATGAATTTTCATACATTTACTACCTTAAAAACTCCCATATACCGATTTTACTTGGAATCGGAATACAATTCGCAAACTCGTCTGCCATATTAGTGCCGGCCATTTTGAATTTAAATTTTGATCATAAAGTCGTTATTTGCTACCTTAAAAAACCTCAGATACAGATTTTCATTGGAATCGAAACACAATTAGCAAATTCGTCGGCCATTTTGAATTTATAAGTTTTGACCACAAATTCGTTATTTGCGACCTTAAAAACCCCTAGATACCCACTTTCATTAGAATCGGAATAAAATTGGCAAATTCAACCATATTTCTGCGGCAATTTTGAATTTCGGTCATATTTCGGCGGCCTTTTTGAATTTCGAAAATCGGGCTTCGAGATGTATTATAGGAGCCCTCCACGGAACTTCATGCAAAAATTCAAAGCTCTGCGATGTTTTTCCACGAAGCTTTCCATTACAGCGCCATCGAGGAGTGGCTTTAGAAAGTAATAAGAAAGCCTATGTTCTAAGTTTGAATGTAAATAGCACATGGTTAAAATTTCATTAAGATCGGTTGCACGGTGTAGGAGCCTATAGCGATCACACATACACACATTCATTTTTATATATAGACTAGCAGTTGCTCCCAGCTCCGCTCGCGTACGTTTTTATTTTCTCTGCGTGTAAGTTTTTATTTTATACAAATTAAAATATATTTCCGCGGTAAATTGTAGCCTGTGTCAAGTTTTTATCTAGCTAGACCTCCAGTTTTATCTGGGCAAAAGATCACGGAGATTTGTTGCTTAGGTTTACGCGAAAACAACAAACAGATCGACAATACACAACAATGGTTTTGAATACAAACTTATTTTAGCAAATATAATATTAAAAGCGAAGTAGGGATTTTATAGTGCACTATTTTATTCTAGTTACTACACCGAAATATCAGTAGCAGCAGATGGAGCACCTGCCATGGTTGGGCGCTATCGTGGATTTATAACCCATTTAAAACGAAATGTACCCGTGGTGTTAGCAATACACTGCGTCATCCATCGACAACATTTAGTTGCTAAAAATCTGAATGGTAGATTTCACGAATCTCTTCAATGAGTCATTAAACCGAATCCGAAGCAATGCGTCGAATACGCGGTTATTTGTGCAGTTTAGTGAAGAAAATTTCGAGCACTTTCATCAATTACTCCTTCACACTATAGTAAGCTGGCTGTCGAAAGGCTTATGTTTGAGAAGATTTTTTGCACTTTTTGAGACTGCTTCAGAGTTTTTGGACGCTAAAGATCTAATTGTAAAAGAAAATTTAATCAAAAGGAAACAAGACATTAACAGATTTGTTTACTAAATTTAATGAGGTTAACTTGAAGTTACAAGGTGACAGTCTAAATTTGATTATCCATCCTTTCAGCGTTTCTGGCAAAAATTATAGTGCAGTAAGAAAAGTGTTGATATGATGTTTTGACAAATCGAAGTAGCCTTAAGTATTTTAATTAATTTTACAATTTGACAATAAAGGAATTTTCACTCCACTAAAACATTCATAACAGAAAGGACGTGTTTTTCTTTATATCTCGGATAAACCTTAATAGGTTATGGGCCCAGCATTTTGAAGGTTTAGGAATTAATAAATTTATTAATACTAACTCTTAAACGTTGTAGATTTTATAAGACAATAAAAAAAAATTCAAAATGGAGGCCGAGGTATCAAGAATTGATAAATTGCAAAATGCAAAGCAATATACGACTTGGCGTTTTCAAAGCAAATTGAGTCTAATGGCGTTGGATATTTATGATTTGGTGGATGGAACAATTCCTAAACCAACTGAAAGTGGAGATTTATAGGTAGATTGGGTAAAGAAGGACGCTCGAGCACAAAGGTTAATCGGGACAACAGTATCAGCCTCAGTTATCCCTCATATTGTTAATTGCAACACGGCAAAAGAAATGTGGGATAAATTGAGTGCTGTGTTTGAAAAGAAAAATGAATCCAGCATCTTAATGCTGAATCAACAGTTCTTTTCAATAACAAAAGAGGTAACCGAGGATATGGTAACATTCATCGCAAGAATGGAGGACCTGATATATAGTTTAAGATCGTTGGGGCAGTTAATTTCTGATGAAATGATAATTGCAAAAATTATCATGGCGCTACCTGAAGAATATAATGCTTTTGCAAGTGCGTGGGAATCTACGAGTAAAGCGGACAGGACGTTAGAAAATTTAAGAGCACGTTTAGTGATGGAAGAAAGTCGTGTGGAAGATAAAAATACGGTAATAGGTGAAGCGCTATTTTCAAAACGGAATTACCGGAACAAAGCACACGAGAAATCACAAAGAAAACCTCAAAATGACAAGAAAATATATAAATGTTTTTTGTGTCATAAACAGGGACATTTTAAACGGGATTGCCCACAAATAAATACAAAAATAAATAAACCAGCAGCTAGCAAATCTGATAGGGAAGCTTTTATGTGTTCGGCAAACGGATTAAATGCAGATCATTGGCTGCTGGATACCGGTGCAAGTGACCACATGAGCCACAAGTTAGATTGGTTTCAGGATATTTGTCCGCTAAATCCATCAAAAGAAGTAAAAATAGCAAACGGTGGAATACTAAAGGCACCGTTATGTGGAACAATTAACTTACTTGTTTTTAATGGAAAGAAGTGGAGCGAAAAAGTTCTAACGGATGTCCTATACGTTCCAGACTTGCAGAGATATTTATTTTCTGGAGCTAGAGCTCTAGATAAAGGTTTTACCCTGGCTTCAGATAAAAACAAGTGTGAACTAAAGCGAGGTGATGTCGTTGTGGCAGTGGGAGCTCGTGATGGAAATTTATTCAAGATGCAGTTCAAAGTTCAAACAAAGTCAATTGCAGTAAACATGGCAGAAAAGTGCAATACATTGAAAAGTTGGTACGAAAAACTTGGGCACCAAAATTTAAGTCATGTTCGAACCTTTTTAAAGGAATATAATATTGAGTTTGTCGATGAAGACTTCAGGTGTGAAGGATGCTTAATGGGGAAACAACACAGAGGCCCGTATAAAACCAGTGCAATGAAGACTAATACATGCGGCGAAATAATTCATGCTGATGTTTGCGGTCCAATGCAAGCTGAATCCATTGGTAGAAATAGATATTTTTTACTTATTAAAGATAACTTTTCGCATTTTCGTACTATTTATTTATAAAAAACAAATCAGAAGTTTTTGAAAAAATAAAAGCATTTATTAATTTTGTTAAAAAACAGCATAGTAACAAGATCAAGATTTTACGAACAGATAATGGTAAGGAGTTCTTAAATGCCAAAATGGAAAAGTTATTGGAGTCACATGGAATCTGTCATCAACGTACTGTACCATATACTCCAGAACAGAATGGATCAGTTGAACGAGAAAACCGTACAGTAGTTGAAGCAGCACGGTCGATGTTATACGCCAAAGGCATAGAAATGAAGTTTTGGGCAGAGGCTGCTAATACCGCAGTTTACATCTTGAACAGAACTGGCACAAGCAGTATATTGAAGAAAACACCATATGAGTTATGGCACAATAAAATTTCGAACATTCATCATCTAATAGACCAAGAGCCAGCGACGTATTTTGTGTTGTCATTTCATCCCTCATGAAAATTTCCACACTAAATCTTATATGCCTGCTTAACAATAAAACATACTTCTGGCAGCCCCCTGTGGCCGGGATGAACTACCCCAAAATTACAAAGAGGGTAAAAAATAAAGTTCAATTTTGTTATAGTATTACTCATGAATTTTCTGGAGATTATTTTTGATAGTATTCTCTATTTATAAAAATTAATGCCAGAACATTTACCCTTCACCTAATGCTTGCCAGAACGCTCTAAATATTTATTTAAAGGGGTTTATTGCATAAATAGTCCATTCAAAACGCGAAGGGGGGTGTTCCAACATAACACCATTAAGAAAATCGAACCCTACATGTATTTTGGGTCGCTGATAACGAAAATGGGGGTCCTGCGGTCCTAAAATATGGGCGTCGCCCTTAAAAACGAAAAAAATACCCCTTTTTAAGGGTTGTTCGCGATAATTTCTATAATAATGAAAAATAATCCAACGAAATACACTTTTCTCAATATTTATTTGCGAAGGTGGTTGACTTATATTAAATCAAGCCAAACCTTATAACAAGGGATAATCCTAAAGGGTAAAAACCACCAACTGAAAATAAAAAAAATTGTAAAAATTTTTTTTTCTAGTTTATGCTCCAAATTCGATTTTATGAGTATTGTTAGCCAAAAATAAATTATTTTCAACCCTTAAAGGGTTAAACTACCCCTACAAGTTTAGAAATCAACTTTAAACAAAAAAAATAAGCAAATTTTTTTTTCTGCTTAATAATTATATTCAACACTTTACCCCATTAAGTCAGCCAAAAATTTTATTTTTTATGAAATAATTATTAAAACATTTGGAAAATTTATTTAAAATTTAAATTGGAACCTACGAAAAGAACATTTTTTCAATGTATTTTTTTTGTTTTGATTTAGGGGGGCTTTAAAAGGGGGTAAAATAAATTTTCCAAATGTTTTAATAGTATTTCATCAAAAATAATATTTTAATGTAAAATAAAAATTCAATTTTTTTCAAATTCAACTTTAATGTAGGGGTAGTTTTACCCCTTTAAGTGGTGAAAATAAATAATTTTTGGGTTACAATACTCATACAATCGAATTTGAAGCATAAACTTGAAAAAAAATTTACAAATTTTTTTATTTTCATTTGATTTAGAGGTGGTTTTAACCCTTTAGGATTATCCCTTGTTTTAAAGTTTGGCTGATTTAGTATAAATCAACCACCAAATCGCAAATAAATATAAAAAAATGGATTTCGTTCGATTATTTTTCATTATTATAGAAATTATCGCGAACAACCCTTAAAAAGGAGTATTTTTTTCGTTTTTAAGGGTGACGCCCATATTTTAGGACCGCAGGACCTAGATTTTCGTAATCAGCGACCCAAAATACATGTAGGGTTCGATTTTCTTAATGGTGTTATGTTGGAACACCCCCCTTCGCGTTTTGAATGGACTATTTATGCAATAAACCCCTTTAAATAAATATTTAGAGCGTTCTGGCAAGCATTAGGTGAAGGATAAATGTTCTGGCATTAATTTTTATAAATAGAGAATACTATCAAAAATAATCTCCAGAAAATTCATGAGTAATACTATAACAAAATTGAACTTTATTTTTTACCCTCTTTGTAATTTTGGGGTAGTTCATCCCGGCCACAGGGGGCTGCCAGAAGTAACTTTTATTGTTAAGCAGGCATATAAGATTTAGTGTGGAAATTTTCATGAGGGATGAAATGACAACACAAAATACGTCGCTGTCTCTCCCTCTATAAGAGTTTTCGGGACAAAAGGTTTTGTGCATATCCCGAAGCAGAAAAGGCAAAAACTTGATGCAAAAGCAACGAAATGTACTTTTGTGGGGTACCATAAGAGTGTTAAAGGATATCGTGTTTGGGATCATAAAACAAGAAAAGTTGAGATAGCCAGGAATGTCAAGTTTATAGAAAAATATTTTTTTGAAGTGCTGGAGAAAAATGAGAAAAATAATTCGAATCAAAATAGTACAATTGATATATTTTTCAGAAACCAACATGAACAAAATCTTACCGAGCAAAATCATGGTGAACAACAAATAGAAAACGAACAAAATATAAACAACACAGATGAAGAAATCATTAGAGAGAGACCAACAACGTCACGTTGGTGTACATTAGATAATGAAAATATTTAAGAAAACCGGCTTCGGGATCGAACTAAAATTAGGAAACCAGTTCGTGATTGTGGTGAAGAATGTGATGAGTTCTCACATCATAGTAGTGAGGTAACTATGGCAGAAGCAATGTTTTCAATAGTTGATGAGCCTTCAACTTACGAAGAAGTTATTCACTCTACTGACAAAGTTCATTGGAAAAAGGCAATGGATGAAGAATATAAGTCTTTGATTGAAAATAAAACATGGGTACTTACTGAAGTGACACAAAATCAAAAACTTATTGATAACAAATGGGTCTATAAAGTGAAATACAACATTGATGGTAAAATAGAACGTTACAAAGCGAGACTGGTAGCCAGAGGTTTTACGCAAAAATATGAAGTGGATTACAAGGAAACGTTTAGTGCAGTAGTAAGGTTCTCATCCATAAGGGCGATCTTATCAATAGCAGCATCAGAAAATATGAAATTGTGTCAATTTGACGTCAAAACTGCATTTCTTTATGGAGAAATTCAAGAAACTATTTATATGAATCAACCACCAGGCTATAACGATGGTTCAGGAAGGATTTGTAAACTTATAAAGAGTTTATATGGATTGAAGCAGGCGTCTAGATGCTGGAATAAATGTTTTACGACATTTATTGAGAAATTTGGATTCAAAACTTCTGTAGCGGATTCATGTCTTTTTGTGAAAGAAAACAATAAGAAAAAGGTCATCTTAGCAATTTATGTTGATGATGGATTGATTGCAGCGCATGATCAAGCAGATGTTATACCAGTCCTTGAACATTTGCGTGAGAAGTTTGAGATCAAGACAACGAATCTAGATACTTTTCTAGGAATGGAAATCTTCAGAGACGAAGAGGGAGGCATTCATTTAAGTCAAGCAGCGTATGCTCGAAAAATACTCTCAAAATTCAACATGAGTAGTTGTAATGCGGTTACAACTCCGATTGATATAAATCAAAATGTAAATCATTTTGAAGATTCTGAGTTTAACAAAGTCTATCCTTATAGAGAAGCTGTCGGAAATTTAATGTATTTATGTGTCGGAACAAGGCCTGATATACAATATGCAGTGGGAGTTGTGAGCCGGTATCTTGAATCGCCTACAAATGCCCATGTAAATATGGTGAAGAGAATTTTTAAGTACATAAAAGGAACTATAGAATATGGCGTTTACTATGAACCACAGGCAACAGGAGGACTAATCGGTTACAGCGACGCTGATTATGCAGGGGATACCAAGACTAGAAAATCAACATCAGGTGTAATATTTTTATTAAATGGTGGACCAGTCAGTTGGGAATCAACCAGGCAAGAAGCTGTAGCATTGTCGACAACCGAGTCAGAATATATTGCAGCTACTGTAGCAGTAAAAGAGTTAATTTGGCTAAGGAGATTGATTAACGATCTTATCGATGAAAAGAAACTTCAACTTCAGACAACCAGAGCGCAATTCGGCTGATAAAAAATCCGGAATTTCATAAACGAACAAAACATATTGATGTTCGTTATCATTTCATTCGCGAGAAGTATGAGCAGGAACTTTTTAGCTTGAATTACGTATCAACAGATGAACAACTGGGTGACATTCTAACAAAAGCATTAGCAAAAGGACGTTATGAGAAGTTGCCAAATATGATGAAAGTCATAAAACGAAATAAATTATTCTAAACATGTATGAGTATAAAATATGTCAAAAAGTGGGAGTGTTGATATAATGTTTTGACAAATCGAAGTAGCCTTATGTTTAGTGCAAAATGAAATTTTACACTAAGGGGAAAGGAAACTATGAAGGAAACACACGTGTCAGTTAGAATTCAATTTGTCTTTATTTCAGTAAACTGTTTGCTTAGGTGCTAACAGATAGGACTTATGTTCAACTTAACTTATCATATATATATTACTATTACCAACCAATAACACCTTAATAGTAGTGTTCTAGTTAGTAGCTTTTATTCCAGAATATAATATATATAACAAATAGATATATTCAGATAGCGACTAAAGTACTTAACCAAAAGTTTGTATACAAAATTACACTGAGTATATCAGAAGATATAGCCAGACAGTAATTTAATACTTGACTAAGGAAAGATACAGAGTCGTACTGAATATTATCTTTAAAATAATGCTGAAAGAAATACTTGATTAAAACCAAACATATAACATTTTCCAAAACCCATGCGGCCTGTAGAAAATCTAATGATTGGTAAAAATACCTTATTGAGTAGTTGAAAAATCCTTTTTCACAATAAACACTTGGAAAAAACTCTTGGAAGTTACTTTGATTGCGTTCGCTCGATATACTTTCGTTGACTACTGATAGACAAAAGAGACTGATGGCTTCTGGGTTCGGGTTTTTATACACTGGAACCAACGGTCCTGGCCTAAACTGCATTGCCATTTTTAGGTGGGGATGGTTATTCCTTGATGATGAATAAAAAATAGTTTCAAACTATTTCCCTTTATTTTTATTCAATTCTAAATATTTTATTCTTTTTAATTTCATAAATTTTCAATTAATTCACTATGATTTTCTTATTTTTCTTCAATTTTTATGATGTACTAAAAATGTCCTTTTCGGCCATTTCCTTATTTTTACTGCAATATCATAATTTTATTAATTCATATATTCATCCTTTTCCACTATATTTTCTCTTTTCTTCTCATTATCTTTATGCAAATTTATGTTTTATGGAAATATCTTTTTATCCATAAAATATTTCGTTTTTCTGGCATCACCGCTGTATTCTTCGTTAAATTCTACACCGATTTCATGTATCATATGTTGATGCAGCATAAAGTTTGACATTTGCGGTGTGATGTCACGGTTCGCGATTGCGTACGCGTTAAATTTCGCGAAATAAGTGCAAACATCGTGTTTGCAGGTGAGTGCACGTCAATGTTGTGTTGTTTTAGTGTTATGTGTTGTTTATAGCGTAATTTTGTAGGTAAAAATGGAACTGTTGTCTGTATACAACCAAATGTATACAACTAGGTTATGTATACACGTATGGTTTTAATAGCATTTTACCTGTGTTTTGTGGTTTGTATTAATGTTTTTATCTAAGTAAAATATTCTTTAATATTTGTTTTATGATTATGGCATGTTATATGTGCATAATTTGTGGTATTTGTGGCGTTTTTTCTTGGTTTGTTTATGCTGTAATTGTTGTTGTTGTTGTTCTGCATGTCATTGCAAATTTTATAAACCATTGCATTACCCTTGTTGACACTTTTTATTAACCCTTAAATTTACATTTTCAAGCCGGACTGATGGCTATTTTTGAATATGATTATTAATGAATCTGATTTTTACCTTTTAGGTGTATTATATAAAAAAAACAAACACGAATAAAAAACAAAACAAGAAGGAAGGACAACCAGGGATGTTTATAAGTTATTTATTGTTTATTGCTGGTGAGCCCTTTTTTTTTATTATATTTTATTTTAATTATTATTTTGTGTTTGTTGTTGATTTGGGGCTGAACACCTTAAGTATTTTAATTAATTTTACAATTTGACAATAAAGGAATTTTCACTCCACTAAAACATTCATAACAGAAAGGACGTGTGTTTCTTTATATCTCGGATAAACCTTAATAAAAAGACCAAAAAATGAAGAGATAGGTATAGTCTGTATATAGCAAGATTATGATTTTATCCTTTTTATAAACAATTAAAGTTTTTTTACCACCTTTTGCGAGCTTAAAATGTGACTTACTCCGGTTCTATAAGTCGGATCGGGAAAACTAAAATTGCCAATAAATTCTCGTAGGTTTCAAGTCTCTGAAGTACATACATAACCTACAAAACTTAAAAAACGAGAAAAAACAGTATTTTTTTCATTTTAGTGCCCAAGGCAGTCAACTAGACCAATTTGCATCAAACTTTCAAAAAATATACTCTTTGATGTTATAAAAAGACCCTGAAAAATTGGTGTCAAACTACCAAAATACCAAAATTGCATTTGTTATCTGAAATTTTAAATGCTCGCCATTTTATGCCACTATACCTGCTGTCAAATACACATTTGAAGATGACGAATTTGCAAAAATTTAATATCAGGTAAGCAGGGGGTCCATCCCAAACCGAAAAACTTGACAAGTGGTCTACGAGACAAAAAGGTTTGGGGACCAATGTTCTAAACGGAGTCACTCACGTTTCTGTCTTTTATATCAAATTAAAGAATACACATTTACCTCAAAGATGAACTTAATTTCGTTGCTCTACGATAATTGGTCTAGAGTAATTGAAGTTTAAGTAAATTTGAAAAAGATTCATTTTTTCGTGAACACCCTGTATTTTAGTGGATAGTGGGGATAGTCACCCTCTCTATAAAAATTTTTTTCTCCAAACACATCCAGGAATCACCCCTGAAAATATTAGCCGCGTAAGACGAACGGCTAACAAAGGGGGGCGAACGCCTAACAAAGACCTCGGAAGGTGGTGGCACCCGATTTGTCACTTCTGCCAAAACCCGAGAAGAGTCACTGCAGACGAACACTTAGCAGCTCTGTTAGCAAGTCCTAATCCCACCTCCCTGTGGTGCCCCCTGGGGTACTTCTTCGGAAGGAGCTAACGGGAGACGGTCGAATGGCGAGTTCTCTGCGCCACAGAACAGGGTTCAAAGTCGGTTGGGCTGAGGGTTAGTAACCCGCTCCCATAAAACACATAATTGCTACGAATCGGCAAACATGCCTCGGAACCTATAAAATCAAGGTCATGGGACTCAGCGAGAGCAGATGGCCCGATGCGGGGGAACATATCTGCCCAAACGGTGAGTCCTTCTTATATTCTGGGAGAAACGAAACTGAAAATCATAGGAATGGCGTTGGCGTATTAGTCACCAAGGAAGCCAGGTACAGCCTAATTAGCTGGTCACCAGTTTCTGAGAGGATTATTACCGTGCGCTTACGTACCAGACTAAGAAGTACTACGATAGTTCAATGCTACGCTCCGCTCCGACTGAAAACGCAGAAGATGACATCAAAGACGAGTTCTACATGCGACTGAATGAGGTTTTTCGCTCTATTCCAAGGGGAGACATCATTGTTTTGATGGGTGACTGAAACGCACAGATCGGCCCCAACAACACCGGCCTTGAACACACTATTCGAAATCAAGGCCTAAGCCAAGTTACCAATAACAATGGTGAGCATTTCGTTGACTGCTGTATTCCCATCAACTCATGGTAGGTGGGACTTGCTTTTGTCACAAGAAGATACACAAGGAGACCTGGGTATCGCCCGATGGTAGAACGAAAAATCAGATAGATCACGTGGCCGTCAGCCGTAGATGGAGAACTATTCTGGAGGATGTCAGGAGCTTTAGGGGAGCAGACACTGGAAGTGACCACCATTTGATAGTAGCAACTATCCGCCTAAAAATCGCCGCAATCAGAAACGTCCAACGAGATGCCATAAACCGTAGACGGTTTAACGTAAACCTTCTGCGGGAGAGCACTAAAAGGAGAGAATTTGCTGGAAATCTGCAACAAATCTTAAACCAGCAAACCGATTCTGGCGACACAAATATTGAAGAGCTGTGGAGCACAACAAAGGGCGCTATAATAACAGCAGCGGAAACAAGCATCGGTTATGTCCAAAGAAACCAGCAACACTGGATCTCGGATACAACCTGGCAAAAAATAGAACGCAGAAGGGCCCTCAAAAATAACGTAAACTCTACAAGCGACCCGGAAAAACGTGAACAACTTGAACGGGAATACTCCCAATTAACGCGGATGGAAGGCTGCTGTGCAGCGACGAGGAGCAACTCCAAAGATGGAGAGATTACTTCTTCGGCGCCCTGAATGGTTCATTTGCACAGGAACCTCAGGAAAACAGCAACAACGCACAGCTAATAAGAATCACCACTCGTGCCCCATCCAAGACTGAAATAGTAACCGCAATTAATGCAATGGCCAATGGTAAAGCAGCTGGAAAAGATGGCATCCCGCCAGAATTGTTGAAAACCGACTCAAGCCTCCTGCAACCTGCGCCTTTCCGTAGGATTGGACGGAAGGTATCATAGTCAAAATACCAAAAAAGGGGGACCTAACAATATGTGACAACTGGAGAGGCATCTGTCTATTATCTACTGTGGGCAAAATATTGTCCCACATATTATTATCAAGGATAAGAGAGGCAGTAGATCGAACGCTTAGAAGACAGCAGGCTGGATTCAGAAAGGGCCGCTCCTGCATAGACCATATTAACACCTTGAGAATCATAGTGGAGCAGTCTACTGAATTCCGATCCGCCCTTTACCTTGCTTTCGTAGACTATGAGAAAGCGTTTGACTCGGTCAATAGGAGCTTTATATGGCGAGCTCTACGGAAACGTGGACTGCCGGACAAAATAATAGAATTGATAAAAGCTCTATACAACAACTCCAAATGCAGAGTTCTCCATAATGGAAAATTATCCGACAGCTTTGAGGTGAGCTCAGGAGTACGACAAGGATGCCTACTTTCACCATTACTATTTCTTATAGTAATAAACGACATTCTTGTCAGCGCTCTAGATAGAAGAACAGGTGGGATACAATGGGGATTGCTAGACCGCCTTAAGGATCTCGACTACGCGGATGATATCTGTTTGCTGGCCCACAGACACCAGGATCTTAAAAACATGTTAAACAATTTGGCAACAGATAGCTTAAGGTTAAATCCGACTAAAACAAAAGAAATGCGGATAAATGCTAACACCCTTGAACGGACAGCGCTAAATAACCGTGACGTGGAACTGGTAGACAAATTCTGTTACCTCGGTAGTATACGGCGATACAGAAGAAGACGTCAGTTCCAGATTAAATAAAGCAAGAAGCGCATATGCATGCCTGTTTCACATATCGAGATCAACGGAGATCTCAAAATAACACCAAATTGCGGCTGTTCAACTCAAACGATAAGACAGTTCTTTTGTACGGTTGCGAAACATGGAAAGTCACCCAATTCATCACATGGCGCCTACAAGTTTTCATCAACAGATGCCTACGTCGTATCCTAAAAATCCGCTGGCATGATAGAATTACAAATGAGGAACTATGGCGCCGTGCCGGCCAAGAAAGGATAGACGACCAAATCAGACGAAGGAAATGGAATTGCGTTGGCCACACCTTGCGACGCGAAAACGAGAATCTAGCCAAACAGGCCCTTGATTGGAATCCGCAAGGATCCCGTCGAGTCGGAAGACCTACGACAACGTGGAGGAGAACCCTATTAGCAGAGGCCGCAACAACTGGGAGATCCTGGTAAGAGCTGAGAGCTGTCGCGCAAAACAGAGTCCGCTGGAGGGCAACTGTTTCCGCCCTATGTCCCATGAGGGATTAAAGGAGCAATTAAGTAAGGCTAAAAAAGGATTTATTAAACGTCTGATGACCTTTACAAGTCGCGAATGAGTGCATATGAGTATTTTAAATCTTTAAAACGCGATATCTCATGAATGGCAATTCGTACGGGAAAATGTATAATATATTTTTTGTAGATAATCGCTTAATCTACAAACTTTGTGAACACTGTTTTATGATAAGACTTACCGTGTAAGAGATGTTTGCAAAAAACTGACATTTTGACCTTTTGACCTTGAATAAAAAAATGTCCTCCTGACCGATCGCGTGTCATTCTCGACATTTTATGTATAATGATGTTTTTATGGTGTGTACAATTTTCAGCAACTTACCATTTATCGATCAGTCAAATGTCTACTATATGAGATAACTTTGAGTTAAATCCGGAATTGGAACTGGAAGTTATTCCCCAAGTTATACTCTGAGTATCAAGCCGAGATAAAATGTGAACAAATCGAAATTTTTATTCCATAGTTTATGCATTTGGGATAAATTTATCCCGGAGTTAGCTATCTCCGAGATTAACTCAGGTTTATTCCCCTAGTGAACAAAATAACCCTAAGAGATAATAAAAGTTGGTTTTTTGGCATTGCATTTTCCAACTATAAAAAATTTGTTTCATTTTTCAATTTAGTTTTATTGTTTTCGAAAAATTTTGTTATTGCAGACTTCTAGATTTAAATTAAAAAAAGCTATAGAAAATGGGCCTCGAATTTCGAGTGCTTGATGCTGCTATTTGCATTAATTTCAAATTTTTTAACGTTCATGGTTTTAACATAATACACATGCAATTTTGGTCATAGTTCAAATAAATGTATTTTGAATCTAATGACTCCAACTTTTATAGGAATAGTTGGTTCTTCGTTAATGGTTAAGAAGAGTTGAATTTTGAAGGTTTGGATTGATTTTAAATGTTTAAACGTTGGGTGCAGCTAGGCGCACCGGGTCCCAGCTATCCAAAATACAGAAAATAAACGGTTCGTTAAAACACTTCATCTGTGTATGAAAATTCATATTTCGAAAAATGCCATGTCAATGAAAGGTTTTTATTGTCTCGATGAAAATGTCAGATCCCTAATAGTTTCACATTTTGTTATTTGGAATCAAAAATACCAAAAAATTGTCTTTTCCAAACTCTCCTACTGTATATTAAAATTCATATCACATGATTACTACTATTGGCTTATGGGAGCAGCATAGGCGCACTGGGTCCCAGCTAGTAACAAATAAAAAATACAAAACACTCTAACAAAGAAGCGTGCAACAACAAAGAAGGAATGGGGCACACCAAGGAGTCACGCCACATTAAGAAGATTCTTTGTGAGGACCACTTCACTTGTAAGCATGCTAAAAACACTTATATTTTTATTAACGTTAATAAGCATGCGATTAACAGGCTCGTACCCATAATTGGTATTATAGGAGTTAGTAAGCAAGAGAGACACACCCCTCAAGTTGTAATAACTCACTCCAAATGCCGTATGTCTTCGTAAGAAACCTGAGTCCACCTTGTCATCCAGTAGCCGATGAACGAATATAACGTCACCAACCTTACGACGCTTATGGAGAGGGCTTAAGTTGAGTAATTTAAGCCTGTTCTCAAAAGGCGGAAGGATAAGTGGGTCACGACAAGGGAGGTGACTGAGTATACGAATCGGACAAACTTCCTTTGAACAGATTCGACTTTTCCAACTTGGGAGGAGTGGTGAGGAGACCATACCTGGGAGGCGTATTCGAGTAAAAGCCTAACTAAAGACATGTACAAATGCTTAGTGATCAGGAGGTTGTTGAATTATTTGGACCACTTTTTTATAAATCCCAGAACTAGACTCCCCTTGGAGGAAATATAATTGATGTGGGTGGAAGAATCCATCTATCGATAGGGGCGATAGCAGAATAAATAATAGATTCGAAAAGTTTTGGTTATACGATAGCTTCGCAATTGGTCTATAATTAGATATTTCGTTCTTACTACCTTTTTTATGAACGGGGACTATAAAAAAGTTCTTCCATAAGATTGGAAAGCACTCCGTAATTAGGGATTTTTGAAATAAACACTATCTGATACCAGAACGAATTTAAATCCCCGGGAAGAGAGAATTAAGAGCGGAAAACCACCCCCCATATTAATCATTTGCATCAGGAGGACCCAGCTTTAAACTGTATATGAAGAAATGTCAGCCTGAGGAGAATCGCCCCACTGTATGAAGAACCTGCATTTCAAGCATATTCAACTGGGAGAATCACAGTTCATTGGGATGAACCATATCAACAGGCATCTGTAAGATAAGAAAAAAACCAAGGATAACAGGTACCTTTTCGTAACAGTGATAGTTGCTTTGGTAGAAATTGTGGTGCGGAAGGTGGAACAGAAGAAAAAAAACTAGTGAATCCTCGTCAGCTTTTCCAACTAACACGGATAAGGCCGGACCAGAAGGGAGAAGGAGTCATTGACATTAGCGCTTGGTGTCACCAGGAAGGTGTGCCAGCGACGCCGAACCAGATTCCTCAAGGAATTACGCAAAGTCCGTCGAGCAGTATCGGATATAATTTTATGTGCAATTTTAAGTTCAATAAACCACACAAACAATGTTGTTATGGATTTCACGTTGATCCAAGGACAACGTGATAAGTTAGTCTATAATCTAATTTAGTTGTTTGTCTATGAATACGTGTTATCTCTTTTTTGAAAGAATTTACTATTTGGCTTCGATTACATTTGAGTTAAATTATATTAATTTTATTATATTACTTATTTTGAATTTTCTTATATTGATTAACTTATTTTGAATTTTATTATATTGATTCACGTATTTTGAATTTTATTATATTTGTTAACTTATTTTGAATTTTATAATATTATTTGGAGTATATTATATTGAAGTTTCCCAATTATATTAATTATATTGAAGTAGTATCTATGTAATTGTAATTCATTAAAAATAACTGTTGCAAACATAATTTATTTTTGGAAAGTGTGTATGGTTGATGTTTTGCGGCGACATAATCTTTTTTAGGATGAAGTGCTAAAAGGAAGGACAAGATGGCATAGCGGCTAACGAGGGCCCCCGCCCAGTAGAACTTTCAGTTTCGGGCGACCTCCTCTTTCGCATAACTCTACAGCGTCAGCTCCTTATGGGGACGCTCATATGCAGGTAAGTAGGGCTTAGCCCCACCAGAAATTATCGAGCAAATCATATTCATATATTTTTTAATTAATTTCATTTTTACAAAAAAGCAACGCAAATTTTCTTTGCAATTTATTACAATTTCTAAAAAAAATTTCAAAATAATACGTCGCAAATAAATTCGAAGTAGATCTTCATGGGAAAAATGTTACAAAAAGAGCAAATAACAAAATAAGAAAAACTCTCAACTTTCTCTAACAATAGAATCTGGCCGAATCATAATTCCATACCCATTTACATATATGTAATTCTCTATCCTCAGGGGATATCATTGAGTGAGCCCCGAAGATGAACCATTTTGTAAGCAAAATTTCTTGACTGTGGCCATTGATTCATGCACTTTTGCTCTACCAAGCGCAAGCGGAGCTAAAATTTGCTAGCCCTAGGATTCATTGGGATTCTCTTCACTGACATTAGGGTGGGTCAAAAAAATCAATTATTTTTTTTTTACAAGTGCCACGGAAAAATGGGTTGCTGGACACCTTACAAAAATTCTCACTCAATATGAGCTCTTAATTTTAATAGGAAGATCCTCCGCATCGCAGTTTTTTATTTTTTCCTCAGTCCAATAGAAAAAAATTCATACCTCATCATTAATTGATTGTACAGAAAAATGTTTTCGGAGAATTTTGTAGGAAATTTAATGCTCTACAAAAAAGGTATATTATATTTTTTCTGTAAACCTCACCATTTGGAAGATATTGAAGATTTAAGTTTGATTATTTTAAGACAAATTTCATTTTTGTTTCGGTAAATCTACAGTATACCATGACCACCTCCGATTTTGATGAAATTTTCACACAATGTACAGTTAACTATGCACAAATCAACTGCATTAACAAAAAGTGTCGCTCAAGTCCCGTTTCGCTGTAATTCCACTCCAAAGTACCGTAATTTCAATAATTGAACAGGTGATAACTCCTATGTTATTTCACCAATATTGATAAATTTCCACACATTATGTACTTTGACGTGGACAATTTATTTTTTGGAAAAAAATTGGCACTTATGCACCGTTATCTTTTTATTTAACAAAAATGAAATTTGTCTTAAAATAATAATAAATTTGATTTTAAATTAATTTGTACTGAAAAATCCCAAAGTAGAAAATTTTCGTTGGATTGGTTTTCTAAAAAGAAACGCTTTCGGTTAGTATAGAAAAAAATGCATTTTTTTGCCTTTATTGCGTTTTGTTTAGAGGAGAATCGGCTTGGACAGAAATCGGTGTCCGGAAATTAAAACATTTATCGGAACGAATTAAAAAAAATGAAACGAGCGCTACGCATTTAAAAAATACTTTAAATTACCAAACGTTCAGAACGGTTAATATTCTCTCACAATTCGATTCAGGATACGGGAGTTCCATAGCAAAATATAATGAAAATGTTAAAAATAATCGTCAAGTATTAAATCAAATTTTAGACATCTTAAAGTTTTGCGGTGGTCACAATTTAGCTCTTCGTGGACACGACGAACGGGAATCAAGTAGTAATCGAGGAATATTTCTTGATATGGTTTAGTGTTGAGCCGGACTTACACGAGGCAGTACATTTGTCTCTTACATGATTTAAATTGTACTGAGGCCTCAGTTTTTTTAAATGTCCCGGTTCAAAAATAATGTCCTACTGGTATATGAGCGTGTATCAAGATAAATGAAGCGAGGTGTGATTGTAAATTACTTACTTAGTGGAAAGACATTACTTCCTTCTTTTGCCACAGTTAAATTTCCAATTTGAATTGCGGCGAGGTGAGGTTAACACGAACTGGAGAGACATTTTTCACTTCTTTTGCCACAGTAAAATTTCCAATGTGAATTGCGTCGAGGTCAGATTGTAAACACGAACTGGAGAGACATTTCTCACTTCTTTTGCGGCAGTAAAATATCCACTTAAGCTGAGCCGTGGTGAGATTGTAAATACGAATTGGATGGAGAGACATTTCTTACATTTTTCGAGGGAGTGAGGTTTTGTCCTAAAGAGACAATTCTTACAATTTTCGAGGGAGTGAGGTTTTGTCATGAAGAGACAATTCTTACATTTTTCGAGGGAATGAGGTTTTGTCATGAAGAGACAATTCTTACACTTTTCGAGGGAATGAGGTTTTGTCCTGAAGAGACAATTCTTACATTTTTCGAGGGAGTGAAGTTTTGTCATGAAGAGACATTTCTTACATTTTTCGAGGGAGTGAGGTTTTGTCCTGAAGAGACAATTCTTACATTTTTTGAGGGAGTGAAATTTTGTGCTGGAAAGACATTTCTTACTTTTTTTGCAGTAGCAGAATTTCCAACTTGAAATTAGGCGAGGTGGGATTGCAAAATATAAATATATGGCCACGGACAACTAATTAGAAACAGTTTCATAAAAATTGCATTTATACAGTTTTTATGTAGGAATCAAATAAAAGAATTCCTACAACCTCCTCTTAATTTTTTTTAAATATATAATGATTAAAGGTAATCAATAACAATATCATAATGAATTCCTAACAGGATTGCTACATAAAAAATAAAAAATGTATCAATGCAATTTTTATGAAACTGTTTCTAATTAGTTGTCCGTGGCTGTACATTTAGTCCAGTAAAATGGTATTTTAATCAGGAAAGTTTTGGGGTGCTGAATCCGAATCTGAGGTTTGCTGGCGTTCACGGGCTCTTGCTCTATCAATAATAGAGAGTATTTTATGAAGAAAAAGGTGTTTTTAGTTGAAATTTTAGTTTAAAAAACCGAAAATTTTACTTTGATGACTCATTACTCCGAAAGTTGATTGGGTGGAACTTTCACTTTTACAGTTTTAGATAGGTGGGGGTATTCTGCGTACACTGATACCTTACTCATGAAAATAGGCCCTAGGGTTACAAAAATACAGGGCGATATGTAAAACTCTAAAGAAAAAACTTCAAAACGCCCTAGCGGCTAAACCGTTACGATATCCACCCCACTCCCAAAAGATTTTTTGTTCGTTCAACCCAAACGTATCAACAGCCGGCCGCTTTGTAAACTTAACGGATACACCCTGTATAATAGCGTTGTCAATTGGAAAATCGGGTTTTTGCTGACTTAGAAAAATATGGAAATTTTCAACTAGCCCCAGAACCAAAACGGTGAGTCGGATAGAGATACTTGGGTAGTGAGATTTGTAGGAAATTTTGTGCTCTTTCATTTAGTATATAAATGTTATGGACGAAAAGTTGATAGTTTCCGAGTTATAAGCGAAAACCCGCGAAAAAGTCCGAACTTTTTCATATTTTTCCATTTTTCTCAATGTTCCGTCACGAAATTTTGTCAGCAAACCTCAGATTCGGATTCAGCACCCCAAAATACATAAAAGACCAAAGAAATCAAAACTACCCCAAAACTTTCCAACTAGGGGCTCTTTTATTCACAAATTCACTGGATTAATTGTGGAGGCATAGATTTCTTACTTACTCTAAGGCAGTTTAATGAATATTAGAATTAAGCCTGAACTATAATAGACGTAGTTTGACGTACGTTTTTAACGAACATACACGTATGTTTCTCTCACCGTAGACCTTGACGTACAATCAGCTATAATAATCGCAGTAAACATTGTTTGAATTTGAGTCTAAATACAACAAGTATGCTACGATTTTGACATTACAACGCCGTCAACTGGGATCCAGGTCCCATAAGACGGCGTTATACTACGTTTAACGAAACATTAACGAAAACAAGTACATGTGATGTACGTTGATTATAGTCAATCATTCATTTTCATCATAGAGCCCTGCGAACGCAGGGATTGACGTACGTTCTTTCACGTCTATTATAGTTCCGGCTTTAGGCTTGTAAAAATGCACTTCATTGGTATTTATTTTCTTTCTTTTTTTTAATCTGCTTGTTTTTGTCATTTTGGCATTACAATAGAACCTCGCCTCATTTGAAGTATGACATTGTACTGGCTCAAAAGAAAAAAGAGGCACCTCTTACAAACTCATTTTATAATCGTGTCCTACCCAACACTAATATGGTTACATTTACCAGATCAATAGATATCGCATTCGACGACTACTTGAAGAATAATCGAATCGCAAAAAAACACTTCGAAAACCGTACAAAATGAGAATGCTGTTTACAGGTGTATCTACGTGAAGTGAAATCTGAACTTCAAGCAACAAATGTATGAAAGGCCGATATTTCGTGTAAATCGCAAATGGTTTTAATTTTTTAATAATAAACCTGTTCAAGACTTTTTATCATTCTTTTACTTTCATCATCGGTCCGCTGTAAGAAGTGGAAGTACAGCCGGGGCTCAAACGTTAATAAAAAATGTATATCCATTTGCACACTTTTGTGCATTGTTATGGCCATCAACTTAATTTAGTTTTAATGCAGGCATGCTCAATTATTAACGAAACACGAATATTTTTCGAGAATATCTGCTTTTACATCATTCTTTTCATGCTCGCCCAAAACGAAAGTATTTAGTAATAGAAGTTAGCAACAAACGTGGTCCTCCGCGCACTGCTAAAATTCGGTGGAACCCCGGGTCTACACGAGATATATCTTCTGGTATGATATCTCTTTTGACATATGACAGAACATTTTTTGTGGGCCAATTCTGTCATGACATTTCAGTTGAAAATAATTTTCAACGAAGCAACATTGTTTTAAAAGCGCCAAAATCATCGGGAAAAAATGGCAAAGTGAACAAAATCGTTCGTAATCTTTTGCAGTTGATTCATTATTCTCGTCCTGAAATAATTTGGTTAGGTATTGTAAACATCCATTCGCAAAAAAACACTTCAAATCGACAAACCGCCATTTCTCTTTTACCAAATGTCAAAAATCTTTCTTAATCGGTGTCTTGCCATCGCCATCGCTTGATAGATATTTTCATGGCCAACTTGGGGGACTCTCTTTCTAACTTTGCATGCGAACGATAGAGAAGGGGCACATGTCAAGAGAGAATTTATGTCTGGTGTAGACCGGGGGGAACTTCAAGTGACGAGCACTGCGATATGTTAATATATAAATATAGTTTAAAAAAACTAAAAAATACGCTTTTATTTTAAAATGAACTAAAAAGTAAAAAATAATTTTGATTGTAAAGTTTTTATTGCTCCAGCCAGTATAAGAAACAACCTACCTTTCGAAATGTAAAAAAACGTGGGGCTCTCTATATTCTTATTTTATTAACACCGGAACTTTTAGCTAGCGCCCCACGCGTTTTTAGATTTTGAAAGGTAGGTTGTTTTCTTATACTGGCTGGAGCAATAAAAACTTTACATTCAAAATTATTTTTTACTTTTTAGTTCATTTTAAAATAAAAGCGTATTTTTTAGTTTTTTTAAACTATATTTTTTATTTTCTATTTTTTAGTCTATTATATGTATGTGTTCGGCCATTTTGTAGTGACCGCCATATTAGATTTAAAACGACATCACAAAGCTTACTATACTATACTCGTCATACACTTTCATTTGATACCCATACCGAGTGGGTTGTAAAGAAAAAGGTAAACCGCCATTTTGTGGTGGCCGCCATTTTGAATTTGGAAAGACGCCCCACAGCGAAAAGTATTCTATTATCACATCCTTTTATTTGATACTCATACCGAGTGGGTTGTAAAGAAAAAGATAATCCGCCATTTTGTGTTGGCCGCCATTTTGAATTTGGAATGACGCCACACAGATAATAGTATTCTAATTGTCATACCCTTTCATTTGATACCCATATCGAGTGGGTTGTAAAGAAAAAGGTAGTCCGCCATTTTGTTTGCCGTCAATTTTAGTTCAGATAAGTGAAGCTGTTGTCGAAATATAGAGAATTTAAATGTTTCACTGATTATATTTAAGTTGGCGGGGAGAAAAAATATTTAATTTTAATTGTCATGTACATATAAAAAACCGTTAGCTTTAAAAAAGCACTCCGATTTTTACGAGTGACAACGTATGAATTAGTGTATTGAGTGTACTGAGTGTACAGTGTGTGCAGTATGTACAGTGTGTACAGTGTACTGTGTACTATGTACTATGGACTGTATACAATAACTACCGGAGCCCGCAAATACACACCAGTTAAGAAACATATAATTTATATACAAAATAAAAATATTTGTGAGCATTGGGAAACCTGTAAAATATTAGCATCCATTGTTCTTTATATTATTGCTATCCCGTTTTACCCCTCTCGGGAGCATAGGGCTTCCACAAATCTTCTCCATCGGACTCTGTTTTAAGCTATCCTCTTGGTTTCAATCCAGGTTAAAATTTTTGATTCCATTCATTACTGTCCTTCTCCATGTGTTTTTAGGTCTACCGACACCTCTACTTCCTTGGGGATTGCATTCAAGTGCTTCTTTCGTTAACGCATTATTTTCTTTTCGTAGCGTCTGCCCTATCCACGTCCATTTTCTTTTCTTTATTTGTTTGTTATTATTTTATCCCCATTAATTTTTTTAAAAAAAATAAATATTGGTTTATTTTATCTAAGAAAATACTTGATGGTTTTACCAAACCACCTTCGGCTAAGTCGTTCATTCACGACCAATAATTCGAGCTATCGCTAACTGTTGGATCTAGCGTATTTGATTTACTTAGCAATTTCATAATGCATCCAACTAAATTTTATAGTGCATCTTCTTGCAATTCCTCGATTTAGACACTGGAAAAGTCCTGACAAGTGGGATTCATTGAATCTCCAAGTATTTCCTACGAAATACATATATTCTCCAAAAAAAATGAATTCAAAAATTTTTCTTTTTTTTTCGTTAATGGTGCTGTGTAAGATTTCTTCGTTTCGCCCTTAGAAAAAAATTAATTAAAACTAAAAAATATCACAAAGATAGTAAGTTGTTTGTTCCAGAATTCGGTTTCGTTATTTCTTTAAATATAGGTCTTTTACTACACGTTTTCAAAAAAACTGTTAGAAAATTCAAATTACAATTTAGCTTATGGTTAAGATTTTGTCAATGTCTTCACTGTCGTTTACGCTGTTAGAGCCTTTCACTCTATAAACACTATACACAAAATAATAAATGATTGTAAACGAGAATTGCTGAGTTTTCACAATAAACAAAACGAAAAACGAAATTTATCACAAACAACTCATGGTTTCGATGCAATGTTCCCTCTAAGCTGCGTCGGTAATTTTTCGAGAGTCGCGCAGCCGTTTTTGTATTCTGCGCACAATGGGCTTGTTCACCATTTTTTTATTTCATTTTATAAAAGAATTCTGCTGGGTTTGCTTATGTTAAGAGAGGGGAGTTCGTTGTTGTGTGAATTTTGTATACAGCATTTCGTGCGTGGTTGCAGTCACGTAAACGTAATTGGTAACATCACCGAGCGTTACATATTACTAGCCTGAAAGAATACGCAGTTCGCCATCTACACCTTCGGTATTTCAATATTGAATAACTCTGACATTTTTAAGCCGATTTTGACAAAAAGCAAGATTTATATTAGCCCAGTTGTCAGAGACTTTGACCTCGCACCACATGTGATCTCGCTGAAAATTGGAACTTAGGTACTTTTTTGCGTGTAGAAAACGATAAAAAATCTTTGCTTCTCTAAAGTGTATGCTAAGTTCACAATTTCGAAAACAAATTCGAAAATTTGGTTTTTGCTTTATATATCGAAAAATAAAAAAAAATTTCGAAAAACTAATAGCGCCACGTGAAAGAGCGGAAAATTTTACTAAAATTTATATTATAACTTATTATAAAAAAAATTGTTTTATTATTATAAAAAATTATTAAAAATAAGAAGCAAATTCGAAAAATCTAAGCGCGCCAAAAAGCTGAATTCAAATATTCTAGCGAGGCGTTCGGGGAAAAACTGTACTGTACTGTAGTATCCTTGCCTAAAATGTACGCAAAAATAGAAATGAAAAGAGCATTTTAAAGAGGACACCCTAAGCTTTCTAAGAAAACCATTAGTTTTTAATTTTTTGTTTTTTTTCTCATAGAAAACTTGACCGGAAGTTATAATTTGTAAAATTCTTACTGATGTTTATAAATGGAAGATATCGTTGGTTTACAAGCAAAATTCACTAAGTACAATTTTCCCAGTTTTCGGTTTTTTATACTAAAGTAAGTCTTATAATGCCAACTTTATGCTGGCAAAACCTTATAATTCGGAAACTGATATTAGTAAGGTTTTTAGGCGCACATTTATTGCACTAAGTCAATCGTGCTATTATAATATTCAATCAGAAATCCCTTGACTTTTAATCTAAAAAAAGTATGACTTTTTAATCTAAAAATCCAGTATTGGAATTAAATAATTATTTCAATTCTTTTGTAAACTAAACTAAAAAGTCTAGAAAACAATGTATACTGAGCCGATTAATATTAAATACAATTCCCAAATTTTCAGAGGCACACACTTCTTAAATATCGATTTACTAAGAACTATGTTTTTTGACTTAGTGATCTCCGCTTTTAAACCGACGATATATATTAAGGGGGTCTTCTAGTTACGCGCCCGGAATTTCAGCCTATTTTTGGGAATTAATTGTGAGGAAACTGTACAAGATAATTGAATAATTTTTTTTTTTATTATTTTTGTACATGTTTAAACTTGCAAAATGAGAAATTCTAAAGGTGTGTGTCGAATCCTGCACCCTTGAGAAGTGGTCAAACTGGTACTGACGAAAGTGTCCGAGTCAACTTTGTGGTATCACATCTACCGCGCAAGTTGTCCGAAATGAGAAAAATAAAATGAAATTATATTCAGTGTTACGTTCGCTATAAATCTCCGAGTACGATTTTTTTTATTTTCAATATTTTTGAAATTATACGATTTTTTGTAAAAGGTTGGTTTTTCGACCACGTTTTTTGACCTGTTGGAGGGTGTAAAAATGGAACGAAACAATATTTCAAAAATCGTACTCGGAGATTTATAGAGGGGGGTTTTATGAAGAAGTGAAAAAAAATTGGTCAAATCTGATGAAAATTACTGGTGGAAGTCTTACCACAAAGTTTAAAAAGGCAATTTTCGGGAAAATGCGTTTGAAGATAAAGGATCCGAGCAATAAGCAAAACCATTTTTCTCACTCAAAACAAGATGGCGGCCGAAGGACAGGCCTCCGGATCCCGAAAACTCGGTTTTTTACTCCCAACCAACCCCCCTACACATTAAAAAAAAATTTACATTTACACATAAAATGTTCAGTTTACATAAAATGTTCAGATGGCCATTTTTTGCACCATTTTACTAGACTAGCTATGTTTCGGACTCCGAATACCCAAGAAGGAATGTGTTTTTCGCGAAATCGTTTATATAGCGTATTTCTCATATCCTCTATATTCGAAAAATGAAACAAAAAAAAATCGATTTTTTCAAACCGCGTAACTAGAAGACCCCCTTAACCCTGCAAACAATTTCTCGAAAGCTCGCTTTCTCGGACCATTCTCGATTCGAAAAATGCTTGCGAAAGGTACGAGAAAAAGATTCAAAACGCAAAATGAAAGCATTCCTGGTTGATTTGTTTCTCCCAAAGCCTTCATGCTGTAGAAATATATTGAGAGCCGATTTCCCATGAATTGGACTTCAAATCTCCAAATTATACTAACAACATAATGTCATTTCACCGATTTGAAGTCCTATGGAGGGGAAATTTTGAGAGCCTTTGGTTTCTCTTCAACGATTTGTCTGGAAAGTTTGAGCTTTTGACTTGTTTTGCTCGGCGGAGTGATTTTCGGCGCAGAAGCGAATTGCTATCGATACGAGCATGCGATTCCTTATCAGCACGAGAAAGCGATTCGATCTCTTGCTCCGCTTTTATTGCTTTCGAATTCGTTTACGAGTCGTTAACGAGTCCGAGATCGAAGCAAGCTTTCGCTTTTGGCAAATCGTTCTCGAATCGTTTCCGAATCGAAATGTTTGCAGGGAATAGAGGCGTACAAAAAAAATCCTTGTACATTCATCATCCCTAGACATTCATTTTTAATTAAAAAATAAATAAAATGATAAACATTGTCTCTGTTTAATAAAATCTATGTTTTAAAATATTCATTTTTTCTTACAGCATTCATTCGACGCCTTCAAATTGCCAGTACAGAAAGACCGACGGATAGTGCAAAGGCCGCAATTGACTGGAAATTATCTTCGAATTATGCGTCAGCAGTGGAAAGACGTTGAGTTTCTTTTTATAGATAAAATTTCAATGGTCCCCTATGAGATGTTATGTATGATCGAGACAAGACTCAGACAACTCAAAAATCCAGAAGAACTGTTCGGAGGAATCAACGTTATCGTGTTCGGTGATCTTTTCCAGTTGCCTCCAGTCCGAGAACATCAAGTTTTTGAACAACCAGAATCCATGGTACCACCTTTACATCTTTGGAGATGTTTCTCCTTCTGCGAACTGACGGAAAACATGCGACAAAAAGGAGATAATACATTTATTGATATTCTCAACGCGTTGAGAGTGGGTGAAATTAAAGCAAATCATTTGAGTGTCCTACTTCAAAAAGTTTCATCGGAGTCAACGGGGGAGTTTTCGATTGATCGAGACTTGAGAATCTATCCAACAAATCAACAAGTGTATGATCACAATGACTTGGTGTTACAAGATTATAAAAAAGGAACACCGAAATGTTTTTAATAAAAGCACA
The DNA here is from genome assembly GCA_963855945.1 of Thereva nobilitata. NCBI lineage: Eukaryota > Metazoa > Arthropoda > Insecta > Diptera > Therevidae > Thereva > Thereva nobilitata. The sequence goes on from OY979694.1 coordinate 143,749,818, forward strand.
AGATCAAATTGTGGACTCAGAAAGGCACATCGACAACGTTAATCTAGAAAGTATCATCTCAGCGGATATGAATAAAACTGGTGGTCTTCGAAGGAATTGAAAATTTTTGTAGGTGCAAAAGTCATGCTCCGGTCAAACGTCGACGTGTCAAAAGGATTAGTAAATGGTGCCATTGGATTCATTGAAGAAATTATATGGCCCCATTTTCGACGAGCGCAGATGTACGAAGAAGACATTCCGTCTGTAAAAGTGGAATTCGATCAAATTGGCGTCCACTTGATACGACCGATTTCAGTTCATTTTCCAGCAAAACGGAATTTTGGAACGGCAGAAAGACGGATGCTACCCTTAGCTTCTACTGTACACAAAATGCAAGGTTCGACTGTCGATCATGCTGTTATTAATTTGGGACCAAAAATATTTGCAGAAGGACAGGCTTACGTTGCATTGAGCCGTGTACGATCATTGGACGGCTTACGAATCGAAGAACTACAATGCGAAAAATTAACAGGGTCTAAACCGTGCAATATTAAAGCATTAGAAGAGATGGAGAGACTGCGAAATTTATCATAAGAGTAAATACTAATCCACATGTGTAAAGTTTTATTACATGAATATAAATTTTTTGAAATTGTATAAGAAAGTTACAAGGAATGTGAATTGTATACAAAATTTATTAACTTCAGAACTGTTGTAAAGAAACAAATACAAAACATGTAAAAAAGTTTTCTTATTTAACATGATAATCTAATTGAAAGTTTGGAAATTGTAATGTATTAATTAACGCTATTCGTTACTAAAAAGTAAAAAATAAAAAAAACAGAAAAAAATTTTTTTAAGAAACGCTTTTCTTTACCTTAATATATTGATCAGTTGTGAACACAAAATGAATATAAATACTAAAAAAATCGACTAAAAGGTAAAAAAAAAATAAGAAGATTTCAAACAACATAAACTTTTAAATCAAAATGGAAAAAAATCTCACACATTCCTTAAAGAAAAGCGTGGGGCGCCCATACCAACCTGAACTTAAAAAAACATGCCGCGAGTACATTTTAACATTTCAGACCGAAAGAAACACAACCAATCATGTTGGTTTCAATGTACCTTTGTCGCAGCCATATTGATAAATTTAGTTAGCCAATCGTAAAAAATAACAAAAATTGTTTCCGACGTTTTTTATACAACATAAAAACAGGAATTCATATTAAAAAAATAATTCAATGTTCGTACATGAGATTCCGACTCAATCTAATTGTCGACTCTAGTTTCTTGTCAAATACTTTCAATCAAAACTTGAAAATTTTTCTTAAAAAAAAATTGATAATTAAAATCTTGGCATTTTTCGTTACTTAGTGAATATAAGAGCATCTCAATATTTTTACTTGTAACGTTTAAAAAAAATGTGAATGATTCCTAATTTTCGAACTCTTTCCGTAACATCATCAGATCTTAAAAACTAAATTACTCTGTTAAATACTTGAACCGTTTGATAAAAGAAAAACGCGAATGTCATATAAATCATCATGGCTAAATATAAAGCTTAGTGTGAAATCTATTGAAAATTTTTCATATTGGTTTAAAGCTACGAATTTTCACTAATTGAGCATTTTGTTTCATAACAACGCGCCCCACGATTTTCTTTAAGGAATGTGTGAGATTTTTTCCATTTTGATTTAAAAGCACTTTTCCAGCATAATGAAAGGCCTAAACAAAAAAGAAAGAGTACCATACATGCAATTCAAGAAAAAAGTGGAGAGCACGAAGTATCAGATTATATATTTCACATAAATAGCAGAGAAGAAATTAATTGCGAGGTAGGAGGTATAAAAACCAGTATGATTATTGATTCTGGGAGCAGGTGCAATATAATCAGTGGCGATACCTGGGAAACCCTAAAAAAGAATCATGCAACGGTATGCAAGCAGATCTAGAACCCAAATAAAATATTTTTCCCTTATGGTAGCAACTCACCACTAAAACCAATCGGTTCATTCCAAGCAAAAATTTGTGTAGACGGCGCCGAAACAAATTTTATGTGATTGAATCCGGGGAACAAAACCTCCTAGGTAAAGAAACAGCAGAAGAGTTAGGAGTACTGAAAATAAACATCCGATCCGTTTCAAATGAAAAACCGTTTCCAAAGTTGAAGGATGTACAGATTGATATTCCTATTAACCCGAATAACATACCAGTAATTCAACCTGTAAGGAGAATACCAATTCCGCTTGAAGAGAAAATCAATGAGAAATTGCAAGAATTAATAAAGGCAGACATAATTGAAGCTGTTAATGAACATTCCAAATGGGTGTCACCAATTGTACCAGTTTTTAAGTCTAATGGAGACTTAAGGATATGTGTGGACATGAGAAAATCAAATGCTGCTATCATGGGAGAACACGACCCCTTACCGACTATGAATTATATGCCGACTAAAGAATTCAAATTATTTTTCTAGACTAGATATAATGTCAGCATTCGACCAAATAGAAATATCACAATCATCTCGTTTCATCACTACCTTCATAACACACAAGTGCCTATTCAGATACAAGCGTATGATGTTTGCGATCGCATGCGTTCCAGAAATATTCCAGAAAACTTTAGAAAGAATACTTTCGAACTGTGAAGGCTGTGTGAACTTTATCGACGATATAGGCTAGTCGGTGAGGCATTTTCATTGCAATTTTGGCCCATAGGAGAGATTATTGTTGGAATCGCTTCGTTTTAGGGTGTAGTTAAACACCCTAAGTTTGCCCACAAATTGGTTGACCGCATAACTTTTTAATTAGGTTATTGTGAATAAAATAGGCACTTTTTTTATATTTCTTTCAATAGCTCCGTTCCTGCTAACTTTTAGTATAACATACGCATTGGGAAAGCTCTTCGTTATGAAATTCTCTAAAAAATAAGCCCTGTTAGAGGTCGCTAGGTGCAAGGGTGATCTTGCAAATGGCTTCCAAAGTTTTCAAAACACGTTATTTTTACTATTTGTTTACAAGAAAACAACTGCACATAGAAGGATGAAAATTCGTAAAGATGGTGTTTATGTGGTGCCGGCAATGAACAAAAAATTTCAACAAGATCGGTTCATCGCTTTTTGAGTAATTAACGATCTAGTTTTTTTTTTACCTTAATTAACAATGCTGCCATTTTGTGTAGGATCAGTTTATAATTGGGAAACTCATTTAGAAAACTTAAGAGTCAATTGAAAATGAAATCTCGTTGGAATTTTTGAAAAATCGCCATTTTGATCGATTTTATGAGGTTTTTTAGGCACATACCTTTTTATACGCGACATAAATAAACATATATGTTGTTATATTTTTACTTTGGAGAATTATATCTATTTTTTTATTACAAATTTAAAAAAAAGTTAATCCTAGCATTCACAGGAGCCAAGTTAATTTTTTTAAAAAATTTCGTGAGGGCTTATTATAAGTCATACAGGGATCAAATATATAGAGGTACAAATTTTAAATTTTTAATGTAATTTTGTTACTCTAATTGCTATTCTACATTGAAAAATATTCATACCTTTCAGCAATGGAAGTGAAAGAAGCAGATGAATGGAGAATTAAATGCATTTTATGTAAAAATGAATTTGGAAACGAAGAAGTAAGGACATTATAAGCTAAGAGTATTGCAAATTGTGTTGCATCAAGTAAAGCCAGAAAAGACAAGAAACATCTCATTTTGAAAAAAACATTCGTCCATTGTTACCCATTCTTCATGTGCAAAGCATTATAATATACAACGTAATGTTAAACTGAATGAATTTAGATACGATTGTTTTAAAAAATGTTCTTTAAAAAAGGCTTTAAATTAGAACACTTACCTCCAACAGAATCAGGTGCAGTCCAACATTGTTATCGAGTATATTTTCAAATTGAACAGTGGCTCGGTAAACAATTAAATCCCCTATCATGGGGCTGGAAAAATTCAGAATATGGACTGCAGCCAATTTTCTGTGAATCTAAACTGGTACCAGAGAATATATTAAAACAAATTCGGTGTACTTGCGTTGTAGATTGCAAAAAAACATGTGGCTGTTTTAAGAAAGGCATCCGGTGTTCGGAATTTTGTGTAAATTGTTCCGGGCAAAATTGTTCTAATAGCGAACAACCGACAATTAGTAGCATAGATGACGATGATGAGGAAAACGACAATGAGCAGGGAGAATGTTCAGAAATTTCAGATGATATTTCACTTGACAGTGACTATTCCGCCGCCGAAGAACCAGAAGATTGCGTTATGCCATTAAAAAAATAGATTAATGTAGTTTCTTAAGATATTTTAAAATTTTTTATGAATTTTGTGTTACTTGATAGATTCTATAGATTATAGAATTTTGTGTTACTTTATTGATATATATAGAAATCAATTTTTTCGTGTTTACGAGTAAATTATACATATACTTTTCTTGTATACGCCTTATTTTTACTCACAAATAATAAAATTCTATCAATGAAGAAATCAGATTTGCCTAATTGTTAAACACAACAAAGGACTGAAATATTGTTTTATTGAAAGTACTAGTAGTAAAGTTCAACCTCCATATATTTGATCCCTGTACGACGTATAATAAGCCCTCACGAATTTGTTGGAAAAAAATTAACTTGGTTCCTGCGCGTGCTAGTACAAACTTTTGTTCTTAAAATTTATAAAAAAATTGCAGCTTTTTAGATATGCAAGGGCGTATTCTCTAAAGTAAAAATATAACCACATATATGTTTATTTATGTCGCGTATGAAAAGGTATGTGCCTAAAAAACCTCATAAAATCGATCAAAATTGAGATTTTTCAAAAATTCCAACGGGATTTCATTTTCAATTGTTTCTTAAGTTTTCTAAATGAGTTTCCCAATTATAAACTGATCCTACACAAAATGGCAGCATTGTTAATTAAGGTAAAAAAAACTAGATCGTTAATTACTCAAAAAGTGATGAACCGATCTTGTTGAAATTTTTTGTTCATTGCCGGGACCACATAAACACCATCTTTACGAATTTTCATCCTTCTATGTGCAGTTGTTTTCCTGTAAACAAATAGTGAAAATAACGTGTTTTGAAAACTTTGGAAGCCATTTGCAAGATCACCCTTGCACCTAGCGACCTCTAACAGAGCTTATTTTTTAGAGAATTTCATAACGAAGAGCTTTCCCAATGCATATGTTATACTAAAAGTTAGCAGGAACGGAGCTATTGAGAGAAATATAAAAAAAAGTGCCTATTTTATTCACAATAACCCAATTAAAAAGTTATGCGGTCAACCAATTTGTGGGCAAACTTAGGGTGTTTAACTACACCCTAAAACGAAGCGATTCCAACAATAATCTCGCCTATGGGCCAATAATACACTTTTAATCATTTTTTCCTTCTCGCCGACTAGCCTAATATAATAGTATTCGGAAAGGACGGATTACAACATGATAAACGGCTTAAACAAGTATTAGAAACAATAAAAAACAACGGGCTAGCATTGAATGAAGGCAAATGCGTATACAAGAAACGTGAAAATGATTTTTTAGGATACCATCTATCAAAAGAAGGTATAAAACTATCAAAGAACAAAATAGAAAGCATAAAGACTTTTAGACAGCCACAGAATAACGCGGAATTAGAAGGATTTCTAGGATTAGTTACTTATGTCGGCAAATTTATACCAGGTTTGGCATCGAAAACTGAACCGCTCAGGAAAATATTAGGGAAAGAAGAAATTACGACAGATTTTGCAATACGATGGAAGTCGGAACAAACGGCAGCATTCGAAAATATTAAAAAATCACTATCACAGGAGGATCATCTAGGATTTTATGTTCCTCAGGATAGAACACAAATAACAGGTGACGCCAGTCCTGTTGGGCTAGGAGAAGTTCTTCTACAGTTTGATGTAAACTACACACCACGAGTCATAGCATATGGAAGTCGATCCTTAACGAAAGTAGAAAGGAAATATAGAGCAGAGAAGGAGGCCCTTGCACTAGTATAGAGTGTTGAACATTTTCATATTTACTTATATGGGAAAACTTTTGAATTGGTAACAGACCACAAACTTTTAGAGTTCATATTTTCAACTAAATCTAGACCATGTGCAAGAATTGAAAGGTGGGTTTTAAGACTTCAAACATACTCATTCATCGTCAAATATAAACCAGGACGAACTAATATCGCCGATCCACTATCGCGACTATGTTTAAACAAAGTCTGGAATAAAGAATCCACATCTGAAGACCCCATTTATAAAATAATCGAATATTCAATATCTGCTGCTCTTAGTTTCCAAGAAATAAACAATGCTTCCAAGAATGATCGAGAAATAAGCAAAGTTAAGATAGCACTAGAAGAAAACAAATGGGATAAAGATATGAGATTTTCAAAGATGAATTGTGATTTTGTGATGCTGTATTGATGCGGGGACATAGATTAGTTATCCCTTCTGAACTAAGAGACAAAGTTATACAACTAGCTCACGAAGGTCACCCAGGAATCATAAGTATGAAAAAACGATTGAGAACAAAAGTCTGGTGGCCAAAGATGGACGTAGAAGCAGAGGAATTTGTAAGATCGTGTAAAGGATGCACTCTGATATCAGCACCAGCAAAACTATATCCTATAAAAAGAAGGCTGATGCCGGCAAAGCCATGGATAGACATCGGTTTAGACTATATGGGCCCATTACCAGAGTCTTTATTAGTAATCATAGACTATTTTACAAAGAAATAGAGATATTAAAAAAATACAAATACCACAAACACAATCAATACCATAACTTGTGATAATGGCCCGCAGTTCAAAAGTGGAGAATTTAAAGAATTCTGTGCTACTAACAGCATTAGAATATAGAATATACCATACCATACCCTACTGGCCACAACAAAATGGCGAAGTTGAAAGACAAAATCGAGAAATATTGAAAAGAATAAAAATCAGCTGTTCGCTTAAAAGGTCATGGAAAGAGGATCTACAAGATTATTTACTAATGTACCACAACACTCCGCATTGAACAACGGGGAAAGCCCCTGTTGAACTCTTTTATGGTAGACTCTTAAAAGACAAACTTCCAGAAATCCAACCAGCAATGACAGAAGAAGAGGAAGCTGCTGAACGAGATAACCTTCTAAAAGAGTTGGGGAAAAACTATACTAACAGGAAACGGCAGGGGAGGGATAGCGATTTAACGGAAGGAGACACAGTAAGTGTGTTTCTTAACTAAATCCCGGGATCCCTGGGAGCCCGAGTTTTTGTTAAAGGGTGGGGATAGAACTGTCAAAGTAAAGAAATGCTTTCTGGGATGATGGAGAAATCCAAGAAGAAGAACTATTTATTTATTTGTACTAAAGTTTCGATAACAAAAAACTTCAATTTAATTATTATTTTCACTGTTGTTTCGATAACACAACACTTCAATTTATTTATTATTTGCACTATTGCCTCGATAACACGAATATCTTTTATTAAAATCAATTGATGTTGAAAATTGAGAACTGTCATCTTAGCTGAGAACTGTCACTTTTTGACATTTCTCATTTCATCCAAGCCGCCAGAAGTCCAGACCTCTGGCTCTCTGGGATGGAGGGGAAATGACCCCGAGAAAGTTAAGAAACACGAATTGGGATCCCAGGGAACCCGGGATTTAGTTAAGAAACAAAGCTAGTATTAACAAAGAAAATCGGTCCAACAAATAAGCTATCGTGCAATTTCCAAGAGGAACCGTATACAGCACTGAAGAGAAATGGGACGACATCACCATAAAAAACAATAACACTGGAGAAACCTCACGACGAAATATCGCACACCTGAAACGAGTACAAGGAAACTGGATGATAAAAAATCGATGGAAGCTACACCATTCATATTGCTTTGTCATTTTATAATATATTAAGTTATTAAATGTATATTCGATGTTAAGTTTCAGTACGTAATTTATAATGAAAAGAAGGGATGTAGAATAGTAGAATACACATACACAATACATGTGTAGATCTTAGAAACAGAATGTAATATGTTGAGAATAAAGGGCATTCTTGAGAATGCCGTCAAGACGTGAACATCGTAGTATCTTACATACGTCAATATTTTTTTTCCAAAATTGGAAACCATGGACAATTTCCTATAAATAATGTCCAGACAATTTTTGTGTTACGGCCTTTATTTTTGAAAATATTAGCAAATTTTGATGTTAAAGTAGGCTTTATTTGGTACTTTTCGTCATAAGCTTATGTAAAAAATGTACCAAATGAAGCCAATAAAACTCGAGCTGATACAATAAACCAGCGGCGGCTGGTGATTAAATTATCAAGGTGTGCACTGCCCTACCTGCGGAACATAATCAATTCAACCAATGGGGGAATTTTCGCTGTTGCTAGCGCAGTTGATAATAGAGTTAACCTTTTAACACAGAAGGCGCACTTCACTACTCTAAGCCGAGACACTATTTACCTATCCCCACAATGACAAAAGTCCGAAATTAGGCTCAAACCTACATGCAATATAAAACCTAAAGAAAGTATTATCGTAAAGAATTATTAAGAAATTTATTTATATACTAAATGGATCCTCCTATCCTTGATGCAAACATTTTCAATGATTTTTTGATAAAAGTCCGGCCTCTCTTTCATTGAATTTAATAATGCCTTTTCTATTGACATTAACGCTAAACCTGATAATCGTTCGTCCATCATAGTCTTTCTAGAAAAAGTCTTTATCCTTTTTAAGGTCGAAAAAGACCTTTCAACGGAAGCAGTGCTAATTGACAATGTCAAAATAAGTTCACCCAATTTAAAAACTTCGGAAAAGGATACTTTCAAATCATTTTGAATTAAATTTGTTATGATGCTAGAAATGCTTTCACACGTGCCTATAAAACTGGAGCTGTAAAAGACTATCAGTTCAGTTTTCAGCTTGGCAAAGTCAAAAGTTTCACCGTAATTTTCTTGGAGATTTTTGAACGGTTTCTCCGGGAAAATTCTTTGATAAGTCGTTTTTTTGGCGAAATTTAAAAGTTGCACAAATTCCAGTTTTTCCAAATTACTAAATCTATTCTTCAACTGCATCGTTATGGTATCTAAAATTTCAAAATATATTTGTTTAAAATGGCAAGTTTCTGAATTCAAACGTTTCCGCGGAGGTCCAACGTCTGCCACAGTTTCATGATAAAATAATTGAAAATCACCTCGCATTAATGTTAAAAACTTCATCGTAGCTTCAATTTTTCGATACAATAAGAAATATCTAAATGTTTAGATTGAAGAACCTCGAAAAGTACATCAATATGCGTAAATATCTTGTGAAAGATATTTAACAAAAATATGTTAGAAAAATCGTCAAAAATGTGTTGAAAGCCTTGCGCAGCTTGTATAGTATGAGCATCCCAAATACTGGGATCATCGTCAATGCTTTGAAAAAAAAATCTTTAAAGCATTGGCGATAATTTTGAAGCAATGTTATTATCCTTGATTTGAAGTTCCACCTCACTGTGGAAACTTGGGGAAATCGTCGTTTTATTATTCCATCAAGAGCAAAAATTCTTTTAAAAGAGTGATTAAAAAACGAAGGAAAGGAGGTCACGGTAGCAAAAAATCTTTTTTTTTAATAATAATAATAATAATAATAATATTTATTTGGAATTGCACAAAGATTAGACATCTTAACTGTACATAAAAACATGGAAAAATACAATTTTTAATAACAAAAATATATAAAGTTTTTAATAATAATTGATAAATTTAAAATTAAACTTAATACAAAATTTTTAAAAATTGATAAATACAATATTTTAATAAATGATGGAAGAGAAAATAATATGAAGCAAAGATAAAGAGAGAGAAAGAGATAGAAGAGTGAAAAGAAAGAATCAACTAAGATGATCTTTTAAAAGCTTGCTGAAAGTTCGGCTAGATGTCGCACTCCGAATACCCCGGGGCAATGCATTCCACTTACGCGCAACGTGGACAAAGTAAGAACGATCGCCAAATGACGAGTTACACCTAGGAAGCAATATTGTAACCTGCCTATTAGATTGTAAGAAACGTAGTTTCTCAAACAAATATGGAGGACACATTTTATTCATAAGCTTAAAAATAAATTTTAGTTCATGGTACGAGCGATAGTTTGCAAAAGTAAAACCCAGTAAGCTGGATGTATATGGTGTAATATGATCATGCCGTCTTAGCCTATAGACAAAACGGAGACAATCATTAAATGCAACTTCCATTTTTCTCATACACACCGAATCAAGTTTGGGAAAAAATAGGCTACCATACCTCAAGTGGGGCATAATTTGAGCAATCACAAGCATTTTTCGCGTATCAGGTGTGAGAAAGTTAGAGCTTACCCATAGTTGACGTAAGCATCCATAGACTTTTTGGAAAACTCTGCTCGTATGACTACTGTTGGCAGTAGTAATTTAATCAATACATGTAAAACTACAGTGTAAACGCCGTCACACTTTTTGTAAACTTGTTATGTTTTTTTATTCTTGTTTGAACTGTCGCTGAGTAAACAGCTCAATATTTTAATAAACATAAAACAAATCAACAAGGCGTTTCGATTTATTTTATCAGGTTATCGGCCCAGACACGTCATTGAATTTGTTTTTTTTTCAGATTTTATTGAAAAAGGATTTTATTTTATCAATAAAAGAAAAATGACAGAAAATCAAACAACGAAGGTGGTGCAATTCGATGGGACAAATTTCAGCAACTGGAAATACCGAATTAAAATCATTTTGGAAGAAAAAGGATTGGAACGGTATATTAAGATGAATTTGGAAGACCTTTTAGAAACAGCTACACCAAGTAAGCATGATAAGCTGAGAAAAGAAGAAAAAGCATGCAAATCAATAATTGTACAAAGTATTCATGACAATCAGCTTGAATATATTATTGAAAAAGGAACTGCAAAAGAAATGTTTGACGGCTTATGTGCAGTATTTGAGAGAAAAAGTATTGCGGCTCAATTTTATTTGCGAAAACGATTGGCAAATTTGAAAATGCATGAAGGGAAAAGCATTCAACAGCATTTGTTGGAATACGACTCAATTGTTCGCGAATTGAGGGCTGCTGGTGCAGCAGTGGAATTAAATGAAGTTATTTGCAATTTATTTTTAACATTGCCGGAAAGTTACGCTACATTAGTCACTGCATTGGAAACAATGAGACTGGAGGATTTAACCTTGGAATTTGTCAAGGGTAGGCTACTTGATGAATATGGAAAACGTAACGGATTGAGCAAATGTCAATCAAATAAATTTAAAAATGAATCGCATGCAATGAATACAACCAATCCAAACATTATTTGTTTTAAATGTGGTAAGAGGGGGCACATAAAGTCCCATTGTAAATCGAAGAAGCCTAATAAATCGAAGGAACCGAATAAATGGAAGGAAAATGTGAATAGGAATAATGAAAGTGCTAACAACACAACAGATTCACATCTTTTATGTGCGATCGACAGCAACAATGAACAACCAAATTTATCCAAAAACGAGAGTGCCGTTATGTCGCATGTGGAAGCAAATGTGAGTGAACAGTGTGCACATAGCGATGATATTCATATCAAATTCATTTTGGATTCGGGTGCGACGGAGCACATGGTAAATCGTTCGGAATATTTCAACGAGCTGCGCAACATAAATGAAATAGCGATTTCAGTAGCTAAGAAAGGTCAGCAATTGATCTCAAAGCAACATGGAAATATAACGTTAAAGACGTTTTTTAATGGTGATTGCAACAGGAAAACCATGCAGGATGTACTTTTTGTTCAAGATTTGAAATGTAATTTGATGTCTATTCCAAACCTAACACGAAGGGGGTATAAAGTAATTTTTGATGGGGATTGTGCCTACATCACTAAGGGAGGAAAAACCCAATTCATTGCATACAAAAACGGAAAATTATACGAGGTGGACTTCAAATTAGAGCATGATATTTTCGCTGGAATTTCAGATGAGAAGAATTTGAATTTCGCTACTAAAAATCTTTGGCATTTTCGTTTAGCACACCTCAACGCCTCGGACTTGAATAAATTAACCACAATGGTTAATGGAATTGATCGCTTAACGGTAAAAGACGAAGAAAGGTTTTGCGAATCATGTGTTTATGGTAAACAAACGAAGTCATCATTTCCACGAAATAAACGTCATCGATCACAACGAATTTTGGAGCTCATTCATACGGATGTATGTGGACCCATGACACAACCAGCGTGGGATGGTACTAGATATTTCGTCAGTTTTATCGACGATTTTTCACGAGCATCAATGATATACTGCATCGAAAACAGAAGTGAAGTATTAGAGAAGTTTAAAGAATTTGTTGCAATGGCAGAAGCGTTTCATGGTAGAAAAATTGCTAGGATCAAAGCAGACAATGGAGGTGAATATAAATCAATTGAATTTCAGGATTTTTGTAAACAAAAGGGGATACAGCTGTTATATACGGTTCCATACAATCCTGAGATGAATTCGGTTTCAGAAAGACTGAATCGAACTTTGGAAGAAAAAGCGCGATCTATGCTCTTGGCTAGTGGAATTAATTGGAAATTTTGGAATGAAGCTGTTAAAACAGCGAATTATTTGAAAAATCGAAGCCCTACTTCGGCGTTTGGAAGACAATTTGTAGATAGAACGCCAGCTGAAATTTGGTATGGACAAAAACCGGATTTGTCGGGTACTAGAATATTTGGTTCAATATGTTATAATCATATTCCGTCAGAAAAAAGGTCAAAGTTAGATGCTAAATCGTCAAAGTGCATTATGCTGGGCTATGGTACATCATTTGGAACATATCGGTTGTGGGATATGGAATGCAACAAATTGATAATTGGTCGCCATGTGACATTTAATGAAAGAAGTATTCTAGAAAAATCAAACGTTATCGAAATCACTGATTCAGGGGCGGCGAGCGATCAATGTGCAGACGATGCCGGTGAAATAACGGACGATAAATCAACTGATGGCGATGAAGCACCGATTGGCCACGGTATGAATATGGATAATACCGGTTACAACAGAGATACAAACCACAGCACCGATCGGAATGGTGTTGGTGACGTCCAAGATAATATCCACGGTGTTGACACGGATAACATCGGTAATATCGAAGTTCGGCAAAGTAAAAGATTGCGCAAACCGCCAAATCGTTATGGTGATTGGGAATATGATGCTCATTTCGCATTGTCTGCACAGGAATATGTTGAAAATGATCCGATTTCAATAAAAGATGCAAAGGGTCGACCAGATTGGCCACAGTGGAATAGAGCAATTACTGATGAATATGAATCACTAATCAAAAATGGTACATGGTCACTATGCAGGTTACCAGCGGGACGAAGAGCCATTACGGGTAAATGGGTGTTTAAATTGAAATACAAGTCCAATGGTGAGGTGGATAAATATAAAGCCAGATTCGTTGCTCGGGGATTCACACAAAAAAAGGGCTTTGACTACAATGAAACTTATTCACCAACAGCAAAGTTAACGACTTTTCGGGTTTTATTGGCAATTGCACTTCATTTTGGATATCAGGTGCATCAAATGGACGTTAAGTGTGCTTTTCTTAACGGATATTTGAAGGAGGAAATATATATGCAACAGCCTGAGGGATTTATTGACAAAACTGGAAGAGTGTGTAAGTTACAGAAATCATTGTATGGACTCAAACAAGCTTCGCGTATGTGGAATGAACGTTTTCATCAATACATGATTAAAATTGGTTTCGAACGAAGTTTGTCGGATTATTGCTTGTATATAAGGGTTGACGAAAAATCTACAGTTTATATTTTGCTATACGTGGATGACATTTTGATTGTAGCGAGAGATATTCATATTATTGGTGCCATTAAACGTCTACTAACGAAAGAGTTTGAGATGACTGACATTGGAAAAATAAACACATTCCTTGGTGTACACGTCGTATTTGATGAAAATAAAGTCGAAATGAATCAAACTAACTATTTTGACAAAATGCTACGTAAATTCAATATGAATGATTGCAAGGGAATAGCAACTCCAATGGAAAGTGGGCTGGACTTGACAAATAGTGGTTCAGTTGAAGATTGCAGTGCACCATATCGTGAATTAATTGGCTGCCTAACATATGCAACATTAACAACTCGACCTGATTTGTGTGCAGCTACTAATTATTTCAGTCGTTTTCAAAGTTGTTATGATGATGAACATTTTAAACATGCAAAAAGGATTTTGCGCTATATTAAAGCAACAAGAAATATTAAAATGTTATATCAAAAGCATGAGGGGTCGCAACCATTAACTGGGTACACGGATGCCAACTGGGCAGGTGATAAAAACGATCGAAAATCAACGTCTGGTTATGTCTTCAAAGTCTATGGCAACATAGTCAGTTGGTCATCAAGGAAGCAAGCCACCGTAAGCTTATCATCAACAGAGGCTGAATACATTGCATTAGCTAATGCAATTTGCGAGGGAAAATGGCTACGGAATCTATTAAATGAACTTAATGTTAATTGTCATGAAGCCACAACTATTTTCGAAGATAACCAATCATGCATAAGGGTAGCAGAAGAACCAAGGGAACACAAACGCATGAAACACATTGATGTCAAATTTAATTTTATTCGCGAATCGATTGGAAACAACGAGTTCAAACTAAAATACATTGAATCAGAAAATCAATTAGCGGATGTTATGACCAAAGGATTGAGCCAACAATTATTTATTAAACATAGGGAAAATTTAAATCTGAAATTGGAATAATTTGTTATCTTAACGTATTTGGTCAAAGATTTCTTTAAATTAAGGGGCGGTGTTGGCAGTAGTAATTTAATCAATACATGTAAAACTACAGTGTAAACGCCGTCACACTTTTTGTAAACTTGTTATGTTTTTTCATTCTTGTTTGAACTGTCGCTGAGTAAACAGCTCAATATTTTAATAAACATAAAACAAATCAACAAGGCGTTTCGATTTATTTTATCAACTACAACAACTAAATTTAGAATTAAACCCAACACCTAGGTTTCTGACTGACTCAACATAAGGCAACACGGCATCATTTATTACAATTGGTGCGAGAGTGCCTAATACAATGGGAGTCTTACTAACCACCAGACATGAAGATTTCCTAGGATTAATGGGCAGTTTATTGGTAACAGTCCAATCGGAAATGCTCCTCAAATTATCGTTAAGTCTGCGAATACACTCGAAGGTTGAATCGATGGGCATATTTATGTAGATTTGCACATCATCAGCATATAAGTGATCAGGCGCGTTCTTAATTACAAGAGGAAGGTCATTAATATAAATACTGAACAGCAAGGGACCCAGAATAGAGCCTTGTGGAACACCACAGCGTAGAAATATGGGCTTGGAGAATTTATCCTGGATTTTAACGATTTGAGAACGACCAGATAAGTAGCGTAGCAATAATTTCACAGCAGTAGGACCAAGACCAAAATTATTATCTAATTTCTGTAAGAGCTTTACATGATCAACTGAATCAAATGCCTTCGAAAAGTCGAGTAAAGTCAAGAAAGTTACTTTAGTGTTGTCCAAGGCATCATAGATATCAGAAGAGACTTTTGGTAGAGCAGTTTCACAACTGTGTCCAGATCTAAAGCCCGATTGCCATTTAGAAAGAAGACAGTTTTCCTCAATATGTGAAATAAGTTGCTTAAAAATTACTTTTTCGAATACTTTCGACAAAAAACATAGAAGACTAATTGGACGGAAATCAGAAGGTTGCAAAGGGGATACTGTTTTTGGAATAGGAATCACCAACGCCAGCTTCCATTGTAGTGGAAATTGGGAACGAGTAAGACAGTAGTTGAAGATGTGTGTGAGCACATTTGATACAACCGGTGCGATTATTTTGAAGAATTTAGGTGGAACATCATCCAACCCAAGCCTCAGATTTTATTGAGTATAGCGTAGAAAGAAGTTCATCCTCGCCAATACAGCGAAATGTAAAGCCAACAGAAAAATGATTTAATTCGAAGGAAGACGAGGTTTGCAATCAGGTATGTAATCCACTGATTGTGACATTACCAAATTAAGCCTATGAGCGAAGCAGTGAATAAAAATAGCCTTTCTAAAATGTTCCCGAATTTTAGCCTGTGTACCGTTGAGTTCGGAAGCCATAACTGCTGCACCATCATAGGACTGTGCAATTAACTTATCTCCACAATTCAAATGGTTTATTAAACTTATTATTTTATTTGATATGCCTGTAGCAGTTCGATCTTGACTAATATCGATAAAACAATAAAAGCGTTCCAATATTTTTCCATCCTTTCCTAAAAAGCGAAACATTACTGACAATTGTGACTTGTGTGATATGTCGCTGGCTTCATCAAGTAAAAGGGCTACAAAAGTTGCATTTGAAATTTCTTTTGTAATTTCCGAAGTTAAAAGCTGTGATATTAATGCAATCAAATCATTTTGTATGGTGTGAGATGTTCACGAAAAACTGTAGAATCCAATAAATGTTTTTTAAAAGTGGATCATATGATGAAATTAATTCTAACAAAGCTACATAATTTCCTCGATTACTTGAACCTGAAGACTCATAATGCGCTCTAAATGCTAAATTTTGGGTAGCTAGAAAACAACATGCGTCAATTAAACGCTTCATAATTTTCCTATTCTCAGTAACTTTTTGATGATGTCGTGAAACTTCGCTTCGTTTTTGTTCATCTAATTGTAAAACAATTTGAGCCTTACCAAAAATTTTATAATCAAGCATCGAGTTAAGATGTGATGCTGATTTGTCATGACGAGAAATTGCAGCACTTAAATGATTTAAATCATTAAATCCAGTTACCCAAACACCCATGTCTTTGGGTTTCGAAAATAATAGACACGGCCAAAAAAATAATCTATTTTTGGTTGCGCAACCTGAAAGCCAGTTGGTTTTTAAATAATTACAAACCTGAAAATGCCGAATATATTTTGGTGTAGGTTTTTCCATGGTGATTATTTCTTTTTTTTCCGCGACAGTTCGCCTATCGTCTATAATACAGCACTCCATTTTTATTTTTAATTTAAACTAAACTTTTATTTTTGATTCAAACTAAAATTAGCACTGGAACTGCAGGTTCAACTCTCAATAAAACCAAAGCCTAAAGTCAATTTAACCAAACAAACGTTGAAATAAGCTTAAGTCGTGGTTCTCTATTTTCATCGCACAACTTTTACCCGACTAGGAATATCCCAGAGGGAAATGGGTCGGAATTCCAGCTAAGAGAATATCAGACAATTATATTCTTTCTAAACTCTTCCAAAATGCTCTTTTTACTAACCGTCCTCCTTCAACCCTGTTAACCTGCTGCATCGAAAGAGTAAAAGCTGCCAGCGCAAAACAGGCAAACGGAGTGCGGCTTCGGCTCTTTAGTAGTTTCTAAATGACGGCTCTTTTTTTATCCCATACTCTCTTTTATTTGCGATTTTCGTGCGTGGTACGAATCGCGTAGCGCACCATCCTTGGTATATTTCCCACATAGAAACTCTAATCTGACCAGCCGCCAAATTGTGACGAGTTTAGTTACAAAATTCCTATATTGCTCAGGTTCTTTAGTCAGCAAAGAACCCACAGCGAGAAATATTAGAAAGAGAAGTGGATTGGTGCGTTTACAAACTTTAATGCGGGTAAAAGTTTGCTACTAGGCAAAGAACTCAGTTTGCATTAAAAAATATTATTATGATTCACATTATTAAAAAATTTGAATTGAAATGAATTTCGGTTATGCTGGGGCAGATTTTATCTTGCACTTTGTAAACACTAAAAGATATATCATTGATTGATTTTTAAAATAAATTATGGGTGTGCGCCGAACACCTAGAACACCCTGAGCAGCCGCCCGCCACTAAAACTGAGTATAGATTCGAAATCAGTGACCTCAAATTAGTCAACAGCCATTAAAATATTTTATGCACCAAAAAAAAGTTTTATTTTGTAAACTAGTGTTATGATTAGAATGGTATTGTTTCGAAGATATTTAGTTTTAATAAAATCTAAACAATAGTGTCTGTAATAGGTAAAGCTCCAAGTTCTCCCTCTAGGTAGGTTAGTTACAATCTTTCCTGTGCTTATAAGTGGACTAGGCCTATGGGGACACCACAGTAAAAAAACGCGCCTAGTTCTCTACCTCTTAGGTAGTGCGCAAAGGTGCACATATCCAAATACAAGGGTTTTAAGCGTTTTGAGAAAATCACCCATTTCACTTTTTCTCCATACAAAATTAAAAACCTACTTCAAAAAAAGCATTACCGTGATGCACAAAAAAGGATAAAATAATAATTGTTTTGTAGTTTTTTACTATACTAATGCAATCAGAATGGATCTAGAAAGAAGAATCACTTTTGAAGACGGTGCTAACACCTGTTTTCGGGGCGATGTATTAAGAGCATAAGGTTAACAAAGAAATGAAAACAATTTTCGAAGCAAGATTAGTGCAATGAAAGCCAACCTGGCACCGTCTTCAAAAGTGATTCTTCTTTCTAGATCCATTCTGATTGCATTAGTATAGTAAAAAACTACCAACAATTATTATTTTATCCTTTTTTGTGCATCACGGTATTGGTTTTTTAGTTACCGATGTGCAGCTAGAGGCCTGTTGAGTCGCTTCCTCTCATCATACCCACTTCCCCTTCATCCACAAAGTTCGTGAGACACGCTCCTGGGAGCGAATCGTCTAAACAGAACCATAAAAGCTTCTCTACTTTTTCCACCTCCGCACGCCTCTCTTCCAAAAAAAAAGCTGTTTCTTCTGCTCCGCGTATATTTAGGCCTATTTGTGCAGTAATTAATCTGCTGTAATCAGCTGTTTCTTCTGCTCCGCGTATATTTAGGCCTATTTGTGCAGTAGTTAATTTGCTTACAAATAGTGCACGCATGCGTGAGTGAAAAAAAAATAACGTTATAATTGTTTCAAGTTCGTGAAAAAGTGAAATTCTAAAAATTCATGTTTTTGGGGGAATTTAAAAAAATTAATCATAAATTCGGTTAAATAGTTCTCCAATTCAGGCGCGTACGCAGGGGGGGGGGGGTTACTGCGGGTTCAACCCCCCCTCCCCATGATTCCAATAATAATAGGAAAAATTATAATTAATAAATATATCAACTTATTAAACAATTAAAAAAATATTCCGAATAACGATGTATAATATGTATATGGTGGATTCTTTTCAAACGGGATAGCAAAAAAATAAATATCTCTCAAACTTTGGGAATATGTTCGTGAACTCGATGTGATATACCAAAATTCTTTTTAGCGCAATTGGGTGCGCCGTTTCGGAGTTACAACTGTTATTGAAAAAAACGCGATTTTTCAAAAATCACGGATTTCTCATTTATTTATAGCTCTCGACCAACTCTGAGTTTCGGGATGGCCATATAGATTTTTGTAGGAAATTCTCCGTCTTTTCAGATGAAATTACGCAAAAAACAATTGGACGCATTTTTGGCCAATTTTTTGGCCTTTTTTGGCCAAAATTTGAAAAAAAAGGAATTTTTAATTTTTTTTTTCATGTCACCAATCGACCAAGTTTTCAGAGTAGTTCCCTTCTTTTCGGTAAAAAAAATTGTAAAAATGCCCTAAATCAAGGTCTAAAGTCTTGCGCACACCACGAGACCATGATTTTTGGAGAAAAACAAGACATTTTGTGATATTCGAAAAATGGTCAAAATTATTATTTAAATTTTCAATAAAAAAATTGCGATAAAAATATACCTATAGGTAATTATTTTTATAGTGAAATAACATAAAGTATAATATAAGTACATAGTCCTATTACATGAGAAAAATTTTTTTGACCCAATATGTGTACAAAATATGTTTTGTGAAACTCCCCCTATGGTTTCATCCTGCGTACGCTACTGCTCCAATTCAAAGGATAATACTCTTACAGTGTACATGAGTATGCATGGAATTTCTCACCGAAGAGTATGTAATAATTCTTTACAAGATTAATCCAATCAGAATGAATTTAGAAGAGAAAAAAAGAAAAAAAGTCGAACTATCCGATCCGGGGTTTGAACCCGCGATAATTAGTTCGGTAGACTTTTACGTAGACACTACGCCAAGTCGCTCTTAAGTATTTGGTGACAATAAAGAATTTTGTGATACCTTTGAAATAATTCTATCTGTTCAAGGTGTACTAATTTGACCAGTTTTTTAAGCCTACCTTCGAACTCCTTTTTCAGAATTTAAAAAAAATCACATGGGACCACCGTGGGAAACTACCCTCTCAAGCACAAAAAGGAAAAGGCAAAAAAGTTATTGCGTTACAAAGTTATGCGTGAACAGGACCAAAAAAAACATAACTACGCGTCGAATTGATAACCTCCTCTTTTTTGAAGTCGGTTAAAAATCTTAAAACTAACATAACTCAGAAAATATTTGTTTAAACGAAAAAAGTCATATAACAATTGTTAATTGTATCAATTAATAGAATTAAATACCATCATTACTTTTTTGAAAAGACCTTCTTCATTTTCATGTGTCCCTAAGTCCACTACGGTTCAAACCCAGCCCACTGTGCGCCAGAGAGCGTAAAATGAGGTTCCGGTGTGTATTGACTGTGACTCATAGCTAAAATGGTACTCAAGGGCAGCGTTTATGTCAAAGTTACTTTAACTCTGTTAAATTATCGATGTTAACTTAGCACTGTTCATAGCATGTCATTTGACAGTTCTCATTTTGCCACTAATAACAACCAAAAATAATAACATTTCTCATTTTGCAAATAATAACAAGCAAAAAATTAAATAATAATAATAATATCTTCATGCTGTATTGAAATATTACCAAATTATTTGATTACAACAAGAATTTACAAGTAAAAGAAAATCCCTTTTGACAGTTATGAGCTGTGCTACATTTTAGCTAAGTCAAAAAGCAGAAATAACGTAGCTAACAGCGCTAAAAATATGCTGTTTATGCCGTTGTTAACATACCTAGCTCAGTTAAAGTAATTTGGGCATAAACGCGGTTAATGAAGTTTTAGAATCGTGTACATTTGTCGAAATCGGCTAAAAAATGTCAGAGTTATTTGTTGAAATACCGAAGGTCTAAATGGTGCACCCGTATAAACAAAGATATGAACTAAGTCAAAATTAATTTTCAAGAATATTTATTAAAAAAAATTGACTTCAAAAACAAGCACAGGACCACCCCCCCCCCCTCCCACACTTTTACATACGTATCAAATAGAATTAAACAAAAAACACACCTTAATGATTCTACTCGCAATTTATTGGAATCTAAAAATAATTTTATATGCTCAATAATAAAAACCCGAATGCATTTCGATTTCTTTTACAAATCATCATCAGCAATCACGACTGAAGTACCTACCTAAATGCTGCGTTGATCCATAGTAGGCATTTAAACGATTTGGAACGGTCCGGTGTTATAGGAGAGAAAACAACACCGACTCGATGTTGCCATTGTCCAAATTAACGGTGTTATTGGTTTTGTGGATATAGGCACATTAATAGGCATCGAGTCTTCTCTCGTCACGCACACTCCTTATCAACTTGACGTTGTGTATAGAAATATTCAAATGCATTTTCTCTATGGCGTGAGCTGCAAATGCCGATTTTGTTACTTGGCTCTGTGTTATACACTTCTCATGTTCGCTGAATCTTTTCCTAATTGAAAGTCTCGGAACGATGGTATTTTTTAGTAATTTTTTAAGAAGACATTTTTCAGATGACAGAAGAAATTCATATCAACTCCTTCATACTTATTCCGTTATTAGATTATTATATACATATGCTAAAAGTTAAAAGTGGCGTACCGAGGAATTTTTGTTAATTTCCCCGGCAGACCCAATTGAATAGTTTGTTATATCACCAACATTATCAGAATACGATTTTCGAGCCAGAGCACAAATTACCTGAATGGCCAGTCTACCCTCCGAATTTAGGTTTAATAGTTTTAAATTATACTAAAAAATATAAATTCGATGGCAGACTGGAATATTTGCGCTAATTGGTATTTTTTACACCCTTTTTATAGTCCAGTCAATTTAGACATCCGAGGGTACAGAAATTCACACCAAGCTGAAAATTGGTAGGATTGTTCAAAGCACCGTTATAAATGAAATGTAAAAAGTCCTCATAGATCCGGCACCTGGAACCTGGAAGGTCACAAAAACGGGTTTTTCGCGATTTTCAGCAAAACGGTAACTTTTATCATAAAATAGTGTTTACAAAGTTTGTAGATTATGCGATTACCTACAAAAAAGGATCTTATACATTTTCCCGTACGAATTGTCATTCATGAGATATCGCCGTTTTAAAGATTTAAAGCACTCATATCCCCTCACTTGCAACTTGTATGGCCGAATTGCCATTTACTTAAACTTTAATAACTTCTAGACGGATTATAGTAGAGCAACGTCATTAGGCTCATCTTTTAGGTAAATGTGGATTCTTTTATTTGAAAGAAAGAACAGAAACCTGAGTGACTCCGTTTAGAAGATGAGCCTAATGACGTTGCTCTACTATAATCCGTCTAGAAGTTATTAAAGTTTAAGTAAATGGCAATTCGGCCATACAAGTTGCTAGTGAGGGGATATGAGTGCTTTAAATCTTTAAAACGGCGATATCTCATATAAGATCCTTTTTTGTAGGTAATCGCATAATCTACAAACTTTGTAAACACTATTTTATGATAAAAGTTACCGTTTTGCTGAAAATCGCGAAAAACCCGTTTTTGTGACCTTTGACCCCGAGTAAATCCAGGTTCCAGGTGCCGGATCGATGAGGACTTTTTAAATTTCATTTATAACGGTGCTTTGAACAATCTTACCAATTTCCAGCTTGGTGTGAATTTCTGTACCCTCATACCTATTTTTTGGTCTAATTTGACCGGACTATTATTAGCTTCACCTGTAACTAACTATGTAAAAAAATCTTAGAAGTTAAATTTGACCCACTTCCCGGTTTCCGATTGAGCTGAAATATGTAGAGTTCGCTGCTCATATGTAGAGTTCGCGTGACAATGCAATCTGACCTTTTTGTAAAAAAAATCAAGATGGCGGTTCCAAGATGGCGGCCGAATTTTGCAATTGGGCTCCCAGCCCCCGACATGAGTATCAAATGAAAGGGCATGACAGGTGGAATACAATTAGCGGTGTACCGTCATTCGAAATGGCGGCCTACATGTAATAGACTGAAAAGTAGATATTTAAGTCTTCGATTAGGTTAATTGAATATTAATTTGAAATGAATTAATTTATTAATGTTTAATTTAAAACTAAAATATCAACCAATTGATGTACGAATATACAGTCAAAATTGTAAAAATAACTTGTTTATATTAAATTATTCGTCAACTGATTCTATTTTTGCAAAAAAAAATTATACACACATATTATCATTAATTTAACAATTATAGATTAAGTTTGGCACCCCCTACAATATTTCCTACATCTTTCTTTATTTTGATAAAAACCATTGTAGAGAAAAATGTAAGCCACCATTTTGAGTTGGCTGCCATTTTGAATTGGAATAACGAGTCACAGCAAATTGTATTCTAGACTAAAAATCATAAAAGAAGGCAACGAGCTTTCCATTCCCTCTGGTTGTTAGAGTGAAACAGCTGCGCTTTCAGAAAAACCAGAGCGAATGGGATACTCGTTGCCTTCTTTTATGGTTTTTAGTCTACTTGTCAAAACCTTTCATTTGATACCCACGGCGGGAGTCGGGGAGCACAATTGCAAAATTCGGCAGCCATCTTGGAACCGCCATCTTCATAGTTTTACTAAATGGTCAGATTGCATTGTCACGCGAACTCGGTCGTCTAGGCGCCTGGCTACTATCCCAGAGGTCCCGGGTTCGAGTCCCGGCAGAGCCCCACGGTCCTTCGCCTTTCGCGCCTTCCCTCCTGTCACAGCCTTCCGCTAGCACTGCCGCGCTCCACCAAGCGCATGTCATCGGTTGGTTGATGGGATTCAACTTGTTTCAGGAGGCATAACACTCCAGCAAGTTGTTTCTCATTGCCCCGATGCCAGAGTCGCGATAGAAATGGTTGGGATTATTAGGTGGTTGTGACAGTTCCTTCCTACTTCTCTCTTCCCCTTCACTATCTATCGACTAGAGCTTGCTGTTCGACATTGCACTCTATAAGAAGAAAATAGATTGTCGACAGTACAAAGGGCTTTCCCCGAGCTCTAGTCTTCCACATAAAAAAAAAATACATATCAGCAA
The DNA here is from genome assembly GCA_963855945.1 of Thereva nobilitata. NCBI lineage: Eukaryota > Metazoa > Arthropoda > Insecta > Diptera > Therevidae > Thereva > Thereva nobilitata. The sequence goes on from OY979694.1 coordinate 143,774,014, forward strand.
AATTTCAGCTCAATCGGAAACCGGGAAATGGGTCAAATTTAACTTCCAAGCTTTTTTTACATAGTTACAGGTGAAGCTAATAAAAAGGGTGTAAAAAATACCAATTAGCGCAAATATTCCAGTCTGCCATCGAATTTATATTTTTTAGTATAATTGAAAACTATTAAACCTAAATTCACAGAGTATACTGGCCATTCAGGTTGTTTGTTGAGGAACCACCAACAATATTAAAAATTCAGCGCTATGGCCAATCGGTGGATTCCACAAGGGAGTGTAGCGGAAAAGCAATAAAAATGGTTTCTAATACAAAAAACGCACGTGGCTTTCTCTTCACAAACTTCTATATTAAATTCAAATATATCTTGAAAAATTCCAACAAATCCACTACAGTTTAATTCAAAAAAAAAATAAAACAAAAAATATTTAAAATGACTATTAATTAAATAAAACTCAAGAAAAAAATATTATTATAAAATTCACTAAATAATTTTGAATTCCTCTTAAAATAAATTCGCCATATAAATCTGAAAATGATCGAAGAAATAAAAATCCAACGCTGTTAAAATGTTAGCACCATCACCATGAGAAACCGAACGAACCAGAACCACATTTCTTGTAAAAATGTCCCAAAAGGGCATTACTTTTACTTCCTATAGTCTTCAGCTCGATGTAAAAAACGCAAGTGCCCGAGTTAATAAATCGTTAACACCGTTTGATAAAAAAATATAAAAACAATTATTATTAAATTTATTTATTCCGAAATTACATGTGTTCTGTTCCAAGTTAAAATGTTAACTGATTGCAATTAGAATTTTTGTATTACTTGAGGTGACAAAGATTTTAATATAACATAATTTTCTGAGGAAAATTGTCTACAGTGAAACCTGAGCTTTTGGAATTTTACATTATGAGGTGATGTGAATTAAGAGCATTTACCTTGGAATAATTTTATAGTTTTGTTAATATGACAATTTCGGAAGGAAATTGTCCAGACAAAATTATTAAGAAATATATAAAATGAGGACAAATGAATGTTATGGGAAAAATGATTTGTTGGCTGCACGTGTATTGGTGTAGAGTACGTAACTCCTCCCCCCTTAGTGTAGTGATGGCCAGAGGAAAATAGGCCTCTGGGCTCCTTCTGTAGGGATGCTGGATGCTGCTGCTATCTGGATGTCTGGGTTGGTAAATGTATATTTCTTCCTTCGGATTTGATATGTTATTACTGCCAAAATTATTCCAACTGCTATAATGATTGTAGTATAATTTAATTGATTTAATGTTGATGATTTTGCTAATAAAATTTCGATGGCTTCCTTATTTTGGATGTGGTAAATTTTCAGTTTTTGCAGGCTCAGATGTTCGGTTATGGATGAAGCGGTGATGTTGTTAAATATGGCTGGAAGGATGTGGACTTCGTCCCAATGGATGCTAGTTTTCCTCCCGTATGTAATACCATTGATTTGAATGCTGCAGTTATCGATGTGTAGTAGAAAAGTTCCTTTTAGACTTCTATGGTTGAATTCGCATGTTGAATTTATCTCCGTTTCAGGCACATTGATGAGGACGATGAGATTAGGTTCCGGTTCCAGGATCTCTGTTGTAATAGAATTTTCGATCAAGTCGCATTTGGCTGCTTCGTTATTTAGGAGTTTTCCGATGCATGCTGATTCGCTGGTGTTCTCCTTCAGGCTGGATTCTTCACATATATAAATTCCTTCTATTTTTCTGCACCTTTCATCAAAATATTGAATATTTTGCTGGTTATGGATAATATAGGGTTTGGTGGATATTTTCTTGGTAATGTTTATTGGCAAAGGGATAATGTGCAATAGGGAGTATGTTTCTTGGGAAAGTATCGGGACTTGGATATTAAAAATGATGTTAGTATGGTTATAGTATGCCTGGAGACCTAGTAATTCGTACAAATGTTCAATTGATATTAATTTTAGAGACTGTTTTTCGAGAATCTGAGAAATTTCTAAGATTTCTGCAGGATCTAGAATTTGCTTCGATATTATATTGAGTCGAGCAAGTACCAATGTTTCTGCTAGACCAGTTAAGTGTGAATTCAGTAAGTCTATATTGTAATTTATTACATTTATATATTGTATGTATTTTAAGGACTCTTCTTCAGATTTAATTTTGTTATTAACATTTTCGCGATAGTGATTCAAATATTCCTCAATAATTATTTGCTGTTCATTAATATGTGTTGTAATGTTTTCAAACCTTTTTATCATGGCATTATTTATAGTAATTTGTCTATTTACATCAGTTTTTAACGTATTTTGGTTTGCCATTATGTTATCTATTTCTTTGTTAAGTCGATTTGCATCTTCAGCGTCCATGTTCCCTGTTATACCTTTTATAATTGATCCTAACCCATTAATTAAACCTCTTTTCTGTCTGATTTTAGGCATTAGAGATACTAATTTTTGTTTTAATTCTTTGAGTTTAATTTTTGTTATTTCGAATGAATCTTTTATTTCTATAATGTTTTCTAGCTTTTCTAATGATGCTGATATTCTATCTATATTCTCTACGTAATTACTTAATTTAACTATGTGTAGCACGTTATTATAGCCCTTAATAGTCTTAGCTTGTCCGAGTCTAATAGGTAAAAGTCCTTGTACGTTTGTGAGGTCCTGTATTTCTATTCGTTGTCCTTTAGCAGTTGTCAGTGCCGTCAGTATTATCAGTACTATTGGTAATTCCCGCATTTTCCTGTAAATTTTTTATTTTAATCTTTGATTTATGAATTTTTTGCTTCTTACTATCTATGATTTTATTTGATTTATCTCTCTTAACTCTAATTTTAGTAAATCTTGGGGTTAGTTTGTTTCTTCTATTTTCTTTCCTATAAACTACCAATCCTTTTCTTAATTTCTTGGGAGACTCTCTTCCCATATTTAATTTATTTATATTTTTACTCACTATTTCTTGTGCCCTATTTTTAATTGAAGGATATAGTTCCTTTTGAAATTTATTAAGATTTTCTAGATACTCATGAACATTATTATGTTTTAAATTACTTTCGAATTTATATGTTCTTCCATAAAATACTTCATAAGGAGTGAGCTTGGTTGTGGAGTGAATAGCGTTATTATAAGTTATAAGGGTTTCGTTAAGAATATCGTCATGATCCTTGTCTTTATCTTGATTATAAATGATTCTATATATTTCGGTAAACGTTGAATGCATTCTTTCAACAGGAGAATTACTTGTAGTTTGTTGGAAGCAAGTTACATGGTGCAGAATACTATATTGTCTGCAAAAGTCTTTAAATATTGTTGAAGTAAATTCGGCCCCTTGGTCGGACACGATATTTTTAGGTATGCCGTGAAGGCTCATGAAATGTTTGAAGGCTTTTATGATAGTAAGACTGTTTCTAGCTGTGAGCGTGTAAGCTGCTGCAAACTTAGAAAATTTGTCAATTATCGTAAGTATTTGTTTATTGTTTATGGCATAAATATCTGTATGTAAGACATCTAGAGGCAATTCCGGGGTCTCAGGTGTTTGAAACTTTAGCCTGGGTGGTCTTCTATCGTACTTTAGCGTTTGACATTGATCGCAGTTATTAATAACTTGTGTTATCTTACCTTTCATGAAAGGGAAATAATATTGCCTTTTTAAATGGATAACAGTCTCATTGATTCCTCTATGGTTACTGGTAATATGATAATTGTTTATTATTTGATCTTGCTCATCGCTATCTTTAATATCTATCAGAATCTCAGTGCACCGGATGACTTTGAATGTTTTAGATTGCGAAAAATATTTAGAAAATACACTCTGAACTATCTTAAAGGTCTCATCGTCTGTATATATTGCATTAAGTCTATTTGGTCCTAAATATTGTTTGAATAGACTAGTAATGTTCTCTTCTGTAAATTCCGGTAATCGGAAGGTTCGGCGGAGGCGATTTTTAAATGGAACTTCTATCGAAATAGGTGGACGTTTATCAGTTTTTTCCAATATTACCTGAATGTTGAACTCATTGAGGGGACGTTCAGAAATTGGTATCCCGTCGTCGAGATTTTCCTCGGCGGAATGTACTGTGGTACCCGCAGTACCTTGATTAGAAATATTCTCGGTTTCATTGGTATTGAGTTCGATGTTCTTACTATTACCTGTATCTATTTTAACACGACTTAAGGCATCAGCATTCGAGTTTAGAGTGCCTTTTTTGTATATGACTTCATAGTCAAATTCTTCGAGTTTTAAACGCCATCGTATTAATTTAGAGTTTGGGTCTTTGAGGCTCATTAGCCAGAGAAGGGGTTTATGATCTGTGACGATCTTGAATTTATTGCCATATAGATATGGGCGGAAATATTTTGTGGCCCATACTATCGCTAACAACTCTTTCTCAATTGTTGAGTAATTAGTTTCTGTCGTTGTTAGAGTTCTGCTAGCATAGCAGATAGGACGATCACTCCCGATGGGTCCTTGGGATAATACCGCACCAAGCGCATAATTACTTGCGTCGGTGGTTAAAACAAATGGTTTAGAAAAGTCGGGATATGCTAAAAGTGGATCGTTCATTAATATATCTCTACAGGCTTGGAATGCTTTAACATAATTTTCTGAAAGTTCTATTTTGCTACCTTTTTTCAAGCAAGTTGTCAATGGTTTGGTCATTTTTGCGAAATCTTTTATAAATTTCCTATAGTAGCCTACTAGACCAAGGAATGATTTAATTTCTTTTTGTGTTCGCGGTATAGGAAAATTTTGGATTGCTGAAATTTTATCTGGGTTTGGTTTGACACCTTTGTCAGTGACTATGTGACCCAGGAAGCTTATTTCTTTCTTTAAAAATTCAGATTTATCTAATTGAACCTTCATATTAGCCTCTCTAAGTTTGTCAAATACCTTCGTGAGATTTTCGAGGTGCTCTTGGAGCGAAGTGGAAAAAATAATTATGTCATCGAGGTATACCAAACATATCTTTCCTTGAAGATCTCTTAAAACATTGTCCATTACCCGCTGGAAAGTTGAAGGGGCATTTTTCAACCCAAAAGGCATTCTGAGGAATTCATAATGTCCTCCTTCTATAGTGAAAGCAGTTTTCTGAATGTCACTAGGACTCATTTCAATTTGATGAAATCCGCTCGCTAAGTCGAGAGTGGAAAAATACATGCATTTTCCTAACTTATCGAGGATTTCATTAATGTTGGGAAGTGGGTAACGGTCGCTTATTGTTTTATCGTTTAATTTACGATAATCAATAACTAATCGCCATTTAACCTTACCAGAAGCGTCTCTCTTTTTAGGTACAATCCATACTGGAGAGCTCCATGGCGAGTAACTATGTGTAATTATGTTCTGGGCTAACAATTCGTTTATTTGCTTTTTGATTTCCTCTTTATGGGTGTAAGCATATCGGAAGGGTTTAACGTATATGGGAATTTCATCAGAAGTAGGAATTCTATGCTTTATTTGATTTGAGAAGCTTAAATTTTGTCCTTGTTTGAAGAATATATCGTCGTAATTTCTACAAAGTTTTTCGATCATTCTTCTTTCTTCCTCATTTAAATGGGACGTTCGTATGAGATTTCTAATATCTTCCATGTCCACTGAGTTGCTGTTTTCTTGTTCGATTTGGACATTAAAATTATGAAGTTCGCAAAATTCTGAGGATGGATGGATTTCAACTTTTAAGGGTTGTTCTAGAAATAAATCTAAGTCAGAATCCGACTTATTTATGACCAACACTGTACTAAACCAATTTTCGGCTTGATAGAGCCCTTCAGCAATGTATAAATCAGGTTTAATTTCTGTAGTGTTAATAATTATATTACCTCTTTCTGCGTCCACTGGTAATTGGACAGTCATTTTTGAATTAGAAGGAATCACATAACGTTTGGACTGGAGATTGGGTTTGAACTGAAGTGGTATTATAACCTTTCTTGTTACTAAACAATTAATGTCTAAATCGACCTTAGCTTTCAATATTGATAATAAATCAAGACCTAAAAGTCCGTCAAAATAAGCATGGAATTTAAAAACCAAAAACTTCATTACACCATTTTGCTTAAATTCTACGAAAGTGGGCAGTGTTACTTCTTGATTAACGTCATGGTTACCAAAGGTTGTTATTATAGTAATAGGATTTATTATCCTAATATCTTTAAAATTAACTAGTTCTGGGTTAATAAACGAAGACGAGGATCCCGTGTCTACTAAAAATCGTAAAGGTCTTCCTGATGAATTTGAAATTAAAATATAAGGAAGAATGGATCCGTGCCTGTTAAGGTCTATATATCCGATTGGTTGATCGAGGCGGGAAATTGAAAATTTGATTCATCAACTTGTACGGATTCATTATTGCCGTTATTATGCTCGATATTATAAAATCTACCCAACTCTTGAATATGATTAACGTCTATATTGTCATGATTATTATAATTAGAGATATTGAACAATTCTTCACTTATAAATCGGGGTTGTGTGGATTGCCTAACAGAATTATTTTGAACCGTTCTACTTTGGGGTTGATTCGGCCGGTTGTATCTAAACTGAGAATTAGTTGAACTTGTGTCCATAGGTTCCGGAAGGGATTGTCTCTGTTGAGGTCTAGAGACCGCTTGATTATTTCCGAATGACTGATTAGAATAATTATTCATTGGTCGATTATTAAAGTTATTGTACGAATTATCTCGATTAAAACTGCTGCCAAATCCTTGATTAAATTTATTATTCATCGGGCATCTTTGATTGAAAGAATTATAACTGAATGAATTGCGTTGGTTTCCAATTGGTCTCGGTTGGAAATTGAATGACCTTTGGAATGTTGGAACTGTATTTTGTTTAACATTATTTATTGGTTGGATTCGTCTATTATTATTGGTATTTCCACTGTTATTGTTTGCATTATTTTGATGCGAACATCTCATATAGGAAATGTTCTGCTCTTTCAAGCAATATGAAAATGCAACGGCTAAGGATTCTGGGCGCATTGCCCTTATTGTTGAACCTAAAGGTTCTCTTAAACCGGTTAAAAATGCATTTAAACACATTTCCGAATAAAGCTCTCTTTTGGCTCTAACCACATTTACGTTATTTTCATGAATTTGCACGTGATTAAAAATAGTTGCTTGCACTTCGATTATTTCACTGTAATATTTTTCAACACTACTACCACTTTGTTTCAAATTATGCAAGTCTCTAATCAAGGAAGTTTCATTCCTTTTATCGGAATAATGTAAAATTAAATTTTGTTTTATTTGTTCCCAATTTAATGAGGTGCCATACATGTTAAGGACCTCATTAGCTTGGCCCTCTATTTTATTTCTAATTGCGCGTAAAAGTATTTGAGCATAGGACGTACCATCTGCTATAGTTAATAGAGATAAAATCTCTTCGACATTATTAATGAAGTCGTATAAAAGTCTGGGGTTACCATCAAACTTAGGAAGATCTTTGATGGCGTCTGGGACTCTCAAGGAGTCAAAAACGGTTTTCGCAACATTGTGCGTAAGCGGTTGGGACACAGATGGACCCTGAAGCGCTGTACCGACATTATCATTACTCATATTAGGAGAATTATTTAACGAACTATTCAAAGAACTATTATCGTCACTATTCACGTTTATTATACTATTATTATCACTATCACTTTCCGTATCCTCACTTATCTGGTCTAAATTTATAATGGGAATATTTATTAGGGTTCTAATGCTAGGTCTCTTTGCATACGGTGTAACTCTCGGTTTTTTATTTTTATTATTAAACATATGTATAGGAATTAGAAAGGAAAACAAAAATATTCAATAAATTTGACTTACGGGTGAATAACGAATCTCATGTTCCTGGATAGGCAATTGGGGTTGAAACCTTTAAGTCCTAGTGTCCTGGCAGTTCCCTCGACGATAATCCTTCGGCGATCAGGAATCCAACGATGTTCTTTCGTTGTGCTGCTTGCTACACTTTCACTCACAATGTACGGACGGATCTCGGTATAAAAAGAAAGCGTTTACGTCAATAACCCGTCGACGAAGCGAATAATTAGCACGATAAGCCGTCGTTCTAATTTACGCACTTTACTTTAAAACCGGGATAGGACTTTTGCCTATCCTACCGACTGCGCCAGTTAATAAATCGTTAACACCGTTTGATAAAAAAATATAAAAACAATTATTATTAAATTTATTTATTCCGAAATTACATGTGTTCTGTTCCAAGTTAAAATGTTAACTGATTGCAATTAGAATTTTTGTATTACTTGAGGTGACAAAGATTTTAATATAACATAATTTTCTGAGGAAAATTGTCTACAGTGAAACCTGAGCTTTTGGAATTTTACATTATGAGGTGATGTGAATTAAGAGCATTTACCTTGGAATAATTTTATAGTTTTGTTAATATGACAATTTCGGAAGGAAATTGTCCAGACAAAATTATTAATAAATATATAAAATGAGGACAAATGAATGTTATGGGAAAAATGATTTGTTGGCTGCACGTGTATTGGTGTAGAGTACGTAACTCCCGCGGCCTGTTGATGTGCCTTCCTTTATAGTCCTCATGTCCTTGGTCGATTTGGCAGCGAATTCATAATTTGCAATATCGATGCTTTTCTCCATCCATAAATTATGGTTTCTCATAAAATTCCTTTTCAAACGAAACCATTTGTTTTATTTGATGCATAATTATTAATAGCATACAAAATTGCCGTCTTCCATATTTTTAAATGTCTAATTATTTTATAATTGCTAATTTATTGCAGTTGCCATAACGTCGATGCGGCAGGATTTATAAAATTTCCTTATCGACATCCTTTAAGGATGTCGCATCCGTTTCTACATCCCTTTTCTCTTTCCCACTCATTGGGCAAATTGAAATTATTAAAATTGTAAATATTTTGCGAAAGGGATATTTGTCCCTTCAATCTGGCCTTGCTGCCCTTTAGTCCTATATAATAATCTAGTAACGGAATAAGTATGAAGTAGTTGATATGAATTTCGTCTGTCATCTGAAAAATGTCTTCTTAAAAAATTACTAAAATACCAATTAACGTAAATCTTCCAGTCCGCCATCCAATTTATATTTTTTAGTATAACTTAAACCTATTAAACTTAAATTCAGAGAGTAGACCTGATATTCAGATAATTTGTCATTATGGGCTCTCGGTCTAAATGTAGACAGAATCACATTCGTTGCAATCAGTTTGGTAAATGCCCGATTTTTCAAGTGCGTCTTTTTTATCATTTGTGCTACCAAGCAAATCACCTAGTTTATTATCACCTTTGAAAACTAATGTCATTTTGTTCGTTGAAAGCAGATTTCAACTTATTGGTAATTTGTGGAACATAAGAAACCGACACTTTCATTTTTACTGGTTTATCCAAACATGATATTAGAGTTGTCAAATTCTTTCTTTTTGCACTCATGGAGTGTTTTTTAATGATTTGATCTATCATATCTGTTGGATATCCATTAACTTGGGCAACTGATTTGATGTAATCGTATTAATTTTTGTAATGCTTGATCGAGATGGAAGCGTACATAAGCGACGAGCCATTGAATGAAAAGCTGCTTTTTTGTATTAAAATGGGGCTTGAAATACCTGAAACGTATCAGCAAATTTTTTTTATTTTTATATTCCAATCATTTTATGTTCATTCGAATGCTTTTGGTTGACTTACACACTGTGCCTAATATTATTGCAAAAAAATTTTTTTTAACCAAGTTATAAACAATTGAATTTTTATGTATTTTTTATTTCAAAATGAAATATCTCCGGATCTACTCAACCAATTTTGGATTGGTTGCCGTAGAATTGACAAGAAAGAGTTGAAGTTTCATATTGATAAATTAAAAGTATAAACAAACTTTTTTTAATAACATTTAATGACAAAATAATAATAACTAAATTAAGCGGAATTTAATAACGAACCCATAGCCGTTGAAAAAACTTGAAATTCGCAATTCGTTTAAAAACTACAACGTTTTGTTCGTCGCGTTGCGCGGGCTCTTCACTAAGCAAGTTCGCGCTAGACGCAAAACTTGTAACGCTTGTGACACTATTTGTAAAGAATGAAAACGCTATATTCAAAGACAGTTTTTACAAAACTCTTTGTTATCCATCGTAATAAAAGTACAATTTCGTGCATAATATTTTAAGTGCTTACAATTGCAGTTTCGAAGTTTTCTGCTGCTGAGAACTCCCTACATCTCATCTTTTTTGACCCAAAAGGTACGAAGGAATGATATTTGCGCGTGTCCACGATCTGAAGGGCGTTCTTAAATCTTTTATTCAATTTTTTCTGTTCTTTTTGCAATTTTTCTTTGCTACAATACGCGAAATCAATATTTTTAAGCGGTGTTGTTATTTGACACATCTCGTAGACTCGCTCTGTGAGCCTTACGTTTCACCGTACCGGTACCGCCAACGCCATCACATGGACCTTTGCCGTGCGAGGTGGCATAAAAGTGCCATTCCGCTATTGTTTTGAAATCTACCTCGTGGTTCAAAAGATTGATAAAATTTTTCCTCTTTTCATATTGCGACGCCGCTCCATCCGAAAAATAGAAAATTTTTTTACGTTCCTAAACCCAAGCTTAATCTTTAAATAATTGATGAAAGTTTGGTTGAACGAATGCACGGCAACTGCGTCATGTTTTTGATTATCACCAACAATAACAAAACACTGAGGCATGATTTCAGTACATATGGATGGATACAGTACATATGGATGGATAGTTGCTTGGGCGTTAACCCAATACTGTGATTGGATAGCATCCTGGATCTTCATAGTATAGTTCTGAGAAAAATCAAGTGTTACGAGATATTCTCCTTCACTCAAATTCTCTTGCAATTTAGAAAAAAAGTGTGATTGTGCAGTGGCAATATAATCATGCTTCAGAAGAACAGGCAAATCTTTTTTGAGAGTTTGAATGAACTTTTTTATCGGCACATCTTGTTCAACAAAATCACACATACAAAATACGAACAAAAAAATTAGTCATCTCATATTAAAACTGCAAAAAAGAAACATACCTATCCACAGAAGTCCATTCTTTATACTTAACCCTTTTGATTTTATGATCTTTAAACATGTCCTGTATCTTTTCGCAAAATTGCTCAATGCCGAGGCATTGCTTACATTTTAATAAATAACAAGAGGCCTGTAGAGGGCAGCATGTCATACTCTTAAGGGCATCGTGGTAAGTCTTAGAATAAATACAGCCCTTCTCTTTTAAAACAGTCACAAGACCTTTGAATTTAAGCCTAACATTCTGGTGAAACTTACACACGCACACATTGTGCAGTCCTGCTTTTGAATCGACGATCGTGCACTCTTTGGGTCGCAGTTTTCTGAATGCGGAGACACTAACAATAACATCCGGGAATTTTTTGATGAACATCGAATGCAATTCCGGAACTGTGTACAGCAATAATCTTCTCTGAATTTGCTCACGCCCAGATTCTGTTGGCACAGAAATGAAGTCATTTTTTCCTGGTTTCACCCGACTCGCCTCGTCGGAGAGATAAAAATCCTTGACTTTCCTGATTATCGCAGGCTTCAATTTCCGGCCTACTCTCTTTTTTGGACGAATTTTGTACCCTTCAGTTTTTCTAATTTTTTTAGCTCTAGAGGCCATCCTGTAAGACACTCCAAAATAGTCCATCATTTGGCGGATGCTGATAACTGGCGTGATTGTTGTCAAAATTTCAATTCGTTCGGCTCGATCAATTGCCCTTGATAGTGCTCGCTTAATTTCTTCAACATACGCTTCATCGAGTTTTGGACGTATAATTTTTTCTCTTTTTAATTTTGGGCTGATTCGCCAAGCCTGGGTCTTCATCTTCTGGTTCGTAAGAACGTTTGAGACGCTCGGAAGACCTTTCGGGTTTGTTTAATTCGACCAACACTCTTGATTGGTTTTGTTCCTGTAGCTGACGCTCTAACTCCTCGTTTCTGTAGGTTTTATCGAGTTTTTCGTCATCTCTAACAAAATAATTCAAGAAATTGTATAATAACGAATTTTAAATTGCATTAAACAACTTAAAACTATTGAAAATACCTCGATTCTATCGACTCGTCAGACCCGGTGGTTTTGTCAACCGGAAGATCAGAAGTAGGAGTTTTCCTAATGAAATATAATTAAATAATGTAAAACTAGTTCTTAATTACAATAACAAAAATGTGACAGATGAAAAATACCTGGGTCTCGCCAATGGCTCAATGGCGGTTTTTTTGTTAATAATTGCATGACACGAGGTGAAAACATTTTCCGATCAAGTTCGCATAGATGGGCTTCCACTTTTCAGTTACCAAATTTATTTTCTTATACACGCGGTTATGATTCTCTTTGTTGAGAGGATTACAACAGGAATTAGGAGCAGGCATTTTTGAGTTCAGTGTTTCATTTTAAACATACAATACTAACAAAAAAATTTCATTTAACAAAATTTTGTTTATAAGTAATGCAAAATTACTTATTAAGCAATAATACTCACGACTGATAATAAGTAAATCACGCGACTAAGTTGCAAAAAACAATGGTCCGGCTGGAGTGGATAGAGAACGAGAAAATTCCCGGATGTAACTGTTAGTGTCTCGACATTCAGAAAACTGCGACCCAAAGAGTGCAGGATCGTCGACTCAAAAGCAGGGCTGCACAATGTGTGCGTGTGTACGAACAAAACGTTGTAGTTTTTAAACGAATTGCGAATTTCAAGTTTTTTCAACGGCTATGGGTTCGTTATTAAATTCCGCTTAATTTAGTTGTTATTGCAAATTTTTAGCTGGCGCAGAACCAACTTGTTTTTTAATTTTCAATTTTATTTTGTCATTAAATGTTATTAAAAAAAGTTTGTTTATACTTTTAATTTATCAATATGAAACTTCAACTCTTTCTTGTCAATTCTACGGCAACCAATCCAAAATTGGTTGAGTAGAACCGGAGATATTTCATTTTGAAATAAAAAATACATAAAAATTCAATTGTTTATAACTTGGTTAAAAAAAATTTTTTGCAATAATATTAGGCACAGTTTGTAAGTCAACCATAAGCATTCGAATGAACATAAAATGATTGAAATATAAAAATAAAAAAAATTTGCTGATACGTTTCAGGAATTTCAAGCCATGGGCAATAAGAAACACTGGTTATAACCCACGTTGTACTTGTTGGCTTATGATAAATTGCGAATTCGATTGAATGGTCTTGCTTTTTAATCACTTGACAACGTTAAGTTGATAAGAAGTGTGCGTGACTAGAGAAGACTCGATGCCTATGAATGTGCCTATATCCATAAAACCAATAACACCGTGAATTTGGACAATGGCAGCATCGAGTCGGTGTTGTTCTCTCTCCTATAACACCGGACCGTTCCAAATCGTTTAAATGCCTATTATGGATCAACGCAACATTTAGGTACTTCAGTCGTGATTGCTGAATGATTTGTAAATCAAATCGAAATCCATTCGGGTTTTTATTATTGAGAATATAAAATATTTTTAGATTCCAATAAATTGCGAGTAGAATCATTAAGGTGTGTTTTTTGTTTAATTCTATTTGATATCATATCGATTCTACGTAGTTCAGTGTTTTTTAAAAAATGTATTTTTAGATACGTTTTGAATTTTTTTGCTCCCATAAAATTTTTACCGCGAATTCAGCGAAAATATTAGAGGGAACATTGGGAACGTAAACAGCAGAAAAGCTGGCTAAGTGACGTCACAACCAGAAAACATGGCGAAAAAGCTCTCCGTAAGAGGATCCCTTGTAGAATTTGTACCATGCAGGCCTTAATTTTAAAGCTTGTTGCGGAACCGCAATATACAGAAACAAGTAATGTAACAAAAATATTTCTTTAAACAGAATCGAAATGTTCCTCAAATATAAATTTTTATTTATATGAAGTTGACGATACAATAATGATAACCATTTTAAAAGGTGACCATTTTATACCGATTTTTCTTATTTTGTTTTTCTTTTTTTTGCAATTCACCTTCTTTTGGTGAAGAAATCTTATTTATTTAATAAACAAGATTTAACGATAGCAATATTTATCTTATACATATTTTATTCATAACAACCTAAGTAAATTTTATATGAAACGAAAAAAGAGTCATATTTGCTAAGCTAAGTAAGACAGCTCGAATCCACTTGTGTATTAAAAAATATTCTTACCATGGTAAGTGTCCTTTTATCAATTTCATGTTTGTCCTTTGTTTTGTGCTGTCTAAAAGGTGAATGTCCTTTCAAAAGCTTAAAAATCATGCAGCCAAAACTGAACCAATCGGCACTGGAATCATAAGGTGTTCCTTTTGACAAAACTTCCGGAGCCATATATCCGTGTGTTCCTACAGAAGCATGCGGCTGTTTTTTTGAAAAATCACAGGCAAGTCCCAAATCTGATATTCGCACATGTCCATTTTCGTCTAATAATATATTAGCGGGCTTTAAGTCTCTATAAACAATGAAACGTTTATGCATATGTTCCAATCCTAATATTATCTGAAAAAGGTATTTTAAACACAAATTTTAAAACAAAACTTTAACACCTCAGCCGCGTAGAATTTCATCTCAGATTCTGAGAATACGCCATGTTGCGACAAATGATAATGCAGGTCCCCCCCATTCATTAAATCTAGTATAAAACATAATTTTTCTAATGTGTGAAAAGCGTAAGTCATACACACTATAAAAGGGCAGTCAACCTAAAATATTTACTTTTAATACTTTTCGAAATAATATGTTAGTAATATTTACTCCAGTACTGACTAAAGATAGCATTGTTCTTTCATTAAGAGCAAGCGTTTCTCCTTGTTTCATTTTGATTCTCTTTTTGTCCAAGCATTTCATGGCGTACATCTTCCCGGTATCGGCTTTTCTACATCCATAAACTTCACCAAATCCACCTCGGCCAATTATTCTGTGTACGCTAAAGTCATTCATTGTTAGCTAGAAATAAGGAAATAATATATTATAAAAAAACTTCCAGTTGAGGTAAATATTGCAACTGATGTGCCGTATCCCCATATACTTAAGGTCAGATTCAACAGTTTTTCTTAAATAGAATAAAATCAGTCTGCAAAAGAAATAACGATTCATTTCACGGTGTGGTTCCAGAATGCAACATTTTACAACAGAAGAACAATGGGATTATACATATAAAAATCAGAGAGAAATCCTGCAGATTCTGCTTCTGGAGAACTACTACCATTTACCTTAGGTACCTCTGCATTACTAGTAAGGGTACAAGTAACATTGCTTTACCTTACCTCTGCATTACTAGTAAGGAAAAAGGAAGCATTGATGTACCTTACCTCTGCATTACTAGTGTAGTGGACGTGTAGAACAGAACCACGATAAGTTCACACAAACCACTGCAATCAAAATCCATAGCTCGATATCGATCAAATAACGCTTAGATCACCGATCGGTGATGTAGACATCCAAGTCCTTCCGGTATCACTCTCTCTCGTTCTCAGAAAGTGAAAACAGCAAACGACTCGCCGGTTCCAAAAATATTAAATCCGATAAAATCATAAACATTTATAAAATAATAACTTTATTCAAAATAAAGACGATTAATAAAATTAGTAAAACGAGTGTGTTTTATTTTATTTAATTGTTTCGGCACGAAGCCACAACTAAATTGGTGACCCCGAGGTTCACGCGTGTGTAACGGTGTTATTCAATTAATAGCCAAATTGATTGAGCAAAAATAAAAAACTTTTCTTTTAGTTATAAAAGAAACCAATTTTGGCGTCAATAACGACGGCCCAAAGTGTAGTGTCGTGGAATAAAAATCATTGATTTCTATTGAAGAAAAGGAAACAATATAGAAAACCAGACATTCAACAGATAATTTTTTTTTAATCTGCATTATACTTTCTCCACCTAATATTTAAGCTTTAACTGTTATTTTTATATTTTTCCAAAAATTTACATTTCATTTTAGGAAATTTTTGGAAATATCTTGAAATCTATATAAATAAAACAGAAGCCCCTGTCATTCCGTCTGTTTGTCCGGGATAAACTGAAAAAGTCCTGCACTGATTGTAGTAATTTTCTCCAAATATCTTGGAAATAACCTAACTTAAATTATAGGCTATTTAAATTTCTAATATTTAATCCCTAAAAGGAATTATTAATAACTTTTACTTCGTTGGCGAGGGGTGGGTGGGGGAATATTTTTGTTTACATATGAAAAAATCGGTTGTGAGATTAGGTTCTCATATTTTTTTTAATAGATTAGTTACGATTTTTTTGCAAAAGATGGCGTCTTCAAAATTTTAATGTTATGTTATTCACCTTTTCGGTTAAATTAATCATTAAACGCGTTTTTTGAAGTTGTCATTTAATGATACCATTGATAAAACCGAAATTATTCTAAACGAAAAGAAGAAGTTTAAATAAATTCAATATTTCCAATGAAATTAATGAAATGGAGTTAAAAAAATATGGCGACTCCTATTTTTATGCAATTGATTATTATTTTAAGGTTATAAACTACACCGTGAAGTTTGCCACATTCTGAAAAGTGGAAAAATTTCTTAAATTCCCCCTAAACAGTAGAAACGGTAGAAATGGGTTTTCAGATTTATATGAGGAAGAACTGTATATAGTTCAATTAAAAAAAGGCTGTAATAGTTGCTGACAAAAGACATATTTTTTATAGGTAACTCTAAATTTTTATAGTACCCAAAATCAATTTTGCAGATTTGTTCTCTTTTTTATTATATCTTTTTCCTACCGCGGACTGTGCACACATAATCTTTTTTTATTTAAAGGCGTTGCAACACACGCGGGTTTTATGCTAGTTAAAATAAAATGACAATTTCGACACCGATCGAAGACCTCACAAATAAATTAGAACAACAGAAGACAATTTCTAAACGCGATAAAAATAAAGGATAGCATTTTTTTTCAAAAGAAAACCCACGTTAAATTCGGAATTTTAATATTAATTGTCACTATAGAGCGGACAGTTAGCGACGATTAATTCTTTTTGTTAAAACAAAAGTGTTTTTACGCTTTATTCTTATTTACAGCTTTAAAGTGATAAAAGTAAAGCAACATAACCCAATGAATTGTGCCGTTCGAATTAACATTATGAATATTTGTTAAGTATTTACTACGATCGGTACTAGGGAATCCAATCCCGCGAACGCGGGATCCCGCAAATGCGGGATCCCGCACCATTTTTGCGGGATCAGAAATGCGGGACTATACATGCGGACTAACAATATTGCAAAGTATTAACAATTTATGTGCTGTGCGTGTATATGAACGTGATCAATGTCACTACGACTACGACAGTGGATTCTCTACGTGGATTGAGCGTACGTTTTGGGGCTGTATTTGGTTTTTCGAGTCGATATCGATTTCTGTCGATAAATAAAAATTGGCATTTGGCAACACGATATCGACAACCTTATCGTGTCTATACGTGTGGATCAAATCGTTTGACGTTTATTAAGGCCCGAATTCATCGATCAGGAAATATTCTCGGTTATTTCTTATACCGTACAATTCTACGGATATTTTTTGCTATTCACGGAAAGCAAATATACCAATTTAAAATTTTTACAGAATTCCAAATTCATTCATATTGATTCAATATTTGAGCCGTTTTCTTTGAAAGTGGTGTAAGTCCACATTATATGATATGGAGATATTTAAGGGTTTGCAATTGAATGGATTGAAAAATATTGGTATATGTTAATACGCCCATTTTACGTTTTTTAAATATTAAATTGATTTAATTTTATAATCTGATCGCTTTTAAAGTATTAGTTAAAAGAAACTTATACTTTTGATAATCTCAAATGGACTTACACTACTTTCAAAGTCAACAAAATATGAAAATCAGTCATTGATGAAATATTAAATATGGGATTTCAATTGAATCAAAGCAATTTTTTTTATCAAATTTTTATTAAATATGTTAAAAAAACAAAGTAAATAGGTTTTATTCCAATATTTCTTCAAGTAATGCCATTTATATTATATTAATTACAACTTTATATTAATATGTTCCATTTTCCATTTTTTCATTATGAGAAAGTAGCCAAGATATTATATTGGAGGAATATAAGGTAATAGATAGATAGAATAGTGGTAGTATTATATTTTCAAATTTTCGGGGTCTTCCAAGTGTGGGGGATAAATCTAATGTTTTAAACTCCCCATTTTCATCAAATGAAGTTTTATACAGCATTGTATATAGTTTGTTTTTTAAAAACCTTATCCAACATATCTTTAGCCAAGTCACCATAACTACTTTTTCCGTCTTTTTAGAACTAACTACTAAACTAGTAGTTTCGTCGAAACAAAATCATATCTTTTCATTTCATGTTAAATAAACTTATGACCAGGTCGAACTGGTATTAACTTTATCCAAGCCCCGAAAATCGCGGTCGGTGAATACGAAATATCCACGATATTTATATGCGTGGATATATCCAGGCCGGTGAAGACGGGCCTAAAATGCCCAATTTAGGCATACAAAAAGTTTCTATTTTAATTAAATATAAGTGGTTTTTTACCAAATACGGCCCCTGTAACGAAGAGTAATTTCGAAATTACAATTTATGCTAACTATGTAAGAAAATTCCAGCGGATTCAATTCCAGCATAGTTCAGAATTGGCCTGAATATTTTATTTGACTGACTAAAGTATAGTTTGTTTGACATACAACACACTCTTATTTCATATAATACTTCATAAATTCCTGAACATAACTACTTAGAACAAAATCTATGATTTTTTCTGCAGTCCCGCAAATCCCGCGGATCCGCGGGATTGATGACCTCGATCCCGCGGGCTTGTGGGATTGAGATTTTGATGGGGGATTGGATTCCCTAATCGGTACACAATTTTCGTGCCGATTTTGTTTTCCACGCCGTACTTGTGTTGTTAGAACGATCTCACGCTACGTTTGACAGCTGTTTCAAAACATTTCGTTCGCTCAAATAAAAACTATTAAAACAAAAAGAAAACAACAGATATTAACACTAAACAGATAAAAGACGACAATTAAAATTTTGTTTTACTAAAATATTACTTCAACTTGCATAACAGCATCACTGAGCGTAGGACCCAAACAGATACGAAAGGTCAGACCAGCACAGGGTCTCAACAAATTAATAAAAAAACAACAACAATAGAGCTGCGAAGACAGGATAAGTGACAGAACAACAAAAATTGCAATATATTTAATTTATCCATATTTAAAATCTATGTATATTGTTTTATTTTTATTATTTGCTTTATAGTTTTGATTTATTTTTATTTTTTTAATTTCATTTTGATTTTCAGTTTTTTTTTCTTTTAAACGCTTATTGCCATTTCATTTATTTTTCTTCTTATTTTCATTTTGCTTTTCAGTTTGCTTAACTCTGATTATTATTATTTTTCTTTCTTTTGAAATTTCATGTTCAACTATTGCACTTCAGTATCCGCTTTTACTTTCCCTTGATCACTATTTTTATTATCTAAAGAAATGTCAAGAACCGGTGAGATGCCCAACTCAGACGATGAAATGGCCGCGGAAGGGCCGAAACCAGGCACGTCTAATACCGACGCCGTTTCAGCAAAATTTTATTTTCCGGGTTGTTGGACCCATAGTCCGGTTTCCTGGTTCATACAGGCAGAGGCCCAATTTTCTATAGCAGGCATGACTTCCGATAAATCACGCCTGAAGAGGCGATTTCCAGCGTAGCGCATATTTTGTTGGACATAACAACAGCAAAATATGACGACGTGAAACCAAAACTGCTCGACAAATATGGTCTATCAGAGACCAAACGTCTCGAGCAGCTACTTTCGGCTCAAGAGCCAGGAGACAGAAAGCCCTCCGACTTCCTTCACTCCCTTCGAGCGTTGGCCGGCAATAGCCGAGCAGTCACGGAGGAGCTAATAATTAGATTGTGGGAACGACGCCTCCCACAAATGATCCAGGTCTCGTTAGCGCCTTTAAAGGAAAGGCCGATAAGTGAGCGTGTAGAAGCTGCCGATAACGTGTGGGAAGTTCTTCCACATGGCAACGCTTCTTAAGCATCCGCGGTTCGGGCTGAAAGAACCCATGAACCAACCATGGAGTCTCTGCAGAAAGAGTTCCACAAGTTAAAAGCTCTGGTGCTACGGCTTAGCCAGCGCCAGAAGATAGGCAGCCGACGCGACCGAAGTAGAACCCCAACAAATAGAAAATCGTCGCCGGCCAATAGGGGGCCACAAATACCAGTCAACCAGGGGATACGGTGTGCTGGTACCATAAGCAGTACGGTCAAGACGCAACAAATTGCCGCCAGCCGTGCAAATTTGCCAAAAAGGCCTCCACGGCCAAAAAGTCACAAAAAAACTAAACGACAAGGGGATCGTCTCGTCGACCAAGTGATGGTACGCTCACGTCGGCTTTTCGTCCGCGATTCCAATAATCGAATCGATTTTTTAATCGACTCGGGCTCGGACTTATCCATTGTTCCGGTTTTGTCCTTTCCGGCACATAACGGATGTGCCAATTTACTTTTATGGGCGGCAAACGGAACAGTAATTCGTACTTTCGGCACGAAGTTATTGGAACTGCATCTCGGTCTTCGCAGAAGATACATCCATAACTTCATCGTCGCCGACATTTCAAAGGCCATTCTCGGGGCGGACTTCTTAACGAAGTTCGAGTTGTCAGTCGATCTTAAATATCGACATTTAGTCGACTCACACACAAACCTTCGAATTAATGTGTGTTCCACAGTCGACTACAAGCTCGAAGAAATACAATGCCAATTTACCGGCATTTATAAAGAGCTTTAACGAAGTATTCTTCGTTAACAAAACCTCCGAACTTTAACCTTCCTGTTAAACACAATGTGCGGCATCACATTGCGACAAATTGGATACTTGCTTTCGTCACCGCTCGGCGACTCCATCCAGAGAAGCTGAAGGTGGCAAAACTTGAATTTGAACATATGGTTCAACTGGGGATTTGTCGACCTTCGTCGTCCCCGCAGCATCTCCACTTCATCTGGTCCCTAAACGGGATTCACATGATTGGAGGCCATGCGGCGACTACCGTCGCCTTAACGCAGTAAAAGTGCCGGATAGATATCCTATCCCACACATTCAAAACTTCTCCGTGCATTTGCACGGTTGCACAATCTTCTCGAAGGTAGATTTAGTACGTGCATACCACCATATACCTATCGCACCAGAAGACGTGCATAAGACTGCATTGATTACGCCGTTTGGTTTGTACGAGTTTACTCGTATGCCATTCGGGTTACGTAATGCTGCCCAAACATTCCAAAGGTTTATAAACGAAGTCACGAGAGATCTCGACTTCGTCTTCGTCTACTTAGATGATATACTCATCGCGAGTAAATCTGAGTCAGACCATATTAACCATATTGACCAGCTCTTTAAACGCCTTGACAACTTCGGCTAGACCATCAAGTTGGAAAAGTGCGTTTTTGGGGCCAGAGATCAACTTCCTTGGCCACCGCATCTCGAAAGACGGAATACATCCATCTTCAGATCGGGTTAAGGCGATCGCTGATCTCGCACCCCCCACTTCTGTTAAACAGATACAGAAGTTCTTAGGAATGCTGAACTTTTATCACCGATTCTTTCCGAATTTGGCCGAAATGTTAGTACCAATCAATGAGCATTTGAGATATCCCCTCAATCGTGCTCGTGCCACGAAAGATAAAGAATTTCCTTGGCCCACAGAATGTGAAGAGGCATTCCTCAAAGTAAAATCTTCGATGGCAGAAGCTACATTGCTGAACCATCTACTCGAGGATGCCAAATACAGTCTAACGACTGACGCCTCCGATTATGCCTTCGGAGGCCTGTTGGAACAATTTGATGGTCAACGGTGGCAACCGTTAGCTTTTTATTCTAAAGAGTTGTCACCTGCGGAGCAAAAATATTCTGCATTCGATCGCGAAGTACTCGCCATCTATGCAGCGATTAAACATTTCCGCTATTTTGTCGAAGGACGCAATTTCGTGGTCTATACGGACCACAAACCCCTAGTACGCGCCCTTCACACAAAGACCGAACGACCCCTTCAACAGACCAGACACCAAATCTGATTTCACAGTTTACCACAGACATTCGTCATGTGTCTGGTTAACAAAATTTGGTCGCAGATTATTTGTCACGCTCGCTAGCGACTGACAAAGTCGACTCCGTCACTTTTGACTTGCTTACATTAGCTCAGGCATTTTAGGGAAATTTTTTTTGTGAAAGGTTATTATGTATTTTGCAATTCTCTACACAGCAGTTGCAAAACCATGAAAGAAAAAGTCACAACAAAACAAAATTCTATGGTCCTACTATAAAATATGATAACTGTAAGTACTGCAGAAGAAATAAAAAGCAGTTTTTTGCTTCTCCTAAAAAAATTGGGATTTTTTTTGTACTTGGTATTAGAATGAGGGTATCGATATGGATATTGTGGGACCACTTCCGCCATCTCGAGGATACTCCTACATCCTTACAATCGTAGACCGATTTACGAGATGGCCAGAAGCCTATCCAATTCAGGATATTAACGCTTCAACAGTGGCAAACCGATTTGTCACCGAATATATCCCACGGTTCGGCGCACCCCTCGAAATCACTACAGGTCAGGGTACGCAGTTCGAATCAAAACTGTTTAATGAAGTTGCCAAATTAATCGGTAGTCACCGAATTAGGACAACCGCCTACCATCCGCAGGCAAACGGGATGGTCGAACGGTTCCATCAACAACTTAAAGCTGCCTTAATAGCAAGGGACAACACTACTCATTGGAGTGAAGACTTGCCCTTTGTCTTACTTGGCATACGTACGGCAATTAAATCTGACTTGCAATGCTCACCGGCAGAGCCTGTCTATGGCCAGAATCTGAGACTGCCCAATTCAATTTCCATCTCGTCGGATGTAAATCCAATAGAGCACTCAGAGTTTCTCACTCGCCTTCGCTCTCATATGCAGAACTTAAAGACAACGCATCCTTGACAACCAAGTCAGAGTGACGTTTATGTACCCCAAGCCTTGGAGGATTCAGATTATGTTTTCGTGCGCATCGACGCGAGTACGAAAACCGTTTGAGCCCCCGTATGAAGGCCCATACAAAGTAATCAAGCGATTACGCAAACACTTCGTCGTCGATTTGAAAGGCACAAACAAATCAATTTCGATCGACTGGCTGAAGCCAGCTTTTGGTTGTGACCGCGACGACGACGAAGCCGAGCCACATCGAAGAGTAACTTTCCGTTAACGCTACGCTGGGGGGAGTATGTAGTGGACGTGTGGAACAGAACCACGATAAGTTCACACAAACCGCTGCAATCAAAATCCATAGATCGATATCGATCAAATATCGCCTAGATCACCGATCGGTGATCTAGACATCCAAGCCCTTCCGGTATCACTCTCTCTCGTTCTCAGAAAGTGAAAACAGCAAACGACTCGCCGGTTCTAAAAATATTAAATCCGACAAAATCATAAACATTTATAAAATAATAACTTTATTCAAAATAAAGAGGATCAATAAAATTAGTAAAACGAGTGTGTTTTATTTTATTTAATTGTTTCGGCACGAAGCCACAACTGAACTAGTAAGGTGGAGGAAGCCACTTACTTAGTTACTTTGGTTACTTTGGCATTATGAGACAGTAGAAAAGAAGCATTGTAGTAACATTACTGGCGATGGGAAATAAATTATTTTCTTTCATTATAATATGAAATATTTTTAAAGATAAAAGATACAATTCAAAAATTTTTCAGTGCTGATTTCTGAGCATATCTATTTGAAAAGACGCAATTTGGTGTAAAAATTAATTTCTTATTTAAAACCAGAGAGAAGTTAACTGTTATTTATTGGAACTGTCCCTGTCATGCTTGCATTGCCTCTGATTTCTCTACGAATGCAAACGGGAGGCTTTTTATTGCACTCAAAAACAAACATTATGTACAAGCCCTATTCTTTGAGCCTTAAGGAAGAGAGATACATATCTCTCGGAATCTTTTCACCTATCCCTTACTTTTGCATTATTGGTAACTTTAACCGAAGGCTTAGCTTATACCTTCTTTATGGAATGCCTTACCATATTTCCGGCTGGGAACCTTCACTACCAATATTTCACAAATGTGGTTATATGTACAGTATTGGCCAAAACTAAAGCACCCCCCTTCAATATTTCATATATTTTCCCGATATTAGTGGCTTTTTAGCGGGTCTTCGACTTAATAGTTCAGCTTCTACGGGTCTTCGTGGGATTGCTCGTTGGCTTATTCCAAAGTCGAAATCTTTAGGAAGTTGTGCTGAGGATATGTCAGGATTTAAGGCTCGATGACATTGAGCTAGTTTACAAGCTACTAGCCGGCGAATTCACAAGCTGCTAATAAACTAGCCCAGTGTCATCATGTTCACTAGCTAACTAGCAGATTGTAAACAATCTGCCGCGAAAGTTGAAAGCCGGGCTACTTTACTCGCTACTATCTGGCTTGTGGGCTTGTTCGGTAGCAAACTAGCCGTGTGTCATCATAGTTGCTAGTGAACTAGCTGCGAGTATCTCATTATTTTGTTTCATTGTCTACAAAATGACGGAATTAGTTCACGCGGGAGTCGTTATTTTAGCTCATGCTATCAAAATGGAGTTAAAAAGGAAAGAAAAGCAGAAAGTAAAGCACAGAAATGTGTGGGTAAAATCATGGATAGGAAGACGGGAGAAATATGGTGCTTCTAGCAGCTTACTAAAAGAATTGAAGGACGAAGATCCGTTGGCTTATCGAAATATTCTAAGATTAAGCTGTACCAATTTCGATAATTTACTGCAGATGGTAGATGGAATGTCTATTCTATTCCATAACACAGGGTACTGCTGGTAGACGTTAAGAAATTCTACAATTTGGTTTACGTTCCACTTCATTTTTTAGCTCAAAAATACCAAGAAAACTGAAGGAAAAACAAAACAATATGTGGGTTCAACTCGCTAGCTAGTTGGCTTCTGAGCGAGTGGAAAGTTTTGTGTGTCATCGTCACTATCGCACTAGCTGACTCGCCGGCTTCTAAATTCGCCGGCTAGTAGCTTGTAAACTAGCTCAATGTCATCGAGCCTTTAAAGATGGTCGCTTTTAGCAAATAGTCCTCCCTATTATATGTTTTTTTTTCGGTCTTCCGGCAGAATGAAAATGTGAAACCCGGGCGCTGCCTCGTACTTTTCTATCATTCACGATATTACTGACCGTTAATCATTTAGAGCCTAAAGTTTAGGCAGTCGCTATGGCAAATTTTCCATTGAATTGAGAGGGGTGCTTTCGTTTTGTCCACTGGTACAATAATTTATCATTTCATGGCATAGTTTGAATGATAATACTGGAGTATTTATGTTATAATTTTTGGATTTTTTTTATATTTTAGATATATAAATAAATATTTAGATATAAATTTTGTAATATTGGATAGTTGTTTTTATTAAGTTTTTATCAAAATAAAAATTTATGACATATTGAAGGGGGTGCTTTAGTATTGGCCAATACTGTATATACATTTATTATCCCAGTACGGAAAGCAAGTAATTACCCATCGATTCCGAAAGCAGTCTAAGGAGTAGCAACTAGCTCTCGTTCAGATTACAGCAAGTGGAAATAAGGCATTACATATGCACGGGCGATGCCATAGGGGGTAACCAATCTCCTCCAATCTGCATTATATAGAACTTTCAAACTGCATTACATAGAACGCTCAAATCATTACTCCTTGCATTACTGTTATGTGGAAGTAGTGGAGCAAGGAAGTACTTTTCAATAATTAAACGCTCTTGTTTTCTGTAATGAGACCTAAATAAATGTGAAGCAGTTCTAGAATTAATTCTGCATGTAACTTTGTTAGTTTCCCCAATGGGATGTTATACTTATATGCGTGTGTTAAAATGTCGGACCTTTTATGGAACGTCCACACGACAGAAAAAATTTTGCGCAAAACTTAATGACGTCACCAAAAGCAGTCGTAAAACTGATTTTTTTCATAAAAAAGCGATAAAAAAGCAAGTTTTCGTTCGTTCGTTTGGTTCCGATCACTAAAAAGAACCATTCAAAAGATCCGTTCATTCGGTTCATTTGCTGTAAATTTGTTGAAAACGATAAAACATGGTACCAAGAGCCAGGTACCAAATTATATGGGTGTCAGGTTTACTCTCTGAATTTAGGTTTAATAGGTTTAAGTTATTCTAAAAAATATAAATTCGATGGCGGACTGGAAGATTTACGTTAATTGGTATTTTTTAGTAATTTTTTAATAAGGCATTTTTCAGATGGCACACGAAATTCATATCAACTCCTTCATACTTATTCCGTTATTAGATTATTATATATACATGTCATGTCCTTTCATTTCATACCCATGTTGGGGGTCGGGGGGCACAATTGCAAAATTAGGCCACCATCTTGGAACCGCCATCTTGATTTTTTTACAAAATGGTCAGATTGCATTGTCACGCGAACTATACTTATCAGCAAAATTTAAGCTCAATCGCAAACCGAAAAGTGCGTCAAGTTTAACTTCCAAGATTTTTTTACATAGTAAAAAGTATAAAATAACTTTTTTTATTCCACCTGTATGTAACAACAAGTAAAAGCTTGGGGGCGCTTTATCAAATTGTATTTTTTGCATTTTTGTTATAATATTTGAAACATTTGTTAACTGAGCTTTTACAGGCAAGCTTTTACTTCTAGTTACATACA
Source organism: Thereva nobilitata (assembly GCA_963855945.1). NCBI lineage: Eukaryota > Metazoa > Arthropoda > Insecta > Diptera > Therevidae > Thereva > Thereva nobilitata. The sequence goes on from OY979694.1 coordinate 143,800,714, forward strand.
GGTGGAATAAAAAAAGTTATTTTATACTTTTAAGTTCATCTTATTAACGCATATTTCAAAATTTTTTTTGTTATTTAATAATATTTAGTAATAGTCTAATAAAAGCTTGTTTTTAAAAAAAATTTTGAGACTAAAAATGCCGTCACATATCTTACTACCATAACTAATCGTATTCTACTTATCATAACCCTTCATTTGATACCTATGTCGAGAGGTTGTTCGTGGTAGCCACCATATTGGACTTAAAATGACGTCACATAACTCACTGTATTCTACTCGTCATACACTTTAATTTGATACCCATGTCGGGGAGTTCTAAAGACAAAGGAAAACCGCCATTTTGTGGTGGCCGCCATATTGGATTTCAAATTACGTCAAATACAGTGTTGGAAAAAACTAAAGTAACTCGCTTACCAGAATTGGTGTATTTGTCGAAAAATGTCAATAAAAAGTCTATTTTTTGGCGGAGTGGTTATAAAAATATATCTTTGAAAACCTTATACCATTCTTCAGTAATGTCCATTCAAAGATTTCTTAACTTTATTTTCAAAAAAATTAAAAAAAATAATTATGAAAATGTAAATTCAGCATAAAAAAATAACCTGGTAAAAACTAAAGCAACTGTACTCCTTTACGTAAAAAGAATGTCTTTTTTGACAACGCAGACCGTAGTTTTTAAATAAAACCGTTATTCCAGGAATTAAGATTCCTTAGAAATTGTCCTTTATTAGCACGTGTTATGCAAGTTGGCGTAAAGATAGCACGAAATAAGTATAATAATTTCACCAAACAGTGCATTATGGACGACTTTAGCCGCGGTTTGTGCCAAAAAACATAATCGACTTGTAAAAAAATTTAACGAAAGAGGAAGTGTTCAAACGGTACAAGGTGGATGTCCTAGAAAAACTACGGCACGTGAAGATGGTCTGTGCCGTGATCACTCAATCACCCTTTAAAAAAATCACCTTGTCCAAATAACCTTATTTTTATTATAAATTCTTCAATTCGTGCAATTACAATTTTTACTTCAATAAATTCGATCTTTAATTCAATTCAAAAAAATTATTTCAAATAAACTAATTCAGTCAATATTAAATGTACTTTCAATTTTTTACTCTATTCGATTATTATTTTTGGAGAAGTTAAATATGTGCCTTTAACTTATTAATTCAATGTAAAACGGCAATTACTAAGTTGGAGAAGTTAAAGATGTGCAACTTTAATTTTATTAGTTCAATGTAAACAGCTTTAATTTTCTCCCTTGTCAATATTGCCCGAAAGATGACCCGATTTGTTTGTTTCCTGCGAGGTGCGTTTGCTTGAGTTACCGAGTTCCGAGTTTAGACTTGATTCTGGGTTGCTGGAAGCTTTCTATACGTGGATTTGCCTTCCTGTGAGGTGCGTTTGCGTGAGTTACGTGTGTATACTTGAATCTGGGTGCTGGCTGCTTTCCGTACGTGGATTTGCCTTCCTGTGAGGTGCGTTTGCGTCGCTTGATGGAATTCGTTTGTAACTATGATTTTGTCGGATGATTTTGTTTTCTTCTTGGTTGTTCTGATACTGATGCTGTGAGACTGCTGCGGCTTACTGCTGCTGCATTGCTGGATGTGACTTCTATACGTCGGGTTGATGAAGTTTACTGGAGAGTTCGTAAAACTCAAAGTTGCCAGTAAATCTGTAGATCGTACGATGTTCTTGGTTTCAGCTGGGAACTTCGTGCTGCTGCGTTGATAGATGAAGGCCCAAATTTGCCAGAGAATCTGCTGCTTGTATGAGGTCCTGATTTCTGCTTGGAAATTTGTGCTTCTGCGAGGTTGTTGCGCTGTTGCGGTGTTGCGTTGCTGCGCTGTTGCGGTATTGCGATGCTGCGTTGTTGCGCTGTTGCGGTTTTGCGATGCTGCGTTGATGCGAGGAAAAGACTTCAATACAGTCTAGATTGCTAACTTGATATGTTAGCTTTAGAGTTAGACCTCAATACAGTCTCTGGATTGCTAACTCAATGCGTTAGCCGATGGGTTAGAGTTAGACTTCAATACAGTCTCTGGATTGCTAACTCAATGCGTTAGCCGATGGGTTAGAGTTAGACCTCAATACAGTCTCTGGATTGCTAACTCAATGCGTTAGCCGATGGGTTAGAGTTAGACCTCAATACAGTCTCTGGATTGCTAACTCAATGCGTTAGCCGATGGGTTAGAGTTAGACCTCAATACAGTCTCTGGATTGCTAACTCAATGCGTTAGCCGATGGGTTAGAGTTAGACCTCAATACAGTCTCTGGAATGAAATTGCTTCTAAAATCTCAGAACGATTTTTTCTTCTAGCTCAAGTCGCTAGGAAGATTGAAGGCAATCTGAGTTCAACTCCGTCTAAGTGCCGGTATTTATTTTGACCCGGGCAATGGATTTTTGGGCAATTTTTTGGTGGGGGCTTCACTTCGAGTCAAGTACATAATTCCGTGTTATGTATTTTATCTGCGATAGGTTGTGATCAGCTGTTTCCTTCCTACGCATAGACGTCAAATTGTGTTTGTTGATGGTAAGTATTTTTTATTTCGTTCTAATTTATTTATTAATTTTAATTTCTGTTTTTAGGAATATTCGTTATTGGTGGGGATTATTGGAAGGCGGAGTTCATCTTTTAGTGTTGTCAGGTAAGAAATTTTGTGGAATGTGTTTATATTTTTCCTGATTGTTTTTTATTTCCAGATGTTCAAATGCCGACGGCATTTTGATGTTTTGGTTTTCTCATCGGATTGTGTGGAAGCGCCTGTTTTTTTTATGAAGGGAAGTATTTTTGTGTATTTGTTAATATGTTATTAATGATTTGTTTTTCAGAAACTATATTTTCAAAAGGATTTAGTGATTAGTTTGTGTTGTGTATTCTCTTGGTTTTGTTTATTTTTTATAAATAAAGAGTGTCATGAAATCTGTGTGTTTTATTTCCTTTGGTTTATTTTATACTTTTAGGGTGTCGCCGCAACATACTCCCCCGCCTTGACACGTTACGTTGTCAACATTAGGTTTAAATAAATCTTTATTAATGAATACATATGTTTTTCCTTTATTAATTTGTACACCTTTTGTTTGATTCGTCGATTTTTGTACTTATGTGTTGAACGTGGTTGTTAAGTAGTATGTTATATAGCTTTAACCTTGGATGTTGTTTCATTCGGGAGATCGTTTGTTGTTTGGAATGGAAGCTTGCAGATTTTAGTGATTGGTCGTTTTAGTGTTTTATCGCGTACCTTGATTGAAACCACTCGTGCTAAGCCATCTGTTCCTGGGTGCACTTGGATGATTCGTCCTAATGCCCAATGACAGGGAGGTAGATTGTCTTCCTTTAGTATGACCAGTTCACCTGGGACCAAATTGGGATTGGTATGGAGCCATTTGGGACGTTGTTGTAGGCGGTTCAAATATTCCATCCTCCATCGTTTCCAGAATCCTTGTATTAGTCGCTGTATCAGTTGCCATCTTGCTAGACGGTTGATTGGTATTTCTATTAATGAAGGCTCAGGGATAGCGAATAGTTGCCCTCCTATCAGGAAGTGGGCTGGCGTTAGTGCGGTCGAGTCAAGAGGGTCGGTACTTATTTCGGTGAGTGGCCTTGAATTCAGGCATGCTTCTATTTGCGTGAGGGTAGTACTGAATTCTTCGTAGGTGAGTGTAGTGTTCCCAATTACTCTTTTGATGTGATGTTTCGTGGACTTGACTCCTGGCTCCCATAGGCATCCAAAATGAGGAGATGCCGGTGGGATAAATTTGAAGTTTACTCCGTCATTTTCGAGTATGGCTCCGATTTCCTCATTTAATTGATGCACGAGTTGTTGTTGTTGCTTCCTTAGAATTCGGTTTGCGCCTACGAAATTTGTGCCGCAGTCGCAATATAAGTTGGCACATAGTCCTCTTCGGGCGGTGAATCTTCGGAAAGAGGCGATAAATCCTTCTGCACTTAAGTCGGTTACCAATTCAAGATGGATGGCCTTGGTTGCCATGCATACATAGAGCGCAATGTATGCCTTGTATTTTTTAGACTTTCGGCCCTTGTGAGTTTTTAATTCGAAAGGTCCGCAATAGTCGACTCCGGTGTTAGTAAATGGTCGTGATACTTGTATTCTTGGTGCCGGTAGGTTGCCCATTAATTGCTCTTGACTGATGGCCTTTTGTCTGTAGCATGTCATGCACTTATGGATCTGGAGCCGAATTGTATTTCTTGCGTTGAGCAGCCAATATTTCTGTGAGAGGATTTGTAGCGTGAGTTGTGTCCCTCCATGCAAAGTGTCTAGATGGGCCTTATTGACGATGAGTGTGGTCAAGTGGTATTTGTCCGATAATATGATGGGAAATTTCTTGTGAAAGGGTAAATCGGCATGTTGTAGTCTTCCACCCACTCGTAGGATACCCTTTGAGTCAATGAATGGACTTAGTCTCCAGAGTCGACTTTGATGATGCACTGCCCTTTGTTGTTGGATTGCCCTAATCTCATTGCCAAATTCTCTTCCTTGAATTCGTTTTATCCAATGGTGTAATGCTTCGATTAGTTCTTCAGTCGTTAGGTGCGTATGTCTTCGCTGGGTGACGGGTCTTCGGCTATTAAAGGCAAATCTCTTGCAATATGCTGTGACACGTATGAGTTTTGTTAAGGATGAATATTTCGAGTCGAATTCATCGGGAAGAACGCTGATCTTTAAATTGATGATTTTTCGTTGCTCTAATTCTGTGTTCTTTTGCTGTTTGTCCTTAGGCCATTGATCTTTGGGTTGTTCGTTACATGGAATGTCTGCGGTGTAATCCTTGGTATTGATGTAAACTCTCGATAATTCTTGCTTGATGTCGGCGGATTGTTGCTATGGAGTAGGGAGTGATGTCGCCGTTTGCAATGTTGGCATGTTTTTTGACTTGGACAGGCTGCGAGCATGTGGCCGTATCCGAGGCAATTGATACACAAGTTGTTTTCTCGTACTATTTCCATTTTTCGTTGTAGAGGGTGGCTTAGGAACTTCGAACACTGCCTTATGCTATGCTGTTGAGAACATAGTGGGCATGATGGCTGGGTGTTGAGATGGAATGCCTGTGATGTGACCCTTGGCTTTGCTGAGACGTTTCGGTGAGATTTGTTGGTTGATGCACCTTGTTTTCCGACGGCCTCTAAGGCTCTGAATCGTCCCTCCAAGAATTCGCGGAAGGCTCCCCATGTGGGTATATCAGTATTACCGCTAATACTTTGCTCCCACATTTGATGCGTTTCGGTTGGTAATTTTTGTACGACCATAAAAACGACTATTGCATCCCAGGTCTCTACTGTTACGCCTAGATTGTACAATGCTTGTAGGCATTCGGTAGTTACATCCATCAGACCTTTAATGCCCTGAGAAGACTCAGTGGATAAATTGGGTTGATTGAATAAAAGTTTCAACTGGGCATTGACGAGTACTCTTTTATTGTCATACCTCTCCGTCAAAAGTTTCCAGGCTGGCTCATAGTTGTCATTAGTGACTAACACTTGTCGCAAGAGACCTTCGGCTTCTCCGCATAAATGTAATTTTAAGTATTGAAGTTTTTGGGCGTTTGACAGGCTGTAGTTATCGTGAATCAGGCTCTTAAATAGATCATGAAAGGTTGTCCACTTACGATAATCACCGGAGAATTTTTCTAGTGAAATCCTTGGCAATTTAATCAGATGCTCCTTTGATGGCATGGTCGCCACGCTTTCCTTCCTAGCCCTGAAAGATTGATTGTCCTCTTCTGGTGGATATTCACTTTCAAAACGAGATTGGATTGCTGCGTAGTTTGTGTAGAAGAATTCCTCCATTTCTTCATACATTTCCCTCTGGAAGTAATTGTTTTTAAGTAAATCGGAATCCGCAGGTTCTTTATTCTTGGCCAACAGAATCTCTATATGGATTTTTCGTATTTGTTGGAATTGTTTCTGAAAATCCTGCAGCTTTTTTTCATAATATTGAGGCGTTCGCCGATCGGCTCCATCCTTCCTGTAACTCTTTATGAACTTCTCCAGAAGTTCTTTATGCACTATTTGTAGGTTGATCGCTTTTTCCATGGTGGGGAAGTTTTATCTCGGTAGGTTATTGGTTCTGTGGATTTTCTCTGAGGTGACGTGATCAGGCTGTATGTGCCGTTCCCTTTGGAATCCGGCTCGAAGGACCAAAATGTGCCGTGATCACTCAATCACCCTTTAAAAAAATCACCTTGTCCAAATAACCTTATTTTTATTATAAATTCTTCAATTCGTGCAATTACAATTTTTACTTCAATAAATTCGATCTTTAATTCAATTCAAAAAAATTATTTCAAATAAACTAATTCAGTCAATATTAAATGTACTTTCAATTTTTTACTCTATTCGATTATTATTTTTGGAGAAGTTAAATATGTGCCTTTAACTTATTAATTCAATGTAAAACGGCAATTACTAAGTTGGAGAAGTTAAAGATGTGCAACTTTAATTTTATTAGTTCAATGTAAACAGCTTTAATTTTCTCCCTTGTCAATATTGCCCGAAAGATGACCCGATTTGTTTGTTTCCTGCGAGGTGCGTTTGCTTGAGTTACCGAGTTCCGAGTTTAGACTTGATTCTGGGTTGCTGGAAGCTTTCTATACGTGGATTTGCCTTCCTGTGAGGTGCGTTTGCGTGAGTTACGTGTGTATACTTGAAACTGGGTGCTGGCTGCTTTCCGTACGTGGATTTGCCTTCCTGTGAGGTGCGTTTGCGTCGCTTGATGGAATTCGTTTGTAACTATGATTTTGTCGGATGATTTTGTTTTCTTCTTGGTTGTTCTGATACTGATGCTGTGAGACTGCTGCGGCTTACTGCTGCTGCATTGCTGGATGTGACTTCTATACGTCGGGTTGATGAAGTTTACTGGAGAGTTCGTAAAACTCAAAGTTGCCAGTAAATCTGTAGATCGTACGATGTTCTTGGTTTCAGCTGGGAACTTCGTGCTGCTGCGAGGCTGCTGCGTTGATAGATGAAGGCCCAAATTTGCCAGAGAATCTGCTGCTTGTATGAGGTCCTGATTTCTGCTTGGAAATTTGTGCTTCTGCGAGGTTGTTGCGCTGTTGCGGTGTTGCGTTGCTGCGCTGTTGCGGTATTGCGATGCTGCGTTGTTGCGCTGTTGCGGTTTTGCGATGCTGCTTTGATGCGAGGAAAAGACTTCAATACAGTCTAGATTGCTAACTTGATATGTTAGCTTTAGAGTTAGACCTCAATACAGTCTCTGGATTGCTAACTCAATGCGTTAGCCGATGGGTTAGAGTTAGACTTCAATACAGTCTCTGGATTGCTAACTCAATGCGTTAGCCGATGGGTTAGAGTTAGACCTCAATACAGTCTCTGGATTGCTAACTCAATGCGTTAGCCGATGGGTTAGAGTTAGACCTCAATACAGTCTCTGGATTGCTAACTCAATGCGTTAGCCGATGGGTTAGAGTTAGACCTCAATACAGTCTCTGGATTGCTAACTCAATGCGTTAGCCGATGGGTTAGAGTTAGACCTCAATACAGTCTCTGGATTGCTAACTCAATGCGTTAGCCGATGGGTTAGAGTTAGACCTCAATACAGTCTCTGGAATGAAATTGCTTCTAAAATCTCAGAACGATTTTTTCTTCTAGCTCAAGTCGCTAGGAAGATTGAAGGCAATCTGAGTTCAACTCCGTCTAAGTGCCGGTATTTATTTTGACCCGGGCAATGGATTTTTGGGCAATTTTTTGGTGGGGGCTTCACTTCGAGTCAAGTACATAATTCCGTGTTATGTATTTTATCTGCGATAGGTTGTGATCAGCTGTTTCCTTCCTACGCATAGACGTCAAATTGTGTTTGTTGATGGTAAGTATTTTTTATTTCGTTCTAATTTATTTATTAATTTTAATTTCTGTTTTTAGGAATATTCGTTATTGGTGGGGATTATTGGAAGGCGGAGTTCATCTTTTAGTGTTGTCAGGTAAGAAATTTTGTGGAATGTGTTTATATTTTTCCTGATTGTTTTTTATTTCCAGATGTTCAAATGCCGACGGCATTTTGATGTTTTGGTTTTCTCATCGGATTGTGTGGAAGCGCCTGTTTTTTTTATGAAGGGAAGTATTTTTGTGTATTTGTTAATATGTTATTAATGATTTGTTTTTCAGAAACTATATTTTCAAAAGGATTTAGTGATTAGTTTGTGTTGTGTATTCTCTTGGTTTTGTTTATTTTTTATAAATAAAGAGTGTCATGAAATCTGTGTGTTTTATTTCCTTTGGTTTATTTTATACTTTTAGGGTGTCGCCGCAACATGGTCTGATGGATGAAAAATAAGGCAAATGCCTGGAATATCTTCAGAAGAGATTGTCAGGGACATGGGCTTACAAGTTTCCTCACGAACCATCAGAAACCGAGCACTTGCAGTAGGCTTAAGCTGCTGACAGAAACAGGCGCAAACGCCGTGCGGGCAATGACAGAGAGAATAGAAGTAGTGTATTCAAATGCGCACTAACGAAATGCTGATTTACGCTACGCACACACCGCGCAAGTTGCTTTACTTTCTACTCTCTGCGCGTTGCCGCCGCGTAGTGTCTAAGGGGATAAGTTATCCAGGATGGTTGGGTTTTGCTTTCTCTCCAGGGTCCTCTCAAAGTCGCGTTGAACATTTACAGGTCCACCAAGTCGATGGAAACGTCCAGCGATGAATCGCTTTGGCTAACCTAGGAAAAGAATGATATGAAGAGATATCCCTTTTAAACAATAGGTAAGTGGTGAATCATAGGTGTAGTGTCCCGGTCACACAACCCCACGCCCCCACCGGCGAGCTAGCGTAAACCGTGTGGCCGGTTTAGCATCCCCTAAAAACATTTAGGAAACTAGGGAGGATGTAGTCTTCTAAATTTTTTTATGCTTACCCAAGCACGATGGCAGTAGCCTTGCTGTCACCAGCAAGGAGCTCCATTGTGCCGGTACAATAGAAATTTGAATATAAGTAGATGGATAAGCATTTATGAAATTATTATTGATTATTTGAATCAATATCATCAATTTTAACATTTTTCATGATATTCCAACTGGCGATCATAAAACAGTAGCAGCAGCAAGGCGCTTGTTCCAATAAAAATTCTACCTCGTCGTTCACCTTAACAAAAAACCCCAGGTCTGCCTCAACATTCGTTTTCGATCTTTACAACAACAACAGCAAAAGCTTTTACCTACACACAACCCGGTCCTTCGCAAGGGACAATTCTAATTTCGGTCATCCAAAAATTCTTAATTATTATCGCCTCTTTAGCCCGATCAGTCTTAGACATGATTCTCATACAAATTCTACTATGCTCAGGGTCACATAATATTTTTTGTTTTACAATTCAAACTGTAAAACAGTGAATAACTTCCCACACTAAATATGAAGCTTCACTTCCTATGGGAAAAGAATTTAAAATCTCAACGAGCTGGTGAGAACCAACTCATTAGCAAAAAAAAATAAAATTTTATAATCTAAGAAAAATAAATATCATAAGTCAGTCTTAAGATCATTATCATGAGAAAAATCATTCTAAAAAGCTGTTTTGCAATTACTGTTATTAATTAAAATAAAGATTTTCATAAATACAATGTTTTGATCTTTTTATTTTATAAACATTAAACCAACACACACACACATAGAGATCATCATCGCCAAGTTAAAATTTTCATGTACGAATATATCAAAGAAATTCTTATCAAATTATATTCATCTTCACATGCCATGCTATAGAAAAATATTGAGAGCCAATTTCCCCTGAATGGGAATTCAAATAGATTTGAAGCCTCATTGAGAGGAAATTTTGAGAGCCAAATTTTCTACAGCATGGTTTACACCCAAATAATGTTGCGAAATATACTGCAGGTATCTTTGGTAATAATAATTTGCGAAATAGGAAAATATGAATGGTGCGCAAAGCCTTCTGTATTTATACAGAAGGCTTTGATGGTGCGCCATACAAGGTTGTATGTGTGATCGGGCGGGAAGGCAACTATGAGGGGCGTGCCATACAAGGCACACACTAATATTGGCCGAAAGATAAATATTCGAGGGGAAATTTTGAGAGCCAAATTTTCTACAGCATGGCTTCCACTCAGTCAAAGCCTTCTACATTTACAAGCCATGCACAACGAAATCTCACACTCACATTCAAAGAAAATGGGACTTCAATTTATCTGAGAGAATGGACTTCAGTTAGAATGGACTTCAATTTAGCTGTGAGAAAAGCAATTTTTTAACTTAGTTTTTGGAATAAAAAGTGGTAAAATATTGTATTTTATCACTTTTTAGTGCACACGGATTATCAGTGATAAGTTATTTAGTGATCTGAGTCCATAAATTAAAAAAAATTAGTGGTTAAGTGTATTTTAAGAGTGTTAATTGATTAGGTGACGTTTTTGTTTACATTCGCGGTGTTTTTTTCGTGTTAATTTTGGGGAAAAAATGTTGAATTTGTGTAGTAATGGAATTAAAAGTGAATTTAAAGTAGTTAAAAATTATTATAGAAGAGTTATTAAAAACATAAGTGCAATTACTACCACACAAAATGAATAACAATAACTTTTTCACTTTTTCTTCACATTTTTCTGCACTTATGTTTTTAATAACTATTCTATAATAATATTTAATCACTTAAAAAGCACTTTTTATTATATTACTACACAAATTCAACATTTTTTCCCTAAATTAACACGAAAAAACCAACGCGAATGTAAACAAAAACTGTCATCTAATCAATTAACACTCTAAAAATACACTTAACAACTCACTTCTTTTTAATTTTTTTTATTAAATCACTAAAGCACTAATCACTGATAATCCATGTGCACCAAAAAGTGATAATATACATTATTTTACCACTTTTAAGTGCAAAAACAAAGTTAAAAAATTGTTTCGTACGGCTTCGGCAATGTTAATTCCACAATTTTAGCACTTCATACACATACATGCACATACCTGGGGCATGGCTTGTAAATGTAGAAGGCTTTGGTTTTGAGCCGTGTTTTGATGGTGCTGGGCATATGTTTGGAGTCGTGTGTTGGTGTTGGGTGGGATAGCAAATTTGTTGGATTTTATATTTAATGAAAATCTTTATTTTTCCAAATTGGGGTAATTAAATTAGCACCTAAAACAAAGACAAGTCCTGTAGGATAGAAAAATTTTATGTAAATCATTCAGGTTTTTCAATTTTTTTCCTATCACGTCCACTTGTCACTTTGATTTCGTTGTTGTGTTCAAAGTCGGAGCGCGCCGCCCGCCGACACCGCAACATCATGTCAGTGAAAAGTCGCCACATACCGCGAAGCCAATGTCCGCACCGCCTTTGCGCCTGTTTCTGTCAGTAGCTTTAAGGAGTAGACGACCAGCACCAAAGCCCCTTATTTCAAGGAAAAATCGCATATTAAGGGTCATGTTTGCAAGAAAGTACATAACATGGACTAAAACACAATGGAAGAGTGTATTGTGGTCAGATGAATCGAAATTCAATTTGATCCAGAACGACGGAATGAGTCATGTCAGGCGGCCGAAAGGTGAGAGGCTGAACCCCAAGTACTGCAACTTAACAGTGAAACACGGTGGAGGATCCGTCATACCTGTCCCCAAAATTGACACCATAATGGATAGATTTGTGTACAGAGACATATTAGGCTAGTGCCGATAGTTTTTTGGAAAAAAAATTAAGAGCAGGCAAGGACGAGTAATGAAATGTTGTTAAGGTTTTATAACTAAAAGAAAAAAAATTTAAACTCGAAAAAAGGGGAAATGGTAAAATGGGGATGCTCTTTAGGGGTTGAAAACGATTTTTTGCGATTTGCGGTGAAACATGACCTACTAGTGGAAAATTTTTAATACAAAAGTTGTAGATAGTAAAAAGATCTAAAACTTTTGTATAACATATTTTGACATAACCTCAAATTTTCCAAGAAAATGGCGGATAATCGATTTTTCAATTTTATAGTTCAGTTTACATGAAAATTTGTAAGAGTATACTTTGAGTTGCGTTAAATACCCGAGTAAAAATAATTATATAGAAAAATATATAATTGGATATATTTATATATAAATTAATTATATATAATTATATATGAAATTTGGCCCAATATAATTATATAGAAATATATATTTTTATATATAATAAGGAAAATCATATACAATTGTATAGAATTGTATATATCGTATAACGTATTGTATAATTATATCATTTATTTCGCCGATTTTCTCAGACATGGAATGTTCTATATGAGTGCTATAGTTCCAAAACGTGTCTTTTCCACTTTCCTTACTTTTTCAGAAATGAGGAAAAACTGTTTTTCATATTTCATATTTATATGGGATAAGACACAGTTTGGAAAAATACCTAGTTTTGTTTTATCAAAATGGGCAGGAAAAAAAATTTTTACACTCTGATTTTTCAAAAAGTTGAGGAAGTGGTCATAGATTGTAGCAGTGTACCTAGCTCAATTTTTGATTTTTTTTTGGATAAGACACGATTTGGAACTATAGGACTCATATGCTTTTTATCGTGGTAGGGCCAGTTATTTTTAAGAGCGTGATCTTGGCTAAACTCTAAAACAGATATAATGAGATATTTTTGACAGCATACCTATAATAACTTTTTTCCCATCATTTTTCAGCCAAACACCTTTTTCTTGAGGTCTTTCTCCACCCTTGATTGAGCTTTGGGAGTGCGACTGGAGAATGTGCATTTTAGTATATGTGATTTTCCCGAAAAACTTCATCTACCAATTGATAATATTTATTTCATCAAAATTATTGTAAGGCATTATATATTATTTTATATCGCTGTATATGATCAGATATAATTGCACAAATTCATTTGTAGACTTTATATACAGTTTTATATAATGATATAGAGTTATATATCATCCCATGTTGAACTGTAAATGATACAATATATAATTCTATATTGTTATATATTATTATATACAATTATATAAAATCGTCTAAAGCTGTTGAAATATTTTATATAAGATTTTATATAATCTTAATATATAAAAACTACGTGTCACAATGTTTGTACACGCTAATCTCCGAAACAGCCCAAAAGATTTAAATGAAAAGTTGGGAATGTGTAAGGTTGGTTCCAGATTGAAAGATAGGATAATTTTGGTCCAGATAAGTGAAGCTGTTGTCGAAATATAGAGAATTTCAAGGTTTCACTGATTATATTTAAGTTGGCGGGGCGAAAAAATATTTAATTTTAATTGTCATGTACATATAAAAAACCGTTAGCTTTAAAAAAGCACTCCGATTTTTACGAGTGACAACGTATGAATTAGTGTATTGAGTGTACTAAGTGTACTATATACTATGTACTATGGACTGTATATTATAACTACCGGAGCTCGCAAAAACACACCAGTTAAGAAACATATAATTTATATACAAAATAAAGATATTGGGAAACATTGGGAAACCTGTAAAATATTAACATCCATTGTTCTTTATAGGCCATTCATACACGACGGATCATGGTTCTGCAACCAAAAGCTTTGCTGCAAGTTTTCTGAAAATTCACGGAGCAACAGCGATGGAAGCAGCTTTTGTGTTGCTACGTGATATTTGTTCGTTTTAATATTTTATTAAAAACAAAATGGAGGTTTTTTCGCTATTATGAAATAATTTATTTAAAAAAATTCACTCACTCCCTTTGCATTCTCAATAATTAAAAGTTTTTTCTTATTATATACAAATTTTGACCAAATTTTACTGTTTGAAAGTTTTTTTTCATCGCCAAAGCATTGATTTCTTATTGGTGTGAGTGCATGCTTTCCGTGTTCGCAGGCCAAAGGCAGGAGCACAAAAGTCTCCACCGGAGCACGAAACTCTCCACTTATTGCATCTCCGCACGCCTCCCTTGCCAGAAAAAGGCTTTTGCTCCAGAACCATGGTCCCTCGTGTATGAATGGTCATATACCTCCACCGAAAAATGAGTAAAAGCTTTTAATTGGTGCGATTAAATGAACTGTTAATAAGAAAATATATAAATGTCGAGTTTTTTCATTATGCCTCAGATTGCCGTATATATGGAAAAAGGTCAAAGTGTATATTTCACTGAAGAAAATGTTATCCAACGAGCTTTCCAGCCACCAAAAACTACACTTACTGAATTTTTCACACTGTGCCAAAAACCTGATATTTTCGGACAATTCGCAACAACATTGTTATATAGCGACGTCCCTCGCTATTATACATTGAACAAATCAGGTAAAAAATTGAAGCCACGTAGACAAGGCGAAGCACATCCAACTATCGCACGCGTATTAAAAGCAAAGACTTTGGGACGACTTTACACAGTACTTCCAAAACAACGTGAATGTTTCTTTTTGCGTTTGTTGTTGCTGAATGTTCCAGGAGCAACGTCTTTCGAATTTTTACGAACAGTCAATGGTCAAATATTCAATACATTTCAAGATGCATGTCGCGAGTTGCAATTGCTGGAAGACGACAATCATTGGGATCTGACACTTACTGATGCAGCATTTGCATCCACGCCGAATAACATTCGTCAACTGTTCGCAATTATATTGACGACATGATACCCAACAGAACCATCGGTTTTGTGGGAAAAATACAAGAACGGCATGACTGAAAACATACTTCGCAGAATTAGACAAACAAACCAATATCCGAACTTTCGAACTTTTATAGGAATAATTGGTTTTTCGTTAATGGTTATAAATATTCGTTGAAGAGTTGAATTTGGAAGATTTGGATTAATTTTAAATTGCTTAAGTTTGGGTGCAGCGAGTCGGAAAGGCATCATCTTTGTTTGTTTACGCGCGGGAAACCAAACCAAAAACATAGTTTACCAGGAGGTTTTGTAAAAGAATACATACATAGGTAATTTTGGTCACATTTAATATGAAAGCATATTGAATCTAATGTTTCCAAATTTTACAGAAATAAGTATTGGTTCTTTCCTTAGATATTGCGAATAGTTTGATTTTCAATATTTGCATTAATTTCACATGTTTTGAGGAACACAATTTCGCAATATAAGAGAAAATAAAAGTTGGTTTTTTGGAATTGCTTTTTCCAACTATAAAACATTTGTTTCATTTTTCGATTTTGTTTTATTGTTCTCGAAAAATTTTGCTATTGAAGACTTCTAGATTTAAATTAAAAAATGCTATATAAAATGGTCCTCGAATTTCGAGTGCTGGATGCTATTTGCATTAATTTTAAATTTTTTAACGTTCATGGTTTTATTGGTTTGGTCATAGTTCAAATAAATGTATTTTGAATCTAAGGACTCCAACTTTTATAGGAATAGTTGGTTTTTCGTTAATGGTTGAGAAGAGTTGAATTTTGAAGGTTTGGATTGATTTTAAATGTTTAAACGTTGGGTGCAGCCAGGCGCACCGGGTCCTAGCTATCCATAATACAGAAAATAAGCGGTTCATTGAGACACTTCATCTGTGTATGAAAATTCATATCTCGAAAAATGCCATGTCAATGAATGGTTTTTATTGTCTCGATCAAAATGTCAGATCCCTAATAGTTTCACATTTTGCTATTTGGAATCAAAAATACCAAAAAATTGCCTTTTTCAAACTCTCCTACTGTATATTAAAATTCATATCACCTGATTACTACTATTGGCTTATGGGAGCAGAATAGGCGCGCCGGATCCCAACTAGTAAATATATATGATTATATATTTTTCTATATAATTATTTTTACTCGGGATACCTATAATAACTTTTTTCCCATAATTTTTCAGCCAAACACCTTTTTCTTGAGGTCTTTCTCCACCCTTGATTGAGCTTTGGGAATGCGACTGGAGAATGTGCATTTTAGTATGTGATTTTCTCGAAAATCTCCATCTACCAATTGATAATATTTATTTCATCAAAATTATTGTAAGGCATTATATATTATTTTATATCGCTATATATGATCAGATATAATTGCACAAATTCATTTGTAAACTTTATATACAGTTTTATATAATGATATAGAGTTATATATCATCCCATATTGAACTGTAAATGATACAATATATAATTCTATATTATTATATACAATTATATAAAATCGTCTAAACTGTTGAAATATTTCATATAAGATTTTATATAATTTGATATAAATATATATGATTATATATTTTTCTGTATAATTATTTTTACTCGGGTAAGCATGATTTTTTTTGTTTGGAAAACGGATAGTTTCCTAGAAATTAACATTTTTCGAAAAAAATACCCTAATATTGCATGGACAACTTTATTGATGTTTTTTTCGAATTTTGATATTCAATAAGTGCTCATTTAACCATTGAAATGTCTAGTTTTAAATGGTCTATAAATTTTGATACTTTATTTTCATTAAACCGCTTAAAATTAAGAAAAACCGAACACCTGATTTTCCGAATCACGAACATATTTCTCGATTTTTTCAATATTCTCAAATTTTTTAATTGTTTCTGTTAATGATGGATTAAATTTTAATGACAGAACTTACTGTCATATAATAATATACTTACATTAAATAAATTTTATTACAGAAAGGGGGGAAAAAGCATCCTGAAAATTTTAAATAAATAAGAAATAGATTCGTCAATCGAACTTTGTCTATTATAACTAGCTTGACAATTTCGATGAATGTGAGCGGCTGAGAAGTTTTCCATTATTTTGTATTTGTGGTCAAATCTTTGTTTGCTCGACCGAACCAAACGATTGATAGCACCTGCTTTGATTTCATACAAATCATTTGGATCAGATTTTTTGCAAATAATACAAGCAGGTCCGTCCACATTGTCAATCAATTATTTTTAAATTAATTTATAAAAAATCTCCCAAAACCATATTGAGTATGATGTTGTAAAAATTTTATTACGAAATTCAATTCAAACGAAATTATTATTTTATTTATTATTTATTTAAAATTTTCATGATGGTTTTTCCACCCTTTCTGTAATTAAATTTATTTAATGTTAGTAATATTATATGACAGTCCTATCATTAAAATTTAATCCCTCATTAACAGAAATAATTAAAAAATTTGAAAAAATTGAAAAAATCGTGAAATATGTACGTGATTTGAAAAATCAGGTGTTAGGTTTTTATTAATTTTAAGCGGTTTAATGAGAATCCAGCAATTGGAAACTGAGTCCTTTTTAATTAGCGTCTCGGATTAATTAGCGTGTCAAAATTGGTGATTTTACCGTGTGAAATAGTTTTTGTTAGATTCCTTGAAATAATAGATAGTGCTAAAAATTTAACGTCATTCAATTGTAAAATTACATTTTGTGGTTAAATAGAAAAAAGGAAGAAATTATTGAATTGAAAAAAAAAGAGATTAATTTGTGTGACTAGGCAGTGCAATGGCGAATAGATAGAAGGGATTTTTTTTTGAAAATGGGATGTCAACTATATAAAGTGAAGTAGGCGCGTGTTAATATTATAATAATAAATAAAATATTAGTCCATTAATAAAAATTAGTGAAAATATCTTTAACTTAATAAATACGGTGGAAGTGCCAAGTAATTAAGGCAAAAAAAAAATTACGGTTATTTGGATACAAAAATTCTTTCCTTCGTCAAAATAATATTTGTCCACGAAGAGTTTATTTTGTTAATTAAGTTGGCATCAATTCAGAGGTGTATGTGCCCAATTATTACATACATATATAACAACAATAGCAGCATATTCAAAGTCGATCAAGATTCCATCGACCAAAAAAATGAAATATATGCAATTATGTATTTAAAAAAGATGTATAAAGAAGCTGTCTAAATTTACATGTCTCAGAATTAATTAATAACAACATATATTAATAAAATTGGTTAATAAAACAAAAAAAAAATAAACAAAAATTAAACATTTTATAATTCTTTGCTATTACATATAGGTAGTATAATCAGTATAATCAACTATATAACTACATATTTCATAAAAAGAATATAAATTGAATAAATAAATAATAAATATAAAATTTGAATAAAGTAATTAAATAAATAACAGAAATAAACCTTGAATAAAACAATGAAATAAAAAAAGAAAAAAAAAGGTAATTACCATTGAAAAAAAAAGATAAAAATGAAATAAATAACAGAATAAACTTTGATTAATATAATAAAATAAATAATATATGTAAATAAAATCTGGGTAAATTGTAAACAACACAAATAAAAATTGGCGGCTTTAAAGTATGATGGAATAAAATAACCCCCTGTCAGTGTGGCCATGGATTAAGGATGTCCTAACCAAGGTAAGTGCCGCCTCATTAAATTTTATAGTGTTGTCCGATATGTGACCACCCCATTGACAATGACCCGGTGACCAGTGACCACTCTTTCTCTTTTCTCCCTTCTAATTAGCCCCTCTCGTTGGCCCCTGACGTGTTCCACCCCCTTATCGCCCTTATTTAATTTCTTTCGTTGTATAGGCACGAGTATTCTGGTTTTCTTAAACTGTCACCACCCCTTCGGCAACCATGCACCGCGGACCCCACCCCATCCGGCGAGCTAGCTAGCGCATCGCTAGTCGTGCCAACAACCGGTGCATGGGATGCATTATTTTTGGCGATACTCTCCCGGCGACTGAGCCGTCCGAGCCACCTTTCCTTTTGAATCCCCGTTCTCCAATTTGATTTTGTAATGATAGTCTTCCGGCCTTTATGGCAATTTCCCTTCTTCGTGCCCCGGCACAAATCTTCCTGACAGTTACAACTAGTATGGACGCCCGTTACCGAAATTAGGTCACAAAAAAATAAATAAATAAAATTCACGATTTGTTCGAATTTAAATTCACACATCATCATTCAATTCATTATTTACAACATGCAATTCATGAGCACTACGTAAATTTGGGTAAATTCAAAAACTCCACAACTCTGCATCACTGCAGAATTAAGCGATTGGAAGTCTGTAGCTGAATTCTGTAGTGATGCGGTAATGATGAGTTTCTGAATTTACCCTTTCTAAGACGATTTCTAATATTTTTTCGACGCGTTGATCGTCCACGCCGTTGTCTTGGCATTTCGAAAATAAAACGCGAAAAAAATACAAACAAATTATTAATAAACAATAAAATCAAAAAACTACAAAATAAAACTAAAAGAAACTCTAAATAAAACAATTAAATCAAAATTTATCTTCTCCGTGAGTTCGTTGATGACGGTCGCGTGTGTTCCTAGTGAACGTATCCCAGAACTTATCTATTAGTTTTAGTGTACGCCATCTTAAGTGCATTGTGCAAAGTGCTTTTGATTTCATGAATCATATTGATAGAAACCAATTAAACCGCAGCAACTCCTAGCGAAACCATTCCCAATCGCATGGCCCCTAAGAGGAGCCATGATGAAGGGTTAATTAAAGACCGACTGAAACAAAGAAAAGTCGAACAACACAACAAAATGGCAGCCACTAGCAACAGATTTAGTATTCTGATGTCCGATAATGACAAGGATGACGATGACATCGAAACGTCAGTAGCCACAAAAATCAAACCACCGCCAATTACATTCACAGATCTACCCAAAAACACCATTAAAACAATATTGGATAGTTTAAACATCACAAATTATAAATACAAACTATCGTCCATAGGCACGAAACTGTTTTTAGACGATATTGACCAGTTTGAAAAAATCACTAAACATCTAACAGAAAAGAAAGTGAAGTTCTTCACCCACGCCAGGAAGGATGAACGGCAAATTAAAATAATCCTAACAGGACTACACTCCATGGAAACCAAAACTCTGAAAGACCACCTACTTCAGCTGAACCTCCAATGCATGGATGTTAAATCTCTTAATATAACCAAGAAACCCTACGAAGATCATGCGATCTACCTAATATACTTCAAGCACGCATCTATTAAACTCAGCGAGTTAAGGAAATCGTTCCCAGTCATACTAAACACTATAATAAAATGGAACTACCACTCGCACAAACGAAGAGGACCAACACAGTGTAGGAACTGCCAACAATATGGACATGGGTCATCTCATTGTCATCTAGCAGCAAAATGTATGATATGCGGCGAAAATCATCACCACAGCTCCTGTACTAAACAACATGACCAAGAAATTAAATGTGCCAACTGCAACGGGAACCATCTCTCAAGTGACCCATCATGCCCAAAACGACTAGAATACTTGGAAATCAGAAACAAAGCGCGCAACGCAAATGTAAGTAACAAACTCAAGAACACCACCATCAATCTCCCCATCCACAACCCCACACAAACGCAGTACAATAGACATTCCAGCCTAAACAACTTACCCAGCACGTCTGTCACGAACACCAGTCCACCGACCAAGCAAAGCTACAGAGATTGTCTCGTAAATAATCCACTGGGAAGCAGCAGCAACAACACTTCGCTTTTTTCAGCTAATCAACTGTTGACTATAACAAAAGAACTCATCAGCAAACTAGCCTCGTGTAAAACCAAAGAAGATCAATTCAATGCCATTACTGAACTTGCTATCAAATTCTTGTATGGCTAGCATCTCATCAGTTAAATGCATACTATGGAATGCACAAAGCATCAATAACAAGAAAACAGAATTTTTCGACAATATTACAAACAACAAAATAAGCATAGCCTTAATAACAGAAACCTGGCTCAAACAAAAGGACACGCTATACCACAGCAACTACAAAACACATAGAGCCGACAGACTTGAAAGAACAGGTGGGGGAGTGGCCATTATCATCAACAGAAACATACCGCATAAAAGAATCGAACTTAAAACAAAAATATTAGAATCAGTAGCAATTCACATTCTAGACATCAACACAACAATTATTTCAGCATATTTTCCAAACACTAGACTCAACGCTATCAAACTTAAAGACTTCCAAGATGACCTACTAACCTTCACAAAAATAAAAAACAGAACCATCATCTGCGGCGACTTCAACTCCAAGCATAGCCACTGGAATTGCACAAGGAGTAACAAAGCCGGCAAAATCTTATTCGAAACACTAAACAAATCCAATCTAATAGTTCACACACCGACAAAACCCACTTACTACACCACTTCTTCACACTCAACGCTTGATCTAATTCTCTCCAACGGTCTAATATCCATCACCCAGCCACAAACAACAAACCAACTCTCATCTACTCACATGCCAGTAGAATTCACAATCCAGCCCAATATTCCTATAGAGATAACAAAAACCAAAATCCTGCACTACAAAAAATGTAACTGGAGCAAATTCCGACAATATATCAGCACCAATATAAACACAGATAAACTGGATTTAAAAGCAATACATAACCAACTCACCATAGATAATATAATAACGCAACTAAATAAAACAATCATTACAGCGCTCCATAAAAATACACCAAAAATTACCACCCAACACCATACACTATTAATAAACGCAGAAACTACCGAATTAATAAAATTTCGCAACAACTTAAGAAGGCTCTGGCAAAGAACTAGACTTGCTCACATCAAGCCTATTATAAACAAAATAAACAAAAAGATCCGACTACAAATTTCACATCAAAGAAAGCAACAGTGGAACCTGACTCTCCAATCCTTAGGCAAGGGAGCAAAACAACTATGGAAAATCAACAAAGCCCTCAAACGAAGGAAAAGCAAAATACCTCCACTAAAGAACGATAACAATGACCTTATCTTCAACGACAATGAGAAAGCAGAAGAGTTAGCAAATCATTTCAGCAAAGCCCACTTGCTAACGGCGCATCTAGGAAACAACACCATCAACATAGAAGCACAGAGAACAACAGACCACCTGAACTCAGTTTCACATAATGCTAAAACACCTTCCTAAAAAATCAGTAGTGCTAATAACATTCATTTTTAATGCCTGCCTCCAACTAGGATATTTCCCGCAAAAATGGAAAGAGTCAATCATTTTACCTCTCCCAAAACCCGGAAAAAACCCAACCGAATCAGCTAGCTATAGACCCATCAGTCTAATATCCGCACTTGGAAAATTTTTTGAAAAGCTCATCCTAGCCAGACTTCAAACCTTCACTGCTGATCACAACATCATACCAAGCTTTCAAATGGGATTCAAACCCGGTCACTCCACCACTCATCAACTTTACAGAGTAACGAAAGACATAGACGAGGCAATCAACAACAAAAAGTCTACGGGACTACTGGCACTTGACATTGAAAAAGCTTTCGACTCTGTATGGCATGAAGGACTAATTCTGAAACTAGTGAAACTAAATACACCATTAGTTCTTATCAAAATATTAAAAAGCTTTCTCGAAAACCGAAAATTTTCTGTTCGAGTGAACAATGGACACTCCACTAGCCGACTCATCCCCGCAGGAGTACCCGAAGGGTCTTGCCTAAGCCCACACCTTTACAATATATATACAGCAGATATTCCCACCACCGCCGGCTGCAAACTTGCAATATTCGCCGACGACACCGCCATATATACATCCTCCAATAGCCCTACCGAAATAATCAATAATCTTCAATCACAGCTAGACTTACTCAACAACTACTACCACAAATGGAAAATCAAAATCAACACAACCAACACCCAAGCCACCTTCTTCACGAAAAAACGAGCAGCGAAAAACCTACCACCACCGTGTATCAATATCCTGGGCACACAAATTCAATGGAAAAAAACCATAAAGTACCTTGGGACCCACCTTGACCAGAAACTCACCTTCCACGAAAATACTAAACAAACAATATCAATAGTGCACAAGATCCTGCTAACTTTATACCCATTTATCAACAGGAAATCGCACTTATCCCAGGAAAACAAACTCATCCTATACAAAGCTATTGTGCAACCGGTAATTCTCTATGCAGCCCCAATATGGAGTGACTGTGCAAAAACGCATATAAAATCTTTGCAAATTGCGCAAAACAAATTTTTAAAGTTAGCGATGAACAAACCGTGGCATACTTCAACAAGAGAAATCCATACAACAGCAAAGATCACTTTAATAGCTAAGAAAATTAAAAAATGAAAGCGTAATTTCTTAGCAAAAATCAGTAACCAGCAATAAAAAAAAAATAAATACGTGGAAATGTCCACATCATCTAGGTTAAGATAGGATAAGTTCTAACATATCACTATACCACAAAAGAGGTTTTACTAGTACCTTTCCTCTCGACCCAATTTCCTACATAAATAGTAACTCATCTACGCACAAAACAGCACGCTGTTGTGAAAAGACAAACAAGTAGTCTGAACACAAATTATTAATAACATAATAAAATAATACTTGTAAAGAATTTGGTACTAAAATAAATAAATAAATAAATAAATAAATAATAAATAAATCAAAATTAAAATATTGAAAAAAAAACGTCGCAACTTGCCTCTTTAAATTCAATTCAAATAATAAATGCATTGTATCACTTTGCATTTGACTTCACTCGCCAAAAAATGAACGGCACAATACAACACGATAATACTATACACAAAAGAGATGCACGCACAAAGTAAGCGTCAGTTATGCCGCCAAAAATTGACAAAAACGATTGTTTTCCCTGTTTCTCATTCGCTTCACTGGAACGGCGTTTGTGTCAATCGTAGGCTACTCAGCTCTACATTGATGCTCACAAAAAAATTCAAATTTTCCAACAGCTTTTTCAAATTCGAAAAATTGTAATCGCTATGACTTTTTTATTCGTGAATCGATTTCGTTCAAATTCCTTATATAGTCCAGTCAAATTAGTCGAAAAAAGAGGATGAAATTGCATTTTAAGAGGTACAGAATTTTTTTTTGGCATTTGTTCGGGTACATCTGACAATGATAAAACCAAGTTTGTGGGGTCGCAGTGGCTTGGGAAAAGCCGCCATCTTGAAAAAGAGGAAGAGCTTGTTTATATTAAATAGCTCGTTTGCATGCAATGATAGTTGATAATGATCAATGGCATAGTTGTGGAGAATAAAATTATCTAAAAAATGAGCCCTCAACGAGCTCTGTAAGTTGATTTGGCTCAAAGTAATGGCCGGTCAAAGTTCAACCATGATCGTGTGGTGAGGGTTGAATGCAGTTTTTTGCAATTAACTCGCCAAATGTTATTTTTTTTGGGTTAATGCCCATTAACAAATTTAAAGGCCTAGTAATTACCTTTCAAATGAGCCCTTAATCGTCGATATCGCTTATGTAGTTTGCGAGCAATCTAACGCCAAAGTTCGCACTGGACGTGCCTGAAATAACTGATAACTCCATTTTTTGGGAATATTTCGTGAACGGTTGCTCATATGAAAAAGTAGTAAATGCCAGGAATATGGGCAATGAAAATATCTTTCCAACGAGGTATTGGTCGAAACTCCACGTAGTTTTATGTCCGCGATACAGCGGGTCAAAGGTAAACGGAGAGGTTTAGGAATTTTTAGTTATTTAACAACTTTGGAAAATTATAATTATGGGAAATAGTAACGGAGAATCACCAGTTTTGACATTCTGACCTTGAATTTTTTTTTTGTAAATCACTGAACAAGAGAATGTTATAAACGTGGCTTGTTTATAAAAAAACCTATTAACAATAATGGCCATAGCCTTACATGAAACTCAACCCAACTTTTAGCAACGAAACTCAACCCAACTCAACTAAACTTAACTATTATTCTAACTCTTAGCAACTAAACTCAACTAAACTCAACCAAGCTCAACTGAACTCAACTAAACTCAACCAAACTCAACTAATCTCAACCAAATTCAACCCAAGTCAACTAAACTCAACCCACACTATTTCGGAAAAGTATTTTGGCTCTTAAACCTTCGATTGTTATTCTTCCTTTCGTCAGAAAGTTTTACTGATTGATAATTATAGTTTATCGTCAAACATTTTATTTTTAGAATGTGAAAACTGGTGGTTCTCAGCTTCTATTTCCCATAATTATCATTTTCAGTTGTTTAATAGCTAAAAATTCGTAAATCTCTCCGTTGACATTTGACCCGCTCTATCGCGGACATAAAACTACATGGAGTTTCGACCAATACCTCGTTGGAAAGATATTTTCATTGCCCATATTCCTGGCATTTACTACTTTTTCATATGAGCAACCGTTAACGAAATACTCCAAAAAAATGGAGTTATCAGTTTTTTCAGGCACGTCCAGTGCGAACTTTGGCGTTGGATTGCTCGCAAACTACATAAGCGATATCGACGATTAAGGGCTCATTTGAAAGGTAATTACTATGCCTTTAAATTTGTTAATGGGCATTAACCCAAAAAAATTAACATTTGGCGAGTTAATTGCAAAAAACTGCATTCAACCCTCACCACACGATCATGGTTGAACTTTGACCGACCATAACTTTGAGCCAAATCAACTTACAGAGCTGGTTGAGGGCTCATTTCATTCTCCACAACTTTGCCATTGATCATTATCAGCTATCATTGCATGCAAATGAGGTATTTAATATAAACAAGCTCTTCCTCTTTTTCAAGATGGCGGCTTTTCCCAAGCCACTGCGACCCCACAAACTTGGTTTTATCATTGTCACATGTACCCGAACAAATGCCAAAAAAAATTCTGTACCTCCTAAAATGCAATTTCATCCCCTTTTTTCGACTAATTTGACTGGACTATTAGAAGTTTTAATTGAATAAATGTAAAATAATAAAAGTTAATATTTGAAAGATTATAGGAAAACCCAGCCACACAACAAAATTTTGGTGTCAGGTGTGGGGTTCGGTTAAATAAAGTCGCGGAATTAAAATCGCGGAAATAATCGCAGTTCTTGTGTTCGCGGTTTCCTAGTGACTTTATCTTTTTACTTTTGTCATAGTGGCTGAAATCCTGTACCTTTTTGTGAGCTGATCATCACTTGGAATCTTTGGAAGCCAGCTAAGGAAGTCATTTTTTGTGATAATTATCACAATTTCAACAATTATCTCATAACATTCCCACTCCGGGAGCACAGCCCATTCATGTGAAACCTTATAGGCTTCCAGAATCGCAAAAATCTGAAATCAATAATCAAATAAGCCAAATGGTTGCTGATAACATCATCACCGAGTCCAGAAGTCCTTGGCATTTTCCTCTCGTCGTCGTGCCCAAGAAACCCGACTTAAATGGGAATAAAAGATGGCTAATAGTCATAGACTTTCGAAAATTGAACGAAGTCACTGTGGGAGATGCATACCCACGCACCCAAACATTACTGAGATACTAGATATCCTCGGATCTTCTAAATACTTTTCCACTCTCGATTTGGCGAACGGATTTCACCAGATCGAAGGGAATCCAAAAGTTAGAGAAAAACTGCCTTTTCTACTCCATTCGGACATTTCGAATATAAAAGGATGCCCTATGGTCTTAAAGGGGCGCCTGCAACGTTTCAAAGGCTTATGAATAACGTCCTAGTCGGACTACAAGGTTATAAAATCTTCATTTATATGGACGACATCGTCATTTTTAGAAAAAACCTGGAGGAGCATAACAAAAAACTTATTGAAGTTTTTGAGAGGTTACGACAACATAATCTAAAATTGCAACCTGAGAAATGTGAGTTTCTTCGACCGGGACTTGCATATGTGGGTCACATAATTAGTGAAACTGGAGTGTCTCCAGACCCTAATAAAATTTCCAGCGTCAAAAATTTTCCTACTCCTAAATCACCAAAAGAATTTAAAGCATTTCTTGGTTTAGCTGGTTACTATCGTCGGTTCATAAGAGATTTGGCCAAAATCTCCCAAGCTCTAACTAACCTTCTAAAGAAAAGCACTAATTTTGAATGGACTCCTCAATGCACTGAATCTTTTAACTCTTTAAAAAATGCCTTGACTACACCTCCTCTTTTACAATACCCTGACTTTAGTCAAGAATTCATTTTAACGATTGATGCAAGCGGATACGCCATTGGATCAATTTTGTCTCAAGGGAAAATTGGAAATGATTTGCCCATAGCCTATGCATCTAGCTATCACGTAAGAGTGAAACAAACTATTCTACGACTGACAAGGAATTGCCGTCCGTACAGCATTTCAGACTATATCTATTTGGTAAAAAGTTTACCATTATCACTGATCATAAAGCACTAGAGTATCTTCACAGATGTAAAGATAATAGCTCAAGAGTGACACAGACATCCAAGGAAGCTCAAATCCTAATTCTCTACCCGAAGTAACAACATTAGCTATTACTCGATGCGGCAGTCAGAACGTAATGACATACGAAGAATTTGAAAACGCTTTAACTAATAAAATTGCCGTGAATCATCTTATACAAGATAACGACGACAATTTATAAAACTATAATTCAAGTTGTATAGCAATCTTCTTGGACAATAGCCTAAAAACAGATGACTATTATAAGGATCTCCTTGCACATTATATTGTTCCAGAATGCTTCCAACTGAAAACCCCAATTCCACATCACGTTTTTCCTATTGAATCAAAGGATAATAAAACTAAAATAATATGTCTGATTACTCACCTTGCCACTGAAAAATGCAACTACAATGACATATTTAAAACCTTATTATCGTTAAAATCCTGGGCACTCAAAAACAATATCTCAAATATTGCAGTGTCCAATCCTTCTAAACAACCTAAGTACCGTCATCTCAAATTCGAAATTGTTCGCTCTATAGGCCCCCATCCACGGTCAAACAAGCCATCAAATTTGTGGCCAACATCGAAAAAATTCTAAGTGTGCGTGTATAAAATACAAGTTTTCGAAGTTGGCCGCTGTTTGAAGAAAATATTCGTCTGGTTTAATATTTCCTTCAAACAGCTTAAATGTGTGTGTGAATTTTTTATGTGTGCCATGTAAAGCATATGAAAGTTCGTTTTGTTTACAGGAATTGTCGCTCGGGATGTTTGAAGAAAGTTTCCCTCGTTGATGGCCAACAAATGTCAAAGCATAAATGTGTGTGCTGTTTGTCGAAAATTGGTTTGATGATTTGTTTGACCGTGGATGGGGGCCTTATGACCAGATATATGTATATTTCAGAATTCCAATTTACGACTTACGTTCTATCATAATAATTTCTCACCAGATTTCTCGGAAGAAGAGAAACTAAAAATTCTTCAAGAATTCCATGATAAACCTCTTGGAGGCCATTGTGGACTGAATCGCACTTTCAGAAGAATCCAAATGAAATATAAGTGGCGCCACATGTATAAAGCTACCTATAAAGAAATATATCAAAAATTGTGAGACATTTAAGCGCAATAAAATCACTAGATACACGAAGGAACCTTTACTAATAACTTCAACAGCCCGCGAACCATTTGAAAAAATATCTATGGATATCGTTGGCCCTCTTCCTACTACCTCTTTGGGAAACAAATACTTACTTACTTATATCGACGATCTAACTAAATATTGCGACGCTATACCTATTCCGCCACAAGAAGCCAACTGAAAAACTAGCAACGGAAATAATTTTCAGGCATGGTACACATAAAATTTTATTGACAGACCAAGGCTCGAATTTTATGAGTGACATCTTCAAGCAAACGTGTAAGTTGTTAAAAATTCAAAAGATACAGACTACATCTTACCGACCTCAAACAAATGGCTCGTGCGAGCGTAGCCATCGAAGTCTGACTGAATATTTAAAATGCTTTATAAATAAGTCTCAAGATAACTGGGACAGTTGGATCAAATATGCAATATTCGTTTTCAACACAATCCCTAGCAGTACTACCGGGTTCACACCATTCCAATTATTTTATGGACGTAAACCTGAAATTCTTTCAACCCTTTCACGCCCACCTGAACTATCATATAATTATGATGTTTATTACAATGAACTGAAATCTCGGTTACAAAATTCCAGCGAAATAGCAAGAGAAAACATTAAGAAGTAAAAGGAATTGAGAAAACTGTACTATGATCGTACACTAAACCCATCTTGTTTTAAAGAAGGGGGCGCAGTCTTTCTCAAAAACGAATCTTGTAAAAAGGGGCAATATAAAAAATTATTGTCACCATGACTAGGTCCATACAAAGTTGTAGATAAAGGTAAAATAAACTGAACAATACTTAATAAATAAAAAATAAGGCTACACTAGTACACAATAATAGACTAAGGCCTAGTTAAGATTCATTCAATTATGTACTTCATAATACCCTACTCTAATTTGTATTACTAACTTTCCCTTATAGGTAATAATTAAAATGGCTAAGATCGATGCACTCCTAATATTATTGGCAATTTTTTGTGGAAACAACGTTCTTACGCAGAATCCGGAAAATTTTAAGATAACGAACCTCAAGAATCAACTTGGGTTATATTACGAAGACGTTCCCCACGTTCCTCTTTAATGACCAGTGGAAGTTACTAGTTCATATTGACTTAGAAGACATTAAACAACAAAATAAACGCGTTCAAATTTTACATAATCAATTACTAAACTTATATGAAGCAATTATCTCGAGAAGTGCCGAACACAACGATTGTAAAAATGTTCTCCCCCACATAAATCAAACAATAAACATACTACAAGTACAGAATAAACAGATAGGTAACATTCTGGGATCTAAGGATTCTTTGATATCCAAACGGGGATTTAGTCCAGGAGGGATAGAAAAATAAATCTACCCTGCGATTTTTGGACGCTATAACCAAGAGAAAAATAGTAGGATTTCAACGAATGTGTTTTGGAAAAAATCGGTCCAGGAGAACAGGTGGAAAAAAGCTAATAATGGTAGCGAAAACACGTTTTTCAACGTTTTAGGTGCTAAAAAAATTTGTTTTTGGAAAACAAAAAATACTACGTAATAGCGCTTAAAAAGATGAAAATTATGAGTTTTGGACAATTGAAATCGGTCAACAGGTTTTTCCAAAAAAAAAACCGCGAAATATGGCCATTTTTTGAGATTTAATTACAGGGACTGTAATTATCGTAGAACCTTGTTTCAGGGCTGAAATTGTGGCTTCCTACAATAAAAATTTCATGCAAAAATAATTATAACTTTTCGCGTAAATCTCAAAAATGTAAAAACAGCCGATTCAGGAAAAAATTTGAACACGGCCCACAGTGGTGCTAGAGTTATTTTGAAAAGCCTTATTTATTCTCGAAGAGTTGCTCTACCAACACATTTTCATGAAAAGGTTGTGAGGTTCGATTTAATACCTCATAAACGCGTTTGAAAACAGGCACTTTTCTTGATTTTCAGAAAAAACACCTTTAGGCGAAGGGGAAGTGGAATATGGTGTGGATTTCTATTCAGTAGATTTCGAAAAATCGAAATTTTTTTTCCTGTCAGGCATATATGAAAAAGCTCGAAAATTTCCATTGCAGGAAGCTTGGCCGGCAGAACGCTTTAACCCACCATAGGTCTGTTCCAATAGAAAACCTGTCCTGTCGTAGCCTGCGAAAAGTTACTTGATTGGTGGGGGAAAATTTAGTGAAAATCCCCAAAAAGTGAAGGAACGCTTTCTGGGATGTTTCGTGCAAATCAAGAAGACCATAACCTAAAAATCACTTGTGTCTTCAAAATAATGACAAAACTATTGAAATTAATAAATGATTTATGATATAATTCAAAATCTTGTAGTAAGGCACCAAATGAAGAAATTATTTTCAGCACATCGTAATCATTTTGGTTTGACATGACAAGTAACAGCTGTGTTGACATGTTGAAAACGTCGTAAGATTTCACTCCACCTAAAAATCTCCTGCGGTTTCTTGGTCGAGGGGAAGTAAAAATGTCCCCGCTTTTCCGAGCATGAGATTCTATTGGAACAGAAATTGGGCGATTTCTTGGTCCCGCGGGATCCCGCATTCTATATTGGAACAGACCTCATATTTCACTTCCGCTTCGACTTAAGGTGCTGTCAGACGTTAGCTGGTGACACATCCAAGCGTACATGCGTTGCATTCGTTGATAGATAATATAGAAGTGTATGTATTCAAATGCGACCTGACGAAATATTCCGTGAATGTTCTGCATGCCACGCAAATGTCGGGCTACTTTCAACTTTTTCTGCATTGCCGGATTCGACATAGGACACACAAACATACACAACAAATACATGCGTCTCGTTACTTAGATTTTTGGGCTGTCTGTGAAAGCCGGGACGGAACGCAACCATGCAATTATGTGTCAGTGGGAAATCTCCGCATATCATGGAGCAGCTGATTGCAACGCATGTACGCTTGTATATATCAACAACTGTTGCAAGGAAAGCGCTTGCTGCGAGCTATTTGCTCTCTTCGCAGTTGCAGTCACACGTTGCAAGTATTTGGCTCCGAGCGAGTGAAAATTCGCTCTCATGAAAGTACTTTTACTGAACTTTTACAAATGCACTTGCATGGGGTGTCAGACACAGCAAGTAAAAGTATATGAAATCTCAGAAAACCTCTTTATTGCTTTTTTTAGCGTACAACGTGAAAAAAAGTGCACAGTCAGTTTTATTATTTATTTTGTCAATCGGTGGATATGTCTCAACAAGTACAAATAAAATAAAATATGCAGCAGTGTTTACAAAGTTTGTAGATTATGGGTGATTTCCATTTTCGACACAGAAAGACAACTGTGTCCGACACAGCGTGTCGTTCTGTGTAAGCCCAAAAGGAACACTTAAGTTCATGAAAAATCTGCCACAGCGTTTTTTCCTCATTTTTATTTTCGCTTGTCAAGTAAATCATAAATTTTATGTTGATCATTTCTTTAAATTAATTACCCGACATCTTATAAATGCAGGGAATCTTAAAAATGAAACAATATTATTGTAGATTATAAATTTATGATCACATTTCAATTGGCGAGGGTTGGTAACATTGGCTTAGTTGTGCCCGGCTGTGTCCAGCTGTGTCGTTGATGGAACACTTCTGTGTCGGACACAGTGTAACACGGTGTCTTCCTGTGTCTAAATGGAAAGCACCCTATGCCTGGATGTGTTTGTAGAAAAAAATTATTCTAGAAAGGGCGGCTATCGCCACTATCCACTACGATACAGGGTTTTAAGAAAAAAATAATTTTTTTAAAATTTACTTAAACTAGAATAACTCCTAATAGTCGAGGAAATAAAGCAATGAACCTAGGATTTTTTGAACAGTAAGATGGATCTTAATGCGGTTTTTTGTGTTCGATTCGTGAGAGCGTCTACAAACTTTGTGACCGGTAGTGATGAATTCATTTTGAAAAATTGCATTTCCTGCAATAAAAATAGGCATTTTAGAAGTGCATCTCAAAGAGATATTCTACCACTCGGTAAATATTGATGCAAATGAGTCGATTTTTGCTACTCGGGGGTTTTTGGGGTCGCTGAACACGAATATAATGACGGGAACGGTCTCCGAGGTACCTGGTGCCCAGGGTGAACTGTAACGCCCCTTTTTAAGAGTTTTTGCGATGAATTCAATAATAATGAAAAATAATCCAATGAAATACACTTTTTTCAATATTTATTTTAGAAGGTGCTTGATTTATACTAAATCAAGCCCATCTTTATGATAAGGGGGCGTCCATAAATTACGTGAGGTGTTGAGGGGTGGGGAGGGGGTCTAGCCGAATCTCACCAAATCTCACGTGGGGGAGGGGGAGGGTCTCGGCAAATATCACGTAAATATCCGCAAGGCTCATCTTCTTTTATTCTTTTATTTCGTGTAAAGAGTAAAAACTTGAATGACTCCGTTTAGAAGATATGTAGGCTCAAATCGATGCTCTGCATCTTGACCTGGCAGATTTCTTTCTCAGAAAAATGCGTGTTTGTATATTTCTTTTGGCTTTTCTGATCCACCAAACTACTACCAAAAATATTTTTATACACCATTTCGAATAGTTTTATAGTGAGTTTTATATCGTGAACAGTTAAAAATTTAGTCGTCATTCAACTTCGGCATAATTCTAATACAGGTGAAAATTGGTGCACACCTTAAAAACATCATTATAAATGAAACGACAGAGGTCCCCAAAAATCCGGCTTATGCAAAAACAAAAACTATTTAATGTCAAAGGTAAAAAGCAGTTTTTTGCGACTACCTCATAAACGGTGTCTTAACATACAATATTTTTTCCAAAATATGCAGTTTAAGCGATTATCTTGAATAAAAATATTTGCGGCGACCGATCGCGTGTTCAGTCTCGATATTTTATTTATAATGATGTTTTTAAGGGCTGTACCAATTTTCAGCAGCTTCCAATTATTTTCAGTCAAATATCTATTTGCTAAAAGTGAAAACACTTGCTAGTCCAGGAAATGCAAATGAAAGCCCCTCGTGCAAGTGTTTCGCTCTGCGAGACAAGGGCGGATCCAGAAAAGTTTTTTAGGGGGGGCGATCTGAGTAATAAAAAATTTTAAGGAAATTTATTATTTGTAATGTTTATATGTCAATGAACTTGTGAATATTTATTTAAGTACACTGTTTGAATGCTTCTACTTCGGGATATGTCTAAGAAATAAAATGAAATCTGAGGTTGAGGCTGTAAATGCACATTTATCTATAATGTTTTGAAAAACCCTTTTTATGCATGTTCGTGAATTACTTGAATTGCTCATCACCTTAAAAGAAAACAATTCGCAGAAAAATTTCGCTTTTGGAATATACAAATTAATACAGATAGTGTTATTGATAGATACGCCAATACTAGAAAACATAGGATCGATTTTGTTCTATTTTATTTTATAAGTTTGATTATTAAATTTATAATAAATAAAAGTAAAAATTCTAGTTATTTTTTTTTTATGTGGAAGACTAGAGCTCAGGGAAAGCCTTTTGTACTGTCGACAATCTATTTTCTTCGTATAGGGTGCAATGTCAAACAGCAAGCTCTAGCCGATAGATAGTGGAGGGAAAGAGAGAAGTAGGAAGGAACTGCCACAACCACCTAATCCCAACCATTTGTATCGCGACTCTGGCATCGGGGCAATGAGAAACAACTCGCTGGTGTGTTTTGCCTCCTGAAACGAGTTGAATCCCATCAACCAACCGATGACATGCGCTGCGTGCGGAGCGGGCAGTGCTAGCGGAAGGCTATGACAGGGGGAATGAGGAATGTTAGCCAAGGCGCGCACTGAAGTGGGGTGGCGGTGAAGTGGCTTTGGCCTGTTGATTAAGTTGCAAGAGGTGTGCCAGAGAAATGGCATCGAAGTGGTTTAATGCGAACCGAAGTGGCAGGCACCACTTCGCTACATCGATTTAATACATGATATTTTCAATCAAAATGTGGTCGTCGGATGATGAAGATGCTGTTGCATGTGTGCAAATTATTAACCTTAACAATAAAAAAAACAATAAAGGAAAAAGGTTATTGGGTCCACCCACTGTGGCAAGAAAATGCAAAATACGGCATTTATAATGTTTATAAAGGTGATTTACACCTGGAAGAAAATAAGTTTAAACTTGTTTGTAGAATGAACAAGGCCACATTTTGTAAATTACTAGAAAAATTGCGACCTATGCCCTCGTATACGTGTTTTCCCCAAAAAAAAAATTAAAACCCAAGTTGGCCGTGAAATGGCATGCTACTTCAAAATTAAACTTGTCGGAGACTAGTGGCAACCAAATGGGTTCCAGTCCACTTGCAAAACACCACTCCATCTCGATGCGCGCTGCCTCAATTGATTCCGTGTGATTAAAATATTTCACTATTCACCCCACCGCCACGCCAATTTCTCATCACCTCAGTGCACGCCTTGCCTAAGGAGGAAGGTGGGAAAGGCGAAGGACCGTGGGGCTCTGCCGGGATTCGAACCCGGGACCTCTGGGGTAGTAGCCAGGCGCCTTACTCCCTAGACTACCGAGGTTATTAATTTCATTTAAAATTCAAATATAAAGTTGAAAATTTTACTACTAGGTATATTTCTCATTAAAAAACTTTAATTTTTTTTATTTTAGGGGGGGCGATCGCCCCAATCGCCCCCCCCCCGTGGATCCGCCCCTGCTGCGAGAATGCGCTAAATTTCACTAAGTGTACCAGTCACACGAAGAAACCACTTCAAGTGAGAGTGCTCGCATGAAAGTTGCAAAATGCTTTCATAAAGTACTCGCAAGCTAGTCAGACGTGTCGAGCATAACTTTTAGCAAGCAAAATGGTCGGTGCAAGCGCTTTCCTTGCAACGTCTGACAGTACCTTAACTTTTAGCAAGCAAAATGCTCGCAGCAAGCACTTTCCTTGCAACGTCTGACAGCACCTTAAAGGTGTTTTATCTGAAAATCAAGAAAAGTGCCTGTTTTCAAACGCGTTTATGAGGTATTAAATCGAACCTCACAAACTTTTTATGAAAATGGGTTGGTAGAGCAACTCTTCGAGAATAAATAAGGCTTTTCAAAATAACTCTAGCACCACTGTCGGCCTTGTTCAAATTTTTTTCCTGAATCGGCTGTTTTTACATTTTTGAGATTTACGCGAAAAGTTATAATTATTTTTGCATGAAATTTTTATTGTAGGTAGGCACTAATAGAAGCCACAATTTCAGCCCTGAAACAAGGTTCTACGATAATTACAGTCTCTGTAATTAAATGTCAAAAAATGGCCATATTTCGCGGTTTTTATTTTTTTTTGCAAAAACTTGTTGACCGATTTCAATTGTCCAAAACTCATAATTTTCATCTTTTTAAGCGCTATTACGTACTATTTTTGTTTTCCAAAAACAAAATTTTTTCGCACCTAAAACGTTGAAAAACGTGTTTTCGCTACCATTATTAGCTTTTTTCCACCTGTTCTCCTGGACCCATTTTTTCAAAACACATTCATTGAATTCCTACGATTTTTCTCTTAATTATAGCGTCCAAAAATCGCAGGGTAGATTCATTTCAACTTTTGAATACTGGATAAATTTAAGTATTTAATTGTAAAACTTGCACCCAAGTGTTCTTTGAAAAACAAAAACAATTATTTTCCTAAAATTTTTATATCTAAGTTTCAGTTCTTGTTAGAATTTCTCTGCATTCGTGTCGGTCCTTGTTTTGTTGTAAAAATACACATTTATTAAATAAAAACGTTGTAAATTCGCCTAATAATCGCTTTTTAATCTAAGCTACTTTCGCGCTTAACAAATACTTTTCCGCTATCTCTCCTGGACTAATTAGTAAATGTTGTAGATGGGTCATTCCAGCCATAAGCAGCCGTAAATGCCTGACCGCCCGGAAAAATAGTGAAAACATTTTTTTTATGTTGCTCGCGATAAAAAAACATGAAAAACGTTTTCACTGATTTTTTTTGCAACATCTATTGTTTATTAATTAAATAATTACGTTTTTCGAGAAAATTGGCACTATTTATAAACAATTGAACAAAACAATGGGTATTTATCATAGAAAAAATTTGGAAAATAGTGGTTTTGTAGCCTGATATTTACTCTTTCAGAAAATTGTCATACTAAAATGTTTGACCTTGAACTTTTCTCAATGACAGCAAAAACAACAAAAAAATCGGAAAAATTTCAAAAATTAATTTCTCAAAAACACCATCTCAGATTTGGCTGAAATTTTAACACAATCTTCTCGAATGTCTAAATAATCACCCAAAAAATGTTTTCCCATGTTTATTAAAGCTATTGCAACATAATGAATTCTTTAATTTTTTTGTTTAAATTTTTTGTGTAGTATGTACATATACAGGGTGTTTCACGAACAGTGACAAAACGGCCGGCTGTGGATATATTATGGTTAGACGAACAAAAAATCGTATGGGTGGGGGGAATCGTAACGGTTTAGCCGCTAGGGCGTTTTGAAGTTTTTTTTAGAGTTTTACTTATCACCCTGTACTTTGGTAACCCTATGACCTATTTTCATGAATAAGGTATCAGTGTACGCAGAATACTGCCACCTATCTAAACCCGTCAAAATCAAGGGAAGTAAAAACTTTGGTTTTTTTTCACTAAAATTTTAACTAAAACCACATCTTTCTCCAAAAAAATACGTAGTTAACTGATATTTTTTTTTGCAAAATTGGAAAGTTTTGACAATTTACTATGAATAATGTCCAGACAATTTTTATGCTACGGCCTTTAGTTTTGAATTTATTAGCAAGTTTGATGTTGAAATTGGCCTTATTTGGTGCTTATTTGGTACTTTTTAGCAAAGCTTAGGAGAAAAAGTACGGTGGGAGTATTCTGGGTACCTTATTCATGCAAATAGGTCATAGGGTTACAAAAATACTCATTTCCGCCATTAACGAAATCTTTGTTATGTTCATATCTCTCACCGACAGATTCTCAATTATGCAAACCCATTTATTAGATATATTGAATTCAGCTTTAAGAGGAAATTTACACCCCTATGTTATAAGTACCTCCGATTTGTTAAAAGAATTCATTAAGATACAAACATCCTTACCCAATGCAATGGTGTAAATTTGCCAATTACGTTAAATACTATAAATATGAAATTTTACTATAAGATAATTGAGACTATTAGTTATTACAGTAATAAAAGACTAAATTTTCTCCTAATTATACCTTTAACCACATCTATGGAATTTAGGATTTTTAAAATTACTAGTATACCGCAGGTAGTTAACAAAACCTACATTGTTATAATACCAGAAAAGCAATTCCTCATAATCGACTCTTCAGAACAACATTACTTTCTCATGGACGTTTCGGATCTGCGAGAATGTGCAATTACAACAATCAACAACTACATTTGCGAGCAGAAAGAGCCTGTCCACATCTCGCACATCAATAGTGCTTGCGAGAGAACCCTATTCGATCAGGTCAGCATTATTCCTAGAAGCTGCATCCCTAGAGCGATGTTACCAAGTCATACCATATATCTACAATTGGCACAGAAGAATTCATGGTTATTTATAGCACCTGCGAATGAACGATTGATTCTACGATGCAAACAGGCTCCAACATTGCAAATAATCCTTAACATTACTGGAATTCTCGACCTAACTGAAGGATGTGAGGCAATATCTAATACATATATACTTAGTAGTAAGGCTTTATTTACTAGTGAAGTAAGATTAAAACATTTTTACTATATCTCAGACTTACCAAAATTAACACAAACATGAAGAAATGTTAAGAAATTTTCAAAATAACGTAAATAATTACAGTACTTTTCAAATTCCAGATCAGATAAAAAGCTTAAATAAAATTAGTTTAAAGATAAATGAATTACAAAAAATTTGAAATCATACTAACTATTTAATAATTATTACTTCTACATTAACTATAATAGCAATTGTAATAGGCCTAGAAATAATACGTAGGCTATATATTAATTTCTTTAAATGTAAGAAAGCCAAACTGGAATCAATTTCAGATACATGTAACCAGTCTTCAACCCGAGCTGACTCGAGCGAATCCATTTCAAATCCTATACCTGTCCCACGTGGAAACTATACCATTCCCACGTATAATTTCCGTCTTCAAGGAGGGGCGCGTAGTAAAGCCACCACCTAAATACTTTGTTTCAGGTATTATTATATTAAGTAGTCTGTGGTTTCAGATATTTTATACTTTCGTCCAAAAGACGTAAATCTGCTCATATAAACATCCTCCACTTTAAGTTGCATGCTCGCAACTTTTTCAATTTATCATTGTAATACAATACCTCTGGACTTGCATAAACACAAGTCAACTCCAAGTTCCAACTCTTAAATTGCTAGAGTTGCATTTTGCTTATCAGCAATAATTCCGTTCCTCTACCCTAGAAAGCTTCCGAAACCACATCCAAAACTCACTCCTTAGTCGGACGCCGTTCAGATCGGATCATTCTTAATCGTTCTTAATTAACTCATTTTCACTTAGAAGTTTAACTCATTTTCACTTAGAAGTTTTAATTGAATAAATGTAAAATAATAAAAGTTCAAGTGTTTCATTTGATATTAGCTTTTTGAAAGATTATAGGAAAACACAGCCACACAACAGGCCCCCCCCCCACCGTCATCACGATGTCATCTATCGCATCCAAAAAGGTTCGATCGGTAAGAACGGGACCTGGAGAAAGCTGTGCTCGGGGCGAACACTAATTAAGAAGGGGGCAGTGTAACGGCTGTCCGAAAAGGGAAAGTTAAAATTCCAATTCACCGAGAAGTTTCATGTTCAGAGGCACCTACTTGAATACATACATAACGCAGTGTCACATCTCAATCTAGTACGGCTGTTCTAACTGAACCGCCAAGAAGAGGAAGGGGGAGCACATGTGTGCAAGAAGTTTTGTTTTGAAATTAAAGTTGTTAAAAAGAAACAAATTGTTCCAATTAATCCCTGACGAATCCGAGAACGCTCAACAAGAAATATTACAATATTTTTTTATAGGTAACTGTAAATTTCTGTATGGTATCCAAAATCATTTTTTCCAGATTTTTTGTTATTTTCATTATACTTTTTTCCTACCGCGGGCAGTGCACACATAAACATTTTTTATTTAAAGGCGTTGCAACGCACGGGGGTTTTTTACTAGTATTATAATATTCAGTATCACAAATTCAGTAAAAACTGGTCGTCCCGGTGATGTTTATCTTTCTATTGAATATACTCACGAATAATTAGCCGTGTTCCTTTTCTGCTCTTTTGTACTCGTATTTACTTGGAACTACTCCTGCTCTCACAGAAAATTCATATATTTTACTCTTATCGACAAATTGTGCGTTCCTTTAATTTTTTACTCCGGAATACTTAAAAGTAGAAAAGGAACACGGCTAATAATAATCATATTAGCCCATCCCTTTCAGGCAGTGTTGCCAGATTTGGGTTTTTCCCCCAAACTGGGGACAATATTATGCCCGTGCTAAAAATTGGGGAAACAAATTCAGTGGGGAAAACATTGGGGAAAAATTGATGCAGATTTTAAATTCATTTTTGCTTATTATGCTCTGCGCTGATACAATTCGAACCAAGAAATATATATTTAAAAATAAAGAATGCAATTATTTGAATAAAGAAACATGAAATTCTCAAATTTAATACATTTTTAATACAAAGCCGTCAAAATTGTGTTTACGATTTCATAGAACTGGATTCGTTAGTTTTTCGCAGAAACACTTTTTAATTTAGTGTAGTCCAGCCAGTAAGTCAGTGTGAGCCAGAAAAGATTTTCAACTAATAAAAAAAATACCTCGACGAATTGAAAAAATGTCAACTAGGAAATATAGAGAAGCTTGGGAGTCCGAAAAAGAATTTTCAGGTAAAATTTTGTATTCAAATCATCCAAAATTGGGCGAGGGGCACCGGATCCCATCTCTTTTATAGTTTATATTCATTGTAATTTATAATTGAAGTCATAAAATGGAGAAAATTTGTTGGAAAGGTATAATTTTGTGGAATTTTCACACAAAGTTTGTGGAAATCACTTTCAGTAGGTCTGGCAACACTGCTTTCAAGACCACCACGAGGAGGTTATGATCGCACTTCGAATAATATAATCATACCCTGGTCGAGCAATATTTTACTTTTTTAAAAGTATTTTTGGGGAGTTTTGGATATACATTAATTTTGATTAGTATAGAATTTGTTCGTGAGACGAATCTGCATAAACGAATCAGCAAACCAAACTTTCCGAATTCCTACAAGTCGAAAGGTTTTCGGAAGTAATACAACAACAAAAACTAAAGCTTTGTATGTAGCGATTAGTCGAAACTAGTTCAAACAGAATTCGCAAAAATTTAAAAACAGCTGTTCCCGAAATCAGGTTTGAACAAGGACCAAAATAGACCTAGAGTTATTTTGAAAAGCCTTATTTACTCGCGAAGAGTTGCCTACAACCCCATTTCCATAAAATGTATGTGAGTTTCCAGCCTTTTTGACCAGGTTCGGCCGAAATTACCCAAAACATATTCATATAACTCCGAAGATTTTTCTCTTAATTACAGCGTTAGAAATCCGCAGGGTAAATATATTTTAAACAAAAACTATCGCTCCTGGACTATAAGCTCACATACAGAATAAGTCTGCAATTGATATTTGCGATTTGATTTTTCCACATTGTTTGACTTTATTTAAAGGTATGAGTAAAACATACTTGGCAAACTCGAAATGTTTTATTTATTTTTTTGGATTTTTTTAAAATTTAAGTAAAAAAATTTTTTTTTAATTGGCTCCAAATATTTTGAAAAAATTTCACACATATTGGGCCCTATTCTGTAATTTTTCATAAAATAATATTTTATGTTATTTTATGATGATAAAATTTCTTCTTCATAAAATAAAAATAAAATATTTTAAAAATTAGTATGCTGTCATGCTTTCTTAAAATTATTTTATGAAGTCTTTTATGAACAGATAACATAAAATATTTAGTACAATCCGCTATGGGTTCTATTACGTTTTGAACAGCTGATCGGTTGAAAATGAAAACAAATAAAATTATGAATGAAAACAAACAA
The DNA here is from genome assembly GCA_963855945.1 of Thereva nobilitata. Classification (NCBI taxonomy): domain Eukaryota; kingdom Metazoa; phylum Arthropoda; class Insecta; order Diptera; family Therevidae; genus Thereva; species Thereva nobilitata. Next base: position 143,841,907 of record OY979694.1, read on the forward strand.
AATCAAAGCGCAAATTAAAGTATCTGACAAAATACAATTTTCGTAATGCGTTGGGCATATTAATTTTTAATTTAACTCAAAACTCAATGAAAACTATTTTCTCGCAAATGTCAATTCCCGTCTGTTATTTTCATAAAATGGTTTAAAATACTTGTAAAATGTGCTGCTTAGATTATTTTATGTTATGAAGCGCAACAGGAAATATTCTATGTTATAATCGATAAAATAAAATAAAATTTGTCGGACAGAATAGGATTTTAGAGAATCCTGTTATTTTATGGCATAACATAACATAAAATGATAAAATTTTACTGACAGAATAGGCCCCATTGTCTGATGAATTTTAAGCATTTTTTGTTCTATAAAATTTTTTCTTAAGATGCTTTGTTTGGGAGTAAAAAATTGTTGAAATTCAATTACTGATCATTTTTGGACCCACTTTGGCGAAGGACATTAACGTTTTAGAAAAATTTACGAAAGACAAAATATTACCGTTTTTGTACAAAGAAAAAGATGCCACGGTGCCCGTTCAAAAAAAACACACACCCGCATTTTATTCAACTTTAAAATTTTTTTTTCAAAATCCTTGACCAAAAAAATGGCCGAGCATACCAAAATTTTTAAAATTAAAACTCTTGCCACTCAAAATCAAAAAGTAGACACTTCAACGAAAATTTTGAGCCCGGAAAGGAGTTTTCGTTAAGATTACAGCAAGTGGAGATAAGTGATTACATTTGCACGATGTCATACGAACGCGGTAACCAATCGCCTCCATTCTGCATTACATAGAACTCTCAAACTGCGTAACATACATAGCACGCTTAAATCATTAGTCTTTGCATTACTTTTATGTGGAAGTAATGCAGCAAGGAAGTACTTTTCAAGAATAAAACGCCCTTATTTTCTGTAATGAGACCTAAAGAAATATGAAGCAGTTCTAAAATTAATTCTGCATGCAATTTATTGCCAGTTTCGCTACTGATATAATATAACTTACTACCGCAGATATGTAAACTACAGATGCCCAGTCGAACAGGCGAAACGTGGTTCCATGTTGCCGAAAGCGACAAATCCAAGCAAAATGTTTAAATTTGCATCCATGTAGCTGGATAGCAACTTTTGGTCGAGCTCCAGCCACAGACAGAAGCGTGACCTTCTACGCTGTGCGAAGCAAAATGAAATGAATGTTGACGTCTGCATCTGCATTTCAACATTGAAACGCATACTCTCACACTCCTCATAGCTATTGCTTCCCACATCGTAGCCTCTTACGCTGCTGGCTGTTGTTGGTGCTCGACCAAAAGTTGCCACGCTCTAGCCAGCTACATTTAGGACACATGGAGCTACAATATTTCTTGGTTACACAAAATTTAGCTGGCTAGAGGAGGGAAAAGGTGGCAGCAAAAGGTGTCCAGAAACAAGTGCGCAACAAAAGTGCCGAGCCGACCCGAGTTTTTAGTTTTTCCCCCAGGCCAAAAAGTGCTCAACGTGCCTAAAGAAGTTTTAACTTCAAAAATACATTTCGGCCGAGTGGAATGAAGTACCGAAGCCACCCTGCCCTTCCTCTCTTCATTTGTCTATCAACAGAGAACTTGGGGAAATGCGCGGAGAGTTTTGTGGAATGTGTTTCGTAAAGCTTCGCCTTAGGAATTATTGTAAATCCTACCCAGCAATTTGCTGGTGCGAAAATTTTGTATAAAGCGGAACATCTGTATTACAGATAGTTGTCTAGTTGCAATAGCGACGGGCAAGTTCCTTTGAAAGCACCTGTTCATCTATTTACTATCTTCTCACTCAGTCACACAATCTAAATGACATTGTGCCAAATCTAATTCTGTTGCATGTAGTACATACATAAATATGTATATGCTGTTTCTAAACATCCTCCTTTCCAATAGTAAAGGCTCTCTTCAATGTACAACGATTTCACAAATGTTCAACTTCAACTGCACGGATGCGAACTTAACTAAAGAAATCACTTTTTTATTTTACAGTTTCGTGAATATTTATAAACCTTCAGAAATAAAAGCCATCAATGTTAAGGAATTTTTTAAAAAATATAAAAATATATTGCAATGATATTTAACGCAAATTCTTAGGAAAACTTACCTGTATATTTAGTTCAAGATTTTTCCATTGGCAAAACCTTGTAAATTTGTCACTGTAAATAAATAAAATATTAAAAAAAATAAAAAAGTATTTTAGTGTTTTCAAATCAACATTAGTTGTTGTTACCTTTCTAAAAAGTTTTTGAATGGCTGTTCTTTGAGGTGATTATAAATTTCGTCTATATATGGCTGTAAAATAAAATTTTAATTGTAGAAAAATAATTGTTATTTTGCAATGTTGATATAAAACTTATTAATTTATTATCAAAATTTATTCATTTCTACAAAACGCTGCCTATTAGAAGCTATTTATCAATTTTTTTCAAAATGCTTAAAGAATAATGTAAAACGGAGTTATTTGGATTTAATTTGTCTATTTCATTGAATAATTACTATATTCATTATGCTATACGGGGGGCGAACGGCTAACAAAGACCTCGGAAAGTGGTGGCACCCGATTTGTCACTTCTGCCAAAACCCGAGAAGAGTCACTGCAGACGAACACCTAGCAGCTCTGTTAGCAAGTCCTAATCCCACCTCCCCGCGATGCCCCCCCGGGTTCTTCTTCGGAAGGAGCTAACGGGAGACGGTCGAATGGCGAGTTCTCTGCGCCGCAAAATAGAGTTCTAACTCGGTTGGGCTGAGGGTTAGCAACCCGCTCCTATAAAACACATAATTGCTACGAATCGGCAAAGAATGCCTCGGAACCGGATGGACAACACGACGACGACCTTTGCTTTTCGAACCAGGACACGAATCGGATCATGGAATGTGAGAACTCTGCTTGCTGATGGACGGCTGGATGAAGTCCTCAACGAGATGAACCGCTATAAAATCAAGGTCATGGGACTCAGCGAGACCAGATGGCCCGATGCGGGGGAACATATCTGCCCAAACGGTGAGTCCTTCTTATATTCTGGGAGAAACGAAACTGAAAATCGTAGGAATGGCGTTGGCGTAATACTCACCAAGGAAGCCAGGTCCAGCCTCATTAGCTGGTCACCAGTTTCTGAGAGGATTATTACCGTGCGCCTACGTACCAGGCTAAGAAGTACTACGATAGTCCAATGCTACGCTCCGACTGAAGACGCAAAAGATGACATCAAAGACGAGTTCTACATGCGACTGAATGAGGTTTTTCGCTCTAGGGGAGACATCATTGTTTTGATGAGTGATTTAAACGCACAGATCGGCCCCAACAACACCGGCCTTGAGCACACTATTGGAAATCAAGGCCTAAGCCAAGTTACCAATAACAATGGTGAGATTTTCGTTGACTTCTGTAGTTCCCATCAACTCATGGTAGGTGGAACCTACTTTTGTCACAAGAAGATACACAAGGAGACCTGGGTATCGCCCGATGGTAGAACGAAAAATCAGATAGATCACGTGGCCGTCAGCCGCAGATGGAGAACTATTCTGGAGGATGTCAGGAGCTTTAGGGGAGCAGACACTGGAAGTGACCACCATTTGGTAGTAGCAACTATCCGCCTAAAAATCGCCGCAATCAGAAATGTTCAACGCGATGCCATAAGCCGTAGACGGTTTAACGTAGACCTTCTGCGGGAGAGCACTAAAAGGAGAGAATTTGCTGGAAATCTGCAACAAATCTTAAACCAGCAAACCGTTTCTGACGACACGAATATTGAAGAGCTGTGGAGCACAACAAAGGGCGCTATAATAACAGCAGCGGAAACAAGCATCGGTTATGTCCAAAGAAACCAGCAAAACTGGATCTCGGACACAACCTGGCAAAAAATAGAACGCAGAAGGGCCCTCAAAAATAACGTGAACTCTACCAGCGACCCGGAAAGACGCCAACAACTTGAACGGGAATACTCCCAATTACACCGGGAGGTAAAGAGAAGCGTCCGGCGTGATAAAAGGCGGCAGATAAATGAGCTCGCAGAGAAAGCGGAAAACGCGGCAAACACAGGCAACAGTAAAGTGCTGTACCAAATTACTAAGCAGCTCTCGGGAAAGCACTCTACTAAAAAGCATGCCGTAAAGAGTGCGGATGGAAGGCTGCTGTGCAGCGACGAGGAGCAACTCCAAAGATGGAGAGACTACTTCTTCGCCGCCCTGAATGGTTCCTTTTCGCAGGAACCTGAAGAAAATAACAACAATGCACAGCCAATAAGAATCGCCACTCGTGCACCATCCAAGACAGAAATAGTAACCGCAATTCATGCAATGGCCAATGGTAAAGCAGCTGGAAAAGATGGCATCCCGCCAGAATTGTTGAAAGCCGACTCAAGCCTCATAGCAGATGCGCTACAGCCAATCCTGGAAATAGCATGGAACACCTGTACCTTTCCGGAGGATTGGACGGAAGGTATCATAGTCAAAATACCAAAAAAGGGGGACCTAACAATATGTGACAACTGGAGAGGCATCTGTTTATTATCTACGCTGGGAAAAATCTTGTCCCATATATTACTATCTAGGATAAGAGAGGCAGTAGATCGAACGCTTAGAAGACAGCAGGCTGGATTCAGAAAGGGCCGCTCCTGCATAGACCATATTAACACCTTGAGAATCATAGTGGAGCAGTCTACTGAATTCCGATCCCCCCTTTACCTTGCTTTCGTAGACTATGAGAAAGCGTTCGACTCGGTCAATAGGAGCTTTATATGGCGAGCTCTACGGAAACGTGGACTGCCGGACAAAATAATAGAATTGATAAAAGCTCTATACAACAATTCCAAATGCAGAGTTCTCCATAATGGAAAATTATCCGACAGCTTTGAGGTGAGCTCAGGAGTACGACAAGGATGTCTACTTTCACCATTACTATTTCTTATAGTAATAAACGACATTCTTGTCAGCGCTCTAGATAGAAGAACAGGTGGCATACAATGGGGATTGCTAGACCGCCTTAAGGATCTCGACTACGCGGATGATATCTGTTTGCTGGCCCACAAACACCAGGACCTCAAAAACAAGTTAAACAAATTGGCAACAGAAAGTAGCTCGGCGGGCTTAAGGTTAAATCCGACTAAAACAAAAGAAATGCGGATAAATGCAAACACCCTTGAACGGACAGCGCTAAATAACCGTGACGTGGAACTGGTAGACAAATTCTGTTACCTCGGTAGTATTATTACCGAAAACGGCGGTACAGAAGAAGATGTCAGTTCCAGAATAAATAAAGCAAGAAGCGCATATGCATGCCTGTTTCACATATGGAGATCAACAGAGATCTCAATTAACACCAAATTGCGGCTGTTCAACTCCAACCTTAAGGCAGTTCTTTTGTACGGTTGCGAAACATGGAAAGTCACCCAATTCATCACAGGGCGCCTACAAGTTTTCATCAACAGATGCCTACGTCGTATCCTAAAAATCCGCTGGCAAGATAGAATTTCAAATGAAGAACTATGGCGCCGTGCCGGCCAAGAAAGGATAGACGACCAAATCAGGCGAAGGAAATGGAATTGGATTGGCCACACCTTGCGACGCGAAGACGATAATCTAGCCAAACAGGCCCTTGACTGGAATCCGCAAGGATCCCGACGAGTCGGAAGACCTAGAACAACGTGGAGGAGAACCCTATTATCAGAGGCCGCAACAACCGGGAGATCCTGGTCAGAGCTGAGAGCTGTCGCGCAAAACAGAGTCCGCTGGAGGGCAACTGTTTCCGCCCTATGTCCCATGAGGGATTAAAGGAGCAATTAGTTAGTTATGCTATATTTCGTGCCCATATCTAATGTCACAATTTCTTGTAAATAGCATGGATTTTTGAAAAATTTCGGCTTTATAACTGCAACAAAGAGAGAAATATGTACCACAACCAATGATTTAATATATTCTAGAAGTTGTCCTTACCGTATGGCCAACAAAGATAAAGTAGAGAAGGAAGTTAAGAAACTGGAAGATAGAGTCACCAGGCCTTTCATAATCCACGTAAAACGCACCTATATAGATTGTTCCAAAGCCAATCAAACTCTTTCAATGCAAGAACAAGCTCTTTTTCAACACCGGTTTGAAAAATAGGTTCAAACAAACCACCACGAGAAGTAGATTAGCGTTGTGATGACGTAATTTTGTCAAATGCTCATGAAATACAAACATTGTTTTCGATAATTATCTCAACATGCTTCCCATCGAAACCGATTGATTTATTTAACATGCAGCAACACAATTATGCAATAGAGGTAACCCTTCTAATTCAGAAGCTTCACTTCTTAGCTGGGCCAAGAAAAATTTACCAGCTCAGCACAAGTAGCACTGAGATAGGCTCAACTAAAGCATGCAACATATAAATTGAATATGCAATCCCGAAAGGGTCACACCTCGCACATTTTTATATGGGAGATGTGACCCCCAGAGATTGGACATTCAATTAAAACAGAAAGAAATGCAATACACAAAGAAGCGTGCAAGAAAAGTTAGTCAAGTGAGATTGAAAAGACTCCTTTTAAGGACGTCCTTACTAATGCTCACGCTAAAAACATCACAGCACAGCACAGCACGAGACATCAAACAGAGAAGCGTGCAAAAACAAAGAAAGAGTTGGACACGTAGGGAGTCACGCCACATTTAAAAGAGTCCTTTTAAGGACATCTTCACTAGTATGCATGCTAAAAACCCTGCTATTATTGTAAACGTTTGAAAGCATGCGATTAACCGGTTCGTATAACCCATAGTTGGTGTTAGATGAGTTAATGTACAAGAGAGGTTGACCTCTCAGGTTATAGTTATTCACTCTAAATGACGTACGGCCTCGTAAGAAGTCTGAGTCCACCTTGTCATTCAATAACCGATGAACGAATATAACGTTAGCGACCTCGCGACGCTAATGGAGAGAGCTTAAGTTGAGCAATTTAAGTCTGCTCCACTGACATATAGATATGGACTGCTAATTGACAACTTTCAATGGCACCATTTTTCTCCAGAAGAAGAAGACCTTTTCTATGTAAACAACAATTTTTTTTTTCGAATTTAGAGGAAAATAAGTAATAAGATGTATGTTATAATTGATAGAAATAATTTTCCATCTTTTTTTTTATTTAGTAGCAGTTTTTTCGTTAAATAAATGTATTTTTTTTAAATATGTGAGGGTTTTTTCCCTCTGGTTAACGAACTTTTAAAAATAAACAAAATAGAGAAAGAAGAAAAAACTCTATAGCTGTCTAGTTTTTTCTAATTATGTTTATATCGCTGACATGCACTGAACTGTTTTTTATTTTAAAACCGATTAAAGTTCATAGGATTTTGAAGGGGGAACGAGACAACGATAGTTTTTGGTGCCACTTTTTTGTATGGGATTTTGCTTATTTAGCAGTCCATATCTATATGTCAGTGGTCTGCTCTCATAAGGCGGAAGAATAAGTGGGTCATCCCACGGGAGGTGGCTGAGCGCAGATCGGACGAACTTCCTTTGAACTGATTCGATTCTACTAACATGGGAGACCATACCTGGGAGGCGTATTCAAGTAAAGACCTAACTAAAGATATGTACAAGTGCTTTGTGATAAGGGGTTTGTTGAATTCCTTGGACCATATTTTTATAAATCCCAGGACTGAGTTGCCCTTGGATGAAATATAATTGATGTGGCTGGAAAAATCCAACTTGCTATCTAACCTAAACCGAATTTGCGCGGGAGACTTTGTTGTCGAGAAAAGTATAGTCATAGGTAATAACGCCACGTTTCCTACAAACAGTCATGACCTCACATTTACTAATATTAAGGACCAGGTTGTTGTTGGAACACCAAGAATAGAAGGTGTTTAGGTCTGCTTGCAGAAGTTTGCAATCCTCGATACTCCTCATTTGGCAGTGCAGTTTAATGTCATCAGCGAAAATAAGGATTTTACAGTGCCTTAGCAGGGTAACAATATCATCAATTGATAAAATAAAAAGAACAGGACTAAGATGACTTCCTTGTGGGAGGGACACCAGAGGACGCTTCAATGTTTTTAGATTTGACTCCGCGGAATAGAACCTGGTAGGTTCTGCCGGCTAAGTACGACTGGAACCATACCACAAGGGCATGCGGAAAGCCTAATTTTTTTAGTTTGAGAACTATAATAGAGTGAGAGAGCTTGTCGAAAGCCTTACTGAAATCTGTGTAAAGCAGTCAGTTTGGTAGCCAATGACAAAGCCTCGAACAGTGTGAGAAAAGAACTCCAGTATATTATTAGTAGTGGAACGAGCTGCAAGAAAGCCATGTTGGTTAGTTGAGATATGTCTCTTGCAGATAGGGGCAATAGCAGAATAAATAATAGATTCTAAAAGTTTTGGTATACATGATAACTTCGCAATTGGTCTATAATTAGATATTTCGTTTTTACAACCCTTTTTATGAACGGGAATTATAAAAGAGTTCTTCCATTAGGGTGGGAAGCCCCTTGTATTTAGGGATTTCTGAAATAAACATAGGAGAGGAGGCAGTAGGGTCCCTGCACAGGATTTTAGAACAGCAGGAGGGACACCATCAGGGCCGGACGAAAAATCTTGTGGAAGATCATTTATATGTTTTGAGATATCTTCCCTGGTTAAAGACAGAGATAAGTTTTGAGCCGTTTGTATTGCGTTGACATGTCGAAAATTGTCTTCATGAGGTTGGAAGACAGAAGACGAGAAATATTTGAGGAAGAACGATGCGAGCTTGTCGCAAATCTCGGATGAATTAGAACTAACAGAGTTCTCGTATTGCATGGTGTTAGGGTAATTATCAACTTTTTTCTTAGAGTTGATAAATTGGAAGAATGCTCTGGGGTCCCCATACAGTTTACCTTCCATGTTACTAAGGTACTCCTTATAGAGAGCTTCGGAGAGAGCATGGAATTGGTCATAGCAATTGAGAAATGCATAGAAACTCGCAGTATCTTTTCTCTTCAGGTAGGTTTTCCAGAGTTTATTCTTCTGGTTTTTGGTATGTCTCAACTCATTATTGTACCAGGGTGGGGATGATCTGGTCAACTTTAGAGGCTCAATAGGTACCCAGAAAGCGAAAGTTTCATACAGGACGGAGTAAAATCTTGTTACGTCGTCATCCAGCTCATTAGAGGAAAGCAAGCTATTGAAATCGATTGAAGTGAGCTTGGATGACAGTACTTCAAGGTTGGTCTTTTTAAAGTTAAAAGTAAAGGTTGACTCCTCCGGGATTAGCATATTGTTAAAGGCAAAACAATAGCTGAGTAGGAGAGGAGGGTGATAAGACAATTAATAATATCAACAGGCGACAAGACAATTGAGCTAGGCTCAACATACATGTTGTCTGAGTCGAAAAAGAATATAAGATCTAACCACCTTCCTCAAATATTATTCACGCCGCTGATTTGGTTCAAACCGCATGAGAATAAGGAATTCAGAAAGTCGGATTCCCTATCATTAAGGTTGTTTTCAGCTAGGTAGTTGTCGTCCTCATCGGAAGATACCCATAGAACATTGGGTAAGTTAAAATCTCCTAAAAGTAAGAGTTCGTCTTTAGAGTCCATCATATCCTGGATATGATTAATGCAAGATATTAGAATATCATAGAGGTGTTGACCTCTATCGTCAAGAGTGCTGAACATAACGGGTGGGATGTAACAGCAAATTAAAAATAGGTTCTTATGGACAAGGGAGACTTTAAGAGCGAGGAGCTCAATGTTCAAAGAATTGGAAAAATTAGGAAGCGTTACTAAGCAACAGTTGAGAAGGTTACTACAGGCAAGTAGTACACCACCTCCACGAGCCTCTGAGCCAGTATATCTATCCTTTCGAAAAACTTGGAAGAAGGTATCGAAAAGTTCGGGATTAAGGATCCCACTGTGTAACCATGTTTCTGTAAAAGCGATTATATCGAAATCGCTGGCCGAAGTTGACAGAAATACATCGTGGGTTTTAGATCTGATTTCCCTCACGTTTTGGTAATAGAGGGAAAGCGTCTTGAGTTTTTTGAAGCCTGTACGGCTTCAGGAATACGATGCTTTCGTGTGCGGGGAACAAAACACTTTGAAAAGGCACCGAGAGGCCAGAACGTGGGGTCCAAAAGCTTTTCAGCGGTATTTGGCGGTGCAGTCAGAACAAAAGACGCAACCGGTTTGGAAACATTGCTGAATTTCCTGCAAGTGACTGTCTCAGGATTAACAGCATTTCCCCTTAGGTAATCTTTAATTGCCTCGCACGTAGTCTCAGGGGAGAAACGTGAAATAAAAATATTATGCGGTCTGGGTACCCTTACCAAATTGGCGCAAGTTACCAAAGACTCCATATCCCCAGTACCCAGGGGCGGCGCTTTCATAGGTGCGAATGGTGCACTTGCATTTTTTAAAAAATTTAAAACTTTGAAGAAAAAAAATGTGTAAAAATGTTTTTCTTACATCCTTTTCATATATTAAAGGGTTTCATTTTTATTAACACGACTTGATTTTCCAGTTTATTTTCCCAATAAAATATTCTTTATTTCAACTCATGTAACAACACAACACAAATTCCATGCAAAAAATTTTACTTCCTCTCGTACTACTTCCTCTCGAGACTTTTGCTTCGTGATTTTCATATAATTTCTGTCCAGAGAATCAGCAGAAGTAAAAATTCAGGAGAAATATCCACCAAGTGAGAGAAAAATCTCTCATTCTACTGATGTTCTCCAATTTGAACGTGACATGTAAATACAGAATTAACCAGTGGAATGAAGGAGACGAAACACCTAATAATTTCATTTTTACTACGATGGAGCACTTTTTGAAATGTTTGTAAAATGCACCATATCAACTCACGCAAAGGAAAAAATTGTTCCGATGGCTCTGTATTGTGTATTGCTGGCTACTGTGATTGATATAAACTTCGGGGCGCTGTTGGTGCACTTTTAAATTTTGTTCCAAGATTTGTTCAAAGAGGTAAATAAACGAAATGAGAACAAAATATCTTGCGATTTTCTAAATATCTTGCGACTGTCTAACAAATTAATGTGTAGATTTTTTTTATTTTATACGAGTTATTGATGGTGCAAATTTAAGTTTTGTGCCTGTTCTGTGGAAGAATTTATAAAGAGAAAATTGAGTGAAATATTTTTATTAGATTTAAAATGTTGAGTTATAAAAGTAATGTTTTAGATTTAATAACAATTATTAAATTACTAATTTCAGGTAATACATTTGTAAATTATATTATTTATATTTATATTTTATTGGAATTAATTTGTTTATTGTTTTTATGTTACGAAATTTAAAATAGTTTACTGTGCCGCGAATTATGAAAATGGTATACCAGGCAAATATAAATAGAACATACAATTTTCCATTAATTAACTCTTCAACTCAGATTTCATTGATGCATCGTTTGATAATAGGTGTGAATTTCGAAAAAAACGTATTTTTCTAAAGGCAACTTCTTGTTTTGATACTTGTGAAAAATAATTCGGACATGTCACTCCCTAGGTGCCAGCCTTTAACATCTTCCTAAAGGAAACTTAATATTATAATCCATCTACGCACTCTCATTGCTTCAATGCGTGACCTTTAGATGTTAGTTAGTTCGTCATGAACCTCTGTAGCGTGCGCTAATAATAAATCGTATTATTTTGAACTAACGTGTTTTCATTTATAATTCAGTCTTTTTAGCAATACTCATTTTTTGAAGCTTTTTCGACATTGGTGCCGAAACCCGGGAACGGATTGTGATAATTTATCCTTATACTTACCAGTTAACACGGGTTCATTTAACGTAATCGAATTAAAATGGATATCGCTGCACGCGCTACATATCGTGGCCAGGTCACAAAGATCGCCAATAGTGCAACAGATTACTTAAAGACGCCGGAATCGCGTATTAACGAAAGTAATCTTAATCGCATGGACGAAATTGAAGAAGAGCTTACGGTCTTTCTTGAACGGTTAACGGCGGCTCACCAGAGTTTGTGCAAAATCAATATCAATGGTGGTGATACCTTTAAAGCGGAAGATCTTAAAAAGGAATGTGAAACGATCGCCGAGTATGAAGATAAAGCGGTAGCCGTGATATCTCGCTTAAAACAACGTCTCTCGAAATTACACAGTTTTCGCGTCGATAAGCCTTCGTTAACTAATAATGCACCTGTGAATTACAGTGCTAAATTGCCTAAGCTCGCCCTAAAAACATTTTCTGGAGATTTCAAAGAATGGCTTCCATTTTGGGAATGCTTCCGTGCTGCTGTGCATGAGCGCGAAAATCTTAGCGAGTGTGACAAATTCAATTATTTGCAAGTGAATCTAACAGGAAAAGCAGCGGAGTCGATTGCGGGTTTTGTACCTTCAGCTGAAAATTATCAAGCGGCTATCTCTCTCCTTCAAGAGGAATACGGCGATGAAGAGAGACTTGTAGACCATGTGATGCAGCAACTGATGTCATTGTCACACGTTCATTCACCTCGAGATGCGTCAGGGCTTCGTCGTCTATATAATTCTGTCACTAGCCATACTAGAACACTTACCGCTTTCGGAGTTCCGTCGTCTCAGTATTCGGTTATGCTAAAAACATTTTTATTAAAGTGTCTTCCTGATGAAATGGTCGTGGGTTTCTATCGGTCACATCAAGACAATTCCAAAGACAATAAGGTGAGTGACGGTGACCCCGACGTGACATCTATATTGGGCAGTGATACTTCGTCTAAGGTCTATAACGGTGACAGAAGTGTGGGGGCTATCCTTAAATATTTGAAGGCTGAAGTGGAGTCCCTTGAACGGTCAGCTCAAGCTCATGGTAAACGGTCCTTACAACCTGCATCGGGTAAAATTATTAAAACAGCTGCTGCCCTTTTGACTCCTAACGAGCCCATAAAATGTTGTTTTTGTGGATCTGATTCACATGCTCCCGAAAGCTGTGATGAACAGATGACAATTCCTCAACGCAAAGAAATTTTAATGAAGCAAGGTCGATGCTTCAGATGTTTACGTAAGGGCCATTCTTCTCGCGGGTGCCGCAACAACTTTGTGAGGTGTGTTAATTGTAAAGGGCGACATCCATCGTGCTTGTGCGATCCTTCTTATAAATCAACGCTAAACTCTTATAAATCAACGCTCTACTGCTACTAGTTTGTGTTCTATGGCGTTTCAATCATCTGGGGTTTATTTACAAACAGCCTGTGCTCTTGCTTCATGCCTTCCTATTTCGCAGACGTCAATAATGATCCGCCTGGTTCTTGATGGCGGTAGTCAGCGTTCCTACGTCACTATGGACCTAGTTGAAAAGCTGGGTTTGCCAGTTGAGGATCAAATTAAGTTACGAATTTTACCCTTTGGGAACGTAGAAGGCGCGCCGATGGAGGCATATGATCGTGTGAAGATAACGTTAAAATCTCGGTTCAATGAAAGGTGTAGTGTATCGATATTAGCAGTTGTGGTTCCGAATATTTGCGCTAATATTTTACCAGTGCCCAGCGTTAAGTGCCCGGTTTCGAGAATCTCGAGTTAGCAGACAATGACCTCCTGTCAATAGAAGGAATTAATGTTTTAATAGGTGCGGATCATTATTGGGAGGTGGTGCACAATGAATCGCGACGGTTGACGAAAAATTTAGTGGCAATTAATACTCTATTCGGTTGGACTCTTCAAGGACCAGTAATTAGCAACTGTAATCAAGAAACTCCTTTGTGTTCTTCAGTAACGACCCTTAGTGCTTGTGTTTTCGAAGACGCGGAGGTGAGACGTTTCTGGGACTTAGAAAGCGTCGGCATATCAAATATCGACTTGTCGGAAAACATTGTTGACAATTTTGACAGCTACATACAGAAAAGTGGTGAACGATATGAAGCAACCTTGTTGTGGCGAAATGACAGTGCAGATTTGCATGACAATCGGGAATGTGCATTCAAACGTTTCAATAAATTAATATCTAAACTTTCAGGTGATGTAAGAAAGCTCTTGGACTACGACAGTGCGATGAGAGAGTTTATTGATTCTGGTGTTGCTGAACGTGTTCCAGAGAAAACCCAGGCTAAGCGTGTCTTCTACCTGCCCCATCGTCCGGTATACAGAGAAGACAAAACAACGACGAAACTTAGGATTGTTTTTGATGCGTCTGCGCATTCAAGTAATGCTTTATCGTTAAATCAAAACTTATCGGCTGGTCCGAATTTATTGCCTGAATTGTTAGTAATGATTTTAAATTTTCGTTTAGGAGCTATAGGACTTGCGGCTGATATTGAAAAGGCGTTCCTCCAAATCTCACTTTTGCCAGAAGATCGCGACGTTCACCGGTTTTTGTGGTTCGATAACAAAATTACATGCCCAACGCAGCTTCCACGCATTGCCATCTATCGGATGACCAGGGTTACCTTCGGTGTATGCTGCAGTCCCTTTCTTCTGTGTGCCACATTGCAGAAGCACTTTGAACACGAGTCTCGACTATTTCCCAGCACATGTGCCTTGCTAAAAAGATCCTTTTATATGGACGATTTTGTGGCTAGTACAAATGATGACAAAGAAGCTGCTACTATATACGCAGAGACTATTGATATCCTAAAGCGAGCCTCGATGAATATCCGCAAATGGAATACGAATTGCAACGTTACCCGCGCTCTGTTTAACGAAAGACCCCCCGAAGTACAAAAACTTTTAGGTTTAATTTGGTCTAGTTCGAGCGATAATCTGTCTGTAGATTTCCGTGAGCTGCCCTGTCGACTTCAAGCAGTACCTACTAAAAGGAACCTCCTGGAAACCATCGCTAAAATTTTTGATCCGCTTGGCATATTCGGCCCTTTTGTTCTAAAGTTAAAACTTTTATTTCAAGAGATTTGGCGTTTACGTCTTGAATGGGATGAGCCATTGCCGCAACGTCTGCAAACAGTTTGGAGTGCTTCTTTAACGCAACTGCCGCTTTTAAGTGAAGTTACAATTCCCCGATGGGTTTTCAGCAACATAAGAAGATCATCTCAAGAACTTCATGTTTTCGCAGATGCTAGCCCCGCCGCTTATGGAGCTGTTAGTTATGTGAGGAGCGTAAACGTTGATGGATCCATACATGCAACATTCTTATGTTCATGAAATCGCGTTGCCCCCATCAAAGAAGAAGAAGATACCACCTTGACGTTACCTAAATTGGAGTTGACAGCAGCCCTCGTTGCAAGCAGGTTAGCAAAATTTTTAAAAGAAAAGCTAACGATTAAGTTTCGCGAAATTTTTCTTTGGTCGGACTCAAAAATCACACTCTATTGGATTCACAACGATCGTCATAAATACAAACCCTTCATTGCAAATCGAGTTCGAGAAATCAAACAGCTGTCAAGTGATGCAAGTTGGAGACATTGCCCTGGTAATGAGAACCCTGCGGATATGTTAACGCGAGGAATGAATGCTAAAAATTTTATAAAAGCAGAAGCATGGATCAACGGACCGTCGTGGCTTTCAGAGAAACCCGAGCAATGGCCAGATGTGCAATCATCATTCGAAAACTCGTTTACGTCACTTGCCTTACAGGCTACTAATGAAGCAGACATAAAGGACGAAATTATGCAGTTGTTGCCAGTTGAAAACTACAGCCGCTACCGTAAGCTTCTCCGAATTACTGCATATGTATTGCGATTCATCAATTGCCTTCGCAAGATACTTCCGCAACAACACTTCCTCAACGCCGAAGAACTTCATAATGCCGAGCTATATTGGATAAAAAGCATCCAACTACAAGCCTTCTCAAAAGAAATTGCCACCTTAAAGAAAGGAAGCCCATTGCCTAGGTCTTCCCATATTTTAACGCTAAACCCAATGCTGGATGAAAAACACATTTTGCGAATTCGCAGTCGTCTTCAGGAATCTGGTTATGACTACGACGAAATATTTCCTATTTTACTTCCTAAGTCCATGAGATTCACTCAGCTTTTGGTTCAGGATGCACATGAAAGAACTTTGCATGGAGGTGTAAACGTCATCCTAACGCGGCTAAGAGAAAGATTTTGGATACCGAAATGTCGCCAATTAGTAAAAGGTGTCGTAAAGCGCTGCTTCGTTTGTCTTCGTCAAAAGGGACCGCCGGCATCTCAACCAACCGCACCTCTACCAAGAGAAAGACTGCGAACTTCGAAGCCCTTTGAAAGCGCAGGGATAGATTTTATGGGCCCCCTTTATGTAAAGAATCCAAATAACGAAGCTGGTACTATCAAGGTTTATGTTATGATCCTAACGTGTGCCGTGTTACGAGCTATCCATCTGGAATTAGTTCCCAACTTAACGACGGAGAGTTGCTTATCGGCCTTACGACGGTTCTTCGCTCGACGAGGTGTTCCCAAGTGTCTTATGTCGGATAACGCTCGCACCTTTAAGCGAGCTGCCTTAGAGTTGCGTCAATTGGGATCTATACTGGACTCCGAAAAAATGCAAGATTTTATTAGCGAAAGGGGCATTACCTGGAAATTTATAGTGGAGAGAGCTGCTTGGTGGGGCGGCTTTTGGGAACGCATGGTTAAATTGGTGAAGGACAACTTGAAGATGACTATTGGCAGAGCAGTACTAACGGCAGAACAACTGCAAACGTTCTTGGTGGAAGTGGAATGTACTGTCAACTCCAGACCTTTGACTTACTTTAGTGAAGACCCTATAGATCTATCTCCGCTGACTCCAAACCATTTTCTGAAGGGGTCCCATACATGTATTTTGTCCACTTCTGGACAAGCGACAGACACTGATATAAGGGCCAAATGGAAGGACAGACTACGATATTCTCATCTCTTCGTGAAAAGATTTAATAGGGAATATATTCAACGGCTCAGATCCGCACATCATACTGAGCGTAAATTTTCTTCTCAGCTGGAAGTTGGCGAAGTTATCATCGTGTATGACCAATTGTCACCTAGACTTTTCTGGAAACTTGGAGTGGTGGTCAACGTTTTCCCAGGACGCGATGGAAAGGTACGTTCCTGCGAAGTGCGCCTTTCAAATGGTACGATTCTTCGAAGTTCGATTCAACACCTTTACCCTCTTGAGATAAAATCGAGACTTCAGGGGCGGCCGGAGGATGTGAAAAATAATTCGGACATGTCACTCCCTAGGTGCCAGCCTTTAACATCTTCCTAAAGGAAACTTAATATTATAATCCATCTACGCACTCTCATTGCTTCAATGCGTGACCTTTAGATGTTAGTTAGTTCGTCATGAACCTCTGTAGCGTGCGCTAATAATAAATCGTATTATTTTGAACTAACGTGTTTTCATTTATAATTCAGTCTTTTTAGCAATACTCATTTTTTGAAGCTTTTTCGACAATACTATTCAAAATTTATATGCTTATTTCTCCAGTTCGGTTAAAAGATTATTATTTTAAAAAAGAAGACACTAACAAGCTTAGTAAGACTAGTAGTGAAAGTAGCATAGACGCGTTAAAACGATTAGTTCGTCAATTATATGGTGTCTACGAGGCGTTGGTAGAACTCGTTCAGGTAGGGAACCCGTATCGAAACATACAGCAGAATTACGAAACAAAATTACTGAGTTAAATTTAATTTGTTCCATAGTAGGCTATTGATTATGTCCTAAAAAACGGGGCAATAAGGAATTAAGACGTTCACGGGTTTTTATTGCAGGAATCGGTCAATGGGTCATTTACGAAGAAAAAGCCGCGGAGTGCTATTAAATTAGGTGTGGAAATTGGAGATAGGGGTGAAAATGGACCCTTTTCAGTGTTTTCAATATATCTCGCAAACGAAGCAAAATTTCGATATACTTTATATAAAACTTTTTGTAGAGAATTAAATTTCCCATCGAAATGGCTAATTTAAAAAATTTTGAAAAATTTTTTTTATGCCAAAAATTGTGAAACAAAAATAAAAAAAAAGCCAAAATTTTGATTTTTTTTTAGTTTTTTCCTTTTTAGACTATAACTTTTTTTGGGTCAGAGATAGGTATAGGTATTGCTTTATAGAAAAAAAAGTAGACAAAATTTCCTTTAAGATGGTAGGTCGAAAAAAATTTTTGGTTAAAAATTGACCGAAATATGGCCACTCGAACATAGCTTTTTTTTTCAATTTTTATCCGTTTTATACAAACTAGTAGGAGGACCCAGTACTCGTAATTCGAGGGCCTTTTTTATACATTTTTTGAATTTAAATCTAGAAGTCTTCAATAACAAAATTTTTCGAGAACAATAAAACAAAATTGAAAAATGAAACAAATTTTTTATAGTTGGAAAAAGCAATGCCAAAAAACCAACTTTTATTATCTCTCAATGTCACATATCATATAATTAAACGTGGGTTCTTTCAAATTTTTGGCATTGTATTCTATTATTTTATAATTATTAGCCGTTTATAAATAAAATTGTGATGCTGCACTTAAAGGTGAAACAGTTTTCAATATAGTTGGAGTGCTTAAATCCTGTAAAATGGTGCCACAAAATAAATGCTTGCCGTTTAATATGATATTACTTTCATTCTCATGTTGTTGAAAAAAATATTATTTTACTCAATAAAAAAGGTATTTTAAGTTTATTGGTTGACAATACTTAATTATTGCAACAAATGTATGTTACCATAGTGCTATTATATTTCTTCAATAACATTCTCAAACTGTATATCGATATCATCATCTATATCTTCATTAATATCATCTTCTGCAATATCGGCTATTTGCACATTATCACAATTGATCCCCATACATTCTTTGCAAAATATGGAACAAGTAATTTGTAATTTTCTGCAACCACAGTTTCCATGGCAACCTGTAGTGCAACCACAAGCCACTTTTTTTAGCAAAATCTCCGGCGCAGGAGGTGCTGTTGTGCGAACCGCAATTAATCCATATTTAGAATTTTTCCAACCCCAGTTCAAAGGGTTTAAGTTTTTTCCTTGCCACTGCAAGGAAATACGTTCTTAAGCCATGTTGTTTGATGGCATCAGGTGTTGGTGGTAATTGCGCCAGAGAAAATTTAGCACTTTTTGAAAATTTGTAAAAATTCTGGAAGCGACAGTTGCTTAGGGTCATGTTCAACTTTGCTCCATACAAAGAAGCTACAATATATTCTGATGCATAACTTAGTTCTACTTCAGTTACATTGTCGCGTAAAAACGTGTCCATATGTGTTTGTAGCTGTATAGCATTTTTATTTATGAATTTCATAAATTTTTTTTTGCCAATGTTGAAAAATGCAGACGTAGTATCGCAGCCACTAAATGCATGAATAAATCCAAGATACTTTTGTTGTTGAGAAAAATTCGTTTCGATCATACAATTTTGCTGTTACATTTCCTACACTTGGTTTCCAAAGATATACATTTTGATATTGTTCTGGCAAAAGTGATAAAATTATGAGAAGGTCTACATCTTGGCCAACAATAACTACATTTTTTGACTGTGATGCTTTTAGCATAGTTAAAGTGCCCTGTCGTTATGAAAAATGGTATAATTTTTTGAATTGAATTCAAATGCATATTCCAGTCACCACTTCTTTCAGCATGAATAAATTGGAATAATAACGATACCATTACAAAATACTGAACATACAATTTTGCTGTTGGTCCATTGACTTTCAATTTTTGAAGTTTTTGATTAAATTTCTGTTTTAGAAAATTAAGTTGACCATCTGCAAGCTTTTCTTATGTGGACTGCACCTGCACAATATCATTTTTGTTATCAAACTTAATTCATAATAAATCTAATAAACAATTTGCTACACCTATGTGTCTAAAAATTCATGAATTAAAAACAATATATATTTTTGGAGTTTACTGATTAATTATTCAAATTCTTGATATTGACTTTATAGGAATAACAAATTATAATTAAATAATAAGTATAAACATTACCGAGAGAAAGACGCCGAGATTTACGTTGATTCTGTGCATAATAAGAACACCCAGCATTTGTTCCACAAATAACACATAGTTCAGTGAAATCAAAATCTACTTTTGCCTTTGTTCTACTTGGTCCCGCAGTCAAATCATCTGTTGACAATTTTCTTTTCTTTGCTGCAGTGATATTTGACTCAGAAATGTATGATTTATAACATGAAGTGTGCACTTGAATACTTTCACCGCCAGTTAACTCTGTATGTTTGTCATCAGTTCTTTTTATACTAGCAGCAGTAACAGTTGCAATACTCTGCGCTTTTAGCACTCTATTTGCTTCAGTTAATATATTTTTATGAAAAAAAAAACACTTCTCCATTGTAAAATATAAATTGCATATGAATCGACTAAGCTCAACGAATATGACAAATATACTGACACGTGAACATGTTAATTACAATTTTGTTTAAAAAACACCATGGCCACTTATTGTAATAATTGAGTATTGTCAACCAATAAACTTAAAATACCTTTTTTATTGAGTAAAATAATAATTATTTCAACAAAATGAGAATGAAAGCAATATTTGTATAAAACGGATAAAAATTGAAAAAAAAAGCTATGTTCGAGTGGCCATATTTCGGTCAATTTTTAACCAAAAATTTTTTTCGACCTATGTAGCATCTTAAAGTAAATGTTGTCTACTTTTTCTTCTATAAAGCAATACCTATACCTATCTCTGACCCAAAAAAAGTTATAGGCTAAAAAGGAAAAAACTAAAAAAAAATCAAAATTTTGGCTTTCTTTATTTTTGTTTCACAATTTTTGGCATAAAAAATTTTTTCAAAATTTTTTAAATTAGTCATTTCGATGGGAAATTTAATTCTCTACAAAAAGTTTTATATAAAGTATATCGAAATTTTGCTTCGTTTGCGAGATATATTGAAAACACTAAAAAGGGTCCATTTTCACCCCTATCTCCAATTTCCACCCCCTAATTTAATAGCACTCCGCGGTTTTCTCTTCTTAAATGACCCATTGACCGATTCCTGCAATAAAAACCCGTGAACGTGTTAGTTCCTTTCTATATGACATAATCAATAGCCTATAGTAATCTAGCGTGATATTTTAGAAAAATAAATATACTTACAAAGCCCAAATGTCTGCTGCAGTTGATATTTTAAATTCCACAAAAGGTTTTTGAAGTGAAAACTTCTATAGGCACGTTGGGCACTTTTTGGCCCGGGGAAAAACTAAAAACTCGCGTCACGCTAACGTACCATCACGCTACCGTACCATGTGAGAAATAATTTGCCTTTGGGGGTTTTAGTTTGTATTAAGTGTTATAAATTATTATACTATATTACTATGTATTATATATTCTTATGTTTGATTATATATTATTTTTTTTATGTGGAAGACTAGAGCATATTATGGATTTTTTAATGGTTTTATTTGGCTTGACCTCGTATATTTGTTTGTTTGTTTGTTTCTTTGGTTCAATTCTTCCGACAGCTTTTTTAACTACTTCTACTAAACCGATTTGTATGAAACTTTGCACACACATTGAGTTCCCATGACAATGCAATCTGACAACTTTGTAAAAAAATCAAGATGGCGGTTCAAAGATGGCGGACGAATTTTGCAATTGTGTTCCGATTATATTGAAAATCGGTATCAAGATGTTTTTATCAGCGCAAATGACGATTCTGGGCTCAAAATTTGAAAATTCAAAATGGCGGTGCCAATATGGCGTATGAATTTTGCAAATGTGTTCTGAATCCATTGAAACTCAGTACCGGGGGGTTTTAAGGTCACAAATGGCGAATCTGTGGTCAAAATTTTAAAATTCAAAATGGTGGCGCCAATTACGATTCGATTTCACCGAAAATCGCTATTTGGAGGTGTTTAAGGTCGGAAATAATGAATTTCTTGTCAATGATAGAAAATTAAAAATGCGCTGGCAATATGTATGGTATGCATAACAAATCACTTCGCCAGAATTTTGTAAAAAGTAAAATGCATAAATATTTTTTTCATATGATCAGCTGATGGGGCGCAATATAGCATAATGCACCGGGCGCAAAAAACCACGCGCCGCCCCTGCCAGTACCCGAGGGTCTAACGATACTAGCAGAAGAGTTTGATGCCACAACCGGTTCTGGGATATTGTTTGAGCTCGTTGGAAATGAGGCGGCGGGAACAGATGAACTATTCGAGGGGTTTGCAGTGACAGCAACCGTAGTGGTAACTTTACGACTGCGTCTGCGTTTCTGATGCTTACCACCGGTTGTACGGTGATCAAGAGCAGGCCTAGAGGCAATCTCCGGGTCATTCAAGGCTGGGTAATTTTGGGTAACAGTGTCTTTCTCCGCAAGAGAAGCAGCTGCGGAGCAAGGTGTAGAAAGAAGCTGCTCCTTTACCTGCTTTGCATCATCAGATACCGACGCCACTGTGAACCCAGTAGAAAGGTGACATGTCTAATGATATTTTGTATCAGATGCGTACTAGAATATCAAATCCAGATTTGCAAATGAGCAAAGAAATTCACAATGAGTTGACATTAATGGAGGAGTTGTGCTTGATGATATCCAACAAGTTATTACCTCAATAGGCATCCAACCGTCCGACGCACGACGCTTTTAATCAAGAGTTGAAAGGTGAAAAAATATGAGTGTGCTTAAGACCACACTTTAGAAGTAAAACTTTTGCCCAACAACTGCCGCAATTATTAAAATATTAACCAGCTAGTAATATGCAATATATATAGTGGAAGGTCTGTCAGATATATAGTACGCTTTCAGAAAAGTCAGGCCAACGACAGTTGCAGGAAGTATAGTGATGTGCCTACTGACGGACTTGATACAAGTACAATTGGAAAAATCAATATTTATGAATTCCTATTTACATTAAACCATAAAACGAAGCAAAGGTTTTATGATAACTGAAATATTTTCGATTGAAACTGGTCTAAAAATCGCGCAAAAACTGCATCAAGTGAGGTTCCCTATGGCGTGGTGTTTTTGTCAATATTGGGTCTGTTTAGACGCTTCGCTCCCCCAAAAACGTTTCTCACGAAGTTTGTGGATGAAGGGAGAAGTGGGGTGGTAGGTCCACAAAGTTCGGACGCGCCGTTTCTCATGGGGATTTCGTTGAAGTTAGACGTTGAAGTGAAGACCTAGTAAAATTGAACGTTCAGAAGTGGGATATTGTCATGTATGAATTTCGTAAGGTTTTATGCGGCGATACATAAATAACTACCATCAAATTCATTTGTCCATTTTCTGCCAAACATCTACCTATACACATTTCATGGTGATTTAGCGTAAGAGATAGCGTTTTCGGTATGTCCGTCTGAGAACATTATCGGAGTCCTCATCATATTCTTTATTTTTCATCCAAGTTTCTGATAAAAGTAATACATTGCGAACAAATGCGTATGGAACAAATGCGCATGCCACACGGGTATGCACGCCTCCGCTCAGGCATGTATGCTATCGCTACAGACAAGAAAATCTAAAAATTCGCCTCCTAGAAGTATACACGCTCCCGCTACAGGCATAAACATTTATAAATACATCCGCATCGGCATAGACCATTCCGAACGCGAGTGTTGTTTTACCACAGAGTCCGCCAACTAAGCACTAACGACGTCCAATGCTGCTTTACCTACGCAATCGAACTAGAGCCGGTCTACTGAGTATGCTATTAGCGCTATTTATGGTCACCAAGCTAATTGCCCGTTTTCTTCTTCCTATACAATTTTTTAGGGAGCCAATTTTAAAGGCCGCAAAAAGAAATGCAAAAAAAATTTCAACCTTTTTTCAAATTCAACTGAAAATAATTTTTTTTGGCTGACAATACGCATTCAATCGAATTTTGAGCATAAAGTTGGAAAAACAATTTTTTACAAACTTTTATATTTTTAGTCGATGTAGGGGTGGTTTTAACCCTTGAGTATTATCCCTTATCCTAAAATTTGGCTTGATTTGGTATAAATCAACCACCTACGCATATAAATATTGCAAAAAATGTAATTCATTGGATTGTTTTTGATTACACTAGTTTACAAATTTTTGCTTAATTGCGTGAACCTAATAAAAAAAATGTTTTTTAGCCTAATTTGAGGTCGCTGAAAACGAAAATGACACTCATTTATTTTTCCAAAGAACCGTTATCGAGAATCTGGCAATAAATGGAAAAAAATAGAAAAAAGCCGTAAAAAGCAGGGTAAATCTCGGGAGGTATAACAAATCTCACCAAAGGTGGGGTGGGTGCCAATTTAAAACAAAAACACCTCTCGTATTTAATTCACCACATTTTTCTCTTTCAGTCCAATGCAAAGTTTGAAACAGACTAGAGTTGAAAGGAGAATGGAAAGCAACTCAGAGTGGAAAGAAAATTTCCGTTCAACTTTTGAGTTTTCGTTCAACTTTTTTAAGTAGGCGTATGAATTATGAGTGCAAAATTGTGTTCATACCCAGCCAGACGAAAATAGATTCCCCATTAAAAAAGAATTCACTCATGCTATTTGGAGGTGTTTAAGGTCGGAAATAATGAATTTCTTGTCAATGATAGAAAATTAAAAATGCGCTGGCAATATGTATGGTATGCATAACAAATCACTTCGCCAGAATTTTGTAAAAAGTAAAATGCATAAATATTTTTTTCATATGATCAGCTGATGGGGCGCAATATAGCATAATGCACCGGGCGCAAAAAACCACGCGCCGCCCCTGCCAGTACCCGAGGGTCTAACGATACTAGCAGAAGAGTTTGATGCCACAACCGGTTCTGGGATATTGTTTGAGCTCGTTGGAAATGAGGCGGCGGGAACAGATGAACTATTCGAGGGGTTTGCAGTGACAGAAACCGTAGTGGTAACTTTACGACTGCGTCTGCGTTTCTGATGCTTACCACCGGTTGTACGGTGATCAAGAGCAGGCCTAGAGGCAATCTCCGGGTCATTCAAGGCTGGGTAATTTTGGGTAACAGTGTCTTTCTCCGCAAGAGAAGCAGCTGCGGAGCAAGGTGTAGAAAGAAGCTGCTCCTTTACCTGCTTTGCATCATCAGATACCGACGCCACTGTGAACCCAGTAGAAAGGTGACATGTCTAATGATATTTTGTATCAGATGCGTACTAGAATATCAAATCCAGATTTGCAAATGAGCAAAGAAATTCACAATGAGTTGACATTAATGGAGGAGTTGTGCTTGATGATATCCAACAAGTTATTACCTCAATAGGCATCCAACCGTCCGACGCACGACGCTTTTAATCAAGAGTTGAAAGGTGAAAAAATATTAGTGTGCTTAAGACCACACTTTAGAAGTAAAACTTTTGCCCAACAACTGCCGCAATTATTAAAATATTAACCAGCTAGTAATATGCAATATATATAGTGGAAGGTCTGTCAGATATATAGTACGCTTTCAGAAAAGTCAGGCCAACGACAGTTGCAGGAAGTATAGTGATGTGCCTACTGACGGACTTGATACAAGTACAATTGGAAAAATCAATATTTATGAATTCCTATTTACATTAAACCATAAAACGAAGCAAAGGTTTTATGATAACTGAAATATTTTCGATTGAAACTGGTCTAAAAATCGCGCAAAAACTGCATCAAGTGAGGTTCCCTATGGCGTGGTGTTTTTGTCAATATTGGGTCTGTTTAGACGCTTCGCTCCCCCAAAAACGTTTCTCACGAAGTTTGTGGATGAAGGGAGAAGTGGGGTGGTAGGTCCACAAAGTTCGGACGCGCCGTTTCTCATGGGGATTTCGTTGAAGTTAGACGTTGAAGTGAAGACCTAGTAAAATTGAACGTTCAGAAGTGGGATATTGTCATGTATGAATTTCGTAAGGTTTTATGCGGCGATACATAAATAACTACCATCAAATTCATTTGTCCATTTTCTGCCAAACATCTACCTATACACATTTCATGGTGATTTAGCGTAAGAGATAGCGTTTTCGGTATGTCCGTCTGAGAACATTATCGGAGTCCTCATCATATTCTTTATTTTTCATCCAAGTTTCTGATAAAAGTAATACATTGCGAACAAATGCGTATGGAACAAATGCGCATGCCACACGGGTATGCACGCCTCCGCTCAGGCATGTATGCTATCGCTACAGACAAGAAAATCTAAAAATTCGCCTCCTAGAAGTATACACGCTCCCGCTACAGGCATAAACATTTATAAATACATCCGCATCGGCATAGACCATTCCGAACGCGAGTGTTGTTTTACCACAGAGTCCGCCAACTAAGCACTAACGACGTCCAATGCTGCTTTACCTACGCAATCGAACTAGAGCCGGTCTACTGAGTATGCTATTAGCGCTATTTATGGTCACCAAGCTAATTGCCCGTTTTCTTCTTCCTATACAATTTTTTAGGGAGCCAATTTTAAAGGCCGCAAAAAGAAATGCAAAAAAAATTTCAACCTTTTTTCAAATTCAACTGAAAATAATTTTTTTTGGCTGACAATACGCATTCAATCGAATTTTGAGCATAAAGTTGGAAAAACAATTTTTTACAAACTTTTATATTTTTAGTCGATGTAGGGGTGGTTTTAACCCTTGAGTATTATCCCTTATCCTAAAATTTGGCTTGATTTGGTATAAATCAACCACCTACGCATATAAATATTGCAAAAAATGTAATTCATTGGATTGTTTTTGATTACACTAGTTTACAAATTTTTGCTTAATTGCGTGAACCTAATAAAAAAAATGTTTTTTAGCCTAATTTGAGGTCGCTGAAAACGAAAATGACACTCATTTATTTTTCCAAAGAACCGTTATCGAGAAATTAGCAAAACGGCTTTTTTCTATTTTTTTCCATTTATTGCCAGATTCTCGAGAACCAAGAGCCAAGCTTAGCTTAAAAATGCACGCAGAATACTCCCACCTATCTAAAACTGTAAAAGTTAAGGTTCTACCTTGCCAACTTCCAGAGTAATGAGCTATCAAAGTCAAAATTTTGATTTTTTTAAATAAAAATATCAACTTCAACTACCTTTTCCTCCAAAAAATACGTAATTAACCAATATTTTTTTTTTCAAAATTAGAAAGCTTGGACAATTTCCTATGAATAATGTACGGACAATTTTTGTCTTTCGGCATTCGCTGTTGAAGATAGTAGCAAATTTTGATGTTAAAATTGACTTTATATGGTACTTTTCGACAAAGCTTAGGTGAAAAAAAAATAGTAAAACAGCACAAAATAAGGCCAAGGTCTTACAAAATAAAGCCAATTTTAACATCAAAATTGCTTATAACTTCTAAAGTAAAGGCCGTAGCATAAAAATTGTTTGGACATTATTCATAGTAAATTGTCCAAGCTTTCTAATTTTGAAAAAAAAATATTGGTTAACTACGTATTTTTTGGAGAAAAAGGTAGTTGAAGTTGATATTTTTATTTAAAAAAATCAAAATTTTGACTTTGATAGCTCATTACTCTGGAAGTTGGCAAGGTAGAACCTTAACTTTTACAGTTTTAGATAGGTGGGAGTATTCTGCGTAAAAGAGTGCATGTTTTAACCGAAGCTTTGCTCTTTGTTCTCGAGAATCTGGCAGTAAATGAAAAAAAATGGAAAAAAGCCGTTTTGCTAATTTCTCGATAACGGTTCTTTGGAAAAATAAATGAGTGTCATTTTCGTTTTCAGCGACCCCAAATTAGGTTAAAAAACACTTTTTTCCTTAGGTTCATTTTTCGTGTAAACTAGTGTTATTATTGAAATTATCGCGAAAAGCCCTTAAAAATGGGTGTTTGCTTGCATTTTTAAGGGTGACACCCATATTTTACTACCGCGCAACCTCGATTTTATTAATCAGCGACCCAAAAAACATATAGGGAACGATTCTCATAACGGTGTTATGATTTGACACGCATAAACGATTTGTCAATTTGTTGTAAGTTACAATAATTTTTAATTTTAAATTTTCTAAAATTATAGGGTAAATCTCGGGAGGTATAACAAATCTCACCAAAGGTGGGGTGGGTGCCAATTTAAAACAAAAACACCTCTCGTATTTAATTCACCACATTTTTCTCTTTCAGTCCAATGCAAAGTTTGAAACAGACTAGAGTTGAAAGGAGAATGGAAAGCAACTCAGAGTGGAAAGAAAATTTCCGTTCAACTTTTGAGTTTTCGTTCAACTTTTTTAAGTAGGCGTATGAATTATGAGTGCAAAATTGTGTTCATACCCAGCCAGACGAAAATAGATTCCCCATTAAAAAAGAATTCACTCATGGAATTGAAGGAATCGATGGTATTTCTGTTCAGAAACCAATTATTTTATATGGACCATGTCCGGTTTTTCCTAACCCGTGATTGGTTAAAAATTAACCAATATAAAATCAACCCTTTTGTGATATCTAAATCTATTAGAAATGTATTCAATAATCGATGTTGAAATTGATGAGAAATGTATCCAAATTGTGTTTCTTATTGGAAAAGTAGTAAAAATATATTTATAATCAATACAATCGATATATAATACAGTATTATTCATGAATACATTTATTTCAAAAAAATTACAAAGTGTACGAAAATTTCCTGCTGTTAGAGAAATAAAAAATTAGAAAACAGAAATAAGAGAAAGAGAAATAAAATATAAGAAAAGTATAAAATTCCATACAATTTAAAGTAACAACGAATATAGAAAAAAAACAACAAAATAAAGAAAATGATATAAAAATACGACTATCAGCCTTGCTGTTGTTTGGCTTTTTCCTGATATTCCAGGTCTTTTTATTAAATTTTTGTTTTCCGTCTTTTATAGTAGTAGTAGAACTAAAGAAAACTACCTCGAACTCTGTTCGACCGAATGTAGATGATCTTACCCAATCTGCAGAGATAATTAACGTTACGAAAGCATAAATTAATTTGAAAGAATTACCAAATAGGCAGTTTATAAAATTGGTATATTTAAAAAAAGCCTTTTTCCAAGGTTGTACTTCTTGCAATATATAGTTTTTCGCCACTAAACGTCTAAAATGTCTTGCGCTTATTCCACACACCTTTTTTCTGTAATTTTTTTAAACATTTAAATTACACACGACCACAAAATATTTTCAAAACACTTACTTTGATATTATGAAAAAAATACACAATATAAGTATGTAGATACAATAACAAAAACTCAAAAACACTTATGCTTGCTTCTGTCAAGAAGTTAAACAAAAATAATAGCGATTGCATCAGAATCAAAATGAACTAATTTTATTAAGCTTGCTCCCCTCAATTTTTTTATTGAGAAATTATTGTTCAGGTGGGAATTCAATTTCATTGGAATATATTTGGAATAGTTGTGGAATTAATTATGGCCCCTTTTTTCATATATACAGGGTGTCCCACGAAAAGTAACAAAGCGGCCGGCTGTGGATAGGTTTTGGATGGACGAACAAAAAATCGTATGGGTGGGGGGGGGGGGAATCGTAACGGTTTAGCCGCTAGGGCGTTTTGAAGTTTTTTTGCTAGAGTTTTACATATCACCCTGTATTTTTGTAACCCTATGACCTATTTTCATAAATAAGGTATCAGTGTACGCAGAATACTCCCACCTATCTAAAGCTGTAAAAAAGAAGGTTCTACCGTACCAGGTTCCAGAGCAATGAGTCATCAAAGTCAAAATTTTGGTTTTTTTTTACTAAAATTTCAACTAAAACCACCATTTTCTCCAAAAAATACGTGATAAATCTAAACTTTTTTTTGCAAAATTAGAAAGCTTGGACAATTTCCTATGAATAATGTCTAGACAATTTTTATGCTACGGCCTTTACTTTTCAAGTTATTAGCAAGTTTGATGTTGAAATTGACCTTATTTGGTGCTTATTTGGTACTTTTTAGCAAAGCTTAGGTGAAAAAGTACTAAAAAAGACCCAATTTTAGCATTAAAATTGCTTTTAACTCCAAAAGTAGAAGTCCTAGGAAAAAAATTCTCTAGACATTATTCATAGGAAATTGTCCAAGCTTTCTAATTTTGCAAAAAAAAGTTTAGATTTATCACGTCTTTTTTGGAGAAAATGGTGGTTTTAGTTGAAATTTTAGTAAAAAAAAACCAAAATTTTGACTTTGATGACTCATTGCTCTGGAACCTGGTACGGTAGAACCTTCTTTTTTACAGCTTTAGATAGGTGGGAGTATTCTGCGTACACTGATACCTTATTTATGAAAATAGGTCATAGGGTTACAAAAATACAGGGTGATATGTAAAGCTCCAGCAAAAAAACTTCAAAACGCCCTAGCGGCTAAACCGTTACGATTTCCCCCCCCCCCACCCATACGATTTTTTGTTCGTCTATCCAAAACCTATCCACAGCCGGCCGCTTTGTTACTTTTCGTGGGACACCCTGTATTTAATTTTCAATTCCAATGTCGCTTCATTTGAACCTTAATGAATATATTCAATTTTCAATGGCAATGGAATCGATCCCTTTATTCTGGCTGGGTAATTATACTCGGGAGAATGTATAAAGCACCATGTATCTTGTTTCGAAAGACAACTCTCAATCCTGCTGATTAATACTTCGAACGTGTCTTCATTCATGGTAAAAATCTCTTGTATGATTTTGTATCCTTGAATCTTAGCTCGTGTTGTAAGAAGTGGAAAGAACTTTGATTTTCTTTACTTTTTCTCCACTCCTTTACCCATTTTCGTTTTTTTTCACAGTTTCTTTAGTTTGAAAAATAAAGGCGAAGCTCGCAGCGGCGACAACCATCAGAACTTCCTCTTACGACTCGAAAGCTCATTTTTTTAACTAAACGTAAAAGTTGAAAGAAAAAGTTGAACATGTGTAGACACGAGCCAAGAAATATGAATGAATTGAACGTCAAAAAGTAGAATGCAAAGTTGAATGTGTAGAACCGGTATTAAGTACCCAGCCTCAACAAAAATCTGAAATAATTCACCTCTAAGACCGGTTCTACACATTCAACTTTGCATTCCATTTTTTGACGTTCAACTTTTTTTTCTCTTTCACCCCAATGCAAAGTTTGAAACAGACTAGAGTTGAAAGGAAAATGGAAAGTAGCTCAGAATGGAATGGAAATTTGCGTTCAACTTTTGTATTTTCATTCCATTTTTTATAAGTGTGCGTATATGTATGAATATGAGTGTACACGAATAGTAGAATGAGCTCATTTTTCACCTGAATTCAAAGCCTCCTACATTTACATTTTCATTTAAATGTAGAAGGCTTTGTCTGAACTTAAAAGTTGAAGGAAACAAGTTGAATATGTGTAGACACGAGTAGGGTTCGAACGATACTCTCGATACTGAGCAGGTATCGATACTGTCGTCTTGGAAACCGATACTGAGCACTCGATACCAAGATCATGGTATCGTCAAGTACTACTCATTAAAAGTATCGAGTACTTTGTCAACCCACATACAGTGGGCACACGCAAGAAGTTTTAAACTGATGAATTTCTTTTTCTGTTAAATCAATATTATTAAATGAATTTAAATTATTTTTTTTTAAATTTATTATTTATAATTTAAATAATGAAATTTTATTCAATAAAATTTGGTAAGATAGTTTAGTCTTGTAATATCTTCCTCAGCTGTAAAATTTCTTGGGTGTGCCAATAATTTTGACAGCCACTGTGTGTACTACTGATGAACCGCAAAAATCGGAATATTCTTCAATCTTCAGAGATGTCGCTACATACAAGTTACGTTTATTTCTGAATGTAGCTTTAACCAGTAGCTGTTTTTAAAGGAGCATTTACATCGCAAACGCATTGTGGGAATCCAAAATGGAGCTCCTCTATCACACAGAAGTTTGTATGCTGTTTTACCAAACATATGAACATGCTCAATATCTTGGGCTGAAAATGAAAACGGGCCTTAGTCATGCCTTTGTTCATATGTGTCTGTGCTGTTTTTTTGTCGACGGAGTCTTCATACCGTTGGGTTATATTATTTACGTAAATTTTTGTCAACAACGTCTTCATATCCTCGAGCTTTTGTTCTAAATAAATTTTTTGTTTAAATATATGTATTTTAAAAAGTACTCGATACTGAGTAGTATTGATACTTCCAGCCCGATACTTTCTAGGTATCGATACCACGGTTTGATTCTGTTATTAGTACTTGGTATCGATACTAGAAGCCGATAGTTCGAACCCTAGACACGAGCCAAGAAATATTACAGGGTTGAACGTCAAAAAATGGAATGCAAAGTTGAATGTGTAGAACCGGTCTAATGGTGAATTTGTATCCATATAATGAGACAAAGCAAAGTCTGTGCGACAACGAAGCAAACATGGCAGAAAATATATCCAGTAAGGCAGAGTTTATGTGAACTGTTGCACACACAGACTCGAGTCTCTTCGCCTCTTGTGCCCCGTCCCTCCCATTTCCTAGCGTTATATGAAAGCTCTGACGATTTTTCAATGTGTGAGAGCGTGATGCGAATGAATCAATTAACTCTCATAGACATTTTTTAGGCTAAGGCGCGCCTAAAGAAGTTTTACTTCAACAATATGCTTGCGATGCATTGAGGCCGCGTTTATGTGCAGGACCGAACCTGTCCAAAGTACCAAAAAAGCCCGCATAAACAAGGGCGGAACCGAACGATTTTCGGTCTTTTGGGTCTTGATTTTGGGGTGGATCATAGTGCACCAAACCATTTCAGTACAGATACATAAACTGTTTAGGACCAAAAAACAAAAACCAAAACATAACCTTTTAGCGCAATAATGCAAAAACAGAGACGAACAAAGTTTAAAATAAGTGAACTTTAATATTTTTATTGAAATAGGTGAACGTTGGGCACATAAAGAAGTAACAACAACGCCTGACGTCTGTACTGAGCATAACATGATGACACAAATAGATGGGGGAAATTGCGAAGCAACGAAATTTTTAATAACATTCGTTTAGAAATGTTAGCTCGGAGTGAGGTTATATTCGAATGCGCACATAACCGGTTCGGTCCTGCACATAAACGCGCTCTGAGAGAACCAGTTCGAACGAACATTCCGCTGTAGAATCAGCAATAAAAATATGCGTACGGTGGAAGCAAGTAGAAATTCGTCTAGTTTTTGACGAGGCCCTACGAGTAACTTGTTAGTAAATGTGCGGAAAACTAGACTAGTATTTCTCTACGAGTAACTCGAGATAAAATGATAGGAAAAAACTATTATATGATTTTCCTACAAGTAACTTGTGAGGAAATGCTGGAGAAAAACTGTGATTTCACCTTTTCCTCTTAACAGTTTAGAGTTAAAATTTAAAACACATAATCGTTCTTCAAATTCGGTAAATGAAATTCTCTCAATATTTTAATTTCCCAAAAAATAATTAAAGCTACATCACTCAACTGAACAAAGCATCTGCCCAATACACAAATTCAACTGTGCAAACTATAGAGGCATATCTCTTCTAAGCACGGTATACAAACTAATGACAAACATTATCAAAGCCAAACTGGAACCTTATACAGAAGCCGCAATAAGTGAGTTCCAAGCTGGATTCCGAAGAAATAGGTCAACAATGGACCAACTCTTTTCAATAAGGCAGGTCTTCCGAAAATGCTGGGAATACAACATTGACGTGTATCAACTTTTCATCGATTTCAAAAAAGCATACGACAGCATCGACAGGGAAAAAATGTATGTGACGATGTTGGACCTAAACATTCCCCTAAAAGTAGTTAAGTTAACAAAAATGACAATGGAGAACACAAGGTGTGCAGTCAGAATACAAGGAGAATTGACGGAATCCTTCCCAGTCAAGCAAGGCCTAAAGCAGGGCGATGGATTGGCACCCATGCTATTTAATATCTGCCTAGAAGGAGTAATTCGCAAAGTACACATTGATGCCAACGCAATCCTGCTTAACAAATCAAAACAGTTGGCAGGATATGCCGATGACATAAACTGTGTTGCCAGATCACTGTCATACCTTAGAGAAATCTTCACAGAATTAGAAGATGAAGCTAAACATATAGGGCTGCAAGTAAATGCAGACAAGAGCAAGATTCTAATTCAGTCGAGGGTGGAAAGAAGAAGAAGAAACCACAAAACCACCTGGCGAGAATATAACTTTGAACGGGTAAACCAATTTAACTACCTGGGGTCCACAGTTAGCGAAGACAACGATGAGACGATAGACATGCAAAGAAGAATAAACGCCGCAAATAAAACATACTTCTCAATACTGCCAGTAATGAAATCCAGAGACATCCACAGAAAAACGAAAATAAGAATCTATAAAACGATCATACGCACAGTAGCTACGTATGGGTGTGAAGCATGGAGTTTCTCCCAAAATTCCGCAGATAGGATGGATATATTTGAGAACCTTCCTCTCAAGGATATACGGCCCAACCAATGAAGATAACGCATGAAGGATACGCTACAATCAGGAATTGTACGATCTATACAAAGAGCGTAAACTTTCAACACAAGCCAAGCTACTGCGCTTACGTTGGGCCGGCCATGTCCAAAGAATGGATGACTCAAGGATACCAAAGAAAGCTCTATATTTACTACCACATGGCAAAAGACCAGTTGGCAAACCACGGTCAAGGTGGGCAGACAGTGTTAAGGCTGATGCACTATGTAAAATACTAAGAAGTAATATTTATTTACTAGTATGTTAATCTAAACTTTATACTAATTAAGTATAAACTATAAATGATATTTTATATACAATCACGCGCACTAAGTGGACCGGTTAGAAGAACCGTAGTACGAGAAGTGATGATAAATGGGAATGCCGGAAATTGGCCAGACCACTGAACTTGGAGTTGTGATCGAAGGGGTGTTCGGACCGATCGTTTTATCGTTCCGGAAGTTGTTGTGTGACATTGCGTAAAACTTAGTAATTAAGTTTGTACGCGGTCACCACACAGCAAAACTCCTAAACATCAAAAACTGGAGGCAACCGCGCAATAGAGAGAGGTCTGGAGGAAGAAGCTGATGGAGGCCAAGGCTTGAATTGGGCTGT
Organism: Thereva nobilitata; assembly: GCA_963855945.1. NCBI lineage: Eukaryota > Metazoa > Arthropoda > Insecta > Diptera > Therevidae > Thereva > Thereva nobilitata. The sequence continues at coordinate 143,876,667 of OY979694.1, forward strand.
AGAGCCATCGAAGAAGAAGAAGAACTCAACTGAACTGTGTAAACAATCTTTTAAAAACTTCTAAAAAGACTAACATTAATTTGGCACAATAATTTTAAAATCCAAAAAAAAATAATACCAAAATTCGTTCTTAACAATAATTATTTCCCAATATATTTCGCCGGGGTCATCCATAAATTACGTGAAGCATTTTTGACGATTTTTCGACCCCCGCCGCCCTTGGTGAGATGTCGTGAGATTTGGCTCGACCCGCCCCCTCAATCTCACGTGAGATTTTCAAATTTTAAAAATTTTTTAGTATTTGCACTATTATGCGTATTTGTAGTGTAAATACGATTAATCTGTGCTTGATTGCGTTGGATTTATTTAAAAAAAACATAATTTGTGTTGAAGAACAGTACCACAAAATCATCCCAGCACCAACTCGGCATGTACTACATGCATGCATGCATAAACTACAATACTTGTTGATTACCATTTAGCAGGTGATTCTCCCTATCCTTTGGAAATCAATCTCATGATAGTAGGTAATAGGGCGATTTAGTGTGAGAAAATTTTCCGTACCGTGGGAACTAGGTCACGGTTATGCATCGTTGACCGTGACGGTCATGCTTCATTGACAGTGACGGTTCCGGATCGTTGACCGTAGGAACTAGGTCGCGGGTCATTGACCGTGGGAATTAGGTCACGAAAGGGGTGACGACGACGATGAGAGCCCGACTGAGGCCCCGGTTGTGGGTGCGGTGGGGCTACGGCGGGGGCGAGGCTGCGCCCCTTGCTGCACAGCCAGACACTGTGGATGAAAGTGATACTTGCGATGCTGATGTGCAATTCTTGGCGAATATTGCATGGTTGTAGTTGTTATTATCTGAACTTATTAAACGGGGGGAATAAAAATGAAATAATTTATTATTTGCTGAACATTTTTATTTTATTTTCTAAAATTGGATTAATTATTACACTAAATTGTAAGATTCTATTTTTAAATCTAAATGTATACCTTATGGGTAAGTATATATGGGTATCCTCCAACTCTACTACCACCTTTTCCCCGAACTAAGTTTGTACCCTCCTAGCATCAATTATTCTGTACTCTTCGTTTACATTCATGTCTTTTAAAGGCATGTTTTTCTTATAATCGGTTATCAAGCCTCTTTATAAATCAGGTTTTCGTGGCAAAATTATTAATTATAGAGGAATTGCGAAACTATTACCTGTTCCTAAATGTTTTGAAAGTCTAGTTACTGACAGACTACAATTTGTTGTGAATAAATGTATTTGTGAGGAGCAACATGGTTTTATGAGTGGTAAGTCTACCACCACTAATTTAGTGGTTTTTAAAAACTATGCAGTTAATGCTATTGAACGTGGTGAACAGGTTGATGTTATTTATACTGACTTTGTAAAAGCCTTTGATCGCATTGACACGGCTCTTTTAATTATGAAACTACGTGCCTTTGGTCTTCATTCCTCACTTCTCAATTGGCTAAGTTCTTATCTTACTGGTCGTAAACAGTCCGTTTCAATTGATACATATATGTCGAAAATTTTTGCTGTCAAGTTAGGCGTGCCGCAAGGTAGTCATCTGGGTCCGTTGTTATTCATTATGTTTATTAATGATGTTTGTAAGATTTTTTCGCGTGCTAGGGCTTTATTGTTCGCAGATGATTTAAAGATCTTTACATCAATTTTTTCATTATCCGATTGTATTACTCTTCAGAAGGAACTTGACACCCTTTGTTCGTGGTGCAAGGCTAACAGACTAGAGTTAAATCCCCTTAAATGTAAAAAATATTCGTTTTATCGTCTTATTGTTCCTTTTTCTTATTCATATAACATTAACGGTGTGATTCTTGACTCTCCGGATACTATTTGTGATCTTGGGGTTACCTTTGATCATACGTTCAACTCATCTTGCCAGGTTGATACTGCATGCTCTAAAGCTTTTACAATGCTTGGTTTCATCAAGCGAAATTCTACTGACTTTCGGGATCCATTTACATTAAAACTCCTTTACATGGCTCTTGTTCGATCTCACTTAGAGTACGCATCTGTTGTGTGGAATCCTTATACCTCTCTCCACTGTTCTCGTATTGAATCCGTTCAGAAATCCTTTACTCGTTTTTCTCTTCGTAAAATCAATTGGCAAAATTTTATCCCTTCTTACAATTCCAGATGTTTGCTTCTAGGACTTCAGAAATTAGAGGCTCGAAGAAATATTGCAAGTATTATGTTTGTCAGAGATGTGTTATGTTTTCGAATTAAATCTGCTTCATTATTTACTCTCTTTAACATTTATGCGCCTGGCGTATCCTTGAGATCTAGACCTCTATTGTTTGTTTCTCCGCATAGGACCGTTTATGGCCAGCATGAACCAATAACGTATTGCTCTCGCCTGTTTAATGAAATTTATGCCATGATTGATGTATCTGCCGAGAGAATAGCATTCAAGTCGGACTTATGCCATCTTATTAGATAATGATATTGTCTTGTCGTCTGCTTTAATTTAATTTGTTTTTATAAATTTTTAATTTTTATTTATGTTATATTTATTACGTATTGTAATTAATTTTATTGTTATATTAATTTTTGCATTGTCTGTTGGAGATTTACTCTGTAGACTGGTAAATAAATAACGAAAACCGTTAATCTCCCCCAGAATGAATTCTTCATCTTCTTCGACATCATCACCTACAGAGGCGCGGGACATATTTTTCTTCCTCTTATTGACCGTGGGCTTAGAAAAACCCTCCTTCCTCTCTTCAAAAATTAGCCTCTTCACCCCTTTGTTAGTTGATGGTTTCCTAACCAGTTCCAAATCATCATCAACAATCTCAAAATTATTATTATTCATGTTGCACATATCTGAAAAGAATAAAATAAGTTAGAATAATAATTGAAAATTTATTTAAAACATTCTTACCAAATGTTGCTCTTGATTTTTCAATAAAAAATTCTTTGTTCGAATGTGTTTCTTCTGGAAACGCTGGAACTCAACTTAATTTTCAAATGAAGAAGCCTGGTTTATATAGGACTCAACTAACCTACCGAGCATGAAATCACCAGAAAATGGCTCAACCACCGTATAAAAAACACAGGTTATTACTCCTATTACCTTGCATGTAAGCTTACTAATTGATTAGCAGAAAACTATTCCTGGTCACCATATACGGTAGATCGGCAGTGATTTATAATACAGAAGACATGGTTACGGTCTTGGTATATAATTTTACTGACCATGAAATCACTAGAAAATTGTATGCACATACTCCTATCCTGGTGTAATAAATTGCTCAACCAGTATATAAAAAACGCAAGTTATTGCTCCTAAGAAAATTTACCTTGCACGCAAGCTTAATAATAATTGATTACAGACCAGGAAATCACTAGAAAATTGTATGCACCAGTGTAATAAATTGCTCAACCAGAATTGATGTTCAGCAGGCCATCATAACTTATTACTTCTATGCGAATTTGGCTTGCACGCATGTAGGCTTTAATGTAATTCTTCTTAAAAATTTACAACGCACAACACACAATTTTCCTGTGGATAGTCATGTAGAAGTTTTAATTGTTTAACACTGGGCTTTGTTGCAACAGTTGGTTAATTTATGCGATACTTCTAGCATGGTAAAGATTTCTTAAAAATCTCTGTAAATTTTTGCAATGTGCGTTAATGCTGAACTTAGTAGAAAATTATAATCGATGTTCAGCAGGCCATCACAATAAAACGCATCTTATTACTTCTAAGCAAATTTGTCGTGCACGCATGCTTTAATGTGATTCTTCTTAAACATTTACAGCTCCGGATCTCTAGCACACAGTATTTTTTTTGTTATGACAATTTATGACGATGATTTAATTGAATTCTACCCTTGAATATCTACGTAGATGTTTTAATTGTTTAGCGCGGATTTTGATGCAGATGTTGGATAATTTATGCGATACTTCTAGCACGGTCAAGATTTCATGTAAATCTAGACAATTTTTGCAGGGTGCAATAATGTAAGGCCTAGTGATTTGCGTATATAAACGAGGGACTTTGTCAAAGGGAGAACAGTCATCACCATGGAGCCAAATAGAGAAGGGATAAAATTCTCGAAGTCGAGAAATAGAAAAAACTCTTCTCCACATATTGGAAAGGTAAGAACGTTAAGAAAATTATGTTAAAAAACTTAACTAATTTGACTTATTTTTTTTTTTTGGAAAGGTATCATGGAGCAAACCCTTCCTGTCAAAGGAAGCGGAAAAGAAGAACTGAGGTGCAACTACTGCAGCATTCTTATTGGGCAGTTGCAGCAAAGAAAAATAATAAGAATACAATAAAGAAAAAAAATAGATAAATGCAAGAATTTTTAATAAGGGGGAATCCATAAATCACGTGAGGTGTTTTTGGCGATTTTTCGACCCCCTCCCGCTTGGTGAGATGTCGTGAGATTTGGCTCGACCCCTCCCCCCTCAATCTCAAGTGAGATTTTTAAAATTTTAAAAAATTTGTAGGATTTACACTATTATGCCTATTTTTAGTGTAAATACCTTAATATGTGCTTGATTGCGTTGGATTTATTTAAAAAAACATAATTTGTGTTGAAGAACAGTACCACAAAATCATAACAGCACCAACTCGGCGTACACCCGCAGGTGATTCTGCCTATCCTGTGGAAACCAACCTCATGGTGCCTTACAGGGATAATGAATTCTTAACAAGAGAACAGAAAAATTTCAATTCTAGTTTGAGCTCAACTCGTGTATTTGTAGAGCAAGCATATGGAATATAAGAAAAATTTAAAATTTTACAATATATTGACATACGAAGGTTGACTTTGGCATCCACTGATTCGTTTTTAGAGAGTAACGACTTGATTGTTTGAATAGTAATGGTAGAGCCATTTATGACTCTGGAGTTATACAAACTTCGGTGCCTTCTTCTATAGATGTCACCTTTTGGTAAAAAACCTGTGACTGAATGACCCCGGGGGGGGGGGGGGTTATCCTAGAATGCGATTCGAAAGGCATGAAATTCGGAAATAAGAAAATGGTATCCTCCACCAATGCGAATTCGAATTAAATTTGTCCGCCTGTTATCGGATTTCAGTCCTCGAGTAAAGCCATTGCCGCATGCGCTGCATTTATTTGCTTGTTTTAAAATATTCTAAAAACTCTTTAAATATCCTTGAAACAATTTATTGATCGCATCAAAATGTCAAATTAAGTTAATAAATGAAGTTGGTTGGCTGAAAATAATTTCTTTTCGAAGATTTATCAGGCATCGCTACAAGCTTCCGTTTGCTTCCTACTTTCGTATCGCCTTAGAAAAGCGGAGTCTGAAGTCACAGCCAGCTTCTCAAATTGAGGTTTGAGCCGCCTGTACATCAGGATACAGATTCAAGATGTGCGGATCTGTTAGACTTCCATTCTTCACAACTCTCGATAATGATAACAAAAGCTTTTCAAAATCTATCTTGGCCTCTAGTAAGTATGTCAGAGCAGATGGTCGTCGATTCAAAATTCGAGTCCTGTAAGATGCTTAGATAACTAATTATGTCGCCTGATGCAAATGTCTGCCTTTTGTAGTGACAATGCACCGCAGATAGCATGTGTTCTGACTGATGAAAAAAGAGACGATTCTTAATATAATCTCTATGATTGCAGTAGAATTGGGTACATTTTGCACTTGAGATACTGAGGAGGGCATTAGGTTCCAGGTTTATCAATTGGGGTTCTAGGTTTTTTGTTTTGTTTAAGCTTAGACCCCCCCACTAGTTCATCGTAGGGTCGCAATCTGTCCAAAAATGGTCGTATTAGTCAATGCATACATTACTTTCGCAGTTTTTCCCAGACCATTGTATAAAATGATAAGAATTTTTCAACACGTCATACACTCTTCATTCCCAGATATTTAAATTATTTTCTTTACTTTTTTTTTGATGTTCCAGTTGGATGGTATTTAAAACAGTGAACAAATACAGTGTAAACAGCAGTGCAAAATTTTTATACCCAATTGCTATTGAGTCGAAATATAGTAATAGTATCACGTATACTTTTTATGTAATGGATTCATTATTCCTTCTCTATTTGCAATATGTATTGATAAAACCTTTCACCATGTTCATCTGATACTGCATTTTCGTGAATGAAATCTAAGTGCGGGTCCAAAAGGACGATTTTAAAGATTTTCTCATTTACAGATATTGTACTTTTAAACTAATGCGTAGTTAGTGGGTTTTATGACCCAAGGGTAGTAGTGGTAGAAAGTAAATAGAAGTTGACCCTTTTAGCTGTTGTATATAACTTGAGACAATGCGTAGGTAGATTTTACGAACAAGTGCATGCGAGTGACTCAGCGTTTACAGGGAGGTAGCTTAGAAAAATAAGACGCAATTTATGTAATGCGCAATTAGTTACTAGACAACAAAGGCTACCCTTATGTATTTTATCTAGGTCAAAAGCATGCTAGAAAAAAAGATAAAGCGGGTGCAAGTCTTAAAAACTGTAGGAATACACTCATTCGCAAGTCGGGCGCAGCCACGGGTTGAGCAATTTCTGGTCAAGTAAAGCAAAAGTTAGAAAGCGATAATAAATTCAGGTGTGGGGTTGAACTCTGATAGTGTGAACATTAGTGAATATACTGTTTGGAAAATTAGTAAAAATACTGTTTAAAAATTTAGTGAAAATACTGTTTAGGAATTTAGTGAAATTACTGTTATAAAATTGGTGAAAATACTGAAAATTAGTATAGATACTGTCTGCAAGTGCTTGGAACAATAGTGTTGTGTTTGGAACAGTGGTGTTGTGGAAGTGCACCTGAGAGTGGTAAGAGGTTACAGGATGACTCATCAGGGAGGACCATCTGACGTTGGGACAGGCGCATCTGACAATGGGCCAAAACCAGGTAATGAAGAAATTTTAGTAGAATTAGCGAATTTGCGGAAAGAAAATGAAAGGCTAAGGAGCGAATTGGAGAACAGGCAGTCGCAAGAGAGCACTACCAGCACATCGTTGGATTCGCTCGCATATTCCTTGCCGAGTACGGGACAATTCCGCTTGGGATTAGGGGAAGTAAAGGCAATAATTGAAGAATTCGATCCATCGAAAAATATCTCGGCCGAAAAATGGATTGAGGGGGTTGAAAGTTTACGGCATATTTATGATTGGGATGACCGGTTGACTTTGCTCTATGCAACTATGCGGCTGGGAGGTGCTGCAACCTTCTGGTATCAGTCACAGGGAAATGTGCTGAAAAGTTTTAAAGATTTTAAATCAAGTCCGATTGCGAGTTTCCCTAGTGTCCGCGACCCAAGCTCTATTTTGATGGAAATCATGGAAAAGAGAAGACAGCCTGGGGAATCGGCCGAAGAATATGTCTACCAAGTGGCTGCTTTAGGTAGTAGGTTGGGTTTGCCAGAGAAAGCGATCATCAGATATGTTATATCGGGACTGGGAGACCAAAACCTTAGGAACGTGTTGATGTCTTCAAATTGTTCAACGATGCCCGAAGCATTAGGGTGTATAAAGAGCTTTGAAGAAATTCAAAAACAAACACAAAAACGCCGTAAAATTAGGGGCGAGCGACATGAAAATAGTGTTTCCAGGAGCAAGAACGGGATTCGATTTGCTCCATATAATCTAAATAGAGGAGATAATAGTTATAAAGGTCGCGTGGGGGAAGACAAAGGGATCGTCGAAAGAAAGGAGGGTGAGAGTAGCAGGACGGTCAAATGTTTCAAGTGCAATGAAGTGGGACATTATGCTCGTAGCTGCGGAAAAGGGGTTGAGAAGTGTTTTATCTGCAATAAGGTTGGGCATAGGGCGCGTAATTGCCCAAATAAATCTAAAACCACGGTGAATCGTATCGAACAAGAAAGTTTAGACACACCTGATGAATACCACAAATGGGTAACAGTAGGCGGCGTCAGAGTAGTAGCATTTTTGGATTTGGGAAGCGAATGTACTACTCTAAAGTATTCTGTGTTGGAAAAAAATAACTGGACCATGGACGAGGGTAGTTCCTCCTTATTTGGGTTTGGCCGAAAAGAAGTCGTTACACTCGGAAAAATTATGAAAGTTGTGAAGGTTGCCGATTTGGAAAAGCCGACTGAAATTATGGTTGGCGGTGATGCGGTGCAGAGCGCCGATATGATTATTGGTAGAAATTTTCTTGACCAGCCCGATGTGGATATTCTGAAGAGGAAAGGGAAGTTCGAATTAAGAAATATTTCTGGAAAGAGTGGTAAGGTCGTTCGAGAACTTCCGCCAATTTTAGCGGATGAAATAGAAGTCGGAGGAAGGGTAGATAATGAAGGGAAAAGGAAACTGATTGAGCTGGTTAATGAGTACAGGGACTGTATGGCGAAAGAATTGGAGGAGGTCGGGAAAACTGATTTGATCGAGATGCACATTCGGCTGAAGGAAGAAAAGGTTATTCGGTACCAGCCCTACAAAGTGGCTTACGGACTCAAGTCACAGCTTCGAGAGCAAATAGACCGTCTGCTAAAACTGGACATTATTCAATATTCTGATTCAGAATACGCAAGTCCCGTTATTTTGGTACCGAAAAAGAGCGGTGAGTGGCGAATGTGCGTCGATTATCGTAAGCTAAACTCCATAACCCAGAGAGAGAATTTTCCTATGCCTAATATAGAAGAGACACTGAATCTTTTAGCAGGTCAACGGGTCTTTACCACCTTAGACTTGATGAGTGGATATCATCAGGTACCGATACACCCCGATAGTCGACATTATACCGCGTTCGTAACGCCTGATGGACATTATGAGTTCAAGAGAGTCCCTTTCGGGTTAACAAATTCACCCGCTATTTTTATGAAGCTGATGGCAAAAGTAACTAAATCGATACAACATGGAAAGGTCATACTCTATATGGACGATATTCTCATACCTACCAGAACCGTTGAGGAAAATCTCGATGTATTGAGAGAGCTCTTGAAGGAAGTTCGAAAGGCCGGATTAACCATCAACATAAAGAAATGCTCATTCCTACAATCAGAGCTAACTTTCTTGGGACATGAAGTTTCCGGCGAAGGGATTAAGCCCGGCTTTAACAAAATAAAGGCAGTAAGCGAGTATAAACGACCTGAAAATGTGAAACAAGTGAGGCAATTTTTGGGATTAACCGGATATTTTCGGAGGTTTGTGCAGGGATTTACGTTTATTGCACGACCACTAAACAAATTACTTAAGAAGGACTCCGAGTTTAAATGGGGAGAAGAGGAAGAAGGGGCATTTATTAGACTGAAGAACATGCTAAGTCAGCGGCCCATATTGGTATTGTATAATCCAAACGCTAAACATGAAGTACATACTGACGCGAGCTCTCATGGATTGGCTGGCATATTAATGCAAGACCAAAATGGTACATTAAGGCCTGTATCATATTTTAGCCGCGCAACTACAGAGGCTGAAAGCCGATATCACAGCTACGAACTTGAAGCCCTTGCTGTGGTGGAATCGCTGGAGAGATTCAAACATTATTTATTAAATAAAAAGTTTACAATCGTCACTGACTGCAACTCCTTACGAATGACGCAAGAAAAGAAGAACTTGGTACCAAGAATTGCGCGATGGTGGCTTAGAATTTCCGAATTCGACTTCGACATGGAATACCGACCGGCCCATAAGCTAGCACACGTTGATGCGTTGAGCCGAGCGCCGGTCGAAGAAGGGAAAGAAAGTGAAGATGTAACCGGTAAGATGTTCATCGTAGAAGTGGCCACCGAGGATTGGCTGGCCACGCTGCAACACCAGGATACCAGAATTAATGAAATCAAAAAAGTGTTAACGGGGAGTATCCATAATCATCCTGACCAACACGGGATTAAGGGGAATTTTGTACTGGAGCAAGGCAGGATTTTCAAGAAAACTCCGAATGGTCTTCGGTTTGTTATTCCCACAGGAGTGCGCTGGAGAATTATCAAATCCGCACATGACGACAGAGGCCATCCAGGACTAGAGCGGACAATGGAAACTTTGCGGAAACAGGTGTGGTTTCCTAACATGAAATTTGTAACGAAGAAGTACGTCAACTCTTGCATCGACTGTTTGTACAACAAGAGAGCAGCGGACGAAAGCAGGTTTAAGGTGCATACTCCTGAAAAGGTTCCAATTCCATTCAACACGGTACACATTGATCATTTGGGGCCATTCCCAAAGAGCCGCGGGGGAAACCTGTACATAATAGGAATAGTTGATGCGTTCAGTAAATTCATCCTACTGAAGGCCGTCCGAAATACGACAACAAAAGGAGTGATCAAGATGTTGGAAGAAGTCACCCAATATTTTGGTATACCTACCGGATTGTGAGTGACCGGGGAACTGCATTTACCTCAGCAGAGTTCAGGAAATATTGCTGCGATAACATGATCCAACACGTATTGACAGCAGTGAAGACACCTCGGGCCAATGGCCAAATCGAACGATACTTCAGGACAGTAAAGTCAGCGATAACCACAATGTCCCAAGAGGCTGATGGGCGTGACTGGGACAAGACAGTAAAACCAATTCAGTGGGCGTTAAATAATTTTAAAAACACTACGACTGGTGTCACGCCTTACAAATTGGTCATGACTTATGAGCCCAAGGATATATTGAAGAATAAGTTAGCCCTGGCTCTGCATGAATTAATAGACAGAGAAGAGGAGGACAATATGCCTCTTAATGAGTTAAAAGAAAAGGTGATTCGTCGAATGAATGAAAAGCAGAAAAATCAAGCTGAGCGAGTCAACAAAGGTAGAGAAGAACCACGAAAATATCGAGCAGGGGAACTAGTGCTGGTAAAACAAGAACCCCCATCAACAGGACAAGTACGGAAATTGCAACCACGGTTCAGGGGACCGTATGTGGTAGAGGCTGTACTAGGACATGATCGATATGTCATCAAAGATGCGGAACAGATGCAGGTCACCCGCAAACCATATAAATCAGTGCATGCGGCAGATCGACTAAAGCCATGGTGCCAACTGGACGATATGGACTTGGACGAGGATGCGGACCAAGAGGACGAAATTGAGAATGACGAAGAAGCTAACATGGTGGAATAAACAAGAATGAAATCTTGATTTGTGTATGTAAAAAAAAACGATGAGAATCAATAATAAATCTTGGTATTACCTAAATCGAGTTGTTTCTAAGAGCTAGTTAGACAAGGAAGGGAAAGTAACGATTTCAGGTAATGGAAGCGAGTAGATGGCCTTAGAGTCGAATGATTGGAAGGCAGACGCGACCAGAGTGGTTCGTCGCTTCTCTGTGGCGGTGAGTAGTGGGTCCACAGTCAGGACTGACTTGATTGTGAGGTGGTGAGTGTCAATAGAGAGTTCTGTAAAGCTGTTGGTGCAGTGGGAACTGGTAATTGGTCCATAAGGCTGCAGATGCAGCAGGAACTGGATGTTTATTCTGTAAAGCTGTTGGTGCAGTAAGAACTGGTAAGTGGTCCATAAGGCTGCAGATGCAGCAGGAACTGGATGTTTATTCTGTAAAGCTGTTGGTGCAGTAAGAACGGGTAAGTGGTTCATAAGGCTGCAGGTGCAGCAGGAACTGGAAGGTAATTCTGTAAGGCTGTAGGAGCAGCAGGAATGTAAAGTGCAAATATGGAAGTCTTCTACCTTCGTCACTGAGGACAGTGACGGGGTAGGTTGGCCGAACTATAACAAGTAGAATCGAACATCAGACGAAAGCCCGGTCTGGTAACACGAAAAAAAAACTAAGACAAGGTCTTCCCGTGGCTGCGAGCGGTTACAGTGTATATTAGATGACGTAGTTGTAGAAATTAGATAAATATCTTAAACTAATGCGTAGTTAGTGGGTTTTATGACCCAAGGGTAGTAGTGGTAGAAAGTAAATAGAAGTTGACCCTTTTAGCTGTTGTATATAACTTGAGACAATGCGTAGGTAGATTTTACGAACAAGTGCATGCGAGTGACTCAGCGTTTACAGGGAGGTAGCTTAGAAAAATAAGACGCAATTTATGTAATGCGCAATTAGTTACTAGACAACAAAGGCTACCCTTATGTATTTTATCTAGGTCAAAAGCATGCTAGAAAAAAAGATAAAGCGGGTGCAAGTCTTAAAAACTGTAGGAATACACTCATTCGCAAGTCGGGCGCAGCCACGGGTTGAGCAATTTCTGGTCAAGTAAAGCAAAAGTTAGAAAGCGATAATAGATGTAAGTAGTGCCTCGTTCTGGCTGTACGTTGGGAAATTCCGGATTTACCGCACGGAAGAGGAACGTAAAAGAGGCGACAGACCCGACGGACTGATTAAGTCAATGTGTACAATAAAGTTCCTGTCAGGCGGAATCAATCCGATTTAAGAGTGCTTCAGGTAAACCTTATAAGGATATCCTGCCTATCGTGAATGTCTTGAGGAGATAAGTCAGACAAGGAGACGACTGGTAGGCGACCGCAGTAGGAAGCAGAAGGATAATTCTTCCGCCGTCTATATGTTAATGTTAAACTTTTCTTTTAAATTTATAATTTTCTAATTAATTATTTACAATTATTTCAATTTTCTAATTAACTATTTACAATTATTTGAATATTTACAATTGGCAGTTTTATCCGCATTAGATTGTAAGTTAGTGTTGGATTGGTTTTAGATTGTTGTTGTGTGGTGTTTACCATGAATGTTCAGCTTCAAGTTAATTAATGGAATGTTAAGTGAGGGTATTTGACATGGTAATAATTGATAACAGAGGATAATATCTCTAAATATGGCTTGGTAGTCATTGTTTTTTTTGGTAGTCTGATTAAGTGTTGTAAAAACGATAAGTTATTGCATTTGAATTTGTGCAACGGAAATGCGAACTGGTGCCAGTACGGGTTTCGGTTAATTGATTAAGTGTTTCATTAATCTTGGGTACACGGGTTGGTCCGTGTGCGAATGTAAATGATATTGTTCTTATGTAGGGGTTAGAAAATACCATGTGAAGTAAGAGATTTTTGTTTGTTTCATTCCTATAATTCCCGATTGTTTTTGGTCCTTCTTTAAATAAATTATACCTTTTATAAAGTGAACATTGGTGGTGTTTATAGTCAGTAGCAATTAGTTTTTTTCAGGATGATGGGCTAAGCCCAGCTAATGGCCTAGCAGCGGCAATTCATCTCGCCCCAGAATGTGCTTTCAGGTACCCTCCAATAAAAACTCCGCGTCCGCCCTGATGGGGCGCTCACAGGTAAGTGGTGGTGCAAAAGCTTAGGTGGTACTTCTGGTGTCTTAACAGTCCACGACCCCCCGGCGAGCCAGCCCTACTTCGAAGACCCGGGGTACCGCCTTGATAGTTTGTTTGGAAGTCTATTGTTAAAATTTATTTGTTTTTTTGTAGGTGAACCGGAGGTTGGCCACTTCGGGCAACCAACCCGAGGTTCACGCGACAAAGCTTCTATGCTGGTTCGTAGTTGGCGTCGCCAATGAGCGTGTTGCTGAGTAGTCGTACAGCTTCCCCAGAAAGATGAGCCTTAAGATATTCGAGCTTTTGTGTTCCTGTTAACGATATTTTATTATGAACGAGGCTGGAAAATAGATCTAGAAATGATGGCCATGATGCGTAATCCCCTGCGAATGTGGGTATTGAGATCCTTGGGAGTTTCACATTGTTATTATGGTGCGCACTGTAGCTGTTGTTCATATCGACTGATGACTGCTCAGCTCTTGGTTATTATTATTATTATTATTATTTTTATTTATTTGCAAGCGTATGTACAAAGATAAAAATCTTATTTTAAGTACATTAATTAAAAAAAATGATACATACAACTACGGTGACAATGTTAAAAAAAAACAAAGCATTGAGATATGAAGTATAAAATAAAAAAAAACTATATATATAAAAAAGAAAGAAAGTTACGTATTAGAAAATTAGCTAATAAAAAAAATTGAAAAAGAAACAAACAAAAGCTACATAAAAAACAAAGTCATATATTCATGCTTTAATTCGTCCTATTAGTAATTAATTAATTAATTAATTAATAATTAAGTAATTGGTTCTGTGACTGGAAGCGTTTTGTGATAGTCTTGATCGATTTTGCTGAACATATCGATATATGCGTTTTCTGTATCTGTGTACCAGTCCTCCTTAAATACTGGCTGTTCCTTTTCATCCTTCTTCGTCTTGATTGACGTAGTCTGTCGATGGCTGTTCGTGAATTCCGTCCAGTCATCGTCGAGCGCCTTAATAGCATGTACACACCGACTTGGTTACTACTATTGAGATGGTTTCAAGCCTTAACCGTAATAATATCGATGGTTTGTGCTTAGTTTGTCATACATTTTCAAACCAAGCAAGTACTGCAAACCAAGAAAAATTTCAATGGTTAACTCGTTAACCACGATAATTAACTGGCATGAGTGCCATCTATCAATGAAAACTTACAACAATCTATAAAAATTGGTTGTTAAAAGCCACGTTGACATCATATAATTAAATTAATTTCTCGCTGAAATTAAAATGAGCAAAATATTATACAAGAATTTTACTCTTTTGTAATGGCAAATAGCTCTCCAAATATGTTGCTTTCTTTTTTCCCTCAGATAATTACTTTTCCTTGAGTAATAGTCATCCATAATTAAAAACAAAGCTAAATTATTTTGTAATAACAAAGAATTGACATCCATATCTAATAATTGAAATGACAGAAATAACTAAGCCAGTTGGTGTGTACAGTTGTTAGTTTTGAAATAGTCTGAAACCATATAAAACGATAACCAATTCGGTGTGTACATACTATAAGCCTTTTTTGAAAATACTGCTCGGTCTTCCTGGATGGCCCATCCTTGAGGTAATTTCTGTATGACTTTTCGAGTCTCTCTCGGACTTTGCTCTGTTGAATTATTAATGCATCCATATTCCTGTTGCGGCTTGAGTTATCTTATTGAATCACGATCCGACTCGAAGGACCAAATGTTCAGAAGTATCAATTTAATTTCTGAATTAATAGAAAGGTGTCGGAAGGGTGTGATTCAATTAAAAAATAACTTTTCTAACAATCAAATTACTATTTTTTTTTTATAATAATTGATTCTCTTAAACATAAATTTAATATAATTCAACCGTGAAATTACAAATTGCTGATATAATTCAATTTAATCTTTACTTCGATATTGATTTAAGATTTGTGACTCGTATTTTTATAGACTGCCCTTTACTCGCTGATTATTTAATGGTTTGGCAATTTGGAATTGCCAGAAATATTGCTCACTCTTGTAGGTTAAATGGATAACGCCATCTATCTGTCGGAGTGCTTTGATTAATGTTTCGCCTGATGTATTCTTCAGTTAATTGCACCAAAATTGCCAGAAATAATGCCTGTTGAGCTGCACTCTGGTTTCGTCTTGGAACTCGCTTGTGATTGTTTGCTGTTTGCTTTTGCTGCTTGCTGTTTTTGCTTACTGCACTGCCTTGCGTGTTTGCTGTTTGTTGCTTGATGCACGGCCTTGCGTTGTTTCTTCCGATAAGATGTTGTGCAAATTCGACCCTCTTTGGTTAGTTTGATGCAACTGCTGAAATCAACTTTGATGATTAAGTTTCTGGTTAAAGACTTCAGAGCTGTCTTTGATTCGGGATTTATTGGGAAAAGACCTCAATTCCGTTTTTTAGAATGCTAATTTAAAACTTTAGCAGATTCTTGTGATGGAAGAAAGCCTCAATGCCAGTTTGATTGAAATTGCCCTTTTTTTAAAAAACTCAGAACAGATTTTATTTTCTAGTTCAAGTCTCTAGATAGATTATAAGCAATCTGGCTTGACGTCGGCTGTGTGCTGGTATTTATCTTCCTGCCGAACAATAAATTCAAGTGTGTTGGAAGATTGCCTTCCTTTACATAACATTGGGTTATATACTTCGTTTGTGCTCGATACTGATCAGCTGTTTCGCTTCTAACGTACGTAAGTATTTTTATTCTTGCACTTAGATTATTTACTAATTTTAGTTTAAGTTTTAGGACTTTTAGTGGACTGGGTGGGGTGCTCAAGCACTACCACTAAGCATATAACACATAGAGGAGTCACGTAGAACAAAAATTTGTGCACGGCGTTTATCTTGTTCTTCCCTGGGTACCCAGCGCGCCTGCTACTATACACCAGAATCTGCTTCAGATCGCTAAGTGCTTCCCTCGTGGACCCAGCGCCCCTGCTACTATACACCAGACTGGCTAAGGTGGAGCAGAAGGCTAAGGTGGTAGCAGATTATTGTAAAGGAAGTTGATAGAGCATTCCGGTGAGGCAAGGGAATCTGGGGGGAAGTTTGTTCTGAGTCCCAGTCGTCTGAGATGCGTGGATTGAGTTTTTTCCTTTTATGCGCATTCGAAGAAAAAATCAAAGTCGTCTGCCCATGAACAAAATTAAATTTTGGATAGTAGAAGAAATGTACTTTTTTGTTTTAGCTTAGCAATATTCTTTGGGATTTTGATTTTTTTTGTTGGAATCATTGTAAAATTTAAAATATGAGATTACAGATTTTATTTAATTTTGTAAGTAATGATGATTTTAAGGCAAGCTGAGTACCCTAAATTTCAGCCGATGAGGTTTTTAATTGGGGGGAAAATTTACGTTTTCTTGATTATCCATTGATTTGTTGATTTAAATAGTTATTACAAAAACTGTTCATTAGGTTTAAAAATAGTTGTAAAAAATTCGTTAAAATTTCGGAAAACAATATATTTTGTCTTTTTTTATACAATTAGTAGATAGTTATAAAATGTGCAATAAAGTTTAAATATCCCTTGAAAGTTAGTATTTTTGTTTAAAATGAATACTCCTTTCCACACCACCGCACAGTGGTCTGAAATCCCCAAAACCTGGACAAAAGTACCAAAACGAAAGTTTATATTTAGCGACTTTTTTCACTTGGGTTAGGTATAGTGGCCCCCCTGGAGTATTTCAAGGCCCTTGGCAAGAGGCAGATGTTCGAAATCTCATTTGTATTCCATTTGGAAAGTGAGCGTCGAACACGCTACACGCAGCGCGTTCTCTCCGAGCAAAAACACGTGTTACGTTTTTGCGTGTATATTGCAGTACGTTTACCCGTTTTCTTTTGTGTAAAATGGATTCTTATCCAGAGAGTAAGTACAATTATACTGTGTTATTGAAATGAACATAAATAAATAATTGTATTGTTTATTTATGATCAAATATGCAGTAAATTGTGGTATTTTAATAACGATTCGGCTTATGAATTGATGGCTAAGTACAAACTTCCACCGATTTCCACTACGAAATACGCATTTAATTGTTTATTAATCATCTCTGCAAAACATATAAAAAAACCAGCTGCTCCTGCTTGCTCCATGTCATTCTATCCACGATATACTACATATTTGCTCAATGTATAGTTTTGAGCGTCCTATTCAGGGGCTATATATTAACTTTTTTTTCATCTATATCATCTTATATTAATAAAAGAAAGATTCTGTATGTGTGCGCTATAGCGGGCGCACTAGTCCTATGAAACAACTCGAAGTCCGATTCTCGAAATTCAAAATGGCCGCTGAAAAATTACCGAAATGGCCACCCAAATATGAATTCGTAAATTGTGTTCCGATTTCAATGAAAGTGGGTATCTAGGGGTTTTTAAGGTCGCTAATAACGAATTTGTGGTCAAAACTTAAAAAATTCAAAATGGCCGCGCCAATATGGCCGACGAATTTGCCAATTGTATTCCGATTCCAATGAAAATCGGTATCTGGGGTTCTTTAAGGTAGCAAATAACGAATGTGTGATCAGATAAAGACATTTTTAAACACTGAGCTACGTAGAATCGACATAATATCAAATAGAATTAAACAAAAACACCTTAATGATTCTACTCGCAATTTATTGGAATCGAAAAATATTTTATATTCTCAATAATAAAACCCGAATGCATTTCGATTTGATTTACAAATCATCGTCAGCAATCACGACTGAGCCCCATAGACCTTTGCTTAATTTTTCATAAAGTTGGTCGCCATATTGGATCCGCCATTTTGTTTTTTTGCAAATCTGATAACGGATTCTTACTCAGCGACCCCGAAACCCCCCATATACTGATTTTCATAAAATTTGCTTAATTTTTCATAAAGTTGGTCGCCATATTGGATCCGCCATTTTGTTTTTGAGAAAATCTGATAACGGATTCTTACTCAGGGACCCCGAAAACCCCCATATACCGATTTTCATAAAAAAATAATTTTTCTTACGGTAGTAAATTAATTTTGTCCAGGTTTTGGGGATTTCAGACCACTGTGCACCGCGGAGGTAGAGTATAAGGTGCGTTTTTTTATAAGTATGTGGTGTTGCCCAGTAGGCGTAGTCCACGTTTAGAGATATGTTACATGAAGTAACTCAACGGCTTTTTCCAAGTGACACAGACAAAATCTGGATGAAGTTTGAAGCAGGGCTGTGAGTTGGCCCTTCAAATTTGCGACTCCGACTCCAATGTTTTGAAATTTTAAATCCCAGTCCGACTGCTATATATAATGGGAAATATTTAAATTTGTACCGAAGAACAAAAAAGAACTGATGTTATTGTGCAGGGGCGGTCAACCTTTTTCGAAGCAAGGGCGCAATTAAAAAGTTTCATGAAGGTTTAGGGCGCAACCGGACTATAAGGGGCTCTTGTCAGTGATAAGTTTCTTTCATCACAAGGAATGGATTACATAATAAGACGTATGACATCAATGGTGGTTCATTGCTCTTGTCAATCTACAGGAATAGCCTGCACTACTGGAGAAGGGTCAAAGTGATGTTTATTTCGAAGGTAGGTAGACAAAACGGAAAAGGATGATATGGGTCGTCAACACCGTAGAACGCATGCTAGACCTATACCTCCGAAATTCTATAGCTGAAGTCTTCTTCTCAGTATGCATATTGTAAGAGAAATTCGAATGACACCGCACTGCATGAAGTAGTGCGTACCGTAGAGTACTCCGTAGAATACAACCAATTTACCTTGGCAATCTTCCTTGATAGAGAAGGCACTTTCATCAAAGTCACCAACGAGGCTAACCAGGTGGCCCTACCAAATTATGGTCAGTGCATCCTCTTCATGCTAAAATCTAGAATCGCCCACAGCAGCTTAAGCAACAATAGAGTGGTAAAGACGACGTGCAGTAGCACACCCCAGGAAGGAAGCCTTTCGCCGCTGCTATTTTTACCTATAGAAAAATATCGATGGTTTCAGTCTACCTACAAATATGGGTATGTGCTGCGCCTAGTCCGATCAGCTAAGTATTTTGGCTTCATTTTGGAACTAAACCTTTATTGCAGGCTCAACTTCGAAGAAAGGCCAAAGAACGCCAGTATAGCTTTTTATGCCAGTAAGCAGACCTTCGGCAAGAGATGAAACTTGAAGGTACACATGAGTTGCTGGCTCTACACAGAAATGTTACATCGCAAATTAATTTCAACTCAGGTTTCAATGTCCAGATTTCCACCAGAAAGGGATGGGAAATATTGCAGCCTAAGGGTCTGATTATATTGGAGCTGCGATAAACGAGTAGAGAGCTGCGACAAAAGCTGTGACAAAAGTTGTGAGTAGTGCTCTGCAGATGGGGTGTTCACGTTGGAGCTGAGAGTAAAGCAGTTTCAACCAGTATCTAACAAAAGCGCAAACCGAACGTTGAAAGTTCCAACATTATTTTTCCATTCTGTTACAAGGATTTCTTAATGCACGTTGCGGTGGGTGGATACGAAAAACAAGGTGACGGGGGATCATTTAGATCTTCAGGTCTGTTTTTTAAATTGATGAATTCCTGATGACCGTGCCCTACGAAGCTAGGTGATGAAGCTTATCCACCTCGACGGAATTTGTTAACACCTTATAAAAGAAACAATTTAGATGTTGACAAAGCGTACTTTAATTCTAGACTATCTAAAGCACGAAGAATGGTAGAATGCGCTTTTGGCATTATGCATTCTAAATGGAGAATCTTGGGCACAGCAATTGAAACAAGAGTAGATGCAGCTGATCATAGTATGAAATGTATTTGCTTATAGCATAATATTATAATCGATAGAGAAGGTATGGAGCATAACTTAACGAAATAACAACCTACCCAGAGCCACCATGTTTCTAGTGGGAGGTTAAAAATATTCGAAATCTATTGCAATCTATCTTTGCAAAAATCCATTATAAAATTTGTACATGATTTTGCCTACAAAAAAATAAAATGGAAATTGTAAAAAAAAATAGTTTAATTCATCATAATAATAATAAAAATACATATAAAACATTTCGATTCCACTTCAATTGCAAATTTCTATAAAAAATCTTGAAGCTTGATACTAACGATACTAGCGGAGAAAATTATCCCAAGCTTTATCGCAGCTCTTGTCCTTGGTCGCGATCAAAGCGTGTGTCACCGCGTTGCTCCAATATAAACAGCTCTATTAACAACCTTTTTTGTATTATCTCCGCTCCGCTAGTATCGGCGCTGTACTCGTTTGTCGCAGCTCCAACATAATCAGACCCTAACAAGAGCTATGACGTGGTCCTCCTGTGCATTGTTATGTTGTTTTCCCCTCTTTGACGAACAATTTCTTTGCAGTTGTCTGGTTCTTGCTAGGATAAAACACTGTACAATTGGAAACCTTTTCTTACATAAGTTGGGAGAGATTTCGAAGCTTAAAGTGAGAGGTATGATCGGATATCTGTATATGACGGGCTGGATTTAAAGTCACTCCAAGCTCACCGACATGCGCGTATGTAAAGGCTTTTTACGAGTACGGTTACAAAAGTTTGGTCTTTAAGCGGTAATTATGTCTACATCCTGGGTTCCCTATAATTTTTATTTTATCGCATTCTGCATCTGATTCGATATGTGGAGTAATGTCACCAGTTCGATATGTGGAGTAATGTCTCCGCATCTGCAGCAATAGCATCCTTCCACCCTTTCCTCCACCTGCCTACGGGTCTTTCTCCTTCGATGATGCCAGTGAAGACCTTCTTGGCTGCTCTGTCTTCCGGCATGGGGTCGACGTGTGCAACTTATCACGTTCCCCTTTCTTTATTGCGGGAATTCCAGTAATTTTTAAAAATAAATTTTTAAGTTGACCAGCATTAAGGCCTAACCACAATGAGATACTCACATTATGTTTAGTTCATTTTAAAATATGCACTTAATTCAATACATAATTAGTAATTATTATAATTTATAGTTATGGTATTTGGTAGTTTGCAGAGTCGACAAATTTTTTGTTTGTTGTTCCGACTCCGACTCCAGTAACTAGAAAATTCCTTCCGACTCCGAATCCAACTCCGCAGGCCTGGTTTAATGAAGCGCTCAGCTTAACCCTATATACCGCCTACTTGAAAAATGCAACGATCACAAGTATTGACACGCACCTGCGCCTCAATATTTGGTAGTAAAAGGGCTCATACACTTCACCTGCGCTTATAAATTCACAAGCCAGTGGTACAGGCCAACTTCCTTCAATTTCCGCCTTGGTTTCTTACGTTGCCGTTGAGTTACTTAATGTAAAACATATCTCTAAATGTGGATTAGGCCTACTGGGGAACACCACATATAAAAAATCGCCTCTTATACTGTACCCGGTGGCGTGGAAGTACCCCGGTGGTGGAAGTATTCATGTTAAATAAAAATACTCAGCCTTATTATGGTTGTCAAAAATGGTATTATGGTTCTCTGAAAAATTAACATTTCAGTGAGATAAGGCGAATTACAGTTGTCACTGATATCGAGAAACTGCAAATTTAGTGATAATTGTTCTCACTTGATGTTTGTAAGTGAGATTTTTCTCATTTGATTTTAAAGGTGACATTTCTCACTATGGTGAAGTGACAACCATAATAAGGGTCACTAACTTTAAAGTGACATTCAAACTTCATCGCACGTTTTATAACTATCTACTAATTGCATAAAAAAAGACAAAATATATTGTTTTCCGAAAATTTAACGAACTTTTATACAACTATTTTTAAACCTAATAAACAATTTTTGTAATCAACTTTGTGGAAAATAAACCGTTTCCATCCAAACAAATTTTCGCACCTTCGTACGTGGGAGAGAGCGTAGTCAATCTATCACAATTAGAACTGTCGAATGACGAATTAATTTTTCTAGACAAGGGATTAAATTTTGCTTTCCCGCCAAACAAACACCTTTATGACAAAGTAATTGTTGACATTGAAACCATTTTAAAATTTAAACCACAAGAGGTTAAAAATGAAATAAGAAGCAAAACAAAATAATGTCTGAAGGAGAACAAACACACCAAAATCAAGAATAACTTATTACCAAAATATAGAACAATAATGAAACAACTGAAAGAGAAAGATTGCTATATATTAAAAGCTGACAAGGGCAACAAAATTGTTATAATGAGTAAAAATGATTATGATGAACGTGTTTTAAACTTAATTCACGAAAGAAAATATCGCGAAATTAAAACTACACCTCTAAACAAAATGATCACTGCGGCAAATTCGACCAAAAAAGAAATTTCTAAAGTGTTTGGAGAGCGGCTTAAATGGAAACTTTTAATGTCAAACCCTGAAGTGCCAAAATTATACTGCCTTCCAAAAATACACAAACCAGGAGACAAAATGAGAGAAATCGTAGCAGCAATAACGTCCCCATGCACAAATATTGCCAAGTGGTTAGTGAATGAAATGAAACAATTTCCCCCACTCGAGAGCTGTTCCGTTAAAAACTCAGTAGAGTTCACCGATCGCATCAAATCATTATGCATCAAAGATGACGAAATTATGGTCTCCTTCGACGTGACGTCACTTTTTCCTTCGATCCCAGTAAATTTAGCCTTGAGAGCTTTAGAATACCACCTCGTTAAACACAAAGTGCCAACGGAAAAAGTAAATATTTACATCAAGGCGGCAAAAATGTGCATGGACAGCAACTTTTTTGAATTTAGGGAGAAGTTTTATAAAATTGAAAAAGGCACAAGCATGGGAAACTCGCTGTCTCCACTTATAGCTGAAGCTTTTATGTCTTTCTTCGAAATAAATTTAAAAGAAAAAGGTTTGCTACCAACTGTTTGGCACCGCTATGTAGACGATGTTTTTGCTATTGTCAACCGTAATAATGTAGACAGTCTACTCACTATTTTAAACAGCCAATTTGAAGATATTCAGTTTACATATGAAATTGAGGACAACAACAAAATTGTGTTTTTAGACCTCGAAATACAGAGAAGCCAAGGAAGTATTGGTTTTGCCATACATCATAAACCGACAAATACTTTACGTTACATCCCAAGTGACTCTTTTACACCAATACAACATAAACTAGCTGCTTTCAATTCTTTTGCACACAGGCTAGTAAATCTCCCATTAACAGCATCCAACTATATGAGAGAATACAAATACATTCAAAATGCAGCCAAAATCAATGGTTACGGAACGAAAATAATTGATAACATAATTATGAAACATGCAAATAAAAAGAGGAAGAGAGATCTGTCTACATTGTTCTCTCAAAATTCACAATTAGAAAAGAATAAAGTTTCAATTATTTTCGCAGAAGAAATGATATGCAAATGGTGTTTTCCAATCCCTTTAAATTAAAAAATCAACTAATTACGACGAAAGACAAAAAAGGACCTTTAGACAAACCAGGGATTTATGAAATCACTTGTAATGACTGCGACCGCAAGTATTATGGACAAACAAAACGAAGTGTACGGAAAAGATTCAAAGAACACATGAACTACATAAAAAACAAGGAAGCTAACAAATCTGCATTTGCCAGCCATGTGTTAGAAGAGCAACATCTTTCCACATCAGAAGGAAACGTTCGTCTCCTACAACATATAACGGACAACAGAAAATTAGACGCATACGAAAGTTTATACATAGACAGAAACACGGACTCTTTAAACGCCGACAAAGGAAATATAGACTCCTTTTTATTTAATTTAAATTGAATAACACAATAGATTTACTATACCGTTAGTACTAGTTAGACTATTTTACCGACAAAGGAAATATAAATTCCTTTTGTTTGTTTTGAATTAAATAATGTAATTAGACTAAGTATACCGTTAGTATACATCCTATATTAGATTAAGTTAAAAACTTTGACCTTTTAGTGCTAGCCGTGTTGCTGATGATGACCGATGATATCGGTCGAAATGCATTCAAATATTGTTTTTTAATTTATTTTAATAAACTAAATTTAGTACACTCAAATTAAAGGTGTTATCAATTAATGTTTTTTAACTGAATTTTTGTAATAACTATTTAAATCAACAAATCAATGGATAATCAAGAAAAACTAAATTTTCGCCCTTTTAACCCCCTTAAAAAACCTCATCGGGTGAAACTTAGGGTACTCAGCTTGCCTAAAAATCATCATTACTTACAAAATTAAATAAAATCTGTAATCATTGTAAAAATTGTAAAATTATGATTCCAACAAAAAAAATTCAATAACCCAAAGAATATTCCTAAGCTAAAACAAAAAAGTACATTTCTTCTACTATCCTAAATTTAATTTTGTTCATGGGCAGACGACTTTGATTTTTTTTTCGAATGCGCATGAAAGGAAAAAACTCAATTCACGCATCTGAGACGTCTGGGACTCAGAACAAACTTTCCCCCAGATTCCCTTGCCTCACCGGAATGCTCTATCAACTTCCTTTACAATAATCTGCTACCACCTTACCCCTCTGAAGCAGAGTCTGGTGTTATCGTAGCAGGGGCGCTGGGTCGCCGAGGGAAGAACTTAGCGATCTGAAGCAGATTCTGTGGTACAGTTACAGGCGCGCTGGGTCCCCAGGGAAGAAGAAGATAACCCTGCAAACATTTCCATTCGGAAACGATTCGAGAACGACACGCAAAAGCGAGAGCTTGCTTCGAACTCGGGCTCGTAAACGACTCGTAAACGAATTCGAAGGCAATAAAAGCGGAGCAAGATATCGAAACCAATGTACTAGGAAAGCTTTTATGGTGGGTTTTGAAGCTTTTCTCGTACCTTTCGCAAGCAGTTTTCGAATCGAGAATGGTTCGAGAAAGCGAGCCTCCGAGAAAAGCCGAGAAATTGTTTGCAGGGAAACGCCGTGCACAAATTTTTTTCTATGTGACTCCTCTATGTATTATATGCTTAGTGGTATTACGTAACGCAATTTGGGGGAAGAGGTGTTGTAAAACGTTACTACCCAGTTGTGAAAACTGAACTGATTCCAGAAGAATCAGTTCAGAATTAATTGCTTAGATTCCTTTTTAATTACTGGTATTGCAGAAAAGAACCAAATATGATTTCTTATGTTTCAGAAAGATTAAAATACAACGTAAAAACATGGCATGTAATCGCTTTTGAATTGATTACAAGTTATGCAGGGGGTAATAAATTTATTAATTCATTCTTACGTGTATGGTAATCCGAAGTGGAATCGATTTAGAATCGGTATAATTAATTCTGAATTAATCCTGAATCAATTCCAGTTACAACTGGGTATGCGTTATAGGGTCGCGAGGGGGGTTGAACGACGCGTTACGTAATATTGTTTTTTTATTTAAATAAAAAACTATGGAATTAAAATCTCCCAACTTGGCAATCCTTTTCGTTTATGTTTTACGGGGAGTCCCTCGAGTCAGGGCCAAATCAGGAAAACGGCGTAATTAAATGTAAGATTTAAACCGGAACTATAATAGACGTGAAAGAACGTCCGACAATCCCTGCGTTCCTACAGCTCTAATAGTACAGGCTCTGCGGCGCAAAATTCCTTCAGATCGAAAAAAAATAACCTGGCTGGTTTTTCAACGCGATAATATAGGTAAAAGTACTAGTTTTTAAAAAAAATACTTTGGAAAAAATCGGTTTGTAGGAAGTTATCGAAAAAAAATCGGAAAGGTGGGAAAACCGATATATCGCGAAAAAAACAAGGAAAAACAATTTTAATGGAAAAACTGTAGTATCCTTGGGTGTCATTAACTAAAACCAGACTTTCTGGCTAAATTCAATAATTAATTTATTAATACATAATTCACAAATATACGTGTAGCCCTGATCGTCGTCAACTAGCAACTGATGCCGGCTGACTCTGATAACAGGCTTACGGTTTATCTATTCATATACTACACCTTCCTCTTTTGAGAACTTACTTTCTACCTACAATATCTCAATCTTATAACAATTCCAATTCTAAATTTCACAACAAAATTAGCTTACTATTAAGTTTTTTCATTTTACAAAATCAGACTTCAACTATGTTTTATCGATACTATTCTTAATTAGTACGAACGTCTAAGGCTACTTCTAATACAATGCTCTTCATTAGTAACGTACTTCTAAGACTACTTCTCATACAATGCTCTTAATTAGTAACAGACTTCTAAGACTACTTCTAACTTACTCTTAAATTAGGAAGTTGCCCTGCGGAATCAACTTCAATTTCTTGGTAAAACCTTTGATGGTCTGTTGCGTGTCAACCCTGTATGCCTCAAATATTTTGCATTTCTTCTAATGATATTACCATTTGCAATTTTTATCCAATAGGAACGAGGTGTTTTGGCCTTTTCTACGATTTTGGCTGATTCCCATTTCCTACTGTCTATACACCATACCTCCTCCCCTTTTTGGAACTCAGGTCTCACTCTCGCATGTTTGTCGTAATATACTTTATCCCTAGAATTCTTTTTTGCTACTCTCTTTCCTACTTCATCATGAGACTTATTTTTGTATAATGATAATTTTGCACTTCTTGTTTTCCTTCCAAAATTTAACTCTGCAGGTGACAACAGACTGCCTTTCACAGGCGTGTTCCTATAATCTAGAGCTCTTGTTTGCTGTCTTTACATTTTGTTATTATAGATTTCGCTATTCCTACAAACTTTTCAGCGAACCCATTTGATTGGGGGTAGCGAGGACTTGTTGTTGTTACCCTAATATCATTCTCACGTGCACACGCTTGAAATGAGTATGACCCAAATGGTACATTATCGGCAATGATTTCTCGTGGAATGCCATGAACGGAAAACAACTCTTTCAGTTTTGTCATCACTTCTGTAGCGGTTTTATTTCTTAATGGAAGAATGTCGAAATACTTTGAATAATAATCTGCAACTACGAGATACGACTTACCACCCAGTTCAAATATATCCTTCCCGATTTTAAAATACGCGAACAATGGCACTTCATGAGGAAGTAGGGGCTCTCTTACATTAGCTTTTCTATGCCTTTGACAAATACTACATTTTGCAACAATTTCCTCTATGTCTCTATTTATGCCTGGCCAGTATACGAGGCTTCTTGCTCTAAGTTTTGTTTATTCCAAAATGCGAGCTATGAAGAATATCAAGTATTTGTTGTCTAAGTGTTGCAGGAACAATCACTCTGTCATTAAAAAAAACTAGTTCATCTTCAACTGATAATTCCGTCTGATGCTTCCAGTAATGTTTGATATCTTCCTTTACTTGGCTTTTACTTTTTGGCCAGCCTTCTTTTAGTGTACGCAAAAGCTCCTTCAGTCTGGATCATTCGATGTTTCTTTTTTAAACATTTCTCTTTTTTCGTCACTAATATTTATGGTATGAACTACTTCATTTATGTCTTCGATTTCCGGTTTTGTGTTTTCCGTAACAGGAAAGTTTCGAGATAACAGGTCTGCAATTAACATCTCTTTGCCTGGAGTATACTTGAATTGTAGATTATATTTTAGCAGTCTCAGCTTCATTCGCTGCAACCTTGCGGAATTTACTTTGCCTAGTTCCTTGCGATCTATTCCCACTAGTGGTTTATGATCTGTTAATATAGTCACCTTCCGGCAATAGATAACCTGATGAAATCTCGTGCATGCACAAATTATCGCCAATAATGCTTTTTCTATCTGTGCGTAATTGCACTCAGCAGACGTTAAGCTCCTGGAAGCAAAATATACTGGTTTTTTGTCTTGCATCAGACAGCATCCCAGTCCGAATTGCGAAGCATCAGCCTGTATAATAATATCTTTATTAACGTCTAGCGGTTGGAGAAAAGGTGCATTCGTTATTGCATCCTTTATGTTCTGAAGTGCTGTATCATGTAATGATAGCCACCGAAACGCAGTATCTTTTTTAAGCAGAACTCGTAGTGGTTGTGAGATCTCCGCTAAATTGGGAAAAAATTTCTAACTTAGTTCACCATACCCAATAGTACTTGCAGCTACTTTTTATTGTTCGGTGGGTTTAGATTATCTATCGCCTTTTTATATTCTGGATCGTATTTTATTCCTTCGCCTGAAATTATGTGTCCTAAGTACTGCACTTTTTCTGCACAATATTGGATGTTCTCCCTATTGAATTTCAAATTATTTTCTTTCGCGCGTTGTATCACTTTTTCTACAATCGCATCATGCTCTTCTTTTGTATTGGCTGCAATTAGAACGTCATCTATGTAGACGACTACGCCTGGAATATCCGAAAAATTCCTTTCATTCATTTTTTGAAACACTTCTGGGGCGCACTTAATGCCGAATGGTAGACGCTTGAAGCGAAATAAGCCAAATGGAGTTGAAAATGTACACAATTTCGAAGATTCTTCATCTAATGGAACCTGCCAGTATCCCTCTTTTAGGTCAAGGACCGTGAAGAATTTTTTGTTAGCCAGCTTGGCCGATATTTCTTCAAATGTTGGAATAGGGAATGCTTCATCATTAATGACTTCATTGAGATGTTTTGGGTCTAAGCACAATCTTAAATTTTTATTCTTCTTTTCAACTATTACCAGGTTTGACACACATTCCGTCGGTTCATTGACTTCCTCAATGATCTTGCGCTGGCAAAGCGAGTTTAATTCGTTCCTTAGTGGTTCCAATAGAGCAATGGGTACTCTTCTAGCCGTTTTTGCAATAGGCATGGCTTCTTTTCTAATTTTGATTTTGTATTCCTGTCTAAATTTTCCTACACCTCCAAATACTTCTGGGTATTGGTCTAACAATTCATTTTTGGACTCTCCTTTCTGGTCTACTCTCCTTACCAAGCCTAATTCTTCACATGCTTGCAACCCGAGGAGGGGCGTTGAGTTTTTATTTACTATAATGAACTTCTGTTTACTGATTTTATTGTTCACTACACAGTCAAGAGTCGCTAGCCCTTTCGGCTTGAGTTTCATTCCGCCATAGGCTTCTAACATTGCACCTGTCGAAGTGAGTTTCGTACCTTCAATTTTCCTAAAAATTGCTAATGGTAATACATTTATCTCTGCTCCAGTGTCTAATTTGAACTTAATAATTTCATTTTTAATTTTTATATTTTTAAACCATGCTCTTGGAGCATTGTTATTTAATATAACATTCGAGACAGAATCTATTACCAAGTTATTTGTGTGTTCAATAATTTCACGTACCTGTTTTTGTAGGCATACAGACGCAAAATGATTTTTCCGACCACATTCATGCAAACTTTATTCCATGCAGGGCAACTTCCTTTTATGTGGTTCTGACCACAGTATCCACAATTTTTCATAGAATTTTCTTGATTTCTCCTAAAATTATTAGAATGATGTTTACAATTGCTTCTTTCCTTAGTTACATTATTATAATTTGTTCTTACATTACCTTTCGATGTTTTATAAGTTCTACCTACTTTATTATGAATTGTTTTACCATTCGCCATTGTTGATTGTAACTCCTTATTGTTGTAAGCTATTGAATTTAGTAGCAATTCCCGGCTGGTACGCTGACCTTGAATCTGTGCTGATTGATGTTTCGATGCCTCTGCTGCCCGTGCCATATTTATTGCCTTCGCTTCATCCAGTCCTTCCGTCTCTAAAGGCCCATGGAGACGCTAAAACATGGTACGAATAAACATGGTACTAGTACAATGTTCGAGCTGATGTTGGTTGTCTTCTGGCCGGTACCAAACTTTTGGTCTCACCAACGGTGCTAGTAAAATCAAAACCAGTTCGATTTTTCTTGATGTTTGTGAGCGGAGCTCTGCGTTGGTAATACCATGTTTAAGTGTTTGCGGGCTGGTTGGTCAACATTTACTCGAACACGTCATTTGAATTGTCAAAAGACAGATATTCAAGATCGAGTAAATTGGTCTCAGCTCGGTTTTACCGTCTGCGGGTTTTGCTCGTACCATGTTTACTCGTACCATGTTTACTCGTACCATGTTTTAGCGTCTCCATGGGCCTTAACAATCGCTTTTGTAGACCTTTATCACATACACCCAAAATTATTCTCTTAACATCCTCGATTCTTGTTCACCAAAGTGACATTCTCGGACTAGTTTTTTTTCCATCAAGAATGCGTCAAATGGTTCCCCATTGTTTTGGCCTCTTGTATGGAATTTATAACTTGCATATGCCTCATTGCTTTTTGGCACGCAAAATGACTCAAATGCTCTTAGTACCTCTTTGTAACTTTTCCGTTGATCGTCCGTTAGTTGGAATGTATTAAATAATTCCACTGCTTCAGGGCCAAGTGCGTTTAACAGTATTGCTGCTTGTACGGAATCAGATTTCTATTCAAGTTCAGCTGCCACGAAGAAAAATTCAAAATTCTGTTTGAAAATTCTCCACTGCTCACTCACATTGCCTTCTAGATTTAAGTGATCAACTTTTTTCAGGAAATCCATGCTTTTCGTGATGGTTATAATACGTGTCCTCGGTGGTCGACCACGTGGTTTTTTCTCTACAGTCTGTCTTATCTTTTTGCTCACTCCCATTCAATTCTCACTTTTTGCCAATTTCACCATAATCTTATTTTTTGTATTTTCCGCACCTCTTTTACTTTTCTTTACGATTTTCTGAATCACATGTACACTTGCCCGGTTGAAGATTTGCAAAATTTTCTTCATTTATTTTCGCACTTTCCGATTCTTTCTTCCGATTATTCCTTCCGATTATTCTTTCCGATTATTCCTCGTCGCCATGTAGTATCCTTGGGTGTCATTAACTAAAACCAGACTTTCTGGCTAAATTCAATAATTACTTTATTAATACATAATTCACAAATATACGTGTAGCCCTGATCGTCGTCAACTAGCAACTGATGCCGGCTGACTCTGATAACAGGCTTAAGGCGATGGCCCAATGCCGACGGCGCATTATACGCGGCAGGCGCTTCGTGCGCGTTAACGTCCGTTGAAGGTTCATTCATAGCGTCAGGACGTCAAAAATATTGTTTTAATTTAAATTCATGTATGGATTTTTGTGTATATACTTGTTAGAAATGTGATTTTTTTAAATTTCATAGCCTGCCAACGCCAAAAAGTTGAAAGTTGCTCGACTTTTGCCGTCGCTTGACGCCGCAAAGCCGTGAATAGGACAACTCGATTTGAATTACACACAACCAAAGGTCTACGTTAACGCGCGTAAACGCGAATAAAGTCGTGATTGGGCCGTCGCCTTTACGGTTTATCTATTCATATACTACAAAAACAAAAAAATAAAAACGAAAAAAATGATAGTTGTTGAAGTCAAATGCGTTAGAAACTTTACGAGAAAACACGCGTTTATCTCGAAAAAATAGCGATTTTTTACCCTTCATTTTCTCAGCTTGTGTGACTCGTAGGAAATCCGTCCGCGGCTTAAATTACAGCTTTCAATACTTTTTTTTTGTAAAAAAAATTTCGTCGCAAAATAATATTAAGTTTCCGCGCAATTTGCGAAAATGTAAAAATAGGTGCTTCCGAAAAACCGTGCGCGATCGGTAACAAAGCATCCTACGATAATTTAAAAAATGGCATTTTTTTCGTTAAAAGTTGCCCTACAACCTCTGCATAATTATAATCTCCCAGACGCATGACAGAGCCGTGAAAACGCAAAGAAAACCGTGCGATTTTTACGTGTTTTTTACAAAAAAACAGTATTGAAAGCTGTAATTTAAGGCCCGGACGGATTTCCTACGAGTCACACAAGCTGGGAAAATGAAGGGCAAAAAATCGCGATTTTTTCGAGATAAAGGCGTGTTTTCTCGTCAAGTTTCTAACGGATTTGACTTCAACAACTATCATTTTTTTCGTTTTTTCTCACACTACATCCTCCTATTTTTTGTTTTTCCATTAAAATTGTTTTTCCCTGTTTTCCCGATATATCGGTTTTCCCACCTTTCCGATTTTTTTCGATAGCTTCATACAAACCGATTTTTTCCAAAGTAATTTTTTTTAAAACTAGTGCTTTTACCTATATTAGAAAAACCAGCCAGGTTATTTTTTTTCGATCTGAACTTTCTCAGCCTGTACTATAATGGAAAACAAATGATTGGCTATAATAAAAGTACAGCGCATGTACTTGTTTTCGTTTGCCGGCTCCAGACTCACGCCGTTAACACCCGCGAGCACCCGTGAACGCGAGTGTGGATGGTTTTCGCGCCAATTCACGGGGTTCGTGGCTGTGAATTTTCGCGGGCTCGCGGCCGAGAAACGCGTATGTTATCCACACTCACGGAAATTCGCAGTAGGCGTTTGTGGAAACACAAAGTTAGAAGTTATTAAAAATGAGTACATTGTGGAATAACGACTTAGAAATTAAATTTAATATAATATGGGAAGCTAAGGATCCATTATATAAAGATAAAAATAAAAATAATGATGCTTAGGTTCGTATTTGTACACAGATGGAGGTTCCAGTAGCGGATTTGAAGAAAAAAAGGGATTCATTATTATCTAGCTATAGGAACTATAAAAAGATGGTTAGGGATTCCATACATTCAGGGGCTGGCGTATACTCATCATCCACCATCGACGCGAATGCGAATGCGAACGCGAATGTTCGGAATGCGAATACGAATATTTAGGAATAGCATTAAAAAAATTTAATTAAATTTAGGCCTTACTCTTTTATTACATGCAATAGGATATGAAAAAATATTAGAAAAATAGACCAGTGTTATATACGGTAATGGTATTCTTTCTTCTCGTATTTAATAGTCAAAGTTCAAAAGAGGAATATTATATTTCCATGAGGCAATTTCTAAAGGCCCCCATTCCTATACAAGCCGCCGGCAAGCCACGGCCTGAAGGATCCTCGCCTTGAGGCCAAGTATAACCACACACTCACTCACCGATACCGTCAATGGCCTGCAGCCCAAGAAAACTGACAAAAATCTGAAGATCTGAACTTCTATTCAGCTATTTTCGTTGAGGCCATGAATATATTTGCACTTGAATTAACAACCTATCCTGTGTGTATGTAGGGAATCATGGGGTCACCTGGAGTCAACGGCCTGTCAGACGTATGTCTCAAGTCCTCATCCTTCAGCCAGACTTAGTAATGTATGGCCTTCATCGGGCGGTACCTGCTGACCTAGCTTGAAAGACTACGGCCTGCCGGCGGCCTGTTGTGAATGGGATCCTTAACGGGCTCCTATATAAGGCCGGCTGCACTGAACAATTGCTCATTCGGAACCCTGGTCGGTGGAGCGCTCAGTTATTTGCGAGCCAGATCTGTAAATTTGTGGTATTTTAATTTTGTTTTCCACGAGGCACGACACGACCTACACACATTCGCATTCGCAAACATTAGCATTACCTGATGCGAATGCGAATGTCGATGCGAATGTTTAAAATGATGCGAATAATTCGCATAAGCGAATGCGAATGCAAACATTCGTAACATCCTTAGTTGTAATGTCAAAATCAGTACATTTGTTGTATTCAAATTCAAACAATAGGGGTATTCATGATCTGTGTTATTTGTGTTATTCGTGTTATTTGTGTTAAATCGAGAAAAAAGTTTAACAAATCGAGAAACTTTCCTTAGTAAATGACATTTGTTTCGATTTTAACATATAACATCTGAAAAGGCGTGTTAATTCAACAACTAGAGATCGAGATCGAAAATGGCACGTAATTTTTTTTCTTTTACTGTCAACAGCTGTTTAGAATTTATTTTCATTGATGGTTTTATTTGAAAAGTGCAAATTAATATAAAAAATAACATTTTCACATGGAAATTTAAAGCGGTCGCTCACGATCTTGTCTATTTCGAAGATAACATTTTACGATTTCTCGACGTTTAACACAGATCATGAATACCTCTATTGTTTACTGCGATTCTTATGGTCGATTGTACATCAAGGTTTACGGTGACAGATACGTACGTTTTCGTTCGTTAAGCCGCCCATACACGATGAAACATGTTGCTCAACTTGGATGATCAACTTTGTTTATTGTTTGCCACACACTTATTCAACAAGTTAATCAACTTCGTTTGTCCACGACAAGGTGCGCTTGTAAATATGGAAAAAATTATAGCATTAATGGTTATTTCAGAAGTGAATGAAGAAAAGGAAGAAAATCGTAATAAGAAAAAAAGAATGTGGAGAAAAGAGTGGTTAGGAAATAAAGAAAAATTTTCAAATAAAAAATTATTAAAAAAAATGATTTGATTATAAAAATTATATGGCCATTCATACACGAGGGACCATGGTTCCGGAGCAAAAGCTTTTTTCGGGCAAGGGAGGCGTGCGGAGATGCAATAAGCGGAGAGTTTCGTGCTCCGGTGGAGACTTTTGTGCTCCTGCCTTTGGCCTGCGAATACGGAAAGCATGCACTCACACCAATAAGAAATCAATGCTTTGGCGATAAAAAAAAACTTTCAAACAGTAAAATTTTGTCAAAATTTGTACATAATAAGAAAAAACTTTTAATAATTGAGAATTCAAAGTGAGTGAGTGAATTTTTTTAAATACATAAATGTTTTCATAACAGCGAAAAAACCTCAAATTTGTTTTTAATAAAAAATTTGACATATCACTAATACGAACAAATATCACGTAGCAACACAAAAGCTTCTTCCATCGCTGTTGCTCCGTGTATTTTCAGAAAATTTGCATCAAAGCTTTTGGTTGCAGAACCATGGTCCCTCGTGTATGAATGGCCTATGGGGATGAACGAAGGATCCTTTCAAGAGATATTTTTAAAAACGATTCTCATTTGACGTTTTACAATAAAATTACTACTTCCAGCTGATTTTCATTCAATTCTGTTGTTCAACTTCACCACACATTTCAACATGTTTAACAACCAAAAGCTCCGCCTACATGAAATCAAAACGTTTTGATTTACTTCAACCGATTATGCAACCGTCAAATTGGTTGAGCAACAGCTCTACACACGGTAAACATTTTTGTGAGACTCAACCAAGTTGATCAACATGTTCCACCGTGTATGGGCGGCTTTAAAAACGTACGTCATTCTACGTCTATTATAGTTTAGACTTTAGTAGTAAAAGTTTATTAGGACAAATTTGAGCCAATTTTAACATATTTTAAACTTAAGCAAATGTTTATTACATTATGTGCGATTGCTTATTAAATAAGAATATAAATATAAATAAAATAAACAACGTACGCAGGTATCCCGAGTTGGGAATCTCTTAATAACAAAGGTATTTTAGCGACTTTCCGGTACTTTGCCCAACATAATTGTGACTTTTAGCGCTAGCGCGCACGGGCGACTTTTGTTACGGTGACCAAAAAGGTTTTGTCATGGTTACGTCACGTCACCAAAGTGGAGTGCGCTCACGAATGGTCAGTGACAAAACTTTTACAACCGCCATAAATGTTAATTAGTACAATTATAAATAAAATATGAAGAAATTACACAGTTTTTTGTTTATATGGGGTAATTTTGTAGAAAAGAGGGCATTCTTAAAGTAATTCTTAGCAAAAATTGATTGTTTAATGTTGGGAGGTTCATGTTTTATTTCCAAATGAACAGTTTAGGGATTGGCTAGAAGCCCTCCAAAACTGAATCTTTAAAAGTTATCGTTCTATTCTTCGTCACCTCTAAAAAAAATTATGTTTAACTTGTATTAATCTAAAGGCGTGATTGATTGATTTATAGTGTACCTATTATTATAAACAATCAGAAAAATCTAGTCTACGCTACAAATGGAGGATGGCGCGAAATGTGATAATTTTGTCACCCGGCGGCGCGTTGACAGCGGGCGACAGTTTTGTCACGGGCTTGTTTGCTGGTCGGCGGACAAAAATGTCACCCGGTTGTCTCTTCGAAACATGCACGCATCTCCATAGATATACTCGGACTTAATAAAAGTGACGTAACAGTAACGGAGACAAAAGTCGCCCGTGCGCGACAGCCCTTAAGTAAAAATGGTCACTTGGGTGTTACGTAACGTTTAGGGAGGGCAGGGGGTACAGAAAAACGTTAAGGTGGGTAACAAAGGGGGGGAGGAGAGTCATGAATCTTCAAAATTTGCGTTACGTAATACTTGAACGCCCCCTTACGAGGAGGAGCTTGGGATATAGATCGATTAGTGTTGACAGATAAGTATTTTCGTGGACTTTGTTTTGTATTTACTGATTGTTTTTGATTTCTAGTTTCGTGAGTTTGCCGACGGCATTTTAACCTTTTGTGATAATGGTCCTCTGACTAACTTTCTGCACTGCAGATTTCCTGTCTTCCCTTTAGTTTAAGGAAATAAGTATTTGTATACAGGGTGTTCTTCAATGTATTCTTACTCTAAATCAACCAATACTTGATCCAACTGATATTAAGAAATAAAGTTATAACATTTAAAATTTGTAAAAAGGTTTAAATGTTGGGAGAAGTGTCAAATTCTAAATTCATTTTAAAAAGAACTACAAGCTTAGCTTTATTTTAAAAACTTCTTCAGTTTATCCCCTTTCCAACGGTGTGCTACATGCTACAGAAATTGGTAATAATGTGGTCAAAATACGAGGTACTAGTTTGGTAGAGCCAAGTTTAAGAACAGACTTTTTTTATGCTATTATGTTTTAATTTTATTTTCTTTTACAAAATTGGTTCAAATTGACCCCCTAAACACCTTATGCAGGCACGACACCTTCTTCTTACTTCGGTTGTTGTAGTCTCAAGCCGCATTTCTTGTTTAATTTTTTCAAATGTGGCCGTAATTTTTTCTATTAAAATTTCTTTTGACTGCACCCTCTGCCGCGTAAACTAGTTTTTTTGCACGTCCCCAGATGTAGATCTTTATTTTCGGTGGCACTGTCAAGATATTTGAGTAAATCTAATCTGAAGAGAGTAAATGGAAAGGAAAGCGTTAGCGATGCATGGGAGCATGGTTCTTGTAGAGCTATTCGCGTTTGCGCTTCTTTTTTTACACGTTTTCTCATTTATGAAATATCGGGATGTACGAATGCGTATATTGTATTCTAGGTAAATTTTATTAAAGGGATTTGTTGGTGGAAATAAATGTAAATAAGAAGGATGCTATTAAACGTATTGTTTGATTTTTTGTTTAACTGACAAAAATCAATTACATATTTTTAGAAGTTTGAAGATTTTGTTTTTTCAAGTCTGACTTTTCGGTGCCAGGTTGACTTTCATTGCACTAATCTTGCTTCGAAAATTGTTTTCATTTCTTTGTTAACCTTATGCACTTAATACATCGCCCCGAAAACAGGTGTTAGCACCGTCTTCAAAGGTGATTCTTCTTTCTAGATCCATTCTGATTGGATTAATGTTATAAAGAATTACAAAAATATTTTTTCAAAAGTGATTCTTCTTTCTAAATCCATTCTGATTGGATTAGTATTGTAAAGAACTACCAACAATTATTTCATCCTTTTTTGTGCATCACGGTATTGGTTTTTTTTTTTGAAGTAGGTTTTTAAAAATTTATTTTATTTCGTACTTTTTAGTCCGTTCATTTTTTTCGGGGCCTATTTAAAAAAAATTATTTATAACGATAAGTATAACACGCCGTCGTCGAAAGGATCGAGGAAGTAGCTAAATAGTTTTTGCAATAATGTATTTGCGTACTTTCGGAGTTATTTAATAAAAAAAACTTATTTAGTATGAATATGAAACAAAATTCCTCGAATGAAATTAAAAAACAAAATTTAATCAAATTTATTGTGAGAATACAAAGTCGATTGAAAAAAAAATGCAACAGCCCGGAGAATCGAACTCGGAAACCTTGGACGAGAGGCAGGTATTTACTCCCTGTGCTACGAGAGAGTGTTGCTATATATTGGCTAAATATCTACATAAAGGCGATAGCCCAATCACGACTTTATTCGCGTTTACGCGCGTCAAAGCATTGACGCGCTTTGACGTCGATATTTCATTGTGTGTAATTCAAACCGATCTGTCCTATTCACGACTTTGCGGCGTCAGCGGCGTCAAGCGACGGCGAAAGTCGACCAACTTTCAACTTTTCGCGCGTTGGCAGGCGTTGAAAATTCCAAAACTGTCGAAATTAAAACTTTATAAAGACAAAAATCCATACATGAATTTAAATCAAAGCAACCTTTTTGACGTTCTGACGCTATGAATGAACCTTCAACGGACGTCAACGCGCATGAATCACCTGCCGCGTATAACGCGCCGTCGGCATTGGGCCATCGCCTTAAGTCATATCGGAAATTCGGCTAAATAGTTCTCCAATTCAAGGATAATACTCTTACAGTGTACATCAGTATGCACGGAATTTCTCACCGAAGAGTATGTAATAATTCTTTACAAGATTAATCCAATCAGAATGAATTTAGAAGAGAAAAAAAGAAAAAAAGTCGAACTGTCCGCGATAATTAGTTCGGTAGACGTTTACGTAGACGCTACGCCAAGTCCCTCTTAAGTATTTGGTGACAATAAAGAATTTTGTGATACCTTTGAAATAATTCTATCTGTTCAAGGTGTACTAATTTTACCAGTTTTTTAAGCCTACCTTCGAACTCCTTTTTCAGAATTTAAAAAAAATTGCATGGGACCACCGTGAGAAACTACCCTATCTAGCAAAAAAAGAAAAAAGCAAAAAAGTTATTGCGTTACAAATTTATGCGTGAACAGGACCAAAAAAAACATACCTACGCGTCGAATTGATAACCTCCTCTTTTTTGAAGTCGGTTAATAAAAGAAATAATGTTATTCCTAAATTACCCAAAATTATTTAACACTGTGGTAACATATTTTTTTGACTTCTTTTTACAGCTCTGGTGGACCTATCAGTAGGCTCAATTTTATCGGGAATACCCTGCGTTGGTATTGCGGTTGCACTTAAATGCCTTTTATTATGTGGAATGTTTAATAATTTATCATAATCAGGCATAATCTTCTTCCGCAAAATGCTTGAAGCAAACTTTTGCGATATTAATATTTTTAATTTGTTGTCCACATGATTTTATCCACATTTTTCAAATGTTTATTTCACTGGGAAATTTAAAAAATCTTATGTTTTTGTCCATGCATTTATTCCCATTGTTGCTTTTACAGCCTTTCACTCTACACGAAACCATTTTTTAATACACTACACAAACTATTAAATAATTGTCTTTACAAAAAATAATAACTCAATTTTCACAATAAACCCGAAAAACTAAATTGTTTACAAACAACTCACTGTTTTTATATGGAGAAAACGTAAACAGCAGAAAAGCTGGGTACGAGTGACGTCGCAACAAGAAAACATGGCGAAAAAGCTTCCCGTTAAGCCCGGGTCACACCGAACGCGGCGCGGCGCGGTGCGGCGATTTTTGTATGAAAAATAATATTAATCGCGCCGCGTTAAAATTATTTTTCATACAAAAATCGCCGCACCGCGTCGCGCCGCGTTCGGTGTGACCCGGGCTTTAAGCCTCGGCCACGATACGAGCGGCGAGCGGCGTGCGGCTAGCGGTGAGCGGCAGAGCGGCGATTCTGAGTTTTATTTTGTATTGTTTTATATGGAAAACGCTCGAATCCGGTCACGATACGCGCGGGGAGCGTTGAGCGGCAATACTAAAGTGCCGCTCAACTGCTGCTCGGCGCTAATTCGAGACATTAAATTTTTCTGCTGCCGCTCGCCGCTCACTTTTCGCCGCTCGCGCTTGTATCGTGGCCGAGGCTTAAGAGCATACCTTGTAATACTTGCACCATGGGCAAAAACATGGTACAAATACTACAAGCCCCGTGTTCTTTTAATGAACTGGGTTTTGAGAGCTTTTGAGGAGCTTTTGAGTTCCCATACAAAATCGAAGAACCAGAAGACCCAGATAAAACCTGGGTTTTCGATTTTGTATGGGAACTCAAAAGCTCTCAAAACCCAGTTCATTAAAAGAACACGGGGAAGGTATGCTCTTACGGAGAGCTTTTATGATGTGACGTCACTGGTAGCCGATTTTTGAAATTTTGTTAGCAAATAAATTGATTTTAAATTTTCACGTGAAAATTACTGCACCGATTTCATTGGATTTTGCATGGTAGTCGATGGTAGACCGGGTAAGAATATATCCCGGTTGTGAAAACTGAACTGATTCCAGAAGAATCAGTTCAGAATTAATAGCTAAGTAAGCAATTGATTCCTTTTTTAATTATTGGTAATGCAGAAAAGAATAAAATATGATATCTTGTGTTTCAGAAAGAATAAAATGCAACGTAAAAACATGACATGTAATCGCATTGGAATTGATTACAAGTTATGCAGGGGTAATAAATTTATTACCGCCTATGACATGCCCGTGTAAAAGTAATTCATTCTTTACGTGTATGGTAATCCGAAGTGGAATCGATTTAGAATCGACATAATTAATTCTGAATTAATCCTGAATCAATTCCAGTTACAACTGGTATGCTACCAATAATTGTTCAATGCATTCAACAGATATAATGGTGTTTAATGACATATATGGGATAAATCAAAAGTAAAGTTTCTAATGTTAAGTGACAATCTTCTTTAATTTGGTTTTACAATGGCCCCCATTCCCCATTTCCTTTTTGGAAAATATTCTTTAATTGCTTTATTTTTTCCTTGACCAAAACACATTTGGATAATTCGTTTACCTACGACAAAAAATTCGAGCTATCCCTAAGTGTTGGTCCTAGCGTATTTAATTTACTTATGCTGTTATGACACTTGCTTTTTTTCAGACGAATCTTACACTTTTTAGTAAGTTTAGAAAGAGACAAAAATTCTTTACGGAAATTTGGCATAAGTGCAAAGGATTAGAAATATGCTAAAATTGAAGCTAATCTACGCGAAAAAGTTCAGCTAACTCGAAAAGTGCCAGAAAAAGTATGAACTTTTCATACTTTTTCGGGATCTTCATCTTAATTTTTGACATTTCAGACTTTTTTTTGACAAAATTAAAAGTTCGTGGTTATTAAGTGAATTTGAAAATAAAACTTGTAAGTAAGTGCGGTAAATATGATAATATTGTGTTTTGGCTGACTATGAAAAAGCATTTATTAAATATGAGTGCAAATTTAATATGTTCAAAATTGAAACTGCACGAAAATGCAAAGCCGCCATCTCGTTTATACCAAGATGTCCTTATCTTTTCATACTTAAAAAGTAAATGCTGAAAAAAGTAAGTGTCATAACAGCATTAGGCATTTAATAATATATCCAGCTAAATTGCCCAGTGCATCTTCCTGCAATTCCTCGAATGTCCTGGCAAGTGGAATTCATTGATGCTTTAGGCAAGGCTCAAATTGAGACGCGTATAGAGAGTGTGAGCTGACAAGACGCGAGCAACAAGACACGCACGTGTCACACTACACGACCGGATACCGAACAGACAAAACGAATGAACAAACTGGGGTTTATGGGAAAGAGGGTGAGAGAGGCGCCGGTTTTCCATCGTCCTCTCTCACCCTCTTCCCGATAAACGCTAGTTTGTTCGTTCGTTTTGTCTGTTCGGTGTCCGGTCGTGTAAAACCGGCCGTGGTGATCCGCATATTCAGACGCAGTTTCAGCGTGGCTAGCCTACCACTCAAATTGTTATTATTAAAAATGAGTTCAGAATCAGAATCAGAAAATGATGCTGAAGACGAAATTTTTTTTACTTTATTAATTAGCGACTAAAAAATTAAAATCACCCAATAAGTATATTGAAGCTGATTTTATCAATTACTTGTGAATCGAACAAGCCTTTGGCTCAAATGGATGTAATACCCAAAACCGATCCCAACCGGCGAAAAACTTGCAAGGTCTAGCCAAATTCCATTTTTTATTTTGTCTTCATATAGTTTGCATCATTTGTGTCATAAAGCTCTCTGTGTCCCTTCACAGCCTCAATTAACCTTTCTTCTGCCATAGGTAGGTAAACAAACTGAAAACGTGGAAGAGAAAAAACAAGAAAATCTATTATGAGAAATTGCCCAGTACACTTATGACACGACCGGCACGAGAAACTGTGGCTCCACTACAACGCCACGAATGATGCGAATGATTTCTCAACCTAGCTACTCTTCACTCAGAAAGAGAAATCATTCGCATCAATCATGCATGCGCCCCACTTTTTTTCGTTTTAAACCTTACAAATATTTTCATAGCTATTACAAATTCACAATTACAAATTTTCAGGACTATCTGTATGATGTTAGGAATATGTATGGGGTTATAAATCTGAATGGGGCTAGGAGACTTTATTTTATACTTTTTAGTTCGTTTTAAAAACGTATTATATTAAAAAATTTTGCTTTATTCAAGTATTTATTTTCTGCTTTTTAGTTTTGTGTGTGAAATTTTGCAATCAATTTTGAACCTCTTGATTATATTATGGCAGATGCATGGGGAAAATTGTTACCTAAATCTACTAATACATAATATATCAAACTGTTTAATTTTGATATTCCTGAAAAATTAAATAATGAAGTAAGCTAAATTTATTTTATATGATTTTTATTTCAATATTATCTGCGTTCCTTTTCTGATCATTTTTACTTATTTTCACTCGTGTTTACTCGCAACTACTCTTGCTCTAACATACGAGTAAATGTACTTGTCCTGTAGTTACGGAATTGCAATGCGCTAGTCCAAAATCGCCATTTGGGGACTATTTCATATTATTTTTCACTTATTGAAAAGCGCATAGTTGACAATCCAAAGTCAAGTTTAACTGCTTTCTTCATATAAAAACATCTATAAATTAAACTTCAGTCGTAATTATTTACAGCTATTATCTTTCATTTTATTACTTTAAATAATTTACCGTATTAATTTCAATTATGTTGTAAATTCTCCTAGTTATAATTTTTTATTTGTATAAGTATATTAGCCCAGTCACTTTATACATGAACCTCTAAAAAAATACAATTAGAAATTTTACAGCGGGATTCTCTTTATTTTCGGGTCACAAATAATTTCCCAAAAGTCCATAAAGCCAACTGACCGGCCACTCGAGTTACGGAGGGTCAAAGGTCACGCAAATCAGTTTTTCTCAAATGTATCTTAAATTATCGGTCTTTCGTAAATTTTGGCTAAGTAAAATTTGTTGGTGAGATAAATCTGCATAAAAATGTCGTATACCAAATTTACGTAGAGCCACTGGTTTTC
Organism: Thereva nobilitata; assembly: GCA_963855945.1. Classification (NCBI taxonomy): domain Eukaryota; kingdom Metazoa; phylum Arthropoda; class Insecta; order Diptera; family Therevidae; genus Thereva; species Thereva nobilitata. The sequence goes on from OY979694.1 coordinate 143,919,818, forward strand.
GAGATATGGGGCTGAGAAAACTCGTGCATTGCACTGCATTCGTTTCCACACCACATTTGACGTAGAATGCAAGGCGCGTTTTTTTACATGGTTTGGCCCTTTTTTTGTATAAAGTGACTGGGCTATATGTAAATGAAATAACATCCAAAATTTTATCAAAAAGTTGGTGTTCTTTTTCTGTTTTACTAACAAGTAGGTACTAAAAAGTAGAAAAAGCACATATTAAAACAAATTAATACCAGATTCTTCTTGGTTACCAATTTCATTTATAAATATGATTCACTTATGGTGTTGAAAGTCCTAGTTTTAGCCCAGTGAGTTTTGAGAAATCGAGCTCCTCTATTCTTAACCCTTCCAATGTTCTGACAAGACTTAATGCGACATGTGCCTGTCCTTTAGCAAATAATGCTGATCCTGTGTACAACAGCATGGTCTACTGTACATCATTGCATTTTATGGACTGTGCAGGCCCAGCACAGTATTATTGGGAGCATTGTTCGTTCGACTGATCCATAGTTTCGGGGCCGGAAACTGTATTGATTTCGACTTGATTAAATAAATTCTATCTCTGCCAAAGTCAATACGAACAGATGGAATGTCGGTATCGTACATGGTACATCTAATCACGACGGAATAAAGGCCAATGAATTTCGGTAATATTGCCCATTGCACCATTCACAAGACCTTGCTCTATAATAATATTTGAGCGAAGCATCACTCTCGCTCCGTTGAAAATGTCCAATTCCTTTTGTAATCCTCTAGTCTTGTTTATATCGACCGACACTATGTTGTCCAAGATTACATTGTCGGCATTTCTTGTCGCATTCACCAGCACATCCTTAGCCGGAATTCTGAAAATTCGCACTCCTTGGGTTCGATATCGTTCAAGGACAGCTGTGTTGTGTGCATTAACTTGTGCACGAGTTGTATAGATGCGAATTGCTCTATGGAAATCGAAATCCCCAGATGCCTCTATTAAAATTTTTGACATCAATAGAGCAAAATTTGGGGCCTTCAATTCACTCACGCGTAGAGCATTCAGAGGATCGGCAAATGTTGTGTCGCCTTGTTGTCGCATGTTCTCCGTCAACTCCACAAGGCTGAAGAGTCTCCACAAATTAATTGCTGGAATAAATCTTGTAGGCTGGTGGAATGCCTGAGTTCCTCGGATAGGTGGCTACTGAAAGAAATCTAGAAAAAACCATAATGTTAGTACCACGGAATGGTTAATTTTCCATTTTTTTCAGTTCAGTTCCATTCATTTCCTATGAAACCATGGAAATCTCATCGATGAACACGAATTCAATGTACTTCCACTGATTTCGCAAAACCTTCAAATAGTTACTAATAAGCGGTGCCAAATATCCTACCGTTTTTCCGTCTTTCTCAACAGGTAATTTCAGTAATGTGTGAAGCGTTGTTCCACCAACAAGTTTTGCCGCTACACCCCTTAATGCGCCAATATGAACTGCTTTCGTACCATAGCAAACAAACGGAGGCACACATTCTGATGCAACTCCGACTTCCATTCATTTGGATCTCGATTATGCGAGAAATGCTGCTGAATTATTCTCGCTGTTGTAAATGCATTGCAGCAAACACATTTTGAAACTGTTCGTTTGTCATAGCCTGTTCAGTAATTTCATCTTCAAGTTCTGCCTCAACAATTTCCCCTGGATTTTCAAAAATATTTAAAGCATGTGCTTGATTGAATGCAATTTCAAGTTGTCTATCCCTTGCACGATGTATTTCGAGGTATACATTTGTTCGTCTCAATTGGTCTTCTCGAGCAAGAAAAGCCTCACGTGCATTATTATGCTCAACAATTAATTCATCCTCCGAGTAAAATGGTACGTATTGAACGAGCAGGCTATAGAAATAATTTCCCGGATCTGTCTGCATTTAAAAGAATGGCACTTGTACAACAGCTGGAACATTTCTAATTATCATTTTAGTGTTGTTTGCCGGCTTGACGAGTCTTCGTCTTGTTGACTGCTCTTTCTCTACTGCATCAATGCTTTCTTCATTATCTCCCGATTTATTTTTATAAACTGGCTCAAAACTCATCGCAAATTCAAGTAGGCACATATTTGGGAAATAAAAACTGTGCTCTCGTTGTCTTGGACGTTTTGCATATCGCTCAAGTATGTTTGAACAAAGTCCAATTGCTTGATTATCCTGAAATCTCAGCAATTTATATCGTTGATCAGGCTTTCTTGTGTTCAAGAACAAACACTTTCTTCAACTTGACCGAAGTGGCAGCTGGCAGAATCGATAAACAAACTCAAATGCGGTATTCTATTTATCATACCCTTTTATTTAATACCCAAGTCGAGGGTAATCTGAAGAAAATGGTAATCCGCCATCTTGAGACGGCCGCCATGGATCTAACGATCTATTGAGTATACTATATTGCTTTTTGTATTCTACTTACCATACCGTTTCATTTGGTACCCATGTCGAGAGGGTTCTCAAGAGTATGGTAATCAGCCCTCTTGAGATGGCCGCCATGGATCTAACGGTGTATTGAGTATACTGTATTGCTTGTTGTATTCTACTTATTATACCCTTTCATTTGATACCCATGTCTCGGCGGTTGTGAATAAAATGGTAATCCGCCCTCTTGAGACGGTCGCCACGGATCTAACGGTATTTTGAGTATACTATATTGCTTATTGTCTTCTAGTTATTATACCCGTTCATTTGATTCCCATGTCGAGGGGTTGTGAAGACACTGGTAATCCGCCCTCTTGAGATGGCCGTTTATTGTTATAACGGTATATTGAGTAACCTATATTGCTTATTTTATTCTACTTATCATACCCTTTCATTTGATTCCCATGTCGAGGGTGTTGTGAAGAAAATGGTAATCCGCCCTAATGAAACAGCCGCATTGGATCTAACGACATAGTTTATTGTATTCTACTTATCATAACCATTCATTTGATACCAATGTCGAGGGGGTGGGAAGACAATGGTAATCCACCCTCTTGAGATGGCCGCCATGGATCCAACGGTATATTGAGTATCCTATATTGCTTATTGTATTCTACTTATCGTACCCTTTCATTTAATTCCCATGTCGAGGGTGAAGAAAATGGTAATCCGCCCTCATGAGACGGCCGCCATGGATCTAACCGTTATTGAGTATCCTATATTGCGTATTGTATTCTACTTGTCATACCCTTTCATTTGATTGCCATGTCGAGGGTGTTGTGAATAATATGGTAATCCGATCTCATGAGACGGGTGTCATGGATCTAACGACATAGCTTATTGTATTCTACTTATCATAACCTTTCATTTGATACCCATGTCGCAGGGGTTGTGAAGAAAATGGTAACTCGGCATCTTGAGACGGCCGCCATGGATCTAACGGTATATTGAGTATACTATATTGCTTATTCTACTTATTATACCCGTTCATTTGACACCCATGTCGAGGGGGCTGTGAAGACAATGGTAATCTGCCCTCTTGAGATGGCCGCCATGAATCTAACGGTATATTGAGTATCCTATAGCGCTTATTGTATTCTACTTATCATACCCTTTCATTTGATTCCCATGTCGAGGGTGTTGTGAAGAAAATGGTAAACCGCCCTCATGAAACGGCCGCCTTGGATCCAACGACATAGTTTATTGTATTCTACTTATCATAAGCATTCATTTGTTACCCATGTCGCAGGGGATGTGTAGCAAATGGTAACCCTTGCCTCTTGAGACGGCTGCCATGGATCTAATTGTATACTGAGTATACTATATTGCTTATTGTATTCTACTTATCATACCCTTTCATTTAATACCCATGTCGCGGGGGTTGCGAAGAAAATGGTAATCTGCCCCCTTGAGACGGCCGCCATGGATCTAACGGTATATTGAGTATACTGTATTGCTTGTTGTATTCTACTTATTATACCCTTTCATTTGATACCCATGTCGCGGCGGTTGTGAAGAAAATGGCAATCCGCCCTCTTGAGACGGTCGCCATGGATCTAACGGTATATTGAGTATACTATATTGCTTATTGTCTTTTAGTTATTATATCCGTTCATTTGATTCCCATGTCAAGGGGGTTATGAAGACACTCGTAATCCGCCCTCTTGAGATGGCCGCTTATTGTTATAACGGTATATTGAATAACCTATATTGCTTATTGTATTCTACTTATCATACCCTTTCATTAGATTCCCATGTCGAGGGTGTTGTGAAGAAAATGGTAATCCGCCCTCATGTGCTCCCTACTTATTTTAATTGTAGGATACCCTATTTGCTTGATGTGTTCCTTACAAACGATACCAGCGCTATTCTTTTCCAAAACCAAATCTCTGCACCTAGTTACCTGGATCATGATATTATTTTCGTGTGCCATAGCTTTAATGTCGACCCTCCATCTGTGAAAACAATTACTTATCGTGACTGCTGTAACATTGATCAGGAACGCCTTCTCCAAAGATGTTTTTGTCTACCCTGGTCCAGCATCTTCGTATTGGCAGATGTAGATGACAAAATAGCAGAGTTTAATAGGATATTCCTTGATCTCTACGATGAGTTTGTTCCTCTGAGAAGTAAATTTTTATCAGCTAAGTCCAAACCTAGGTTTACTCCAGAAATTAAATCGATTATTATTGAAAGAGAATTCGTCTATCGCTGGTCCTTAAGAGTAAAAACTGCTTCAGCAAAAAGATCTTTTAAACGACTTCGAAATTTAATCGTTGCAAAAATTAAAGAAGCCAAGCGCAATTATTGCGCTAGAAAGCTTGATCCATCCCTATCCTTGAAAACCGTATGGAAAAATCTACGCAATCTGGCTGTCCATTCTAAAAATGAACCCGTTGCTCACAACCTCAGCCCTGAAAGCCTCAACCAACATTTTATATCCAGCCAAGCGATAGTGCAGACTACTACCTCTCATACTCCTTCATCGGGCGGGTTCTGTTTTCGTTGCGTTGATTCTCTTTTAGTTGTCTCTGCTTTAAATTCTATCAAATCTACAGCCACTGGTAGCGATAATATTTCACCACGATTTCTAAAAATTATATTACCTTGCTTGCTGCCTATTTTAACTCACATATTCAACGCTTGCTTCACGGCTTCGAAGTTTCCCACTTTGTGGAAGCATGCATTAATTACTCCCATACCCAAGTGCCCCTCTCCTGCTGTTCCATCGGATTTTCGGCCCATTAGTATTCTATCCTTCCGTACAAATGTTTTTGAAAAACTGATAGCGACTCAAATCCTTGAGTACTATGAACAACTTCAATTTATAAGTGAATGGCAATCTGGCTTCCGCAAACATCACAGCTATGAAACAGCGCTCCTCAAGTCACAAATGATATTCGCAATTCTCTTGATGAACGTCACATTTTTTGTCTGTTGCTACTTGATTTTTCTAAAGCTTTTGATAGCGTGAATCACTCTTTGCTCTTGCAAAAACTCTCCTCCCAAGTCTCTTTGCTCTTAAACTTTTGCATAACTTTTTAACAAACCGCTCGCAAAAAGTTAAACTCGGCGACTCTAGTTCCACCAATTCTTTACTTAGCTCTGGAGTTCCTCAAGGTTCTATTCTTGGGCCACTTTTGTTTAGCGTTTTTATTAATGATCTTCCTCTAGTAATAAAGCCTTCTAAGGTTCATATGTATGCAGATGATGTGCAGCTTTATTTCTCTGCACCAAAAGATCAAATTCATAATTGTGTGGAGAAGATTGCGGCTGACTTGCACAGTGTTTCAAGCTGGTCAACACTAAACTTATTACAGCTAAATCCATCGAAGTCACATTGTATTTTTTTCACTCACTCTGACATTTCTCAATCCGACCTCCCAGAAATTTCCTTAAATGGGCTTCCTCTTGTTCGCGTTTTTAAAGTCAGAAATCTTGGAGTTGTCCTGAATAGTAGTATGACCTGCTGCGGCCACGTCAATTTCATTATTGGCAGAACATATGGGCCACTTTCGAAACTTAGATACCACTGTGGTTTACTAAAAAGGGCTGTCCGTTTGTATTTGGTGAAAGCCTTACTTTTGCCTCTCTTAATGCAGGGCCTCTCTATTTCCCCCTCTCTTGATTCCTCTTGCGCTCGAAAGCTCGAAGTAACCTTTAACGATTGTGTACGCTTTATTTATAACTTACGTCGGTTCGACCACATTTCGCCCTATTCGAATTCCGTCTTGGGCTGCTCCCTTAGTGATTATCGCGAATTTCAGCTTTTGGGCCTACTTCACGATATACTGCACCAACGCAAACCTGCGTACCTTAACCAGTTTGTTCAGTTATCACAATCGGTCAGAAACAACAATTTGATTATTCCGCGTTTCCGCACTTTAATTGGACAGCGTTCTTTCTTTGTCACTGCAGCTCTATTATGGAACACCCACCCAGTCGGTTTACAACGTATCGATTCAGTGAACATTTTCAAGAGGCGTCTTTTTGACTTTATTACTAATAGGACGAATTAAAGCATGAATATATGACTTTTTTTATATAACTATTTTTTTTGTTTTGCATTATACTGTTATATTTGAATTTGCTTGTTTCTTTTTTTTCTATTTTTTTTATTAGCTACTTGTCTAATACGTAACTTTCTTTATTTTTTATATATATAGTTTTGTTTTTTTTATTTTATACATCATATCTAAATGCTTTGTTTTTTTAATTAACATTGTCACCATAGTTTTATGTATCATTTTTTTTAATTAATGTACTTAAAAAAAGATTTTTATTTTTATATACGTTGCAAATAAATAATAATAATGAAACGGCCGCCTTGGATCTAACGACATAGTTTATTGTATACTACTTATCATAACCATTCATTTGATACCGATGTCGCAGGGGTTGTGAAGAAAATAATAACCCGGGATCTTGAGACGGCCGCCATGGATCTAAAGGTATATTGAGTATAATATATTGCTTATTGTATTCTACTTATTATACCCGTTCATTTGATACCCATGTCGAGAGGGTTGTGAAGACAATGGTAATCCACCCCCTTGAGATGGCCGCCATGGATCCAACGGTATATTGAATATCCTATATTGCATATTGTATTCTACTTATCGTACCCTTTCATTTAATTCCCATGTCGAGGGTGTTGTGAAGAAAATGGTAATCCGCCCTCATGAGACGGCCGCCATGGATCTAACGGTTATTGAGTATCCAAAATTGCTTATTCTATTCTACTTGTCATACCCTTTCATTTGATTGCCATGTCGAGGGTGTTGTGAATAATATGGTAATCCGATTTCATGAGACGGGTGTCATGGATCTAACAACATAGCTAATTGTATTCTACTTATCATAACCTTTCATTTGATACCCATGTCGCAGGGGTTGTGAAGAAAATGGTAACCCGGCCTCTTGAGAAGGCCGCCATGGATCTAACGGTATATTGAGTATACTATATTGCTTATTGTATTCTACTTATTATACCCGTTCATTTGATACCCATGTCGAGGGGGTTGTGAAGACAATGGCAGTTCGCCCTCTTGAGATGGCCGCCATGAATCTAACGGTATATTGAGTACCCTATAGCGCTTATTGTATTCTACTTATTATACCCTTTCATTTGATTCCCATGTCGAGGGTGTTGTGAAGAAAATGGTAAACCGCCCTCATGAAACGGCCGCCTTGGATCTAACGACATAGTTTATTGTATTCTACTTATCATAACCATTCATTTGATACCCATGTCGCAGGGGTTGTGAAGAAAACGGTAACCCGGCCTCTTGAGACGGCCGCCATGGATCTAATGGTATACTGAGTATACTATATTGCTTATTGTATTCTACTTATTATACCTGTTCATTTGATACCCATGTCGAGGGGGTTGTGAATATAATGGTAATGCCACCTCTTGAGACCGCCGCCATGGATTTAACGGTTTATTGAGTATACTGTATTGCTTATGGTATTCTGCCTATCATACCCTTTCATTTGATTCCCATGTCGAGGGTGTTGTGCAGAAAATGGTAATCCGCCCTCATGAGATGGCCGCCATGGATCTAACGATATATTGAGTATATTATATTGCTAGTTATCTTCTAGTTATTATATCCTTTCATTTGATTCTCATGTCGAGGGGGTTGTGAAGACAATGGTAATCCGCCATCGTGAGATGGCCGCCATGGATCTAACGGTATATTGAGTATCCTATATTGCTTATTATATTCTACTTATCGTACCCTTTCATTTGATTCCCATGTCGAGGGAGTTGTGAAGAAAATGGTAATCCGCCCTCATGAGACGGCCGCCATGGATCTAACGGTTATTGAGTATCCTATATTGCTTATTGTATTCTACTTGTCATACCCTTTCATTTGGTTCCCATGTCGTGAGTGTTGCGAAGAATATGGTAATCCGCCCTCATGGTTCGGGTGTCATGGATCTAACGACATAGCTTATTGTATTACATTGATCATAACCTTTCATTTGATACCCATGTCGCGGGGGTTGTGAAGAAAATGGTAATACGGACTCTTCAGACGGCCGCCATGGATCCAACGGTATATTGAGTATGGGTATACTATATTGCTTATTGTATTCTACTTATCATACCCTTTCATTTAATACCCATGTCGCGGGGGTTGCGAAGAAAATTATAATCTACCCTCTTGATACGGCCGCCAAGGATCTAACGGTATATTGAGTATACTGTATTGCTTGTTGTATTCTACTTATTATACCCTTTCATTTGATAGCCATGTCGCGGCGGTTGTGAAGAAGATGGCAATCCGCCCTCTTGAGACGGTGGCCATGGATCTAACGGTATATTGAGTAAACTATATTGCTTATTGTCTTCTAGTTATTATACCCGTTCATTTGATTCCCATGTCGAGGGGGTTGTAAAGACACTGGTAATCCGCCCTCTTGAGATGGCCGCTTATTGTTATAACGGTATATAGAGTAACCTATATTGCTAATTGTATTCTACTTATCATACCCTTTCATTTGATTCCCATGTCGACGGTGTTGTGAAGAAAATGATAATCCGCCCTCATTAAACGGCCGCCTTGGATCTAATGACATAGTTTATTGTATTCTACTTATCATAACCATTCATTTGATACCCATGTCGCATAGGTTGTTAAGAAAATGGTAACCCGGCCTCTTGAGACGGCCGCCATGGATCTAACGGTATATTGAGTATACTATATTGCTTATTGTATTCTACTTATTATACCCGTACATTTGATACCCATGTCGAGGGGGTTGTGAAGACAATGGTATCCACCCTCTTGAGATGGCCGCCATGGATACAACGGTATATTGAGTATCCTTTATTGCTTATTGTATTCTACTTATCGTACCCTTTCATTTAATTCCCATGTCGAGGGTGTTGTGAAGAAAATGGTAATCCGCCCTCATGAAACGGCCGCCATGGATCTAACGGTTATTGAGTATCCTATGTTGCTTATTGTATTCTACTTGTCATACCCTTTCATTTGATCGCCATGTCGAGGGTGTTGTGAATAATATGGTAATCCGCCCTCATGAGACGGGTGTCATGGATCAAACGACATAGCTTATTGTATTCTACTTATCATAACCTTTCATTTGATACCCATGTCGCAGGGGTTGTGAAGAAAATTGTAACCTGGCCTCTTGAGACGGCGGCCATGGATCTAATGGTATATTGAGTATACTATATTGCTTATTTTATTCTACTTATTATACCCGTTCATTTGATACCCATGTCGAGGGTGTTGTGAAGACAATGGTAATCCGCCCTCTTGAGATAGCCGCCATGGATCCAACGGTATATTGAGTATCCTATATTGCTTATTGTATTCTATTTATCGTACCCTTTCATTTAATTCCCATGTCGAGGGTGTTGTGAAGAAAATGGTAATCCGCCCTCATGAGTCGGCCGCCATAGACCTAACGGTTATTGAGTATCCTATATTGCTTATTGTATTCTACTTGTCATACCCTTTCATTTGATTGCCATGTCGAGGGTGTTGTGAAGAATATGGTAATCCGCCTTCATGATACGGGTGTCATGGATCTAACGACATAGCTTATTGTATTCTACTTATCATAACCTTTCATTTGATACCCATGTCGCGGGGGTTGTGAAGAAAATGGTAATCCGCCCTCTTCAGACGGCCGCCATGGATCTAACCCTTTATGCCCTTTCATTTGATTCCCATGTCGAGGGGGTTTTTAAGGCAATGGTAATCCGCCCTCTTGAGATGGCCGCCATGAATCTACCGGTATATTGAGTATCTTATAGCGCTTATTGTATTCTACTTATCATACCCTTTCATTTGATTCCCATTTCGAGGGTGTTGTGAAGAAAATGGTTAACCGCCCTCATGAAACGGCCGCCTTGGATCTAACGACATAGTTTATTGTATTCTACTTATCATAACCATTCATTTGTTACCCATGTCGCAGGGGTTGTGAAGAAAATGGTAACCCGGTAATGCCAGCTCTTGAGACCGCCGCCATGGATTTAACGATTTATTGAGTATACTGTATTGTTTATAGTATTTTGTTTATCATACCCTTTCATTTGATTCCCATGTCGAGGGTGTTGTGAAGAAAATGGTAATCCGCCCTCATGAGATGGCCGCCATGGATCTAACGTTATATTGAGTATATTATATTGCTTGTTATCTTCTAGTTATTATACCCTTTCATTTGATTCTCTTGTCGAGGAGGTTGTGAAGACAATGGTAATCCGCACTCCTGAGATGGCCGCCATGGTTATTGAGTATCCTATATTGCTTATTGTATTCTACTTGTCATACCCTTTCATTTGATTCCCATGTCGAGGGTGTTATGAAGAATATGGTAATCCGCCCTCATGATACGGGTGTCATGGATCTAACGACATAGCTTATTGTATTCCGTTGATCATAACCTTTCATTTGAGACCCATGTCGCGGGTGTTGTGAAGAAAATGGTAATCCGCCCTCTCCAGACGTCCGCCATGGATCTAACGGTATATTTAGTATGGGTATACTATATTGCTTATTGTATTCTACTTATCATACCCTTTCATTTAATACCCATGTCGCGGGGTTGCGAAGAAAATGGTAATCTGCCCTCTTGAGACGGCCGCCATGGATCTAACGGTATATTGAGTATACTGTATTGCTTGTTGTATTCTAATTATTATACCCTTTCATTTGATACCCATGACGCGGCGGTTGGTAAGAAAATGGCAATCCGCCCTCTTGAGACGGTCGCCATGGATCTAACGGTATATTGAGTATACTATATTGCTTATTGTCTTTTAGTTATTATATCCGTTCATTTGATTCCCATGTCAAGGGGGTTATGAAGACACTCGTAATCCGCCCTCTTGAGATGGCCGCTTATTGTTATAACGGTATATTGAATAACCTATATTGCTTATTGTATTCTACTTATGATACCCTTTCATTAGATTCCCATGTCGAGGGTGTTGTGAAGAAAATGGTAATCCGCCCTCATGTGCTCCCTACTTATTTTAATTGTAGGATACCCTCTTTGCTTGATGTGTTCCTTACAAACGATACCAGCGCTATTCTTTTCCAAAACCAAATCTCTGCATCTAGTTGCGTTGATTCTCTTTTAGTTGTCTCTGCTTTAAATTCTATCAAATCTACAGCCACTGGTAGCGATAATATTTCACCACGATTTCTAAAAATTATATTACCTTGCTTGCTGCCTATTTTAACTCACATATTCAACGCTTGCTTCACGGCTTCGAAGTTTCCCACTTTGTGGAAGCATGCATTAATTACTCCCATACCCAAGTGCCCCTCTCCTGCTGTTCCATCGGATTTTCGGCCCATTAGTATTCTATCCTTCCGTACAAATGTTTTTGAAAAACTGATAGCGACTCAAATCCTTGAGTACTATGAACAACTTCAATTTATAAGTGAATGGCAATCTGGCTTCCGCAAACATCACAGCTATGAAACAGCGCTCCTCAAGTCACAAATGATATTCGCAATTCTCTTGATGAACGTCACATTTTTTGTCTGTTGCTACTTGATTTTTCTAAAGCTTTTGATAGCGTGAATCACTCTTTGCTCTTGCAAAAACTCTCCTCCCAAGTCTTTTTGCTCTTAAACTTTTGCATAACTTTTTAACAAACCGCTCGCAAAAAGTTAAACTCGGCGACTCTAGTTCCACCAATTCTTTACTTAGCTCTGGAGTTCCTCAAGGTTCTATTCTTGGGCCACTTTTGTTTAGCGTTTTTATTAATGATCTTCCTCTAGTAATAAAGCCTTCTAAGGTTCATATGTATGCAGATGATGTGCAGCTTTATTTCTCTGCACCAAAAGATCAAATTCATAATTGTGTGGAGAAGATTGCGGCTGACTTGCACAGTGTTTCAAGCTGGTCAACACTAAACTTATTACAGCTAAATCCATCGAAGTCACATTGTATTTTTTTCACTCACTCTGACATTTCTCAATCCGACCTCCCAGAAATTTCCTTAAATGGGCTTCCTCTTGTTCGCGTTTTTAAAGTCAGAAATCTTGGAGTTGTCCTGAATAGTAGTATGACCTGCTGCGGCCACGTCAATTTCATTATTGGCAGAACATATGGGCCACTTTCGAAACTTAGATACCACTGTGGTTTACTAAAAAGGGCTGTCCGTTTGTATTTGGTGAAAGCCTTACTTTTGCCTCTCTTAATGCAGGGCCTCTCTATTTCCCCCTCTCTTGATTCCTCTTGCGCTCGAAAGCTCGAAGTAGCCTTTAACGATTGTGTACGCTTTATTTATAATTTACGTCGGTTCGACCACATTTCGCCCTATTCGAATTCCGTCTTGGGCTGCTCCCTTAGTGATTATCGCGAATTTCAGCTTTTGGGCCTACTTCACGATATACTGCACCAACGCAAACCTGCGTACCTTAACCAGTTTGTTCAGTTATCACAATCGGTCAGAAACAACAATTTGATTATTCCGCGTTTCCGCACTTTAATTGGACAGCGTTCTTTCTTTGTCACTGCAGCTCTATTATGGAACACCCTCCCAGTCGGTTTACAACGTATCGATTCAGTGAACATTTTCAAGAGGCGTCTTTTTGACTTTATTACTAATAGGACGAATTAAAGCATGAATATATGACTTTTTTTATATAACTATTTTTTTTGTTTTGCATTATACTGTTATATTTGAATTTGCTTGTTTCTTTTTTTTCTATTTTTTTTATTAGCTACTTGTCTAATACGTAACTTTCTTTATTTTTTATATATATAGTTTTGTTTTTTTTATTTTATACATCATATCTTAATGCTTTGTTTTTTTAATTAACATTGTCACCATAGTTTTATGTATCATTTTTTTTAATTAATGTACTTAAAAAAAGATTTTTATCTTTGTATATACGTTGCAAATAAATAATAATAATGAAACGGCCGCCTTGGATCTAACGACATAGTTTATTGTATTCTACTTATCATAACCATTCATTTGATACCGATGTCGCAGGGGTTGTGAAGAAAATAGTAACCCGGGATCTTGAGACGGCCGCCATGGATCTAAAGGTATATTGAGTATAATATATTGCTTATTGTATTCTACTTATTATACCCGTTCATTTGATACCCATGTCGAGAGGGTTGTGAAGACAATGGTAATCCACCCCCTTGAGATGGCCGCCATGGATCCAACGGTATATTGAATATCCTATATTGCATATTGTATTCTACTTATCGTACCCTTTCATTTAATTCCCATGTCGAGGGTGTTGTGAAGAAAATGGTAATCCGCCCTCATGAGACGGCCGCCATGGATCTAACGGTTATTGAGTATCCAAAATTGCTTATTCTATTCTACTTGTCATACCCTTTCATTTGATTGCCATGTCGAGGGTGTTGTGAATAATATGGTAATCCGATTTCATGAGACGGGTGTCATGGATCTAACAACATAGCTAATTGTATTCTACTTATCATAACCTTTCATTTGATACCCATGTCGCAGGGGTTGTGAAGAAAATGGTAACCCGGCCTCTTGAGAAGGCCGCCATGGATCTAACGGTATATTGAGTATACTATATTGCTTATTGTATTCTACTTATTATACCCGTTCATTTGATACCCATGTCGAGGGGGTTGTGAAACAATGGCAGTTCGCCCTCTTGAGATGGCCGCCATGAATCTAACGGTATATTGAGTACCCTATAGCGCTTATTGTATTCTACTTATTATACCCTTTCATTTGATTCCCATGTCGAGGGTGTTGTGAAGAAAATGGTAAACCGCCCTCATGAAACGGCCGCCTTGGATCTAACGACATAGTTTATTGTATTCTACTTATCATAACCATTCATTTGATACCCATGTCGCAGGGGTTGTGAAGAAAACGGTAACCCGGCCTCTTGAGACGGCCGCCATGGATCTAATGGTATACTGAGTATACTATATTGCTTATTGTATTCTACTTATTATACCTGTTCATTTGATACCCATGTCGAGGGGGTTGTGAATATAATGGTAATGCCACCTCTTGAGACCGCCGCCATGGATTTAACGGTTTATTGAGTATACTGTATTGCTTATGGTATTCTGCCTATCATACCCTTTCATTTGATTCCCATGTCGAGGGTGTTGTGCAGAAAATGGTAATCCGCCCTCATGAGATGGCCGCCATGGATCTAACGATATATTGAGTATATTATATTGCTAGTTATCTTCTAGTTATTATATCCTTTCATTTGATTCTCATGTCGAGGGGGTTGTGAAGACAATGGTAATCCGCCATCGTGAGATGGCCGCCATGGATCTAACGGTATATTGAGTATCCTATAATGCTTATTATATTCTACTTATCGTACCCTTTCATTTGATTCCCAAGTCGAGGGAGTTGTGAAGAAAATGGTAATCCGCCCTCATGAGACGGCCGCCATGGATCTAACGGTTATTGAGTATCCTATATTGCTTATTGTATTCTACTTGTCATACTCTTTCATTTGGTTCCCATGTCGTGAGTGTTGCGAAGAATATGGTAATCCGCCCTCATGGTTCGGGTGTCATGGATCTAACGACATAGCTTATTGTATTACATTGATCATAACCTTTCATTTGATACCCATGTCGCGGGGGTTGTGAAGAAAATGGTAATACGGACTCTTCAGACGGCCGCCATGGATCCAACGGTATATTGAGGATGGGTATACTATATTGCTTATTGTATTCTACTTATCATACCCTTTCATTTAATACCCATGTCGCGGGGGTTGCGAAGAAAATTATAATCTACCCTCTTGATACGGCCGCCAAGGATCTAACGGTATATTGAGTATACTGTATTGCTTGTTGTATTCTACTTATTATACCCTTTCATTTGATAGCCATGTCGCGGCGGTTGTGAAGAAGATGGCAATCCGCCCTCTTGAGACGGTGGCCATGGATCTAACGGTATATTGAGTAAACTATATTGCTTATTGTCTTCTAGTTATTATACCCGTTCATTTGATTCCCATGTCGAGGGGGTTGTAAAGACACTGGTAATCCGCCCTCTTGAGATGGCCGCTTATTGTTATAACGGTATATAGAGTAACCTATATTGCTAATTGTATTCTACTTATCATACCCTTTCATTTGATTCCCATGTCGACGGTGTTGTGAAGAAAATGATAATCCGCCCTCATTAAACGGCCGCCTTGGATCTAATGACATAGTTTATTGTATTCTACTTATCATAACCATTCATTTGATACCCATGTCGCATAGGTTGTTAAGAAAATGGTAACCCGGCCTCTTGAGACGGCCGCCATGGATCTAACGGTATATTGAGTATACTACATATATTGCTTATTGTATTCTACTTATTATACCCGTACATTTGATACCCATGTCGAGGGGGTTGTGAAGACAATGGTATCCACCCTCTTGAGATGGCCGCCATGGATACAACGGTATATTGAGTATCCTTTATTGCTTATTGTATTCTACTTATCGTACCCTTTCATTTAATTCCCAT
The DNA here is from genome assembly GCA_963855945.1 of Thereva nobilitata. Taxonomy (NCBI): domain Eukaryota; kingdom Metazoa; phylum Arthropoda; class Insecta; order Diptera; family Therevidae; genus Thereva; species Thereva nobilitata. The sequence goes on from OY979694.1 coordinate 143,935,749, forward strand.
GTCGAGGGTGTTGTGAAGAAAATGGTAATCCGCCCTCATGAAACGGCCGCCATGGATCTAACGGTTATTGAGTATCCTATGTTGCTTATTGTATTCTACTTGTCATACCCTTTCATTTGATCGCCATGTCGAGGGTGTTGTGAATAATATGGTAATCCGCCCTCATGAGACGGGTGTCATGGATCAAACGACATAGCTTATTGTATTCTACTTATCATAACCTTTCATTTGATACCCATGTCGCAGGGGTTGTGAAGAAAATTGTAACCTGGCCTCTTGAGACGGCCGCCATGGATCTAATGGTATATTGAGTATACTATATTGCTTATTTTATTCTACTTATTATACCCGTTCATTTGATACCCATGTCGAGGGTGTTGTGAAGACAATGGTAATCCGCCCTCTTGAGATAGCCGCCATGGATCCAACGGTATATTGAGTATCCTATATTGCTTATTGTATTCTATTTATCGTACCCTTTCATTTAATTCCCATGTCGAGGGTGTTGTGAAGAAAATGGTAATCCGCCCTCATGAGTCGGCCGCCATAGACCTAACGGTTATTGAGTATCCTATATTGCTTATTGTATTCTACTTGTCATACCCTTTCATTTGATTGCCATGTCGAGGGTGTTGTGAAGAATATGGTAATCCGCCTTCATGATACGGGTGTCATGGATCTAACGACATAGCTTATTGTATTCTACTTATCATAACCTTTCATTTGATACCCATGTCGCGGGGGTTGTGAAGAAAATGGTAATCCGCCCTCTTCAGACGGCCGCCATGGATCTAACCCTTTATGCCCTTTCATTTGATTCCCATGTCGAGGGGGTTTTTAAGGCAATGGTAATCCGCCCTCTTGAGATGGCCGCCATGAATCTACCGGTATATTGAGTATCTTATAGCGCTTATTGTATTCTACTTATCATACCCTTTCATTTGATTCCCATTTCGAGGGTGTTGTGAAGAAAATGGTTAACCGCCCTCATGAAACGACCGCCTTGGATCTAACGACATAGTTTATTGTATTCTACTTATCATAACCATTCATTTGTTACCCATGTCGCAGGGGTTGTGAAGAAAATGGTAACCCGGTAATACCAGCTCTTGAGACCGCCGCCATGGATTTAACGGTTTATTGAGTATACTGTATTGTTTATGGTATTTTGTTTATCATACCCTTTCATTTGATTCCCATGTCGAAGGTGTTGTGAAGAAAATGGTAATCCGCCCTCATGAGATGGCCGCCATGGATCTAACGTTATATTGAGTATATTATATTGCTTGTTATCTTCTAGTTATTATACCCTTTCATTTGATTCTCTTGTCGAGGGGGTTGTGAAGACAATGGTAATCCGCCCTCTTGAGATGGCCGCCATGGTTATTGAGTATCCTATATTGCCTATCGTATTCTACTTGTCATACCCTTTCATTTGATTCCCATGTCGAGGGCGTTATGAAGAATATGGTAATCCGCCCTCATGATACGGGTGTCATGGATCTAACGACATAGCTTATTGTATTCGATTGATCATAACCTTTCATTTGAGACCCATGTCGCGGGTGTTGTGAAGAAAATGGTAATCTGCCCTCTTCAGACGGCCGCCATGGATCTAACGGTATATTTAGTATGAGTATACTATATTGCTTATTGTATTCTACTTATCATACCCTTTCATTTAATACCCATGCCGCGGGGGTTGCGAAGAACATGGTAATCTGCCCTCTTGAGACGGCCGCCATGGATCTAACGGTATATTGAGTATCTTATAGCGCTTATTGTATTCTACTTATCATACCCTTTCATTTGATTCCCATTTCGAGGGTGTTGTGAAGAAAATGGTAAACCGCCCTCATGAAACGGCCGCCTTGGATCTAACGACATAGTTTATTGTATTCTACTTATCATAACCATTCATTTGTTACCCATGTCGCAGGGGTTGTGAAGAAAATGGTAACCCGGTAATGCCAGCTCTTGAGACCGCCGCCATGGATTTAACGATTTATTGAGTATACTGTATTGTTTATAGTATTTTGTTTATCATACCCTTTCATTTGATTCCCATGTCGAGGGTGTTGTGAAGAAAATGGTAATCCGCCCTCATGAGATGGCCGCCATGGATCTAACGTTATATTGAGTATATTATATTGCTTGTTATCTTCTAGTTATTATACCCTTTCATTTGATTCTCTTGTCGAGGAGGTTGTGAAGACAATGGTAATCCGCACTCCTGAGATGGCCGCCATGGTTATTGAGTATCCTATATTGCTTATTGTATTCTACTTGTCATACCCTTTCATTTGATTCCCATGTCGAGGGTGTTATGAAGAATATGGTAATCCGCCCTCATGATACGGGTGTCATGGATCTAACGACATAGCTTATTGTATTCCGTTGATCATAACCTTTCATTTGAGACCCATGTCGCGGGTGTTGTGAAGAAAATGGTAATCCGCCCTCTCCAGACGTCCGCCATGGATCTAACGGTATATTTAGTATGGGTATACTATATTGCTTATTGTATTCTACTTATCATACCCTTTCATTTAATACCCATGTCGCGGGGTTGCGAAGAAAATGGTAATCTGCCCTCTTGAGACGGCCGCCATGGATCTAACGGTATATTGAGTATACTGTATTGCTTGTTGTATTCTAATTATTATACCCTTTCATTTGATACCCATGACGCGGCGGTTGGTAAGAAAATGGCAATCCGCCCTCTTGAGACGGTCGCCATGGATCTAACGGTATATTGAGTATACTATATTGCTTATTGTCTTTTAGTTATTATATCCGTTCATTTGATTCCCATGTCAAGGGGGTTATGAAGACACTCGTAATCCGCCCTCTTGAGATGGCCGCTTATTGTTATAACGGTATATTGAATAACCTATATTGCTTATTGTATTCTACTTATGATACCCTTTCATTAGATTCCCATGTCGAGGGTGTTGTGAAGAAAATGGTAATCCGCCCTCATGTGCTCCCTACTTATTTTAATTGTAGGATACCCTCTTTGCTTGATGTGTTCCTTACAAACGATACCAGCGCTATTCTTTTCCAAAACCAAATCTCTGCACCTAGTTGCGTTGATTCTCTTTTAGTTGTCTCTGCTTTAAATTCTATCAAATCTACAGCCACTGGTAGCGATAATATTTCACCACGATTTCTAAAAATTATATTACCTTGCTTGCTGCCTATTTTAACTCACATATTCAACGCTTGCTTCACGGCTTCGAAGTTTCCCACTTTGTGGAAGCATGCATTAATTACTCCCATACCCAAGTGCCCCTCTCCTGCTGTTCCATCGGATTTTCGGCCCATTAGTATTCTATCCTTCCGTACAAATGTTTTTGAAAAACTGATAGCGACTCAAATCCTTGAGTACTATGAACAACTTCAATTTATAAGTGAATGGCAATCTGGCTTCCGCAAACATCACAGCTATGAAACAGCGCTCCTCAAGTCACAAATGATATTCGCAATTCTCTTGATGAACGTCACATTTTTTGTCTGTTGCTACTTGATTTTTCTAAAGCTTTTGATAGCGTGAATCACTCTTTGCTCTTGCAAAAACTCTCCTCCCAAGTCTTTTTGCTCTTAAACTTTTGCATAACTTTTTAACAAACCGCTCGCAAAAAGTTAAACTCGGCGACTCTAGTTCCACCAATTCTTTACTTAGCTCTGGAGTTCCTCAAGGTTCTATTCTTGGGCCACTTTTGTTTAGCGTTTTTATTAATGATCTTCCTCTAGTAATAAAGCCTTCTAAGGTTCATATGTATGCAGATGATGTGCAGCTTTATTTCTCTGCACCAAAAGATCAAATTCATAATTGTGTGGAGAAGATTGCGGCTGACTTGCACAGTGTTTCAAGCTGGTCAACACTAAACTTATTACAGCTAAATCCATCGAAGTCACATTGTATTTTTTTCACTCACTCTGACATTTCTCAATCCGACCTCCCAGAAATTTCCTTAAATGGGCTTCCTCTTGTTCGCGTTTTTAAAGTCAGAAATCTTGGAGTTGTCCTGAATAGTAGTATGACCTGCTGCGGCCACGTCAATTTCATTATTGGCAGAACATATGGGCCACTTTCGAAACTTAGATACCACTGTGGTTTACTAAAAAGGGCTGTCCGTTTGTATTTGGTGAAAGCCTTACTTTTGCCTCTCTTAATGCAGGGCCTCTCTATTTCCCCCTCTCTTGATTCCTCTTGCGCTCGAAAGCTCGAAGTAGCCTTTAACGATTGTGTACGCTTTATTTATAATTTACGTCGGTTCGACCACATTTCGCCCTATTCGAATTCCGTCTTGGGCTGCTCCCTTAGTGATTATCGCGAATTTCAGCTTTTGGGCCTACTTCACGATATACTGCACCAACGCAAACCTGCGTACCTTAACCAGTTTGTTCAGTTATCACAATCGGTCAGAAACAACAATTTGATTATTCCGCGTTTCCGCCCTTTAATTGGACAGCGTTCTTTCTTTGTCACTGCAGCTCTATTATGGAACACCCTCCCAGTCGGTTTACAACGTATCGATTCAGTGAACATTTTCAAGAGGCGTCTTTTTGACTTTATTACTAATAGGACGAATTAAAGCATGAATATATGACTTTTTTTATATAACTATTTTTTTTGTTTTGCATTATACTGTTATATTTGAATTTGCTTGTTTCTTTTTTTTCTATTTTTTTTATTAGCTACTTGTCTAATACGTAACTTTCTTTATTTTTTATATATATAGTTTTGTTTTTTTTATTTTATACATCATATCTTAATGCTTTGTTTTTTTAATTAACATTGTCACCATAGTTTTATGTATCATTTTTTTTAATTAATGTACTTAAAAAAAGATTTTTATCTTTGTATATACGTTGCAAATAAATAATAATAATGAAACGGCCGCCTTGGATCTAACGACATAGTTTACTGTATTCTACTTATCATAACCATTCATTTGATACCGATGTCGCAGGGGTTGTGAAGAAAATAGTAACCCGGGATCTTGAGACGGCCGCCATGGATCTAAAGGTATATTGAGTATAATATATTGCTTATTGTATTCTACTTATTATACCCGTTCATTTGATACCCATGTCGAGAGGGTTGTGAAGACAATGGTAATCCACCCCCTTGAGATGGCCGCCATGGATCCAACGGTATATTGAATATCCTATATTGCATATTGTATTCTACTTATCGTACCCTTTCATTTAATTCCCATGTCGAGGGTGTTGTGAAGAAAATGGTAATCCGCCCTCATGAGACGGCCGCCATGGATCTAACGGTTATTGAGTATCCAAAATTGCTTATTCTATTCTACTTGTCATACCCTTTCATTTGATTGCCATGTCGAGGGTGTTGTGAATAATATGGTAATCCGATTTCATGAGACGGGTGTCATGGATCTAACAACATAGCTAATTGTATTCTACTTATCATAACCTTTCATTTGATACCCATGTCGCAGGGGTTGTGAAGAAAATGGTAACCCGGCCTCTTGAGAAGGCCGCCATGGATCTAACGGTATATTGAGTATACTATATTGCTTATTGTATTCTACTTATTATACCCGTTCATTTGATACCCATGTCGAGGGGGTTGTGAAGACAATGGCAGTTCGCCCTCTTGAGATGGCCGCCATGAATCTAACGGTATATTGAGTACCCTATAGCGCTTATTGTATTCTACTTATTATACCCTTTCATTTGATTCCCATGTCGAGGGTGTTGTGAAGAAAATGGTAAACCGCCCTCATGAAACGGCCGCCTTGGATCTAACGACATAGTTTATTGTATTCTACTTATCATAACCATTCATTTGATACCCATGTCGCAGGGGTTGTGAAGAAAACGGTAACCCGGCCTCTTGAGACGGCCGCCATGGATCTAATGGTATACTGAGTATACTATATTGCTTATTGTATTCTACTTATTATACCTGTTCATTTGATACCCATGTCGAGGGGGTTGTGAATATAATGGTAATGCCACCTCTTGAGACCGCCGCCATGGATTTAACGGTTTATTGAGTATACTGTATTGCTTATGGTATTCTGCCTATCATACCCTTTCATTTGATTCCCATGTCGAGGGTGTTGTGCAGAAAATGGTAATCCGCCCTCATGAGATGGCCGCCATGGATCTAACGATATATTGAGTATATTATATTGCTAGTTATCTTCTAGTTATTATATCCTTTCATTTGATTCTCATGTCGAGGGGGTTGTGAAGACAATGGTAATCCGCCATCGTGAGATGGCCGCCATGGATCTAACGGTATATTGAGTATCCTATAATGCTTATTATATTCTACTTATCGTACCCTTTCATTTGATTCCCAAGTCGAGGGAGTTGTGAAGAAAATGGTAATCCGCCCTCATGAGACGGCCGCCATGGATCTAACGGTTATTGAGTATCCTATATTGCTTATTGTATTCTACTTGTCATACTCTTTCATTTGGTTCCCATGTCGTGAGTGTTGCGAAGAATATGGTAATCCGCCCTCATGGTTCGGGTGTCATGGATCTAACGACATAGCTTATTGTATTACATTGATCATAACCTTTCATTTGATACCCATGTCGCGGGGGTTGTGAAGAAAATGGTAATACGGACTCTTCAGACGGCCGCCATGGATCCAACGGTATATTGAGGATGGGTTTACTATATTGCTTATTGTATTCTACTTATCATACCCTTTCATTTAATACCCATGTCGCGGGGGTTGCGAAGAAAATTATAATCTACCCTCTTGATACGGCCGCCAAGGATCTAACGGTATATTGAGTATACTGTATTGCTTGTTGTATTCTACTTATTATACCCTTTCATTTGATAGCCATGTCGCGGCGGTTGTGAAGAAGATGGCAATCCGCCCTCTTGAGACGGTGGCCATGGATCTAACGGTATATTGAGTAAACTATATTGCTTATTGTCTTCTAGTTATTATACCCGTTCATTTGATTCCCATGTCGAGGGGGTTGTAAAGACACTGGTAATCCGCCCTCTTGAGATGGCCGCTTATTGTTATAACGGTATATAGAGTAACCTATATTGCTAATTGTATTCTACTTATCATACCCTTTCATTTGATTCCCATGTCGACGGTGTTGTGAAGAAAATGATAATCCGCCCTCATTAAACGGCCGCCTTGGATCTAATGACATAGTTTATTGTATTCTACTTATCATAACCATTCATTTGATACCCATGTCGCATAGGTTGTTAAGAAAATGGTAACCCGGCCTCTTGAGACGGCCGCCATGGATCTAACGGTATATTGAGTATACTACATATATTGCTTATTGTATTCTACTTATTATACCCGTACATTTGATACCCATGTCGAGGGGGTTGTGAAGACAATGGTATCCACCCTCTTGAGATGGCCGCCATGGATACAACGGTATATTGAGTATCCTTTATTGCTTATTGTATTCTACTTATCGTACCCTTTCATTTAATTCCCATGTCGAGGGTGTTGTGAAGAAAATGGTAATCCGCCCTCATGAAACGGCCGCCATGGATCTAACGGTTATTGAGTATCCTATGTTGCTTATTGTATTCTACTTGTCATACCCTTTCATTTGATCGCCATGTCGAGGGTGTTGTGAATAATATGGTAATCCGCCCTCATGAGACGGGTGTCATGGATCAAACGACATAGCTTATTGTATTCTACTTATCATAACCTTTCATTTGATACCCATGTCGCAGGGGTTGTGAAGAAAATTGTAACCTGGCCTCTTGAGACGGCCGCCATGGATCTAATGGTATATTGAGTATACTATATTGCTTATTTTATTCTACTTATTATACCCGTTCATTTGATACCCATGTCGAGGGTGTTGTGAAGACAATGGTAATCCGCCCTCTTGAGATAGCCGCCATGGATCCAACGGTATATTGAGTATCCTATATTGCTTATTGTATTCTATTTATCGTACCCTTTCATTTAATTCCCATGTCGAGGGTGTTGTGAAGAAAATGGTAATCCGCCCTCATGAGTCGGCCGCCATAGACCTAACGGTTATTGAGTATCCTATATTGCTTATTGTATTCTACTTGTCATACCCTTTCATTTGATTGCCATGTCGAGGGTGTTGTGAAGAATATGGTAATCCGCCTTCATGATACGGGTGTCATGGATCTAACGACATAGCTTATTGTATTCTACTTATCATAACCTTTCATTTGATACCCATGTCGCGGGGGTTGTGAAGAAAATGGTAATCCGCCCTCTTCAGACGGCCGCCATGGATCTAACCCTTTATGCCCTTTCATTTGATTCCCATGTCGAGGGGGTTTTTAAGGCAATGGTAATCCGCCCTCTTGAGATGGCCGCCATGAATCTACCGGTATATTGAGTATCTTATAGCGCTTATTGTATTCTACTTATCATACCCTTTCATTTGATTCCCATTTCGAGGGTGTTGTGAAGAAAATGGTTAACCGCCCTCATGAAACGACCGCCTTGGATCTAACGACATAGTTTATTGTATTCTACTTATCATAACCATTCATTTGTTACCCATGTCGCAGGGGTTGTGAAGAAAATGGTAACCCGGTAATACCAGCTCTTGAGACCGCCGCCATGGATTTAACGGTTTATTGAGTATACTGTATTGTTTATGGTATTTTGTTTATCATACCCTTTCATTTGATTCCCATGTCGAAGGTGTTGTGAAGAAAATGGTAATCCGCCCTCATGAGATGGCCGCCATGGATATTGCTTGTTATCTTCTAGTTATTATACCCTTTCATTTGATTCTCTTGTCGAGGGGGTTGTGAAGACAATGGTAATCCGCCCTCTTGAGATGGCCGCCATGGTTATTGAGTATCCTATATTGCCTATCGTATTCTACTTGTCATACCCTTTCATTTGATTCCCATGTCGAGGGCGTTATGAAGAATATGGTAATCCGCCCTCATGATACGGGTGTCATGGATCTAACGACATAGCTTATTGTATTCCATTGATCATAACCTTTCATTTGAGACCCATGTCGCGGGTGTTGTGAAGAAAATGGTAATCTGCCCTCTTCAGACGGCCGCCATGGATCTAACGGTATATTTAGTATGAGTATACTATATTGCTTATTGTATTCTACTTATCATACCTTTCATTTAATACCCATGCCGCGGGGGTTGCGAAGAACATGGTAATCTGCCCTCTTGAGACGGCCGCCATGGATCTAACGGTATATTGAGTATCTTATAGCGCTTATTGTATTCTACTTATCATACCCTTTCATTTGATTCCCATTTCGAGGGTGTTGTGAAGAAAATGGTAAACCGCCCTCATGAAACGGCCGCCTTGGATCTAACTACATAGTTTATTGTATTCTACTTATCATAACCATTCATTTGTTACCCATGTCGCAGGGGTTGTGAAGAAAATGGTAACCCGGTAATGCCAGCTCTTGAGACCGCCGCCATGGATTTAACGGTTTATTGAGTATACTGTATTGTTTATGGTATTTTGTTTATCATACCCTTTCATTTGATTCCCATGTCGAGGGTGTTGTGAAGAAAATGGTAATCCGCCCTCATGAGATGGCCGCCATGGATCTAACGTTATATTGAGTATATTATATTGCTTGTTATCTTCTAGTTATTATACCCTTTCATTTGATTCTCTTGTCGAGGAGGTTGTGAAGACAATGGTAATCCGCACTCCTGAGATGGCCGCCATGGTTATTGAGTATCCTATATTGCTTATTGTATTCTACTTGTCATACCCTTTCATTTGATTCCCATGTCGAGGGTGTTATGAAGAATATGGTAATCCGCCCTCATGATACGGGTGTCATGGATCTAACGACATAGCTTATTGTATTCCATTGATCATAACCTTTCATTTGAGACCCATGTCGCGGGTGTTGTGAAGAAAATGGTAATCCGCCCTCTTCAGACGGCCGCCATGGATCTAACGGTATATTTAGTATGGGTATACTATATTGCTTATTGTATTCTACTTATCATACCCTTTCATTTAATACCCATGTCGCGGGGTTGCGAAGAAAATGGTAATCTGCCCTCTTGAGACGGCCGCCATGGATCTAACGGTATATTGAGTATACTGTATTGCTTGTTGTATTCTACTTATTATACCCTTTCATTTGATACCCATGACGCGGCGGTTGTGAAGAAAATGGCAATCCGCCCTCTTGAGACGGTCGCCATGGATCTAACGGTATATTGAGTATACTATATTGCTTATTGTCTTTTAGTTATTATATCCGTTCATTTGATTCCCATGTCAAGGGGGTTATGAAGACACTCGTAATCCGCCCTCTTGAGATGGCCGCTTATTGTTATAACGGTATATTGAATAACCTATATTGCTTATTGTATTCTACTTATCATACCCTTTCATTAGATTCCCATGTCGAGGGTGTTGTGAAGAAAATGGTAATCCGCTCTCATGTGCTCCCTACTTATTTTAATTGTAGGATACCCTCTTTGCTTGATGTGTTCCTTACAAACGATACCAGCGCTATTCTTTTCCAAAACCAAATCTCTGCACCTAGTTACCTGGATCATGATATTATTTTCGTGTGCCATAACTTTCATGTCGACCCTCCATCTGTGAAAACAATTACTTATCGTGACTGCTGTAACATTGATCAGGAACGCCTTCTCCAAAGATGTTTTTGTCTACCCTGGTCCAGCATCTTCGTATTGGCAGATGTAGATGACAAAATAGCAGAGTTTAATAGGATATTCCTTGATCTCTACGATGAGTTTGTTCCTCTGAGAAGTAAATTTTTATCAGCTAAGTCCAAACCTAGGTTTACTCCAGAAATTAAATCGCTTATTATTGAAAGAGAATTCGTCTATCGCTGGTCCTTAAGAGTAAAAACTGCTTCAGCAAAAAGATCTTTTAAACGACTTCGAAATTTAATCGTTGCAAAAATTAAAGAAGCCAAGCGCAATTATTGCGCTAGAAAGCTTGATCCATCCCTATCCTTGAAAACCGTATGGAAAAATCTACGCAATCTGGCTGTCCATTCTAAAAATGAACCCGTTGCTCACAACCTCAGCCCTGAAAGCCTCAACCAACATTTTATATCCAGCCAAGCGATAGTGCAGACTACTACCTCTCATACTCCTTCATCGGGCGGGTTCTGTTTTCGTTGCGTTGATTCTCTTTTAGTTGTCTCTGCCTTAAATTCTATCAAATCTACAGCCACTGGTAGCGATAATATTTCACTTGTTATCTTCTAGTTATTATACCCTTTCATTTGATTCCCATGTCGAGGGAGTTGTGAAGAAAATGGTAATACGCCCTCATGAGACGGCAGCCATGGATCTAACGGTTATTGAGTATCCTATATTGCTTATTGTATTCTACTTGTCATACACTTTCATTTGATTCCCATGTCGAGGGTGTTGTGAAGAATATGGTAATCCGATCTCATGATACGGGTGTCATGGATCTAACGACATAGCTTATTGTATTCCACTGATCATAACCTTTCATTTGATACCCATGTCGCGGGGGTTGTGAAGAAAATGGCAATACGCCTCCTTCAGACGGCCGCCATGGATCTAACGGTATATTGAGTATGGGTATACTATATTGCTTATTGCATTCTACTTATCATACCCTTTCATTTACACCCATGTCGCGGGGGTTGCGAAGAAAATGGTAATCTGCCCTCTTGATACGGCCGCCAAGGATCTAACGGTATATTGAGTATTCTACTTATTATACCCTTTCATTTGATACCCATGTCGAAGGGGTTGTGAAGACACTGGTAATCCGCCCTCTTGAGATGGCCGCTTATTGTTATAACGATATATTGAGTAACCTATATTGCTTATTGTATTCTACTTATCATACCCTTTCATTTGATTCCCATGTCAAGGGTGTTTTGAAGAAAATGGTAATCCGTCCTCATTAAACGGCCGCCTTGGATCTAATGACATAGTTTATTGTATTCTACTTATAATAACCATTCATTTGATACCCATGTAGCATAGGTTGTTAAGAAAATGGTAACCCGGCCTCTTGAGACGGTCGCCATGGATTTAACGGTATATTGAGTATAATATATTGCTTATTGTATTCTACTTATTATACCCGTTCATTTGATACCCATGTCGAGGGGGTTGTGAAGACAATGGTAATCCACCCTCTTGAGATGGCCGCCATGGATCCAACGGTATATTGAGTATCTTATATTGCTTATTGTATTCTACTTGTCATACCCTTTCATTTGATTGCCATGTCGAGGGTGTTGTGAAGAATATGGTAATCCGCCCTCATGAGACGGGTGTCATGGATCTAACGACATAGCTTATTGTATTCTACTTATCATAACCTTTCATTTGATACCCCCATGTCGCGGGGGTTTTGAAGAAAATGGTAATCCGCCCTCTTCAGACGGCCGCCATGGATCTAACGGTATATTGAGTATAGTATATTGCTTATTATCTTCTAGTTATTATACCCTTTCATTTGATTCCCATGTCGAGGGGGTTTTTAAGGCAATGGTAATCCGCCCTCTTGAGATGGCCGCCATGGATCTAACGGTATATTGAGTATCCTATATTGCTTATTGTATTCTATTTATTATACCCTTTCATTTGATTCCTATGTCGAGCGGGTTGTGAAGACAATGGCAATCCGCCCTCATGAAACGGCCGCCTTGGATGTAACGACATAGTTTACTGTATTCTACTTATCATAGCCATTCATTTGATACCCATGTCGCAGGGGTTGTGAAGAAAATGGTAACCCGGCCTCTTGAGACGGCCGCCATGGATCTAACGGTATATGGAGTATACTGTATTGCTTAAGGTATTCTGCTTATCATACCCATTCATTTGATTCCCATGTCGAGGGAGTTGTGAAGAAAATGGTAATCCGCCCTCATGAGATGGCCGCCATGGATCTAACGGTATATTGGGTATTCTACATTGCTTATTCTGTTCTAATTATAATACCCTTTCATTTGATACCCATGTCGAGGGGCTTGTGTAGACTAAGTTAATCCCCCCTCTTGAGGCGGCCGCCATGAATGTAACGGTATATTGAGTATGCTATATTGCATCACCGTCATCGGAGCTCAATCTGTGCCCAAAATTTTAGCATGATCGGATAACCGCAAGTATTCAAAAATTCGATTGCAAAATATGTACCGGGACAATGGTAATCCGCGCTCTTGAGACGGCCGCCATGGATCTAACGGTATATTGATTATACTATATTGCTTATTGTATTCTACTTATCACACCCTTTCCTTTGATACCCATGTCGATAGGGTTGTGAAGAAAATGTTAATTTGCCCTCTGGAGGCGGTCGCCATGGATTTTATGGTTTATTTGCTTTATTTATTATTTTTAATGGTTGTATGCTTTATTGTATTGTCATCGCAGATAAAGCTGTGTGCAAAATTTCAGCATGATAGGATAAGCGGAAGTATTCGAAAAATCGATTGCAAAATTTGTTCCGTGAAGAAAACAGTAATCCGCCCTCTTGAGACGGCCGCCATGGATCTAACGGTATATTGAGAATACTATATTGCATTGTCATCGGAGATAAAGCTGGGTGGAAAATTTCAGCATGATAGGATAAGCTAAAGTATTCAAAAAATCGATTGCAAAATTTGTACCGGACAAACAGACAGACAAAAAAGCGAAAAACGTTTTAAAATAGGTTATAGCGTTACAAAAATACACGGTGATATGTAAACCTCTAATAAAAAAGTTTCAAAACGCACACACCCTGTATATATTTTAATAAAAAGTAAACTGGAAATATCCTTTAGGTTGGTAATCGTTGGCGGGACCAGTATTTTTTAGTAATTTAAAGATGAATACTAATAAATAATCAAATGAGGCATATGGGAATTTCTCAAAAGAAAATTAAAAACCTACTTCAAAAAAAACCAATACCGTCAATATCATAAACGCATTGTTTCCTTTTTAAGTTTTAATGTAAATAGGATTTCATAAATATTGGTATTTTGAAATTAATTGTACTTGTATCAAGTCTCTTCGCATGGCTTTTCTGAAAGCGTATTATCTATCGGACAGATATTTCACTATTTATATTGCATGTTACTCCTTGGTTAGTATTTTAATTATTTGGTTAGTTATTGGGCAAAAAAGTCTCACTTCTAATATGTGGTTTTAAGCACAATCATATTTTTTTAACAGAAATCAACAGCTAGCGTAATGATTGCTAATCTTGTCATATTCTATTTAATACGAAATATATTCAAAGTGTTTATAGGATCAATTATTAACATTTACACAAATCCATACCTCAAATAAATCGATTGGAACTTCATTTTTCATTAATTTCTTCTGAACTGATATCACAGCCTCGGTAGAGTACTCCTAAAAATTTAAAGAACAAAGTATTATAATTTAATATTATGAAGTAACCTAGTTTATAGTACTGAGTTCACTTAAATTTAATTAAGAAATTTCATTGTATATTACACAATGAATTTGTAACTATATTATAAAATAGTCCTAATATTATCTTTTGTGCAGAATTTCTGAAAAAAATTTTTATGTAATTTCACCAACATTAGAAATTAAAATAACAAAATACAAAAAGACGTAGTTGTAATTGATATAGCCGCTTAGAACTGCTTATAATAATTTGACAATAAAATATTGTCGGATAGACATTTAATCCGGTCACCTTAATTTAAATACTTTTTCCTTGCTTCGCTTTATTTTGCACATTATAATTCTTAGAAATGTTCCCACGCGAATTTTTAATTCAAATACGATTTTCATGATACGATGATTAAATTTCAACAAACGTTTATCTTTCTCAGAAACGCACTTGCACAAACAGGCGCACTTCATGAGAAATACAATGTCTAGACACGCCGCCTCATTTTGCATCATGCATTATGGTGATGCAATACTTTATGTTACTTAAAATCATAATTGTAAGAGATGCAACCATCATCTCGGTAAAGTGTTGTAAGTTAGTTGCTGTTTTGACTCCAGACGTGAATAAACTCGAGTTCGAATAAACTTGTTAATAGAATAAAAGTTCCGTTGTTTTGTAACTATTTTACTATATAAAGATGCCTAAAACTCATTCGATTGACATTTGAAAATTCTTTCCAAGCATTGTTTGAAAATTACGTAGGTCTTTAGTAGGAATGTGCATGAGTTCGCGTCGTTTTCCAAATCAAACGCTACTTTCAGGCACGGCGGAAGTGGGGTTGCAAGCATTGCGGCCGCAACCCCTGATAATTTCGCGTGGTGGCGCCGCAACCCCTGTGTTTTTGAAACCAAAAAAGCAAAATTTGAGTTATTTTTTAAAAATTGTAGCAAAATTATATATGTACATTTTTAAATTCGATAGTTGTAAAATTTGTAAATTCGATAGTTGGTGATACTAAAGATTAGTTGCCTGAGTCTCATGCTGGGACCGAAGACCGCTTGAGCGGGAGAAACCACCCCAAGAGGGGTTAAACGCGCTTTACACAGTGTAGTGCATGTAAGAGCACACTATGAAAAAAATAGGTAAAAAAACTTTTAAGTTAAATGGTTTTATTTGAAATGATAAGCTGTACCAAAAACTAGAAAATAATTAGAACACAAACATGGACCTTCCTGAGATTCCGACGTCTGGTAAGAAATCATGCAATAGTAGCCGTGCTGTTTTCTTATGTCGTATGCCAAGGTACCCTTTGTGCCGCTGCGTCAACGGATTAAGTAATATTCTGGGACTTTTAACAGACTAAAATAAAAACATGGGGCGCATAAAAACCTGTATAATTAAATAAGAACGACTTGTCTAGAAGAATGTGTTTCCAAGCCCACCAATATATTTCAAATGCGCCCCATGTTTTTATTTTAGTCTGTTAAAAGTCCCAGAATATTACTTAATCCGTTGACGCAGCGGCACAAAGGGTACCTTGGCATACGACATAAGAAAACAGCACGGCTACTATTGCATGATTTCTTACCAGACGTCGGAATCTCAGGAAGGTCCATGTTTGTGTTCTAATTATTTTCTAGTTTTTGGTACAGCTTATCATTTCAAATAAAACCATTTAACTTAAAAGTTTTTTTACCTATTTTTTTTATTTTCTAGTTTTTAGTTTGATTTTGGCTCGTATCATTATGCAAACTCCTCATCCTTTCCAACTCTTTCATTGCATCTTTACTGCACGGTTTCTTACCTGTTAATTTCTGACAATCAAGCTCCTCAATACATAGCCCTTCCAAAGCCCTTACGCGACTCAATGCTACATACGCTTGACCTTCCTCAAACAGTTTGGAGCCCAAATACACTACAGCATGGTCAACAGTACTACCCTGCATTTTATGGACAGTGGAGGCCCATGACAAAATTATCGGCAACATCCTTCTCTCGGCCGTTCCATAATTAAATTTTGCTGGAAATTTTATGGCTTGAGGATGAATAAGGTGTACGCCGTCTCTTTCAAAATCAATTTGAACAGATGGTATATCTGTTTCATACATTTGCGTCCTACGAAACTGAGGCCATACAATCTCTGTGATGTAGCCGATAGCGCCGTTCACCAACCCTTTCGAGACGTCGACGTTAGCACGTAACATAACTTTGGCTCCTACGAATAATTCAAGTTCTTGTGGTAAACCTTCTGTCTTGTTAATATCTGCTGGTATGATATCGATTATATTAACGTTGTCCATATTTCGTGTGCCATCTACCAGCTGGTTCTGGGCTTTGATTTTGTATATAGGGGCACTTTTGTTTCGGAACGAATTAAGAACCGCATTGTTGTGATTGTGAACCTGTTGGTTGGTTGGGTATACTCTTAACGCCTTATCGATAGCGAACTCACCAACTGCCTGTTCACGTCTACTTTGTAGTTCAGCATGCCTGTCGTCTTCATTCATTTTAGTGCGCTTTGCTCTATACTCTTTCCTCGCTTTTTCTAGCCTCCTTTTTCGCTGTGTTTTAGTTTCAATTTTTTTATTAATTTTTTCTTTCATATTGTTCCCACGAGTATTGGACAAATAATAGTCGACCCCACCAGAGGTCCATGTAGAGGGCAAGGCTCTTATACAACAAGGTGTGCCCAGCCTTGAGGCTGAAATGCTAACGACATATCATTTTTATCCATCCTAATTCCACACAGTCCTCGGCACGTTTCTAACGTTGACTTGGTTGGTGTATCGCTAACGACGTATCATTTTTAACCACCCTAACGCCACACAGTTCTCGGCACAATACAGAAACCTTAACTTGGGTGCATTCAAAACATCAAAAATTATTCCAATGAAATAACCTTATTGTATTCCTTTTAGTCTTAATTCAGTAATTTTTCGATTTTACTTTTTACAAAATTCTGGTGAATTTTAAATTTTATAATTTTGACAAAAGATTCATTATTTCCCATTTTGATTTTTTAAAATTTTGACCACAAATTCGCCATTTTTAACCTTAAAAACTCCCCAATACCGATTTTCAATGGATTTAGGACGCATTTGCAAAATTCATCCGCCATTTTGTATTTTTTAAATTTTGATCACAGAATCGTCATTTGTGGTCCTAAAAAACCCCGATACCGATTTTCAATGGATTCAGAACACATTGGCAAAATTCGTCCGCCATATTGGCGCCGCCATTTTGAATTTTCAAATTTTGACCACAGAATCGTCATTTGTGGCCCTACAAACCTCCCGATACTGATTTTCAATGGATTCAGAATACATTGGCAAAATTCATCCGCCATATTGGCGCCGCCATTTTGAATTTTCAAATTTTGACCACAGAATCGTCATTTGTGGCCCTACAAACCCCCCGATACCGATTTTCAATGGATTCAGAACACATTGGCAAAATTCATCCGCCATATTGGCGCCGCCATTTTGAATTTTTAAATTTTGACCACAGAATCGTCATTTGTGGCCCTACAAACCCCCCGATACCGATTTTCAATGGAATGGGAACACAATTGGAAAATTCGTCCGCCATCTTGGAACCGCCATCTTGATTTTTGTACAAAATTGTCAGATTGCATTGTCACGGGAGCTCAATGTGTGGGCAAAATTTCATAAGAATCGGTTCAGTAGAAGTAGACGAAAAAGCTGTCGCAAGATTTGAACCAAACAAACAAACAAACAAACAAACAAATATACGAGGTGAAGCTAAATAAAACCATTAATAAAAACAAAAAAAAGCAGAGGCGGAAAAGCTGCAAGGCTAAATAAAGAAATAGCAGAGCTACATAGGTTGGCAGTAGTAGCCCGAACAAAAAAAGAAAAAAAAATGTTTTTAGGAATGATAAGAGAACTAAAAAATAATTACTTTATAAATAAACGCCTACAAAAAAAACAATAAAAATAAAAATAATTAAGTTAATTTAGATTTCATGTTCAGGTTAAAATAATAAATGTTGTAAGAGGTTAAATGTAGAATTTTCTTTTCTGGATATATTGATATAGATACGTTGAGCTTCTTGGAGGATAAATGAATCTGTTGAATCAAACAGTGAAAGAAATAAATAAAATTTTAGAGTCATTAAAAAAGAATGCAAGTAGAAAACTCACGTCTGAATACTTGTTGACGAAAAAGTTCGAAGCAGAGGAAAATAAAAACCAATATGAAAGTATAATAGATAGCTTGGAAGAGGATGAGAAATTAAATTTGAGAGATACAAGTCACAAGTTCATAGAGGTATATGAAGAGGTAAATAAAATTATAAAAGAAAGGTGTGTTGGTATTATAACAGCACTAAGAATAATTGAAGAAGAAACTGAAAGAGGGATAATACAAGAAGAATTTCCAACAATAAATGACAAAATGGCATTTAACATGACCATAGCAGTAAAACTGATCCCAGAGTTTAATGGAGACAGTAAAAAATTAAATAATTTTTTGAATTTAATAGAATGTGTAAACGATACACTGGAGACAGAGGGAGAAAAAGAAAAACTAATAAAATTTGTAATGAAAACTAGGTTTAATGACAAGGTGCGAAATAAATTATACAAAGAGACGACACCAACGAACTATGATGATCTTAAGAAAACATTCTTAAGACTATTTAAACCAATGGTGGATCCTTTGAAGATGGAAACCAGCTTAGCCAAAGCTGCCAATACAATAAGTCAACACAAGAATTTGCTGATGAAATTGAAGCTTTAACAGCAGAATTAAGTGCAGCACAGATAGCTGAGCAACGAGAAGAAAATAGAAAAGTAATAGTTAAGCTAAACGATCAACTTGCTATGAATGCTTTCAAATCAGGTTTGCGCAGTAATATAAAAAACACTGTATTTGCAGCACAACCTAAAACAATGAATGAAGCTGTACAACTAGCAACAATTGTAGATGCTGATAATGGACAAACAAAGCATGTAATGATGGCAAAGAAAGTAAGAGAACGTAATTGGTCTAACTGGCAACCGAGGCAATATGAGAGAGCATTTGACTACAGAAACAGAAATAATAATAATTATGGAAGGTGGCGAAACAGCGCATTTGGTAATAATGGAAACAACAATAAGAGGGAACAACAATTTAGGTATCCAAATCAAGAAAAGTATTATAAGTATGAAAATCAAAGAGGACAAAGGCAAAACTTGAATTATCAAGGACAAGGAAATCGAGTATTCTATAATAATAAACGAATAGAAAGACAGGGTAAACAAATGAACAGAATAAATAGAGTAGAGTTGGGAAACTCCTTACCCGTCCCCACAGAAAAGCAAGTGAGGGACGAGGAAGAAACATATATAGTAAAAAATATGTAAAGGTATATACCATAAGTAGCACGAAATTAGCGAACTACATAAAAATAAAAACTAATGCGAATAAGAATGAAGATACGACATGGTTGATAGACAGCGGAGCTGACATTTCGTTGATAAAAATTAATAAATTAGCGAAGGATAAAATAATATACAAGGAAAGGAGCATAATAAAAGGTGTTACGGATGAAGAAGTTGAAACTATAGGAACTATAGGGATAAGATTTAAAATAGAGAATGAAGAGATAAAACATAGAATACATGTGGTTGCAGAGAATTTCCCCATAGCAACAGATGGATTGTTAGGGTATGATTTCTTTAAAAGGCACAAGTGCAAACTAGACTATGAAAACTTCATATTAATAATACCTACAGAACTAGATCAAACAGAGATACCCATAGATACGAGGATTCCGGAGGAAAATTACATTACAATTCCTGGTAGAACGCAAATATTGCAAGCAATTGAATTAGAATTGGAAGAAGACAGCATAATATTTCATAAAGAGATAGCTGAAGGGATACATGTAGCAAATGCGATACTACCAGCGAAAGGGGTAAAACACATAAGGATAATAAATGTTAAAGAAAAAGAAACAAAGATGAGAATACCGAGATTAAAACATTACCCGCTAAAAAACTTTTATTATGTGAAAAGGACACATAATGACAAAACTATGGAAGAAAGATTTGAACAGTTGAAGAAGGAGTTAAATACAACAAATTTAGATGAAAAAGCAAAAGAAAAATTATTCAGTATTTGTAAGGAATACTTAGACATATTTTATCTAGAAAAAGACAAATTAACTGTAAATAATTTCTATAAACAAAAAATATCATTGGAAGAAGATACACCAGTATACATAAAAAACTATAGACTACCGCGGACTCAGTTAGAAGAAATTAATAAGCAGGTGGATCAACTACTAGAAGAAGGGATCATTGAAAATTCTAAGAGCCCGTATAACGCACCATTGCTTGTAGTACCCAAAAAGAGTATAAATGGAGAAACTAAATGGAGAATGGTTGTGGACTTCAGACAACTAAATAAGAAAATAAGTGATGATAGGTTTCCTTTGACAAGGCTAGAAGACGTTCTAGACAATCTTGGGAGAGCAAAATATTTTTCAACACTGGATCTGACAAGCTCATTCCATCAAATTGAGTTAGAAGAACAATCAAGGCACTTAACGGCATTTTCAACAAATAAAGGCCATTACCAGTTTAAAAGATTACCATTTGGGTTAAAGAGAGCGACGAACAGTTTTCAGCGCATGCTATCAATAGCACTTGCGGGATTAGGTGCAGAAAGTTTTCTGTATGTAGACGACATAATAATCTTTGGATGCAGCCTACAGCATCATAATAATAACCTACTGAAAACGTTTGAAAGGTTAAGAGAATATAATTTGAAACTCAACCCACAAAAATGCAATTTTCTGCAGACAGAAGTAGTCTATCTTGTGCACTTAATAACGAAGGATTACCCAGTTCCGAAGAATGCAGATGAAACGAGGAGATTCACGGCATTTTGTAATTATTATAGGAAATTTATAGAAAACTTTGCGGAAATAGCGAAACCACTAAATGAGCTGATGAAAAAGGATAATCCATTCGTTTGGACGCAAGACTGTCAGCGAGCATTTGAAAGTTTGAAAGAAAAATTAATATCCCCACCTGTATTGCAATACCCAAATTTTGAAAAGAAATTTATTTTAACCACCGACGCTTCGAACAATGCTTTAGGCGCGGTACTCTCGCAAGGAGAAATTGGGAAAGATCTATCAATATCTTATGCAAGCAGAACATTGAACAAAGCCGAAATGAATAAACCAATAATAGAGAAGGAACTGTTAGGAATCTACTGGGCAATAAATTATTTCCGACCGTATGTATATGGACGAAAATTTACAGTGGTTAAGGATCACAGACCACTGGTCAGTCTTTTTACGCACAAAAACCCATCATCGAAAATGACGCGAATAAGATTGGAACTAGCGGAATATGAATTCGACATAGTGTACAAAAAAGGCACTTTAAACACAAACGCTGATGCATTATCAAGGATAAAATTAGATTCAGACATGTTGAGAGAAATGATTCCGACGCAAATCATGAAAGTAGAAACTAGAAGTACAAAAAGAAACTCACCTGAAAACAATAGTAAGAGAGATGAAGCGTATGGCCAACAATTCATCTATACTTGCACATCAATATCAGAGATCAGGAACGTGAGAATATTAAAGTTTATAAATACGCAAGGTGGAAGAAATCAGAAAGAAAAATATATAGTAATAGGAAAGAAAGAAGTATGTATGGAGTATAGTGATAATCTAAAGCTGAACTTAGGTTCGAAATTGGAGAAACTATCACTCGCAATGATAGAGAATGGCATCCGGAAGCTAGCACTATCATCGGAAGATAAAATATTAGAACAAAATAATTAAAAAATTAAAAAACACGACGCCGAATTAAAAAATGAACTAAAAAGTCAAAAACAAGTTTTAAGTACTAATTTAAGACAGAAACAAGGTAGAAGATATTTTATTTATTTTGTTAAGTATCACACAACTATCGTATATGTATAATCTGTATTTTTTCAGTCGGGTACAGTTTTAATTGTACTTATTCTCGTAACATTTTGTACCCCGGCTGCAAAAATACAGATTATACATATACGATAGTTGTGTGATACTTAACAAAATAAATAAAATATCTTCTACCTTGTTTCTGTCTTACATTAGTACTTAAAACTTGTTTTTGACTTTTTAGTTCATTTTTTAATTCGGCGTCGTGTTTTTTAATTTTTTAATTATTTTGTTTTTTATTTTATGATATTTTAGTGATTATAATTCGTAAACCAATGTAGTTTTTATTAAGTGATTCTATTTTACTTCTTATTATTATAGCACTTACAACTATTGAGATACAGTTTTAATGCAAAAGTAAAGTTATCGAAGTTTGATTTATTCTATCTAAATTTAGACACGCTGATAGATTAGGCAGAAATCGTCTCAATGAGACCTTTCATTTGATACCCATATTGACCCGATCAGAAGAAGAAAAAAATAAATCCGGTGTGACGTAAATTGGGTCTGATGGCCGCCATACTGTTTTTTTTTAAATTAAAGCCTATGTTACTCGGGCTCACTAAACGATTCTAACGGTACTCCAGCGATCTAAATCCGTTCAGGCGTTTAGAAGTTATGGTGGAACAAAGAAACATACAAACATACATACATGAATCCTGAAAACATTACACTCCTTTTTGGGGCAGTCGTGTTACATAGCGTTTGTTTAGGGAATTTTAATTTCGCCTCAACAGCATACTAGGCTTAACTATTAAGTGTTCATTCGTGGTGATGGGTTAATAAAAGACGTTTTGAGTAATTTAATTTTATTTAAGCTTAAAATTCGCGATCATTTAACACATATCTATTAAGTGTTATATATATTTGAAATCGTCTCAATTTTACCTTTCGTTTGATACCCATATTGACCCAGTCAGAAAAAAATTAAATTGGGCGTTATGTAAATTGCGTCTGACGGCCGCCATATTGTTTTTATAAAAATTAACCTAGCCTATGTTACTCAGACTCATTAAACGATTCTAACGGTACCCCAGTCATCTAAATCCGTTCAGGGGTTTAGAAGTTAGGGTGGTAGAAAACAACGTACATACACACAACAAACCTAAACACATTACACTCCTTTTTTTGGGGCAGTCCTGTAAAAATAGAAATAGAAGAATTCAAGAAAATTTTCAACATAATACAAAAGAAGTTAGAGAGAGAAAAAGGAGAATCTATAAGAATAATAATATTTGTACCACCAAGACGAATCAAGTGCAAAGAAGAACAAAGAAGAATAATAAAAGAATACCATGATACCCCACACATAGGAGGACATACAGGAATAAAGAAAACGATAAATAAGATTAAACAAAGATATTGTTGGAAAGATATTGGGGGGGCGAACGGCTATCAAAGACCTGGGAAGGTGGTGGCACCCGATTTGTCACTTCTGCCAAAACCCGAGAAGAGTCACTGCAGACGAACACCTAGCAGCTCTGTTAGCAAGTCCTAATCCCACCTCCCCGCGGTGCCCCCTGGGGTACTTCTTCGGAAGGAGCTAACGGGAGACGGTCGAATGGCGAGTTCTCTGCGCCACAAAACAGAGTTCTAAGTCGGTTGGGCTGAGGGTTAGCAACCCGCTCCTATAAAACACATAATTGCTACGAATCGGCAAAGAATGCCTCGGAACCGGATGGACAACACGACGACGACCTTTGCTTTTCGAACCAGGACACGAATCGGATCATGGAATGTGAGAACGCTGCTTGCTGATGGACGGCTGGATGAAGTCCTCAACGACATGAACCGCTATAAAATCAAGGTCATGGGACTCAGCGAGACCAGATGGCCCGATGCGGGGGAACATATCTGCCCAAACGGTGAGTCCTTCTTATATTCTGGGAGAAACGAAACTGAAAATCGTAGGAATGGCGTTGGCGTAATACTCACCAAGGAAGCCAGGTCCAGCCTCATTAGCTGGTCACCAGTTTCTGAGAGGATTATTACCGTGCGCCTACGTACCAGGCTAAGAAGTACTACGATAGTCCAATGCTACGCTCCGACTGAAGACGCAGAAGATGACATCAAAGACGAGTTCTACATGCGACTGAATGAGGTTTTTCGCTCTATTCCAAGGGGAGACATCATTGTTTTGATGGGTGATTTAAACGCACAGATCGGCCCCAACAACACCGGCCTTGAGCACACTATTGGAAATCAAGGCCTAAGCCAAATTACCAATAACAATGGTGAGCTTTTCGTTGACTTCTGTAGTTCCCATCAACTCATGGTAGGTGGAACCTACTTTTGTCACAAGAAGATACACAAGGAGACCTGGGTATCGCCCGATGGTAGAACGAAAAATCAGATAGATCACGTGGCCGTCAGCCGCAGATGGAGAACTATTCTGGAGGATGTCAGGAGCTTTAGGGGAGCAGACACTGGAAGTGACCACCATTTGGTAGTAGCAACTATCCGCCTAAAAATCGCCGCAATCAGGAACGTTCAACGCGATGCCATAAACCGTAGACGGTTTAACGTAGACCTTCTGCGGGAGAGCACTAAAAGGAGAGAATTTGCTGGAAATCTGCAACAAATCTTAAACCAGCAAACCGTTTCTGACGACACGAATATTGAAGAGCTGTGGAGCACAACAAAGGGCGCTATAATAACAGCAGCGGAAACAAGCATCGGTTATGTCCAAAGAAACCAGCAAAACTGGATCTCGGACACAACCTGGCAAAAAATAGAACGCAGAAGGGCCCTCAAAAATAACGTGAACTCTACAAGCGACCCGGAAAGACGCCAACAACTTGAACGGGATTACTCCCAATTACACCGGGAGGTAAAGAGAAGCGTCCGGCGTGATAAAAGGCGGCAGATAAATGAGCTCGCAGAGAAAGCGGAAAACGCGGCAAACACAGGCAACAGTAAGGTGCTGTACCAAATTACTAAGCAGCTCTCGGGAAAGCACTCAACAATATCAACAATGCATATCAACAATGCACAGCCAATAAGAATCGAGACTCGTGCACCATCCAAGACAGAAATAGTAACCGCAATTCATGCAATGGCCAATGGTAAAGCAGCTGGAAAAGATGGCATCCCGCCAGAATTGTTGAAAGCCGACTCAAGCCTCATAGCAGATGCGCTACAGCCAATCCTGGAAATAGCATGGAACACCTGTACCTTTCCGGAGGATTGGACGGAAGGTATCATAGTCAAAATACCAAAAAAGGGGACCTAACAATATGTGACAACTGGAGAGGCATCTGTTTATTATCTACGGTGGGAAAAATCTTGTCCCATATATTACTATCTAGGATAAGAGAGGCAGTAGATCGAACGCTTAGAAGACAGCAGGCTGGATTCAGAAAGGGCCGCTCCTGCATAGACCATATTAACACCTTGAGAATCATAGTGGAGCAGTCTACTGAATTCCGATCCCACCTTTACCTTGCTTTCGTAGACTATGAGAAAGCGTTCGACTCGGTCAATAGGAGCTTTATATGGCGAGCTCTACGGAAACGTGGACTGCCGGACAAAATAATAGAATTGATAAAAGCTCTATACAACAATTCCAAATGCAGAGTTCTCCATAATGGAAAATTATCCGACAGCTTTGAGGTGAGCTCAGGAGTACGACAAGGATGTCTACTTTCACCATTACTATTTCTTATAGTAATAAACGACATTCTTGTCAGCGCTCTAGATAGAAGAACAGGTGGCATACAATGGGGATTGTTAGACCGCCTTAAGGATCTCGACTACGCGGATGATATCTGTTTGCTGGCCCACAGGCACCAGGACCTCAAAAACATGTTAAACAAATTGGCAACAGAAAGTAGCTCGGCGGGCTTAAGGTTAAATCCGACTAAAACAAAAGAAATGCGGATAAATGCAAACACCCTTGAACGGACAGCGCTAAATAACCGTGACGTGGAACTGGTAGACAAATTCTGTTACCTCGGTAGTATTATTACCGAAAACGGCGGTACAGAAGAAGATGTCAGTTCCAGAATAAATAAAGCAAGAAGCGCATATGCATGCCTGTTTCACATATGGAGATCAACAGAGATCTCAATTAACACCAAATTGCGGCTGTTCAACTCCAACGTTAAGGCAGTTCTTTTGTACGGTTGCGAAACATGGAAAGTCACCCAATTCATCACAGGGCGCCTGCAAGTTTTCATCAACAGATGCCTACGTCGTATCCTAAAAATCCGCTGGCAAGATAGAATTTCAAATGAAGAACTATGGCGCCGTGCCGGCCAAGAAAGGATAGACGACCAAATCAGGCGAAGGAAATGGAATTGGATTGGCCACACCTTGCGACGCGAAGGCGATAATCTAGCCAAACAGGCCCTTGACTGGAATCCGCAAGGATCCCGTCGAGTCGGAAGACCTAGAACAACGTGGAGGAGAACCCTATTATCAGAGGCCGCAACAACCGGGAGATCCTGGTCAGAGCTGAGAGCTGTCGCGCAAAACAGAGTCCGCTGGAGGGCAACTGTTTCCGCCCTATGTACCATGAGGGATTAAAGGAGCAATTAGTATTGTTGGAAAAATATGAATAAAATGACTAACGAATACATAAATAATTGTGAAAAATGTAAGAAGAACAAAATAGTAAGACATACAAAAGAGAAATTGGTGATAACTGAAACACCTAGCACAAGTTTTGAAATTATAGAAATGGACACAGTAGGACCCTTAAAGCAAAGTAAAGTCTACAGATATATACTCACATGTCAATGCCAATTAACGAAACATGTTGAGACATTCCCAATGGAGAACAAGGAAGCAAAAACAATAGCAAAGATATTAGCAGAAAAAATGATATTAAGATATGGAGCTTTCAAAGTTATCAAAACAGATATGGGCACGGAATTTGTAAATGAAACATTCAGAGAAATATGCAAGATTTTCAAAATCAAACATAACACGTCAACTCCATTCCACCATGAATCATTAGGTGCGATAGAAAGAAACCATAGAGTATTAAATGAATACTTATTGACCACAGCAGAAAATGAAGAATGGGACGAATGGCTCTCGTACTTCACCTTTTGTTACAATGTGACTCCACACTTGGATACAGAATTTACACCTTTTGAACTGATAAACGGGAAATTAGCAACATTTCCGAACTACGCAGAGGTAGAGAGAAAAATACTATATAATGTCGATGACTACTCAAAAGAACTAAAATTCAGACTACAACAAGCTCAAATATTAGCAAAGGCAATAACTGAAAAATCAAAGATAAAAAGAAAAGAAAATTATGATAAAAAAACAAATAGTTTGAATATAGAAGTAAATGATAAGGTAAAGATTAAGATAGGTAATAGAAGAAAAAATCAGGCACCTTATAAAGGGCCATATGTAGTGGTAGAAACGAATAATGTAAATTCGAAAATTAGACTAGAAAATAATAAAATAAAAGAAATACATAATAATAGGTTAGTTAAATATTAATATAAAAATGTTCCTTCAATAGGAAGAAAAATTTTTTCCCTGAAGGGAAGGGATGTAGTGCATGTAAGAGCACACTATGAAAAACACTGTAATACAAGTTGATTTAAATTGTGACAGTTGTATTAAACAACTATCGGCTACTGTATTGCAAGTGGATTTCATAGGGGAATAGATTATGCAACGTAAATTTAATAAGCTAAGTAACATAAGTAGGGGAATTAGGTAGTATAATGTAGTGGATATAGTAGGTGTACTATCAGAAACACTGTAGAAACCTACTATGAGAAACACTTTGACATAAATTAATTGTAAATTGATTTGACATTTATTATTAGCTACTGTGTTGCAAGTAGATTGTAAATAGAATAATTATGTAATGAATAATTTGTAAACGTAGTAGGATAAATTAGTAGTATAAATAGTCGTAAGATTCCTGTATATTCAACAGTATTCCCTGAGACCCAGTCCGGGTCAGTATAGCAGTAAATTGCTTGCGGGATAAATAAATAAATAAATAAAAATATACATTCTTTTTATATTACACTAAATAAGGCAGTCAATAGACGCCACATACAAAGGCTGGTTACACTAGCCTGGTTTACACCAAACATTACATGGCGACCCTGCCCCACGAACTAAAGAAGGAAGCGGGCCCTAAACCGATTTCAATCGAGGAGTACCGGAAGAGGAACAAAAAGCAAGAAGCGAAGCACGACCAAAAAAAGCAGCCAAAGAAAAAGAAGAGAGCTGGAAAAGCGGCAAAAATGAACAAAGAGTTAGCGGAATTGTATCGTTTGGTAGCCGTTGCCACCGATAGAAAGGAAAAAAAATCATTTTTGCTAATGGCAAAAAATTTGAAAAACGAATATTTTGCGGCTAAAAGGCAGGCCAAAAATAAAAATTAATAAATAAAATAAAAAAAAAATATATATATAGTTAAAATTGTAAGAATAGATGTTAATTTAACAATTAAGATTTTTTTTCTTATCAGAAATAAATAATTTAAAAATATAACTTCAATGTAAAATAATTTTCTTTTCTTCGAATATATTCACTTTTTGAGCTTCTTGGAATACGAACTAAGAAAAAGAGAAAGGAATGATAAAAAGTAATAGATAAATATCAAAGGGAACGTAAAATACCTGTTAGTTTGCGCTAGAGGAAGATAAAAATAAATGACAAGCTATAAGAAGATGAGAGGTTAACAGTAAGAGATAAGAGTCAGATATATATAGAAAGGTATGAAGAATTAAAAAAATATAATAAAGAAAGGAGTACTACTATAACAAAAAAAAAAAAAAAAAAAAAAAATTACTAAGAAGTAAGGATCATAGAGGGATTTAAAAGAAGAGAAAGTAGAAATATAATAATTTAAAAAGGAGAGAAAATAGAGAGAGGAATTTAAGAAAAAGAAATATATACAGAAATAGATAGTAAAATGGCATTTGATATGATGATTGCAATAAAGCTGATCCCAGAATTTGATGGAGACAGCAGCAGATTAAATAATTTCCTAAATCTTGTTGAATGTGTAAAAGACACACTAGCAACAGAGGAAGATGAAGAAAAATTGATAAACTTTGTAATAAAAACCAGAATTAACGACAAGGTGCGAAATAGATTATACAATGAGACGACACCAACCAATTATGATGATTTTAGAAAGATATTCTTAAGATTATTCAAACCAATGGTGAATCCACTGAAGATACAAACAACCTTGGTTAGAGCATGCCAGTACGATAGATCAGTAGAAGAATTTGCAGATGAGATTGAAGCTTTAACGGCAAAACTGAACGCATCACAAATATCTGAGCAAGGCGAAGAACATAGAAAGATAATAGTTAAATTAAATGATCAACTTGCTCTGAATGCTTTTAAGTCAGGTTTACGCAGTAACATAAAAAGCATAGTATTTGCAGCACAACCTAAGACGATGAATGAAGCTGTACAACTAGCAACCATGGTAGAGGCCGACAACGAACAACCCAAATATGAAATGGTAGCAGAAAAGATGAGGAAAGCAAATTGGTCTAAATGGCGATTTGAAACAGCGAATAATCATGGGAATAACAATTATGAAAGATGGCAGAACAACACATTTGACCCTCATAGAAATAATAACTGGAGGTACCAGCAGTACAGACATTCGAAGCAAAGATGTTATAAGAATGAAGAAGTTCAAAAGCAATATTCAGACTATCGAGGACAAAGAGAATATGAAAATCAGCAAGGGCAAAAAGAATGTTTGAATTATCAAGAGCAGCAGAATGAGTTTTACAGTGATGATAAACGAGCAGAAATACAGAATAAACCCAAGTATAATATAAATAAGATAGATTCGGAAAAATGCATTGCTATCCCCAAAGAAAACGAAGTGATGGACGAAGAGGACAGTGTAATAAAACATTTTAACATATACAGGATAAGTAATGAAAAACTAACAAACTATGTAAATATCGAAACAGATGCAACAGCATGGTGCATAGACACGGGAGATGACACTTCCTTGATAGAATGTGATAAACTCGCAGAAGATACGCTAATATGTAAGGAAATAAGTAAAATAAAAGGAATTACTGATGAGCAAATAGAAATACCAATAGACACAACTCAAACGAACACAGATATGACAGTACCTACAAGAATACAAATAATTCAGGACGCTAAATTAGGTATAAAAGAAGATAGAGTAATATTTAATGAAGAAACAACTGATGAAGTAATACCACAGCAAGAGGTAAAGCATATAAAGATAGTAAAGGTTAAAACAGAGGGAATAAAGAATAGAAGCACAAAAAGGAAGTCACCTGAAAACATAGATATTAGAAATGATTTGTCTGATCAACAATTCATCTACACATGTACATCATTATCTGAAATCAGGAATACGAAAGTGCTAAAATTTGTAAATAACGAGATACAAAGAAAAAAATGTAATAATAAAAATGTAAATATAGCAAAGGAAGAAGTAAGGATTGAGTATAACGATAATCTAGATCTGAATTTAGGTTCGAAGTTGGAGGAACTATCATTCGTGATGATAGAAAATGGGATAAGAAAGCTAGCGTTATCATCAGAGGAGGAATTATTGAAAGAAATAGGAATAAAGGAATTGAAAAAGAGTTTCAACATGATACAAAAGAAGATAAAGAAAGGAAAAGAAAAATCCATAATATTCGTGCCACCAGGACGAATCGAAGGTGAAGAAGAACAAAAGAAGAAAATAAAAGAATACAATGAGAAAGAGGATATAGGAGGACAGAGTAGTGTAAAACGAATAATAAATAAACTTGTAGAAAGATGTTGTTGGAAGAATCTAATTAAGATGGTTAAAGGTTATATGAATGATTATGAGAAATGCAAGAGAAATAAAATAATAGGACATACAAAAAAATTAGAAATTCAGATTACAACAAGCTCAAATGTTTGCGAAAACCATAATAGAGTAATCAAAGTTAAAAAGAAAAGAAAATTATAACAAAATACCCTAGATATGTAAATATAGATGATAAAGTAAAGATTAAGACAGATAATAGAAAAACATTAATCACAAAGGTCCTTTATAAGGTACACACCATATGTAGTGGTAGAAACAAATAATGTTAATTCTAAGATTAGACTAGAAAATAATAAAATAAAAGAAATACACAACAATAGATTACTTAAATATTAGCATAAAAATTTTCTTTGCTTCAATAAAAAGAAAATTTTTTCCCCAAAGGGAAGGGATGTAGTGGATATAGTAGGTGTACTATCAGAAACACTGTAGAAACCTACTATGAGAAACACTTTGACATAAATTAATTGTAAATTGATTTGACATTTATTATTAGCTACTGTGTTGCAAGTAGATTGTAAATAGAATAATTATGTAATGAATAATTTGTAAACGTAGTAGGATAAATTAGTAGTATAAATAGTCGTAAGATTCCTGTATATTCAACAGTATTCCCTGAGACCCAGTCCGGGTCAGTATAGCAGTAAATTGCTTGCGGGATAAATAAATAAATAAATAAAAATATACATTCTTTTTATATTACACTAAATAAGGCAGTCAATAGACGCCACATACAAAGGCTGGTTACACTAGCCTGGTTTACACCAAACATTACAATAAATAGTTGTAAGGATTTTGTAAATATTCATTAATTCCCTGTACTCACTTCGAGTAATAACGGCAATAACTTGCCCTGCGGGAATAAAAGTATTAATAAACAATAAACTTATTTAAATTTAATAGAGACTTTAAACTACTTAATCCTACACCAAATAAGGCGGCATTAGACGCCACTCGCAAAGGCTGGTTCACTAGCCTGGTCGAACAAAAGAAAGTACAACACAAACATTACAACAGTTTCCCTGTAAAAAACATTTTCACTCCGTTTTCGACCATCACCAACTCCTCCGGCCAATACTCTCCCCAAAAAGGGGTGCATTATTTTTTGGTAATATCAGCGCCAAAATATATTTTTGCCGGTTTTCGAGAATGCTGCGCACGGTGGTGGTGGATAAAGGACCCCGCACCATTTGTATGGGAAAATGTCTTTCGGTGAATTTTCTTGAAATTTTGCAGGTTGATAGTTGTAGAATATGTAGATCAAAAGTGTCCATGGGCACCCAAAAACCACCTCAAGTTTTTTTTAGAGTTTTACATATCACCCTGTATTTTTGTAACCCTATGACCTATTTTCATGAATAAAGTATCAGTGTACGCAGAATACTCTCACTTATCTAAACCTGTAAAAATCAAGGTTCTACCCTATCAACTTCCAGAGTAATGATCATCAAAGTAAAAATTTGGTTTTTTAACTAAAGTTTCAACTAAAACCACCTTTTTCTCTTAGTTAACTAATATTTTTTTTGCAAAATTGGAAATCTTGGGCAATTTCCTATCAATAATGCCTGAACAATTTTTATGCTACGCCTTTACTTTTAGAGTTATTGGCAAGTTTGATGTTAAAAGATTTTTACAGTTTTAGATACCTTATTAATGAAAATAGGCCGTAGGGTTACAAAAATACAGGGTGATATATATGTAAAACTCTAAAAAAAACTTGGGGTTGTTTACGCGGGGAAGAAGGGGTTTTGGGACTTTGTGCCCATGGAGACTTTTGATCAACATGTTGAGAACTATCAACCTGCAAAATGTAAAGAAAATTCACCGAAAGACATTTTCCCACACAAATGATGCGGTGTCCATTTTTTTTACCCCTCCAATCCCTTCCCGCAAATGAAATAGAACGGAGACGAAATCATGCTCAGCAGCCTCGAAAACGGAGGGAGTGTTTTTTTGTACAGGGAAACCGTGTAGAGCTCGTTTTACCCCTCGGGGGGGGGGGGGGTGGTTTTTGGCCGTTCTGGAGGGTGTACTCTATATCTAACTTGCAATCAAGTTAGCACTTCTATGGTCACTTCTATGGTTCAGCCTTAAACGTTCACAAATCTAACTAGCACTGGAATGCGCAATGAATAAAAGTCAATTATGATACAATGAATTTATTTCTACAGTCCGAACAAGTTAACAGTCTACAACCAACTAACCAAGAGATGCTTGAGCTTAAAAACAATACAAAATACAATGAAAAGCTGCTAGCCTAGAAAAAGGGTTTACACAGCAACGATAAACTATGAAGTTGCGAATATTGTAGTAATAATCATGAACATGAATGAACGATGATGAGTACTCCGCCCGCCATGAGTGACCAAGAACGCTGCAACTGCTAAAGGTTTAAAGTTGATAGCCTGTTGGCTAGGTAAGCGTGAGATGAACATCCGCCCGCCGTGAGGGACGGGATTAAATACGTGGTAGGTTGCTTGGTGTTGGTTAATATTGGAAATCCTGACTGTGAATGAAGTACATAAGCAATTAGTTGGAAGTGTGAACCATAAGAACACATATGTTAGTGATAGAACGGTTGTTAATTACATGTAAGCAATTAATTTGGACTGTGCACAGGAAGTAGACATAATTTAGTGATAGAGCGTTTGTAGCCATCTTTATGACGCACAGTGACGACTCTGATGTTGCCATCAGGACCGGGATGAATTTCACTAACGCGGCCCACGAGCCATTTGAAAGGAGGAAGTTTATCGTCCCTGATAAGCACAAAATCATTGCATTTCAGGTTAGGTTGTGCATGGAACCAGGTATTCCTAAGTTGTAAGTGGTGGATATACTCTTTGTACCATCTACTCCAAATATCTTCGTACATCCTTTGAACTAATTCCCATCGGGTAAGTCGGTTACTAGGACAATCAAAAGGTATAGTCGGTGTTGGAACCGTAGATAAATTGCCTCCAGTCAAAAAATGTGCTGGGGTTAGAGCTGACATATCTTTTGGATCATCTGATAAAGCGTATAAAGGACGTGAGTTGAGACAGGCTTCAACTTGTGCCGTGAGCGTCAACATTTCTTCCACGGAGAGGATGTGGTCTCCCACTACACGTCGTATATGATATTTATAGGATTTGACTCCTGCTTCCCAGAGACCTCCGAAGTGAGGTGAAGCAGGAGGGATATATTGCCAATCGGTCCCGTCGTTAAGCAAGGCGTCAGGAATTTTAGTGTCCCGTAAAGCACATTGAAACTGGCGACATAGTTCCTTGTTTGCTGGTACAAACGTTGTGGCATTATCACTGTAGAGTTTAGAACAGTATCCTCGTCGACTTATAAACCGTCTAAAGGCAGCTACAAAGGCTTCAGAGGTAAGATCCATCACGAGTTCTATGTGGACTGCTCGTGTGACAGAACAGATAAACAAGGCGATGTAGGACTTGACTACTTTCAATCCGCGTCCTTTGACAGGCGTGATGGAAAATGGGCCTGCATAATCAACACCTGTTGTGGACAAAGGCTTTGCTGGGCACACTCGATCACGAGGAAGGTTCGCCATGATTTGGCTTGCTGGTCTCGCGCTGTAGCGACGGCAGACAATACAGTTTCTTACAAATTGTCGCACCTTGCTCCTCCCACTCATAATCCAATATTTAGTGCGGATTCGATGCAAGGTTAGTTATATACCACCATGCAACGTAGCAGTGTGGGCATGATCGATTAATAGCTGTGTGAGGTGCGTATCTTTTGGCAATATAATAGGATATTTTTCGTCCCATGGCAATAGCGAGTTTGTTAACCTACCAGAGACAATCCCATCCTTATCTAAGATAGGGTTTAGACGGATGATGCAGCTGGATGCTGGAAGTGCCTTTCCACTCGCTAATCTGGAAATTTCCCTGGGAAATGAGTGTGATTGCACCAAGCAAATGAGTCGGGACAAGGCTGAGTTAAGTTCTGCTGTTGTAAGACGACCGGTAAGGTTTTCCGAATTCGGCTTCGCATTAACGTAGAAGCGACAACAATAAGCTGTAACACGTAGGAGTTTCCGAAGCTTGGAATATCTGTTGATCAGTGGAAAATCATCTGCTTCATCTCTGGTTAGTAACGAGATATTCGGTCGTTTTTCTTCATCAACTAATGTAACAGATGAGTTGGATGTTGTCATCCGTGGCCACGTAGTTGAGTTTGTTTTCAGCAATTGTGGTCCAGACCACCATAGCGAGTGGGTTTTCAGTTCTTCAACGAAGATCCCTCTTGTTAAACAGTCGGCAGGATTGTGTTCTGATAATACATGACGCAAGGTAGCGTGAGGCAATTTCTGGTGAACTAAACTGACTCGATTGGCCACGAATACCTTCCACCGTGCTGGATGTTCTCGTAACCATGCTAAGACTACGGTGGAATCACTCCATGCATGAACAGGAATCTGCTGAAAGTCGAGGCTCTCTTGGACATAGGATACGAGTTCAGCTAATAAGGTTGCACCACATAACTCAAGTCTTGGCAGCGAAATTGTTTTTAATGGGCTGACTCTTGTTTTAGCTGCAAGTAGTGATACCTGGATGATATTATAATCTTGTATGACGCGAAGGTAAACAGCTGCTCCATACGCTGATAAAGATGCGTCACAAAAGCCATGTAACTCTAATCCAATATAAGAGTCATCAATTCCTACCCAACGTTGGATAGTCACCTCGTGAAGCTGTGCTAGGTCTGCCTCATAACTGAGCCAAGCAGCGACAATGTTGTCTGGAAGAGTGTCGTCCCAACCTGACTTCGCCAACCACAGTTGTTGTAGGAAGATTTTTGCCTTGATTGTGCTGGGTGATAGCCAGCCTAGTGGGTCATAGATTTGGCTTATGGTCGATAGAATGGACCGTTTGGTAATGTTCACTGCGGAAGACAACTGAATTTTGCAGCTCAACCTATCCGAAGATGGGTCCCATTTGATGCCTAGCGCGGAGATTTGCGTATCACGTAACAGTTTAGGTGCATTAACTGATTCCTTATCTTGTTCTGAAATATCAGCGAGAAGATCCGGATGATTCGATAACCACTTACGCAATTTGAATCCACAGAGTTGTAGTACTTGAAGAAGCTCATTGCGTATTTGTTTAGCTGTTTGTGGATTAGATGATCCGAACAACGCATCGTCGACGTAGAAGTTTTTTCGTAGTACTAAACCCGCTAATGGGTATTGAGAATCATAGTCATCAGCTATCTGTTGGAATATCCGACATGCTAAGTATGGCGCACGAGCTGTGCCGTACGTGACTGTGTTTAATCGATAGCATTGTACTGGTTGAGTAGGACTGGAACGCCATAAGATTCTCTGTAAGTCCGTGTCTTGGGGGTCAACGAGTATCTGACGATACATATTTTCTGCGTCAGATGTAAAAACATAGTGAAACAATCGCCATCTTAGTATGACTGCACGGACATCTGTCTGAAGTTTAGGACCTATATGCAAAATGTCGTTGATCGAGATGCCAGTCGATGAGCGTTGAGAAGCGTTAAAGACAACGCGCAGCCTAGTAGAGGTGCTGCTCATTTTAAGCACGGCACTGGAAGATAATAGACATGATCCCCACCACCGTCTTCTGACAAGACGGGTTCCAGATGCCGAAGTTCGCTATATTCGTTCATGAATTTAGTGTAATCCTCTCGCAGTTGATGGTCGTGAGCAAATCGACGTTCTAGCCTGTATAAAGTAGCAAGAGCTGCTCGTCGAGAGTCGCCTAAACTATTGGGTGGAGACCTCAAGGGTAAATGAACAACATAGCGTCCTTCAGGAGTACGATAATGAGTATCTATGAAGTGTTGTTCACATTCAGCTTCAGCCGGACTGATTTGGGATGGAGTAGATACTACTTCCGTTTCCCAGAATTTAGATAGAAGAGCGTCAATCTCAATACGAGTCACAGTCGTAGTAGAGGTGGGAGCCCCGGCTCTTCCGAGCAGGATCCAACCTAAAGAGGTGAGCTGAGCTGTGGGGCATCCAGCTGGTCCGCGTATTACGTTCCCTTCAATGATTTCAGCGTAGATTTCGGCTCCTAGAATGATGTCTATACGAGCTGGAGTGTGAAACTCAGGATCAGCTAATGACAGTCCTCGTAGGTGCGGCCAATGCTTCTCAGGTAGGTCATGTGTCGGGAGTAAATGTGTCAACGAAGGTAGAAGTAACGAATGAACGTAGAAAAAATTGTGCTGGTTTACTGTAGATATGACTTCATAAGAGACAGATGTTCTGGCTATTCCGAACTTGCACTTTGCGACTCCTGAAATATCTACATGTACCTTTTGTTTGGGTAGACGAAGTAAATTAGCTAACGAAGTAGTCATGAAATTGGATTCGGAGCCTGGATCTTGGAGTGCTCGAACTTTGATGATTCTACCATCTGTTGATTTTATGAACACCATAGCCGTTGCTAACAAAACTGACGACGAAGATCGTGAATTACTTGATAAATGAGCACTGGTTTCGCAAACCGGAGGAGTTTCCGCTGAATGAACTAGTGAGGTAGCTGGAGCTGAAGTGGAACCGCTGGGTTTTTGGTAGATAAAGGCTTTGTGCAACATCGTGTGATGCTTCTGCTGACAGAGCTGGCATCGGTTGTTCGACGGGCAATCCGTAACCGTATGGTTCATTCTAAGGCAATTGGTGCAGAGCTTCTTGGTTTGCAAAAGAGTCAATCGTTCTTCAGGGCTTTTTGACCTGAACTGTTGGCAAAAAAGTATGAAGTGATTTCGTTGACAGTGACTGCCAACTTGGGTTAATGCTGAATGATGACTTCTAGATACTGTAGGAGAAGAACGATGAGATGATATAGTTTTCTTATCTATGTGAAGATTCGGTGTAAGTGCATTAAGTGTATGAATGCGACCTTCCAGAAACGTTTTCAACGAAGAAAACTGAGGGATATGCGTGGATGACTTGAGCGAGGTTTCCCAATCCTTGCGCGTGACTGGATCAAGTTTAGTTGACAAGAAGTATATGAACCAATCATCCCAATGTTCAATAGGCCTCTTCAAGTTTTCCAAAGCTTTGACTGCTTGGGTGAAGCCATCAAGGACTCGACGGAGTTCTGGCGCTGTCTCTGATGACATGTTTGGAATGATGACTAAGGGTCTGTGCCAAAATAGCAATTCAAACATCAATTTGTATGGAAAACTCATTTCAAGCTACTAATTTGACGGTTTGCGTCTATGGAAATGAGTAAATTATTATAACTCATTTCAGTTTTTATTAATCAAGGGTAGCCGTTTAATAAATTTGAACAACCTAACAAGTAAATAACAATAAATTATGGAAAAAGGATATATGCAAAAGGTAACTTAAAATAACCAGTTTATTGCTTAGCTAAACGGAGATGGGTCAAACAAATGTTTTGAGAAATATATTATGCAAACATTCCATCACTTTTACAAAAGCTATGCTTTTTTATCCACTATGTTGGTGTTCAAACCCAAATATGCTTGTCTCATCACTTTAACATCAACTGGAAAAATATATACAATTTATTGATTCACAAAGTGTTTGTAATTAGACGAATATAAAAACATAACGTAACCAATTATTAAAATTCTTTGGTCTTAAACACTCGCAAGCAGTCATCATTTTACTATATATTTTTTAGTTTAGCAGGAAGAAACTAAAAAAATAATGAAATCAAGGATAAAGTGCAATCATTTATTTATAAAAAAAAGAATAAACAATCATAATAACATAAGAAAATTTTAAAAAAAATTTTATAAAATCTAGCACAAATATTTATTCGTCCATTTTTACTCAAAAACCGTAACTGTCATTGAAATGTGTGAATTGGTATCTTGGCACACTTTAGAATATCGAAGTGCCCGGGGAAATGAGAAAAGTTCGAAATGGTATGTTGGCAAACGGCCTAAGGCTGTGATGTTAGCATTTACCAGTACTCTGGTGTTGATTAATATCTCCCAGGCTGCTTTATAATGCTCGGAAGTTATCGCCAGGTGTTGTACGAGTTTAAAGGCTTCCCCCCTTAAAGATGATTTTAAATAATGCATCTTCTGTATTTCAGCTATGTCATGATTGTCATGGATCAGTGCTCGATAAGTATCTCGGAACGAGGGCCACTCGAGATATGAGCCACAAAAGCTCGGTAAGTTGATCTTAGGTAGTCGAACAGAGTGATTATTACTGGCAGTAGTTGTAAGATTCATCGATGAGTCATGAGACGGTTGAAGAGGTTCTAATTCTGCATTCAGCCAACTTTTTGTTTCTGTGTAAGCACATTCGACTAGTGAAAAGATATCCTGCTTCAAGATTTCCACTGTTGCTCTTTGTTCTCTAGGAACAACTTCATTCAGCTCATCATAAGACTCGACGAATTGAGCCCAATCCAATAGCTTTCTAGTAATTGAAGACGGGCGTTAAGAAAGGCTACTGTACGTTTGTCCTTTGCTGTTTTGCTAGAATTCAATTTAAATCTCGTAATTCTATCTGCACGTGAGCTGGCCTTAGCTTTAAGTGGTTCGAGTAGAGCGTCTGATTTTTGTGTTCTCATTGTAGATAATTCTAGGAACACGGCGTGGCAGTATGGCTAATGTGATTCGTTAACGTCTAACTAGTCTGATAAATGTGCAAAACTTGATCTAAAAGATTTAGTACGAGAGTTATAATATTATGTGTATTCAAATTCAAATGTATATTTAACAAATAACACCATGATCAATCAGTTGTTTATTTCGATATTAATTTCAATTAATTTGCACCTCGGTGACACGTACTCAGAGTTTAATTAAAAATGCGCCTAGTTCTAGGCAACAAATTTAGTAAAGCTTGAACAGGGATTAGTAATTTAAGTTTTATTGATGTGCACGTAGATGATTAGCATGTTGCCACAGGTAACGAAGAGGTCATTGTAATTTGTCCATAGGACTATACAGGCATGAAGGTCGAAGCTTATGCAGTTCTCACTGGTATACGAGATAGAGGTTGATGGTGTAAGTCCAAGCACAAATGTTGCTATCAGTTTGAGTATCACGTTTGGAGCCAGAACTGGTGACACTAGAGATTAATATAAGTTGACTCCGTATGTAAGTGTGTATGAATGCAATAATGCGACTCTGGACCCTGTAGTATGCATTTACCGCTGCACGCTATTGCAGTAAGAATGTCTTGTTTGTGTTAGTGTATATGATTTGGAACGGACTCAGCATAGAATAATATGTGTCTTAGAAGTACTTGCACTAGGTGATCAATTTATAGAATAAGGTACCGGTAATTAGAATCCGGTTCGAAGGACCAAAAATAATGTACTCTATATCTAACTTGCAATCAAGTTAGCACTTCTATGGTTCAGCCTTAAACGTTCACAAACCTAACTAGCACTGGTATGCTTGTTCCGGCTCAAAATATTTACCTGTTCGTCCGACTCACACACGCCACTACGTTTGACAGGGTATGCTTTAAAAAATTCTTCCGCTCAAACGGTCTTTGGTCCCAGCATGAGACTCAGGCAACTGATCTTTAGTATCACCAGTCAAAACACACTTTTTCTAGGCTAGCAGCTTTTCATTGTATTTTGTATTGTTTTTGAGTGTTTACACAGCAACGATAAACTATGAAGTTGCGAATATTGTAGTAATAATCATGAACAGAGGGTTGCGCAACCCCAAAGAGAAATTCTAACAATGCCATCGTGTTCAGCATCCTTGAACACGGGGGAAAGTGCTTTTTTACAGGGAAACTGTGTAAACCTCTCTTGGGGGTGGTTTTTTGGCCGCTTGCTTTAAAAAATTCTTCCGCTCAAACGGTCTTTGGTCCCAGCATGAGACTCAGGCAACTGATCTTTAGTATCACCAGTCAAAACATATAAAAAATTGGAGAAAATCCCAGGAGAGCCTTTTGAGATACCCAAGGATAAAGGACACTTAAGATGTCCTTTGAATCCTTTTCAGTCGAATGTGCTTTTTGGCATTTTTATTTAGAGCGACACTATTCGCACCACACGGGTGGCACGGTTGAACCGTAGCACGGGCGAACCGTGGCACGGTTGAACCGTGGCACGGGTGCACCGTGGCACGGGTGAACCGTGGCACGGGTGAACCGTGGCACGGGTGAACCGTGGCACGGCTGAACCGTGGCACGGGTGAACCGTACCACAGGTGAACCGTGGCACGGGTGAACCGTATCACGGGTATACCGTTTCGGGGGTATACCAGAACGCGGGTTTTCACGGAATACGGGGTAATTTCAGCCTGGAAACTTTCAATAGAGTCCAATAAGACTCGTGTAAACAAAAAAATAATAAAATGTACAACCAGATAATACTTGAGCGTGTCTATTTGTAAAATCATAAGGAATAGTTGATACATTACTTGAAAACTCTAGCGAAATTTCCATCAAAAATCATACTCTTATAATCAGACCTTTGGTTTTCAAAGTCAACGAGTTTTGACGTCTAACGTTTTTGCCCATTAGGTTAGGTTGAAATGGCTGCTCCCCCACTAGGGAGCCCACTTAGGCGCACCATTGGGCCCATTGTGATGCCATTCTAGTATAGGGACAAGATTTAGGCCATTTCAAGCCTTTGGAGCTTTTAATAAAGCAACAGAGGTCAAAAACACCAGTGTTTTTCAGCTGACTCAAGCCATCAAGGAAAGGTGAGCCAAGGAAGGTCCCTCTTTTCCTCGCGGGGCCGGGCATGTATAGAGAAGATGGGAGACAGTTTCTTCCTCATCCTCATTGCCACAACTTCTGCATAAGTCGTTGTGGGGAAGTCCCAATCTTTCGGCATGCGAGCCAAAGGGACAATGACCTGCACAGCACCTTCACTACATAGCTTATCTCTTTTTTGTTCAGCTGAACAAGAGATTTTGAACGCCTTGCGTCCAAGGTCGGCCATATTGTGTGAGGAGTGCGGCAAACTGTTGCTGTGGTCCATCTCAGCCCGGCTCGAGCTAAGCTGATTTTTCTCACAGGCAGTTTATAGGTGGCTAAGGGCATTCCCATCTGGGTTAAGTGGGATGTCCTTTCCACTTCGGTTCCCTGTCTAGCAAGCTCATCTGCCCTGCAGTTTCCCCTAATCCCTCCGTGTCCAGGAACCCAACACAGAGTTATATAGAACTGAGTGGCAGTCTCACACAGAGACCTGCGCCAGTTCAGAACAGTCGTGGATGTTGTAACGACAGAAATAAGAGCCTTGAGGGCCGCCTGGCTATTCGATAGAATACTTATATTCTTATGAGATAGCAGTGACTTCCGCCTGGAAGACGCTGCAATGGTTGGGTAAACGAAGAGAGGTATCTATATTCAATGCCTCGGAAAAGATACCACAACCTACGCTGTTCCCAATTTTTGAGCCATCTGTATAAATACATAATGACCCAGTCGGGATAACATCATCTGTCCAGTCATCTCTGGCCGGAATAATGGTATTGAAACCTTTATTCAAGGTCCACGTAGGTGTAGTGTAATCTAGGTTGTTCGCAGCGGTGGCGAACTTCCTGACGATGGATGAGTGACCATATAAATATGGAGTCCATCTGAGAGAAGCCTTTGTCCTGGCAGCCGTCCAGGCTGCCATTTGCTCGGCATGTATGTCCAAAGGGACTATCCACTTAATTTGGAACGATTATATTGATTCTAAATCTGAATTGTTTGGGTAATGTTTGGAGAGTTTCTTTTCGAAGCAGGTTTTTTCTAGCGACGCGGAAGGGGCCTTATCTCCTAAATCACCAGTGTCGTTTAGCGATAAAGGGGGTTCGTCATTAATTTGGGCCACCTACCTTCTTTCGACAGCTTTAAAGTCCTCTTGATTCAGTATTAGGAGAGCAAATTGCTCCTGAGTAGATTAATAACAACTGAGTATTTGTCAATATAACATTTATACCCAAGCCAGGACGTACGGATTACACACCTTGGCTAAATCTTTCAGGCCGATAAGTCCGCGTCTTCTGCCTTGAAGACAATGGAGAAAATTGTAGACAGAGTGATAAGGGAAACTTACCTTCAGCGCCAACCAGCATGCGTACCAGGCGTACACGTCCACTGAGACCGCTCTGCACAATCTGGTGCTCAGGCTGGAATGCGCAGAACTTAACAAAGGAGTTGCGCTGGCGGCTTTCCTCTATATCGAGGCAGCCTTCGACAATACATCCTTTCATACTACAGCTAGGGCTCTAAGTAGACGAAGTCTAAGTAGCACTTTCTGCGACTGGATCAACTTGCTGAGACCTTGCAAACTTATGGTCTCTCACCTTGATAGCAAAAGGATGTCTACAGGGAGGAGTTTTATCTCCACTTCTATGGTGCCTTGTTGTAGATGAACTCCTAGAGCTACTTAATGGCCGT
Organism: Thereva nobilitata; assembly: GCA_963855945.1. Taxonomy (NCBI): domain Eukaryota; kingdom Metazoa; phylum Arthropoda; class Insecta; order Diptera; family Therevidae; genus Thereva; species Thereva nobilitata. The sequence continues at coordinate 143,979,211 of OY979694.1, forward strand.
AACTTTTTCGCCCAAGGTTACGCAGATGGTGTTGTCATCTTGGTAACAGGTAAAACTGACGGCGCTACGTGCGCCAACGTAGGACTAAATGTCAATCCCGATAAAACGATTCTGGTACCGTTTAACAGAAGACGAACATTGCCAGTGCTTGCAGAACCTTCAAGCCAAACATTTAGGAGTGATGCTGGATGCGAAACTCAACTGGAACCATCACATGGATACTCTGTTTCGTGTTACAGAACGGCGCTTAAAAGTTTCATAACTAATTTAAGCAAAATTCAAAAAATGACCTGGCCTGCCTTTCCATCACCGAGGCCATCCGCACTTCCCGACGGCATCTCTGTAGACTTTCCTCAATTTGAAGGGCTACGAATGGTTATCTGGGCGCTGGTCTTGGACGAGGACATTCTATAATAAACAACATTATTGAAGAGATTCTGGAAGCAGGGATGCCCTTCAAGATCTCGAAATTTGATCACCCTGCCGGGCACATACTGGATTTTTCCTAAAGAAACGCAGAGTGGGCTAGTATCATATGGGTGGCTCTAAAACTGAGACAGATGTGGGCGTCGGAATCTGGAGTGAAAGCCCGCGATTCAGTAGAGCAATAAGCCTTTCAAGCAGAAGTTTAAGATATACTGGCATGCACTCATGAGAATTTAAGAAGGGCGTACCAAAACAAACCGATCTTTATTTTCTCTGATAGCCAAGCGGGCGACAAGGTCCCGTAGGACCAAGTCTAAATTAGTTTATTACTGCTAACGTGATGAGCTGGACATTCTCAATCAAGTTACCCTTGTCTGGGTCCAGGATCACCGGGGCTTCAAATGCAATGAAAAAGCGGATGCTCTGGCTAAGCAGGCCTCTGACATTGCATTCATCGGTCCAGAGCCGGCGATTGATGAAACATACTGAACGCTAGAGGTCCGTGCCTGGACTGGCCAACTCTAAGCGGTTCCTTTCTGTGGCGTCTCTTAAAACGGCCAAGGACCGAGTAGAAATGATGTCAGGATACTTGTTGGCTTGATTACCGGACTCTGCGAATTTAGAATTACCACTTATGGAAGATAGGAAGGAGGGAGGATCTCAACTGCAGGCTTTGCCTTGACGAAGATAAGTGTGCCCTCCACGTTATTCGTGGGTGACCCGCGATAGCGAGGAGCAGGGTCTCGTTGTTTGATGAACATTTAAGTCCAAGCGACAAGCCACTAGGCAGACTACTGAACCTTTTCAAGCAGTCTAGCCTGCAAATATGGGGATAGGGATGTAGTACAATAGGCGAAACGATTATCTGGTTGTACATTTTATTATTTTTTTGTTTACACGAGTCTTATTGGACTCTATTGAAAGTTTCCAGGCTGAAATTATCCCGTATTCTGTGAAAACCCGCGTTCCGGTATACCCCCGAAACGGTATACCCGTGATACGGTTCACCCGTGCCACGGTTCAGCCGTGCCACGGTTCAGCCGCGCCACGGTTCAGCCGTGCCACGGTTCACCCGTAATACGGTTCACCCGTGATACGGTTCACCCGTGCCACGGTTCAGCCGTGCCACGGTTCACCCGTGCCACGGTTCGCCCGTGCCACGGTTCGCCCGTGCCACGGTTCACCCGTGTCCCCCGTATATGGTGCGAATAGACACTTCCTTTTATTTAATAGCTTGAAGGTTTTTCTTCAAAATGATGTATATATCATAGCGCTAGGATAACATTTGCACTTTGTATGATTTTTTAAAAGGACTGGTATTTTGCAAATTTCAAAATATTTAAGTACCGTTTTATATGAAACTACCTAACTTTTTTGGCAAAATATTGCACCTACGTAATACTAGTCACTAGTACTCCAAATTTACAAAATATGAAGGAAATTGGTGAAGGTCGATTCCCGGTCGTTGGTCGAATTTTCATGGAATGGCCCTATTTGCGTTCGCACCATCGTCGAATCTTTTCAAGTGTTTACAGATCAGCGGGAGATTCGGTCAAACGTTTAGAATGGGTGTTAGTAAAACAAAATCCAAAAAATGAATATATGTACATTATGTACATATATGTATTCTATGTATCAGTTTCGATGTAATATTACACTTCGAACGAACACTTGAAAAATATATGGTTTCGACGACATTTTCATGATCACTGACATATAGTAATGGACTGCTAAATAAGCAAAATCCCATACAAAAAAATGACACCAAAAACAATTGTTGTCTCACTCCCCCGTAAATTCCTATGAACTTTAATCGATTTTATAACAGTTCAGTGCATGTCAGCGATATTAAACATAATTAGAAAAAACTAGACAGGTGTAGAGTTTTTTCTTCTTTCTCTCTCTTGTGTTATTTTTAAAAGTTCGTTAAACAGAGGGGAAGAACCCTCACATATTTAAAAAAAATTCATTTATTTAACGAAAAAACTGCTACTAAATAAATAATAATGATGGAAATTTATTTCTATCAATTATAACAGACATCTTATTAGTTATTTTCTTCTAAATTCGAAGAAAAATGTTTTGTTTACATAAAAAAGGTTTTCTACTTCTGGAGAAATATGGTGCCATTGACCGGTGTCTACATTAGCCATCATCCATAGCAATGTCAATCAAAATGTCCTGTGTAGACGCCTTATCGTCGTTGCGACCTTAAGATCTCCTATGTGCAAAATGTAAAACTTTAGGAAAACTGAAAAAAACTGTTTTGTGAAAAAATTACTTGAACAACTAGTTTTGCTTTAAGTTGTATACTAACAATGGAATTTAATGTTAAGAACAAAACCTTTGAGGGGACATAAGATATTTTTTGCTTTTTCATTCATGTGGAAGTAATTATCACTTTCACATAAGAGATTTGAAATTGCCAACTTTTTAGGACTACATAGGAGTATTTTTTATAACTGCAAAAATGAGTTGAAGTTATTGTTATATTAACAATGGAGTTTTTGCCATCGACGGAGGACATCATGAAGTTTACATTCAATTAAAAAAGTTAATTTCGATAAAAGTGTCACATAGGAGATCTTAAGGTCGCAACGACGTTATGTCTCATGGCAAAACATGAGTTAACTTGAGGATTATGTCACGCTGACATTTGGCATGCCATGGATGATGGCAAGTGTAGATACTCAGTCGTGTGTGTAATTGTGTGTCTTTGTTTGAGTATCATAAAAAACGCAGAATTTGCAATTATCTTCAAATCAGCTTTACCCCAAATGGATAAAGAGTAATTTTTTTTCTCATGAGCACAAGGAAGAAAGTCTGAAATAAAAAGATTTTCTTCTATCAAATATTGAAACCGTACATTTAATAGTAAAATATGTTTCACTGATATCTTAAAAAATTTTATAGTTTCCTCGAAAAAATGTTCTTCTGACCACTCAGCGCTATTTGACACGTTTACTTGTTGGAAAATAGATGTGATTTTTCCAAAGATCATAAAAACGGCTCTTGTCTTGTGACTAACTAACTCTTACGGCTTGAAAATTCTTGAAAAGAGATCGTTGTCTTTCTCATATACGAGGGTCGTCTCAAAAGTGAGTTCCACATTGATTATCTATAAGTAGATACGTAACCTTGTTGTATGGTCTTGAATATAGATGGCCATACGTACACTAAATTGAAAAATTCATGTTAAAACTTATAGCCTTATGACACTGGCTTTTTCGTAGGCTGAAAATGCTGCCTTGGCTAGGCTGAAACCTGAAAGAAAAAATTCAAAGGAGATTTTCCCATAGAGTAAGAGTGAGAGGAGTATACTCAAACTTCTCTTGGCTGGATTTTAAGTGTTATAAAAAGTCTAGAAAACTGTTATAAAAAGCATAGGAAAAGAATGAGATTCGTGTTCTTTTTTCTATGTTTTTTATAACAGTTTGCTGCATCTCTCGACTTTTTATAACAGTGAGTGAATAACAATAAATTGAAGTGATTATAAATATAATTTAAGTGATTATAAATATATAAGAAGTGAAAATAAATGTAATTGAAGTGACAATATATATATTTGAAGAGACAATAGATATATTTGAAGTGAAGGGGTAAATGTTTAGAATTGGGGCTTCGGAGTAAAATCGCTCCAAAAAAAATTTTGAGGTGTTTACGGTGATTTTTGAATGTCCCAATAGTAATTTCAAGGCGGGGAAGACATATTTTTCTTATTACAACGTGAGGGGGTTGCGAATTGGGGATACCTTCTGTATTCACTCACAACTATCTGTTATAATAATCAGACAATCGTTCTTACTCTCACATGCTATCTCTGTCACACAGTTCAAACAGATTTCGTCATTTTCAGCCTAGCCAAGGCAGCATTTTCGGCCTACGAAAAGCCAGTGTCATAAAGCTCTTACATAGGCTCACGAGCTTTCGAAAAATATAAAAGCTGTCTATCGTTTTCGTAGCTTATGTATAGATGTTTTCAAACGTCGTGACATTTAGCGCATGTGGGGTAAAAAGCTCTTAAAAATGTTGAAAAGCTCGAAATATTTTTTCTTCCTCTCTAATTGAGAAATTAAGCTCCAAAAAAGAAGGACAAAGGCTCACGCAAAAGAATTGTCAGCAATTCACATATAATTTCTGACAACTTGTTGTAAATATTACGACGACTCTGCTTTTTTATGAGAGCTTCTGTATATACCACAGTGACTTAAAAAATCTCAACCGAAAAACGAAATTTATATTTTCCCATTTGAATAATTGGTAGAAATTTTAAGATTCAAGATAAATATTACTTAACCGTTACTAAAATAAAAATTCGAAGGACATATTTTAAACATAATTTATTTAAAAGGAAACACTTTTCTAATTAAAATTGACCTCTTATTTTTCTTACAATTTTGTCACCCATTGTATATTCTAAAGAGTGAGCGGAGAATTGACTCCTCCTCCTCCTTATCAAACCACTTGCTGTCATTTATTCAATCGCGACTGCGTGTTGCTAGAGAGATGTATATTTTTCTGGCGGGCTAATGGTTATTTAAAAAGTTTACAAATTATGAATGAAAAGCGTCCTTTTTTATATATTTTTTAATTTTCAGGTTTTTGTATTTTACATATTTGCTTCAGAAATAATTTGTAGCAATTTCTATTAAAAAATACGCAATTTGGGGTTTTAATACTTTGATACTAGGATTGTTGACGTTTTCCGTCAGTCGCATGCGCGCTTCTGCCAGGGAGGTTGTGTTGCTTGCGGCTGCGGAGATTTCTCAGTTTATGAATGAAAAAGCTCATGAATTTAAAAAAAACAATTTTCAGTATTTTTTTAATTATTTTAAATTTAGGGATGAGAAATATTTCGCATAATTATAATAAAATTATGCTTATTATGATGGATCAATTTACTTGGTTGAGCAGGGTTTTTACATGTATTTAAAAGCTCTGCTCAATAAATATAAAGATAACAGAACTTTATTCATTCGGCATGCGCGCATCCCTTCCCAAATTATTTTGTTGAGTTTTTTCTGCGTTTGTTGCCTTTTTAAATGAAAAGAGGGGAAATGATAGAACAAAATTTATAAAATTTGGCAACGAGGTGCGCAGAACTGTTCGAATTTTTTGTGTCACGGAGTTTGAAAACATCTATACATAGAACTTTTGAAATGATGTATATAGCCAAGGCCTTCTCAAGTACAGGCCTGGAACTTGCCCAGCTCACTAACACTGACGCAGCTGTTGGAATTTATACGCCGTGATGTAAAGTTCGGAATATTTTTGCATTAGTTTGCCGTAAAAAGTCATAAAATAATATATTTAACCAGTTTTTATTGCAATAGGACTACCAGTGAATAGTGCTTAGTGATTTAATTAAGTGCTTAACTGAGTGATTAAATTAAAAAAAATTAAGTGATTAAGTGTGTTTTAAGTGTGTTAAATGTGAAGGTGGCCAATTTGTTTACATTCGCGGTGGTTTTTTCGTGTTTATTTAGGGGAAAAATGTTGAATTTGTGTAGTAATATAATAAAAAGTGCTTTTTAAGTGATTAAGGGGTCTTTCTGGTTACAAATTTTCAAAAAATTGAAAAATTTTTTTTTACGCATTTTGCTAATAAATATATTCAAAAACATGATACAAAAGGTTTTAGAGCGATATCGTAATTCTAAAATTATTTTTGAACGTATACAGTGAGACGCTGTGAGAAAGAATTTTCGACTCTCGGCTGTGTTTCGATAATCTCGACTCCCCCCCTTTTTAACATCTGCTTCGATCTGATTCACTCCATACTATGAAGTATTATATTATACCCTGCAAACGTTTCGATTTATGCTGCAAGAGAAGTATGAGCAGGAGGAAGGACTTATTTACGGCCCGGGCATGGCAGATTAAAAAGGTATATAGTTTTTCTTTAAAATTTTTTTTAACAAAACTTCAAACGCGATTATCTAGAAACTATGTTTTTTAAGGTGGCGGGCACGATTTAAGAAAAACTACTTGACCAATTGTTCTGATTTTTGAATATGTTATTGTACACATTTATGGCTATCGCATGAACCAGAATCGTTTTAATTGGTAAAAAATTGTCCGATTTTCAGCCGATTTTCCACCCTAAAAAATTGGTTTTTTCGAAAAATGGCCGCCATTTTCTTATTTTTTGACAAAAACAAATTATTCTGGTTCATGCCATAGCCACTTCAACAAGGAATAATTTGCCTTTTTTTTGTTTTTTTCAGATTATCCATTCGCCCAAAATCATGCCCGCCGTCATTTTTTGATGTTTTTTTAAAAAAATCCGTATGTCGACAAAAAAAATTTTTAAAATCAAAAAAAATCTTTTTTGTAATACTGTTTTGTCAATAAACATACCTACAAATTTTCAAAACGATATCTCTCTTCTTTCTATGAAAAAAAAATGTTTAAAAAAAATTTTTTTTTAAAAATGTAACCAGAAAGACCCCTTAAGGATTATTATAGAATAGTTATTAGACACATTAAGTGCAAGTACCACCACACAACATGCATAACAATAACTTTTTCACTTTTCCTTCACATTTTTCTGCACTTATGTTTTTAATAACTATTCAATAATAATCTTTAATCACTTTAAAGACACTTTTTATTCGATTACCACACAAATTGAACATTTTTTCCTTAAATAAACACCTTTACAATTAACACACCTAAAACACACTTAATCACTTAATTTTTTTTAATTTAATCACTCAGTTCACTAAAGCACTAATCACTGGTAATCCTATTGCAGTAGAAAGTATTAAAATATATAATTGTATCACTTTTTAAGGCAAAAATATCGCGAGCTCTTACATCGCGTCGTATAATTTCTTAATGATTTAACCAATACTAACAGATTCCGGGCCTATTACAAACACATAGAAAAACTCTACTTCCAGGCCCCTACTTGAGAAGGCCTTGATATAGCATGAATTGAGATACTTGCGATTGCATTGCGTCTGACGTTCTTTGAGACAAAATTCTCGGAATTTTTTGTTGTTGTGTTTATATGCTTTAAAAACGATTTGTTAGGTTCAGGAAAGAATTGAGCCGTGGAAGATTTTCATTCTTTTTTTCTTTTTTGGTGAAATCAATTTTTTTATTGCAGGTAGATACGGTGCTGCAAATTATAATTACTGCTTTGTAAAAAAATATTGCAAAGTAAAGACTAAAAGTAAAAAATTGGTTATTATTAAAAATCGAAGCCTGAGAAATTATGTTATATTATATGTTTTTGGGTGTCATTTTAAGCACTGGAAAACCTTTAAATAGGCTTTTTGTTACTTGTACGTGACAGTACAAGTTTTGAAGAAAATTTTAAGGCCTTAATTTTTTTAAATGTCCAACTTCAAAAATAATGACCTTCTACTCTTGGACCAAACGACCAACCAAACCTACAAATCTCAAGGGACACAGGAACACATGCATCCCTTTCTTAACCAAAATTGGTACCGTTAGGGTTAAATAGATCACATCGAGTCACAGTCAGACCTAAAACACAGGTGTACACAAGTTTTCTTTATATCTAGTCCGCGGCATAAACCGAAAATTGCTGAAAATTGGAACAGCCCTAAACATCATTATAAATGAAATGTTGAATTTCTCCAAAGACCGGTGTGGAGCAAAACAAATTTTTTCAAACGGTCAAAAGGCAGTTTTTTCAAATATCCCTTAAACGCTAGGTCGTATCATAAAACAATTTGGACTAAGTTTGTAGGTTATGCGATTATCTACAAATAAAGATATTATACATTTCCCGTACAAATTGCCATTCATAAGATATCGTCGTTTTGATGATTTAAAATACTCAATGCCCTCAGAGGTAGCCCTAATAAAGCATATCGCCAGCTTAAAAGGTTAATAATAGGGTACCAAGCTAAGCTTACTACTAGACATTGCACCGTGACGTGAAGGACATGACTGACTGGTAGAATAAAGGGTTATACCTAAGCTATAGCCTTCACATAAAAAAAAATCGCGTATAAGTCATCACACTTTCAATAAAATCCTTTGTTGGAATACGTGGCTAATATTTTCAGGTGTGATTCCAGGATATTTTTAAAGAAAAGAATTGTTCTAGATTGGGGGCTATCCCACTATCCACTAAGATACAGGGTATTTACGAAAAACAGAAACTTGATTGACTCCATTTAGAAGATATGTAGGATGAAAGCCTGAGAAAAATCCCAATATTATTCGTTTTTTAGCAATGGCTTTTTTCTTATGTGTTATTTTATTCTTAGGGAGTTTACTATAATTTTAACTGCACACCGAATACTATTTCAGATAACATTATCTCCAGATTTTGAGTAAAATGTAATAGTATTGGTATAGTATAGTATACAGGCCCAAGTGCTGAGTGTGCACCGCACGCGGGCGGCACTTTCGGGGGGCGGCAAACACAACAATCTCGTCATCAAACTCATATTCATCATTTGCACCTAGGTTCTTTTTATAATGCCATGACAATTCCATGTATTGATCTCCTTAAAAAAAGCAGATAAACCGAAAATGTGTGCAGGTTCAAACCACTTAAGAAGGATCGATCTCTGAAAATAGTACAGTATAAGGACAGAGAATTTATTCTGTAAATAAAAATTGACATTCTAATCTGATTATTCACAAAATTTTGCAGCATTTTGACGTCTAGTTTTGGAGAATTATCCATTTTTATGTGCAACAAATTCCCACGTTTAATATCATTTTTACTCGACCTTTACTTGAATTTTGAATATTAATTACTGGAATGCAAGATAACCAATGTTTTTTTAAAAAATTTTCTTGAATGCATGAGATATCAATAAATGACGTATTAAAAATTCAGATTTTTAATTTGGAATATGCTCCTTCAATCGATCTTCCTTAAGATAATCTTAAAGAACATTCCCCGTTGTTCCAAGTAGAGGAAAACCCAACAAAGAAGAAAACGAGTTTCCCATTGGCTCTGGTTGTTTGAAAGCATAGCTTTTTCACTCATGCTACACGCTCCGTTTTCTTCTTAGTTGGTTTTTCCTCTAGCCGGGCGATAGTCCGACGTACAGCATACAGGGTAATCGCCGACAATAAATTGTTTGACTATAAAAGTTGTTTTTTTATACACTCCTATAAGTAACCAAACTAAAACACCTTCCAACAAGGTCAGTCAGAAAAAATAAGATAAGGGAGGAGGCAGCATTGTCTGTTTTGCACGCGGGCGCTGAAACGGGTAGCGGCGGGGCTGATAGTATAGTATAGTCAAATCTGAATGCAGAAATAAGTCGTACATAATCGGCATCGGCATCTTCTCGAATACAACTCTCTCATTTCGGTCGGCGCGGCGCATCAATATCCACCTGGGCGTGGCTGGTTAAAGTACAAAAAAGGGCTCTTAAATTAATCGATGAAGACACCGTTTACTCCACCGTCGACTCCTTGAGCCATCGTGGGAATGTAGCAGCACTGACAAAGGAACGCTTTAATGCCTCCACGGCAATCTTATCCCCGCAACAACGGATTAGACAACTTGTCTCACTCCCTCCACCTGCAGCCCCCTTTTTCGGGTACTCTACAAAATAGTAATTAGTCTCAACTCGATTCTGGAATAATCTCTGGCAGTCAGTATTTGCGAGTTGCTAAACATCCAAGAGTTCAGAAGCAGAACTCCCGGACCCTCACACCCCTTAACCTATTCCACTCCGTACTAAGCTTACTGCTAGACATTGCACCATGACACGACAAACGACATAATGAACTGGTTTGTGGGTGATTTGGGAAATTTATTCAAAAATTCATTCAAATTTTCACTCAAAAAATTCATTTAAACCTGAATCTACGAAAAATACTATTTTTCAATGTTTTTTTTTATTTTGTTTTGATTCAAGGGCATAAATTTTTTTATATAATCATTTAATCATTTTTCAAATTCAACCTGAATCTAGGGGTAGTTTTACCTCCTTAATGGTTGAAAATAGTTTATTTCTTCTTGACAATATCTATAATAGTCCAAGAGCCGGCAGTATAAAAATGAAGGTATAAAATATCCTAACAATTTTTTGTGAGGGAGTAGTACTGCCACAGACCTAAAGGGAGTCACCTTTTATATAACCTAAGTTCGCCCGCGTCATGGAATTTTGACGTCACTTCCGGTTACGATTTTTGGTGTTGGTGACGTCATAAAATATCCTAATAAAATTTACATCAAATGAAGGTTGGAATGTGTACATTAAGATTACACTAGGGTGCCAGGCTTAAACCACCCGCAACCCTGTGGCACCATCGATTAAAGTTGTTTTTACAAGCTTTTTTCTTTGTTTGGACAAATCTTCCGATCCGTTTTTCAAGTACTTCCCGATATCCGGTGATGCTCAAATTTGACACACACATTTGGTTCTGGAGGCAATACAATATAGTATATTCAATTTTATGGTACATCCAATATGGCGTCCACCATTAAAAGGCGGGTATTTCTGGGGGTGGAATCTTGCGATTTATTTTTCGGCCACTTCCCGTAATCCAGTGATGCTCAAATTTGGCACAAACCTTTGGCTCTGAAGACAATGCAATATAGTATATTCAATTATATGGTACATCCAATATGGCGGCCACAAATGGCGGATTACCTTTTTCTTTACAACCCCCCCCCCTCAACATGGGTATCAAATGAAAGAGTATTACGAGTAGAACACAGCAAGCTATGTGACGTCATTTTAGATCGAATATGGGGGCTAAAATAAACTGGCGGATTACCTTTTTCTTTACAAACACCCGCCGTCCGGAAACTGCATGAAACCTATGAACATACGGTTGTTTCTTTTCTTTTAGAGCGAGAGGTTCTTTAATTTAAGTGCTTCCCTCCAATCCGTATACATGTACGCTATTTTCGGTTCCTTATCTTCTCTATTCTAAGGTTCAAAGTCGGAGCGCGCCGCCGACACCACAACATCATGTCAGTGAAAACTCGCCACATACCGCGAAGCCAATTTCCGCACCGCGTTTGCGCCTGTTTCTGTAAGTAGCTTTATGCTGTAAACATAATTGGAACCACGACCACGGCGGCGGCGACGGCAACAGCGATTTCCGGGCTGAAATTCGTTGTGCGAACATAATTGGAGCCACGGCGACTTAATTTTTGTTTTTTTATTGTTATGTGAAGAAATATTTTTTCATATAATCATGAAAAATATGAAAAAAATAAGCAATATTAAAAATATTGCATCAATTATATAACAATGGGTTTGTTTAATCAAACCTCAAAATAAAAAATACACACAAATTATGAAAACATAACCTCAGTAAATAAACATCTTTGACAGGCGATAGCTACAAAATAGAAAATAGATTGATTGAGCCGCCGTGGTCCGCGACGTGGCCGTAGCCGTGGTCGAATTTATGTGCACCCTCATATGCAGACGTATATTCTATTGGTTTTTGACAGTTCTTGCGAAAGTAGTTGCGTCGGTCGCCCCAATTATGTTTACAGCATTAGGTTGCTACAACTTGCCAACTTGCCGTTCCACATCCTGGTCTTTATGCATGTTATTTCCATTTGAGTGAATATTCAAAGAAACAGAATAAATAACAGTCAGTGCTAGGTCTGGTGAATAAAGTGAATGCGACAACTTACAGCAATGGCTCTGCTATTATTGCTGAGTTTTCAAAGCTTATGTGAATTGTTTGCAAGAGACGTCGTACAATAAGTCACCTTTAAGGTACGATTCCGAACAAGGCGGCAGACTGCAGACCGCAGACTGCCGACTCCAAAAATTAATGTCAAACCGCAGGCGACACTACTGGTTTGTATGATTTTATATGGATGGAATTCGGAACACAACGCCACTGTCGCCTGCAGTCGCGACACGTCTCGACCGCAGACTGCATCACTGGTCGAGAACCAGTAGTGTCGCCGACGCACACTTTAATTAAAATCCAAATCTAGCAGAACTTAATTAAGATTTGTAGTATTTTACACTTTGTTTAGAATTCAACAGGGTATTGGGTCAGTCCATAAATAATACGGTTTTTCCAAATAATTATACTGAAGGTCGGCGGGTGAGGAGTTAAATTGCTTGCACCAACTTGTTATAAAACCTCCTTTACCTTGTTCTTGTTTTACCTTGTTCTTTTTCTTAGTGTAAAATATGAAGTTTAGTAGTACATCAATACCACCTTACGTTGGTGACGACCTGCGTTAGCCTGGGGTTCCGGTCTATATGGTCTAGGTGGTCTATCTGGTTTTAGGCTAGTCGGTGAGGCACTTTCATTGCAATTTTGGCCCATAGACAAGATTATTGTTGGAATCGCTTCGTTTTAGGGTGTAGTTAAACACCCTCCCACAAATTGGTTGACCCCATTACTTTTTAATTAACTTATTGTTAATAAAATAGGTACTTTTTTTGTATTTCTTTCCATAGCTCCGTTCCTGCTAACTTTTAGTATAACTTATGCATTGGGAAAGCTCTTCGTTACGAAATTCTCTAAAAAATAAGCTCTGTTAGAGATCGCTAGCTGCTAGGGTGATCTTGGAAATAGCTTCCAAAATTTTCAAATCACGTTATTTTCACTATTTGTTTACAGGAAAACAAATGCACATAGAAGGCTGAAAATGGTCTCTATGTGGTCCCGGCAATGTACAAAAAATTTCAACAAGATCGGTCCATTAGTTATTGAGTAATTACTTAGGATTAACAAGTAAATAAAAAAATATGAATTAGCTGTTGCCCGCGACTTCGTCTACGTGAACTACAGTTTATAGCTATCGTACAGGAGCCACGTAAAGAGTAAAAGGAGTAAAAAAAGGTATGGCGGGCAAATAGGAGCATGAGATGACAACTGTATTCTAAGGAGTATTAATCATAAAAGAGTTTATAAGTTAAAATGAGATGGATACAGAAGATGCAAAATTGAATCCGTTGAATTAAACGCATTCGTCATGTTGCATTTGTTAACCCTTTGCAGCGGCTGCAAACTTTTTGTCGCCGCGTTCAACATTGGTCCGACCGCAGGCGGCAGCTGCACTGCCGTCTGCAGTCTGTGGTCTGCAGCCTGCCGCCTTGTTCGGAATCGTACCTTTAGCTAGTACGATAAAACAACGCAGGAGAAGCTGACCAACAGAAGAAGAAAGAGAACTTCCTTCCTAAAATTTCTGCATTCAGAGCTAACATCTTGAAGGCATCGGAGGCAAGCGAAATATCCTCAAACATTCTAAATTACAGCAATTAAAGAAAGCATTTAATTGAACCCTAGGCAGGCGGCACTAACGCACTCCAGGAATCTTAGCAATCACGCTTTTTCTGAAATGCCATTCAAGTCATGTGCAATTTTTAGTAGAGCCTGATCCAAATCAGGGGGGGTCTCTTCGCGCATCCGTTCCAGACCTGGCACACCTGTGTTTTCTAGTATATATAAAAATTTGGTTATAGTTTGAAACTGTTACTCGATAGGTCAGACCTGGGACACCTGTGTTTTCTAGTATAAAGATTTGGTTATAGTTTGAAACTGTTACTCGATAGGTCAGTTGCTGTTAGATGGATTGCTTACCCTATAATTTTAGAAATTTTAAAAATAATTTTTTTTTGTATCTTACAACAAATCGACAAATTGTTTATGCGTTATAGTCCATTCAAAACGCAGAGGCGTGTCAAAACATAACACCGTTATGAAAATCTTTCCCTATATGTTTTTTGGGTCGCTGATTACGAAAATCGAGGTCCCGTGGTAGTAAAATATGGGTTTCGCCCTTAAAATGCAAACAAACGCCCATTTTTAAGGGCTTTTTGCGATAATTTCAATAATAATCAAACACAATACAATGAATTACACTTTTTTCAATATTTATATGCGAAGGGTTGATACCAAATCAAGCCAAATTTTAGGATACGGGATAATACTAATAGTAGGGGAGCCCACGATGCTAAATGGGGATTTACTCGAGCGTCGTGGGGACCTATTGGGTTTTGAAGATTAGATGGAAGAAAGAAAAAAAGGTTATATGTTATGTCTGTAAATTAACATAATTAACATATAACCTGCCTGTAAATTTAATCCCTCATTAACAGTAAAAATTTAAAAATTTGAAAAAAATTGAAAAAATCGAGAAATATGTACGTGATTCGAAAAATCAGGTGTTCGGTTTTTCTTAATTTTAAGCGGTTTAATGAAAATAAAGTTTCAAAATGTATAGACCATTTCAAACTAGACGTTTCAATGGTTAAATGAGCACTTATTGAATATCAAAATTCGAAAAAAACATCAATAAAGTTGTCCGTGCAAGATAAGGGTATTTTTTTCGAAAAATGTTAATTTCTGGGAAACTATCCGTTTTCCAAACAAAAAAAAATCATGCTTATTTAACGCAACACAAGGTATACTCTTACAAATTTTCATGTAAATTGAATTATTTTTAAGGGAGAAAAAAATTAAAAACTGAAAAATCGAGTTTCCGCCATTTTCTTCGAAAATTTGAGGTTATATCAAAATATGTTAAACACAAAAGTTTTAGATCTTTTTATTATCTACAACTTTTGTATTAAACATTTTCCACTAGGAGGTCATGTTTCACCGCAAATCGCAAAAAATCGTTTTCAACCCCTAAATAGCATCCCCATTTTACCATTTCCCCTTTTATCGAGTTTAAAATTTTTTTTTTCGTTTAGTTATGACCTTAACGACATTTCATTGCTGGTCCCTCCCTGCTATTAATTTTTTTTTTCCAAAAAACTATCGGCACTAGCCTATAGCTAGTTTCTCAATTTTATACTTTTGTGCACATTGCTCTAGCTTCTCCAGCAGCAGCTCCCAGTTTGCTGTTAGATTATCGCTAAGCTTATTTAATATCTTCCTATTTTCGTACTTTTCCATTAGTTTCTCAGGTAGTAACTCCAAGTTTGCTACTAGATTATCACTAAGATGTACTGTTCTTTTGCTATAGCTTATTTCTGCATGCTTTATTATATCTTCTATATTATTCATCTTATTCTTCTTGTTCTCATGAGCTATCTCAGTTTCTAATTTTGTAACGTTCCTAGTTTCAGAATCTGATGTACATTCCCAAATGTAGAGTTGATCAGTCTCTTTAGGTTGTTGTACACTTCTTTCTTTCTCCATTTCACTTCTTTTCTTTGCTGCCCTCGTGACTACTTTTATATCTGCATCTACTGGTATCATTGCCTTTAACATTTCCGAATCTAATTTTATCCTTGACAGTGCATCTGTATTCGAATTTAGCGATCCTTGTTTATATATGATTTCAAAATCATATTCACTTAATTCTAGTCTCACTCTGGTCATTTTAGATGAAGGATTCTTATGTGTGAACAGGCCAACCAGTGGCCTGTGATCTGTTACTACTATAAATTTTCTACCATATAAGTATGGCCTGAAGTACTTTATCGCCCAGTGTATCCCTAATAATTCTTTTTCTATTATCGGCTTGTTCAATTCATGCTTATCTAGTGTTCTGCTCGCATATGAGATTGGTAAATCTTTGCCTATCTACAACTTTTGTATTAAACATTTTCCACTAGGAGGTCATGTTTCACCGCAAATCGCAAAAAATCGTTTTCAACCCCTAAATAGCATCCCCATTTTACCATTTCCCCTTTTATCGAGTTTAAAAAATTTTTTTTCGTTTAGTTATGACCTTAACGACATTTCATTGCTGGTCCCTCCCTGCTATTAATTTTTTTTTTCCAAAAAACTATCGGCACTAGCCTATAGCTAGTTTCTCAATTTTATACTTTTGTGCACATTGCTCTAGCTTCTCCAGCAGCAGCTCCCAGTTTGCTGTTAGATTATCGCTAAGCTTATTTAATATCTTCCTATTTTCGTACTTTTCCATTAGTTTCTCAGGTAATAACTCCAAGTTTGCTACTAGATTATCACTAAGATGTACTGTTCTTTTGCTATAGCTTATTTCTGCATGCTTTATTATATCTTCTATATTATTCATCTTATTCTTCTTGTTCTCATGAGCTATCTCAGTTTCTAATTTTGTAACGTTCCTAGTTTCAGAATCTGATGTACATTCCCAAATGTAGAGTTGATCAGTCTCTTTAGGTTGTTGTACACTTCTTTCTTTCTCCATTTCACTTCTTTTCTTTGCTGCCCTCGTGACTGCTTTTATATCTGCATCTACTGGTATCATTGCCTTTAACATTTCCGAATCTAATTTTATCCTTGACAGTGCATCTATATTCGAATTTAGCGATCCTTGTTTATATATGATTTCAAAATCATATTCACTTAATTCTAGTCTCACTCTGGTCATTTTAGATGAAGGATTCTTATGTGTGAACAGGCCAACCAGTGGCCTGTGATCTGTTACTACTATAAATTTTCTACCATATAAGTATGGCCTGAAGTACTTTATCGCCCAGTGTATCCCTAATAATTCTTTTTCTATTATCGGCTTGTTCAATTCATGCTTATCTAGTGTTCTGCTCGCATATGAGATTGGTAAATCTTTGCCAATTTCTCCTTGAGATAGTATAGAACCTACGGCAAAATTTTAAGCATCAGTTGTCAGTACAAACGCTTTTGTGAAATCAGGGTATTGTAATATTGGTGGATTGATTAATTTGTTTTTCAATTGTTCAAATGCTTTTTTGCATTCTTCTGTCCACTCAAAAGTAACATTTTTCTTAGTTAGTGCATTCAACGGTTTTGCTATTGCCGCAAAGTTTCGTATAAATCGTCTGTAATAATTACAAAATGCTGTAAATCTCTTAACTTCATCAGCATTCTTATGCATAGGATAATTAGTTATTGTTTCATACTTCTTGGGATCAGTTTTTACCCCTTCATTGGTTATTAAGTGTCCTAAGTATACTACTTCAGTTCGTAAAAAGTTGCACTTCTGTGGATTTAACTTGAGGTTGTAAAATCTCTTAACCTTTGGAATGTTCTCCGTAAGCTGTTGTTGTGATGTTCTAAATTGCGTCCAAAAATTATAATATCATCAACATATAGAAATGTTTCAGCATCCAATCCTGCTAGCGCTACTGATAGCATTCGCTGGAAGCTGTTAGTGGATATTTTTAATCCAAATGGTAATCTCTTAAACTGAAAATGTCCTTTACTGGTCGAGAAAGCTTGACTGGTCTTGACTTTGGATGAAGTTCTATTTGATGGAACGAACTCGTCAGATCCAATGTCGAGAAATATTTCGCCTATCCAAGATTATCTAATATGTCATCTAATCTTGTTAAGGGAAATTTGTCATCCATGACTTTTTTGTTCAATTGCCGAAAATCTGCGACCATTCTCCACTTCTTATCACCATTTTCACTCTTCTTTGGAACTACCAATAAGGGGGCGTCCATAAATTACGTGAGGTGTTTTGGGCGGAGGGGGTCGAGCCGATTCTCATCAAATCTCACGTGGGAATGTAAATGAGAAAATCTTTAAAATCGTCTTTTTGGACCCGCACTTATATTTCATTCACGAAAATCTTGGTGAAGTTGCAGTATCAGATGAACATGGTGAAAGGTTTTATCAATACATATTGCAAATAGAGAAGGAATAATGAATCCATTACATAAAAAGTATACGTGATACTATTAATATATTTCGACTCAATAGCAATTGGGTATAAAAAATTTTCACTGCCGTTTACACTGTATTTGTTCACTGTTTTAAATACCATCCAACTGGAACATCCAAAAAAAAGTAAAGAAAATAATTTAGATATCTGGGAATGAAGAGTGTATGACGTGATGAAAAACTCTTATCATTTTATACAATGGTCTGAGAAAAACTGCGAAAGTAATGTATGCATTGACTTATACGACCATTTTTGGACAGATTGCGACCCTACGATGAACTAGTGTGGTGGCCTAAGCTGAAACAAATCAAAAAGGCCCAGAAGCCCTATTGAAAAATGTGGAACCTAATGCCCTCCTAATGCCCCTTGGGCTTTACGTCTAACAGCCTTGTTTACATTAATGAAAGCTTGACGTCGAAAAACAGCGATATACTGCGGACGGCGCGGAAGCTCCTTAAGAGGAATCTTGTTTCGTCTGTTTTTACTCGTCGTGGCTTTGTTTTCAAATTCAAATTCAAATTCAAATAATTTATTATAAAAGTACTGAAGATTACAACCTCTTATATAGCACTACACAATAGAAAATACAATTCAGGACAATAAAAAAAAATAACAATAATAATACAAAAAGTGAAGCAAATAACACTAACGAGTAATCAGAACTATGAAAACTTCAATTACAAAACTAAAATTACAAAACTAAAATTACAAAACTAAAATTACAAAACTAAAATTACAAATAATTTAGAGAATGACATGTGTAGCATCCACAAACATGACTATAATTCTACGTTCCTGATCAATTTGCCGAACACCCCGCTGGATCCCTCAGTCTGCACATAACTCGGAAGAGAATTCCACCTGCGAATAGCCTGGACAAAGAAAGAACGCTCGCCAAAGCGAGAATTACACCTTGGTATAAGGAGCTGAAGACCTCTGTTAGATCTCAAGAGCACTAACTTTTCATGTAGGTAATCTGGGCTCCTAGCATGTATCAGTTTATGAAGAAAGGCAAGCTCACGCCTTGCCCAATAAGTCTCAATGGATGTACCGACAAACGAATTGACGTACGCAGAAATGTGACTTCCTCTGGATAGGTTATAGATATACCTAATGACATCATTAAATGCCACCGTTATTTTCCTCGCACATACAGAATCCAATTTGAGAAAGATAAGGCTACCATACGCAAAGTGAGGTAACACGACAGTCCTAGCTAGCTTCATTCGTAATCCAGGAGGCACACTAACCGAGCTAATCCACAGCTGCCTTAAGCTACTATAAATTTTACCCAGAGTCGAACGAACATGACCGCAGCAACTAAAGTTGGAGTTGAGCTGAACACCCAAATTTTTCCCAGAATGTACATAGTCGATAACGGCATTATTTAATACAACAGGTGGTAAGTCTCTTGTGTCGATGAAGTTTCTATAAATAGCTAAGCAAATTGATTTAGATGGATTAAGCAGCAGACCATTGGTCTGAGACCATTCATGAACATATTGCAGGTCTTCGTTTATCCGCACGATACAGTCCTCGACTAGCCCAATCGGACGAGTGAGATACAATTGGACATCATCGGCATATAAGTGGATAGCACAATTTCGTACTGCTTTTGGTAGGTCATTTATGTACAGGCTGAATAAGAGTGGTCCAAGAATTGAGCCTTGAGGTACACCCAAATATAGAGATGCAGCGGACGAATAGTCATTTCCCACTTTAACAACCTGGGATCTGCCAGTCAGGAGATTATTTATCAGCTTCACAGCCGAGGATGAAAAGTTAAAATCCCTATTAAGCTTACTAAGCAGCTTTTGGTGATTTACCGAGTCAAACGCTTTGCTAAAGTCAAGCAGAACTAATACAGCTAACTGGTCCTTATCGAGTGCCTCGTGGATGTCCGACGTAACTTTTAACAAGGCTGTCTCGCAGCTGTGATTCGGTCGAAAACCAGACTGCCATTTGGATGAGAGATTGTTTTGTTTGACATATTCCATTATTTGGTTGTGCATAACTTTTTCCAAAACTTTCGCAAAGAAGCATAGTAAACTGATAGGACGAAAATCACCAGGTTCCGACGGGGATGATTTTTTGGGAACAGGAACTACCAATGCCTTTTTCCACTCAGTCGGGAATTGGGAGGTAGTCAAGCAAAAGTTGAAAATATGAACTAAAGGACTCACAATAAAAGGCACTAACAATTTCAGGAATTCGGGTGTTAAAGAGTCGAGTCCTGTGGCATTCGACTTGATAGAGTGTATAGTTGCAAGTATTTCAGAAGCCTCAGTGCATCTAAAACTAAACCCCACATCAGCCAGGTCATTTGAATCTTGACACAGAATGTCAGACTGTTGAACGCTTCTATCCACAAAGAAGTTATTTAGCACATTTGGGTCCATAGCAATTTTGCTATCATCACTGCCATGTATTCCCAGATTGCGGATATTCCTCCATAACTTTTTCGAAGGCTGATTGGTATCCAACTTAGAGGCAAAATATGCACTTTTTGCCGAGCGAATCATAGCTGTTACCCTATTACGCACAGCTTTATATCTGCTATATATCAATGCTTCCTTGCTTCTATGGTAGTGCTTAATGAGGTAATCTCTCTCAGCCATTGCACGATGGATGTCATCAGTAATCCAAGGGCACCTTCGCCGACGTACACGACACATCTTTAGAGGGACATAACGATCATATAAATTTAATAAAGCATCAGTTAAGTTTTGCACCATACCATCCAGAGTCCCATCTCGATATACGTTATCCCACGACATACCACTACACTCAGACACCAGGGAATCTTTGTCAATGTTCTTAAAGTCACGATAAGTGAAGGAAAGAATTTTAGGAATAGTCGCCAATCTCATCCTATACGTCATAAAGAGAAAATCATGATCAAAGTTGCTTGGAGGCGAGATCTGATTATGGAATAGTACCTTAGGTATGTTTGTAGTCAACATGTAATCCAACTGGGAGGGGGATGACGTATTATAATAGGTTTGTTGATTATTGAGAGCCTTTAGATCTAATGTCAGCAGGAGATAGGACAATTCATCCGCTGCAGAGCCGGCTTTCAGAGCGTCTACATTAAAATCACCACAAACAATAACGTCACGATACTTCTGAACTATACGGTTGAGTGAATTGGAAAGTTCATTGAAGTTACATGGATTAAAGGTCCCTGGAGGTGAGTAAACACTAAATACGGCTAAACTATCACGATCAGACGCCACTTCAACACCAATGAACTCAACAACTTCACCAGGTGACGAAATTTTAAGGAGTTGTTTTTAAGGTATCATGGACGTAAATCGACACACCTCCTCCAATACGCCCAAGACGATCATTTTTAAACAGGTTATAATCTGGAATTGCAACAAGAGTGGAGCTAACATTATCATCTAACCACGTTTCACACACACATATTATATGGATATTCGTCCCAGAGAACATATCATGCAATTGATCGACCTTATTTCTCACACTTCTCGCATTCAGATATATTACATTTAGTCCCAACCTATATGATGTAAAAATACTGCACAGCGTTCTTACTCTGCCCAGGGGCGATAATCGCAGGCATATGCAAAAGCAATCAAAACCAGGGCCCAGCAGAGTGCACTAACAACACGAACGCACTTCACGATCAATATGCTACACATGTCATACCCTATACAAAAATAATCCCAAAGTAATACACTTAGCAATTGCATAGTAAAGAAGAGAAAATCTTTATTCTAACTAAAAAAAATAGCTTAAAAAAAGAAGTTTTTGTGCAGCTAGAGAAAAATAAGCGACCCCAAATGTTTACTTCAGCACTTGACTTGAATGAGGCAACCAACTCTGTGTCAACTCCTGGATCGTTGTGAAGAATTTTTGGAACAGCTCTTTGCCACTGGGGTCAACATCAACCATCTACAGATAGGATGTATGGATGAAATTATCTAGTATTTTTAAGTATTTCTTAATATTAAGGTCTATTAGATTTCCTCTTCAATGTTGTCGCGCTCTACGTTTATTTTTTATCTTCTTCTTCTTCCTCCTTCTCTAACGTCTCTTCCTCTTTTGTTTTCCTATGCTTTCTTGATATTTTCTTTATGGTTGCTTCTGTAGTATTGGTTGTGCGTTATGATAGAATTAATTATGAATCGTTCTTCTAATCGGGTGTGCAATGTGGGAACACTACTCAATATTCTCTGTTCCTCCACTTCAGGACTGAATATATGCATTATGAATGCAAGGAGCTTAAAAAACAAAATGGACGAGTTGAGGTATATGTTCGACCGTAATACAACACACGTTCTGCTCGTAAGTGAGACTTGGCTTAAACCTGAAGTCCCTTCCTCTTTTGTTTCTCTATCTGGCTTCTCGTTACTTCGCAATGACCGTGTTCGACGTACTGGTGGTGGTGTTGCCGTATATGTATCCTCTATGCTTTCCTCTAGAGTTGTTGGTAAGTCCAGTGGCTCTCAATTTGAACTCATTGCTGTTGAGATAAAATCTAAATATGATAAATGTGTTGTCATCAATGTATACTGTCCTCCTAATATATTTAACCCCGACATCGATGTTGAGTTCTATAGCTTTGTTTCACGTCTCTCTCGCCATTATGAAAATATAATGGTTGCTGGGGACTTTAATGTTGATCTGCTGAGGGATAATGCACGTGCGAACTCGCTTAGATTCTTTCTTGCATCCTCGGACCTACATATTCTTAATCATCTTCCTACTTTTCTAAACTGCCGTAATCCTTCCTTACTTGATGTTCTATCCACTACCTCTACTGACTCAGTGTTAAAACAAAACCAAATCTCCCCCCCTAGTTTCCTTGATCATGATATTCTGTTTCTCTCCATTCGTTTTACTTTTCTCCACTCCCCCCTGTTTTCGTCATTTTCTTATCGTGATTATAAGAACATCAATTTCGATCAGCTCTCGGAACTCGCCTCTTCTCTGCCTTGGGGTGATATTTATAACACTATCTGTGCTGACATTAAAGTCGAGCTCCTGACCTCTTTTATTTGATCTCTCTATGATCGGTGCGTCCCCTTGGTCACTAAAAGATGCAATCTATCTTTAGTCCAGTAAATCTGTCGAAAAAATCGCGTTTTTTTGCAAAAACGACTAACAGGCTACAAAGGTATGTAAAAAATAGGAAATTTTCCGTAGAATTCAATGAACTATTTTTAAAACAAATGACGCGCTTGCGTCCTTTTCAAAATGGCGCCCAAAGTTAGCGAAAAACAGTTTTTTACGTTTAAAAAAGAAACTTGGTGTTGTACAAAAAAAAATTTAATGGCAAAGTTGTGTAACTCTTTAATACGGATCGAACTGCCGTGGTCCGGTCTCAAAATATTGCAAACTCAATTAGTAATTGCAAAAAAACCGCTAAAAATCGCTATTTTTTGAAATACCTGTAGCTCCGTGAAAAGACGATATTTTTTAACGAACCACGGTGAAAGCGTAGTTCAATGTAAGTCGAATAAGAGCGTTTTTACAGATTTGCAAAATATTGCAAGATTTTTGCAGAATTCGATTTTTCCGAAAAAAACGCGTTTTTTTCAATGTCCAATAGCTCATACAGGCCATCATATTTTTACACCCTACCGGTACCAAAATTTTCTTTAACAGTTGCGCTTACATGTGCAATTAATGGGCATATCAAAAAATGATCCCTAATATGTGCAAAATCAGTCAAAAGATCGATATTTTTTTATACCCCAAAAAACCATGAATATATTTGTGATTTTTAATTACATTGGAATGCCATCATTGCCAATCGAAAGCTGACATTTTTCTACAAATTTACAAAAAAAATTTTTGCTCTCCGACCTTCTTGAGCCGAGATAATTTTTTTTTTTGAAAAAAATCGTGTGGCGCCATCTTTTGAGATAAGTCGCTGAAATTTGCAGGGGTCACTGCTGAATACTTATATTTTCAATAAAAAATTCCCGCAACTTTGTCGGCCGTTGCTGAGCATTGTAAAATCAATTAAACTCGCAGCTCTATGCTGCGGCGCACATTAGCTGGCGCTATAGTCCGGTCAAAATAGACGAAAAAAGCTCAAGATGGGTGATAATTCGGAAGTTGCTGAAAATTGAGCCCTTACAAATATCATTATAAATAAAATGGTGAATCCCCCATCGATCGGTCGGTGCCAAATATTTTTATTCAAGGTCAAAAGGTCAAAATATCAGTTTTTGGCAAATATCTGCTAAACGGTAAGTTTTATCACAAAAAAGTTTGCACCAAGTTTGTAGATTATGCGATTATCCACAAAAATAGATATTACACATTTTCCTGTACAAATTGCCATTCATGAGATATCGCCGTTTTAAAGATTTAAAATACTCATATGCACTCATTCGCGACTTGTATAGGCATCAGACGTTCAATAAATCCTTTCTACGTGGCTAATATTATCAGGGGTGATTCCTGGTAGTCCAACAAAGGACTTATTGAACGTCTGATGCCTATACAAGTCGCGAATGAGTGCATATGAGTATTTTAAATCTTTAAAACGGCGATATCTCATGAATGGCAATTTGTACAGGAAAATGTATAATATCTATTTTTGTGGATAATCGCATAATCTACAAACTTGGTGCAAACTTTTTTGTGATAAAACTTACCGTTTAGCAGATATTTGCCAAAAACTGATATTTTGACCTTTTGACCTTGAATAAAAATATTTGGCACCGACCGATCGATGGGGGATTCACCATTTTATTTATAATGATATTTGTAAGGGCTCAATTTTCAGCAACTTCCGAATTATCACCCATCTTGAGCTTTTTTCGTCTATTTTGACCGGACTATAGCGCCAGCTAATGTGCGCCGCAGCATAGAGCTGCGAGTTTAATTGATTTTACAATGCTCAGTAACGGCCGACAAAGTTGCGGGAATTTTTTATTGAAAATATAAGTATTCAGCAGTGACCCCTGCAAATTTCAGCGACTTATCTCAAAAGATGGCGCCACACGATTTTTTTCAAAAAAAAAAATTATCTCGGCTCAAGAAGGTCGGAGAGCAAAAATTTTTTTTTGTAAATTTGTAGAAAAATGTCAGCTTTCGATTGGCAATGATGGCATTCCAATGTAATTAAAAATCACAAATATATTCATGGTTTTTTGGGGTATAAAAAAATATCGATCTTTTGACTGATTTTGCACATATTAGGGATCATTTTTTGATATGCCCATTAATTGCACATGTAATCGCAACTGTTAAAGAAAATTTTGGTACCGGTAGGGTGTAAAAATATGATGGCCTGTATGAGCTATTGGACATTGAAAAAAACGCGTTTTTTTCGGAAAAATCGAATTCTGCAAAAATCTTGCAATATTTTGCAAATCTGTAAAACCGCTCTTATTCGACTTACATTGAACTACGCTTTCACCGTGGTTCGTTAAAAAATATCGTCTTTTCACGGAGCTACAGGTATTTCAAAAAATAGCGATTTTTAGCGGTTTTTTTGCAATTACTAATTGAGTTTGCAATATTTTGAGACCGGACCACGGCAGTTCGATCCGTATTAAAGAGTTACACAACTTTGCCATTAAATTTTTTTTTGTACAACACCAAGTTTCTTTTTTAAACGTAAAAAACTGTTTTTCGCTAACTTTGGGCGCCATTTTGAAAAGGACGCAAGCGCGTCATTTGTTTTAAAAATAGTTCATTGAATTCTACGGAAAATTTCCTATTTTTTATATACCTTTGTAGCCTGTTAATAGTTTTTGTAGGTAAAAACCCTCACTTACTGGACTACTTCACCTTGTCCTTGGTTTTCGCGTGAAATCCGCGACCTGATAGTGCAGCGTGAGTCCATGTACAGACGTTATCGCAGGACTAAGATCCCTTGCTACCTAAGTGAATACAAAAAGCTTCGCAATCTCATCAATAGTAAGGTTATCTCCGCTAAACGCGAGTATTATTCCCGCAAACTTGATCCTGCTTTAAAATCTAAACAACTCTGGAAAAATCTTCGTTCTTTGGGTATTCATGCTTCTGTGCCTATACCTTTTAATACTGATGTAAACCTTCTTAATGCATCTTTCATCCAACATCCTGCTGATCCTGTCTCCTCCCCCTCCAACTTTGTCTCCTCTGACTCCCCTAGTTCTGATGGCTTTAGTTTCCGATGTATGCACTCATCTGAAGTTTTTAAAATATTGCTGTCCATCTCCTCCAACAGCGTTGGCTTTGATGAAATTTCTCCTCGTTTTATCAAGCTTCTCTCCCCCCTAATTGTGGAAACTATAATGCATATTTTTAATTATTGCCTAACAATTTCCCATGTTCCCTTGCTTTGGAAAAAAGCCATAGTAATTCCATTACCCAAAAAATCCTCTCCCTCTGATATATCCGATTTTCGCCCTATCAGTATTCTCCCCTTCCTTGCCAAGGCTTTTGAGAAAGTCATCTTTATCCAAGCTCTTCGATACCTTGATTCTCACAATTTTCTCTCTAAATTTCAATCTGGCTTTCGTATATTTCACAGCTGTGAAACTGCTGTACTAAAGGTAACTACTGATCTGCGTGCTATGCTTGACCGGGGCGACACTGCGATATTAGTTCTCCTTGATTTCTCTAAGGCGTTTGATTCCGTGGTTCACTTGCTTTTGATTTCCAAACTTAGCCAGCTCTACAACTTTTCCTCTTCCGCTACTCGTCTTTTCTCTTCTCTTCTTTCTAATAGACTCCAGTGCGTTCGCCATAACTCTGTTGTATCATCCTTCCTACCTGTACCCTTGGGTGTTCCACAAGGTTCAATCCTTGGCCCTCTCCTTTTCTCTTTGTATGTTAATGATCTCCCCTCTATTATCCATCGCTGCTCCTTTCATTTATATGCTGATGATCTACAGTTATATACTTCTTGCCCTCCCAATCGAATTGAATCCTGTATTTCAGATCTCAATAATGTCTATACCTGATAAATGAATGGAGCTCTTCCAATTTCCTTAAACTTAATCCTAATAAATCCCAAGTACTCGTTCTTAGTCGTCGCTCTCTTTCTCTTGATAATATTCCTACTATCTCACTTAATAATGTTTCTCTTCCCGTTGTTGACTGTGTTAATAATCTTGGTATCGCCATTAATTCTAAACTATCTTGCTGCAAAGATGTCTCACTCATGCTTTCCAAAATCTATGGCACGTTACGTAAACTTAGGCTCTATGGTAGTCTGTTATCATCGTCTATTCGGCTCAAGCTTGTTAAAGCCCTTATTGTTCCACACTTCCTCTATGGCTCTCTTGTATATTTATCCCTTGGTGCAACTTGCCGTCAACGTCTCTCAGTTGCATTTAATGATTGTTTAACGTTCATTTTTCACTTGCGAAGATCAGATCATGTGTCTGGTGTACGAAACTCCCTACTTGGTTGTGACCTCTTTTGTTTTGTTAATGTCTCTGCATTGGTCCTAGTGCATAAAGTTCTCCACACGAAAAGTCCTTCTTACCTCTCAGACTTCATCCTTCCTCTCCAATCCATGCGTTCTATTAAATTCCTCATTCCTGTACACTATTCCCTTATAGGTAGCCGTTCCT
Source organism: Thereva nobilitata (assembly GCA_963855945.1). Classification (NCBI taxonomy): domain Eukaryota; kingdom Metazoa; phylum Arthropoda; class Insecta; order Diptera; family Therevidae; genus Thereva; species Thereva nobilitata. Next base: position 144,006,712 of record OY979694.1, read on the forward strand.
TCTTTGTACATTCTCCCTCTTCTTCTCTTTAGTATTTTCTTTTTTTCTGTCCACTTATTTCTCTATCTTCTGCCCTTTCTCCTTTCTCTGTCCTTATGCTTTTTCCTTCTTCCTTGTAATGTTATAGTTTTTTAAGTTTAGGTTAGGCTATGCATTATGTATTCATTTTTCTTTTTTTTTTATTTTTTAAATATTGTACTCTTTTATATATTTTATTTACTGTACTCTAAAAGATGTAAGTCTTGTGTACTCCCTTTTCTTTCTTATAATAAACAATAAACAATAAACAATAAGTATCTCAAGTGCATAATGTACCCAATCCTACTGCAATCATAGAAATTATATTAAGAATCGGCTCTTTTCACATCAGTCAGAACACATGCTATCTGCGGTGTATTGTCACTACAAAAAGCAGACATTTGCACCAGGCGACATAATTAGTTATCTAAGCATCTTACAGAACTCAAATTTTGAATCGACGACCATCTGCTCAGACATACCTACTAGAGGCCAAGATAGATTTTGAAAACCTTTTGTTATCATTATCGAGAGTTGTGAAGAATGGAAGCCTAACAGATCCGCACTTCTTGAATCTGTATCCTGATGTACAGGCGGCTCAAACGTCGATTTGAGAAGCTGGCTGTGACTTCAGACTCCGCTTTTCTAAGGCGATACGAAAGTAGGAAGCAAACGGAAGCTAGTAGCGATGCCTGATAAATCTTCGAAAAGAAATTATTTTCAGCCAACCAACTTCATTTATTAACTTAATTTGACATTTTGATGCGAACAATAAATTGTTTCAAGAATATTTAAAGAGTTTTTAGAATATTTTAAAACAAACAAATAAATGCAGCGCATGCGGCAATGGCTTTACTCGCGGACTGAAATCCGATAACAGGCGGACAAATTTAATTCGAATTCGCATTGATGGAGGATACCATTTTCTTATTTCCGAATTTCATGACTTTCGAATCGCATTTCAGGATAACCCCCCTGGGTCATTCAGTCACAGGTTTTTTACCCGAAGATGACATCTATAGAAGAATGCTCCGAAGTTTGTATATATCCAGAGTCATAAATGGCTCTACCATTACTATTCAAACAGTCAAAACGGATCAGTAGATGCCAAAGTCAACCTTCGTATGTCAATATATTGTAAAATTCTAAATTTTTTTTATATTCCATATGCTTGCTCTACAAATACACGAGTTGAGCTCAAACTAGAATTGAAATTTTTCTGTTCTCTTGTTAAGAAATCATTATCCCTGTAAGGCACCATGAGGTTGGTTTCCAAAGGATAGGCAGAATCACCTGCTAAATGGTAATCCACAGGTATTGTAGTTTATATTGGGTGCATGCCGAGTTGGTGCTGTTTTAATTTTGTGGTACTGTTCTTCCACACAAATTATGTTTTTTTAAATAAATCCAATGCAATCAAGCACAGATTAAGGTATTTACACTAAAAATACGCATAATAGTGTAAATCCTATAAATTTTTTAAAATTTTAAAAATCTCACGTGAGATTGAGGAGGGCGGAGGGGGTTGAGCCAAATCTCACGACATCTCACCAAGGGGGAGGGGGGTCGAAAAATCGCCAAAATCACCTCACGTAATTTATGGATGCCCCCTAACGGTGAATTGTATGGACTTACTGATGGTTCTATTATATCCTCTGCTATAAGCTTTTCCACTTGTTTAATTATTTCGTCACTTTGAGATTGTGGAAGTCTGTAGTTTTTGATATATACTGGTGTTTTATCTGTCATCCTGATTTTTTGTTTGTAAAAATTATTTATTGTTAATTGATCATTATCTAGATTAAAAATATCTGCATATTCTTTGCATATTTGTATTATCGAGTTCTTTGCTGCAGCGTCTAGATAGTCTATTTTTAATTCCTTCATTAATCTTTCCTTTCGGTCTTGACTATTTCTAATCTAATTGCTCCTTTAATCCCTCATGGGACATAGGGCGGAAACAGTTGCCCTCCAGCGGACTCTGTTTTGCGCGACAGCTCTCAGCTCTGACCAGGATCTCCCGGTTGTTGCGGCCTCTGCTAATAGGGTTCTCCTCCACGTTGTTCTAGGTCTTCCGACTCGACGGGTTCCTTGCGGATTCCAGTCGAGGGCCTGTTTGGCTAGATTCTCGTTTTCGCGTCGCAAGGTGTGGCCAATCCAATTCCATTTCCTTCGCCTGATTTGGTCGTCTATCTTTTCTTGGCCGGCACGGCGCCATAGTTCTTCATTTGAAATTCTATCTTGCCAGCGGATTTTTAGGATACGACGTAGGCATCTGTTGATGAAAACTTGTAGGCGCCCTGTGATGAATTGGGTGACTTTCCATGTTTCGCAACCGTACAAAAGAACTGCCTTAACGTTGGAGTTGAACAGCCGCAATTTGGTGTTAATTGAGATCTTCGTCGATCTCCATATGTGAAGCAGGCATGCATATGCGCTTCTTGCTTTATTTATTCTGGAACTGACGTCTTCTTCTGTACCGCCGTTTTCGGTAATAATACTACCGAGGTAACAGAATTTATCTACCAGTTCCACGTCACGGTTATTTAGCGCTGTCCGTTCAAGGGTGTTTGCATTTATCCGCATTTCTTTGGTTTTAGTCGGATTTAACCTTAAGCCTGCTGAACTACTTTCTGTTGCCAAATTGTTTAACATGTTTCTGAGGTCCTGGTGTCTGTGGGCCAGCAAACAGATATCATCCGCGTAGTCGAGGTCCTTAAGGCGGTCTAACAATCCCCATTGTATGCCACCTGTTCTAGTATCTAGAGCGCTGACAAGGATGTCGTTTATTACTATAAGAAATAGTAATGGCGAAAGTAGGCATCCTTGCCGTACTCCTGAGCTCACTTCAAAGCTGTCGGAGAGTTTTCCATTGTGAAGAACTCTGCATTTGGAATTGTTGTATAGAGCTTTTATCAATTCTATTATTTTATCCGGCAGTCCACGTTGCCGAAGAGCTCGCCATATAAAGCTCCTATTAACCGAGTCGAACGCTTTCTCATAGTCTACGAAAGCAAGGTAAAGGGGGGATCGGAATTCAGTAGACTGCTCCACTATGATTCTCAAGGTGTTAATGTGGTCTATGCAGGAGCGGCCTTTTCTGAATCCAGCCTGCTGTCTTCTAAGCGTTCGATCTACTGCCTCTCTTATCCTTGATAGTAATATGTGGGACAAGATTTTGCCCACAGTAGATAATAGACAGATGCCTCTCCAGTTGTCACATATTGTTAGGTCCCCCTTTTTTGGTATTTTGACTATGATACCTTCCGTCCAATCCTCCGGAAAGGTACAGGTGTTCCATGCTATTTCCAGGATTGGCTGTAGCGCATCTGCTATGAGGCTTGAGTCGGCTTTCAACAATTCTGGCGGAATGCCATCTTTTCCAGCTGCTTTACCATTGGCCATTGCATGAATTGCGGTTACTATTTCAGTCTTGGATGGGGCACGAGTGGTGATTCTTATTGGCTGTGCATTGTTGCTGTTGTTTTCCTGAGGTTCCTGTGTAAATGAACCATTCAGGGCGGCGAAGAAGTAATCTCTCCATCTTTGGAGTTGCTCCTCGTCGCTGCACAGCAGCCTTCCATCCGCACTCTTTACGGCATGCTTTTTAGTAGAGTGCTTTCCCGATAGCTGTTTAGTGATTTGGTACAGCACCTTACTGTTGCCTGTGTTTGCCGCGTTTTCCGCTTTCTCTGCGAGCTCATTTATCTGCCGCCTTTTATCACGCCGGACACTTCTCTTTACCTCCCGGTGCAATTGGGAGTATTCCCGTTCAAGTTGTTGTCGTTTTTCCGGGTCGCTTGTAGAGTTCACGTTATTTTTGAGGGCCCTTCTGCGTTCAATTTTTTGCCAGGTTGTGTCCGAGATCCAGTGTTGCTGGTTTCTTTGGACATAACCTATGCTTGTTTCCGCTGCTGTTATTATAGCGCCCTTTGTTGTGCTCCACAGCTCTTCAATATTTGTGTCGTCAGAAACGGTTTGCTGGTTTAAGATTTCTTGCAGTTTGCCAGCAAATTCTCGCTTTTTGGTGCTCTCACGCAGAAGGTCTACGTTAAACCGTCGACGGTTTATGGCATCGCGTTGGACGTTTCTGATTGCAGCGATTTTTAGGCGGATAGTTGCTACTACCAAATGGTGGTCACTTCCAGTGTCTGCTCCCCTAAAGCTCCTGACATCCTCCAGAATAGTTCGCCATCTGCGACTGACGGCCACGTGATCTATCTGGTTTCTCGTTCTACCATCGGGCGATACCCAGGTCTCCTTGTGTATCTTCTTGTGACAAAAGTAAGTTCCACCTACCATGAGTTGATGGGAACTACAAAAGTCAACGAAAAGTTCACCATTGTGATTGGTATCTTGGCTTAGGCCTTGATTTCCAATTGTGTTTTCAAGGCCGGTGTTGTTGGGGCCGATCTGTGCATTTAAGTCACCCATCAAAACAATGATGTCTCCCCTTGGAATAGAGCGAAAAACCTCATTCAGTCGCATATAGAACTCGTCTTTGATGTCATCGTCTGCGTCTTCAGTTGGAGCGTAGCATTGGACTATCGTAGTACTTCTTAGTCTGGTACGTAGGCGCACGGTAATAATCCTCTCAGAAACTGGTGACCAGCTAATGAGGCTGGACCTGGCTTCCTTGGTGAGTATTACGCCAACGCCATTCCTACGATTTTCAGTTTCGTTTCTCCCAGAATATAAGAAGGACTCACCGTTTGGGCAGATATGTTCCCCCGCATCGGGCCATCTGGTCTCGCTGAGTCCCATGACCTTGATTTTATAGCGGTTCATCTCGTTGAGCACTTCATCCAGCCGTCCATCAGCAAGCAGAGTTCTCACATTCCATGATCCGATTCGTGTCCTTAGGTCGTCGTCGTGTTGTCCGTCCGGTTCCGAGGCAATGTTTGCCGATTCGTAGCAATTGTGTGTTTTATGGGAGCGGGTTGCTAACCCTCAGCCCAACCGACTTAAAACTCTGTTTTGTGGCGCAGAGAACTCGCCATTCGACCGTCTCCCGTTATTTGGTTCACCTTTTTTATCGATTGTTATCAAATAATAGTTTTTTAGTGGTCGAACATCCAACTTTGGTAATTTTATTCTTACTTCCTTTTCACGTGTATTTAAAAGCCTTATGTGTGCAATTCCTTTGCATGGTATTAAAGAATTAGCCACAAAGATCCGATATTCTAGCTCTTGGCTTAGTATTATGCTGTCTTCTCTGATCTGTACTTTTAAGGCATGTATCATTTGTGATCTTGCTGGTATATTAACAGTTTCATATAGTGTGCAAATTGGTAAAATAAGATAAATTTGCTTCAGTACAATTGTTATAGTAAAAATTTCGTAGTCAAGTTTGCATTTATATTTATATATAGTCTTTTCCCAGAATCGCTTCTGTTCCAATGGCGAAGTCATCTAGTACCACATGCAGTTTATGCTTGATATTTTTTCCTTCAATCCTTAAGTAAGTATTCGTTGTTCCTAGAGTGTGTATGTCGCTCTCTGTGATGCCTGTTATTTTGCAAATTTCATCCTCATTCATCGGAGTGTTTATATAACTTTTCTTTATTACCGATATGTCAGCACCCGTATCTATTAAAAATCTTACTGGTTCTTCTGTATTTGCTATATTTATTCTTATGTAGTTGTCTAAATTTTCAACGTTAAATGAAGATACTTTTACTATTTTATATTGCTTCTTTATATTGACTCTGCTTCCTCGTCCCTCGGCGGATGGGCTTCGGGGACGGTAACTTCGTTTCCCGAATTCATTACATTTAACCTTTTGCTTTGTGCATAGTGTCTGTTGTCCATTTGCTTCGACTGATTATTGAAACTCTGATTCTGTTGTTGCCTATTTATTGGTTTCCTCTGAAAATTATTGTTCCTTGGACCTTGGCTTTGGATAAATCTCGGTCTCTGGAATACTCTATTGTTGTTATTGCTGTATATATTTTGCCCGCTGTTTCGGAAATCCATTCTGTAATTTGGGCGTTGATTCCAATTATTCCTGTTGCCCGTCTGGATATGATACACTTTCTTTTGGGTATCATTTACCGCTTCCATTTCTGACGCTATTTTTACGGCTTTTTCTAAAGTCAACGGCATCGCTGCAAATACGGCTGTCTTGAATGGTTCACTTAGCCCAGCTTGAAAAGCATTAAGTCCAGCTTTATCATTTAGGTTTGTAATTATTTCCCTATTTTGCTCCCCAAGTTCCGTTATCTGAATCCCATTCAATTTCGATATTAAATCTTCAACCTTTGTTGCAAAATTTTCTATCGTTTGATCTCCTTGTCTTAACTTCATGAGATCATTCTGAATTTTCAATGGATTTAGTTTCTTTCCTAAAATGCCTCTCTATCAAATTCTTAAGTTCTGCTATTGTTTGTGGTTTAGTATTTGCTATTTTTGTACGCACTTTTTCTGAAATCCTTGTTTTCAGGATTAAGTTTATTAATTTCCTAACCTCTTCTGCATCCCTCAATGTTTCAGCTAACACTTCCACCGTGTTCATGAAGTTATTTATTTCCTTTTCTTCACCCCCAAACGTGGTCACCAATTTCAATGTTTGAAACACGTCTAATGTCCCCATTGTATTTGTTTGTGTAGCACTGTTTGTTTTTGAATTTCTTTATCCAGGCTGGTTCCTTCTCCTGGGTCTCCGTCTTCTAATTCTGAAGATTGTTTCACAATGTGATCATTTATTGCTGCTAATATTTCTTTAAATTCTTTTAATTGAGCCTTTATGTTGTGCTTCAATGCAATCTCATTTATTTGATTTCTTAGCTCATCTACTTCAAGCTTTTTCTGTAGTAAAGTTGGAGCTTGTAGTTTTCTCTGTGGCGCTTTTCTAAAATTCTTTAATATCGTGCTAAAATTGTTTAATATTTCTTGCGCCTCTTGTTCTGGCATGACTCTTTAGGTGCTCCTACCATTTCTAATGTCTATACTAGGTCTAAGCTAAATCCTCTCTTTAAATCTATCTATAATATTGCCATTTTTCTAGGCGTTCCTTATTATATTTTATGATTTTGTCAAATTCTTCTGATATATATATAGTATCATTAAAGTGCCTACTGCTAACGTTATTAAAAATATGATTAGAAATAAAATCACTTTCCATATACAGTCAGAGTCAAAAGTGACGCAACACCTAAAATTTTTAACTTGAATATCTTCGTCATGTAAAATCGTAAAATTGTGTTTAATATCTTAAAACAATGCTTTCTTTATTTATCAACAACGTATTTTATAAAAAATTTCATTACAACTATTAAAACAAAAAGAACTGTATTTCATTTTGTAAAAAATCCATACAGTTATCAGTCAAAAGTGAGGTAACACTTGGAATTTTATGTTTAAAATTTAACATTTTTTTTTGTTTTAATAGTTGTAATGAAATTTTTTATAAAATATTTTCTTGATAAATATAGCATTATTTTAAGATATTAAGCACTATTCTCCGTTTTTACATGACGAAGATATTCAATGCGAAAGTTAAAATGTTTAGGTGTTACATCACTTTTGACGCTGACTGTATCTTCCATAATGGTAAAATATCTAAACTCAATTCGTCTCTTTTTATAGTTCTACAGGTTTACTCAATTTAACTGCTAATATTTTATTAATCATCTTGTTTTCCTTCTCTACATTCTCTATTCTTTCATTTAATTCCTCAATTTCCTTTTCATAAAAACTCTCATAAGAAGAATATTGTTGTAGTTCTTTATTTAATTCTTTGATAGTTTTTTCATTAAGTTCTTGTTTCCTCATTAAAGAAAATACTTCAGATAAACTATCACAAGCTTTTTCAAATTCAATGTCCACAATAAAAAAAAATTTTAGAAATTGAGAAATCAAAAGAAAAATATTATTTTTATCTATATTTATTTCATATTTTTTTTTTTATTTTTTTATTATTATTATTATTATTATTTATTTAAACTAATGTAATCATTTTTATTGTAAGGTACGTTAAGCTAAACTAACATTACTCGCTACTTGCTTCTTAACTACGCAATTATAAATGATTACTACTACTAAAGCTATGATGGCCACGTAGCCAGCGTCCTGAATCGTCTCTTGCGTTATATTTGTTCCTGATGATTCATTCGCCACGAGGATATCTTCCTTTGATGAACTTCCTCCCATGCTAATTAATCCTTTTCTTAAAAATCTCGCTGTTTACTTCTACTAGCCCCTTCAAAAAGTTGGCCTTCTGCTGCTCGTCTATCGTGATTGATAGCAACCTCCTGAGCTCGCGCCGCCTCTCGTTCAGCTTTACCTTTCGTCCTCCTTTACTCTTCCTGGTTATGGGGAGTGCTGGTTTGACTGGCACTTCCTCTATCCTCTGCTTGTGGATCCTCTTTTTGTATTCTGCTACTGATAATGGCCTTGGTCCAGCTGTTGGGTCCTTTAGCCTCTCATCGTCGGATCTCGTGGGTAAACCTCCTTATCTCTTCCCTCAGCTGTTTGTCTTCACGTTCGATGGGCAGGATCGCCATGTAATGTTGGGATGAAGTTATCAAGAATTCCCTCGTTGAATCTTCTCCAGTGCTAAATTCAAACAGTTATGTTGCTTTGAACTTATTATTTGATTATTATTTGATCACTAAAGCGTTCCAGCAGTGAGCTGATGGTAGTGCCTTTTCGATCTTGATGATTTGGTTGTTCAATATAAAGTTAATTCTTAAATCTAGCGTTCTCATATTTATACGGAAACTTATCCATAACTTATTCTAAATTTCCTCTACCAAAATCTCTCTACGCATTTGTCCATAATCATGCCAGTTCTCTATTCTGGGTCTTTCCCCATCTTTTCTTATGAAAGAGTTTCATTCGTAAATGCATTTCAGGCCTTTCCCAATAATCAATGCATTGTTGCTTGCAACTGTTTTGGGGCACACGTGCATCGTTCTTGCACTTGCATGCTATGAGGTAATTAAGTTGTTTATGTCGACGTTTTTTCGTCGCGGTGACCGTGCTCGGTTGTTAATTATTACCGCATGGATTTTTGATGCGTTTGGGATTTGGGGTCATTGGCCGTGTTCTTTTAATGAACTGGGTTTTGAGAGCTTTTGAGTTCCCATACAAAAATCGAAAACCCAGGTTCTTCTGTCGAGGTTACTGGGAAATTTTTCAGAATGCGGCCAACTTCAAGCCGGAGGAGAAACGTCATTTAAGTTTTGTAAATAAGTGAGTTTGAGTAATAATAAGACACAAATTAGTAAGTATTAGGATGACTACGTTTTATAAAAACTAATTTAACTTATTTTACAGAAATGGAAGAACTAAAGGAGCTTACTAAACAATATGATAAGTCAGAGAATGATTTAAAACCTTTACAAAGTGTGGGACAAATTGTGGGAAAAGTTTTAAGGCAGTAAACTAAAGATGTTTGTTGCTTTATTATTGACAATTATTGTGTGTGTATCAACTTGTCTCATTTTAATTTCTTTACTTTAGTTATTGTAAAAGCTACTATTGGGCCACGCTATGTTGTTGGATGCCGCAGGCAGATGGATAGATCTAAATTGAAGTCAGAAACATGAAGATCCAGGCGAAGTGAAATATTCCGCAATTGGTGGCTTAGAAGTGTTTCATATAAGAAGAATTCTCTAGGTGGTCGCAGATTCTCTGAAGATACATGTGCAGATCGTGAAATTCAGCGAACACTCATGGAATCACTCAATCAAATGGACGGATTTGATTCATTAGGACAAGTTAAAATGATAATTGTAACAAATCGCCCAGGGCATACTGGATCCTGCTGTTTTACGACCTGGAAGACGACAGGAAAATTTAAATTCCTTTACCAAATGAACAAGAAGAAATTTTAAAAATCCTGCTCCTGCTCCTAGCGCTGAACATGGAGATATAGATTATGAAGTTATTGTTATCTGACAATTTTAACGGAGCAGATTTACGAAATCTTTCCACAGAAGCTGGTCTCTGCTAAAAGGTTTACACAATCGTACACAATTTCTTCAATAAATTTTTTTTTAATTTTAGAGCGAAAAGAGAATTCGTTATTCAAGAAGATTTCATGAAAGCCGTAAGAAAAGTTGCAGATAATAAGAAATTGGAAAGTAAACTCGTTTATAAGCCAGTATAAATTAAAATATGTATATATTTTCCCCACTTTGTTTATTCATCATTATACATTTAAATTGATTTAAATAATAACAAATAAACTGTCACTGTGCGTTTTTCTCTTCTATCCGCCTTTTTTTCTTTTAAGTTATTCAGAGATGTTAATTTTTTCTTAAACCATAACATAATTTCCATTGTCAGGCCCAATCACCGATGTGTAATCCTTTATCTCGCATTACTGTGATGTACAAATTCTCTTGGACCATAATATAAATGTGAAATAATACTTTGTATTTACATTTCAGCTATTTTTGCTAAATACTCTGAAGATAGATTCAGTTGAGGGTTTGGAAAATTTCCCTTGCCGTTCTTTTAATGAACTCGAAAGCTCTCAAAACCCAGTTCTTTAAAAGAACACGGAAATTGTTTTTTAGCAATTGAATGAAATTTCAAGTGCTCTACTTTACTTTGTATTGCTGTTACGTATTATACTCTGGAGTAATTATTTTTGGTCTTTCATCATGTTGCTTTTGTTACTCTGTTGAGATTTATGCATCTTGATCTCACTACAGCACACAGTCTTTCCATTGAAGGAACACGAAGCGACAAAAAACAGGTCTCCTTGCCGTCTGCTACGATTTGATACTTTTTGCCAGGACGCGTGCATCACATTTCGACATGATTAAGGTCAATGGCTATTTTAACGGCTAGCAAATTTTTCATTGATTAAAATATTTAATCGCCCATAATAAAAGTTGCTAGTGCGCGGCCGGCCTTTATCTGATTGAAAATATCTCGTAAATTAATTTCTCACTTTTTTAGCTTCAAAAATTGACTTTCATGGTTTATGTAACAATCATCATTATGAACGCATCATCCATCGAGATTGCATAAGGCGTTAACTCGTTGCTATTAGGAATAGTCCTGGCCCCTTCATATACCATATGGTTTTTAATCCTTTTATGTATACACTAAACAGTGATTATGATATAAAATGAAGAAAAAAAATTAATAGTACACTCCTTCATGTTAATTATATTTTATTGCAGCAATCGCTCTGGTCACATTTGCAGAATGTTGTACATTTCAGAAGAGCATATCGACAGGGACATTGTTTTGTAGCACATGCTTTGCAAGTACATACTCGTATAAGTTCATTGGGTAGAGACTTTAAGAATTTCTTAGGTCTTAGCACTCCATCTACATCTTCCCAACCAAATTCAGATGGATCTTTCTCCACATATGCATGATTCAGAATATTTATGCATCTTCTGATCAAATAGATCTGATCACATTCTTCTGTTTCAGCAAATTCTTTTAAAAACTTCATAGTTTCAGCATTTATAGCTCCTACCATTGTTCCTATTTTGCTCATAATCTGTAAGAATATGTGCCTTGATATGAACACTAGACATCGCTGGTTCCAGTTTCATGTACAGAATATGAATAAATGTTAATGGTATTATTACGCAAGAGTTGTCAATGATGGACTGAACAAATCAACGCAGCTAAAGAATGTCAAGAACACATTTGGCCATAAAACTACATTCAATTGTTTTCACACACAGCTAGCCGTTTTAATTCATTTAGCTCAAGCAGATACTTCATCCCACACATCCCACCTTCCACAAAGCTTATCACCAATATCACAACCCTGTCGATTATTTGGTGATTTAAAGCTTCAGGCCGAAGTAAACTTAATGTGAGGCAAGGCAAATTTGGTTGACGATTTCTTATATGAGTTGAGACGACACGTAAGGTTTGTTAGAGGCAGAACCAAATCAGTTGAGGTTTTCTTCGCGCTTGTGAGAAATGAAAATTATTGTCGACAGTACAAAGAGCCTTCCCTGAGCTCTCGTCTTCCACATAAAAAAAATAAATATTGCGCAACTATTCCCATAAAAGTTGGAGACATTAGATTCAAAATGCATTTATTTGAAGTATGACCAAAATTAACTGTGCATTCTTTTAAAACAAAGAACTTTAAAACTATTAAAAATAATGCAAATACCAGGACCCAGCACTCGAAATAAGAGGGCCATTTTCTATAGCTTTTTTTAATTTAAATCTAGAAGCCTTCAATAACAAAATTTTTCGAGAACAATAAAACAAAATTGAAAAATGAAACAAATTTTTTATAGTTGGAAAAAGCAATGCCAAAAAACCAACTTTTATTATCTCTTAATGTCACATAATGCAAAAGTGTGGTTATATATGGGAATTAAATGTAACAGATGGCAAGCGTTTCATATGGGAATTAATTGTAAAATTATTTTCTATTTTTTAGCGTTGTATTGTGCCGTGTATAAATAAAATTCTGATTCTGCACTTCTTTGAGCTAAGGGCTACATGGTGAAACAGTTTTCATTAAATTTGGAGAGTTTAATTTCTGAAAAATGGTGCTACAAAATAAGTGCTTACCGTTTAATTATGTGATCTTCAAAATTAAACTCTGTATTCTGTTAAAACCCCGAACGTTAAAATAACAACCAACGAAAAACCAATTATTCCTATAAAATTTCGAGACATTAGATTCAATATATACATTTAATGACCTAAATTACCTATTCATTCTTTAAAAACCACGAAAGTTGAAACATTTAAAATTAACCCAACTCTTCAAAATGCAACATGCAGCTCTTCAACAACTTTTCATAAAGACGAACCAAAAACAAATTATTCATATAAAAGTGTAAGACATTAGATTCAATATACATTTATATGATGAATGGCCAAAATTACCTAATTATTCTTTAAAAACCACGAACGTTAAAACATTTTAAATTAATCCAAATCTTCAAAATTCAACTCTTCAACAACTTTTCATAGGAATATTACAAACATTTACAAAAAATAAGTAATGCGTTCATCGCAACACTTGGTGACGATGTGTTTGGTCTTTCCGTTCGGAGAGAAAACTAATAGCGCCGATGGTTTACCTACTCTCGAGTACACCACGTACAACTGCCCATGAGAAAAACAGGGCAATTCAAGGTTTATTCCACACACTTCCAAACTTGAGATTGGAGACAGGAAACTGGACACGCTTAAAGCCTCGCGCACAATGAGAAATTGAATTAATTTTATGTTTCGTGTCGTTGATTCCACTGCATAATTCTGTATTTGCATCTCATGTCAAAATTAGAGAACATCAGTTAAATTTGCATGGAGGCTATACAAGGAGATAAAACTCCGTGTTGTCAATTTTCGTTTGATTATTGGTGGCGCTGTAGTCAAATGTACCCCAAAAAACATGGCCGATTGTATTTATCCGGTTCATGGTAAAGTTCGTTTATTACTAATATATTTTACGTTTAGCAGCTTACAGCTGTTTACCAGCTTCTAAATTCGATTTTATATCAATGCGATTATTCGTAATTAATCAATTTTTGATGTTTCCAATGAATTTTTATTAAATTCATGTGGGGTACATCGGACAAAGGTGACATCTGTGGCCAAAAATGAACTAGAAGTTCAGTTTCTTCTACCCATCCATTTCCTGTCATTTTCCCCATAAGAGTTTTGTCTCCTTGTATATTCTCCATGTAAATTTGGCTCAACTTCAACTTCAACACTCAAATTTAGAATTATTTCCGAAATTCGGAACTAATCAGTGACATCTGTGTGTCGCACTAATGAATAAGCAGAATTGTTATACCAAAGTAGGTGATATATGTTTATTATTTTATATTTAAAAACATAAAAAACATTTAAAATGAAAAAATTATTGCAACAAAATTCATTTGAGAAGTTTACGAATGCATATTTTCTGAAAATTAAGTTAATAAAAATCTAATTTTCGGTATTTTTCTCTTTCGGGTCATTAGATGGCAGTACCATACATTTTTTTCCGAAAGAGATAGTTCTGAATTAAATTTCATTAAACGAAATCTCTCCAAATACAAGACTGTACTGAAAAATTAAGTAAATTTTACTTTAAAATGGAATAAACTCCGATCAAACAAAAGTTTTAGTAAAGGTCGAGAATTCTGTTGGTAGTTTCTTTTATGAATATTTTTAATTTAACAGCTGTTATTGACATTTTTTAAATTTGTCCGAAAGTTGCAATTTAACACTGTGCACATAGTAAAATTAGCACTTTAACACTGTGAACCCGGCATTATGCCTCGTGCACAATGAGAAATTGAATTAATTTTATGTTTCGTCTCGTTCATTCCACTGCATAATTCTGTATTTGCATCTCATGTCAAAATTAGAGAACATCAGTTAAATTTGGCTCTACTTCAACTTCAACACTCAAATTGAATTTTTTTTCGAAATTCGGAACTAATCTGCTTGTCGGACTAATGAATAAGTAGAATTGTTATACCAAAGTAGGTGATTTATGTTTATTATTTTATATTTAAAAACATAAAAAAAATTAAAAATAAAAAAATTATTGCAACAAACTTCATTTGAGAACTTTACGAATGCATATTTTCTGAGAATTAAGTTAATAAAAAGCTAATTTTCAGTTTTTTTTGTTTCGGGTCATTAAATGGCAGTACGATACATTTTTTTCCCGAAAGAGATAGTGTGAATTAAATTTCAGTTAACAGAAATCTCTTCAAATTAAAAAGGATTTACTGAAAAATTAAGTAAAAATTACTTTAAAATTGAATAAACTCCGATCAAATAAAAGGTTAAGTAAAGGTCGAGAATTCTGTAGGCAGTTTCTTTTGTGAATATTTTTAAATTAACAGCTGTTATTGACATTTTTTAAATTTGTCCGAAAGTTGCAATTTAACACTGTGCACATAGCAAAAATTAGAACTTTAATGCCTCGTGTACAATGAGAAATTGAATTAATTTTATGTTTCGTCTCGTTCATTCCACTGCATAATTCTGTATTTGCATCTCATGTCAAAATTAGAGAACATCAGTTAAAGTTGGCTCAACTTCAACTTCAACACTCAAATTTAGGATTATTTCCGAAATTCGGAATTAATCAGTGACATCTGTTTGTCGCACTAATGAATAAGCAGAATCGTTACACCAAAGTAGGTGATTTATGTTTATTATTTTATATTTAAAAACATAAAAAAATTAAAAATAAAAAAATTATTGCAACAAAATTCATTTGAGAACTTTACGAATGCATATTTTCTGAAAATTTAGTTAATAAAAAGCTAATTTTCGGTATTTTTCTCTTTCGGGTCATAAGATGGCAGTACCATACATTTTTTTCCGAAAGAGATAGTTGTGAATTAAATTTCAGTTAACAGAAATCCCTCCAAATTCAAGACTTTACTGAAAAATTAAGTAAATTTTACTTTAAAATTAAATAAACTCCGATCAAACAAAAGTTTTAGTAAAGGTCGAGACTTCTGTTGGCAGTTTCTTTTCTGGAATATTTTTAATTTAACAGCTGTTATTGACATTCGTTAAATTTGTCCGAATGTTGCAATTTAACACTGTGCACATAGCAAAATTAGCACTTTAACACTGTGAACCCGGCATGACACTGTGAACCCGGCATAAATTCCAAAAAGGTATAGAAAATGGCACTCGAATTTCGAGCGCTGGGTCCTGCTAGTGTATATTACTATCGAAACAAAGCTCTTTATAGCAGCGCTCCCTAGTAGTGAATTTTGAAAATAAGCACGGACGCCAAAAACACAGTCTTAACGTAAATAATATATGGGTAAAATTTTGTGGTGCTCGGTAGAATGGTTTAGGAGTTATTAGGGAACATACATACATACATCAAATTTTGTGCGTGCATGTACATTTATCGCGATTTAACAATTCTCTTTTCTAATTTTACCGACTTTTGGTTATAAACCTTCTACAGACTACTACAAAAAATATCAAAAAAAATCAATGAAATCTGTTGAGCTATTCGTGGGTTATGGATTAACTAAGGAACATTTTTTCATATTTATTATATAATGATACATATTACATTGTGCATAGTAGATAGTACATAGTGCAGAGTACAAAATACATAGTACACAGTATATAGTACTTAGTACATACATCGTATATAATACATCGTACATAGTGCATAGTTCTTAGTACATAGTATCAGTCAACTTTAAAATCAACCTGAAAATATAACCGTTTTTTTATACATCAAAATTGAAATGAAATATTTTTTCGCACCGCCAATTTCAATTTTACTCAATGTTACATAGTAGAAAAATAATTTTTTTCATATAAAAATACCATCCAAATTTCGGACTTTTCCCGTGTATTTTCCAAATATTTTCTTTCATATGAACCTTGTCCTGACAATAAAGAACACAAAAAATCAGCCAAATCGGTCAACTCAAGTGATGCTCCGTCATACATGAGTCAATTCATTTTTATATATACATATGGATAGAAGATAGATATAGATGTTACATAGTACATTGTGCATAGTAGATAGTACATAGTGCAGAGTACATAATACATAGTACACAGTATATAGTACTTAGTACATAGTACCTACATAGTATATAATACATCGTACATAGTGCATTGTACTTAGTACATAGTATCAGTCAACTTTAAAATCAACCTGAAAATATAACCGTTTTTTTATACATCAAAATTGAAATGAAATATTTTTTCGCACCGCCAATTTCAATTTTACTCAATGTTACATAGTAGAAAAATAATTTTTTTCATATAAAAATACCATCCAAATTTCGGACTTTTCCCGTGTATTTTCCAAATATTTTC
Source organism: Thereva nobilitata (assembly GCA_963855945.1). Taxonomy (NCBI): domain Eukaryota; kingdom Metazoa; phylum Arthropoda; class Insecta; order Diptera; family Therevidae; genus Thereva; species Thereva nobilitata. The sequence continues at coordinate 144,023,491 of OY979694.1, forward strand.
TTTCATATGAACCTTGTCCTGACAATAAAGAACACAACACAAAAAATCAGCCAAATCGGTCAACTCAAGTGATGCTCCGTCATACATGAGTCAATTCATTTTTATATATACATATGGATAGAAGATAGATATAGATGTTACATAGTACATTGTGCATAGTAGATAGTACATAGTGCAGAGTACATAACACATAGTACACAGTATATAGTACTTAGTACATAGTACATACATAGTCTATACTTTATTATATAAAGAGAAAAGATTTGATTGTTTGTTTGTTCCGGATAAACTCAAAAACTACCGAACCGATTTTAAAAATGCTTTCGCCAATCGAAAGCTCTATTATCAGCGAGTAACATGGGATATATTTTATTTTTCAGAACCTGAACATTTTTGACAAATGCTGTGAAAACTGGTAAAAGCACAGCAACGACATCTAAATTATTTTTCCTTAATTATTTTCTAATCTCGATAAAGAAGGCTAGAAAAAAATAATTTCGATGTCGTTGCTATGGTTTTCTACATAATGTTTCACAGCCATGTCAAAAATGTTGATGTCAAAAATGTTCATGTTCTGAAAAATAAAAAATCAAATCTTTTCTCTATAGTACATAATCTATCTATATACATATCCTATATCCTATATTATATATATAGGAAAAAAACACTCACTCACTTGGTCATCACCATATCTCCGGAACTATTAGACCTACAGACTTGAAATTTGTTAAGTAGAGATCCTCTAAGAAAGGGTTTTGCAAAAATCTACTCCTGAGGGGCCGTAAAAGATATAAAATAACAGTTTTTCAGCTATAACTTTTACAGACTTGAACTTTTACATCTAAGTAATGTCATTAAGTGGGGGGCAAAATCGAACCGTCACCTCCACGTGGTGCCCCCTGGATAACCAACTAACGACGGTAGTAGCGAGTGTGAGACGCTATATTCTCGCCTACCAGCGAAGGGCTAGCAACTCTTCCTGGCATTAACCTTTTGCTATGGAACCTACGGCAGAGCCTCGGAATGGACAGATTTCACGGAGAAGACCCGGCAAACGTACAAAGGCCAACGATTTGAACTTATTTTCATGGAATGTAAGAACACTATACCAACCCGGTAAGTTAAAAATTCTCCTAGACGAATTGATGAAATACAGAGTGGACGTAGCGGCCATTCAGGAGATGAGATGGACTGGACAGGGAATATTCGAAAAAAGAACACATAACATATTTTATAGCTGCAAAGAAAGAGACCACATACTAGGTACAGCATTCATTGTTCGGAAGGAAATAAAGCACCTTGTCATAGGATTTGAAGCCATAAATGAAAGAATGTGCAAGATTCGTTTAAGGGGCAAATTCTTCAATTATTCAGTTATAAATGTACAGGCTCCAACAGAAGAGAGCCCGGAAGAAGAAAAGGAGATGTTCTACGACTCTTTAGAGAGAGCATACAGAAACTGTCCTCGTCATGACATAAAGATAGTCATTGGTGATGCCAATGCTAAAATAGGACGGGAAGCAGCATTTCAGCCTACAATTGGAAAGTTTAGTTTGCACGAACACCACAATGATAATGGATTAAGACTTATAAACTTCGCCATGGCGCAAAATATGGTTATATCCAGCACCAAATTCCAGCATAAGGATATTCAAAAAGCAACCTGGAAGTCGCCAGATGGAGTAACCAACAACGCAATCGATCATGTCCTTATAGACGCGCGCCACCAGTCCAATGTGCTTGATGTGAGAGTATACCGCGGCGCAAATGTAGACTCTGACCACTTCTTAATGGGAACGAAAATTAGGGCCAGGATATCGACAATAAAAACAAGAAGAGGAAACAGAGACAGAAAATACAACGTGGCAGGATTGCAGGAAGAGCAAACTAGAGAACCTGCTCAACGTAAGAATAAATGAAATTGGTCAAAACACACATGAAAACTTGAACGACCAATGGAATGACATAAAAAGAGCAGTGAAAGGAACAGCAGAAGATATTCTAGGTTTCGTTCAACAAGAACGAAGAGTAGAATGGTTTGACGAAGAATGCGCCCAGGTGACAACGGAGAAAAACCGAGCTTACCAAGTCATGCTAAGTAGGCACAGAACAAGAAACTCTGAAGAGGAGTATAAAGAAAAGAGGCGAGCTGAGAAGAGAATGCACAAAGCAAAAAAAAGGCAGTATTGGGAAGAACAAATGAAAAAAATAGAAGAATCAGCAAGCTTAAATGATGCAAGAAACCTCTACAAAAAGGTAAACCAACAACGGAAAGAATTTAAGCCTAGAGTGACAATGTGCAAGGATAAAAGTGGGGAGATATTAAGTAATAAGGACGAAGTATTGGCTAGATGGGCAGAGCATTTCGAGGAACTACTACTAATGAACCCAGAGCAGGAGCACATTGGTACCCGAAATGTGCAGAACATGAACGCGGACGATGAGAATGACAGCACAGCAGCCCCCACCATAGAGGAAGTACGCCTGGCATTGCGAGCACTAAAAAATAATAAGGCATCAGGGTCTGACAGCATACCTGCAGAACTCATTAAGCACACATGAAGTAATAGTGGAAATCTGGAGACGGAAAGAAATGCCTGATGAGTGGAACGAGGGCATAGTGTGTCCCTTACACAAAAAAGGAGACCCTCTATCTTGCAACAACTATAGAGGAATAACGCTATTGAACACAACGTACAAAGTATTTTCACGTGTAATCTATATTAGACTACGACCATACGTGGAAAGAATATTAGGAGAGTATCAATGCGGTTTTCGTCCTGGAAGATCCACAACCGACCAGCTATTTGTACTCAGAGAAACCCTAGAAAAAGCTGTTGAATTTAACATAAGCATCCACATGTTATTCATCGACTACAAATATGCTTACGATAGTGTGAACCGTAATGAGTTATTTGATGCTATGGAGCAGCTCGGAATACCTAACAACCTAGTAGAACTGACGAAAATTTCGATGAAAGATGCAAGGTGTAGAGTCAGAATAGATGGTGAACTATCCCCACCCCTCAGAACAAATAGAGGATTAAGGCAAGGCGACGCACTATCCTGCTTGTTATTCAACGTGGCCCTAGAAAAAGCAGTAAGAGATGCATCGATTAACACATCAGGGTGCATCTTCGATAGGTCAGTGCAAATATTAGCCTTTGCCGACGATATAGCTATCCTTGGAAGATCATTTGAGAGCATGAAGGAGACCTTTGTAGCACTTGAGCAAGCCGCAAAAAAAATCGGGTTGGAAATAAACGAGCACAAAACAAAGTATATGTACACAAAAAACGCCAGAAGTAGCAGACAGAACATAACGATAGACACCTACAATATAGAAGCAGTAGATGAGTTTGTGTACCTCGGCACGATTATAACAAAAGGTAATGATACATCGGCCGAAATCAGAAGACGAATAGCACTGGCTAATAAATGCTACTTTGGTCTACGCAGGCACCTGGCGTCTAGAAATATATCAAGGAAGACAAAACTGGCACTTTACACGACACTAATAAGGCCTGTCCTACTATATGGTTCAGAAGTGTGGACATTGAAAAACGCAGACGAAGCATTGGTAGGAAGATTTGAAAGGAGAATTCTTCGTTCGATCTACAAAGGAATACAGGTTGATGGCATTTGGAGAAGAAGATACAACTCAGAGTTGTATGAAATCAGCAAGATTCCAAACATTGTCAAAGTGATCAAAATAAACAGACTGCGATGGATTGGTCACGTCCAACGAGGTGCGGAACGGAACCCGACAAAGATAGTGCTGGGGAAAGTACCATCAGGAAAACGCAGACCCGGCCGGCCTAAGAAAAGATATATAGATGACGTCCAAGAAGACTTGAGGCAGTTGGGAATAATAAACTGGAAAAGTCGGGCCAGAGATCGAGAATCATGGAGGCGAACGCTGGAGGAAGCCAAGGCCAACAATAGGCTGTGGAGCTCCTGATGATGATGATGAATGTCATTAAGTAATTAATATCAAAACGATTTTTTCTAATTAAAAACTGATTTTTTCTATTGACGAAGTGACTTCTTCTATTAACGGAATCTATCTATATATAAAAATGAATGTGTGTATGTATGTATGTATGTTCGCTATAGGCTCCTACACCGTGCAACCGATCTTAATGAAATTTTAACCAGGTGCTATTTACATTAAAACTTAGAACATAGGCTATTTTATTACTTTCTAAAGCCACTCCTAGATGGCGCTGTCATGGAGAGCTTCGTTGAAAATCATCACAGAGCTTTGAATTTTTGCATGAAAGTCCGTGGAGGTCTCCCATGATGCACCTCGAAGCCCGATTTTCGAAATTCAAAATGGCCGCCGAAATATGACCGAAATTCAAAATTGCCGCAGAAATATGGTTGAATTGGCCAATTATTCCGATTCGAATGGAAGATTCCGATTCCAATGGAAGGTATCTAGGAGTTTTTAAGGACGCAAATAACGAATTTGTGGTCAAAACTTATAAATTCAAAATGGCCGACGAATTTGGAAATTTTGCCCCGATTCCAATGAAAATCTGTATCTGAGGTTTTTTAAGGTAGCAAATAATGACTTTATGATCAAAATTTAAATTCAAAATGGCCGCACCAATATGGCCGACGAGTTTGCGAATTGTATTCCGATTCCAATTAAAATCGGTATATAGGAGTTTTTAAGGTAAGTAAATAACGAATTTATGATCAAAACTTATTCAAAATTCTGGGGCCAATATAATAATAATAATAATAATAATAATTTTATTTGAAGGAGAGTACACAAGATTAACATCTTTTAGAGTACATATACATAGTTAGGTAGCATTAAGGATATATGTATAAAAAAAAAGCTTAAAATTAGAATTAAAAATTAAAATAAAAATTAAAAATTAAAAAATTAAAAAAATTAAGATAAGGATTAAAGTTTAAGTTAAAGAAAATTAGAATTAGGTGCAGAATTAAAATTGAGAATGAAGTAAGTAAGTGAGAGGGGAAAGAGAAAAAGAGAAAGCTAGTGAGAAGAAGAGGAAGATAGAAAAATGGATGCATGTCTTCTGAATACTGTGGCAGTGCTCATTCTCTGAATGTGACTTGGCAGATTATTCCAGAGCCTGAGGGTATACATAAAGAAGGAACGACTACCAGTTAGGGAAGTTTTGGCAGGAATCAGGAATTTGATGGATCTCAAAGATTGCAAAGAAACGAGGAAGTCAGAGAGGTAGCAGGGACTTTTGGTATAAAAGACCTTATGCAAGAGAAGTAAAGCCATGAGATCAAGGAATTGAAAGAGGTCACAACCCAGTAGGGAATTTTGAACACCCGACACATGATCAGACCTTCTCATATGAAAGATGAACCTAATGCAATCATTAAATGCCACTTTAAGACGCTGACGGCAGGATGAATCGAAGGAAATATACACCAGCGACCCATAAAGGAAATGAGGAACAACAAGAGATTTTATGAGTTTGGCTCGAATAGGTGAAGATAACAGACTGCCATGTAGCCATAGTTTACGAAGTGTGCCATAGATCTTAGAGAGCAGCAATGAGACATGATTGCAGCAGGTGAGTTTGGAATTGACAACAATACCCAGGTTTTTGGCACATTCAACGATTGGGAGAGGAACATTATTAAGTAAAAGAGGTGGGAGACTATCCAGGGACAGCGAGCGACGACTGAGGAAAAGTACTTGCGATTTAGTTGGATTTAATTTAAGGAAATTACTAGAACTCCACTCGTTAATTTGAGACAAGGTGCTATTGAGTTCAGAGACGCAAAATCCAATCTGGTGAGGAGGACACGAGATGTATAGCTGGAGGTCATCAGCATAGAGATGAAAAGAGCAGTGACGGATAACGGATGGAAGATCATTAATATAGAGGGAGAAAAGCAAAGGACCAAGGACCGAACCCTGAGGTACACCTGCAGGTACTCTAAGGAAAGAGGATGTAACATTATTATGCCGAACACACTGAGATCTATTGGAGAGAAGAGAAGAGAAAAAACGAACCGAAGAAGAACAGAAGTGATACCGTTGACTAAGTTTATGGAGGAGATGCGAGTGAACCACAGAGTCAAATGCTTTGGAGAAATCTAGAAGAACTAGTATTGCAATATCACCTAGATCAAGGGCCGAACGAAGATCAGTCGTTACCTTCAGTATTGCAGTTTCGCAGCTATGGGATTTACGGAAGCCTGATTGGAGATTACAAAGGAAATTACAAAAATCAAGATACCGCGTGACTTGAGTAAATATAATTTTCTCAAAGACTTTAGCGATAAAAGGAAGAATGCTAATAGGGCGAAAATCAGACAAATTAGCAGGGGAGGGCTTTTTAGGTATGGGGGTCACTACGGCTTTTTTCCAGATTAAAGGTACTTGAGAGGTTGTCAGGCAAAAATTAAGAATATGCGTGATGGTTTCAACAATTAAAGGGGAGAGAATCTTCAGAAAGCGAGGAGAAATTCCATCGTAGCCAACGCTATTGGATGAAATGGAAAGCAATATTCCTAGAACTTCGACTGAGTCAACACAACGAAAAGTAAAACCATCAGAACATAGAGAGTTGGAGGAAGGGTAATAAGCAAAGGAAGACAGTGTGGAACTAGGAGGGGATTGAATGAAGGATGCATTGAGTAGCAATATGGCGGAAGAATTTTGCCAAATAAGGGTCATTTCGCGGTTAGCTGTATGTAGGGTGTTCAAGAGTTGGAAAATCGAAAAATCTTGACATGCTAGCTACAAACGGAAAAACATTGAATATAGTGTATCCTGAAGCTCTCTAAGCAATCGGTTCAGAATTGATCAACAAGGTTTTTTTGGAAAGATGGTAAGCAGAAATGGAAATGTGGGATGATTTATGTATAATGCATAAGAAGGAAAGAAACCCATCACCTCTGAATGTTTAGGTATAAGTCTAGGATTCTGCAATACGGGAAGAGGATGGCATCTGGGTAAACAAATAAAACCTGGGTCAGTGACATTGCAGATAAGAACCCAAGGGCCAAGCAATTGCAGATTTATTTTAAATGTTTTAACGTTCGTGGTTTTGTCAAAACACATATAGGTAATTTTGGTCACACTTCAAATAAATGAATTTTGAATCTAATGTCTAGAACGTTTATAGGAATCCTTGGTTTTTCGTTATTGATTATGAAGAATTTAATTTTGAAGATCATATAATTAAACGGCAAGCACTTATTTTGTGGCACCATTTTACAGAGTTTAAACTCTCCAACAATATTGATAACTGTTTCACCATGTAGCCCTGAGCTCAAAGAAGTGCAGAATCGCAATTTTATTTATACACTGCACAAAAGAACGCTAAACATTAGAAAATAATTGTACAATTAATTCCCCTATGAAACGCATGGCATCTGTTACATTTAATTCGAATGTATGAACGCAATTTTGCAATATGTGACATTAAGGCGGCGGTCACACTGATGAAGTATGAAGTATGCAGTATGCAATACGCAGTATGGAGTACTTACTTTAGGTTGCGATGTTGTTCAAATTGACGCAGTATTGAGTGCAACACCAGTATTAAAAATGTCTTCGTCGGAGGAAGAAGTTATAACTTTTTGGTGGTTTTTAAGGCGCCGTAAGCAGTTGTCAAAAAGGAGGTGTTGGATTTTGCCATTTTATAGAGAAAATTTGCACCATAGTTCAGCAATTGTCGCTAACGAATTATCTATGGATGATGAAAAATTCAAGGGTTTCTACAGAATGAGCAAAAACAGGTTTCAGGTTTTGCTGAACTTAGTTCATTCTTCTATTGAAAAAAAGGATACAAAGTTCCGACGTGCTGATTAATGATAAAATAATAGCAGCAAGACTTGGAACAACGATTGTCGCTGTATTTTGTAGATATTTTAATAAACTCAAATCACCTACTTTTATATCCTATTTTAGTTATCACAAATCTATTATTGCATTTTTTGATTTTGTTGAAGATTTGAATAAAAACGAATAAATATACACATAATGGACTAGTAAATACTGCATGCAACAAGCATCGACAGCTGCATGCGATTTCTACTGCGCAATTTTTACTGCTACTTCGTCAATGCGACCACTTTTCCGCGCGTTAAAATAAAATGTATTACACAACGCAATTTCAGTCGCCATGCAGTAAGTACTGCATACTGCGTGTTGCATACTGCATACTTCATACCGATCGGCCCAATGCCGACGGCGCGTTATACGCGGCAGGCGCTTCATGCGCGTTAACGCCCGTTGAAGGTTCATTCATAGCGTCAGGACATTTAAATTCATGTATGGATTTTTGTATATATACTTGTTAGAAATGTGATTTTTTTAAATTTCATAGCCTGCCAACGCCAAAAAGTTGAAAGTTGCTCGACTTTTGCCGTCGCTTGACGCCGCTGACGACGCAAAGTCATGAATGGGATAACTCGATTTGAATTACACACAACCAAATGTCGACGTCAACGCGCGTCAAAGCGTTGACGCGCGTAAACGCGAATAAAGTCGTGATTGGGCCATCGCCTTAAGAGATAATAAAAGTTGGTTTTTTGGCATTGCTTTTACCAACTATAAAAAATTTGTTTCATTTTTCAATTTAGTTTTATTGTTTTCGAAAAATTTTGTAATTGCAGACTTCTAGATTTAAATTAAAAAAAGCTATAAAATGGGGCTCGAATTTCGAGTGCTTGATGCTGCTATTTGCATTAATTTCACATTTTTTAACGTTCATGGTTTTAACATAATACACATGCAATTTTGGTCATAGTTCAAATAAATGTATTTTGAATCTAATGACTCCAACTTCTATAGGAATAGTTGGTTTTTCATTAATGGTTAACAAGAGTTGAATTTTGAAGGTTTGGATTGATTTTAAATGTTTAAACCTTGGGTGCGGGAGGCGCACCGGGTCCCAGCTATCCAAAATACAGAAAATAAGCGGTTCATTGAGACACTTCATCTGTGTATGAAAATTCATATCTCGAAAAATGCCATGTCAATGGATGGCTTTTATTGTCTCGATCAAAATGTCAGATCCCTAATAGTTTCACATTTTGTTATTTGGAATCATAAATACCAAAAAATTGCCTTTTTCAAACTCTCCTACTGTATATTAAAATTCATAGATATCACCTGATTACTACCATTGGCTTATGGAAGCAGCATAGGCGCACCGGGTCCCAGCTATATATAATACATAGTACATAGTGCATAGTACTTAGTACATAGTATCAGTCAACTTTAAAATCAACCTGAAAATATAACCGTTTGTTTACACATCAAAATTGAAATGAAATATTTTTTCGCACCGCCAACTTAAAGTTTACTCAATGTTTATAGTAGAAAAATAATTTTTTTCATATAAAAATACCATCCAAATTTCGGACTTTTCGCGTGTATTTTACAAATATTTTCTTTCATATGAACCTTGTCCTGAGAATAAAGAACACAACAAAAAAAATCAGCCAAATCTGTCAAGCCGTACTCAAGTGATGCTCCGTCATACATGAGGCAATTCATTTTTATATATATATAGATTTGTTTTATTAAGGCAAACAAGGCACACTTAAATTAAAAAACATAGTAGTAGTCCTTATTATAATTGATTGACTATAAAATTAATACTATTGACAACTACTGAAAACTTAACTACTATTGTCAAGATAGGTGGGAGTTATTTATTTATTTATTTGCCAAACAAGGCACACTTATATTTAATTACATATTAACTTAAATTAAATTATCACATTACTAAGTCAGGTACAGGTATAATTGGGCTAGGATTGTAGGCTATATCTTAATATATAAAAACTACGTGTCACAATGGTTGTACACGCTAATCTCCGAAACTGCCCAACAGATTTAAATTAAAATTTGGGAAGGTGTAGGGTGGGTTTTAGATTGAAAGATAAGATAATTTTGGTCCAGATAAGTGAAGCTGTTGTCGAAATATAGAGAATTTCAATGTTTCCCTGATTATATTTAAGTTGGCGGGGCGAAAAAATATTTAATTTTAATTGTCATGTACATATAAAAAACCGTTAGCTTTAAAAAAGCACTCCGATTTTTACGAGTGACAACGTATGAATTAGTGCATTAGTACTGAGTGTACAGTGTGTACAGTATGTACAGTGTATACAGTGTATACTGTGTGCTATATACTATGTACTATGGACTGTATACTATAACTACCGGAGCCCGCAAAAACACACCAGTTAAGAAATATATAATTTATATACAAAATAAAAATATCTGTGAACATTGGGAAACCTGTAAAATATTAGCATCCATTGTTCTTTATATACTTAAGCTTTTAATTGGTGCGATTAAATAAAGTGTTAATGAGAAAATATATAAATGTCGAATTTTTGCATTACGCCTCAAAATGCGGTACATCTTGAAAACGGCCAATGTGTATATTTCACTGAAGAAAATGCTCTCCAACGAGCTTTCCAGCCACCAAAAACTACACTTACTGAATTTTTAACACTGTGCCAAAAACCTGTTATTTTCGGACAATTCGCAACAACATTGTTATATACCGAAGTCCCTCGCTATTATACATGGAACAAGTCAGGTAAAAAATGGAAGCCACGTAGACAAGGGGAACCAGATCCAACTATCGCACGCGTATTGAAAACAAAGGCATTGGGACGACTTTACACAGTACATCCAAAACAACGTGAATGTTTCTTTTTGCGATTGTTGTTGCTGAATGTTCCAGGACCAACGTCTTTCGAATTTTTACGAACAGTCAATGGTCAAATATTCAAACCATTTCAAAATGCATGTCGCGAGTTGCAATTGCTTGAAGACGACAATCATTGGGATCTGACACTTACTAATGCAGCATTTGCATCCACGCCGAATAACATTCGTCAACTGTTCGCAATTATATTGACGACATGATACCCAACAGAACCATCGGTTTTATGGGAAAAATACAAAAACGGCATGACTGAAGACACACTTCGCAGAATTAGACAAACAAACCAATATCCAAACTCTCGAACTTTTATAGGAATAATTTGTTTTTCGTTAATGGTTATAAATATTTTTTGAAGAGTTGAATTTTGAAGATTTGGATTAATTTTAAATGTCTTAAGGTTGGGTGCAGCGAGTCGGAAAAGCATCATCTTTGTTTATTTACGCGCCGAAAAACAAAACCAAAAACATAGTTTATCAGCAAGTTTTGTAAAAGAATACATACATAGGTAATTTTGGTCACACTTAATATGAAAGCATATTGAATCTATTGTCTCCAAATTTTACAGAAATAAGTATTGGTTCTTTCCTTAGATATTGCGAATTGTTTGATTTTCAATATTTGCATTAATTTCACATGTTTTGACGAACACAATTTCGCAATATAAGAGAAAATAAAAGTTGGTTTTTTGGCATTGCTTTTTCCAACTATAAAATACTAGTCGGGGCCTTGCACAATTGTGCAGAGTATATTATTATTTTAATTATCCCAAAGCCCACAGTGGTAATTCCTCAAATCAGAAGTTACGATTGAATCATTTCGAACTTGAATTTTGCAATCGCTTGAGCACGGTTCAAAAAGGGAAGGTTATCTCCTGGTTTATTTTTTTAATTACATTAAAACTTCTTTATACACCAAGTTCTCAGTGACATTTCCTTGAGGGGTAACTTCCTGTTTTAGACCACTTGAAACATCAATTTTACAATCGCTGCATACAACTGACCGTACGTAAAACATGGTTCCGGAAGAAAAAGACCAACTTTTTCGAATGTTTGACCTTGTGACTTATTTATTGTCATTGCATACGCTAGGCGCAGGGGAAATTGATGACGCTTGAAATTAAATGGAAGAGCAGGGTTGTTTGATGTATCCGTGGGATAAAGTGAATATTGCCTCTTTGAGATCATGTAAGACACTCGATTTGGATTACATTCGCGCGAAAGTCCCGAATAGCTAATCTGGTTTTATTACATAAACCATTCTTAATAGAAAGGTTTCGTAGTAACAAAACTATTCAACCTTTTTTTTAAATTTAACTTATGTCGGGGCATACCGGATGCGTTAAAAGTATTACGAAATTCTACTGGAAAGTTTACTTGTGCTTGGTAAAAAAAACCATCGTCTTCTGTTACCATGGAATCGATTGAATGGTATGACACTTCTTCCGCATTCATTCTAGCAACAACAGATTCATTTATTACACGGACGTGATCATTTTTGGGACATAAAACTGCTTTTTTAGAAATACTAAGGACATCTTGATTTTCATATATTTCATTCAAGAGCAAGTAAATAAACTCTTTCAAGCTTTTCGAAAGGCAAAACCCATGGTACAAATACTTCATGTAAAATGCAAGGAATTATTTTTTCAAGGTTGCATCTACTTATTAGAATAAAAATTTAAATGTTCTTGCAAATAAACAAAACCATTGTAAAACCAAATTAAAAAAGATTGTACTTAATATCAGAAACTTCACTTTTGAGTTATCCCATATATTTCATTAAAGACTATTATATCCGTTGAATGCATTGAACAATTAAAGTTATTGGTAGCATAATTCTTACCTGGTGTACCATCGTATACCATGCAAAATTGCAATGAAATCGGTGCAGTAGTTTTCACGTGAAAATTTAAAAACAATTTATTTCCTAATATAAATATAAAAGTTTCATAAATCGTCTACCAGTGACGTCACACCATAAAAGCTCTCCGTAAGAGCATACCTTGGGCAAAAACTTACGTTGAGAGAATATGAGAGAAAAAGAGTGAACTTTCCATAAGTATAGATGATATATATATGCTATTTTCATTTTTTCAATGGCGGTTTATACTATACCTTATTTTATTTCGGAATTGGGGATAAACTCATTTTTCGTATAAACAGTTTGCGCCTAAAATTGTGAGCTTTTCCAACACAAACTTAAGAATGTAATCTGTACAAAAGAATGGAATATGTACACACAAACTGTTTGTTTTTAAATTTTATACGAACGTCAAAATTAATTTTTGAATATGGAAGTCTTTTTAGGCCCTGGTTTTTAGATTAAAGGGCTTTATGTTCTTACTATAAATTTTGAAAAAGGAGTCCAGCCCATTTGTGCAGTTTTAAAATGTGCGGTTTCGGTTTATAATTAGTTGCGATTTAACCAACGAACAGTGGTTGTCCATGGAACGGGTAGCACAGGATTCTACAGAAATATGTTTTATTTATACATGCCACCCTTTCATTTTATGCTTTTTTTCAGGTCATAAGTGCATAACCATTTAATAATCAGACTGTTTTTTCAAAATCTTGTGGTAAAAATGTTTGAACAAAGTGGTGATAATACCCTTTCCAGATATTTAGTATTTGCCATTGGAGCGCCGGTTTACAAAAAAATATTATTTTGTTAGTAAACAACTTCACACAACATCAACATCATCATGGAACAACATCTTCATCATCATCCATCGCATTAACCTCACTTATTTCTAGAAAATATGCAAACGTCGTATAAATTATTTTGGCATAACCTTACTTATTCTTGAATTGAATGCAAACTTCAACCGCCATAAAATTCCGTTGGTGCTCACAAGGGAAATATATGAAGTGCGCAAGATCAAATATGCACCCATAACCTCACTAATTTTTGACTTGCATGCAAACTTCGCATAAATTCTCCCGTCAGAAAATTCAACGGAAATATATGAAGTGCGCAAGATCAAATATGCACGCATACAAACTCAAATCATGTATTAAATATTCAAATAGAACGTTAATTTTTACTTTGTTGCGACCAACATAACAGTATGCAAGAATTAAGATAATCCATCAGGATTTATCGGAGACTTGATACGAAAATGCTCCCTGGGCAACTGCGACATCGTGCCAATCTATATCCATCTCCCGCTTCTCCGCACAACGGCTTTAAAACTATTCGAATTTCAAATCTGGCACGGGACACCGTCACCGTGTATGAACAAAGTGCTGATAGTGGCAGTACCTTTTTAAGATATTTGTTGCTGCTGCTAATTTTAATAATAGTACAAGTAATAGTTAATTAAGGTAACATTAGCTATAATGTAACCAAAAACTAAATTTGTCTTTAATGAGTAATTTTATTTCGTCATTTTACATAAATTATAAGTAGCTATTTGTCATTGGAGCCCCGGTAGACTTAACTGTGTTTGTAAATAATTGCACACAACCACAATTGTTTTTAAGTGTGTGTGTGGCACATCATCTTCATCATCATCCATGGCCTAACATCATTTATTTCTGGAAAATATGCAAAAGTCGCATAAATTAAATTCGCATAACCTCACTTATTTTCGAATTGTATGCAAACTTCACCCGCCCTAAAATTCCGTTGGAGCTCACAAGGGAAAAATATGAAGTGCGCAAGATCAATTATGCATCCATAACCACACTAATTTTTGAATTGCATGTTAACTTTGTATAAATTTACCCGCCAAAAAATTCAGTTGGGGCTAACAACGGAAATTGATGAAGTGCGCAAGATCAAATATGCACGCACACAAACTCAAGTCCAGGAAAACCGCAGTGCGCAGGACCCAAACCCAAATTTAATCGAGAACAGAAAAATTTACCCCCTCCACCATAAAAGCTCACTTATTCCGGAATATTGTTATCGTATATCCAGCCATAATCTGGAAAAAAGCTCCTGAAGGGTACTGAAAAGAGCTTTCCTTGTATAATTATAAGACCGGTTCTACACATTCAACTTTGCATTCCATTTTTTGACGTTCAACTTTTTTTTCTCTTTCACCCCAATGCAAAGTTTGAAACAGACTAGAGTTGAAAGGAAAATGAAAAGCAGGTCAGAATGGAATGGAAAATTGGGTTCAACTTTTGCATTTTCATTCCATTTTTTTATGAGTGTGCGTATATGTATGAATATGACTGTACACGAATAGTAGAATGAGCTCATTTTTTACCTGAATTCAAAGCCTCCTACATTAATCCAGTGAATTTGTGAATAAAAGGGCCCCTAGTGGGAAAGTTTTGGGGTAGTTTTGATTTCTTTGGTTTTTTATGTATTTTGGGGTGCTGAATCCGAATCTGAGGTTTGCTGACAAAATTTCGTGACGGAACATTGAGAAAAATGCAAAAATATGAAAAAGTTCGGGCTTTTTAGCGGGTTTTCGCTTATAACTCGGAAACTATCAACTTTTCGTCCATAACATTCATATACTAAATGAAAGAGCACAAAATTTCCTACAAATGTCGCTACCCAAGTATCTCTATCCGACTCACCGTTTTTGTTCTAGAGCTAGTTGAAAATTTCGGTATTTTTCTAAGTCAGCAAAAAGCCGATTTTCCAATTGACAACGTTATTATACAGGGTGTATCCGTTAAGTTTAAAAGCGGCCGGCTGTTGATAGGTTTTGGTTGGACGAACAAAAAATCTTTTGGGAGGCGCGTGGAAATTGTGGTGACCGCGTACAAACTTAATTACTAAGTTTTACGCAAAGTCACACAACATATTCCGAAATGGTAAACACGATCAATAACGATCGTGTCGGAACATTTCATCGATCACCGAAC
This sequence comes from Thereva nobilitata, assembly GCA_963855945.1. Taxonomy (NCBI): domain Eukaryota; kingdom Metazoa; phylum Arthropoda; class Insecta; order Diptera; family Therevidae; genus Thereva; species Thereva nobilitata. The sequence goes on from OY979694.1 coordinate 144,039,017, forward strand.
TCAAAGTTCAGTGATCTAGCCGCTTTCCGTTCCGTCCCTATCGTCCCTATAGAGATAGCCAATTTCCGGCATCTCCGTTTTGACTCTAGAGTGCGAAAGTTCCCACGGGCAATACCCATACGACATATTTACATATCAGAAAAATTATTAAGTTCCTCTATATATAGTAATAAACCTAATTATATAACTAATGTGATAAACATAAATATTATACAAATAAAATCTTATACATATAGTAATAACGACTGAGTTATCATTTAAACAAGGGGCCGTATTTGGTTTCTCGAGTCGATGGATCGACTCGACAAAAAAAGCTTCTCGATTTTCTCTAAGTTTCATATTTGACATTTCGACCAAATCGACAGATAAACGCTGCCATACAAAACCACCAAACTGTGTAATATTACTCCAAGTGCAGCAAACCACGTATATTTAATTAAAATAGAAATTGTTAAAAGTTTATTGTATGCATAAATTGAAGTTTTTAATAAACGTCAAACATCTTTATCGACACGTAAAGAGACGATAACGTTGTCGATATCGTGGTGCCAAATGCAAATTTTTATTTATCGACAGAAGTCGATATCGACTCGAGAAACCAAATACGGCCCAAGGTGCAACCGCATGCTAGCAGCACTAAATTGGTGACCCCGACGTCGCAACACGCGACACAAAAGTGTAGTGCACTAAATAATAATTGAAAAGTTCAGAAAAGTATTAAAATAGCAGTACGATAATATTTACGACCATATTGTAAAATATAAAAATCAAAAAAAAATAAAATCAATCGTTGAAGTGATTGCAAATTAGGAACCAAAATTGTGTCAGATGCAACCCAATAATAATAGGTAAGTACAAATTTTCAATTAATTTAGTAAAATATTGACAAAATATTTGATTGCATTCCCGTAATCTTCATAGAATTTTTATTGATTACAAAAACGGAATTAGTGTTTTCTATAGTTTCAATTTTAAAGTTGAAGAAAAGGTCGAGTCTACCGTTATTAGCAAATTTGCCAAAAAAATCGGCCAATTATAAAATAATAAATTCCTTGCGAGAAATTACATCTATACCATTAGCGAAGAACGACCCAAAATCAATTTTGAGAATCGACCGAAGTGACAAAAGATTCCAGACAAAGCAGATAATAAACAAAAGAAGTCGAGAACGGCGAGGGAGCATCTCAACATACACACCAGATAATAATAATATCATTTAAAGAATAAAAACTCCATTTTTTTTTGGTTTTAATTTACACATTTAACATTAATCATAAATTTAATAAATATTCTAGTATTGGTGTTGGATTAATCATAAAATTTTTTTTATATACATTACATATATATATTTTGTTTTTTTTCTGCACATACAAATATACACAATTTCTTTATATATATGTACATACATAAACATTTTACATTTTTTTTAGGCTAAATTAGATTTTTTTTCTCTTTACATACATACTAAATTTCCTTACATATCCATTATATAATTTATATATATAAGTTTCTTTTTCTACATACATATATCAATATTGTATAACCTTTTTACGCCTTTATTATCATTAAAAGTTTTCTTTTACCAATTTTTACAAAAGAAATGAAAATTTAGATCACGAATTAATATTAAACTGAATTCAATAATTCATACATTTGTTCTCATTGTTGCATCAAGAGAGGAATCAAAATTTTTTTTTGAGTCATTTCCAATTTTTCTGTCCTCTCTACTATAATATTGTATAGTTATAAATATAATTAAACATAATATTGATTGTTCTTTTCATCGGACTCATTGATAATTTTTCTGATTCGTTTTATTTCCCTTTTCACCGTTTTTTTTCAAGAAATTTCAATATGTCAAGAACAGAAGAAAATTTGATGGAAATGGAGAACACTCAAACCACTGAGGAGCCAAAGCCCGGAACTTCGGAAATCGCTGGCGTCAAACTGACGAAGCTTGACATTCCGAAGTTCTGGACACACCAGCCCGCCTCCTGGTTTTACCAGGCGGAAATCATGTTCGGGATGGCGGGCTATAGGGCGGACAGTGGTAAAGTGTACAATGTTATGGCCGCATTGCCGGAAGAGGCGGTAATGGCGATGCGGCTCAGCACCGCAGACCATACCTCCTCTTATGAGGAACTAAAAGAGTACCTGCTCGAGAAATACGGCACTTCCGAGAAGCGCCGGCTCGAGCAGCTACTGTCGGTGCAAGAGCCTGGAGACCGAAAACCATCGGAGTTCCTCCAGGCTCTCAAGGCATTAGCCGGCGGATCGTCGGCGATCAATGATGACCTGATCCGGACCCTGTGGGGAAGGAGGCTTCCACATGCCATCCAGGTCACACTGGCCACAGCTGGCGATCAAACGCTAGCAGCGCTGGCAATAACAGCGGACAAGGTATGGGAAGTGCTTCCACACGGAGGTGCCTCATACACGTCCGCCGTTCACGCAACACCAACCAACACAGATCCCACGTGGAGGTCATTCCAAAGCGCCATAGATAAACTAACGGCAAAGCTGGACACCTTAATCAAAGGCCAGCAGAGTCCAAGAGGCCGAACACCTGCCAATAGGCAGGGCGGTCCTCGTCAGCCCTCGGCCAATCGGCCTACAGGGGTCAATAAACTGAGGGGTAGCCTGTGCTACTTCCACTACCGTTATGGTAGTGAGGCACGCACCTGCAAGGCCCCCTGCAGTTTCGGTGGTGGCCAAGCCAAGCCGGCGAAGAAAAGGGCCACCACCACCCCTAAAAAAACTAGAGCAGGGGATCGACATGAGCGAGCAAATAACTGGCCGCTCATATCGTTTGTTCGTCCGTGACACCAACAATCGGATGGATTTCCTGATTGATTCGGGCTCGGACGTTTCAATTGTTCGCGCCAAGGCGTTCCCGGCCCATAACGGAAGCCCCAACGTCCTTCTGCATGCGGCCAACGGATCACTGATCCGAACTTTCGGCACAAAGTTGCTGGAACTTTATCTCGGCTTACGCCGACGATATGTCCACAACTTTATCATAGCCGACACCACTAAAGCCATTATCGGGGCGGACTTCTTAACGAAGTTCAAATTGTCCGTCGATTTCGAATATCGCCATTTAGTTGACAAACGCATCAATTTTCGAATCAACGTGTGCGCCACAGTCGACTATACCCCCGAATCCCATCCATGCCTAATTACCGGCATATATAAAGAGCTGTTAACGAAGTACGCTTCGTTAACAAAACCGCCCAATTTTAACCTTCCAGTTAAGCACAATGTGCAACACCACATTGTGACTAAAGGGCAACTACCTTTTGTCACCGCTCGGCGACTCCATCCGGAGAAACTGAAGGTGGCAAAGTTAGAATTTGACCATATGGTCCAATTGGGGATTTGTCGACCTTCGTCGTCCCCCGCAGCATCTCCACTTCATCTGGTCCCTAAACGGGACTCACATGATTGGAGGCCATGCGGCGACTACCGTCGCCTAAATGCTGTCACTGTGCCGGATAGATATCCGATCCCGCATATACAGAACTTTTTCGTGAATCTTCACGGCTGCACAATTTTTTCGAAGGTTGACTTGGTACGTGCATATCATCACATACCAATCGCCCCAGAAGACGTGCATAAGACTGCAGTCATTACGCCATTCGGCCTATATGAGTTTACTCGTATGCCATTCGGCTTACGAAATGCAGCTCAAACCTTTCAAAGGTTTATTAACGAAGTTACGAGAGATCTCGACTTCGTTTATGTATACTTGGACGATATACTTATCGCCAGTAAAACCGAGGATGAGCATATCATTCACCTCGAAGAGTTCTTTAAACGCCTCGATAGCTTCGGTTTAACCATTAAGCTAGAGAAATGCGTTTTTGGTGCACAAGAGATTAAGTTTCTAAGCCACCGCATCACAAAGGATGGAATACTTCCATCCTCCGATCGGGTTCAGGCTATCGTTGATCTCGCACCTCCAACTTCTGTCAAATCGATCCAGAAGTTTTTGGGAATGGTGAATTTCTATCACCGATTTATACCAAAATTGGCTGAACAGTTGGTGCCGATAAACGAGCATTTGAGAGAACTTCTCAACCACTCGCGTGCCAATAAAGTATTTACCTGGCCAGCAGAATGTCAGGCAGCATTCCTCAAGGTTAAAACCTCGATGGCTGAAGCAACTCTGCTGAACCATCCAATCGAGGATGCAAAATACAGTCTAACGACTGACGCCTCTGATGATGCAATCGGAGGCGTATTGGAACAATTTAACGGTCATCGGTGACAACCTCTAGCTTTTTATTCCAAAAAGCTGTCACCAACAGAACGGAAGTACTCTGCATTTGATCGCGAACTTCTCGCAATCTACGCAGCGATCAAACACGTTATTTCGTTGAAGGACGCAATTTCGTGGTCTATACTGATCACAAACCACTGGTTCGCGCCCTTCACACAAAGACCGAACGATCCCCTCGACAGACCAGACATTTGGGTCTAATCTCTCAGTTTACCACAGACATCAGACATGTGTCGGGTAAACAAAACATTGTCGCAGACTACTTGTCGCGCTCACTAGCAACCGACAACGTTGACTCGGTCACCTTCGACCTGCCTACACTAGCGCTGGCTCAACAAGACGACACAGAGTTGAAGTCTATACAAGAACACCCCAGCAACGGCTCACGGGTAAAACTAGTTCTCACACCAATACCGTTTACCGCCCACCAGGTGTGGTGTGAAACTAGTATAGGCATTCCTAGGCCTTATATACCCACTTGCTTACGTAACCTAGCGTTGAATTCCGAACATAGTCTCTCTCATCCTGGTATTCGTGCTACAAGACGAGCCGTTACCAAGAAATACTTCTGGCCATCGATCAATAAAGACTGCAATGAGTGGTCTCGATCAAGCCTTGGTTGCCAAAAGTACCAAATCTCCATTGGAATCTTTCAATCTTCCAAATAATAGATTTGACCACATCCATATGGATATTGTGGGACCCCTACCCCCATCTCGTGGATACTCTTATATCTTAAAGATAGTCGATAGATTCACGCGATGGCCTGAAGCATACCCAATTCGGGATATATCAGCTTCAACAGTGGCAAAAAGATTTGTCACTGAATTTGTCCCACGATTCGGCGTACCACTCGAAATCACAACCGATCAAGGTACGCAGTTCGAATCGAAACTGTTCAATGAAGTTGCCAAATTACTCGGCACTCATCGAATCCGGACAACCGCCTACCACCCGCAGGCAAACGGGATGGTCGAACGGTTCCATAGGCAACTAAAAGCAGCCTTAATGGCAAGGGATAACACTACTCATTGGAGAGAAGACTTGCCCTTTGTCATGTTAGGCATATGCACGGCAATTAAGACCGACTTACAATGCTCACCAGCCGAGCTCGTATACGGTCAGAATCTGAGACTTCCTAATTCGATTTCTATCACAACCGATGAAAATCCAATTGAAGAATCAGAATTCCTCTCCCGCCTTCGTTCTCATATGCAGAACATTAAAGCAATACATCCTCGGCAACCCGTCCAAAAGGATGCCTACGTGCCAGTAGCCCTGGAGAACGCCGACTATGTTTTCATACGAGTCGACAGAGTTCGAAAACCTCCATATGAAGTAATCAAACGATTACGAAAACACTTCGTCGTCAAATTGAACGGCACAACCAAGTCAATATCCATCGACAGGCTAAAGCCAGCCTTCGGTTGTGACCGCGATAACGAAGCTAAGCCATCTAAAGGGGTAACATTCCGTTAACGCTACGCTGGGGGGGGTATGTGGTGACCGCGTACAAACTTAATTACTAAGTTTTACGCAAAGTCACACAACATATTCCGAAATGGTAAACACGATCAATAACGATCGTGTCGGAACATTTCATCGATCACCGAACTCAAAGTTCAGTGATCTAGCCGCTTTCCGTTCCGTCCCTATAGAGATAGCCAATTTCCGGCATCTCCGTTTTGACTCTAGAGTGCGAAAGTTCCCACGGGCAATACCCATACGACATATTTACATATCAGAAAAATTATTAAGTTCCTCTATATATAGTAGTAAACCTAATTATATAACTAATGTGATAAACATAAATATTATACAAATAAAATCTTATACATATAATAATAACGACTGAGTTATCATTTAAACAAGGTGCAACCGCATGCTAGCAGCACTAAAAAATCATAACGGTTTAGCCGCTAGGGCGTTTTGAAGTTTTTTCTTTAGAGTTTTACATATCACCCTGTAATTTTGTAACCCTATGACCGATTTTCATGAGTAAGGTATCAGTGTACGAAGAATACTCCCACCTATCTAAAACTTTAAAAGTCAAGGTTCCACCCTATCAACTTCCAGAGTAACGAGTCATCAAAGTCAAATTTTAGTTTTTTTAAACCGAAATACACATTTAATAGAATTTGAAGCAGGAATTTGAAAAATAAAATATGTTTACAATTTTTTTTATTTTCAGTCGATTTAGGGGTGGTTTTAACCCTTTAGGATTATCCCTTATTATAAAGTTTGGCTTGATTTAGTATAAATCATCCACCTTCGCAAATAAATATTGAAAAAAGTGTACTTCATTGGATTATTTTTGATTATTATTGAAATTATCGCGAAAAACCCTTAAAAAGAGGTATTTTTGCATTTGTAAGGATGAGGCCATATTTTAGGAATGCGGGACCCTGATTTTCGTAATCAGCGACCCAAAAAACATATAGGGAACTAGTTCCAAACCGTGGTGCTACGTTTCGACGTTTTGAATGGACTATTAACGTAAGTACAATATAATTGTTTAAACTTTGAAGTTGTCTGGCGGGGGTCTGGCACTGGAGGACGTGACTTCTAATAGTAGAGGAAATATCAAAAAACCAGCGTTTATAAAATGACGTAAGTAGACTTATGCCGGATCCACACGTTTGCCAAGGCTTGGCAAGCGTTGGCAAATCGCAAACGCTTGCTTTGATTTGGGAAGCATCCACATGTTTGCGAATGCGCTTGTATCATCTGGTTAAGCAAGCATGACGGACGTCGAGGTTGCGTCGGCCATAACCTTTGGGTTAATGTATTTTTATAATAAAATTAAAAGAAAAAATGAAAAAAAAAGAAAAATGCTGCAAAAAAGATGGTGGATGTTAAAAATTCATAAAAACCGTACTAGGTAATTGTTAAATTATTATTTTATAGCTTCATTCACTAATTATGTATGTATATCAATTATTGTTTGATTGCAGAGAATTTATGGCAGAAAAATTTCATGAGCTTCTTTGTGAACCATCTGGACAGTTTCATAACTTCTGCCGGATGAGCTATGTTGATTTTGAATATTTGCTGAACGAAATTTCACCTATGATTTCTAAAGAAAATACAGACTTCAGAGATGCTATACCACCTAAATATCGTCTGGCGCTAACATTAAGATTTTTAGCATCTGGTGACAGCTACAAAAGTTTGCACTATTTGTTTAAAGTTTCCACCCAGGCCATATCAAAAATTATACCTGAAGTCTGCAGAGCTATTAATAATGTTCTAGCAGATGAAATAAGGGTAATCTAAAAACATGTTTCATATTTTTTTAATATTTTTATTAGTTACAAAGTGTGAGTATAAGTATAAAAAAATTTAACGTGTTCAGAACAATTTATTCGTAGTGCTCAAAATCTTCGTATGCCTTCCGAAATGCATCGCTAACGTCTTTTCTTCGAGGCACGATTATTTCATCAGAAACTATTGTAATTGTAGAGGGTGGATTCGAAGTGTTAAATTCGGAGTTATCATCTCTATTTTGAGGAGGTGGTGGTGATAATGGAGTGGAGTTTATTTCAAAACTGGACAAGGGATCATGGTTTGAAGTGGAAGAAGTATCAAAAAATGACGTTTGCACATGTGGTTGTTTCGGTATTACTATATATCCACTAGACGCTGATGATGGTCTAGAATATTGAACTGAATAATGAGGCGATGGTGTTTCACGTGAATATGATCTCAGTTTTATTCTTTTGATAAATAACCCATCTATTTCGTACATCATGAGTTTCATCTCGTCTTTAGAAAGTTCTCTCAATTTTTTTGCTAAAAGCTTAGCATACAGATCGCATTCGTCTTCTTCTTTATTTTCCTTTGAAGTCTCCGATTGTCTTTTGGAAAGCACACGCGTTAATTGGTTAAATGCAGTGGCCATTTGTTCTTCAGCTGCATCTCGAGCTATGGGGCGACCTTTCCTACTAGATGTTAAAGAAACAGCAGGTGCAGAAGTCGAGGAACCCGCCATGCTGCTTTCATTATCTGTCTGCTCCCCTTCATCCAACATTACCTCGACAGGTGTTTCTGATGATCTTGATTGCTGCAAAAATTTGATTTGATTATAAACTTTCCTCAGCTTCTAATTTTAATTTTTTGACAAAATGCTCTATCATTTCAGATGCCTTCAACAGGGGAAGACTGGGTTAATATAGAAAGGGGATACAGAAGGAAATTCCCACATTGTGTGGGTTCGATGGACGGTAAACATATAGTTATCGAGAGCCCACCCCATAGTGGAACTGAGTATTTCAACTACAAGAAGACTTTCAGTATAGTTCTTCTGGCATTAGTCGACAGCAATTATAGATTTACATTTGTTGACATTGGATGTCAAGGAAGAATTAGCGATGGTGGTGTTTTTAGAAATTCATTATTATGGCAAAGAATATGCAGAAATGAAATTAACTTTCCCACGCCATGCCCACTTCCCGGATCGAAAAATAATGTAAATGTACCATATGTGTTTTTAGCAGATGGTGCTTTTGCGCTCAGTACGCATATTATGAAGCCTTACCCCGGAAATCATGAGAAAGGATCACCAAAAAGAATATTTAATCAAAATTTGTCTAGATCCCGGGTTGTAGTGGAGAATACATTTGGTATTCTAACTTCAGTGTTTAGAATTTTTCGAAGACCAATTAATTTACATGTTGAGACTGTGAAAGAAATTACTATGACCTGTGTACTACTACATAACTTTCTCAGAAAAAGTAAAACTTCTGCAGAAATATATACTCCTTGCGGAACACTGGATGTCTATGATAGCAATGGGAATCTCATAACACCTGGTACATGGCGGAGTATAAACGAATATAATGCAATACAAAATTTGCCGCATGTACCTCGAAGATCACCGCTAAATGCCGTCAAGATAAGAGACGAATTTACTTCATATTTTTATGGAAGTGGGATAAGGAGTTCTAACTAATTGTATACCTGCGAAAATTCCAACTTAATTTTAAAATATGTACTGGAGAAACTACATATAAAAATAAAATTGATTAATTCAAAAATATTGAAATCTTTTTATTCACCGTTTCTGAGTTCAAGCCTATCTTGGCCGTATAAACCGGCAGAAGAAATGATTCCATTAGCTGGTATGCAAACCAAATTGGTTCATAAATATCTTCGGCTCCTAAGTAAAAATTATTATTACCTATTATTTATTTGCGTCAGATATAAATCCCTATTTTGTTAGTAACACGCGTACAGTTATGTTAGTATTTAATTAAATTATAGATATTTCAATTATTATTACTTAAAAATACAAAAAAAATTAAAAAGAATATACAATTCTTTGAAACAACTATTTATTAAATCTATTGTCTTAACATACAAAAATCTAGTTCAAATAAATAAATAAATTCATACCTGAGCCAGAACGTATAGAATCTTGTTTCTTCTTCAGATGCTTTCGGAATGTTACCATAAGAATTTCTTTTTTGTTTTTTATATCCTTAACAGGTTTATGTAGAACTTCGCTGAGACGACTCCAAGCATCACCTACTTTCTTTTTGTCTTTGTGGTCCTTATCCCTGGGGTCCCAAATGCAGGTTTCTGCTTGGTAGCATTCAATAAAATTTATAATTTCAGCGTTGGACCAGTTATTCATTTTTCCTGCAACACAAAAACAAATAAACGCAAAACAAATATAAAACGAGCAGCAAATAGAAACTCACCTGAAATTAGAACGCACGCCTATTCACCACTAGTTCACAAACGAAACTAAACTTAAAACAAACGTGTGGATGCATTGCAAACGCTTGGCGCAAACTTCCTTTGATTTGTGCCAAAAAACCGACACTCGACCGGATCGGCCACAAGCGTTTCCAAGCTTGCACAAGCCAAGCCAAACGCCCTATCCACACGTTTGAATTTGCGAACGCTTGCCAAGGCTTGGCAAACGTGTGGATCCGGCATTAGACATAAATTTTCTGCACATTTGCTACCTCCTTCCTGCCAAAGCCACTGCGGCTCAAGGTTCTTAGTAGCCAAACGTTGTTACCTGCTGTAGTGTCCTTACGCAGAAAAATTTCAACGTTTATACTATGACGTAAGTCTGGCGTTCACGGGCTCTTGCCCTATCAATAATACAGAGTATTTTATGAAGAAAAAGGTGTTTTTAGTTAAAATTTTAGTTTAAAAAAACCGAAATTTTGATGACTCATTACTCTGGAAGTTGATAGGGTGGAACCTTGACTTTTACAGTTTTAGGGTGGGAGTATTCTGCGTACACTGATATCTTACTCATGAAAATAGGCCATAGGGTTACAAAATACAGGGTGATATGTAAAACTCTAAAGAAAAAACTTCAAAACGCCCTAGCGGCTAAACCGTTGATTTCCACGCGCCTCCCAAAAGATTTTTTGTTCGTCCAACCAAAACCTATCAACAGCCGGCCGCTTTTAAACTTAACGGATACACCCTGTATAATAACGTTGTCAATTGGAAAATCGGATTTTTACTGACTTAGAAAAATATGGAAATTTCCAACTAGCTCTAGAACCAAAACGGTGTGTCGGATAGAGATACTTGGGTAGCGACATTTGTAGGAAATTTTGTGCTCTTTCATTTAGTATATGAATGTTATGGACGAAAAGTTGATAGTTTCCGAGTTATAAGCGAAAACCCGCTAAAAAGCCCGAACTTTTTCATATTTTTGCATTTTTCTCAATGTTCCGTCACGAAATTTTGTCAGCAAACCTCAGATTCGGATTCAGCACCCCAAAATACATAAAAAACCGAAGAAATCAAAACTACCCCAAAACTTTACTATTTTACTGGACTACATTTACATTTTCATTTAAATGTAGAAGGAACTTTAAAGTTGAAGTAAAAAAGTTGAATATGTGTAGACACGAGCCAAGAAATATTACAGGATTGAACGTCAAAAAATGGAATGCAAAGTTGAATGTGTAGAACCGGTCTAATATAGATTGGTTTCATTTTTCGATTTTGTTTTGTTGTTCTCGAAAAATTTTGTTATTGAAGACTTCTAGATTTAAATTAAAAATATAGCTTAAAAAAACTATAAAAATAGGCTTTTATTTTAAAATGAATTAAAAAGAAAAAAATAATTTTGAAGCTCTTATTGCTCCAGCCAGTATAGGGAACAATCTACTTTTAGAAATCAGGCAAATAATTAAATTAATGAAGTTACTGGTAAAAATTATAAATATAACTTACTTGAATGTAAAAAAGCGTGGCAAAATTCGGCCGCCTTCTTGGAACCGCCATCTTCATTAGCCGTGTTCCTTTTCTGCTCTTTTTTACTCGTATTTACTTGGAACTACTCCTGCTCTCAAAGAGAATTCATAGGTTTTACTCAAATCGACAAATTTTGCGTTCCTTTAATTTTTTACTCCGGAGTACTTAAAAGTAGAAAAGGAACACGGCTATTATTTCACAAAATGGTCAGATTGCATTGTCACGCTAACTATACATATGTACAAAATTTGAAATTGATCGGTTATATGCAAGTGGGTGAAAATCAAGTTGCAAGATTTGTCTACATACATACATACATCCAAATATACATACAGGTGAAGCTAATATAATAGCAGGAACACAATGCTCGCCAAAGACCGCGGGCTATGAAAGCTTTATCGCTCTCAAATTATAGCAGGAACACAATGCTCGCCATAAGCCGTGGGCTATGAAAGCTTTTCGTTGTCAAATAATAGACACCATGTATCTACAAAGGAACGAACAAAATGAAACTACCGGCTAAGCGACCATAACCATGGCCACAAAAATTAGAACCTATTTCTATTTTGTGGTTGACGCTTACAGTTCTACCAATGTATAAGTTAAAATTTTATTTTATATGAACTTTAAAAAAAATATTTTTTCTCTAAATGGAACTCGGTCCAATCTTTATTAATTACTTCTTAAGACTAAAATATAATTGAATTCTTAAACTAGAATAAACCTAACATTAGGGAATGTTGTCACCTGCGCTGCCGCGTGAGTTCGTTGCCGTTGCACCGATTCCCACGATGCCTGGATGCGCGTGTTATCTGTAGACATAGTGTCAGCGTTTTTACCGTACTTTATTTCTCAGGGATTTAAATTTGAAGTAACATAAGATGGTCCGTTAACTCCTCCCTTCTTAAATCCGAACGTCCTCGTTTGGCATCCTTTTAGAAATAAGGGATTTGGTTGACCCTGGGTGGCTTAGGAGTGGTACTGTTCCCTGATGTTGATTCGGCTGGAAGATCTTCTTTTTCTTTTTCAGGTGTGGTGATGTTGATGTTAGTAAGCTTGGTCCTTCTATGAAGAAAAGCAATTATTGCTGCACAGATGAAAAGGATGACTGCTATGGAGCCTAGACTAAAGCTGGTGATGATGCTGAGTTCACTTTTGCTTCCAATTAGGTTCAGAAATTTGGTGTTATTTATCTGAAGTTCTCTGATCATTTCTAGGGATAGGATCTCCTGTATTTCTTCCTGTTGGCTGGACATCTGCAAAATGGCTGGTAACAGTTTTAAATAAGTCCTTTCGCTATATTTGTAAGATCTGCCGTCTACTGTTATTGATGTGTTGTGGAAACGTATTAAATAGGTTCCGGTTAGGTTGACATCTTAGTTGTCTATTTTGATTATTCCCTTATATTGGTTCAGGAATAATAATCCAGGTGATAGTAGCTCCACTGAAGGGACATGGTGATTGTTAATCGTGGTACAGGATGGTTTTCGGCTTTTCAGTAAGCGTGGTATGCATGTGGAATTGGTGATATCCTCCAAGTCGCTAGGATTGCATATGGCTAAATTATTATATTTCTTACAACCTACCTTAACTCCATATAATGTGTCCTTACATTCTATAATATTTTCAAAATCTAGTTTATTTATTAAATTATTTTTCTTGACAGTTTTTATTAAATATGAGGAACATGGCTCATTATCTGTCGTTGGTAAACTTATAATATATAAAATTGTGTTATTACTTAAAGCGATTTTTATTTTTGAAAATTCTAGAGCTTCATCGAGATTTATAAGGAATATTGCTTTTATCAAATATCTCTTCAGTAATTTTTGTTTCTTCTTCTGATAAAACATATGCATTTACTATATCATTTCTTGCCCAATTAATGGTGTATTCGACATTTCTTATTTCTTCTTTCAAAATTTCTAATCTATATTTATAACTTAGTATTAAACTTTTATCTATCTCTTTATCGTCGCTTATTGCTTTTATAATTGTATTAGTTACGCTTCTTATTTCATTAATCTTTTGAGCGGTTAATTTATTAATAATGGTTTGCTTGTTATTATTTTCTAATTGATTATTCATTTTTTCTTTAATAATTTCAAAGTCGTCATGGTCAGGATTTCCTGCTATCCATTTCCATGCGCTTCCTATAAAATTGCGTGAGCGTCTAGTTCTTGTTCTATCTTTAACTTTGAGTCTGTACAAAACTTCCTTAGTCTGTGTTATTTCGTTGGAAAGGTATGGATATAGGATGTGGAATTTGTTGATGTGTTGGTGGACGTTGATCTCTATCTCTTGGATGAGTTTCTGGTATAGTGCAATGTTGATGACATGAATTATTTTGAAGGTTCCAGTTTGCAGCCTTGCTGTTCCTGTATTTATTTGGACTGATTGGGAGTTGGAGTAATCCAATATCTGTGTGTCAGCTAAGCAGCTTGCAAAGAGTGTCCTGGAAGCGAAAAGGAGGGAAAAGGGTTAGGTTTTTATATGGCTTTTGTGAACTATTCTGCCTGACTCTGTAACTATTACACTGTTTTTGTCTTCTTTTACAATTTCTTTTTTATATCTCGGTGTGAGTTTTGTGCCATGGCGTTTATTAATTTTCACATAGACTGTTTGACCTGGGGAATAAGTTTTGGGGGCTTGTCTATTTTTGTTGTGTGTTGTAAGATCTCGTGCCTGAACGTCTTTTAACCTTTGTATGTTGTCCTGTCAATGTGGAATGGAATCTTTCCACTTGTCCGTTGGCCGTGCTGTGATATGGTGGGGTCTTAAAGATTTTAATACCTAACTGGTCTTCTACCATGAAGGTTATGGAGCTGGAATTTAGGGATTTTTCATTATCTATGACTATTGTTTGCGGGACACCAAAAGTGAAGAGGATTTGCCTTAAGGGTTCTCTAACATCCTCTGCTGATCGTGATTGAAGGGGTTTTGCTTGTGCGTATTTCGAAAATTTATCTATTGCGGTGAGCACCAAATTTTTCTCGGCTATGTAGATGTCTATATGTAATATTTGTCCTGGATATTCAGGGATCGGTGTTTTACCAATTTCGGGATTAGGTGGATGTCTATCGTATTTGTGATTCATACAAGTGGTACATTGTTTTACTACCTGTTCTATTTTCTTCATCATTTTTGGAAAATAAAATTTTTCAATCAGTTGTATTTTATTTTCTCTAGCATTCCGGTGGGCTCTTTTATGTTCTAAAATAATTTGTTCTTCTTGTTCCGCATCCGATGTTAGGTCTGTGACTTTTGACTGAGTAAATTTAATTTTGTAATTTTTAAAATGAAGGGGGTAAAAATCTTGAATCATTCCCATTATGCTTTCCGATGTAAGTAGTCCATTTACGATTGATGGATCGAGGTGCCTTTTGAACAGTTCGATTAGGTCTTCGTTTGTGTAACTCGTGCGAGTTATGACGTGTCTATGGTACGTTGGAAAGGGTATCTCGAACTTGTAGTTATTTTCGTTCCCTGTAAGGATCCATAATTGATTTTTAAACACGTTGATAGGTGCTTCGATCGCGGGGATAAGTTCTTGACTTGAGCTGTCGTCACTATGTGCTGTACCTGTCATTGAATTGATTTGCGATGAATGATTACCTTGGGGTGGTCGTGAAAGTGCGTCGGCTACGACGTTCGTTCGACCTGGTTTGTAGGAAAGTTCATAATTATATTCTTCAAGGATAGCTTTCCACCTTTTCATTTTCGCGTTGTTGTTATTATGACTTAATCCATAGGTAAGCGGTTGATGGTCAGTGAATATCTTGACTTTAGATGTGCCATATAAGTAGTTTCTTAATGATGTTAATGCCCAGATTATCGCGAGCATCGAGACTATGAAACCTAAAAATTCTACTTCCTCTTTGAAAAATTCGCACTTGTCCAATTGGACTTTCATGTTAGCGGAATTGAGGGTTTCAAGGATTTTTTCAATATCTTTGACGTGTTGGCTTTCGTCATTACTAAAGATAATGAGGTCGTCTATATAGACGAAACAATTTTTCCCGATGTGTTCTCTTAGGATGTCGTCCAATGCTCTCTGAAAGATGACTGGAGCATTTTTAAGTCCGAATGGCAGTCTAGTGAACTCGTATTTGCCACTGTTAATCGAAAAAGCGGTTTTTTCGATATCTGCCTCTTTTAGTGGGATTTGGTGAAATCCACTTTTAAGGTCTAGGACTGAGAACCATTTATTTTTGCCTAATTGCATTAGTACTTCATTAATTTCCGGGATAGGATACCGATCGGCTATTGTAATGCTGTTAAGCTTCCGGTAGTCGATCACCATTCTATACTTCTTTCCGCCTGAAGCGTCTTGTTTTTTTGGCACAATCCACACAGGTGAATTGTACGGGGATCTCGATGTTCTTATTATTCCGTCGGCCAATAGCTTTCCTATTTCCTTCTCTATCTCACCTTTTAAAGACATGGGGTATGGATAGAATTTTGTGTAGACTGGATTGTCTGACATTGTACGTATCTCACCTACAACATTGGTGGTGTACGTGAGTTTCTCGTTGGGATCAAGAAATAGTTCATGATGTTTACTTGCTAGCTCATTTATGTAATATTTTTGCTTTGCAGTCATGTGATTATCTCTGATATTGATAGAATTAACTGCTTGTGCAGTAAGTTGTTTAATGGGGATTTTTATGGATTCATTAATAATCATGAAGTCATGTTTGGCATAGATGACGGCGTCTAATTCTTTTAGACTGTCATGTCCTAATATCGCGTGGAATGATTTTAACGAGGGTAAAAGGAAAAAATTAATGTTGTGGTCCTTTAAATTGAAGAGATTAGCGAATGTATGGTGGGTGACTGGTACTGGGCCTCCTACTAAGTCTGCGTAAAAGCATTGGTAATTAGGGATTGGGTTTTTTACAAATCGTGCACTGAAAACTGTTTGGCACGTCAGACGCCCCTTACGGGAAGTCGTACGTACTAAATCCTGCAACGCTCGCGCGCCAATGCTTGGCACGTCTGACGTGCCAAGTCGGTACGTCTGCCGCACCGGATTTTGGTCAAATTGTTGATATAGTAATTCTGAACGACGAGATTTATTTTTATGTCAATATTGTTAAAGAAATTACTTTCGATAATCACTATCATGCGTATACAGCTTACAAAACTAAAACGTCAAAGTTAATCAAACACACAGATTTGCCTGTAATTGCTCCAGTGTTCTCTCTTTATAAGGATAAAACTTTGTATATTTCGCCAAGATATAAGTTGTAATTCGATTAGAAGCATTATTTCATATAAATAGAAATTATTACGCTTATAAATAGTCATTTTGAAGTTAAGAATAAAGTTTTCTATCAAAATATTATTTGCTATTTTATTCTCGTGTTTTATTGCAGTTTATTTGCAAAAATAAACTGCAAAATTAAACTGCAAAAATAATTTTTTTGTTAATAAAAACAAACAAAATTTGAGAAAGCATTTTTTATTTATAATTATCATGGAAATTATGATAATTATGTTATTATCCATTTTTATTCCATGGATTAATACATTGCCGAACCGAATCGCCGATCTTGCAACCGCTGGCGACTTGGCACGGCTGACGTGCCAACATCAGCGCGCCAGACGTACCTAACCTACAGTACGACTGCCGCGCCATAGACAGTACGTCTCACGTGCCAACAAGTTTTCAGTGTGGTTGAATATAATTCTTATTAGAGCCTGTATCTACCAATATGTTCATTTTCTCTCCGCTAGCCGTCTTACATTCGAAGTATGGAAGCGAAGAGTTCCTCATTCTAAAAAATGAACGTCAGCTAGAAATTCTGCTTGATTTTCTGAGATTATATCGTCGGGATACTGATTGCTATACTCGAGCAAGGTTTGGTCAGTGTTCTCGATTTCAGTGTCTTGTTGCGCTTGATGGTATTCTGCAAAATCTTCCTGTTCTTCTTGGACTGTTTGGTATCCAGGAACATCTGTTGTTAGATGATAATTCATTTGCATTTTTTGAGGTTGAGGTGGCCTGATATTTGAGTTATCAAATGGTCCTCTTTTCCCTGCATACTTGAATGGTGCTGCCCTATTCGCATAGTTGACCATGTTTGTCTGTAAGCTTCGATCAACATCCAGCTCTGGGGTTGTACCCATAAATCTAATCGAGACGTAATCCAACGAAGCCAAAACAAATTTCTTCGAATGATCACCAACGCTTACCGCTATGTGACTAATAAAGAAATACATGCTGATCTTGAAATAAAATGGATAGAGGATGTCACCCGCGAATATGCCATTAAACACGAGAAGAGACTTCTTGCCCACACCAACGTTGAGGCTATACAATTATTGGATACTACCAACGAAATAAGACGGCTCAAAAGATTAAAACCACATGAACTAACTGTATAACAATAGATGAATACTATACCTACAGGGAACTGGACACTGGTGCAGAAATCCCATACAAGTTATACTTACACTTTAAGTGCTATTGTTAATCATACTAATAAATTAATATTGATTAAGATTGTAGTAACCATACCAATAAAGGTGTTTTAAAAAAAAAAATAATAAAATATATTCAATAATAAAAATCAATAATAAAAAATATATTCAAAAATAAAAATTAAAAAAATGAAACTTCAAATGATTTCTTAGGTTTTTTTTCTTTCAAAAATATTTAATAATTTTCTCACTATGAGTAGACGATCACTTTATCTATTTCTTCCTTTTTTTATGTGTAGGGTTTCTTCTCTTAAAATTCTCCACACTCTATCTATGTAGATTCAAATAAATTTTTGGCTTCAGATAACTTTTTGTTTTGCTCTGAATATAATTTTTCTTTAAATAAATTCTTGCACGCTTTAAATAAATTTTTGGTTTAAAATAATTTTTTTTTCCTTCAATATATTCTTACTTTAGATAAATTTCTTCCACTTTTTTTTATTTTTGCTTAAAAAAATTTTTTTTACTTTAAATGAATTTTTGCCTAAATAAATTTTTTCCACTTTATGTTTTTCCTCTAAATAACTCTTTTCACTTTTATAATTAACTTAGAAAATAACTTACAGTAGTAAAATAATATGCATCCTGGCGGACTTGGGCGTTCTGCGACTGTTGCGGATGATTCCCTTTTATCCTGACTGGTGACTCGGGCTCCAACTAACAGTACCTCAGTAACGAGTACTAATATTCTAAGGATTTAGCACTTCCGCTAGCTGCTGGGTTCTGGGACACAGGAAAATGCACTACTTTAGGGCCTTCTTTTTGTAGTTGCGCTGTTACAGGGCTTCAATTTCCTTTTGTCACTCCTTGAGGGACGTTGTATTGCTAAAAATTCACTAAATTTCACGACACTACTTAAGGGCCTTTTATGAATTTAATTTAACACTTTTTAGCAAAAAAGGGAAAGAAATCGAACTACAAAAACTCCCGTGTCCCTGCTCGGGCGCCAGTTAAAATTTTATTTTATATGAACTTTAAAAAAAATACTTTTTCTCTAAATGGAACTCGGTCCAATCTTTATTAATTACTTCTTAAGACTAAAATATAATTGAATTCTTAAACTAGAATAAACCTAACATTAGGGAATGTTGTCACCTGCGCTGCCGCGTGAGTTCGTTGCCGTTGCACCGATTCCCACGATGCCTGGATGCGCGTGTTATCTGTAGACATAGTGTCAGCGTTTTTACCGTACTTTATTTCTCAGGGATTTAAATTTGAAGTAACATAAGATGGTCACCGCTGCTAACAAACAAAACGTTACTATCATGACAAGAAAGGTAACTTTTCGACAAATTCTGGTGCGTATAATAGCCACCACCTTCACCAGACATTCCATGTTAATTTTAAATTTGAGGGTGGTTTATTTTAAAGTTAAAAAACGCATATTAGTTTAAATTAGTTTCAATTCAAATTTGAAACTCATTTGACAGGAAGAAAATTTTTTTCATCGCCTACGACATTGCTTTGCTCTATTATAATTTTAGTTTCACGATTGACAGCGATGGCATGATTTGAGAGCGATAAAGCTTTCGTAGCCCACGGCTTATGGCAAGCATTGTGTTCCTGCTATTGTGCCACCGCTGTCAATCGTAAAACTAAAATCATAATAGAGCAAAGCGATATCGTAGGCGTTGAAAAAAAAATTTTCCTGTCAAATGATTTTCAAATTTAAATTAATATGAGAAAAAAGAGAGTGCAAAACATGCCTTTTTTAATTTGAAAATATACCACCAGACGCAACAGAATTTGTCCAAAAATCACTTTTTTTGCCATCATAATAAGTTTTTTTTGTTGACAGCGGTGTTTTTTTGTATGGGGAAATTGGTAAAACTGTAAGCGACAACCAGAAAATAGAAATAGGTTCTAATTATTTTGGTCGTGGTTATGGTCGCTTCGCCGGTAGTTTCATTTTGTTCGTTCCTATGTAGATACATGGTGTCTATTATTTGACAACGAAAAGCTTTCATAGCCCGCGGCTTATGGCGAGCATTGTGCATTGAACATTGTATAAAAAGCTATAGAAAATGGCCCTCGAATTTCGAGTGTTGGATGCTGCTATTTGCATTAATTTTAAATCTTTCAACGTTCATGGTTTTAACAGAATACACACGCACTTTTGGTCATAGTTCAAATCAATGTATTTTGAATCTAATGACTCCAACTTTTATCGGAATAATTGGTTTTTCGTTAATGGTTAAGAAGAGTTGAATTTTAAAGGTTTGGATTGACTTTAAATGTTTAAACGTTGGGTGCAGCGAGGCGCACCGGGTCCCAGCTATCCAAAATACAGAAATTAAGCGGTTCATTGAGACACTTCATCTGTGTATGAAAATTCATATCTCGAAAAATGCCATGTCAATGGGTGCCTTCCATTTAGACACAGTGTTACACTGTGTCCGACACAGAAGTGTTCCATCAACGACACAGCTAGACACAGCCGGGCACAACTAAGACAATGCTACCAACCCTCGCCAATTGAAATGTGATCGTTAATTTATAATTACAACAGTATTGTTTCTTTTTGAAGATTCCCAGCATTTATAAGATGTCGGGTAATTAATTTAAAGAAATTATCAACATAAAATTACTTGACAAACAAAAATAAAAACGAGGAAAGTGCGCCGTGGCGGATTTTTCATGAACTTATGCGTTCCATTTGGGCTACACAGAACGACACAGAGCGACACGCTGTGTCGGACACAATAGTCTTTCTGTGTCTAAATGGAAGGCACCCAATGGATGGTTTTTATTGTCTCGATCAAAATGACAGATCCCTAATAGTTTCAAATTTTGTTATTTGAAATCAAAAATATCAAAAAATTGCCTTTTCAAACTCTCCTAACTGTATATTAAAATTCATATCACCTGATTACTACTATTGGCTTATGGGAGCAGCATAGGCGCGCCGGGCCCCAACTAGTATACTATACTTATTTTAACATGAAGCTAAAACAGATATGAAGGGAGCTTAGGGTTTCATCATTAGTATTAATTTTCTTTTATAGGCCGGTTTGTTAGTTGGATGGGTAAAGCATAGACTACGGTCATTGACGACCATGCAACACCTATTAATAGGCTCGTTCGTTGCGTAGTCGGTGCGATGAGAGCATTCCTTAAGCAGTTTCGTATGCCTAGTACGCCGAACTACATCATTGAATATTATCCTATCCGACAAGAACTTCACCTTGAGATCGCCGTTTAGAATATCCAAGGTAAGGCATGATATGAGCATTTTTCTCCTAGATGACAGCGGTAAAAGATCCAAGACTTTGAACCTGTCGGTGTAGTGTGGAAGGCTTTGATAATCAGC
Organism: Thereva nobilitata; assembly: GCA_963855945.1. Taxonomy (NCBI): domain Eukaryota; kingdom Metazoa; phylum Arthropoda; class Insecta; order Diptera; family Therevidae; genus Thereva; species Thereva nobilitata. Next base: position 144,060,325 of record OY979694.1, read on the forward strand.
GGGGTTGTATAGATTTCTTAGTGCGAACAGTAGAAATTGTTTTTGAATGGATTCATTCCTGTTACTACTGGCGTGAAATACAGACAGCGCATGCATATTCCAGGATTGGGCCAGTGAGCAAAAAAGTGTTTTTGTGACCCAGATGTTATCAAATTCCTTAGCCCTTCTTTTTATAAAACCAAGGAGTTTATTAGCTCTGGCAGTAATATTATCGTAGTGTAGGTTAAAGTTTAACTTATTGTCAAGGACAATACCCAGGTCTACGATTTGATCAACATGGTTTAATAACTTGTTGTCAAGATAATATTGCTGCAGCTGCACGCTTTTTTTCAGGAGAAGGTTTTTACATGGCATTTGCTAGTGTTAAGTTGCAACTTAAGTGTTGCACCAGTCTTACAATGCATTAAGTTTCGTCTGAAGGAATGATACATCGGCGTCGGACCTTATAACGCTATATATGTTCAGGTCGTCTGCATAAAAGGGATTTGGTTTTTTTAATTTGAGAGACAGATCGGAAATGAAGATATTGAACAAGAGCGGACCAAGATGACTTCCCTGGGAGACACCGGAAGTTACTTCGATTTCTTTGGATAAAAATCCTTGAAATCTGACGACCAGAGTTCTGCCGCTAAGATATGGTTTTATCCATTCCAGGACAGGGCCGGTAATTCCAAATTTGAAAAGCTTAGTAATCAAAATATGGTGATCCACGCGATCAAAGGCCTTGCTGAAGTCCGAGTAGACAGCATCAATTTGATGGGCGTTCTTCGTACCACATAGGAATTCTGGGATAAGAATCATAAGATTTGAAGTGGTCGAACGCCCTCTTCTAAATCCGTGTTGTTGTTCGTTGATGTTAGGATCTATAAGAGGTGCAATCTTGTCATGTACGAGCTTTTCGAAGGGTTTAGGAATCGTGGATAGGATGGCAATGCCCCTATAATTATCCACTAAATGCTTATCGCATGATTTATGGATCGGTGTTAGGTAGGATTTCTTCCAAAACTTAGGAAAACTTCCCAACGATAGTGATTTGTTAAATATAAGATGAAGGGGAGATATTAATTCATTTGAGCAGCGCTGCCAGAAGCTGGGAGGCAGGTTGTCGAGGCCGTGACCTTTATTAATATCAAGATTGTTCAACCCTGATCTTATTTCGTCACTTGACAGAGATAGATTATTAATGATGGTTGACGTTTCAGCACGAGTGAGGTGAGTAAGCGTTGTGTTATATTTGGGAGCGAAGACTTCACTAAATCTCACTACAAACATGTTACATATATCTTGGGGGCACGCGGATTTAGCACTTCCCTTCGTCATTGTTGCCGGATACCCTGAGGTCTTTCCCTTTGTATTAACGAAATCGAAGAAATTTTTAGGGTCCTTTAAGATATTTACTCCGACTTTATTTATGTATGCAGTATAGGCCTCACGTGACCTAGAAGTGAATTCAGATGCTAATCTAGAGTATTCAGATCTTAATTCCTCGTTAACATCCGTTTGTCTCCTTATCCTGCGGTACAATTTTTTTCTTTGATTTCGCAATGATCTAGTATTTTTTTCCAACCATGGCTCCGACAATTTATCCCTTTTTTTTAATTTTGGGTACGTGTTTTTCGATGGATCTGAAAATAATGTTGTAGAAACATGATACTATCTGGTCAAGATTATCACCTGGGGCCGTATTTGGTTTCTCGACTCGATATCGACTTCTGTCGATAAATAAAAACTGGCATTTGGCAACACGATATCGACAACATTATCGTTTCTTTTCGTGTCGATAAAGACGTTTGACGTTTATTAAAAAGGTAAATGTATGCATACAATAAACTTTTAACAATTTCTATTTTAATTAAATATACGTGGTTTGCTGGACTTGGAGTAATATCACACAATTTAAATGGTTTTGTATGGCAGCGCTTATCTGTCGATTTGGTCGTAATGCCAAATATGAAACTTGGAGAAAATCGAGAAGCTCCAGTCAATTTGGGATAATTCAAAGCAAATACTATTATAGTTTGCATTTTTGAAATCATAAACAGTTGCATTATTGTGAGACGCACGATGCCTGGTGACGGTGGAGCTGAATTCTAAGATCCACGCGGTATAGTGAAGCGTGTTAGAAAATAGGTTCTCCTCATCGCTGGCGGGTAAGACGTTCACCTCGTCATATAGATTAGTGAATGCCAGATCTAACCAATTTCCACCAGTGTTCGGTTGCCTTATCACTTTCTGCAGATCATTGGCGTAAAAATTATCAATAAGCTTCATATCAATAGCGTGTGTGACATTAATGGAGAGTAAATGGTTGTCGTCGTCGAGAGAAAAAGGTTAGAACGATTGAAATCTCCCAGAACGATTGAAATCTCCCAGCATTTCGTCACTTTCCTTGTGACAGTAAAGTGATTGGAGGACTCCATTCTAGTGCTGTGTCGTCCGCGAATGATCCGTTCGTACTGAACGGAACAGTGTACTGAGCCAAATGAACTGGTTCACTAAGTAGTACATGTTCCGTTCACTCGTTCAATGGTACTGCACTGGTTCAGTGATACGGAACTGTGTTATGAACGATGAACGAAGAGCCAAATGTACGGGTCTCGAATGAAATGACCTGAACTTTTGAATGATTTGAGCGAATGAATGAATCACAATGAATACATAAGGTGAGATATATCTTTCTCAGAGAACTTGTTTTGGTTGTATTGATTTTATTTATGTAAGATGTGAGTTGCAATTTCTCTCTAAGCAATTCCAATTGGAAATAGACATTTTGAAATTGATGAGAGTTAAAAAAGTTTTATGAAGAACATTTAAGATTTAGGAAGAGTTCTAATTAGAATTTCACTCGTATTATTCGAGTGTAGGAGGATTACTTATAAAATGTAACGGAATAGAGATTTTAAGAGGAGATTGTTTTTAATTTATTTGAATAGAATATAGTATATCTTAAGGGGAGTCAATTAGTTCGAACTGGAAGTTTGATTTTATTAGGAAATTCATTAATTCTTATCAGTAGCAAATTTTTTCAAACGTGGGTGCATGGCTTGTCTATTTTTTTTATTGAACTGTATGTGTGTTTGTAATTGTATTTAAGGGAACTCCATGTTTTGAAGTTTTCAGCAAATTTACGGGAAATGAGCCAAATGAACCGAATGAACGGATCTTTTGAATGGTTCTTTTTATTGAGCGGAACCAAACGAACCAGGTCACTGAAAAGAGCCATTTCGCCCACCACTACTCCATTCGTCAGAATTAGGGGTATGTAGACAGCGCCCACAATTATGTGTTTTTTGCCAGATTTGACACGAATGAAAACATTTTCAAATTGTGATCGATTCGAGGTAATCAATACACTGTTTAGAGGGTCTTTGACGGCTATTAGGACACCTCCTCCTCTCGAGTGCCCGGTCGAGTCGTAGTCTCTATAGCAACGATAGATTGTCCAGTTAATGTCCAAGATCTCCTCATTTAGAAATGCATTATTCAACCACGTTTCGGTGATCACGAGAATATTGAAATGACACGATTTCGCATCAATGAAAAGATTTCTTAGTTTACCTCTCATAGCACTGCAATTGTGGTAATGTGTGGTGGGTTGAAAGGGGAAAGGGTGCGACGGATGAGACTAGTTATGGGCGATAGTATCTGTGCGCGTCAATATGTACGCATGAGAAAAACTTCAAAAAAAAAAATTAAATAAATACGAGTGGTACGAATTTAAATTTATTTACGTCCGATATGAATGAGTTGAGTTTTACAAGTGAAGTTACAATAAATTATAATTATTTTAATTCAGCGCAATTTTGCTGATTATCTACCTTTTATTTTAAAAATTTATTTCATAAATAGGCCAGAAGTTATTAAACTCGACGTTAATAACCTCTGGCTAAGTAATTAATTTATGCAAGCAATTCGTAAATTATTTAGAGCACTTGCTCAATAATTATGTTGCTTAAACATTCTGCGCCCCTTTGAAATCGCCTAGATTTCAACTGCTGCTTGATGATCTGAAAGTAAGCATTTATTTTTCGACTGTAGTAACTATAGAGGGATATAGAGAGGTTCTTTCTGTTAATGCGGTTAGATGTTGGATGTTTTCATTTTCACGGTGTGTTGATTCAGCTGTACGGGTTGATACATCATGTATGACTACGGATGTAAGTTCAGGCATTGTTTCCTTATTTTGTGATCTTACTTGTTGGTGTTTTTGGATGACGTGATTAGTTAACGTATTCCATGCCGCTGCTGAGACTCTCCAATTCCATCCGAATATTGCGTGTAATCGGGTTCCATTTAAGATAGTATCGCAAATAAATTTGATACCTTTCACACATGTGTAAAGACCAAGAATAATTAAATATATTTTCCCAATTTCGCCAAATACATTCCATATTTTGTTCTGAACGGATTCTATAACAGTGTGCATTGCTCCTGGCGTTAATAGATTAAGTACATTCATGTCTTGATGATTGACGTCTTCACCTAGAAGTCGTTTTGTGATGATGTTTGTTATAGCTTGCCTTTCAGAGGCATACATTGCTTGTCTTCGCAAATCGGTGAGTGCATCTGGGGAATATATACCAGCGTTCATTAAATCTCCTGGTTCTTCATATCTCCAGTCTATATTTAGTGATGGATGTAACTTGTTTGGAGCCTTTATTTTGTGGATTAATGGATTTAACCCATACCAGTCATTTAGAATATGATATGCAGGACTCATAATGGACGAGCAGGCAACTTCTGTACCGAATTCTTGGATGAGATGGGTTTTGGGTGTCATGAAAAAGGATTTATTCATATATGTGATCGGTAGTTCATTGAAGCAATTTTCACTTTTACGAACCGCTACTTCTACAGGTTGACATTTTATGATATATATAATTTCTCCTCTAGGTACAGCAGTATAGCCTCTTTCTTTCATATGCCTTAATGCAAATTCATCAGGGTAGTGAGGTGCTAGAGTTAGCAATGTTTGAATTACTTCTCTTTCAAGCTCGCATCTTCGAGTTATTAGGTTGATGTATAGTTGTTCAATTTGTTGCCGCATATGTCTTTCAGCATATACAAATTTAGAATTTACATATGTTATGATATCTAGGTTTGTTGGTGATATCGATTTCTTGGTGAACATAAACTGTGTAGAAAGTCTTGGTACGATTATTAAACGAGGATGTTCTGTTTGATACCCTTTAAATTTACACACAGGAATTGGTTTTCTTATCTCTAAAGCAAACACAGTTTCCTCTGTATTGACAGTGTACACGATTGTCGTTTTTCCTACATCATTGTTATGTTCATTCGTTATTTTATTAGCCTTTCCTTCCCACAGAACATCGTACCTAGACTCTTCACATTTTTCTTCGGTAACTATTTTCCAAAAGGTAATCCCGTTCTCCGGATCGGTGCATTTTTCGCTGAGGTACGAGCACACTATATTATTTCTAATCGTAATTTGGTTTTCGTCTAGTCTTACGGTGCTAATTCCATCGGTAATAGTGATTGTTATGGCTTGCAGGACTATTACATCTTTCCATGAATTTCCATTTAAGGTGTAGTGTATTCCTATGCATTTTCCGCTTTCTTCTAAATCACCTGCTACTACCTCAGAATATGATGATGATGAATTTGGTTTAATCCCTGCAATTATTCTTCCATTTGCTACTTTATATGTCCCTTCATTATGTAAAAGCATACATTCTTCATATGTTAGTTCCACAATAAATGTGGATAACCCTCCCGGCACCACAGAGATATGGCTAAACATGCCGCATGTGTATACGGATTGTATGATGTTAATTTTGCATTGATACGTATGTGTGTAGGTAAGTTCGCTCAACTGGAGTAATTGTATCTCTTCTAAGTCAATTTTTGTTTTCGGTTTTTCTATGTGACATTCCTCAATCTCTATCAATGAAACAGCTGACATATTTATGTTATTATGTCCGCAATCGTATGCAATGATGGCAGAAACAATTACGAAATGCAATGCTAAGCATATCGGGAAGCACAGGTGATATGAGTTCATTATGCTGGAATGAAAGGCTGTTATTATTATGATTATTTTTGTGGTATGTACTCTTGTAATTAGGTTATTTGTTTTCTTATATATTTTTGCTTATTTTAGTTTTTTTTTTTGTTGATATTTTAATTAACTGTTTTTACTTGCTACTTGGCACGTTAGTGTTATGGGGGATTTTGTGGTTTTGTTTTATTGATTTTCTTCAATCGGTAATAGGCATATTTTGGTTATTGGTCTTTTAAGGGTGGATTCTTTTGATTTTACAGTCACAACTCTTACTAATCCGTCAGGTCCAGGGTGTACCTCTATTACTCTTCCTAACAACCATCGAGTAGGTGGTAATCTTTCGTCTTTTATTAAAACAAGATTTCCGGTTTTTATGTTGGGTACGTGTTTATTCCACTTAGGTCGTTGCTGCAATCTGTGGAGATATTCTTTCTGCCATTCTTTCCAAAAGGTTTGATGCATTTGCTGCATATATTTCCATCGATTTAAGTTGCTTATTTTGGTATTTATTAAATTTTCCTCTGGTGGAGCAATAATTGCATTTCCAGTAAGGAAATGCCCTGGAGTTAAAACTGCCGTATCCTCTGGGTCATTTGTAAGTGGACATAGCGGTCTTGAGTTTAAGCAGGCTTCAATCTGTGTTAATAAAGTCGTTATTTCTTCAAAGGTAAGTAAGGCGTTTCCTGTTACACGTTTCATATGGTATTTGGTAGATTTTACACCACTCTCCCATAGTCCTCCAAAATGCGGAGCAGCTGGTGGTATGAAATGCCACTTTATTCCCATTTGTTCAACAATTCCGTAGACTTCATCGTCCAATCCCCATTCTTGCTGTAGTTGGATAGCGGTTAGTTTTCGGTTTGCGCCAACAAAGTTGGTGCCACAGTCACTGTATATGTGATTACTTAGCCCACGTCGTGCTACAAATCTCTTAAGGGCTGCTAGAAATGCATCACTAGATAATTCACTTACTGCTTCTAAGTGGATGGCTTTGGTTGCCAGACATACAAATATGCATACATATCCCTTTGACGTTTTTATTCTCCCTCTACACCGAGATTCTCTGATTGTAATAGGTCCACAGAAATCAATGCCAACATGTTGAAAAGGTCTACTTCTAGTAATTCTAGCTTCAGGCAGATCACCCATTAATTGTTGTTGTGTTGTTGCCTTCTGTTTCCAACATATGACGCATTTATGAATTCTTTGTTTTACAGCGGTCCTAGCCCTAAGAATCCAAAATTCCCTTCTAATAGTGGCTAGTGTTAATTGCGTTCCTCCGTGTAGGGTGGTTTTGTGCACTTCATCTATTATTGATGATGTTATTGGATTGTTTGGTTCAAGAATGATGGGGAATTTTTCGTTGTATGGTAAATTGGAATGTTTTAAACGTCCTCCTACTCTTATAATTTGATCTGTATCAATAAATGGGTTTAGGTTAAAAATAGAGCTTTTTTTGTTCAAGGGGAGATGGTTGCGCAGGTCATGAATCTCTTCTTGGAAGGAATAAAATTGTGCTTTTCTTAGAATTGCCTTTTTTGCACGTGCTAATTCTTCGCATGTTATGTATCTCGTATTCCGTTTATCTGGTGACCTACAGTTGCTAGTGAATCTGAAACAAAGTGCGGTAATTCGTATGAGTTTGCTCCATGATGAGAATTTAGTTAGCAGATCGATATCTATGTTGGTGGTTTCCTTTGCTATATGCACTGGTATTCGTCGTATTTCTATCTGAGTGGTTGTTACAATATTTTCTGGCCACTGATGTGCTGCTTCAGTAAGCCAATGTGGCCCATTCCACCAAATTTTATGGTTTAATAATTCTTTGGGTGTTAATCCTCTGCTTGCGCAATCAGCAGGATTGTCTTTTGTGGGTACATATCTCCACAGGCATCCATCGGTTTCTTTATGAATGTCGCTGACACGATTAGCAACGAACGTTTTCCATTTTGATGGATGTCCCTGTAACCATGACAGCACTATACTAGAATCACTCCATAAAAAGATTTTTGATGCCTTATCTGGTAGTGCACTTTTAACTTGTGTAAGTAGTTTTGCGACAAGTGATGCAGCACACAATTCTAATCTTGGAAGACTTAATTGTTTTATGGGAGCCACTCTTGTTTTCGATGTTAACAGTGTGCTAGTGTATTCACTATTGTTCGTTACACGAAGGTAAATCACTGCTGCATACGCTTGTATAGATGCGTCGCAAAATCCGTGTAGCTCAAATTTAACATTTGAAGTTGTTTTTAACCACCTAGGGATGCTGATTGTTTCAATGATATTCAACTCAGAGCGGAATGTTTGCCATTTATCAATAATAGGTTTTGGTAATTCATCATCCCAGTTTGCTTTTAATAACCATAATTGTTGCATTAATATCTTTGTTGTTATGACAATAGGTGCCATCCATCCTAAAGGGTCAAATAATTTTGCGATTTCTGACAGTAATTCTCTTTTCGTTTTGGGTATAGTGGATGATGCTTTTATTTTGAATTTAAAGCTATCACTAATAGGGTTCCAGTGTATCCCTAATGTTTTTATAGTGGTATTGACGCTAATTTCCATAGTAGACTTTAATTCGCGATCTTCATCCGGAATATGTTCTAAAATTTTTAAAGAGTTGCTACTACATTTACGAAGGTTAAATGCTCCTTTATTCATTACTTGACGTAAATTATGCAGTAGGCTTTCTGCTTCTGCCTCGGTATTAGCTCCTGACATAATATCATCTACATAGAAATCTCGAAGAATTGTTTTGCTGGCTAGCTCATGTTCATCCTTTTCATCATGTGCCAATTGATGTAGAGTACGAATCGCTAAGAACGGTGCAGCTGAAGTTCCATAAGTGACAGTTAATAGTCGGTATTCTTTAAGTGGGTGTGTAGGATCTTCTCTCCACAGGATTCTTTGGAAGTCAGTGTCTTCTGGGGCAATTCTAATTTGCCTATACATTTTCTCTACATCTGCTGTAAACGCGAATCGATGTATTCTCCAGCGTAGTAAAATGAAATGTAAATCTTCTTGAACAGTTGGTCCAGCGATAAGGCTGTCATTTAGAGAAGTATGGTTTGTGGTTTTTGCTGAGGCATCGAATACTACTCTTACCTTTGTGGTGGTACTATCCTCCTTGATGACGCTATGGTGAGGTATGTAGTTTGTTGGCTTATTTAGGTTGGTATGGTCATTTTCAATTACTTCCATATGTCCTAATGATATGTATTCCCTCATAAATTTAATATATTCGGTTTTAAGGTTGGGATTATTTTCTAATTTCTTTTCCAAGCTAATGAATCGTTTTAATGCTAGTCCACGAGAATTGCCCAAGTTGGGAATACGAGGATATGCTTTGAACGGTAATCTTACTTCATATCTTCCATCAGGTAAACGTTTATGTGTTTTTTGGTATATTTCTTCGCACAAGGCTTCTTCTTCGGTGAAATGTTTTTTATTTGCGGGGTCGACGGTTTCTTCAACTTCCCAAAATTTTTTGATTAAATCTGCAATTGGTGTAGCTTCACAGACTAAGCTCATAGTAGCAGTTGTTATAGGTTGGTGCTGGGTTGGTCCACAAAGGATCCAGCCTAGAGTGGTGCGTTGAGCTGAAAGACGATTAATAGAACCTTTAATTACGCCTTCCTCTATTATTTGTGCATAAATCTCAACTCCTAAAAGTATATCAATGTCTCCAGAGTTAAAGAAATACGGATCCGCTAATTGTAATCCTTTAATATGACTCCAGTTCTGAGGAATGATTGAATCGATTGGAGTTCTTCCTGTTATTTTCTTTATAACATGTGCTCGCACTCCAATCTCCTCTGTATTTGTAAAATGTGGACCCAATTTAAATTCAACAACGCTTCTTGCAGGTCCTGTTAGTGTACTGCCTATACCATTGATTATCATAAAGGTTGGTTTTTTGTTTAATTGAAGTAAATGTGCGCTTTTTTCGGTAATAAAGGACATTTGTGATCCTTGATCAATCAATGCTCTTAAGACAACAATGCCTGATTTTTCGGTGTACACCTTGACGAGTGCGGTAGCTAATAAGGCAGTTGTATTGGTTGGCCTTTCTACAAGATGTGTATATGCTTGGTTGGTATCGTATGCCGTATTGTGGTTTACATTTTCTACTTGTTGAGTGGGTGGGTGATGAATTAGGTTTTCTTGGTGTGAGGTCGTACTTAAGTGGCTGGAACTTGGTAGTGGTGTAAATGTATTATTTCTATTTGGATTTGCATCAATATGGAGCATAGTGTTATGTCTTTTTTTACATTTTTGGCATGAAAATTGCTTAGGACAAGATGTTGTGTTATGTGTTTTTCCAAAACAGTTGCAACAACGACTGTTTCCTTGAATAAACTTTAGTCGTGCATGGGGTGACATTTGGATGAATTGATGGCATTCACGCAATCGATGATTTTTATTACAGAGTGGACAGTCATTATACATTTGATAAGGTTGCTTACGCTGTAGGTTTTGCTGTTGGGATACGTGTACCTTGGTATGTTCTTGTTTATATTCTGTTTTTGGTTGAAGGTTTTTATTTCCTCCAATGGATTCTAACGTGCGGAATCGGTTTTCAAGAAATGACTTGAATTCATTGATAGTTGGAAGGGCATTAGGGTCATTGCGACTACTTAAGCTAGTTTCCCAGTGTGTAATCGTTTCTTTATTGAGCTTTTGAGAGAGAATGTGGATGATCAATGGGTCCCAACTGGTGGTATTTATTTTTAATCCTTTAAGTGCCTCCAGGACTTCATTCAATTTGTCCAACATTTTTTTTAGATTGTGGGAACCCTCATATGCATGATTAGGCATAGATGTGAGAACATTTAATTGGCACGTCACAAGAATTCTATTATTTTGATAACGCCTTTTGAGAATTTCCCATGCAGCTAGGTAGTTCGAATCACTTAATTGTAAATGTTTTATTAAATTTTCTGCCTCACCACTCACGCTACTACGTAGATAGTGTAACTTTTGTACATTCTTTAATTGATTATTTTGATCAATTAATGATTCGAAAAGAGCATGAAAGGATGGCCAATTAATGTAATTTCCGGAAAACCTTGGAATTTCAATTCGGGGTAGTTTAATATCGGTGTGCTCCGGTGTTTTAATTGTTGGTACGGACGCTATAGATCGGGATGCTGATGATTTAACTTCAGTGGGGGTATTTAATTCTTGTAGTTGCTCATTCATTTTTCCACTAGTAACACAATATGTCTCCTCAAGATTACTAATCACCTCTTCTGCAAAATAATGCCGATCCTTGTCCGCACTAGAATACAGTTTTAATAATTTTCGGTGGGTTGTATCAATAAGTTGCCATTGTTTTTGTAGCAATAGCTTTTTTTCCTTGATATAACCTTCTTTCAATCTATCTTTTGGTGTCTTCCTATAATTTTTGACAAGGCGTTCAAGTTCAGCTTGATTAATAACTTGTTCTTGTATTAATTCTTCTACCACGGAGCTTCTGGCTGTGGAAGATGTAGAAGCTGTGTTTTCTTTCGACTTACTTGTCGATGGTGGATTATTGTCACTATTATTTTCAACTGTAAAATCACTATCCTTTGAGGTCATGCTTACAGAGATTCACGTATATCACTATTAGAAATTTTATGTCACTATGTATTATAATTTTATAGATTCGTGTTGGTGTATGGTGAATTGTGCACTGGTGTACCGAGGTTGTAATTATTGATTTGTGTATTATTATGGTATATCACGGTGGTGACTAATATAGTATACTTATTTAAATGTGAATAAGGACAAATTAAATTCTGGGTATGGTAGGATTAGGTACTAAAGTCGATCAAAATGCTTACTAACCTGTTGACTTCGGTGGTGCTGATTATGATTGTGCTGCTGGTGGTGTAGATTATGGTGATTTCGGCTAGCGTTGGTGTTGATCGCTGGGTAGCTGGTTGGTGATAATTAGTTGTGGGATCGGCTCGTATGAATGCTGTGGTTGATCAGTGTTGTCTTCACTTTCACTATTTTACACTTCACGAACAAACTGGTAGATGGTGATAGATTTCCCGACAAAAATTTTTGTTTGAAAAGTTATAGTTTTATTACTTTTATATTAAAACGTTTACACACGAGAGCGCGATCCGGCTCGAAGGACCATTAAATGTGCGCGTCAATATGTACGCATGAGAAAAACTTCAAAAAAAAAATTAAATAAATACGAGTGGTACGAATTTAAATTTATTTACGTCCGATATGAATGAGTTGAGTTTTACAAGTGAAGTTACAATAAATTATAATTATTTTAATTCAGCGCAATTTTGCTGATTATCTACCTTTTATTTTAAAAATTTATTTCATAAATAGGCCAGAAGTTATTAAACTCGACGTTAATAACCTCTGGCTAAGTAATTAATTTATGCAAGCAATTCGTAAATTATTTAGAGCACTTGCTCAATAATTATGTTGCTTAAACAGTATCTATTTCTCTCATCGCGGCTTTTTTGGAGCTGCGACACATGAAGAGATCTTACATGAGAAGCGTATGTGGAGAGGTCCTTGCTTACTTGTTCGGAAGTGATTTGGTAATGGTCATGATACTTCGTATAGAGTGTTAGCAGAGTGTCTCGATCAATAGTGTGGGATCGAGATAATGGGACTGGTCCTGGTTTTACCGTTTATACAGGTGGAGTCAGGTTTGTTATACATGTAAGCAAGGAAAAGCCGAATATTATCGAAGACCCTTCTTTCTCTCAAAAGCGAAAGTAAATATCGACTCTCAGATGAATCTGCCGATATTAAGGTATTTTTTACAACCGGGGGCTGTAATGGGTTCAAGGAAGGTGGTCTGATAGTAGGGTTGTTGATTCGGCTCTCAGAGGAAACGGCTGGAATTAGTGTGTTTATCCCGACGGTAGGCTGAAGTTGTAGCGTTGATGGAGAATGATTGCTTGTGGGGATCTTGTTGACATCGGCAAAGGAACGGCCGCCGACGACAATGTGGCTGCAGGAGAAATTGGGATAAGTATTCTGTGGATTACTGCTATTTCCTGGTGTGAGGACAGTGGATGATGTGCTGTGTGCAGTAGTGGTTCTATTAGTATTATAGTACAATTGCGGCTGTTCAACTCCAACGTTAAGGCAGTTCTTTTGTACGGTTGCGAAACATGGAAAGTCACCCAATTCATCACAGGGCGCCTACAAGGTTTCATCAACAGATGCCTACGTCGTATCCTAAAAATCCGATGGTAAGGATAGAATTTCAAATGAAGAACTATGGCGCCGTGCCGGCCAAGAAAGGATAGACGACCAAATCAGGCGACGGATTGGCCACACCTTGCGACGCGAAGACGATAATCTAGCCAAACAGGCCCTTGACTGGAATCCGCAAGGATCCCGTCGAGTCGGAAGACCTAGAATAACTTGGAGGAGAACCCTATTATCAGAGGCTGCAACAACCGTTAGATCCTGGTCAAAGCTGAGAGCTGTCGCGCAAAACCGCCCGCTGGAGGGCCACTGTTTCCGCCCTATGTCCCATGAGGGATTCAAGGAGCAATTAGTTAGTTAGTTTCCGAGCTTCGATTATTACTATTGTTAGAAGACAGCGGGACAGTAGAGGATGAAGTTGGTGTGCCGTTTGTTTTCGGAGGTGAGGACGGGGTGGTATTAGTTTTAATCTTAGTATTAGAACTAGGTTTTTATTAGGCTTATTTTTAATAATAATAATTACTTATATTAGATCTATTACTTAACCTATCCTTCCAAACACACAAAGTAAGATTATTCCACTTGAAGATGTCTGCTTTGGAATTTAGAAACAGCCATTCATATTTGGTCGGCATAAGTAGCTTGAAGTTCTTATATTTTAGTAACTTGATTCTACGCGGTAGAACGGGTTCACAGTTAAGCAAATTTATAGAGAATTTATTTTTGAAAAAGTTGTGCACCCATGATGGATCTGCTTCTGCTGGTACACCTTTGAGGATATATGTTGAAACATCAACTGCTGGCGAGGTGCTTGGTCCTTCCTTTGACGCCTTTGTGATGACTGTCCTTCTTTTGGCGCTTCGAGGTAATTTCTTTTCCTTACTAGTTTTTTTCTTCTTTGCCATGTTCACCTTGTTACATGCGCTAATTTTTTTTAATCTTCCCCATTCGGTAGGAGCTATAAATGCTGAACCTACGAAGTTTTTAAAAGAATTTGCTAAGACAGAAGAAGAATGTGACTTTCAAGACGTTGTGCGTGTGTGGAAAATAAGTTCTAGCTGTGACACATTTGACGAACTTCGGAACAGTGAGTTCAAGAGATCAGTGCGGTTCGGTGAACTTCCACCGACATCATATTCTGTGCGTGGACACATTAAAAGAGCATTCTACTTGATCAGAAGATGCATAAATATTCTGGATCATGCATATGTGGAGAAAGATCCATCTGAATTTGGTTGGGAATATGTAGATGGAGTGCTAAGACCTAAGAAATTCTTAAAGTATCTACCCAATGAACTTATACGAGTATGTACTTGCAAAGCATGTGCTACAAAACGAAGTCCCTGTCGATATGCTCTTCTGAAATGTACAACATTCTGCAAATGTGACCAGAGCGATTGCTGCAATAAAATATAATTACCATGAAGGAGTGTACTATTAATTTTTTTTTCTTCATTTTATATCATAATCACTGTTTAGTGTATACATAAAAGGATTAAAAACCATTATTATTTGTTTACGAAGTACTACGATAGTCTTAGAAGTACTACGATAGTCCAATGCTACGCTCCAACTGAAGACGCAGACGATGACATCAAAGACGAGTTCTATATGCGACTGAATGAGGTTTTTCGCTCTATTCCAAGGGGAGACATCATTGTTTTGATGGGTGACTTAAACGCACAGATCGGCCCCAACAACACCGGCCTTGAAAACACAATTGGAAATCAAGGCCTAAGCCAATATACCAATCACAATGGTGAACTTTTCGTTGACTTTTGTAGTTCCCATCAACTCATGGTAAGTGGGACTTACTTTTGTCACAAAAAGATACACAAGGAGACCTGGGTATCGCCCGATGGTAGAACGAGAAATCAGATAGATCACAAGGCCGTCAGTCGCAGATAGAGAACTATTCTGGAGGATGTCAGGAGCTTTAGGGGAGCAGACAATGGAAGTGACCACCATTTGGTAGTAGCAACTATCCGCCTAAAAATCGCCGCAATCAGAAACGTCCAACGCGATGCCATAAACCGTAGACGGCTTAACGTAGACTTTCTGCGTGAGAGCACCAAAAAGCGAGAATTTGCCGGTAAACTGCAAGAAATCTTAAACCAGCAAACCGTTTCTGACGACACAAATATTGAAGAGCTGTGGAGCACAACAAAGGGCGCTATAATAACAGCGGAAACAAGCATTGGTTATGTCCAAAGAAACCAGCAACACTGGATCTCGGACACAACCTGGCAAAAAATTGAACGCAGAAGGGCCCTCAAAAATAACGTGAACTCTACAAGCGACCCGGAAAAACGACAACAACTTGAACGGGAATACTCCCAATTGCACCGGGAGGTAAGGAGAAGTGTCCGGCATGATAAAAAGCGGCAGATAAATGAGCTCGCAAAGAAAGCGGAAAATGCGGCAAACACAGGCAACAGTAAGGTGCTCCTGCATAGACCACATTAACACCTTGAGAATCATAGTGGAGCAGTCTACTGAATTCCGATCCCCCCTTTACCTTGCTTTCGTAGACTATGAGAAACCGTTCGACTCGGTTAGTAGGAGCTTTATATGGCGAGCTCTACGGCAACGTGGACTGCCGAATAAAATAATAGAATTGATAAAAGCTCTATACAACAATTCCAAATACAATGGAAAACTATCCGACAGCTTTGAAGTGAGCTCAGGAGTACGGCAAGGATGCCTACTTTCACCATTACTATTTCTTATAGTAATAAACGACATCCTTGTCAGCGCTCTAGATACTAGAATAGGTGGCATACAATGGGGATTGCTAGACCGCCTTAAGGACCTCGACTACGCGGATGATATCTGTTTGCTGGTCCACAGACACCAGGACCTCAAAAACATGGTAAACAATTTGGCAACAGAAAGTAGCTCGGCAGGCTTAAGGTTAAATCCGACTAAAACCAAAGAAATGCGGATAAATGCAAACACCCTTGAACGAACAGCGCTAAATAACCGCGACGTGGAACTGGTAGACAAATTCTGTTACCTCGGTAGTATTATTACCGAAAACGGCGGTACAGAAGAAGACGTCAGTTCCAGAATAAATAAAGCAAGAAGCGCATATGCATGCCTGTTTCACATATGGAGATCGACGGAGATCTCAATTAACACCAAATTGCGGCTGTTCAACTCCAACGTTAAGGCAGTTCTTTTGTACGATTGCGAAACATGGAAAGTCACCCAATTCATCACAGGGCGCCTACAAGTTTTCATCAACAGATGCCTACGTCGTATCCTAAAAATCCGCTGGCAAGATAGAATTTCAAATGAAGAACTATGGCGCCGTGCCGGCCAAGAAAGGATAGACGACCAAATCAGACGAAGGAAATGGAATTGGATTTGCCACACCTTGCGACGCGAAAACGAGAATCTAGCCAAACAGGCCCTCGACTGGAATCCGCAAGGAACCCGTGGCGTCGGAAGACCTAGAACAACGTGGAGGAGAACCCTATTAGCAGAGGCCGCAACAACCGGGAGATCCTGGTCAGAGCTGAGAGCTGTCGCGCAAAACAGAGTCGGCTGGAGGGCAACTGTTTCCGCCCATGAGGGTTTAAAGGAGCAATTAGTATTATTTGTTTTATTTCAATCTGCATGTCTCTTCTTCCTCTTTTTAGCCGCCATTTTGTAAAATGGCGGAAGGGTTCGTCAGACTAGTTATTTTCTGACGCGATTGGACTACTTGATCCCAAAAAAATACGTTTTGGCACCAAAACGAACTCTAAGTTGTACGGTTCCTCCAATAATACATCTTCAGTGCAAAAAATCCCCCATTTTGACAAATGGCGCCCAGAAAACATTCGACCCGGATCAGAAATGTCTACGCAAGATAAATTACTTCTATAATGTTCCAAGATCACAAATCAAAAGCAAAAATCTCTGGACATCAAACATTTGGAGACAAATTCCGCATGCTACATTATTGAATTTGGTGGCACATAGTCGCACACCTGTAATCAGACAACAGTAGGAAAAAAGTATCATGCCACATGTCGTTCAGTGTTGCTTCAATGGAATTGCGTCTTAATACACATCAAAATTTTTGATCGAATTTCAGCAGTTTATTGTGAAATAAAGTGTCTTAAAAAGCTAATCATAACTGAGTGCTTAGAAACAGCAAATAGGATTCAAAAAAATTTTTTCTAGTTTTCTAATGATAACCCTTGGTACGAACATCATTATAAATATGTTAATGGTATTATTACGCAAGAATTGTCAAAGGTGGACTGAAGAAATCAACGCAGCTAAAGAATTTCAAGAACACATTTGGCCGTAAAACTACATTTAATTGTTTTCAGACACAGCTAGCCGCTTTAATTCATTTAGCTCAAGCAGATACTTCATCCCACACATCCCACCTTCCACAAAGCTTATCACCAATATCACAACCCTGTCCATTATTTGGTGATTTAAAGCTTCAGGCCGAGGTAAACTCAATGCGAGGCAAGGCAAATTTGGTTGACGATTTCTTATATGAGTTGAGACGACACGTAAGGTTTGTTAGAGTCAGAACCAAATCAGTTGAGGTTTTCTTAGCGCATGATGGAAATTACACACAAATAAACATTGCGCACATCGGGATAAGACATGGGCTTACGTATTTTCACATTTCCCCTTCGAAATCTGTTGTTATTCTCACTGTCATTCCCATTCTCAGACCTCATACCTCATCTCTTTTGGTTCGGCCTCTATTCTATGGTTTTAGTTAGACGGACAACAAATCGTACGGGAGGGCTGGAAGTCGTAAGGCCGGGCGCCCACTAAAGTGGTGTGACAGTGGCGTGGCTTTGGCCTGCCATGTGGAAACAAAATGGTGCGGCAGTTGAATGGTGGCGGAATGGTATTAAAATTATTAAGCGCGCATCGAAATGACAAGCAGCGTATCGCGTGAGTGATTCAACATAATTTTATTACTAACGAGAAGTGGCATCCACTGCCACTTACCCCTCAAAAATTAAACTTGTCGGAGACTTGTTGGAGGGCCCGCGGTAGCGGGCAACCCGGACATTTGCCCGGGGCGCCAAAATTTGGGGCGGCATTTTGACTGTAAGTGTGAAAAAATATTGATGTAATAGAACATTTCACATATTCTTCATTCTCTAAAAATTTACATTTATAATTTCGAAAAAGAAACATTTTTATCATTTATAAAGGGCGCTGTTTGAACTTGTTGGAACATGCATATAGAGTCGCATGTGGTATACGGATATTTCAGAGTTCTAGTCCAAGATCCGGCTGCAAATTTCTGCACTCATCGCTTTTTTAATCAAAATGCAATTTTTATTGATAGTTTTAAGTAGAGAAATATATTTATGCCGGGTTGCCTATAAAAATATGGCCGCAAGTATTTTAAGCCAGGTCTAAGCTCTGTTAAATATATACGTTCATAACGTATCCTCTTAAGTTATATATCAAGTTAAAGCTAATTTTTTCTTTACACGATAGAATAGGGTTGCCGCTGGCAAAGTGGCCGCAAATAGGGGTTGCTAGCTCTTAAAAAAATTAAAAAAAAATAAAATATCTTTCCAAATACTTGCTGGCCTATGAATAATGCTTCGCCTTTATTTTTGAAGTTATAAGCTATTTTGATGTTAAAAGTGGGCTTATTTTCTGCTTTTTTAGTACTTTTCACATAACCTGTGTCGAAAAGTACCAAATAAAGCCAATTTTAACATCAAAATTTGCTAATATCTTTAAAAGTAAATGCCGTAGCATAAAAATTGGCTGAACATTATTCATAGGAAATTGGTGGTGTTTCAGAACGCATGGTAAGAAGACTAACAGAAAAGGCTCGTACTATGATAAATGGTGCTAAATTACATAAAGTTGTTCTGTGCGACGTCGCCTGGACGGGGGTCATCCGAGAGAGATTCCCCTCTGATGCCCGCGCCCAGATAGATTCGCTAGAGTTAAGTTAGCTAGTAGAATAAAATAAGATAGCGTAAGTTTTATATAAAATTTAAAAAAATATATTTACATATAGTACCTAAGTTTTTCAAATTTTTCTTAGGATTAAAAATAATAAATAAATGTAAAAATAATTATATATAAGTCCTAGCCGAAAGGCAAAGTTAAATTAAGATATAGATTAATTTAGAGTGCCTGCTGAGGGCCAGTAAGTTAGATAGATTAAAATAGGTTAGAATAATTAACTTTAAGCGTTTAGTTAAAATTATAATAGGCTAGTTGTTAAGTTAAATAAATGCTCTTGAAAACTAAAACTAAAACTTATTTAATGCCTCTGCCGTGTAAACATTTGAATGCATCAAATTATGAGTTTTTATCGCCAAATTAAAATTAAATATAGGAGTATGAAGCAGAAATATTTTAAAGAACTTCAAGAATCAAAAAAAACGGTGCCAGTGGGAAAAGACCTGAAAATTTCGAAGATTTGCATGAAATTTGATTCACTTTTTAATCACCAAACTAAAAGTGACAGCTTAATAGTCCGGGAGCCAGTGACAGATTTTGGCGACCACAGTTATTTCTCTATTTGGATCGAAGAAGGCTGTCTATTAAATATAGAGTGAGTTTACACCGCTGTATCAAATAATTAAATTGATGCACACTGCATTATAGCCCAGGAGCCAGTGATAGATTTTTGTCAGTCATTTCATTTCGGCTGAAACTTCGTGGAACGCTCAATTCATGGAAATAATCGACGGTTTATTGATGTCTCAAAATTATATGCAGCTTTAGGCAGTAATGTAAGCGCAGCACTACCAGCTTTTCATGCACTTACAGGATGCGATTATAACCCGGCGTTTTTAAAAGAGCTAAAAAAAACACCCGTTTCAAATAATGAGTCAATCTGAAAATTTTACGGAAGCCTTTATTCATATGTCAACACAATCGAAAGAATAAATATTTGCTAAGGTAGAGGAGTTTGTTTGTAACATGTACGGCCAGAAGACATTGAAAACTGGCAATGAGGCAAAAGTAGCAATTTTTCAACGGACGTACAAACTTCTCGATAACGACATTTTTCAACTGCCCAAAAAAATATTGATGGCTCGACCATACCACCCTGCAAAATAGAACTACATCAACATTTTTTAAGAGCGTTTTTCATAGCGCAAATTTGGAGGTATGCGAACATGAAAGTTCCAACCAATGAAGCTCCTTCAGACTACGGATGGGTGGAAGTTGATAATAAGTTCAATTTTACATGGTTAATAGGAAGCCAGTCACCAATGTTGATCGATGAATTAACAATTCAGCCGGAGGAAGGTATAAACATTTCGTTGGCTCACTATAACAAAGTTCTATGTTACAATTTTTATACTTACTGAGTTAAGAATTCGACAAGGTTCTACGCTGATAATTGATAGCTTATTTTTTGTATCTAATAAGCATTATAACCCTACATTAGTATATTATAATGTTACGTAAGTATTAGGGCTACTATGTATATATTTTACCAAAGACAAACACTTCAAAGTCTAATTACCGAACTTCATTAAAATTAACATAGAACCTTATAATAGTGAGCCAACGATTTTTTAAATTTTATTGTTACTCTTATATTACATTAAGATACTTCTTTTCATAGACGAGCTTACAATAACCGTTGTGTCGAATAAATATGCTGTTTTATTCCCATTGAAAATTGATCAGATGATAATTTATATGATTCTTTAAATAACCCCGGGTCTCCACTGGAAATAAAGTATTGCATGCAATTTCGAATTGCAATGAAATTGCTCGTCGAGATACCCATATTGCAATTGCATGCAATATTTCAGAGATAATATGGGCATCTCGACGAGCAATTTCATTGCAATTCGAAATTGCATGCAATACTTTATTTCCAGTGGAGACCCGGGGTAAAAAACACCGTCAGCTGGCTAAATAATCCAGTGAAATTGTGTATAAAAGGGCCCCTTGAGTAGTTTTGATTTCTTCGGTTTCTTATGTATTTTGGGATACTGAATCCGAATCTGAGGTTTGCTGGCAAAATTTCGTGACTGAATAATGAGAAAAATGTCAAAATATGTAAAGATTCAGAATTTTTTGCGGTTTCTCGCTTATGACTAGGAAACTATCAACTTTTCGTCAATAACATTCATATACTAAATGAAAGAGCCCAAAATTTCCTACAAATCTCAAGTGTCTCTATCCGACTCACCGTTTTGGTTCTAGCGCTAGTTGAAAATTTACCTATTTTCAAGCAAAAACCCGAGTTGCAATTGAAAAAGCTATACATTTCATTTCACAAGTACAATTGTGCTCATACCTAATTCCTATCCAAGAACTTTCGCTGCGCGTCAGCTCGCGATTCCCTCGATGTACGGCAGGCTGGCGATTGTTTTTATTCAAAGAAATATTTTTTTTCATGTTTGTATGAGCAACGGACGTGTATTCCACTAAGTTAGTCAGCTGACATTTTTATTCATTTTTGTTATTTGATAAATTTACAGCCGGCATAAAATCACTGAAACCATTCTTTTTTTAACGTGTTTTGGGGCTGCCGTTGCCCCACCCACCAACGGTGCTCCAGCACCACCATACTTTATTGTAAACCTGAGTTGAGGGTTCCACGAAGTTTCAGCCAAAATTAAATGACTATAATGCAGTGTGCATCAATTTACAGCGGTGTAAACTCGCTCTATATTTAATAGACAGCCTTCTTCGATCCAAATAGAGAAATAACTTTTATTACTACAATAGTCTTGTTGAATTCAGCAATTCAACCTCTCAATCTTCTCTATTTCGTTCATATAAACTCAGTACTAAAACTAATTGATATTTCAAATATAATACAATTAATGGATTAAATTTACATGTGTGTGAGAAAGCATTTCCTTCATAATAAAATCATCATATATTTCGCGAGCCAATGCTTTTCTTTCTTCGGGGCACTCGGTTTTTTCATATTTTTTTATCTACAAAGATATAAATTGAGAATAAAAGCAGAGTTGTAAGCTCTTTATAGTCACTTCCTCGTAGAATTTCAGTTGCGGTACAGGAATATCTGATATATTTTCACAGAAGTCCTTAAAAAGCAAGTAACCTGAGAATATTGAAAAATTAGTCCAGAATAATCTTAAAATAACATTATAATGTAAATTCAATTAATTGTGATTTACCTATTACTTGATTAAAAATTGTGTTGAATTTCAGTTCATTTTCTTTCTCTAAATATTTATACATAACACTGCGAACGCTGAAAGCAAAAACAAATTAAAGCATTACAACTTTTATATAAATATGTACATTAACATAATTTGAAATATATCAAAAACAAAATTATTACGATATGTTTTCAAGAAATACGACCATACAAAATTTTCGCCCGGGATGAAACCTCGACGGGAGCGCGTTCAAAAATCTTACTATGGTAAACCACGAGATAAGCGGTTGTTATGCTGCATCACATGACTTAACACGAAAGTTTATGTTTAACCATGGAGGTTTTTGAACGCACCGTAGTTAACTACGAGTTAAAGAAAATGAAATTTGCTCCGGAGCAGGGTTAAAATTTAACTTCACCATGGCTAACCACGGGAGTTTTTGAACGCCAAAAAGTTACTATATGCCCGTGGTGATGTTGTAGTTAACCACGAAGTTTTTGAACGACAAAAGTTTACCATAGTTAACCATGGTTAACCATAGTACGATTTTAGAGCACGCTCCGGGTATTTCTAAAAACTCCATCTGGTTTTCAATAGGCGAAGCTTAATCTGAAACAAAAAGCTTTTAAGTACATCTAAAGTGGGAACTACAATGTGGCGCTGGCGCAAACTGTTAAAAGTAAAAAACTTAACCCACCCGAAGTGCAGCTACAATGTGTAGCTGGCGCTGGCGCTGTAGCTCACTTTTTTTTATGTGGAAGACTAGAGCTCAGGGAAAGCCCTTTGTACTGTCGACAATCTATTTATTTTGTATAGAGTGCAATGTCGAACAGCAAGCTCTAGTCGATAGATAGTGAAGGGAAAGATAGAAGTGAAGGAAGGAACTGCCACAACCACCTCAGGGCAACGAGAAACAACTCGCTGGAGTGTTATGCCTCCTGAAACGAGTTGAATCCAATCAACCAACCGATGACATGCGCTTGGTGGAGCGGGGCAGTGCTTGCGGAAGGCTATGACAGGAGGAATGTAAAGAGGGAAGAAGAAAGAAGGGGAAAGGCGAAGGACCGTGGGAGTCTGCCGGGATTCGAACCCGGAACCTCTGGGATGGTAGCCAGGCGCCTTACTCCCTAGACTACCGAGGCCCCCTTTTGCCAACTTTCTACTTTTGGTGCGCGCCAGTACACCAGCCAGTTGGGAATTTTGATAAATGAGGGCGCTGAAGCCAAAAGTACCCCCAAAAACAATATTTGAATTTTCCTGTAAAAAATATTAATTTCCAATGACTTTTTTTGCATTGCCCCATTTCAACTAACTTAAGCCTCAAACAGAACCAATCCGCTCCATCCGTTTTTAACGTTTTGACATGACTTAGCGCTACGGCATTCTATTTGCACCACTGACATAATAATGGGCTCATGGCTCATCAGACATTATTTCCATACAAACTCATGGCACCAAAAAGTATAGAAAAGTATAGTTCTCTCGCTCATCCATAAGCTCCTTTTGTCACCGAACTCAAATTTTGTTAAATTTCGTGTTAAGAGCTCAGTACAGTCACTGGCAGAATTAAAATCAAATAGTGCCAAACTTGAAAAAATAAAATTTGACATTCAAAAACTGCACACTTTTCCATTTTCTTAAATATTCTTACTATTGACTTTCAATAAACCACAAATTCGTTAACTTTTTTATCTTTTCAGTAAAATAATAACGGCAAATAAAAATTTGGAATGATTTTAAGCGAAATTTGAAATAAAACCGCCACAACGGTTGCACGATATTAAAGTTGCCATACCTGATTTTATTTTTTCCTTTGAACTTATGTCAGAATATTTACAAAAAATAGATGGATATAGTGATTTTTTTATTTCTATCTCTTCCCCCCTTAAGCCTCGGAATCACTGACATATAGATGAAACAGGGGTTTAACATAATTATTTGTAATTTATGAAAAAGCATTTTAAAAGGGAAATAACATCAAAATTGCATTTATTTTTTTTAACAAAAATTTCATTATAGGTCCCGTACTTTTCCTGCAAAAAATTGTTGGGCTAAAAGTTACTTGAATAGTCGGGATAATTCTGTCAAAAATCCAGAAAGTAAAGAAACGCTTTTTGGGAGATTTCTTGCAAATTAACAAGAAGATAACATAAATGTCGTTTGTGTGTATGTGTATGCCGCTTTTTTAACATACAAATACATACAACAAAATGTCAATTGACAACTTGCAAGAAATCACAGGACCGAAAACCTCTGGCAAATTCCTGCACGGAAATTTCCCCGCTTTTTCTTGCATGAGAAAGTAAAGAAACACAAATTGGGCAAGTTCGGGTGAATTCTTGCACCCGCGGGATCCCACATTCGAGTTCTGGAACAGACTTTATGTTTCTATCGTCCAAAAACAAATATAAAAAATTTTAAAATACAATAGTAACTGACGTGTTTACATGTCAGTGAAAAAGGTATGCCACCTATGGAACGAATTGATGCCATGAGAATTTCCTGATGAGCACTCCATTCAATATGTCAGAGATTTGCACTCAGCTATAAAGCGCACACCAGAGAACGCGCCAGCACCAAGAAGAGCGCCAGCGCCACATTGTAGTTCCCACTTTTCTGTAAAATGCGGCTGTAGAAAACATGGTCTGAAATGTACCAACATAAGTTTAAATTGTTTTAATTTAGAAAATTGCTCAAATACTAAACTTCCACAAGATTCAATAGACGAAAGGGTCTCGGAAGAAATGGAAACAAGGGGGCTATCCTGGAATGCGATCCAAAAGTGAGAAGCAAACGGAAGCCAGTTGCGATGCGATTTAGATTTTGTATCGCTGGCGTCAAGCGCATTTTGTTGTCAAGCTAAACGGCACAAGCAAGTCTGACAGACTGAAACCTGCTTTTGAGTGTAACCGAGACGTTGAAGCAGCATGAATTCGCTCGGTACACTTCAGGTAACGCTACCCTGGGAGGGAAGTATGTAGGGACAACGTCCTATTACTTCCGGTGTTACTTAGCCAAGCGGACTGGTGATAAAAAACACAGTCGGTCGTAGCTAAGTAAGATGAGAAAATTATATTTTTTCACCTACTGATGCTTAAGTTTTGCGAAGCAAGGAAAAATAGTTTTCGCATATTTAAAAAATTAAACTGCGTTACTTGATTAGTGATAATTTACAATATTATAATAAGTAAAGTAAATAATTATAATCAGGATTCAATAAAAGTTAAAACGGATCTCAAAAAAGTGTTTTGATTGTAACCGAAAATATTTATTGGAACCTAGAACCCTGTATGTCAGTGGATAGTGGGGACATCCCCCCTCTCTAGAACAATTTTTTGTCCAAACACATCCAGGAATCACCTCTGAAAATATTAGCCACGTAGTCCAACAATGGATTTATTGAACATCTGATGACCTATACAAGTTGCGAATGACTGTGTTCCTTCACAATGGCGCTTATATGCTGAAGTATCAGTTTTGGACGCCATTATGCTTGTTCATGCCTCCATAATCAGCAGCCCTGAAGAACCTGACTATGGAAGCAATCACCGACATAAAAAAATTCTGCAAAAAACTCACCCTCCCTAATCCGCCGAAGTAACCGGTAAGGGGGTGTTATGCCGGTCACACAGTTAACGCTAGCTCACCGGAAGGGGTCGTGGGGGGTGTGACCAGACCGATATCTACATGGTTCACCACTTACCTATATGTCGATGTGAGATTTCTTCATATCATTCCATTCTCACCATAGCTCCACACTGAGCTCCATCGCTGACTTTTACCGATACGGTGGACCTGTAATTAAATCGACACAACGACGAGAGAACCCCGGAGAGGAAATCTCCCCAACCATCCTGGAAGAATCAAATTAATTCAGCACTGCATGATTAATAAGAAAGTCGACAAAGTAATACTTCCAAATTCAAACACATATATTTTTTTCAATTGTCTTAATGCTATTCAGATTATATACAACTAAGTTGTAACACCAAAAACTTAACAACAAGAATTTCCTACGTGTTGTATGTGATTAGGTGAATGGGCGTACACTCTGGACTCGGTAGTAAAACAAGACTAATCTGGAAAGGGAAGGACCAGCGTCTTTTTGGCCAAATCGAGGTTGTCAGACAACGAACCCTTATAAAGTTGCAACACGAACAAACGCCCAACAATTGCCCGACAAAACCAAAATATTAATTGGAAAAGATTTCGCCTAGAACAGCCGAGCGCATATTCACACCCATAACAAGGACAGTGTAAAATATATTTAATTTGAAATTTGTTAATATAGTTTTAGTGTGACATAAATTAGTTGATAAGGTGTAAATAAATATATATATATATATATATCTATATATATATATATATATATATATATAGTTTAAGCAATATAGTAGAAATTGTGTTAATTCAACATAATGGATAAAGTGTAGATATATATTTAGTGTTCAGCAATATACTAAAATTGTATATATCAATATAGCAAATACAATAAACAAGCTAGATGGTATATATAATAATCAATGTAAAAATTAAAACAACACCCAATTTTTGGCATTTGGAACTAAGTTTAAACCTAAGAGATTTCGTTTAAAATAATAACAAAAGCGATGCGATATTATTTTCACTAATAAAATCAAAATTGAAAGTCAAGAACCACACAAATGTCAAGCACGAGCCGATGACAGCTGATTCCGCTTCCCCATACAAAGTCTCCTACTAGCGATAATTAATTACAGCCAGTTTTGTTACCTTCTTCGCCTTGCTCTTGAAAATCGAAATATTTTTTTAAATGTTGATGCCATAGACTTCATTTGGAACAAGTTCATCGTCGAACGAAGAATTTCGCGCAACAGAAATTTTTATTCTTCGTCTGGTTTAATAATAATAAATATATTTAACCAAAAAAAATGGAAATATTTCCAAAGTTAATTAAAAAAAATCTAAACACCACACCGACACCATCAACAGGAGGGGGAAGAAAAAAAACCCTGTCTTCGACTATTTATTTTATTGTTTTCAAAAAAACTGCTCTGTGTTCAGTTTCTTGTAAAATTTCCAACCACAGACTTTGTTATTATTTCTAAATAAATTTCCACCCACCCTTTTTAGCACGGGGGAAAAACACAGAATTTTATAACTCCGTGCCATATTGAAAAAAATTTCACTAAAACCATTGCACCGAAAAAAACCTCCAAATCCACCTTCAAAAAATTAATTTTTTCCTTTCGGTATTATCTGAAATATTATTCTTATCAGTCGCTTGCGAGCTCTTGAACTGAGCAGTGATTTTTTCAAATCAGTCAGCAGTGATTACGGTATCCAAACCAGTTTTTTGTGTTTTTTTTCGCTATTTGATTGTGCGTCAATGCGTATATTTGCTTGCGGTTTTGTGATTTTTTTTCGCAGCTTCCCTGTTTTTGCTTTGGTTTAAAGATTTCTTCTTGACTTTTTCTATTAATTTAGTAGCTAGCTTTTTTTATTTATTACAAGTTTTGCCCTCATATTTTGGGGTATAGTCTCCAACATGGGCCCGGACCCTGGAGGGTCTAATCGTTTTTCCTCCTTGGCTGACCTACATCAACCTACTCCTAAAAAAACGATCCAAACGCGATCTTACAACCTTTGCTTCGCCCTCCACCATTTTCGATTTTCCACCTCTACCCTCTCAACAGCTCACAAAGCCGGCAAAATTCATCACACTGCAATCGTGTAAGCCCAATAAATCTCTGAGAGATGAAAACGCGTTTCTTTTGAAATTGGCTGTCGACGGTATCAGCAAGCAGTACTCTAAGTAATCTTGGCTGCATGACGGTTCTCTACTCTTACTATGTGATCACCAGCAGATAGCTGGCGAAATTCACGGCGACAAAGGTTCTACCAGATCCCATTCCAGTTAACATAACATTTCACGAAAAGTTGAATCAAACCAGAGGTACTATCTATTGCCGTTCCATCGCTAACCTCTCCCCCAAAGATATAATCGACGGCCTTGCTAAATACGACGTTACGGATGTTAGGATTCATACCAGGAAGGATGGTGACAAAGATATCCCATCAGGCCTCATCTTCCTTACCTTTAACCGCTTCACACTTCCTGAAAAGATCGAAATTGGTTTTGAACTGGCTAAAGTTCGGGAATTCTTCCCGAATCCCATGCGTTGTCGCAAGTGCCAACGAATTGGGCACACCACTGTACGCTGCTATGGCAATGAACTATGTCCCTCATGCGGCTACCCCCCTCATCAAGGCGAATGCACCAGAATCTTCTGCATTAATTGCGAAGTTGAATCACACACATCCGGAGCAAATGACTGCCCAAAATATACGGAAGCCAAGGAAGTCCTCAAAATACAGACAAAATACAAGTGCTCCAGGCAGGTAGACAGCGCTACTTCGAGCATTTAAAGATTACGTCTACTGACCCCAATATTTCATACTCTTCTGCTATTTCAAATGCTACCCTTACAACAACTACAGTATCCAACCTTCAATCCTCCTCCACCCATTCAACTACTTTTGGCAAACCAGATTCACTTGATTTACTTCAAGCCTCTACGAAACCTGCTGCATCCTCGCAAAACGCCACTCAACCCTCCGTTACTCACTCTAAAAACTCAACGACTACAATTCCACTTGCCGACAATTCACCCCTCGCACCTAACAACCACTCTCACTCACTTACAACTCTCAACACCCAATCAAACTCTAACTTAACTCCTTGCACATTTTCTAATTTTGTCGAACCTACCTTTCCTACACCAAACTCAACAACTCAAAAAGGTATAGACTCACATAAAATGGAAACTGCTTCTTCTCTATCTGAATCCGATTGCGCTGCCTCCTCCGCACCTTCTACTAAAGCCATACCACGCCAAAATAAAAAACAACAAACAAAAGGCAGAATCAACCCCAAAGTCCCACTAAAAAATCTACTTGAATGTATCAACTGAGTACTTCCATACTTCGCTCTAGCTTTCTCATCTGTAGATTTTTTTGTTTTTTCTTCATCTATTACTTTTTCATATGATCTCGATAAAAAATCTTATATGCCTTCAATGGAATATTCGCGGCTTTTACAATAATCTTCCCTATCTGCAAAGCTTATTACATTTTTACAAACCGCACATAGTCCTGCTACAGGAAACTAGGTTGTTACTCGGCGAAGGACCAACTCACGTTGGCCAGTATAACTGCTATCACTATAATAAGAGCTATCCAAATAGGAAAAGTGGCGTTACCTTACTTGTTCACAAATCCATCTCAAACACTCACCTATCCCTACGTACAAATCTTGTGGCTAACTGTGTTCTTATTCACTCCTGCCCTCCTACAACCTTTGCCAATGTCTATTTAGAAACTGATCAAAGCACCTCTCTAACTAACCTCGAAGATCTTTACGATCAACTGCCAAGCACTTTTATTATGGGTGGTGATTTTAATGCTCACAGTCCTTGTTGGAGGAGCCCTTCCACCGACACTAGAGGTAAAATAATCGAAGACTTCATCACTAATAATCAGCCCATTGTCCTCATAAACAATGGTGCTTGCACTCATCTATCCACTCACAACACCCTAACATCCATAGATCTTATTTTAGCACCTCTAATATATCTCCTTTGCTTAGCTGGACAACTCACGCCAGCCTTGAGGGCAGTGACCATTTGCCCATCTTTATACGTTCGAGCATCTCACTCGCTGATACAAAACACGTCTTCTACTTCCTCCTGAAAAAAAGCACAATGGGAGTTCTTCTCCACAAAAGTTACTGACCTGTCGTCAACCTGTCCTGTCTCGAAAAATGTCGATCAGGAAGCGACCAAGCTCAGTAAAATTCTCCTTGGCGCTGCGTCCGTCTCTATTCCCACTAGTCATGCCAAATCCATATCACAGCCCAAATGGATGACACGCGAAATCCTTGCTTTGATAAGAACTAAAAACAGATCCTGGCAGCTCTATCGTCGTCAGCCTTCCCAGTCTAATTTGCTGAGGTTTCGTCTGGATTCAGCTATTTTAAAAAGAACAATTAAAAAAGCTAAAACGGACTCATGGTTTTCCTTTGCGAATTCCATAGACGTCCGCACCAATCTTAAGGAGGCCTGGGCGAAAGTACGTGCGGTTTCCGTTGGTCCATCCACCAGGCTAATATGGAATGTGGATTCAGGCGGTGTAAATTTCACCAGCGCTCGCGAAATTGCCAAAGAGTTTGCCACCGTTTGGTCGAGCTACTCAGCAGACAGTAAGGGCATTTTCATAAACGCAGAACTGCCGCAGTACTGCAGAATTCAGCAATTGGAAGTCTGTAGCTGAATATTGCAGAATGACCGCAGTTCTGCGTTTATGAAAATGCCCTAACTTCACTACTGAACATAGGCAAAGTAGCCTCTGATATACAACGATGCCCTGGTGACACAGCCGTTACGCTTTCTCATCGTATTACCTTAAGTGAGTTTAAAAATGCTTTAAATTCCTTCAAGGGCACAACCCCTGGGCTCGATAAGATCTTCTACGAATTAATCAGGAAAACTCCCATTTCTTTCCAATTTTGTCTCCTCAACCTATATAATTGTATCCTCTTGCAAAAATCCTTCCCTCGCGCCTGCAAACACGCCCTTCTTGTTCCTATTCCCAAGGAAGCTTCTACTTCTTTGTGCGTCAGTAACTTCCGCCCCATATCCTTGATCTCGTGCCTATCTATCCTATGCTATCCTGTGTAACTTGTTCTCTAAGTCCCAAAAAGGCACGCATGCTCTCCTACACCTTCTAGACGCTGACATCTGCGATAGTCTGGCTCTACGGAAACACACTTCCATCCCTTCCCTTGATCTGACAAAGGCTTACGATAGATTGAGTGCTCCTTTTCTCGCTAACCAACTCGCAAAAATAAAAGTTGATAAAAGTTTCATATTCCTCATCCTCAACTTCCTCAGTCATAGGTCCATCCAAGTACGGGTTAATGGGTTCCTTTCCCCCGTTATACCGCTACAAGGCTCTCCGCTTTCATGTGCGCTTGTCAATTTGTACACCATCGCCCTTTGCTCCAGCTTAAATAAAATTAATAATACTACTTCTTATCTTTATGCTGACAACCTCCTAATTTTCAGCTCAGGTAATCCCAAATCAGCCTCAAAAAAGCTAACTGTCGCACTGAAAACAGCGCTAAACTGGGCTTCTTCTGCCGAAGCAATATTTTCAAAGTACAAGGCAGAACTACTACACGTCTGCAGAAAACGGAACGGCATGGTACCCACCATCTCAGTCAAAGACTACCGCATCACTCCTCTTAACCAATTAAAAATTTTAGGCCTCCTCTTCTCTAAAAATCTTAAATGGAACCTGCACATTAAGACAGTGATTAGTAAAATGGACAAAATTAATAATTTGGTGAAATGTTTAGCTTCTCGCAAAAACGGCCTGTCAATTGCCCCCCTCTTACACATCTGTAAATCTCTTATCCTGGGCACTGCTGGTTACTGCCTGTCAGTATATGGTAACTCTTCAGCCACCGTTCTCCAACCTCTTCAAACCTCAATCAACAATGTCCTTAGGTCAGCTACTGGTGCTCTCGCTCTACCCCAATCGACTCCTTACTCGTTGAAACAGGTTTCACGCATATTTCTGCGAGAGTCCGAAAGGTACAAGTCAAACCTCTCTCTCAACACATCATAAACCCCTCTGCACCTCTGTATCATCGGCTTCGCAATTACATCAATACTAACTCTAAAAGTTTTTCCGCTCTCCGATATTGCACTTTGCTTATAGCTCAACTCAACATACCCACACCCGAACATCCGCCTGATCCTTGGCATACCTTGACTCCTTGGTACCCCTTTCACACCACTTTGTCACGGATGCCGAGCCCCTCAACAAGAAAGATACCCCTTCCGTTATTTACCGCCAACTCCATCAAGAAATATTAGCGCGATTCCCCGACCATATAGCCCTATACACTGATGCCAGTAAATCCGATCATAAGACTGCCTTCGCGGTGGCAAAGGTAATAAATCAAGAGGTGTCCTTGCTACAATCAGGTCTCCTGGCTCACCACAGCTCCCCTCAGGTTGCAGAAAGTTTCGCTATCTTCCAAGCAATCAAAATTCTACAGAACACCATTCTCAACCATCTTATTTTCACCGATTCCTTATCTTCTGTACTGGCCATCAGAAATAGAAACAACAAATGCTATCTTCCGTCTATCATCCGCTGCCTACTTTCACAAAATAGTCACATAAAAATATGCTGGATTCCAGGACATGTTGGTATAAAAGGTCACGAAGCTGCAGATACCTTGGCCAAAAGTGTCGCCCTTTCCGACAATCATTCACTCATCATACCTCCTTCAGAGTCCTGATTTCACCATTATGCACTTAACGCCCTTCACACGGAAGCACTTTCAAAATGGTGTACTTCCACATCCTTTTTACGTTCCATACGCCCTCACCAACCCCGGCCCATTATAATCCAGATCTTCCCAGACTTAAGGCCCGTATGCTCTGTAGGATCAGACTCGGTCATACATTTTTCTCCCACGGACATCTTTTTACTAAATCCTCTCCCCGCACCTGCAACAATTGCCCCAATGCGCCACCCCTCACAGTCAAACATATTTTAACTGAATGTCTAAAAACTGCAAACGTTTTCGGAGAATATCCTGCACTTTCATCCTTACTAGAACCCGGTCAGAACCATAATAGCCCTCTTTTTAGACTTCTCAGATCTCTAGACATCACTGACTCAATTTAACCACCCTCACAACTCCGCGCCTTTTGGATCTATAGTCCGTGTGCGCTTAACTTCCCAGTAGGGAAAATCGCAAGTACTTACTCTGGGAAGTAGATTTGGAAGTACTTCTTTATTGAGTGTTTTCTTAATTACCAAAGAAGTACTTCTGTAATGGCTTAATAGGAATGTAGAGAAGAATGGGTTTGGTGACCGTGCACTTGATTTGGCGCAAAAAGCGTGTTCAAAAACTTCGTAGCTTGTCGTTTTCTTTCTTACTTCTCAAAAAATCAATATATAAATTCATAGTCCAGTGAGATAATTCGGAAGTTGCTGAAAATTGGTACAGCCCTTAAAAACAGCATTATAAATAAAATGTATAAATCGCTTTATTTTACCCACCGTCCCCGCTCCCGGCCCAACTGCATTACATTACAAAAATTTGCAATATAATCGCTTTATATATGAATTCAATGTAGTGTAAATACTTCCAGATCTCATTCTAAGGAAGGAAAAAGGAAGTCATTCCCGCCCAGGCCATCGCCATGTTAATGTAATGTATTTTTTGTACTGGAAGGAAGTACTTCTAAATGAATGTGGTGTAAGTACTTCTACAACACATTCTGTGGAAGGGAAACGGGAAGTACTTCTACAACCCATTTTATGGAAGGGAAACGGGAAGTACTTCTACTACCCATTCTATGGAAGTGAAAAAGGAAGTACTTCCCCGCCTAGGCCATCGCCGTGTTAATGTAATGTCTTTTTTGTACTGGGTGGAAGTACTTGACTGCTTCTGCAGAATGACTTCTAGAACTACTTTTAAAAGTACTTCCATTCCCTACTGGGTTGGTCTTGCACCAACACTATCACCGGTGCACCGGTGATAGTGTTGGTGCACCGGTGTTGGTGCACCGGTGTTGGTGTGACACCAATGTTGGTGCACCGGTGTTGGTGTGACGCCAATATTGGTGCACCAGTGTTGGTGTTGGTGCACCGGTGATGGTGTTGGTGCACCAATGTTGGTGTGACGCCAATATTGCTGCATCAGTGTTGGTGTTGGTGCATCGGTGATGGTGTTGGTGCACCAACCGAACCATAAATGAAAGTTCCATATAAATATAAAACTGTATTTCGACACCAAAATTCTAAAATTATAACCCCATGTGGACAATTTCTACTATGCCCCTTAAGACAAGTCACATGAACACATACATACATGAGCATATCGAAACACTTGTAGCATGTGAAGCAATATACTCAATTAGAGGCGATTGCTGTAAAAATCGCTTTAAAAAAGGAGCAGGGCCAGTTTCAGATACCTAATTTCAACTACTTTTTTCAAGGTTACGGCTTACTAGTGCCGCAGATTACTACTTTATGGTCCCGAAAGGGGGTTTTAGCCGACTCAATAACGATATGTCTAAACACGTTTCGGTGCTTTCGAGATTTGTGTAAACAATTTCAGTAGTTGTGCAATACCAGTTAACTAAAAATCAGAATAAATACAAATGACGAAATAAAGCCAACTATGTTTAATATAGTAGATAAGGAATCGCCTTGAATGTTTGAGGTATTTGAATTCAAGTACATACATGAACACAATGAATGATCCCCCCCATATACCGAAACATTGATATTAATACATAACATATATGGTTTGAGCAAAATATTCCTAAGATGGTGATTAGCCCAGATTTTATACTAGATGCTCACGTTCTCACATGTGAATTATATCATGAATAGTGTAACGGTCGGTTATTTATTGCAAAATTCTCATTATTAATTATTCCCCCATCTATCGGAAATTTTAGAAATTAATATTACAATCACTTCAGAAGCTTTTTGATGCGAAACTTTTTTGGAATCACGTAGGCTCAGAAAAACAAAATTTTTCTGAGAATCGAAAAAAATAGTTTTTTTCAGGCAGAGAGTCTGGATTTTGCATTGCGAACAGACGTTCGAGTCTGGTTGTTTTTTGGTTAAAATTGGAAACTAGCAGTTGGTTTTTGTTAAAAGCACCCGTTAGAACTGCCCAGCCTTTAGGCCGTCGCCTAGTTAATCGTCTTGGTAATCGAGTTATTAAGGAAATTCGATGTATACGAAAAAAAAGAAAATAAATAAAGTGAAAGAAACGAAACCAAATATTTCACGGGTGTGATTGGCAAGCAGCTGAGATATTTTTCATCGAGTTAGTGGAGACACTGGAAAGGATTACGGCACCGATGGTGATGTGACTGGATTTGGAAGTTTCCATGAAGATAAGGTCTGTTGTGTTGAATGCGGCTGAGAAAGGCTGCTAACGAAGTGTAGAAAAATTAATGCAAGGAAAATTAACTGAATTTAGTGGTAACTGTTAAATATTTTGATAAGCTAAGTTTCCGATCAGGTTAATGAACTGTGCTTGGTGGTTGTGTTAGGAAAAAAACAAAATGCAACGGATTAATGACATTCACCGAGTTGGTGGTTTTGGTGCCGCAGCGTCTTGGTGTGTGTAAATTCACATTGATATTGAAACACTAACCATTTGTTATTAAAATGGTGCGATTTTGTTAACGTCAAAAGTTTTCCAACAATCCCGCCGAAAATAAAAAAAAAAAAAAATTGAACAATAGTTTATAGGTCGAAATACAAGTCAACCATTTTCTTGTTTAGTTTTTGAGTAGTATTAACGGAAGATTATATATTGTGGAGTAAACCATATTTACTGTGACTGGAGGAAGAAGACGGGGCAGACCTCCAAAAACAATTCAAATGGGCGTTCGTGCACCAAAAACAAAAAAATTTAATTAAACTTTTCTGAAGAACCCGAGGTATCGGGCAAAAGGACCTGAGTCACAACTTAGTGCTGCATCAGTTTCCCGGGTATCTTCCTCATCAGGAAGTGAGTACCACACTAATAGGAAATAAGGCGGAGGGATTAGTAGACGATTCGCAAAACAACAAAAAAGTGTTATAGACAGGTAAAAGTCATTAGGGAGCAGGGCGATTGACTGGGTTTGGTGTGCCTGGTAAAGCCCTAATAAAATATTTATCGATTGTTTTAATAATATATTGACACATTCTTTTAACATATTTATCTATGGTTCTATTAATATATTGATATATATACAATTTTCTTATTATATTGTTAAATCTACAAGGTTTTTGTTACATGATATACATATTTACTTTTTTATAAACTAATTACAAATTATTACACTACTTATCAAATATTTACATATTCTTATATGATTACAATAATTATCTTAATCTTATATTTACCCATTTCTTAAAATATAATTTGGTTACATTTTTACGTTAATACACACCCTTAGGTATAAATTTTATCTTTTGGTTTGGTGTTGTACGAAAGAAAGGAATCCTCGACTGGTACCAGCGCGACGATTGATTTGTTTCCTTCCGTTGTTGTATTAACGTTATTATTTTGTGGTAATAGTTGGCTGTGTCCACAGTACCTAGATTGTAGGAGTATTTGTTGTTTGATTTACATTTACTACTTAGTGCAAACTTACCTCTATTTTGTTGTTGAGTAATTGTATTATACTGTAATTATTGTAAAATATATTTGTTGTCACTTTTTTCTTAATCCCATTAGTATTATACTGGGCATGACAGCCTAAGGGGATAAGTTATCCAGGATGGTTGGGTTTTGCTTTCTCTCCAGGGTCCTCTCAAAGTCGCGTTGAACATTTACAGGTCCACCAAGTCGATGGAAACGTCCAGCGATGAATCGCTTTGGCTAACCTAGGAAAAGAATGATATGAAGAGATATCCCTTTTAAACAATAGGTAAGTGGTGAATCATAGGTGTAGTGTCCCGGTCACACAACCCCACGCCCCCACCGGCGAGCTAGCGTAAACCGTGTGGCCGGTTTAGCATCCCCTAAAAACATTTAGGAAACTAGGGAGGATGTAGTCTTCTAAATTTTTTTATGCTTACCCAAGCACGATGGCAGTAGCCTTGCTGTCACCAGCAAGGAGCTCCATTGTGCCGGTACATAAAATGGCGCCCAACGTCTGCTTACCTGTTAACGCTTTCGGCAAACTAGTTTCGAATTTAAATTACGGTGTCCATTTATTACATAAAATGGAACCCTACGAATGCTTTCATGGCAACGATTCGGATCACAAGTTTTTAATATTAAACCCCGGCGCCCATTTATTGCATAAATGGCGCCCAACGATATGCTTTCATGCCAACGGCTTTGGCAAACAAGTTTTCGAGATTTTTATTTCATAAATGGCACCCCAACTTCTGTAACTTATTAAAATTATCTTTGACTATGATTCACCAACAACGCCTCTTTTTACAGATTCATCTCAGTTGTCTAAATTTAGTGTGAATTTTGCTTTGCTTTCACTTTTAGATTGTCCCGTATCATGTTATCTTCTTCGCTTTAGGCATCTTTGAACTAGACTTACCGGCACCGCTGGCTAACAAGCGTAAGACCGCTTGGCCATGGGTGAAGGCTGAGTCTGGAGTTCTTTTGTCCTGTGTTTTTGCTCGTCGTCCTGAGTATCAGGCGTCATACCGCCTGCCAGTGCTTCGTTCAGTGAACAGGATCCTTGTTACTTTTTGCTGATGGACGTTTGAGTTATAACTCGGGCTTAACCGTCTGAGGTAACAGGCGTGATATCGCCTGCCCACTGCGTCCCGTGGACTTCTTTAATCCATGCAGCCCCCCCCAAATTCTTTTTTCTTTTCGTTCACTTTAGACAATTAGTCGAAATATGGTAAGGGATGGGGTCACTTCAGGTGAACCTCTATGAGGCCGCACAGGCTTAACCGTCTGGCTAATCACCTGCGCCCTGTGGACTTTTGTTGAGGGACATCCGGCTACTTCCTTGTGCTTTTATTGTTTTTCTCTCCAGTCTGTCCCCACTACTGATTGATTTTCCGTAGTGTAGCTCAGTTGTGGTTGGACAGCGGAAACCAAAATAAATTATTATCATTTTCGAAGAAGATTTCCTTGTCTTATATCTTGAGGTAGACCCTTCATGTCGTTCGAGTAGATGAAGACGTGTGGTGCTTCCGGCGTTGTTGATGGCACTCGGTGCTGGCTGTGTCACATAGCTACCACCGACTGACACCGATGTCCTCGGCCACCGAGACTCCTGAGGAGAGAAATTGTTTTTCTTCAACCATCCTGGAAATTCACCAAAACAGTTTAAACACAAACAACACTACTTTACACCTTGATTTTTTTCAACTATCAATTGGTTTTGATTATTGTGAGTTATATTATAACTATATGTTGGATTAGTATTGATACTAAATAGGAGTCTCACTATCGCGGTTAATCGGTCAACGGAATTGTTTTTGACTAGGATATCTGCGTTGCTGTATTAATACTGACTTGGTCAGCATTTTCATTAAGTCTTTTTGTTGGTTAGCCTATATTTTTTTTGCGTACCGTCTGTGCTGGTTACGTACATTGATTTTGTTAACGGTTAGTAACAACCAATTAACTTCTTTCTCTGTTTAAATATTGGGTATATTGTTGAATAATACTACTTTGTGTATCGGTTGTTGTTGTAATTTGCTTGCGCTCGTGTAGTGCACATACCTTGCACGGGTATTGGGTATACAG
This sequence comes from Thereva nobilitata, assembly GCA_963855945.1. Classification (NCBI taxonomy): domain Eukaryota; kingdom Metazoa; phylum Arthropoda; class Insecta; order Diptera; family Therevidae; genus Thereva; species Thereva nobilitata. Next base: position 144,098,945 of record OY979694.1, read on the forward strand.
CGGTTAACATCCCGACGAACTCCCCATTCATAGGTATTTGTGGATTTCTGGGTAATACGTCGTCTAAATGGAACTTAGGGGCGGAAAGAAGACCACTCTCGCCACGGGCGAAAGCGACCGTCCAGACGAATCTCACATCGACCTTGATGAGTCGTCACTTTCCGAAGTCCACGATCCCACCCCGGAGGAACAACTCCAACAGGTACAACTGGAACTAGAGGCACTGCGGGCCCAACAGCGTGCTGCGGAGTTTCCGATGCCCCCCCATATGGATCGTCACTATCCCCCGGCAGAGCCCGTACATACCGACAGCAGAAGGGAAGCGTCAACCGGAACCTATCGCCGCAAGTCTCCAGTTACAACCTGGAACATCAAATTCTCCGGTGAGAACCCTGCGTTGTCAGCGGAAGAATTTTTGTTCCGGTTGGAGCTGAGGGCACGCGACGAGTGGGTCAGCCAGTCTGAGTTATGCCGAAATATTTCGGCTTTACTGACAGGCAGAGCCGAAGACTGGTACTGGTCCCAGTTCCGCCGTCAGGTACGTGACCCTGATTGGGAAATGATGAAGCTTCACCTCACCGGACAGTTTAGGAGTCGTGAGTCAGACTTTGAACTGATAAAACGACTGTTGGAACTGAAACAACAAAACAATTCCTATGATGACTACGTCGCAAAAATGTTGTCGTTGTATAACAGAATGTCCAATCCAATGCCGGAGGTGGAGTTGGTGGACATAATTCTTCAAAATTTGGACGCACCTTTAGGTTCAGTGGTGATAGGCCAACGTTTCGCTACCATGCATGACTTGAGGGAAGTCTGCATCCGGGCCGAACGCTGGCATAAGCAGTTACGGCTGGAACGAAGGCTTGATCGTCAAATACACGAGGTCGACTACTCGACCATGAATGAAATGAATTCAGTACCACCGGACGTATCCTCGCAACGGGTCGATGAGATGACAGCGCCGCGTCAGTTCCCGACGAATCCACGACCTTTCCGTTGTTGGAATTGTCAACAACAGGGTCATCCTTTTATGGACTGCCCCTCTGAGACTCGTGGTCTGTTTTGCTACAAGTATGGCAAGCCAGGAGTCGTGACACCAGTCTGTCCCACCTGCCAGGGAAACCGGAGCCGGGGTGCGAGACCGTACGGGAGTCCGCGCCCGAGCTAAGCTCGCCCGTTATTCCCTCGGACATTTCGTATACCAATGTTACGTCTACCCTCAGCGACTTTACGTCAACTGATGCTCTTCCGTCTTTTCCCTCCGAGGAGGTCAGACTCTCATTTATTTCCCGTTGGAAGAGATATATCTCCACTCGTGCCCGCATCTTTTCGGAGCCACCTCTTGTGGACTCCCTGCATTCTCGGCATGCCCCTCCCCAAATTAAAGCACGAGCTAAGGAGAAGCGACATCTTTCGCAGAAACTTGTTTCTGCTTTCATCTCTGACTTGTCAGATCCTCGTCCTTTTACTAAGGTCACCTTACTTAATGAGGAGGTGAATGGGTTATTGGACAGTGGCGCTAGTATCAGCTGTCTGGGAAGAGATGCTGAATCCTTTCTGGCCAATCATCCCGAAGTGACAGTCTACACTTTGCACACTGCGTTGCAAACTGCGGACGGGGCTTCACAAAGAATTTGCGGTTACATCAGGGTTCCGGTCTCCTGTGGAGGACGGACCCGTGACATGACCATCTATGTGGTGCCCAGTCTCAGCCAGAGACTGTATCTAGGGATCGACTTCTGGAAACTTTTCAGCATCGCTCCCCATTTAGTCTGCGAGTTAAACGCTCCATCCGCATCTGCTAACATGCACGACTTAACGTCCTTGCAAAGCGAGCAGTTGGAGCGGGTCAAGGCCAGGTTTCCCTCTTTCGATGTCTTAGGACTAGGAAAGACCCACCTGGAAGAACACACGATAGACACTGGTAACTCAGTTCCCATTAAACAGAGGCATTATCCTGTCTCACCCGCTATTCAACATTTGATGTATGGCGAGTTGGACAGGATGTTGGCTCTGGGGGTGATTGAGCCATCGAACAGTCCCTGGAATTCTCCAGTGGTGTTAGTTCGAAAACCAGGTAAGGTCCGCCTATGTCTTGACTCTCGCAAGGTCAACAGTGTCACGGTCAAAGACGCCTATCCCCTTCCACACATCGATGGTCTTCTTGGTCGTCTTCAAGACACCAAGTTCATCACGAGTTTGGACCATAGAAATATAAACTAGACACGGAATGGCTGTAAGCCAGATTAAGTGTACCACAATTACTGATGTGTTTGAGTTCACTCGGTAGTAGTGGTAAGGCAGTGCAGGCCAAAATATGCAGAAATAATAAGAGGCAAGTTTTAAAAGCGGAGCGAATAAAATTCCTGGCATAAAATCTATGGCCCCCGGATATTGACTTGGCACGCCACCATTCACTCAAGAAGCTACCCCAGACAGTTCGGCAATTTGTGTCCCACTTGTGCACATTATTGCTGTCCTTTTAAACAAGCTACCTTTAGAGTGGTCGCTCACGTACAGGGTTTTTACACGACACAGCCGTTCCATGTTAGTTTATATTTCTATGGTTTGGACCTTAAGGATGCTTTCTGGCAAATCCCATTAGAGGTGAAGTCGCGAGAGCGGACAGCTTTCACTGTCCCCGGTCGTCCCCTGTACCAGTTTACAGTCATGCCTTTCGGCTTGTGTAATGCCCCACAGCGCATGTGTCGCTTGATGGACAAGAGCATTCCGGGACATTTACGTGAGAACGTCTTTGTCTATTTGGACGACCTGCTCATAGTTTCACCTGACTTTGACTCTCATTTAAGGCTTCTGGACGAAGTCGCCAGCTGTCTCCGTCGTGCGGGGAATTATGCTAGCGTGGCTTCTTCAATCACGGATTGTTTGAAGACAAAAACTTTTAGTTGGAGTGATGAGGCCCAGCAGGCGTTCGAGACGTTAAAAAAGCTGATGACGGAAGCTCCTCTTCTAGTCACTCCAGATTTCTCCAAACCTTTTTATATTCAGTGCGATGCCAGCAGGACTGGTGTAGGTAGTGTGCTCTTTCAAAAGGACATGGATGGAGGAGAACATCCGATTGCTTATATGTCCAAGAAATTGAACGGAGCACAGCGAAACTACACCATTACTGAGCTCGAGTGCTACGCAGCCGTGCTGAGTATAAAAAAGTTTAGGGCTTATGTGGAGGGACAGGCATTCACGGTCATTACTGACCATGCAAGTCTGAAGTGGCTCATGGGCCAGAAGGAGCTCAACGGACGTTTAGCCCGGTGGAGTCTTAAGCTTCAGGGGTTCGATTTTACGATCGAACATCGTAAAGGCACCCACAATGTGGTTCCTGATGCCTTGTCACGCATGGATTGCGTTGACGATCTGTCCCTGTGTTTCAACGTGGACTTAAATGCCACGTACTTCAAATCCCCTGATTATCTTCGTCTGGTTGTGACGGTCAGGCAAGCCTCACCACAGTTACCAGACCTGCGGGTTGAGGATGGGTACGTGTTCCAGCGTACATCCCCACGTACTGGAGACTCCGTTGCTGACGACCTAACATGGAAGTTGTGGGTCCCAACGGAACTGACCACGCCTCTAATCGAGTCGGCTCACTTGCCGCCCCAAACTTCGCATGGTGGAGTAGTGAAGACCCTAACCCGTCTTAGAGCTAAATACTTTTGGCCAGGTATGTCTAAACAGGTGCGAGAATTCATTGCCAATTGTGAGGTCTGCAAGACCACTAAAGCCCCCAGTTCAGTACTTCGACCACCTATGGGTAACCCCATGGATGCGTCGAAGCCGTTCCAATTTTTGTACGTAGACTTCTTAGGTCCTTATACCCGGTCGAAGAAAGGTCACACGGCGGTGTTTGTCGTGTTAGATGCCTTCACCAAGTTTGCCTTCTTGCTCCCCGTGTCCGCTGAGACTACGGCGGTGGCCGTCAAGTTCCTCGAGCAAACTATTTTTCACACCTTTGGAGTTCCTGAAACCATCTTCTCCGACAATGGTCGGCAATTCATCTCCAAAGAGTTTGCTAAATTGCTAACCGATTATGGCGTGCGACATGTGCGCACAGCCGTATATTCGCCTCACCCTAACGCTTCCGAGCGGGTGAATCGATCGGTATTAGCCGCCATTAGAGCGTATTTAAAGGAGGATCAGCGTGAGTGGGATAGACATCTTTCGTCCATTGAATGTGCTCTTCGTAGTGCCCACCACGAGGCAATAGGCATGTCACCGTATCAGGCCCTTTTTGGTAGCCATATGATCCTGCACGGATCAGCTTATCCAGTCCTGAAGAAACTGAACGTTTTCCAGGAAGGTGAAATAGCTTTCTTGCCCTTGACGGACAAATTGCAGATACTGCGTGAACGAGTAGCGCTAAATTTAGCCGCTGCACATACCAGGCATACTACTCGATACAACTTACGTTGCCGAGTGAGCAGTTTTCGACCTGGGGATGAGGTATACCGAAGAACCTTCTGGGCGAGTAACCGAGCTGGTCGCTTCAGTGCTAAATTGGCACCGAGGTTTGTGAAAGCCCGGATACGGACAAAAATTGGAACTAGCTTGTACGAGCTGGAGGATTTGGCTGGTAAAAGCATAGGCGTGTATCACGCCAAAGACATACGACCCTAATTGTCCTCGAAGCAAGCGCTCCTCGGAGTAGCCCTAATAAGGCATCTCGCCGGCTTCACTGGTTATTAATAGGGTGCCTTACTCCGCTTAGGTAGCTTCCCTAGCGGATGGTACGCCTCCTTGCTTTTCGGTCAGTCTGAAGAACAACTCTCGGCGAATGGTGGTCCTGGCGATCCATCAGGGTTTGGTCAAAGGCACTGTGGTATTGCTAGAGACTGACCCGATGGAACGACAGGTGACATGTTCGACGTGGTGATCTGGATGAAGGCAGAGACTCGGAGGGGGACAGTGTGGTATTGCCTTCCGCCGGATCTCTGCAACTCCAGGCACACACTCCGGGTGACTCTTCAGACTGTCCCTCTCTCAAACTTTTAATTTTGAGAGCACTACTGAATCCCTAGCGATTTATAGCGCTGCAGCTAGAGCAGGAGACTCTTAATCTCAGGGTATGAGACGAGCCCCACATTGGCGCCACATACCGGACCTTACGACAGAAAAACCTTCCGTTTTTTTTCGGCTCCTCACTGCCTCGCCAGTCGGCCTTGTGGACCCGAGGGTATGTAACGGTCGGTTATTTATTGCAAAATTCTCATTATTAATTATTCCCCCATCTATCGGAAATTTTAGAAATTAATATTACAATCACTTCAGAAGCTTTTTGATGCGAAACTTTTTTGGAATCACGTAGGCTCAGAAAAACAAAATTTTTCTGAGAATCGAAAAAAATAGTTTTTTTCAGGCAGAGAGTCTGGATTTTGCATTGCGAACAGACGTTCGAGTCTGGTTGTTTTTTGGTTAAAATTGGAAACTAGCAGTTGGTTTTTGTTAAAAGCACCCGTTAGAACTGCCCAGCCTTTAGGCCGTCGCCTAGTTAATCGTCTTGGTAATCGAGTTATTAAGGAAATTCGATGTATACGAAAAAAAAGAAAATAAATAAAGTGAAAGAAACGAAACCAAATATTTCACGGGTGTGATTGGCAAGCAGCTGAGATATTTTTCATCGAGTTAGTGGAGACACTGGAAAGGATTACGGCACCGATGGTGATGTGACTGGATTTGGAAGTTTCCATGAAGATAAGGTCTGTTGTGTTGAATGCGGCTGAGAAAGGCTGCTAACGAAGTGTAGAAAAATTAATGCAAGGAAAATTAACTGAATTTAGTGGTAACTGTTAAATATTTTGATAAGCTAAGTTTCCGATCAGGTTAATGAACTGTGCTTGGTGGTTGTGTTAGGAAAAAAACAAAATGCAACGGATTAATGACATTCACCGAGTTGGTGGTTTTGGTGCCGCAGCGTCTTGGTGTGTGTAAATTCACATTGATATTGAAACACTAACCATTTGTTATTAAAATGGTGCGATTTTGTTAACGTCAAAAGTTTTCCAACAATCCCGCCGAAAATAAAAAAAAAAAAAAATTGAACAATAGTTTATAGGTCGAAATACAAGTCAACCATTTTCTTGTTTAGTTTTTGAGTAGTATTAACGGAAGATTATATATTGTGGAGTAAACCATATTTACTGTGACTGGAGGAAGAAGACGGGGCAGACCTCCAAAAACAATTCAAATGGGCGTTCGTGCACCAAAAACAAAAAAATTTAATTAAACTTTTCTGAAGAACCCGAGGTATCGGGCAAAAGGACCTGAGTCACAACTTAGTGCTGCATCAGTTTCCCGGGTATCTTCCTCATCAGGAAGTGAGTACCACACTAATAGGAAATAAGGCGGAGGGATTAGTAGACGATTCGCAAAACAACAAAAAAGTGTTATAGACAGGTAAAAGTCATTAGGGAGCAGGGCGATTGACTGGGTTTGGTGTGCCTGGTAAAGCCCTAATAAAATATTTATCGATTGTTTTAATAATATATTGACACATTCTTTTAACATATTTATCTATGGTTCTATTAATATATTGATATATATACAATTTTCTTATTATATTGTTAAATCTACAAGGTTTTTGTTACATGATATACATATTTACTTTTTTATAAACTAATTACAAATTATTACACTACTTATCAAATATTTACATATTCTTATATGATTACAATAATTATCTTAATCTTATATTTACCCATTTCTTAAAATATAATTTGGTTACATTTTTACGTTAATACACACCCTTAGGTATAAATTTTATCTTTTGGTTTGGTGTTGTAGGAAAGAAAGGAATCCTCGACTGGTACCAGCGCGACGATTGATTTGTTTCCTTCCGTTGTTGTATTAACGTTATTATTTTGTGGTAATAGTTGGCTGTGTCCACAGTACCTAGATTGTAGGAGTATTTGTTGTTTGATTTACATTTACTACTTAATGCAAACTTACCTCTATTTTGTTGTTGAGTAATTGTATTATACTGTAATTATTGTAAAATATATTTGTTGTCACTTTTTTCTTAATCCCATTAGTATTATACTGGGCATGACAGCCTAAGGGGATAAGTTATCCAGGATGGTTGGGTTTTGCTTTCTCTCCAGGGTCCTCTCAAAGTCGCGTTGAACATTTACAGGTCCACCAAGTCGATGGAAACGTCCAGCGATGAATCGCTTTGGCTAACCTAGGAAAAGAATGATATGAAGAGATATCCCTTTTAAACAATAGGTAAGTGGTGAATCATAGGTGTAGTGTCCCGGTCACACAACCCCACGCCCCCACCGGCGAGCTAGCGTAAACCGTGTGGCCGGTTTAGCATCCCCTAAAAACATTTAGGAAACTAGGGAGGATGTAGTCTTCTAAATTTTTTTATGCTTACCCAAGCACGATGGCAGTAGCCTTGCTGTCACCAGCAAGGAGCTCCATTGTGCCGGTACAATAGAAATTTGAATATAAGTAGATGGATAAGCATTTATGAAATTATTATTGATTATTTGAATCAATATCATCAATTTTAACATTTTTCATGATATTCCAACTGGCGATCATAAAACAGTAGCAGCAGCAAGGCGCTTGTTCCAATAAAAATTCTACCTCGTCGTTCACCTTAACAAAAAACCCCAGGTCTGCCTCAACATTCGTTTTCGATCTTTACAACAACAACAGCAAAAGCTTTTACCTACACACAACCCGGTCCTTCGCAAGGGACAATTCTAATTTCGGTCATCCAAAAATTCTTAATTATTATCGCCTCTTTAGCCCGATCAGTCTTAGACATGATTCTCATACAAATTCTACTATGCTCAGGGTCACATAATATTTTTTGTTTTACAATTCAAACTGTAAAACAGTGAATAACTTCCCACACTAAATATGAAGCTTCACTTCCTATGGGAAAAGAATTTAAAATCTCAACGAGCTGGTGAGAACCAACTCATTAGCAAAAAAAAATAAAATTTTATAATCTAAGAAAAATAAATATCATAAGTCAGTCTTAAGATCATTATCATGAGAAAAATCATTCTAAAAAGCTGTTTTGCAATTACTGTTATTAATTAAAATAAAGATTTTCATAAATACAATGTTTTGATCTTTTTATTTTATAAACATTAAACCAACACACACACACATAGAGATCATCATCGCCAAGTTAAAATTTTCATGTACGAATATATCAAAGAAATTCTTATCAAATTATATTCATCTTCACATGCCATGCTATAGAAAAATATTGAGAGCCAATTTCCCCTGAATGGGAATTCAAATAGATTTGAAGCCTCATTGAGAGGAAATTTTGAGAGCCAAATTTTCTACAGCATGGTTTACACCCAAATAATGTTGCGAAATATACTGCAGGTATCTTTGGTAATAATAATTTGCGAAATAGGAAAATATGAATGGTGCGCAAAGCCTTCTGTATTTATACAGAAGGCTTTGATGGTGCGCCATACAAGGTTGTATGTGTGATCGGGCGGGAAGGCAACTATGAGGGGCGTGCCATACAAGGCACACACTAATATTGGCCGAAAGATAAATATTCGAGGGGAAATTTTGAGAGCCAAATTTTCTACAGCATGGCTTCCACTCAGTCAAAGCCTTCTACATTTACAAGCCATGCACAACGAAATCTCACACTCACATTCAAAGAAAATGGGACTTCAATTTATCTGACAGAATGGACTTCAGTCAGAATGGACTTCAATTTAGCTGTGAAAAAAGCAATTTTTTAACTTAGTTTTTGCAATAAAAAGTGGTAAAATATTGTATTTTATCACTTTTTACTGCACACGGATTATCAGTGATAAGTTATTTAGTGATCTGAGTTTATAAATTAACAAAAATTGAGTGGTTAAGTGTATTTTAAGAGTGTTAATTGATTAGGTGACGTTTTTGTTTACATTCGCGGTGGTTTTTTCGTGTTAATTTAGGGAAAAAATGTTGAATTTGTGTAGTAATGGAATTAAAAGTGAATTTAAAGTAGTTAAAAATTATTATAGAAGAGTTATTAAAAACATAACGTCGTTGTCAAACCAATATCTGCTATGTGCACTTTTTGGTGATTTCGACCTTTTGACCATTATGACTAGTTTCTAAGCAAATTTTCGTATAAAAACACTTCTATATGACTCTAAGCATTATATGGCGAACTGTAGTCGCTAAAAAAAATATGTGCACATGCAGGAGAATTTGCAGTATGTTACAGGAGAACGTTTTTTTTTCAGTATCTCAAAGTTATACTTTTTGCACATAGCAGATATTGGTTTGACAACGACGATAAGTGCAAGTACTACCACACAAAATAAATAACAATAACTTTTTCACTTTTCCTTCACATTTTTCTGCACTTATGTTTTTAATAACTATTCTATAATAATCTTTAATCACTTAAAAAGCACTTTTTATTATATTACTACACAAATTCAACATTTTTTGCCTAAATTAACACGAAAAAACCAACGCGAATGTAAACAAAAACGGTCGCCTAATCAATTAACACTCTAAAAATACACTTAACCACTCACTTCTTTTTAATTTTTTTTATTAAATGACTAAAGCACTAATCGCTGATAATCCATGTACACCAAAAAGTGATAATATACATTATTTTACCACTTTTAAGTGCAAAAACAAAGTTAAAAAATTGTTTCGTACGGCTTCGGCAATGTTAATTCCACAATTTTGGCACTTCATACACATACATGCACATACCTGGGGCATGGCTTGTAAATGTAGAAGGCTTTGACTCAGCCCAGCGGGAAATGGAGGGCTCCAATAGTGCTGTTTGAGCACTCCTTAAAAAGCTTACAGCGCTCCCGTTACGCTCCAGTTCCATATACTTTTTAACATTGCATGTCATTGCAGGGGAGCATACGTTTTTATGCTCCTTCAAAAGCGTTCTAGGAGCATTATAAAAAAGCTTTTTAATAAAGAATTTTCATAGACGCCTGTGGATATGTGATCCGGGTATCGAAAAGCTTTATCTTTTGCTATTTGCTTGTTTATCTTTTGCTATTGCCTTTTCCTTTCCAAGCGCGAGTGTGGTTTTATCAAAGCAGTCCCCCAACTAAATTCTAACCACTTTTAAAGCTGCTTCTCCTTCGTATCGAACGAGAGCCGGTCCATTGAGAATGCTAATGCCACCCTTTATGGTCATCAAGATAATCGCTCATTTTCTTCGTTCTATAAAATTTATGAAAGCTCCGGTAATGCTCCCTCGGGAGCATATTTAACAGCGCTCAAAGTAAGCTCCCCTGAACAGCGCTCCCAATTTTTCCCACTGGGAGTCATAACCTTCTATATAGAAAGCCATGAACACCAGTTGTGTTAGCCGGTGGGCTAGGTGCCATATTCGTTTCCTATCAAATTGTATGGAAAAGTGGATGTGAGAATTGTTTTTTTTGTTTCTTTAGTGAAATAATTATATAAAAAGAAAGTTATTAACTCAATATAGAAGTGATATATAAAAATTATGAATTTTAGTGCGATTTTAGTGTCTTACAGTGGGCCTTATTACAAAAAGAGAAACTATGTACATATTATATTCATGTAAACCTCATGTGATTTGATTAAAAAAATTAAAAAAACATTGAGTGGTTAAGTGTGTTAATTGTAAAGGTGGCCACTTTGTTTATATTCGCGGTGGTTTTGTCGTGCTTCATTAGGATAAAAATGTTCATGTTGTGCGGTAGTAATTATTAAAAATATAAGTGCTGAAAAATATGAAAGAAAGTGCTTAAGTTATTGTTTTGATTGCCATTTAAATTGGGGCATATTTAGTGCATTTATGTATAAATATTTAATCTTGGATATAAAAACATTCTAGACTGTGAATATAGCAGTAATTGGCAAAATCTGCAATGGCTTCATATCCAAGATAAAATCTTTATAAATGCACTGAATAAGCCCCAATTTAAATGGCATTCAAAACAATAACTTTAGCTCTTTCTTTCACATTTTTCAGCACTTATATTTTTAATAATTGCACCAAAATGAAGATATTCATCACTTTAAAATCACTTGTAATTCGATTACCACCGCACAACATGAAAAGCTCAAAAAATTTTTCATAATGAAACACGACAAAACCACCGCGAATCGAAACAAAGTGGTCACCTTTACAATTAACACACTTAATCACTCAATGTTTTTTAATTTTTTTAATCAAATCACATGAGGTTTACATAAATATAATATGTAGTTTCTTTTTTTGTACTAAGGCCCATTGTAAGACACTAAAAAAACACTAAAATCACACTAAAATTCATAATTTTTAGGTATCACTTCTATGACAACGTTTTAATTTAGTTGTTTTCATACATATTGAGTTAATAAATTTCTTTTTATATAATTATTTCACTAAAGAAACAAAAAAAACAATTCTCACATCCACTTTTCCATACAAAACGTAATAGGAAACGAATATGGCACCGGGACCACCGAATTGCTTACATGTATGTGTGAGCATGGCATGTTCATGGCTTTCTATATAGAAGGTTATGACTCAGTCGATCAACGATATCACAAGTCGATATCTGCTTCACACATACACATACACACACATATTGCCCGAAAGAAAGATAAATATTCTTAGATCGCTCGTTCGGCGATTGTATAAACAAATTAAATAACAACAGCCAGAAAGCCTCGATGACCCTTTATAAAAGCTGATGTTGCGAAATAAGTTTCTTCGCGCATGTGGGGAAATGAAAATAATAATGTTGTGAAATATACTGCAGGTATTTTTGCGGATCGGGGTATGCAAATGTAAGGGGTGTGCATATCTGGATTCATTCGGTTGAAGTTTCTTCGCGCATGAGGGGAAATGAAAATAATAATAATGTTGCGAAATAGGAAAATATGAATGGTGCGCCATAGAAAGTGGTAGGTGTGATCCACAGATCGGGCGGGGAATGCAAATATGAAGGGGTGTGCCATACAAGGTGATATGTGTGATGCATAGATCGGGCGGGTAGGTAAATATAAGGGGTAGAAAGCTTTGGGCGGGAAGCTTTGCGCTCGTTCAGCGTGGGGGAAGGTAAATATGAAGGGGTATGCCTGCGGGGGAAGGTAAATATGAAGGGGTATACCATACAAGGTGGGGTGTATGTTATGCATAGATCGGGCTGGGGAGGTAAATATGAGGGGGTGTTTTCCATAGAAGGTGTGTGTGTGGCTCCTCCCCCAGGTTGTGTGTGAGGGTGTGCGTGCGGGTATGGGTGTGTGTGTGGGTATGGGTGTGTGTGTGCGTGTGCTATACACGCATACATACAAACCTCAAAGTGAGGGTATCTGAGGGGGGAGCGGGAAAGGCAAATATAAGGGGGTCATAGAATATCTACTCAGGAATAATGCTGTCCAAGGAGCGACATTAAGTGGTCCTTCGAGCCGGATTTTTCATCACCAGCCAGGAACATAAAAGATAAGTACAATTTTACTTCGTATTCTAACGCTATCATAGTGCAAAAAAAATCTAACATATCCATACATACAACGGGATTTTCCAATAAAGGAACATTAAGTTTTAAAGTTTTTTTAAAATAAAAATATATCATACTGTAACTGAACAATTAAAGTGGATTTGTGTGAAAGTGGTTGTAGCGATTAATTAACAAACGGATTTATTTCTTCAGACTATCAACTAATATCGTATAACGGTTTTTATCACGTTTACACAAATTTTTTCAAGGTTATTTATTATTTGCGGTACACGTTGAAACCCTTTGCCTTTAGAACCCCAATTTATAATTTAGAAGTTAATAATTAAGGTTATTAAGCAAATCGATCATGGACCCAAGCTTAGTTATGCTGACGCTTTCGAGCTCATAAAAAACCAGGATTAATCCCAGTGAATGTTTTAAGAAAACAAACGAGCATTTAATATCAACCGTAAATGGACCTTGAACCAAAGATTAAGATCAGAAAAAGACATTATCGGATATTACGGGATCATTTGCATTCAATGTTTGTGCAGTTCTTTTTTTGAAAGCTTACGTTCCTAACGGCTCTCTAATTAAAATGGTTTCGTATGTACAATTGAACTGAAATTCCTTTGTTGTGTTTATATAAAATTTATGGTTGGGTATCTCAAGTTAATTGGAATGATTATAAACATTACATTTGAGTTGTTTAATTTCTTGTGGACTTAATAAAGATTTAAATTTGAATTTGAGTGAAAACAAATTAAATATATGCATAAAAAATTATTTTTATTTACTTGGTTGTTTTTTTTGGTTACATATAAAAAAACTAAAGGTGAAATACAATCTTAGGACGCATCGAAAACTTGTAAAAACAATAAATATAAAATTACCCTTGCGTAATCGTTCTTATACTTTTTTTTCAAATTCCTTTATTGTACTCAAATTTTGCAAAATGAGCAACGAGTTAGTTCAAAAACGTGGCAGAGTCAAGGGATCTGTCGAAAATTGACCAGCGGGAGAGCTGAAATAAATAAAATGCAAACGGCGAAAAGAAAGAAAACTCGTGAACGTTTGTTTTAACTAGCGATTTTTTTGCGTTTTTAAAATAAAGGACTTGTCCGGTTGATTGCTCAAGTCACTTGAGTCAAGTGTGACTGGTTCAAAGAGAGTCAATCTCAGGCTTATGGTGGAAGACCGTTAAATCTCCTGCTCAGTTGAGTGAGACTATTCTTCACAGGATCGCTTACCCGCCTTAAGACCTTTGCTGAAAGTATACCAGAATCTTCCACCACAGAAGACATTATAACCAGATTAGAAAAACTTGAAGATATGTGGTCAGAGTTTAACGAAATTGAAGACAGCTTACTCCTACTTCCCAATCAAACCTCAGAGCTTCAGGAATTCGAAAACAAATTCTTTACCACCAAGGCCTTGCTAACTCGTGCAAAAAATGCAAGACTGGCTCCTCAAACATTGGCTAATTCTACAACATATCACCATGATCATGACTCCAGTAACCATAGTTTCATTTCAAATGAACAATTTAACACAGTCATGACCAGCTTTTTGTCAACGCAGCAGACCTTTTTTGAAAACCTTAATCAGTCTCGTCAGAATTCAACCTTGTCCACTGCGCAGCAGCAAACGCGCCTACCAACGTTGCAGATTCCAAATTTTTCAGGTGATTTCAAGGAATGGCCTTCTTTTGCAGACAATTTTGAAAAGTCAGTACATAACCGCGAAGATTTAAGCCCCTGTCAAAAATTACAATATCTCAAGGGCTTCTTAAAGGGAGAAGCAGCAACGGTCATTAGACACCTAACTATCACCGATGACAACTATACGGAAGCCTGGGAAAAATTGAGGGAGCGTTTTAACAAACAACGCAATATAACAAGATCAATAATAAGGGCATTCTTTGTCGCTCCTGCCACAGGACAACCCTCTGCAAGGCATCTACGTAGCCTACATGATACTTTCGACGAAGTTATAAGGGGGCTAAGAGCATTAGGAGAAGCACCTCAATCAAGAGATCCTTGGCTAATTCACGTAGGATTATCTAAACTAGAACCTGAAACTAAACACCTGTGGTATAAAGAAGGTTCTGAAAATGAATTCCCTACTTTCAATGAGTTTTTAAGTTTCTTAAACAAACGCTGTAACTCTGTAGAATTATCTGTAGATAGTATCAAAAAATCTCATCCTCCAAAATCTTTTCATGTCATGGCAAACAACCCATCGTCGTCAGCGACTTGCCCTTTGTGCGGAGACCATCATTGGCTGTTCCAATGTCCTCAATTCAAAGCCAAATCAGTTGACGAACGAAAAAACTTTGTCATCTCCAAATCAATATGTTTCAATTGTCTGCGTCTAGGTCATTCAGTCAAATCATGTCGCTCAAAATATCGATGCAATACATGTAAAAAATTGCACCATTCAGTTCTCCACGGAGCAGGACAAAATCAACCAAATCCAGCGAGACCCAACCAAATGCATTCACTACATACAACGTATCGCACACCCTCAGCTAACTCTGAAGCTATCTGCAATCAAGATTCGGAAGCATCAAACAACAATGCATCATCCACTTCAAGTAAGATACTGACTCCGCCACTGATATCACAGGAGCTGTCAAGCTTCAATTCGTCCATTCACCCACCAAGTTATAAAGACTCTTCCATAGAACAACCACCCTCTCTTCTTCCAACGGCAGTAGTTAATGTAAGGGACAATCACGGAGATTGGTATCCTTGTAGAGTCATGTTGGATTCGGGTTCCCAGGTATCCCTTGTATCTGAGAAACTCATTAAACGTCTCTCTTTACAAAGAAGTCACGCCAGATTTGTAATAAATGGGATTGCTGAAATACCAACTGGACAAACAAATGGGCGTGTAACACTTCATCTATCATCACGCCTAAGGACAACGAACCGCATCTTCATCGAGGCTTACATTATGCCCAAGTTAACTTCTTCATTGCCTGCAGTGGGGTTCAACATAGATAACTGGAAGTACTTAAAGGGTCGCCCGCTGGCGGACCCCTCTTTCAATAAGCCGGAGCCTGTCGACATTATTATTGGAGTAGACAAGTTCTTCGAGGTGCTTAAAAGTAGAAAAATTCGACATAACAAAAGGTATCCCACTGCACAAGAAACCATATTTGGATGGGTTGTAGCTGGTAACCATTCCACACCACAGCACCCCACCTTTAACCAATTCACAACCACCCTATTGGACATTGATACCACACTGAAACGCTTCTGGGAAAATGAAAACGTTGGAGACGATAAGGTTATACCAACAGCTGAAGAAGAATTGTGCGAACGACACTTTCAGAATAATACACATCGAGACGAAACCGGCAGATATGTGGTAGCTTTACCCTTCAGACCTCATGCGCAAGCATTGGGTTCTTCACTTGAAAACGCTCTGAGACGTTTCCAGTCGGTGGAACGGCGATTCCAAAGAGACCCGATTTATAAGGAACAGTATGTAAGGTTCATGCAGGAGTTTATCGCATTGGGACATATGGAATCAATCACACATGCAGAAACCAGGGAAACAGAGTGTCACAACCACTTCTATCTTCCGCATCACGCGGTTTTCAAAAGTGAGCCCATTCCGAAAATCCGCGTCGTTTTTTATGGGTCGGCGAAGTCAGCTTCAGGAGTGTCCTTAAACCAAAACCTGCTGGTGGGCCAAGTTGTACAAAGGGACCTTTTCTCCATATTAGTTAAGTTTAGAAAACACACAATTGCCTTCGTTGCGGACATAGAAAAAATGTACCGCCAGATTCGCGTGGTGAAAAACGATACCAATTTTCAACGCATCGTTTGGAGAGAATGCACAACGAAACCAATACAACATTATAGATTAACTACAGTTACATATGGCACATCTTCAGCACCCTTTTTGGCAACAAGATGTCTCAAGCAAATAGCACTAGACAACAATTTATCTCATCCTCACGCATCAGCGATAATAGAAGAAGATTTTTATGTCGATGATATACTTTCTGGAGCGAATTCAGTCAGTGAAGCCTGTAACTTTAAATCCACACTCATTGAAATTCTAGCTAATCATGGTTTTAACCTTACCAAATGGAAATCTAATCACTCGGAACTAGTTCAACCAAGCGATACTCAAGACGCTTGCTTTCCTATCGATGACCATTCTGAAACAACCACAGTTCTAGGAATTGTATGGAACAGTAAAGACGACACCTTCTCCTTTCACATATCAGATCTCGGCAGTGAACCACCGACCAAGAGAAAAGTATTATCAGAATCCTCAAGATTATTTGATCCATTGGGACTCTTAGCTGCAGTAACTGTATCGGTAAAAATTCTGTATCAACAGTTTTGGCTGACTAATCTAGACTGGGATGACCCACTACCGGACGCTCTAGCTGCAAAGTGGAATGAATTTAAATCAACCCTACCTCGTGTCTCAGAAGTAAGAATTCCTCGCAATATAATGATTCACAACTCGACAACTACTACACGGGTGCTCGGACGCCTCAGAGCTAGCCTACAGTGCAGTAGTTTATTGTCGTTCAACCAACGAACAAGGACAAGTCTTGGTGCAATTAGTTACAGCCAAAACTAAAGTTGCACCCATCAATCAAATCTCCCTACCTAGATTGCTGGACAAAGTAATTAAGGCTTTATCATTAAAGAATGCAACAGTGTGGGCATGGACCGATTCCACAATTGTTCTTTCTTGGCTATCAAATGTGCCAAGAAGATGGACAACCTATGTAGGAAACAGGACATCAGAGATTTTAAATAGCATTCAGCGAAACCAATGGCGACATGTACCGTCATCGGAGAATCCAGCCGACCTCGCTTCCAAAGGAATCACATCAACAACATTATGCAATTCGAAGCTATGGTGGAATGGCCCCACATTCCTTTGTCAAGACCAGTCAGAATGGCCTTCGAGGGAAGATACATCAACCACGATCTTTGAACAAAGGAAAACACCTATCATTCTATGTCATCAGAATATATCCCATAACATTTATTCATATTTATCAACCAACATGTCTTCATGGACAAAACTATTGAGAATTCTGGTTCATTGTATTCGGTTCACAAAAAATTGCAAGCTTCCAAAGCAAAGCAGATACACGGGGTTCATCACAACAGACGAACTAAGCCCAGCCGAAAATCATATGATTAGATGGGCACAGTTGCAGGCCTTCCATGAGGACATCAAACAGCTATCCTAGAACAGGAACCTATCAAACAAGAGTCCACTAGGCAACCTTAATCCATGCATCGACCAACACCAAATTCTACGTGTAGGAGGAAGATTAGAAGACGCACATCTAAGCGCCAATACTAAACACCCAAAAATTCTACCCAGGGATCACGCTATAACAAAACTCATAGTTCAAGAAATGCATCACCGATATCTACACCCAGGCATAACATTGTTAATCAACATAATTCGGCAAAATTATTGGATTATCCGAATTCGACACGTGGTCAAGCAAGTCACGCACCACTGCATCACCTGCTTCCGTTATAAAACTAAGGCAACCTGTCAGTTAATGGGAAAGCTAGTAGAGTAACGGTTGTACGACCGTTTTTGCGGTCAGGAGTTGACTTTTCGGGCCCTATAGACCTTTGCACTAGAACAACAAGAGGAGCTAAATGTTTCAAAGGGTACATAGCCTTGTTTGTGTGTTTTACAACCAAGGCTCTGCATTTTGAAGTAGTGAGCAGTTTGTCTGCTGATGCCTTTCTAGCTGCTTTACCGCGTTTTGTTTCGAGAAGAGGCATTCCGCAATTCGGATAACGGAACAAACTTTGTTGGCACTAACAGAAAACTCATGAACCTTTACAATCAAACATTGAACACCTTTAACAATGACAAAATAATAAATGATTTTTTCTTGCAGAATAGCATAACCTGGCATTTCATTCCCCCAGCTTTACCCCATATGGGCGGTTTATGGGAGGCTGGAGCTAAAACCGTCAAGGCACACCTGTTGCGAGTTATTGGACAGAAAATGTTATCCTAAGAAAGAATTGATGACGCTGCTCGCGCAAATTGAAGCCATTTTAAATTCCAGGCCATTATCACCAATATCTGATGAACCAGATTCGTTTGACGTTTTAACACCATGGCATTTCTTAATTGGAGACGTTCTCACGGCAATCCCTGAACCACCTCTGGAGGATGTCCCAATGAACAGACTAGGACGATACCAGCAAATTCAAGCCATGAGACAAGGGTTTTGGCGAAGATGGACCCGAGACTATCTCACAACCTTGCAACAGCGACCCAAATGGAAGAAGGAGCTACCATGCTTAAAAAAGGACGATCTAGTTATACTCAGGGAAGACAACATTCCCCCCGCGAAATGGCACATAGGCCGCATTGAAGAAACTTATCCTGGCGCTGACGACATCGTACGAGTAGTCCTAGTCCGTACTGCCAAGGGAGTTTACAAACGCCCAATCAACAAAGTTTGTAAATTACCTCTACAAGAATAGTTACACCTGCTTTTCTCAATTATAAGTTAACATCAGTTAAAGATTGTTAGGTCAAAACTGGTAAAAGATTGTTACTATTATTATATCAAGTTGACTATTTTTTTTTGAATTGTTAGTTAACATACGTTAAAACTAGTTACAGAGTATTAATATTATCATATCAAGTTGAATGTTTTTTCTTTTTTTTGAATTTTGAAATTGAATATTTTGTAGAACTTTAATAGTAGATATGTACCATATAGTAAAACAAGTAAGGGATTTTTATTAGTATTATATCGAGAGTATTGTTAAGAAATTTCTATTTGAAAACTGGATATTTTCAAGAGGCGGGAGAATGTTCGAAATTTTATTATCAATACCATTACATGTATTTAAATCAATTCTATTATCAATACCAGTACATGTATTAAAATCTCTGATACTCGTATAACTACCATGTTCTATTCAATGTGATTCAGGCTGCACATCTGGACGATTACCGCAAGAGCATCCCGGTTTCGGTACGCTGATGCCAGCCTCAATCATATCGAATATTTTTTCTCTTATCATTGTCAAGGCTGATCTCGAGGAATAAAGTTCACTAAATCAAGTGCGGATCTTTGTTTTTTATCCTAAGTTGTGTTTCAAGGTCTTAAGTTATTTTTTGCGATAATTTACGGAAGTTCCTCGGTAGTTTTGCGGCCTTCCTGTCTCGTAGATACGCATACGCCGACACCAGTGGATGTTGATGGCTCGACGTACTTACTCTGATTCGCATTGGGTTGAATTTCTGTAGAAATTGTTGATTTCAATGCACCCGGTTTTACGTTCGAGGCAGCTGTGCTAGCTTCGTTGGTTTCGAATGTTGACCAATCAATAGTCGGTTCGTGAATATTTGCCTTTGTTTTGTGCACATCCAATTTCCGCGCAATGACACTTTAAAATCATCGTGTCAACGTTTGTTCAGTCGGTCAACGCGAACGATTATACCAAATGGTCGAGACCAATTAAAACCGCAAATAGTCGAAAATATCACTACGTAAACATGACGCGTTGACTAAACAAACGTTGACACGATGATTTTAAAGTGTCATTGCGCGGTGTGTTTTTGAGCATCAATAATGCCTTGTACATGTCGGTGTTGTCGAGAAACGCCTGTTTTACTTAAGTTTGTCGCAGTTTGGACGTTTCTTTCGGCGAATCCATTCGATCGTGGATAACATGGTAATGACATTCGATGCGTAAAATTCCAGTCACGCGCAAAATCGGAGAATTTGTTCGATGAATATTGTGGTCCACCATCTGTTTCCAATATTTCGGGTATGCCGTGAACCGAAAACCATTGTTTGAAGTGTAGAATTACTTCCGCTGATGTTGATGCTTTTAGTTTTCGAAAATCAATGAAACCCGAATAATGATCGGCGATTAGTAAAAATTCATCGCCCTTGAAGTAGAAAATGTCGCTAGAAGCGTGTTGAAATGGATAATCTGGCACAGTTCTCATTAGCATTGGCTCACGAACGTTGCTTCTTTGCGTGCTTTGACACACAGCGCACTCTTCGACGTGGTTTTCAATGTCATTCGTTTGTCCATACCAATACAGTGACTGTCTGGCTCTGGCTACTGATTTCGTGATGCCCGCGTGACCAGTGTGAACCTGTTTGATGACGTTTTGAATTTCAGATTCAGGCACGATTACTTTATGCGCATTGAAAAGCAATCGTTTTCGTAGGTGATCTCCTCTCTGAACGTAGCCTATTTTCTAATTGCTTTTGGCAATTTGTCGTCGTCGGGCCAGCCACGTTGGATGACTGCTTTGAGTAGATGTAATTCGAAATCGTTATGCGTTGCTTCAATGAATCGCTACTCGGTTTCTTTGGTCATCGCCAATACGATGTTCACTGCATATTGCTCTTCTTCTTCATATTCCCACGGAACGCAATCACGACTAAGTGTGTCAGCAATTGGTACATGTGTGCCCTTGACGTATTTGACTGTCGGCGAATATTGCAAAACATCCCAAAGAATTTTTTGCAAATGAAGCGGCGCATTCTGCAACGGTTTTTTGAAAATCTTCTCCAACGGTTTGTGATCTGTTTCCACTTCTAGCCGTTTTCCATACACATATTCGTGAAATTTTGTGCATGCGAATTTGATGACAATTGCCTCTTTTTCGATTTGTGGATAATTTTGTTTGGATTTTGTAAATGCTAGTAGTTATACAAGAGCGGTTCTGGGCCACCCCCTCATATTTGCCTTTCCCGCTCCCCCCTCAGATACCATCACTTTGAGCTTTCTATGTATGCGTGTGCAACTCACACACACAGCCACACCCACACATACATCCATACCCACACGCCCACCCATACCCACACGCCCACCCATACCCACACGCACACCCTCACACACAACCAGGGGGAGGAGCCACACACACGCCTTCTATGGAAAACACCCCCTCATATTTACCTCCCCGCCCGATCTATGCATAACACACACACACCACCTTGTATGGCATACCCCTTCATATTTACCTTTCTCCAGGCGTGCCCCTTTTCTGGTTTCTTTATACGGCTACCGTGGCGCCACACACACCCTCACACACAGGGCATACCCCTTCATATTTACTTTCCCCCCAGGCATACCACTATTCTGGTTTGTTTATACGGTTACCGTGGCGCCACACACACCCTCATACACATAGCATCGCTGTTGTGCGCAAAGCTTCACCCCATAACCTTCTATATAGAAAGCCATGAACATGCCATCCGCACACATACATGTAAGCAATTCGGTGGTCCAGGTGCCATATTCGTTTCCTGTCAAATTGTATGGAAAAGTGGATGTGAGA
Organism: Thereva nobilitata; assembly: GCA_963855945.1. NCBI lineage: Eukaryota > Metazoa > Arthropoda > Insecta > Diptera > Therevidae > Thereva > Thereva nobilitata. The sequence goes on from OY979694.1 coordinate 144,120,712, forward strand.
ATTGTTTTTTTTTGTTTCTTTAGTGAAATAATTATATAAAAAGAAAGTTATTAGCTCAATATGATGAAAACAATTAAATAAAAATGTTGTCATAGAAGTGATATCTAAAAATTATAAATTTTAGTGCGATTTTTGTGTTTTTTTTAGTGTCTTACAGTGGGCCTTATTACAAAAAAAAGAAACTACATATTATATTCATGTAAACCTCATGTGATTTGATTAAAAAAATTAAAAAACATTGAGTGATTGTGCGTTAATTGTAAAGATGGCCACTTTGTTTAGATTCGCGGTGGTTTTGTCGGGTTTCATTAGGAAAATTGTTGAGTTTTTCATGTTGTGGGGTGGTAATCGAATTATCAGTGATTTTAAAGTGATTAATATCTTCATTACGGTGTAATTATTAAAAATATAAGTGCTGAAAAGTGTGAAAGAAAGTGCTAAAGTTATTGTTTTGAATGCCATTTAAATTGGGGCATATTCAGTGCATTTATAAAGATTTTATCTTCGATATGAAGCCATTACAGATTTTGCCGATTACTGCTATATCCATAGTCTAGAATGTTTTTATATCCAAGATTAAATATTTATACATAAATGCACTAAATATGCCCCAATTTAAATGGCAATCAAAACAAAAATTTTAGCACTTTCTTTCACATTTTTCAACACTTATGTTTTTAATAATTACCACCGCACGAACATTTTTATCCTAATGAAGCACGACAAAACCACCGCGAATGTAAACAAAGTGGCCACCTTTACAATTAACACACTTAATCACTCAATGTTTTTTAATATTTTTAATCAAATCACATGAGGTTTACATGAATATAATATGTACTTTCTTTTTTTGTAATAAGGCCCATCGTAAGACACTAAAAAAACACGAAAATCGCACTAAAATTTATAATTTTTAGATATCACTTCTATGACAACATTCTTATTTAATTGTTTTCATCATATTGAGTTAATAACTTTCTTTTTATATAATTATTTCACTAAAGAAACAAAAAAAACCAATTCTCACATCCACTTTTCCATACAATTTCACAGGAAACGAATATGGCACCTGGACCACCGACTAACACATACACAACTGGTGTTCATGGCTTTCTATATAGAAGGTTATGTTCACCCCCAAAGCCTTCTATATTGGAGATTTGAAATCCTATTGTTTATACGGCTATCGAGGCGCTGAACGATCCCGCCCGATCGATCTATGCATCACACATCACCATGTATGGCATACCCCTTCATATTTACCTTCCCCCCATGCCTTACGCTGTTTTGGGCAAAGCTTCCCGCTCAAAGGCTTCTATATTGGAGATTTGAAATCCTATTGTTTATACGGTAATCGAGGCGCTGCTGAACGAGCGATCTAAAAATAGAATATTTATCTTTCTTTCGGTCAATATGAGTTTGTGTATGTATGAATGGAATAAGCAGATATCGCCTTTTAATGTTGATGTTTTTTCATCCACCTGTTCAAGATAACATTTGGTAAAATAAAAACACCGAAATATTGTATTTATGAAAATCTTTATTTTAAAAATTATTAACAGTAATTACAAAACAGCTTTTTAGAATGAATTTTTTAATGATAATTATCTTAAGAGTGACTTATGGATATTTATTTTTCTTAGATTCTAAAATTTTATTTTTTTGTTAATGAGTTGGTTGAGATTTTAAATTTTTTCCCATAGGAAGTGAAGCTTCATATTTAGTCTGGGAATTTATTCATTGTTTTACAGTTTGACTCCTTAGGTGCCATTGATGATAACAATAGGAGGCATACTATGCAATTTTCCTGACTTCACTGGTAAGTGGTATGTATTCCACTATTCTATCAGGCAGCAATAAGCAATAGGCTGTAGTGTTGGCTGGAACGTTCTCAGATGTCTTGAACTCCACTCATATCCACAGGACCGGTTTTAATAGCCTGGTTTTGACGTGAACAATCAATTACTGAGATTGGAGCATTGCTCTTAAACTTATCCCATGAGAGGAGCGGTTGGAATTGACGTTGATAGTACGAAGGTTGAAATTTTATATACATATCATATAGACGTGCATATTTATCTATATCAAACTTCAGATTCAAATCGCTATACGGGTATGATTCAGAATTCAGGTGTACTTTAACATCTGTCAGCATGCAATGAACAAATTTGCTGGCATTTTTTGTTCTATCATTTTTGCGATTTGTTTGCAGAGCAAAGATAATATAGCGTGGTTTTTCCATCTGGGATGAAGTTTTAACAGACCAGGTGTGATGAGTTGTTGCTGGTAACCCAGGATACTCATATAAATCCCAACTTCTGAATGGCATTCATATTTCACGCCCACTCTCAATGATTTTAAATATGACCAATTTCTCATGATCGACAACATTAACATGTGGAACGTGCCATTGAAGTTTAAATATTTCAATTTTTACAGCAATTGTTGGTGATACGATTGCATTTTCATCTGCCCTGCTTCGTATTAATACGAGTTCATGCTTAGCATTCGCAATAATTTTCTTATAGTCTTCAGCAAACCCCAACAATGATTTCAGCGGTACACAGAAATTGAAAAATCCTTTGGTTGGTGTAATCGACTTATCAGGTGACCAGCTGGCCTTGAGTAACATTTTACTCTCATTTTCACTCAATGATATATAACTTTTTAGTGTTGTAGCAATTCCAAGATTTCGAGTTCTATCAATTTCTACGGCATTGAGCTCATATCGAATTTCCTCAAAGAGGAATGATACAGCATTATTTACCAGCTCTGCAGTGTCTGATATTGATTCATCTGATTTAATTAGTTTTCCTTCGATGTATATAAAACTTTCGGCTGGTAAGACATATAGGTCTTGATGTTGCACAGAAATACGGATTTCATCGCTGTTTTTGAATGATGTTAAGAATGGTGAATAGATGTGGTAGTCAATTTTTGATATGCTATTATCATAATTTACATCCCCAGTAATACTCAAGATCTCATTGCTTCAAATTTAGTTCTAATGATTTTAGAAATTTTATATTATCGGCTGTCAGCAGACGTCTTGCACGCTTCAAGGTCACTGGTTGACTATTGTTTCCGGTGAAGTTCGTCCTATATATATATCCTTATTGTTGTAAATTAGCATTCTGCGGCTTCAAGTGCAATCTGATAGTTATCGTTTCACCTCGAAAATTTATTAAATCTCCGTCCTGATCAACGATCTTCAGTGTGAGAGAACTTATCCGTTTGACGTTCACAGGTAAATAGATCACATTCGAGGGAAGCTCTACTATTTTATAACCAGGTCCCACGATTGGAGCAAATTCATGGAGCATATGCACATGTTTATTGTTAATGTATGAGCCTGATATGATGTTACATTCTACCCGAATAGTATTAACTTTAATTATATTAACAGGCAAATCTGATGTATGTAGCATATTTGCACCCAATACACGTTTCCAAATCCCAACAGTGGTGCGATAGATCGCTCTTTTTCAAAATGTAAAACTTCGGAGGCCTTTATTTCACTCTTCAAGGTATTATTGTTTGCTCTTAATAAGACTGATGCCATGCTGTTGCTTTTATTTAAACTTTGCTGCGCCAATGTTGCTATATCATCAATCTCATATGATCCCACAGGTATTTCGATAGACGCATCCCCCACATGCAATAAATTGTTGCTCTCATCAATATTAGGTATAGAATTGTACGTTTGAAAATCGATCAATCCGCAAACGTAATCTCCAACTAATTCCAATGGTGGAAAGTATTCGGCGGTGAGAACTGATGTATTGCCTGTAAGAGAGAGTGTTATCGACATGGCTACTTGAAATGAAATGACTATGGTTATTTGCGAAACTCTTTATTTATATATGTTGAATATCATTATGTAAGAATTTTAAACATAAGTGGCCGCAAATTACTGACTTGAAATTTTGATGAGGTGTATAGTTGTATGTAACTGCATCACTCAAATAATTTGTAACTTCTCGGGGCGGCTGCAAGTTTCCAAAACTGTCAAAGTAATTTATGATATTTCCATTCTTCTTGTACGCTACCCAATGCGTTCCAGGTCCAGATGACACATCTAGATTTATAATGCCACTCTCATTTTTCCATGGTTTTCTAGGTAATTGATCGCGCATAAATACTCCTCGAAAGTGGGCTATGTGCTGTGAATATTTACGTAGATCATTTTCATTGAGAGCTCTTTTGGGTAGCGACTTTAGTAGTTTTTTGGCTGAGGGTTGAGGAAAAGTCCCAGTCCTTTCCTATATGGCTTTAGAAATAATCCCTGTCCACGTTTTCCTAGTGCTATAGCTTCCATTGACTCATTATGGCGTTTCGCTTCTTGCAGTTCCTGCCGTGCGCTGCTTGCAGCGTTTACAGCTTTAGCTATGCCTGCAGCACCCCCAGATAGCGCTCCAATGGCTGAAATGGCCTCCTACTTTAGGCACTGGTATCACTCTAGGTGTTGTGAATGCTTTTTTCTTTCCCTTGATAACATCATTTGCTGCACTTAGAGCAATTTTAGTAGCTTCCAACAGGTCTTTTGGCTTTTTCAGTTTTAAAATTTTTCGAGCATTACGTACAGCTACACGAAATGATGGTCGTAACGTATTCTTCTTCTTCGAGCAGTTGATTTTTGCCTTGATGCCCATTCCAACTTTGATTTTAGCTTTCATGGCGTTTGTTATTAATAGCGCGTTGGCTCGTTCTGCAATGCTAGCGTCTCTAGATTTTACTCGCTGCCAAGCTTTCTCTTCTAAAATACGATCAGCTATATGTCGGTCACTTAAGTCCTTATGATCACGATATGCAATATCATGCTGTTTGCAAGCAGCGTCGAGTGCGTTAATTCCGGGGTCTCCGCGGGCTAATCTTTTAGCTAACTTTGTTCCTGGACCGCAGTACTGATATCCTGGTAGATGAAGCTCAATTGGTAACTTATTTATAATAGAGTTTAATAGTCCTTTATCTTTGATGGCTTTTCGTTGAATAAGGTGGATCTTACTATGGTTACTCATTTATAGGTTTACTGCAAGACTGATAAAAATCTATAAAAGTACCGGTATTTATAGGGAACGTGTTAGTAGACAAGATGAAGTTTGTCAAGCAGCGTGCGTGTCTACCTGTTAGAAATTCTGATACTGAAATAACGAGTACATTGAAGAAGAAACATGGAGTCCTGCTACCAAACAGTATGCGAGGAATTATTGTTGGACCATCGAATTGCGGCAAGACAAATGTTATGATAAGTTTACTTGAGCACCCTAATGGTCTACGATTCGAGAATATATACATTTACTCAAAGTCGTTAAGTCAACCGAAATATGGGTATTTGAGAAAAGTTGTAACTCGCATATCAGGCTTGGGTTATTATACGTTTTCTAACAACTGCGACGTTATACCGCCAGAAGAAGTAAAGTCAAACTCAATTTTCATCTTTGATCATGTGGCCTGCGATAAACAAAATAATATTAGAGTATACTTTTGTATGGGGCGACATAAAGGTATTGACAGCTTTTACCTTTGCCAGACATATACTCATATACCAAAGCATCTAATTCGCGATAATGCAAACTTTCTAATCATATTTAAACAAGATGATTTGAATCTTAAGCATATATACAATGATCATGTAAATAGCGATATGGGATTTATAAAGTTCAGAAAAGCGTGTGCAAACTGTTGGAAAGACAAATATGGATTCTTAGTAATTGATAAGGACAGCCCTATAGATAAAGGTCGATATCGAAAAGGCTTTGATGCTTTCATGAGCTTATAAAAGGAGCTTATTGTTAAGATCACAGATACCCAACAGACCTGGTCTATCTGGTCTACCTGGTCTATCTGGTCTACCTGGTCTGCCTGGTCTACCTGGTCTATCTGGTCTATCTGGTCTACCTGGAGCGCGTTCAAAAACCTTACTATGGTTAACCATGGTTAACTATGGTAAACTTTTGTCGTTCAAAAACTCCGTGGTTAACTACAACATAACCACGAGCATAGCTTTTTGGCGTTCAAAAACTCTCGTGGTTAACCATGGAGTAGTTTAATTTTAACCCTGCTCGGGAGCATGGTTAGCGATAGTTAAGAAGAAGAAGAATAAAAACAACTCTCTGACAGTTGTTTTAATGTAAACACATGAACAAATCAAAGTGGGATGTGGGGTTATTGCAAATAAATAATTAATGAAATAATTGACGCAATTAGCGGGGACTATTTTATGGAAAATTTTGTTTTTATTTTTTTATTTTTCTTTAACCTGTAGTTAACCACGGTGCGTTCAAAAACCTCCATGGTTAAACATAAACTTTCGTGGTTAAGTGAAGTGATGCAGCATAGCCACAGCTTACCTCGAGGTTTACCATAGTAAGGTTTTTGAACGCGCTCCTGGTCTACCTACTCTACCTGGTCTATCTGGTCTACCTGGTCTACCTGGTCTAACTGGTCTATCTGGTCTACGTGGTCTACCTGGTCTTTCTGGTCTATCTGGTCTACCTGGTCTACCTGGTCTATCTGGTCTACCTGGTCTACCTGGTCTATCTGGTCTACGTGGTCTACCTGGTCTACCTAGTCTATCTGGTCTCTCTGGACTATATAAGTGACTATCAGTATGCCTATATATCAGTGTAACTGTAACTATCAGTGTAGCAACATGAATGAAAAACTCTTGAAGGATATTATAAAAACACGTGATGCTATACGAAGGAAGTATAAAGCTCTCAAGACCGGTAAAATTGAATCAGAAGCTCAGTTGGAGGAAACATTTAAACCAATAACCCGGAAGCTGGAAAAGCTCACAACATCAGTGAAGCTTAAGCCAGAAGAAGAAATTAAAGAAGAGAACATTGAAGAAACATACACACCACCACGTAAATATTTAAAGATGGAGCCAACTAGTACCCCTCTTAGGGGTGTTTCCGATGATGATGAAGAGTTTTCTACACCTATAAAAGAACAGATATTAGAGTCACCAGGCAAGATACTAAACAAATACAACCAACTACTTGAAAATGATAGCAATAAAATTGACAAAATTTATGGGGTGTACTATCATAACGATATGTTAAATATTGGTAATTCCAGCATTAAAGTTGATAAAGAAAACTTTCTTATTGGTGAGAAGCAGTATAAGATAACTGAAGGTTTAGCTGAACTACTTTTTATGAAAAAGCCTCAAGGTTACTCAATAGACGATATGACCAATTTTCAAGCAATTGTAAATGACACATCCGCCTACAGACGCGGTTTTAAGGAAAACCAGCAAATAAAAGGAACAAACACCTTTAAATGTAGAAAAATTATAAAAAAGTTGATTCGCACTCCTCATACTGGAAAGGGAATAATGCAAATTCCTAAGAAAAATATTGACTACATATATTGGGATGACCCTAATGAGCTAGTTGATCGGCTCCGCATATTGGTAGCATCGCAGCAAGCTGGAAATAATAGTCATACTAATGAGATAGTATCAATCATTGAGGAGTTACGTGAAGCTGACATTATAGTATAAATATTAGCATACATAAAAAATAGTTACATTTCTGAAATGAGCGTTGACAAGTTTGGCCGATCTTCTAAACGACAAAAATTTGGAGCAGTGGGTGATCGCGGACCACCTGGAATTCCTGGAAAAGACGGTGCTACTGGTTCTAAAGGTGACCGCGGGCCAAAAGGAGACGGTTTTAATTTAACATCAGATGGTGACTATGATCTTTCATTGAAAAGAATAAAAAACCTCGGTGATCCAAAAGAAAACGTTGACGCTGCAACTAAAAACTATGTTGATGATGAAATACAAAAAAGGGTGAACAAAGCAGTACAGAATTTAACGTTGTATATAAATGGTGAAATTGAAAAAATTGAAAAATTTAAATTCTCCAATATAATTAAAAAAACTCAAGATGGCGTCTATGAGTAAGAGGCAAGTAGTGAATGAGCTCCACAAACCTGCTCGTCGAAATTTTTCTAGACGGAGAGTTATCATTAAAGGTCTGGATGATTTATGGCAAGCTGACTTGGTTGAAATGGATGCTTATAAACATGTAAACAACGGATTACGCTATTTGCTGACTGTAATTGATACATTTTCTAAATATGCATGGGCTATACCAATTAAAAGAAAAACCGGACTAGAAGTTACAGAAGCGCTGCACTCAATATTCAAAGATGGACGTACACCTAAAAATTTACAAACGGATGATGGCAAGGAATTCTACAACTCTCACTTTCAAAAGCTAATGAACAAATATGAAATTAATCACTACTCAACATATACATCGCTTAAAGCATCAATAGTGGAAAGATTCAATCGAACTTTAAAGAGCATGATGTGGAAGGAATTTAGCATGAATGGCTCATACAAATGGTTTCATATGATAAAAAAACTGCTTCACAATACAATACGAAAAAACATCGAACAATCAAAATGCGTCCTTGTGATGTCAATAAAGCAAATGAAAAGCACCTTCTTGCTACAGCCTATAATCGTATCAAAATTGCTGCTTCAACATCATATAAAATAGGAGATCACGTCCGTATAAGCAAATATAAACATGTATTTGAAAAAGGCTACACACCAAACTGGACAGCTGAAATTTTCAAAATCTCCAAGATTCAACTAACTAATCCAGTAACATATCAACTTGAGGACTACCAAGGTAACCTAATACAAGGAGGATTTTATGAAAAAGAATTGCTGAAAGTTAAACATCCTGATCTCTATCTTGTTGAAAATATATTAAAAAAGAGTGGAGATAAAGTTTATGTTAAATGGCTAGGTTTTTCATCAGAACATAATACTTGGATAAATGCTAAAGATGTATTATAAGCTAAAGAAATATATATATAAATAAATAAATAAATAAATGACATTTTTATAACATTTAAAACTTGGGTTTTATTTTCAAATCTAGTTTTGCATATTATCTCGCTATGATGTTGTTTCAATGTGGGCTCCAGGATTTTACTTGTATTGATGATTCTCTGCTGAAATCTACATCTATCTATAACACATATATGTCACAGACCCTAGCGGCTGGCTCTATAAGCAAAATCCCATACATGCATGATATGTACTTCTGGTTGAATTAGAACTGAGTATTATTCCACAACTATCAATATCTGTAATCACTATAAATTCAATCGCAATAGAAAACCAGAACAAGAACAAGAAAACCATAAAAAGATGCGCTTAAAGAACTTTAGCTGGGTATCTGAAATCTGAAATACAAATTTGCTGGAATTGGTTGGGGAGGGGGAAATAAATTAGGGTTTTTTAAAAAAGAAAAATATTTAATTGGGGGAAAAAATCCTTTTATTTAATTACTCATATAAAAGTTAGTAGTTATGCTTTTAGTAAAAAGTAAATCGAAGGTTTTAGCAATTGGCCCTCTATTTATTATTAGGTAGCCTCCATCATTGATGCTGACGAATCCCTCTCAAACATATTGTTGAAGCGATTCGGCAAAAAAAGCTGGTTATCTTCCAAATCGAGCACAATCTTTGGGCCAAACTTCGTTGTAAGTCTCCTACATCCTAAGATTTTGTAGAGATGCTTTATCTCCATTTCCTTCAGGGGTAGTGTTGGTTTATAGGTGTGGGAATTTAAATATTCAACTCGTTCGCTGATGAATAATCCATTGCTTTTGTTGTGTAAAAATCAACTTGAACTTTATGCAAAAAGTAGCTACTTATTTCTTTAGCTGCTAAAACAAGACTGACAACTTCGAAGTAAATCCAAGCAGGCAATGCCTTATGTTAGGCTAAGAGATAAGAAAATTCATTTTCCCCCCTATGTATACATTATAAGTATATTTATAAAACTTAATTATCTAAAACGGAAGCCGTAGGTGATTATGGAGTCAATTTCATACTCAGCATATTTCTTTGAATCATAACAAAAGGCCTTCAACACAGCGCCGGAAACGATGTATCAGATTTCTTCGGCAGCAGTTCTCATTAAGATAAGAATAGCTGAGGTTTCAAAATTGTATTTATCTTAAGATGAAGACGCTGTCCGTAATACTAAATATCTTTAGTTATCATATCTACAAAAAGAAAAATGAATAAATAAATAAATAAATCTTATGTATATCTATATACGTACATACATTTATAGTGCTAATGATGGTAAGTTGCAATGTCCCCATGGAAGTGTTTCAGTACTATCCTCAAATAAATATCTTTTATCGTCATGGGGATCCAAAGCTACTTTACGTTGACGGATCGTGAATACTTGATGTTTTTTAGATCTTATTAAGTTCTGATCTCTGGATATGCTAATCACGGCATCCAGACATTTAACATAGTCACAAAGCTAATATTATTTTTGACTACATAGTTCTTCACTCCTTTAGCTTTTTTATGACTTTCATCATCGGCATCATTATCGGTCCTAAAACAGTACATTTTCGCTCTCAGTCCAACAAAATCGGTAATAATATTTCCATGCAGCTCATCTTTCATTAATCCAGGAACTTTTTTATTACAAAGCGGGATGTTGAAAATATTATTGTTCTCATAGTCGCTCGTATCGAATTTATTAACATTATTTTTAATCATCTGCTCATATGGATCCATATCAGTAAACTCATATATTAATGAGTCTGTATCGGTATACAAGCATCTTGCTTTATCACCGAATTCCTTTGTTATGAATTCATAGTGGAAGTCGTATATGAAACCTGTATTTCCAAAATGTGCCTTATCCCAAAAAATCGCATTTTGCAATATGCACATTTCTGGATTCGTCTGTTAAAAACGAATCTAAATATATTAGTTTTTTTTCCAGGAAAAATGCTACCTCACTATAATTAATTAAACAAAATCAGAAATTTTTCATAAACGCGCGTTATCCACAAAGAATTTGTTCCACAAATTGTCTTATCCATAAATACTCCAAAGTTCCAAACAAAGTCTTATCCCAGGCCGCCATGTTTAAAATTAACAACTAATTCTCCAAAACAAGTGTTATCCATGACTGTACTGGACTATTGGAACAACTCTTTAGTATTTTATTAATACAAGAACTTCAGGGTATTTTGTGTTATTTGGTGGTTCGTTAACTACTCTAATAAAAAACAGCGGTAAAATCACACTGCTAACACTTTGTATCCAAACTTCTACAGTGTATGTAGTTGTTTCATAAATTTTCAAAATATTTTTTAATAATGGACGAAAATATAATAAGAAAGGCTTCTCCTGGCGAAGGTATAGTGAAGGGACGTAATCCAGAAAACTGGAAAAGACGAAAGAAAAAATACTGAGGTAAGTAAATAGTAACTTAATTGGTGTGAACATAATCTGAAATTTAAATTACGTTGTACTGCAGTATGCCATAAATTGTTATTTTAAAAACCTACAGTGATTCACAGTGAAACACAGGCAGCAGAAGTATACTTTTTTAATTATTTTATAAATAATATAATTAGCTTCTTTTTAATGACACTTTTCCTTAAGAGGTTTTTATGGCCATCACGACCGTTATAACCGTGATTCCGAAAACCCCGTCCTATGGTTACAGCACTAAAGTCCTTTATAACAGGACTTTCACTGCTGTTGGTATTCTGGGGCAATTGATTTTAAGGATTCCTTTATCTTCTTGGGATTTTCTTGTTGGTAGTGAAAAATTACCAATTTGGGGAATTGATAGTAGTTTTTCCCTGCTTCGTCCAATTTTTAAATTGTTTCTACAGTGGCTCTTTAACAAACATCAACGAAGGCTGTAACGGACGAATACATGTATACCAATAAAAACTAACGGTTTTGTAGAACATAAAAATAAAAGTAACTAAAACTAGGTATGTACATAGTTTTCACTGTGTTCTCAAACTATTGCCATATTTAAGTTTTTTAATGTTTTTTGATTATTTTAAATAAACTTTTGTATAAATTGGAAGAATCAAAGATTTGTTATAATAAACAGATTTTATTAAAAACGTTTTAATATTATGGTAGTTTTTTTTTCAAAAATGCCAGTTTGCTCCAGCTGCATGAGTATCACTGTGAAGCACTGTAAATAATAGTAATTATACAGTTTTGTAATATTTTATGAATATTGCTATAATTAACTGAATACGATAATGTCTAATACAAATTCCACATTGCATCATTATTGTGTGCATCAGTGTTCCGTACATTATACAATCACATAAACCTGTAATAGGCTAAGGCCTGTTTGAGCCGTTGTTGGCGTTTATATTGAACAATTTTAGGCGTGAACTAATAATATGATTCTTATTTTAAGGAATAAGCCTAAGATGATGCCAAGGATGCCTACGTGTGGTCATAAGAGTAAGGCCTACCAGTGTGCAATCTTAAGCCAAAGAGATGTGAATCATTTTCACCAAATTGTTTACCAGGTTCCAGACAAAATTACTCAAGATGGTATTATACTAAAGTACTGCACTGCCAATATACCAAAAAGAAGTCGTGCAGTCAAAGAAAACAGCTCAAGAAAAGGTATGACTGTTACATATTACGTAAAAAAGGCCACGTTTCACCCTGGCGTACCATCTCGAGTTCCGGTGTGTCAAAAGACATTTTTAGGTATTTTGGGCGGTATTTCGAAAACAAGAATTCAAAACATATGTAGAACACACTATATGAAGGGGCAAAGACTTAAAGAAAATAGAGGTGGCGACACGCGCTCACGTCACTACGAGTGCAAGCGAACTGCTATCTCAGCTTTTATTGAGAAATTCAGGCCATTAGAAAAGCACTATTGTAGAGGGACATCTTCTAGAGTGTACTTACCTAGTGACCTGTCAATAAATAGATTATTTAGGATGTATAATGATTCATGCGAAGATGACGACCTCAGGGTAAAAAAATACTTTTTCCGCGTTTACGTAAGGACGACATACAACATTGGGTTTGGGCAACCGGCTACAGATGTTTGCTCTCATTGTCTTCAATTAAAACATTTAATAGGCACTTCAACCAATGAACAAGACAAAACCAGACTTATTACAGCCAAGCGAATCCATACTCTCAAGTACAAATCATTTTTCAATGCCCTAAAGCAGAAAGAAGATTGCACCATGATATTATCATATGATTGTCAAAAAAATCGTGTACTTCCAAAGGTGCCTGACCAGTCAGCCTACTACAGTAGGCAGTTGCATATATATAACTTTACCATTTGCAGAGGAGCATCGAAAGATCCCTTGGATAAGGATAACGTTTTCATTTATCATTGGTTGGAGAATGAATTTCCAAAGGGTTGTAATGAGATAGCAAGTTGTGTGTTTCACAATTTAACAACAATACCAATCCCACCAGAGGTAACTAAAATTAGACTTTCTGCTGATGGCTGCGGGGGACAAAATAAGAACACCCTCATTGTTGGAATGGGAGCAAAATGGTTGCTAAATCATGCTCCATTTAATGTAAACAAAATAGAATTTTATTTTCCTGTAGTAGGACATTCTTTCATACCACCAGATAAGGTTTTCGCAAGAATTGAAAAAAGAATAAAAAACACTGAGGAAATTATACATCCTGATAAATACGTTAAGATCTTTGATGAACATGGAACAGTAATTAAGTTAGGGAGTGAAAATTGTTCTACTTTTAACTGGAAAGATTCTGTAACTGCTATTCAAAAGAAGCCAGGTAGTTGGCATTTTCAATTCAATGCAAGTAAAAGGATTATTCTCATTTTGCCTGGGAAAATTGTAAACCGAGCTAAGTTGACAGACGTTGACAAATTATTGAAAGCACATTTCGGTGATGACTGGAAAGAGCAACAGGATTTATATTTTTACAAAAACCTTGTTGAAACACCAGGGGGCGGCACAGTTGATGATGGTGAAAATATCTGTGCAGATTCTAGCCCAGAAGACCCAGTGAGATTAATGTGTGTGTTATACATTTTTCAGTTCTGCAACCTTTGGGCATTTCCAATATAGTATGTACATTTACTTTTATAAAGAATTACAATTTTTTTATATAATTTTAAACCAATTTTGAGTGTTTTATATGATACAATTTCATTTTGTGGATTAAATAAAGAGAGTTCTACAACAGTACTGCAGAGTTTAAAATTTTCCAAAACATGTCTTATCCCACAGGTAGAGTTCCATAACTAACCTTATCCATGGTATCATTCCAAAACTTGCCTTATCCAAACTTAGCACGATTACGACAAAAAAACTACTAATTAAATGTTAAATAGATTTTTAAAAATTAAATCAGTGATTTCTAACGATTAAATTGATATATAACAGTATATAACTTATCAGTGATAACACAGTGTAAAAGTTTTTTCAATTTCCTGAAAAATTTACAAAAGTGGACAAGACACGTTTTGGAAATACAGGATTCATATACAGGTTTTCGAGATATCAAGTATCGCTTGGCCAACATAAATAGGTTTATTCATTTTAGCTGCCATCTTGTTTAACTCCACGGCCACTCGATTTTCGTCGAAAATTGATGCGCTATGAAAGTTAGGTTTTGATATCATAGCTTGTGCACCATACCGCCCATCCCATTTTGTAAGGAGTTTTACAATCACCCTCTTCCGAACATTTTCCATGGTTTTACCAAATATTGCATTGATCAGTAATTTGAAGAAATCCTTTTCGAAATTGTTTGTTGCTCTGGCTCTAAAATGTGTATTTAAGTCAATGTAGTGTTTTAACCACGGTGATTGATTAAATTGAAGTACACGATGAGTTTTCTTTAAAATCATACCATTTTTTAAATATTGTTTCAAATTGCGATAATGTATTATATATTTTTCTTTATTAAATAATGTAAGTAATAGCTTAGGAGTTTTAGAATTAGGTGGATTCATGCAAGTCGGCGCTAATGGTAGATCTTTGTGAATATCATGTATTGATTCTGGATATTCCAGATCTACTTCTAGTGGATACCCAACTGGTGAATCATCTGGAATACTATTAACATCAATGGATTCAATCCATTTAAAACCCCCAGTTGGTAGATATTGAGACATAGCCCATCCATATAAATTATTGGCATCTAAGTACATTAAGTACTTGTCCTCCTCATTGGGGTTATATTTCTTCATGTATTTATTATTAGCTTTACCTCGTCTTCCGCTACATTGTGCTACTCCACCTCTGATGCCACGTTCAACAAATAATAACATGTCAATATCTGTTATTAATTCCAATGTAACTAGCAACATCGCATCCCAAGTTAGACCGGGTGTAGTGAAATAGTGCGCTGGATCCAGTTTATGACTTTTTAAACATGTGTTTCTAAAGTTTTCAAAAATATCTGCTAAGAGCATTACATCTGTTTTGAGATATAAATCCGAATACTCCCCTAAAGTAGTAATATAAAAACTAGACCATACAATTAATGCATGCTGATAATCTTCTTCCCTTATATCGCTATCAGTTAGTTGACTATGAAAGGAATCCTTAGATGGTAAGGTTGTTTCGTCCAATTTCTCCCATGAATCAACATAATCATATGGGAATAGACCTTTCCTATGAAGAAGATTATAGTGGTTATTTGAAAACTGTTTTTCCAATAACGGAAATGATGTGCAATTCTTTCCTAACGCATCCAATGATGATGGAAGGAAGCGAATTGAATCAATAAAGCGTAGATTGATGGAGGTCTCTTCTACATGTTTGGTGAAAGAGATATACTTCTCTTTTGTTAGCGGAAATAAATCAATCTGTCCATTGAAATTAAGTGCGATATCTTTTATTATGAAGTGGCTATCATATCCAGAAAGGTTATGAAAAACTACTGGAATTACATGGCTATCCTGATAAAGTAAATTACATCTTTGCTAATCACCTCCAATTCTTGAGCGAACCATTCCAAACATTTTTCTCCTCTATAAGAGCGATAATAACTCAATTTCTCTTCGTAGGAGCACTGGAAGAAGTATCCTATACTATGAGCTTCATGCTTTTGATAGGGTGTTGTATTGCTTTGTTTATCCTCATTTACTGATTTTAATATGCACTCAATATCAGCATAAATAATGAAAGGGCACTTTTCTTTATACTTATAGTTATTAAAATTTACCCATTTTTGTGTAGGTAATATGACTCTGCAGGTATTTATTTGTTTGCATTTTTCTATATGTTTGTTTAAATTGTACTCACTAATGAAATGGTTTAAGCATTGATCATAAATCCATGTTTTATATTCCCTTTTTGTAATTTGAGCACGAACTAACCTTGAGAGATCCTTTATCCAGCAGTAGTGGTAATTGCCACAATTTTCATCCACATTAATTTCATTCTCAGTGTCATCAGTAAATATTAGTAAGTGTACGCCCTTAGCATATTCATTCTTACTGATATATATTGGTACTGTTAATATTTTTTTATTTTCATTTATTTTATTATTTTTTTCATATTATTATTTTTTTCAAATTTTGGTATATCTTTTATTTTCACGGGAAATTCAATATTATTTAAATTTAATACACTAGCATAATGAGGATAGGAGCTTACACGATATGTATGTGATGATACTGGATGTAATGCACTTACTACATTCCATGCGAAGCATGCATTATCAACGTTTTCTACATTTACACATGCTTTTTTAATTTTTTATTTCGGTGGGCAATTCTATATATTAGGATCCTTTAAACACAGAATTTCGGTTTAAGTTAACACCTAAATTTATTATTTTCACTAATGCCCATCCACTATCCCGTTCCTGAAATTCTTCCAACTCACTTAAAAGCTTCTCCTTAATATCATTCACTATTTCCTTTAAATTAGTTCCGAAGTCAATATTTATATTAGCAGTTTGTATATATTTTAAATCTGTACACATATCACCATTTGACATTATTTTCTTAAATTCACCACACAATGTTGTATTCATTTTTATCATTGAAAATTGTTTTAAAATATTTTTAACTCTTATTATTAAAGTTTTACCAGCATTGTTTAAAAATATTTTTGGATCTTTATATCCTAGATTTTGAATAACCGATGACCTAATTCGAGAACTAAATGCTGATTGTATATCTTTCCACACCACCAACCAGTATGCAGAAAGGATTTTAACACTTCACGATAATAATTTAGCATCGCAATGTTTGCTTCAAATCCTCGTTTTTCACCAATTGTATCACTATTTCTTTGATACTTATATATCATTCGGATGTTATAGTTACAATACTTTATCCACTTTGTAATTTCCACTTCATTTTTGCTTTCCTTTATTAGAGGTAAAGCCTGGGGTGGCAGCACGTAAGTTGTTTCAATCGATTTGTTTCGAATTTTTCCGCCGATGGCAGCACGTAATTTGTTTCAGCCATTTTAGCAGTTGTTTCAAAACTGAGCAACTGTTTCAAAAATTGTGGCAGCACGTAAGTCGTGAAACGTTTGTTTGTTATGATTGAAACAGTGGAATTTGGTCGTCAATAAAACAGTCATCGAGCTAAACTGTGAGGGATAAAATGTAAGCCAATTGTTTAGAAAATATTATTGTTTATGTTATAAAATATTTTTTAGGGAAAAGCAAAAGCATCACATTAATAGTATTAATAAAGAGCAGCAGGAGTATTTAGCAAATTTTATGAAAAAACATGACGACTTAGCGAAAGGAATTTTAAAGACTGCAGATGGAAGAAAAAGGACAAATTCGTTATGGCAGGAAATAGTTTCAAATTTAAATGAAATGGGGCCCCCAATAAAAGAACTCCATGAATGGAAAAAGGTATTAAGAGTATCATTTACTTATACATTTACATTATTTTAATTTCTTATTTTTTTAGACGTGGAGTGATTTAAAATATAAAGTGAAAGGAAAATTGGTATTTAATAAAGCCAGTAAAAGGAAAACTGGTGGTGGGCCCTTCATAGAAAAAAACATAACAGAGTTAGATGAAATGATTATTGAATGTGCTGGCCTGGAAGCTGCAGTCTCGGGGATTAATAATGTTAAAACTTTTGGATGTTCTTCAACATCAAAAGAGAGCAATAATAACCCGTGCGATAGTGAGACTTCAAATGTAATTGTTTTAGAATGTTTTGAAGCTGTGGAAAGCGAAAAGGAAAATAATGTAGAAAATGAGTGTTCTGCACCCAGTCATCAAAATAGACAACAAAAACAAAAAAACAAAAATGAGTTAATGGAAAAATATGTACAAAGCACGGAGGAAATTAACGAAAATTTAAAAAAAATAGCAGATGAAATGAAAAGTACTCGACGATTACTTCAAAAGAAGCTTGATCTACAAGAAAAAATGTATAAATTAAAAAAACAAAAGTTTAATGAAACCAAAGAAAAGGAAAAAGAGCAGTTGCGATATAAAAGATTACTGTAAGAAATTAAAAAAGAACAAATTGAACTGAAAGACTTGAACTAGAGCACAAAAGTGACTGATTTTCGGTTTTATATCTTATATTTTACATATTATCTTGTATTAGCTAGTATTTTTCATTGCTATGTTATTTTTTTTTAATACTTTATGAAATTCGTTGTTATTTTATGTTATATATTTTAAATATTTACTTTCATTTTTTTTAAACTATTCAGTTAATTTCGATATTTTTTGTTATTATTTTGTGGAGCTAGAACTCATTTTATGTTATATATTTTGAATATTTACTTTTATTTAAAAAAGTTTTTTTTTTCATTATTTATGAAGTTTGTTTTTATTTAGTGTATATTTGAGTTAGCAGCCAAGGTAGAAGTGGATAACCACTATCACCTGTAAATAAAATAATAAAAATTAATAAATACGCAAAATTATGTACAGTATATACTGACCTAGGAGCCTTATATTACAATTCTCCTCATATTTATCCCTTAATAAATTATTGATGTCACTATTATTCCAAATGAATGAATCATGTGCAGCTCCTCCATTTGAACTGTCTATGGCAACAATTTTATTGTTGTAATCGCAAACCTACGAATATAATCAAATTAAATTAGATTGTCTTATTTTATCAAAAAAGTGGACTTACTATCATAGCATTTAGACTATGAAATCCTTTACGATTAAAGAACACGTGCTCATTGTTAGTTGGCTTTAGTATGGGGATGTGTGTTCCGTCTATACATCCAACTATTCCGGGGAGTTTGTATTTCATGAAGAAATGGTTCCTGCAGTCGGGAAAAATTTGCTCATCAAATTTAATCCATCGTGGACATAGGTCGTTTTCTAGACATTGAAGGGTACGTCTAAAAAACTTTGAAACGGTCGTTTGTGCCATTGCAATTGACCTGTTGAAACCCACATTCACTTGGTAGCTCCCAGTAGCCAACAAGTGAAGTGTGGCGCATAACTGCAGCACAGGAGGAATTCCAGTTTCTCGCAAAACAACTTGAAATTCCACTGTCTCTAAAATCATTTGCAGGCACGCTTTATTAATTCTATAGTTTTTCGAAAATCTGGAAAAGACACATGTAAATTTTATGTTACAATATAACAAAATAAAACATACTCTTCCGTCGTAAGTTCAAAAGGATTACTTTCATCCCGTAATTTTCGCCGCATAATTTTATTTCTTTTTTTATATAGTTCATTTTCTTCATCGCTACTGCTATCTACTTCAAAAAATATCATTTTATATTGTTCAATTTCTTTCCTTTTCGAATTCACTTCACACAGTTTAAAGTTTTATTTTTCTTCCAGTTTTCGCTCACTATCAATCCTTTTCTTAATCCACTTGACACAATTTCAACTTTTATCTAACACTTTTCACTCAGAATCACAATGTTCCTTAATTAATTACTGGTTTTTACATTTATTTATTTTGCAGTTTTCTCACCATTTGCATAAAATTTCCGGTAATGACAGTTCGTTAATGACAGTTGTAGGATTCTCGTGTATACCTAACTCGTTTCAATTTACATGCTACCAAATGGAATTTGAAACGAGTTTAAGTCATCTCGAAACAAAAAGTTTGTGACAAGTTACGTGCTGCCACCCCTGGTTTATTAGCGACACAATTTTTTTCCCGATGTCAGACATTACTTTTAATTAAATGAAAAATCCGTTGTTAATAGGCTGAAAGTAAAACACGAATAATTCATATCAACCATTCACCATACATATAAACTCATATCAATCGTATTCATCTACGAGAAGTTGATATCTGCTTCTCTGCTTATTCCATTCACATATACACACCCTCATATTGGCCGAAAGAAAGATAAAAATTCTATTCTTCGATCGCATGTTGAGCGCTTTTATAAACAAATCCAGAAAGCCTCGATAAAAGCTGATTTTGCGAAATATATTGTTGGTATCTGTGGGGATCGGTGAAGGCAGATGTGAAGGGTGTACACATCTGTACTCATCCGGTTGAAGTTTCTATAAATCGGGCGGGAACAAATATATACAAACCATGATGTAGAAAAATATTGAGCGCTGATTTCCCTATGAAAAGGAATTCAAATCTCCATGCAAGGTGGTATGTGTGGGAAGGTAAAGTAAAGCGCATGTGGGGAACTGAAAATAATATACAAGAAGTTCTATTGAGAGGAAATTTTGAGAGCCAAATTTTCTATAGCATTGCTTGTAAATATAGAATATAGGTGGTGTGTGTTATGCATAGATCGGCGCGGAGGTATCTCTGCTTACGAAAAGTTGAGAAGAAGAGACACATGCACACACACTCATATTGACCGAAAGAAAGATAAATATTCTATTTTTAGATCGCTCGTTCAGCAGCGCCTCGATAACCGTATAAACAATATGATTTCAAATCTCCAATATAGAAGCCTTTGGACGGGAAGCTTTGCCCAAAACAGCGTAAGACATGGGGGGAGGTAAATATGAAGGGGTATGCCATACATGGTGATGTGTGATGCATAGATCGATCGGGCGGGATCGTTCAGCGCCTCGATAACCGTATAAACAATAGGATTTCAAATCTATATAAATAAAACAGAAGCCCCTGTCATTCCGTTAGTTTGTCCGGGATAAACTCAAAAAGTCCTGCACTGATTGTAGTAATTTTCTCCAAATATCTTGGAAATAACCAAACTTAAATTATAGGCTATTTAAATTTCTAATATTTAATCCCTAAAAGGAATTATTAATAACTTTTACTTCGTCGGCGAGGGGGTGGGTGGGGGAATATTTTTGTTTACATATGAAAAAATCGGTTGTGAGATTAGGTTCTCATATTTTTTTTAATAGATTAGTTACGATTTTTTTGCAAAAGATGGCGTCTTCAAAATTTTAATGTTATGTTATTCACCATTTCGGTTAAATTAATCATTAAACGCGTTTTTTGAAGTTGTCATTTAATGATACCATTGATAAAACCGAAATTATTCTAAACGAAAAGAAGAAGTTTAAAGAAATTCAATATTTCCAATGAAATTAATGAAATGGAGTTAAAAAAATATGGCGACTCCTATTTTTATGCAATTGATTATTATTTTAAGGTTATAAACTACACCGTGAAGTTTGCCACATTCTGAAAAGTGGGAAATTTCTTGAATTCCCCCTAAACAGTAGAAACGGTAGAAATAGGTTTTCAGATTTATATGAGGAAGAACTGTATATAGTTCAATTAAAAAAAGGCTGTAATAGTTGCTGACAAAAGACATATTTTTTATAGGTAACTCTAAATTTTTATAGTACCCAAAATGAATTTTGCAGATTTGTTCTCTTTTTTATTATATCTTTTTCTTACCGCGGACTGTGCACACATAATCTTTTTTTATTTAAAGGCGTTGCAACGCACGAGGGTTTTATGCTAGTCTCCAATATAGAAGGCTTTGGGCGTGAAGCTTTGCGCACAACAGCGATGCCATGTGTATGAGGGTGTGTGTGGCGCCATGGTAATCGTATAAACAAACCAGAATAGTGGTATGCCTAGGGGAAAGTAAATATGAAGGGGTATGCCCTGTGTGTGAGGGTGTGTGTGGCGTCACGGTAGCCGTATAAACAAACCAGAAAAGGGGCATGCCTGGCGGAAGGTAAATATGAAGGGGTATGCCATACAAGGTGGTGTGTGTGTTATGCGTAGATCGGGCGGGGACAAAGCCTTCTATATTTACAAGCCATGCACAACGAAATCTCACACTCACATTCAAAGAAAATGGGACTTCAATTTATCTGACAGAATGGACTTCAGTCAGAATGGACTTCAATTTAGCTGTGAGAAAAGCAATTTTTTAACTAAGTTTTTGCAATAAAAAGTGGTAAAATATTGTATTTTATCACTTTTTACTGCACACGGATTATCAGTGATAAGTTATTTAGTGATCTGAGTTTATAAATTAAAAAAAATTGAGTGGTTAAGTGTATTTTAAGAGTGTTAATTGATTAGGTGACATTTTTGTTTACATTCGCGGTGGTTTTTTCGTGTTAATTTAGGGAAAAAATGTTGAATTTGTGTAGTAATGGAATTAAAAATGAATTTAAAGTAGTTAAAAATTATTATAGAAGAGTTATTAAAAACATAAGTGCAAGTACTACCACACAAAATGAATAACAATAACTTTTTCACTTTTCCTTCACATTTTTCTGCACTTATGTTTTTAATAACTATTCTATAATAAACTTTAATCACTTAAAAAGCACCTTTTATTTTATTTCTACACAAATTCAACATTTTTTCCCTAAATTAACACGAAAAAACCACCGCGAATGTAAACAAAAACGGTCACCTAATCAATTAACACTCTAAAAATACACTTAACCACTCACTTCTTTTTAATTTTTTTTATTAAATCACTAAAGCACTAATCACTGATAATCCATGTGCACCAAAAAGTGATAATATACATTATTTTACCACTTTTAAGTGCAAAAACAAAGTTAAAAAATTGTTTCGTACGGCTTCGGCAATGTTAATTCCACAATTTTAGCACTTCATTAACATACATGCACATACCTGGGGCATGGCTTGTAAATGTAGAAGGCTTTGGGCGGGGAGGTAAATATGAGGGGGTGTTTTCCATAGAAGGCGTGTGTGTGGCTCCTCCCGCTGATTGTGTGTGAGGGTGTGCGTGTGGGTATGGGTGGGCGTGTGGGTATGGATTTATGTGTGGGTGTGGCTGTGTGTGTGAGTTGCACACGCATACATAGAAAGCTCAAAGTGAGCGTATCTGAGGGGGGAGCGGGAAAGGCAAATATGAGGGGGTGGCCCAGAACCGCTCTTGTATAACTACTAATGCTCTGGTTGCGTAAGCTACTGGTCTGCCATCTTGCATCAGGCAAGCACCCATTGAGTTTGAACTCGCATCGACCGATAGCTTTACATCCTTGATTACGTTATAATAGTTCAAAACTGGTGTTGTTGTCAATGTTCGCTTGATATTTTCGACCGCGTTATGTTGTTCGCTGTCCCAGAACCATTCCACATCTTTGTGCAATAGTTTTCGCAGTGGTTCAGTCAATTCGGACAAATTGGCTATGTAAATGCCCAAGTAATTGACCATTTCGAGCAAATGCTGCAGTTCTGTGACGTTCGTCGGTGTTTTCAACTGTTTAATCGCTTCCACTTTTTCTGGATCCGCCTCGCAACCATTTTGTGTAAAAATATGTCCAAAAATTTTACACGCGTTTTATTGAACTCGCATTTTCCTTTGTTGAGTGTGATGCCCGCTTGAGTAAGTCGATCGATGACAATTTTTGTTGTGTTTTCAAGATCTTTAATCGACTCAGCGAAGGTGAAAATGTCGTCCATCGCTACTTCACAATTTTCGATTCCACATAATGTGGGATTCATGACCTCAGAAAAAACTTCCGGTGCTGATTATATGCCAAATGGTAATCGAAGATATCGATATCGACCCCATGGAGACGCTATCGTTAAATATTTCGATGTTCGATCGGTGACTTTGATCTGCCAAAAGCCCTTTTGACAGTCCATTTTGGTGATATATTTGGCGTTGCGAACTTTTGCCGTTATTTCCTCAACCGTTTGATGTTACATTTACATTTACATTTACATTTATTTAAAAATGTTCTTGTTGAGTTCGGTTGGATCCATGCAGATTCGCGTTTTCTCACCTTTGTTAACAATCACCATTGGGCTGACAGCTGGTGTTAGTTTAGAAATCGGTTCGATTACTTTCAATTTGACCATTTTGTCTAACTCTTGCTTGACTTTGTCCTTCAACGCATGTATGTGCGATTCGTCGAGCTGGAATTATCTTGAAATTAGGATTTTCGATGAAATCGATGTCGTAAACGAAATTGTTGCAGCAGCCAAGTTTACTTTCTGCTGTTTCGTCGATTCGAAGCACTCGTACGATAAATCCCAATTTTTCACTCATTTCACCGCCCAAAATAGATGAGACATCTTCTTCTACGATCTTAAATACGACTGGCTCGAATTTATTTTTCACTCCACAATTGATGGTTGCCTCGCCAATCACTTTGATTGGCTTGTCGTTGTAAGCGATGAGTCGTTTGGTCGCCGATTTTTTGATATTTGCGTTTAATTTTTTCGCTACTCTTTTTGAGATAACGTTGCATTGAGATTCTGTGTCCAACTTAAGTTGAAGCTCTTGTTCACCAACACGCACCTTCGCAGACCATTTTTCATCTTTTCATCTTTTTTCGATCTTTTGTATTCAATTTTTACCATGCCGACTTTAAATTGACTCGGCTCATCACTGCCGGAATCGCTTGAATCGTCATACTCATTTTCTGTTTCACTGTCTGAATCCGATTCCACACAATGCACTTTTTCCTTTTTTTATATTTATATCTGATTTTATCTGGTTTTTCTTTTTTAGATTTGCATCTTTGCTTGAAATGCCCTTTTGTGCCACATGATTCACATTTTCTGTTAAATGCCGGGCAACTACGGTAACCGTGTGTGGTGCCGCAGCGTTTACAGTAAAACACTTTGTCGTTGTTTAAAGCGTTGACACTTGCATTTGTACTGGAACTCTCTTGAAGCTCCGATATTTGTTTTGTTGCTCGTTCGGCTGCTCGACAAATCTTTTTTGTTTTGTTAAAATCGAGTTCGTCTTCCGTCCACAATTTTTGTCGGGTGGTATCTGAATAAATGCCCACCATGATTTGATCCATTGTGAATTCGTCAGTTTGATTTCCGTATGAACATTTTTTTACCTGTGTTTGCAATTTTTTCAAAAAACTCTCGAACGATTCGTTTTGTTGCTGTTTGACGTGATTAAATTGACATCTTTCGTACGTCTTATTTTTTGCGGGCGAAAAATGTTGCGTCAATCTTGTTTTGATTGTGGCTAAAACTTTTTTTTCATCATCGGTGAGCCCAAGATTGTTGATCACTTTCAACGCTGATTGCAAGGAAATTCGCTGTTTGCACCGCTGCTTCTTGTTTGCCGATTTTAGCTGCTGTAAAATAATTTTCTTATACTTCGAGCCATTCGGTCCACTCCTGAGACATTTCTATGTCATTGTTAACCAACAATGGATTCGGCGGTTTGATCGACATTTGGTATGTTTTTTCTCTCGCGACCCCTTTTTTATTGAGCAAAACTTTCGATTAAATGTCTGTCTTTATTTTTGATTTTAGTTTTTTTATTTAAACCCGGTGTGCGATGCCTTTTATTGTGGCAAAACTTTCACGATGATTCAATTAAACATTAATTTCGTCGCGATGCAAATCTTTTAAGGAATAAAAAAATTTTATTTTTGATGAAGCTATTTAGATCCCACTTCTGACACCATGTGATGACCTAGAGCGGGAGGATAAAAGAAAGACGTGTTTCTACGTTAAGCGTCTAATAAATAATAATACTTTATTGACAATTATTGCAAGGCTTTGTAGGCATGACATGTGACACCCTTCGACTACTCTTAAAAAAATTAAAATAGGGTTTTGAATGAAAATTCGTACGTTTTTGTTTTGTTTTTTATTATTTTAGGCAAAAGTTTTAAAACTTATATTTTGGACTAGCAAACGCCCGCGTGCGTTGCAACTCCTTTAAATAAAAAAAATTAAGGTATATTGTAAAAAAGAAGAAATCTGCACAAATTGATTTTGCATACATAAAAAAATTTAGAGTTACATATTTAGAAAAAATATGTTAAAACTTTTTTTAAGATTCGACGATAAAAAATGTTGTACTACGTGCACAGCACACACCTAGCCAAACATATTCAGAATCGTCCGCGTAGATTTTGCTATGGCCCGGTGAAATCGAGCGAAAACCAGTTAATTCAGTCAATCTGGCGAAAAAAAAATAGGAATGGTACAAAAAAAACCAATTGGATGAAATATAGGTGAGTCGTTAGAGAATGATGTAAGGAAGCTTACTTGGGCATGGCCACCTGCTACCTATTTGGGTTTTTGAGAAAACCCAAAAAAAATTTGAAATGCATTTTTCTCGAAAACTATGCATGTTACAGAAAAATTTATTGAACAAAAAATGTAGAGGGCATTGTTATCTACAATTAATGTCATTGGTGCAATGTTGTAAAACAAAAAATGTGCGCAGTAGGTGGCGCTAAAGTGCCAAAAAAAGGGTTTTTCAACTTTTTTGCCCTTAAATTTTCATTTTTCAGCCACGATCCAAATGGAAAACTTGTTCCTTACAATTTTACAAATAATTTTTATGTAAACATTTTTTTCATACAACTTACCGTTTCAGAGCTGCAGCTTGTTAAAGTATGAAAATTCCAATATTACGCTTTTACAAAGTATAAAAATAGGGAAGGTGCAGATAAAAAATGTATTTTTATTCTTTCACTTGAGAAGTAATAATCTATATTGTTTATAACAAATAAATATTGAAAATAAGTATCAATATTACACTTTTATAATACGTTTTCATTAAATTTTTATATAAAATATTTTAGAGTTGAATCAGTTGTGAAATTATTATTTTTGTTACAGAAAAAAATGTATTATCAAATAATGATCCAAAAATGTTAACAGTTACAACGATTTTATTGATTTTTTGAGAAATTTGGATTAGGTCGACAAAATAATTTAATTGATGTCGTAAATTTTATTGGTAGATACACTAATATTTCTTTTATAATGTACATGTTTTCATATTATAACAATTGAGTAATGCTGAGGTTGCACTTGAAATTCATTTTTGGGTGCACTGCGTAGTCTCTTCGCCGATGGTTGTTGTAGTGGAGATTCACTTCTGTTGCTTTCCGTAGATGAACTTCCGCTGGATTCTTTAGCACTTTGTTGATCGTTGTTTTCATTTGAAGATGACCTTGAATGAAAGTGTACTACTTGGGAGGGATAGTCTAACTCATCATCGACAAGAAAATTATCATCCTCTACTTCAATGACTCGCACGTTACTGCAATCTTCTCCGCTGCAATGTTTGCAAGCAATTGAGCAAGGGACACCTGCCTTCCTGCATCCACATTGCGAACCGCAATCGTTTACTGAGCACGAGCATCTGATAAGATTCATCAGCCTGGGTGATGCTGGGTCCAGTAATGTCGTGATTGGTTTCAGTCCTTGGAGCTGACTTCTCTTCCATCCCCAATCCTTAGGATCTAAGTGCCTATCTAACCATGCTTGCACTTGGAGGTGAACTCTTCGACTATGAAAATCTGCTGCATCAGGCGATGGTGGAAGAGAGCATAAATTGAATTTCGTTTTTGCTGCTGACTGTCAAAACTTTTTGAAACGAGTTTTAGCAAGAGTGTCCGTTGTCCAACCATTATTGTACATGATTGAAAATATGGTTTGTAGATAACATTAATTGTAGATAACAATGCCCTCTACATTTTTTGTTCAATAAATTTTTCTGTAACATGCATAGTTTTCGAGAAAAATGCATTTCAAAATTTTTTTGGGTTTTCTCAAAAACCCAAATAGGTAGCAGGTGGCCAAGCCCAAGTAAGCTTCCTTACATCATTCTCTAACGACTCACCTATATTCCATCCAATTGGTTTTTTTTGTACCATCAATCTGCCAGATTGACTGAACTAAGTGTATTGACTATGCTGGCACTCTTTCTGATGACCAAGATAATTCCCCGTTTCCTTCGTCCTATATGCAATTCTTACATGAGGGACCATTGTTCCCCATTGCTTCCCAAAAAAGCTCGTGCCCCCAGAACCATGGTCGCTCTTGCAGGAATGGCCATACAATAAAGCGCCCAATTCATTTTTAGATGTGAATCATATTAATATTAAATGCATCATTATAGATTTACTCAGGACGCTTTAATCTACAAAAATAATTTAATTGTTTTCATTTTAAATTTTAATGTAGGTAAGGTAGGTATCCACTTACAAATGGAGTCGAGTGGAAGTGTAAAACGAGTTTACACTCAGTGGAAAGTGGAAAGTTACACTTCTTTTGCTCCACTTTTGAGGTATATACAGTCAAGTGAAAATTACGTGTACATTTATACACATAATAGAAAGTGTAAAGTGAAATTATACCCTTTTCCGCAGATGATATTTTAAAGGAAAATGTCGTCATATGAAGTTATTGCAGATACAATGGCAATGATAACTCTTTTACGAAGACAACAAAAAATGTAGAAAGTGAGTAAAAGGACATGCTGGGTTCGAGAGTGGATTAAAAACGGAAGTCTTCGAATTGCTGAAAATCTGGTGCGAGAGCTCGAATTAGGAGGTGAGGCTAGTTATAGAAAATTTCTACGAATCGTATTTCGAGTTTTTAAGCAATAAAGTTAGTCCTCTTATAGCACTAACGTTAATGGGGAAAGCTATTCCGCAAAAGAACATCTCTCCTTAACATTCCAATTCCTGGCAAAAGGTGATTATTCGTTACTACGATTTATTCGTGCATTTTTCTAAATTAATATCAATCTTTGCGAACAGTTATAAATCGTTAATATATTTACATTTTTAGAATTCCAACCTGCAACATTTCGAAAATTATACCATTGGTATGCAAAGCAATAATTTGGATGAATATTTAAAGGTAAGTACAAGCTTTATAAATCCTTTATTCAAATATTGTCCATTGAATCATTTTCTTTTGTTGAGCTATTGTCCGGAGATATTAAAACGTCATCTAGTAGAGGGAAATTAAACAAAAAAAGCGAAGTTATAATGTGGGAAATTGGATTTTTTGTTTTTTTTCTTTACATATGTTAAGGGCCTACTACACTGAATCTAGCTATTATAGGGTGGAACATTTTAGATTTCAGTCATCTTACGTAAGAAAATAATGTTTTAAACAATTTCCACACATTTTCTGAGCAAACATTTTATGTAATTTCTTCCAATTTAGTTCATCAGCTTTCCGCTTAAAGAAACCCTTGTCGCTAGTATATATTTGTGTAAAGCATTTGCGTAATCTCACACGAAATCTCGTTTGTGTTGAGTAAAAGCAATGCTGAACACGGAGGGGAAATTTGACGCTCTGTTTTTGTTGCGCGCATAGATAAAAAGTTTTTCTGAAAGAAATTTCTTAAATCTGAGGGATTTGATGAAATTGGAAGAAATTTGAATTTTTTGCCTTTTGATGATTTTGTGGAAATTAGGATGCAGGAAATTTTGCTTTTATTGGAGGCGGGAGGGGTGCTTATTGTATTTGCAATATAAAAAACCCAAAAAGGGGTAGAATGGCAAAGACTACCTGTATGCAATAATTAATTTTATGATATCCTTTTTTTTGTTATTAAATTTTGTTGTCGTTAAAACATTTCAGAAGTGGGCGATTTGCAAAATTTGTTTTATTCCATTTTTCAACATCTATGAAAAATTTTGGCGAAATATCATTTTTTATAACTAGAAAAAATGAATTTTACTGGACTGTTGGGGTTTTCAGGTACCAGGTCCGGTAACATCAGGATGTAGGATGGTTTTCTGATTTTTTAGTAAGGGGGTGTAATTCAAATAAAAATACCTGCATTTTATGTAAAAATACAGCAAACTTATATTTTTCGAGGTCTTGTCAGTAGCGATACCTCAGTGTTTAGAGTTCAGATAAAATTGAAAGTGAAAGTGAGAAGTCTACTTTTGTTTTTGAAATTGTGTCTTCAAAAGTTTTGAAATGGGAAGTAAATGCGCTAAAAAAGGAATAAGTCAATACGGATTAAAGAATCGCCGCTATAGCAAAAGATTGCGAAAGAGGTAAGTACACTGATTTATTAACACAAATTGATCAATAATTGATTTGAACTTAATTTTTTTTAATAAATAAACAATTGATCTTTTTATATAATTTTTTTATCTAATATTGTAGTGGTAAGTTTGCAGCAACTACATCTACTGGGAAAACAACGGAGAATATTGATACAACCAATCAACCTTCTTCATCATGTTTCTCCTACAGCAATAATACAGAAATGGTTTCAAGGCAGGGAGAGGCATCTTATCCAAGTAAGAACACGTGATTTTTTCAAAAACAGTTATTAACAAATTTTTATTCTTCAGGCATTCTGATCGAGGATAGCGAGACCGGAAATAATTTACGAGAGCAAGTTGAAGAAAAAGAAAATGTAACTGGCAAACGACTTATAGATATCCAATATTTATTTGAGCAAATAAAGAAGATAAATGCATGGAAAAAGATTTGCGTGTTCATGGGAAAATTTAATATTTCTAACAGAAAAAAGAAGAGGACTGCATTCAACATTCTTTTTTAAATGCACTATGTGTAATGAGAAATTACACCTTGAAACAGCAAATGAAGAAGAAAAAGACATTACCGAAGTTAACTATTCTTCAGTTGCCGCGGCAACAGCAACAGGAATTGGATTTTCTCAAACTGAAGAATTTTTTGGTGCAATGGATATTCCATACATGTCGCCAAGTACTCACAGCAAAATACAGAAGAGAGTTCAAAAACACATTGTTGCAGCTTGTGCGAAGGAAATGAGATTAGCTGCCCTAGAAGCTAAACAAATCGCTATAGATGAAGGTGATTTGGACTACGATGGGATACCACTTCTATGTGTCGAAGTAGATGGCTGTTATTCAAAACGGACCTATGGGCCAGGTAGTAACTACGCCTCCCTATCTGGCGTTGGTTCTATAGTTGCCCATAGGACAAAAAAAGTTATTTGGAGCGACGTGAAGAACAAGTTTTGCTATGTCTGCTGCAATAATAAAAATAGGAACGTAGCTGTCCCTCAGCATATATGCAATAAAAATTATACAGGTAAAATCATTGAAATTAATTAAAAAAACAAACAAAATCAAATAATAAATAAATTATTGTAGGACCATCAACAGGAATGGAAGCCGCTAGTATTGTGGAAGGATTTAAGTTAAGTGAAGTGCTTTACGGAATTAGATATAATCGTGTGATTGGTGATTCAAGTGTATATAAGAGGATTTTGGATGCTAGACCCTACAAGAACACTCACATAGAGAAAATTGAATGCCGGAATCATTTAATGCGCAATTTAAGAAAAAAATTAAGGGAGCTAGTTGGAAACACGACATACCCCCTAATAGCTCGAAAGCTTCTTGGAAAAAACCTTGCACGCATTTCGATTGGGATTCAGATGGCCATCAAAAATCGGAAGAACAGCTCTTTGCCTCTCAAAGAAAAGATTCAACTACTTTCCAAAGACATTGAAAAGTATTTGGCAATCATGACGGCTGTGATGGATATTTTTACGATGGACCCAAAGATACAGAAACAGATTGTTTAGCATCACTAACGGAAATTGGATTTTTGGAGAAAATTAAGGCTGTTATTAGCAGAATCCAAATTAATTCGAAAAGTCTAATTTACGATGTAGACTCTAACACTGTAGAAAGGTTTGATTCTATAGTTGCAAAAACTGTTGGAGGAAAGCGTGTCAACTTTTCTCGTGGCCAATCGTATAGTGCAAAATTTGCCGTCTTGCAGCATAATACGAAAAGAACGCATTACTTTCTGCAAAAGACTGCAATCCAGAGAAGTCCCCTCAGCCGTGTTGTAAAAATGGAACAGCAAAGACTTAGAAGAGGCACATCACAGCAAAGGAAATCTAAAGGTAGTTTTAATACAAACATTTTAACATGCAAATAGAAGATAATTGAAAAAAAATCTTTCCCAGAAATTAGACGGAGACGAAAAATTACTTTCTCTGGTGAGGACGGAGACTACGGAAGCGAATCATGTCAAAAAGTTGATATGTCCAATGAGGAGCTTATTGTAGAGAAGGAAAAACTATTGACTAGTTTGCAAATGGAGAGGGATGATCATGAAAACCTCCAAAAATTAACAGCAAGTCAGGTAGACAATCCCCTTTGGCATAAAATCAGGAGTAGGAGATTGACGGCATCTAATTTCGCCTTGATTTGTCGTTCAAGAAATACCAGGATCTACAAAAACAAGGTAGTATCTTTATTATACAACAGTTCATTTTTCAGTAAACAAACAAATTATGGAAAACAACATGAAGGTGAAGCCATTAAACAGCTTGCATTAGAAGAAAACGTTAAAATAGAAGAATGTGGAATTTTCATTTATGAAAAATATCCCTGCCTTGCAGCAACTCCAGATGGCCTAATAAATAA
The DNA here is from genome assembly GCA_963855945.1 of Thereva nobilitata. NCBI lineage: Eukaryota > Metazoa > Arthropoda > Insecta > Diptera > Therevidae > Thereva > Thereva nobilitata. The sequence continues at coordinate 144,153,047 of OY979694.1, forward strand.
CGATGGACTAATCGAAATTAAATGTCCTTATGGGGCGAGGGAAATGACTCCATTAGAAGGAATAAAAAGTAGAAAAATTGAATTTTGGTCTTACAATAAGAAAAGTGGCGAAATAAAAATTAATAAAAATAATAAATACTACTATCAATTACAGGGACAGTTGGAAATTGCGGATAAAGAGTGGGGTCTATTTGCAGTTTGGACGCCGTATGGATTAAAAGTTGAAAGAGTGACCAGGGACCGAGAATTTTTTCAAATTGAAATGCTGCCACAACTACTCTCTTTCTATTTCAACTCTTTTGTTCCGGTGCTGTCAGAGAAAGAAATATGGAATTGAGGGACTTTCCATCCACCCCTGAAATTAATTTCGAACCATTTTAATTTAACTTTGTATAGTTGTAAATATATGATGTAAATAAAATATTAAAAACTTTGATCTAATTAATTTTAAAGTATTTTAAGTAAACGTTCAATTTATGTAAATACTTTATGTATCTAAATAAAAGTTAAAAAATTTGTTATTTAATTTTAACAAACAGTTTTTTTCTAATCTAATCTAAACCTAACTTTGGAAATTTCAACATCAATTCTTTTTATTCTTAATTTCTCATACTTTAAGTTACCAATATTGGCTATTATTAGCATTTTTTAAGGATTCTAATAACATAATTTTGATTCTTCTTGTAATAATCACACCATTAAAAATAACTTTAGAAGACTAATTTTGAAACATTATTACTATTAAACCAACAAAAAAATTTAAATTTTCCGCCATTAATAACTAGATTTACAATTCCTTTGTAATTTATAATTTAAATTTTGTATTTTCGGTACATATGTAGTTTATTCATAATTCGGGAATGCGCGATACACTACAATTGCTGGTTTGAGTGTAGTAATTAATTCTCTAACAATGGGACGCCTGCCTTTTTTGCGAAATTATGGACTATTTATTTCAGGTTTATAAAAGAAAAAAAACAGTTCTTAACTTTTTTATATTTTATTATTAATATTTCTTTCAAGTAATTTGTTAAATTCGATTTGTTCGTTACAATTGTTATATTTTCTTTTCTGCAAAGCATAACTAATTTCCACTAAACTAAAAAATTTCGCATATAAATTTTGTTGAAGTCCGGAAATATTTCTCAAAATATTTCAGTAATTCATCAAAAGAAGCAAAAACAAATTTTGATATCAAATCAGAAATTTTCAAGAATCATACCTTGAAAGAAATAATCATATGAGTATACCTTGTTGCAACATTTACAAAATTTTACTTCATTCATCCCGTACTCCGGTTTGAATATCTAACCGGCAACAACACAGAACATTTTTCTTGAAGATGTTTACTTCGGTGCGGTGCATTCATAAATTACATTGCACGCGAATGCTGCCGAACGGCTCTTCGTATGAAGCTTTTCCCCTTTGGTAATCGGGTGAGCACTGGGAGCAGTGCAATTGCAAAATGATGGGAAAATTTGATTGGATTAGTGATGTTGTTGCTTTTGCTTTTTGACTGGGTTAGTGCAACTTTGTGAATGTATCTTTTTCTAAGCTTTCTTTAAGATTTTGTTGTTGTAGCGAAATTTTCTGTTGGACTTCGCCACTGAGTGTAGTAGAGCCTTAAGATAAAGCGAAAAAAAAATTTCTGCAAAATCGGTCCTGTGCCGCACGAGAAAATTGCTACACTATTTTTTTAATTTCTCCAGTTCTGTTGGTCGTAGAAAAATAAAAATTGTCGGATTTTGATAAAAATTGGAGAAAATATGTATTTTGATGCTATAAATACGTGGATGAAAATTCAAAAATGCCCATTTTAGGACAAGAAAAATTCAATTTTTGAATTTTTTGCCTTTTTTTTCATAGTTGGCAAGTAGCTTTTCAAAGTTGGAAAAAGGCAAAAAATTTAAAAATGTTTTTTTTTAGTTTTTTCAATGTCCAAAAAGGGCCTTTTAAATAAAGTAACGAAGTATTACGTATTCTTACAAGAAAGTACATAAAAACCCCTACAATTAAAAAAAAAATTTTTACCGTACGATGATTTGGCATAAAATGGCGGCAATTTTAAAATTTTTCGAAAAGTGCCAATTGTAAAAATCAATTTTTTTTTAATTTTCAACCACGTATTTATAGCATCAAAATACATATCTTCTCCAATTTTTATCACAATCCGACAATTTTCCCTTTATTTATTGCATTTTTAGTAAAATAAAACAAAATTTCATACATTTTGGTTTTTTGAGGTTAGGATTCATTTTTAAATGCCGAATCAGTTCGATAGTCTATTCATTCACGAGTATTTTGCAATTTTTTTTATTTTTCTACGACCAACAGAACTGGAGAAATTAAAAAAATAGTGTAGCAATGCACTCAAAATGCATCAAAAATGGACATTTATGCAATTTTCTCGTGCAGCACAGAACCGATTTTGCAGAATTTTTTTTTCTCGCTTTATCTTAACATATGTAAAGAAAAAAAACAAAAAAATGCAGCTTCCCAAGTACATCACTATCATATGACAATTCCCCTCTACTAATCGGGGAATGTCCATAGTGACGGCGGAACGGATTCTATGGAAAATGATGAAAACGCGATTCCAATGGCGTTTGAACATATTCTATAACAATTGAGGAGCGTCGGTACAAAAACCGATATATCACATTTAAGTTTTTTGATATAATTGGATACCCTTGGGCCAATCTACACTAGTGTTCCTTCAGCAGCAGCAGAAACGGTTTTTTATGAGAGAGGTATAGAAAGAACATAAGAGGTTACTGTAGTAACATGTTCACCAGAAAAATTCGGCGTAAAAACGTAACCAATACACAATGTGCTTCTGCTTACTCTTATTACTCGTGGATAGAAAATATAATTATCGAAACGCACGTAGATATCTCCGCGTAAAGACAAGAACGTTACTCGCGATGAAAGAATACCAGTATAGACCTAGATTAAGTTGTAAAACCGGTTCTGCTGCTGCTGAAGGAATACTAGTGTTGACACCCTCAATGGATTTACATATAGGTTTATGTTTAGGTCAGTGATTTTGGTTTTTCAAGCAGATTTAGCCGTCTCTGAACAGGTTCGATGAACAATAGTAAGCCATACACTAAGAGTTTTTTCTTTCGAAAAAACTGTTGGTTGGCGCGTTAAAAAAAATGCCACTTTGCGTTGCGTGTTTGACAAAGCTCTTAGTCCATACACTACAAACGTTATTTAGTCGGATTGCGTGGCAGTTACAGTGCTTTTGAAAAACAACAACAAAATGTATATATTTGACTCGGCGTGTGGAGTGGCTGTTTTTTCAACGTTCCACGGCATAAACCAAGAAAACTCACTAGTATAAAGAGAGTGAATTTATACCAGTATAAAATTTCTGTATTGTTAAAATAACGAAAATTTAAATGCTGCAGTAGTTTGTGCGATGAAGTTTGCCCTTCTAATTATAAAGCTATGAAACTTATTGGCTCTGGCAGTAATATTATCATAGTGCAGATTGAAGTTTAATTTGTTGTCTAAGGCAACACTTAGGTCATCAGCGTAGAAGAGATGCGAAATATTGACTCTGAGATGAAGTTATTAAAAAGAAGAGGACCTAGTTGACCACCCTGAGGAACACCGCGAGTTACTTCAATTCTGATGGACAGAATTCCTTGAAATCTCACAACTTTTGCTCTTTCGTTAAGATATGATTTTATCCACGCCAGGGTGGCGCCAGAAATTCGAAATTTGAATAGTTTTGGAATTAAAATGTGGTGGTCCGCTCGTTCAAAGGCCTTTCTGAAGTCCGTATAGACAATTTTGTGGCCGCTCTCCATAGCACAACGTAGTTCGGAGATAACAACCACAAGATTTTAGGTGGTCAAACGCCCTTTTCTCTACCCATGTTGTTGTTCGTTAAGGTATGCGTCGATTAAAGGAGCAATCATGTTGGGGACCGAAATGAACTATCAGCCTGAGTATAATACCTTTTACAGATATTCCTACCTCTACATTTTAGATTACGATTTTTAGAATTATTAATTTTGTCTGCCATTTTCATAAACACCTAAACAACCATCAACAGACACTACACTCCAAATGACACGCCACTTTTGGAATTTTTCCATGTGTGCATAGATCAAAAGAAAAACCGTAAAATTGAGTGTCAAATGGAATGCAGAAAAAATTGGCGTGTGATGTTGAGCACACACGATGGCAAAAAACTGGCAGATTGCGTGGCGCGACAATTGGCGCCGGGAAAAAACTCTTAGTGTATGGCTTACTAATGGTTATAAATATGTATGAAAACAACCAATTCCCATCATAAAAAAAAATAATGTCAAAATGGGATTTATCGGTTTTTGTTCTGGCGCTCCTCAATTGCACCTTGTCTCTATTTTACAATCTTTATATTAACTTCGTTTTCTGTGTGGGAGAAATCTTGCGATCGATTTTCGACTACTTCCCGATATCCGCTGATGCTCAAATTTGGAAATGCAATGCAATGGGGCGCAAAACGGCCGTTAGCGGCGAAACTATGCGGAATTCGAAAAAACAGTGAAGACAAAATTTGTAGGAAATTTTATGCTCTACAATTTTGCTCTTTTGATATTTTCACCAAAAAGCGTAGTTTCTAATCAAAATAGATAAAAAGGTGGCAAGTGGCGAAAAAACGCCTATTAAATATAGCCTTGAACATATTTCGTTAGGCAACCCATCACCGTTACTTTTGTTAGCATATTATTTATCATGAACAAAATTTCATTCGGTTACTCGATCAGTGAAGGTCGTTGTTGTACGGATCCTGTACTATTTACATCTTGCGCTTTGCGTCCAATTATGACTGTGTCATCTGCGAAGGCTAGTACCTGAATGTTCCTTGTGAAGATGCTATTTGCTCCATTAAGCTGTGTTTCCCTCATTAAAAATCTGGTCTGTTGTCGATCTATTCGTTCTAAATCCTGCTTGGTAGGTAATCACCTACTTTATCTTCCAGATGTGGTTTCAGTCTATTAAATAAAATATGTGATGGCACTTTGTAAGCAACAACAAAGATATTGGTCTGTAGTTTTTGCAGCTCATCAATTCACCTTTTTTATGGACTGGGACTATTGTACCTAAAAGCCATTCTTCTGGCAACTTGCTGCTTCTCCATAGTTTTACGATAAGGCTATGTAAGACATGGCATAACTTCTCCCCACCATTTTTTTAAATTTCCGGGGGTATGCCATCTGGACCTGGAGCCTTATGATTTTTCAGTTTCGCTATGGCATTTGCAACTTCTTCTATTGCAGGATCTTCCGTATCGTTTTCTGGGTCGTCTGTACTACGGTTGTCTGCTTCTCCCTGTGCTAGGTTTATGTTCTCTTTGAAGAAGTCTCTAAAGTATTTCTCCCACACCTCGGGTAGGTCCTCGATACTACTAGGTATAGTACCATCTTCTCTTCTTACCATGGTGCAGGTGGGTTTGTAACCTTTCTTAATCATGTTGACTTCTTTGTAGAAACTCCTAGCGTCTTTATTACTGTAGCTTTGCTTAATCGCACTTATTCTAGTTCTGAAATAGTCACGTTTTTTCTTCCTTAATAACTTTTTCGTGTCTCTTCGTGCTGCTACATATTTTTCATGATTTCTTCTGGTCATTCTTGCTAGGTACACCTGTCTTGCTTGATTTTTTATTTCAATGCTTCTCTTGCATTGATCATCAAACCAGTACCTCCTTCTTTCGTGGTTTTGTATGCCTAATACACTGTCGTTTGTCTCTGCAATTTTTTCTTTTATCGAGTTCCACATCAGGTTCAGATCATTTTCCATTTCCAGACTCCTTGCTATTTCCTCTAGCTTTCCTGTTAACATTCTTCCATACTGTTGTTTTGTTTCTTCATTTCTTAATTTTTCTATGTTCCACTTTGTTTGTCTATCGTTGTTTCGTATATGTCTTGTCGCTAGTTTTTGCGCCCTCATTTTCCCAACAACTAGGTAATGATCGGTGTCTACATTCGCTCCTCGGAAACTCCTTACATCCAGTATGCTACTTCCATGCCTAGTGTAAACTAGAAAATGGTCGATTTGGTTGTGCCTGCCATAAGGTGATGTCCTTGTCCTTTTGTGTATATTCTTATGGTTAAACCAGGTGCTAGCTATTGTCAAACTTCTTGCGATAGCGAATTCTACCATTCTGTTCCCGTTATCGTTTGATTCTTCGTGCAACGAGAATTTGCCAGCGTAGGGGTAATAATATGGTTCCTTACCCACTTTAGCGTTAAAGTCGCCTAATACGATTTTCATGTCGTAAGAAGGGACTTGGTCGTAAGTCACTCTAAGAGTTTCATAAAAGTCATCCTTTTCTTGTTCTGGTTTTTCTTCTGTAGGCGCGTGCACCGTGATGCATGTTACATTATGAAATCTGGATTTGATTCTTAGGGTCGCGATCCGATCGTTAAGCGGCGTGAAGTCCATTACATTGTTGAGTAGAGGTTTAAGTATACAGAAACCTACCCCAAAGTCTCTTCTGGAGTCATTATTGCCACTGTAGAATATCGTAGCGTCTCTTCGTTCTAGGACTCCTTTACCAGTCCATCTTAGCTCTTGTAGTCCTGCGATGAGTATTCTATATCGTCTAAGCTCATCTATCATTTCTGCCATTGCTCCAGGTCTATATAATGTTCTCACATTCCATGTTGCAAATTTCATATCGTTAGTCCTTAAATCATTAGTCCTGGAACGTTGCTGGGGTCTTTGCCGTAAATCCTGACTGTTCTGAGGCTGATTTCTCGATTCCATAACAAGAATTGTTTTCAGAGGAGAGGTTGTCAACCTTTCGCCCAACCCCCGAACCTGGGGGACCGGATGCGTGAATTATACACCATCGGATAGGGTGGCCCAGCTAAACCCCCGGGCACTGGGTACGTCCGTCCTCGGTTGGTTATCCAGGCGGCACCAGCGAGGAGGTGACGGTACGATTTTACCCCTTTACTTAGTTAGTTTATCTAATAAAAGCTTGTTTTTAAAAAAAAAATTATTTTTTATTTTTAACTACAAGTTTGGACATAGCATCGTTTTAATGGCATTGGTTTATGCGAACTACAAATTTCTTTATAAGACAGAAATGCAAATGGAGATGTTTTTAATAACACACCACTGACCAAATCTTTAGAGCTTGGAATTGCAACCGCAAAAATTTCACAAGATGTACCACTACTGCGCAGAGAAAAACCAATGACATTCGTTATTGTTGCAGATGATGGATGCATTTGCAATGAAGTCTTATCTGCTAAAACCATATTCCTCACGTAATCAAAGTTTGGAAGAGAGAGTATTTAATTACCGCCTTTTTCCAGCCAGAAGATTTAAGGAAAACGTGTTTTGAATTGCTTCTGCAAGATTTCGCGCATTGGGAAAAACTTTGGAATTGAAACCCCGAAAAGTATCGGTTACTGTTTCAGCAATATGTGCGAAACATGTCACGCTCACGACTAGTGTGGCCCCTGTTTAAACACAAAACGTAAAATAGCAAAAAAAACAAACACAAAACGATGTAAAAATTCTCTTCCGATCAAACAAAACAACAGAAAATAAAAAAATTCTCGTTCGATATCTTAGAAAAATGTTGAAAGTGGCACAACTAGAATATTATTATGAAATAGAAGATGTCAAAATATAGATGCTCCAACTGGAACATTTGATTATGAAAATATTCAAGGCGGAACCATTAATTCCGGATATTGGCGAAATGAAACGCAGCATGAGGGATTGACATCTCTGAAATGATCTCAATCTAAGCACACTAACTTCAATACTAAACTAACCCGGAACGAATTTAAGGATTACTTTAGTCGAGAAAGTTCAGTTCCTTTGCAGTATAAGAAAATAAAAAGCTGTACCATGTTACAATAAGAAATTTAAAGAGGAAAGTATTCCCATTTTGAACCACTTTTTACTTTTTTCATTTTGTTCGTTTCATTGCAATATTGTGAACGCAGCTTTAATATTTTTGATTTGATTTCATTTGTCGGCAAGACCAAGATTTTTGCGATTTTTTTAAAACAATTTTACCAGTTGGTACAAGATAAGAACAAGTGCCATTTAAAAACCTTTATAAACGCATAACCTACATTCGCTCCACTCGCAAAATCAACAGAAATGTTTTGTTCACTAAAAAAAGTGGATACACTTGTAAAGTTGAACTACACTTTTCAATTAACGCGTTTACACGGCTGCACTTATTGGTGCAAATGTAGACTTAAAAGGGTATATACACTTGAGTGTAGCGAGTGGAACTTGGCTTTACATATACAGTGAGGGGCAAACATTTTCACACAACCACTTAAAAATCTCTGCTGTGTGAAAACTTTTGTCCCCGCAAAAATATTCCATTGCATATGTAGTTTGTTAATTTCCACGAATACGTTATTATTATATATAGTATATACAGTGGCTCTCAAAATTATTGGCATACCCAAAAAACTTTACAACGAAGGAACATATTAAAAAATTAGACTATGTTACCAAATTTTATTGATTAAAATATCATTGTTTAAATTATAAATAATAAATTTACAAAAAAAAAATAATTAAAATTAATTGAATAATATTGATTCAACAGAAAAAAGAAATTCATTGCAAAATTTAACGTTCCAAAATTATTGGCACACGCTCTACTAAGTAATATTTTGTCGGATGACCTTTTTGCTTTATAACATCCGACAACCCCTTTGGCATGGATTCAAGCAACATCTGTAAATATGAAGGCTCTATTCTACTCCACTCTTTCTCTAGGCTTATTTTCAACGTTTCCCTGCTTAATACGGATTTTTTTCGGATCTCGCGGTCTAATTTATTCCATAAATTCTCAATCGGGTTTAAATCGGGAGATTGAGCAGGAGTGTCCACTACTTTTGGGCAATTCACTCGTCAGAATCGGAGCACTGACAAAAACGATGCTTTTATTTTTAGAGATTATCCAAAAGTTCTGAACTAGCCCGTTTTTTGGATGGGAAATTGATAGGCACCTTCCAGGGAGTCCGTAAATTAACAATTTAAAAAAAGAAATTTTAATCAATACAATTTGGTAGCATAGTCTAGTTTTGTAATATCTTCCTCCTTTGTAAAATTTCTTGGGTGTGCCAATAATTTTGAGAGCCACTGTATAAAATTTATTTTTGTGTTCTTAAAATGCATAAGCATAAATATTAATTTTTTGGAAGAATGAAATAAATATTTACTTATATTTTATTTTACCACTTGTTGTACTTAAGGGGTAATATCACCTTGCGACTTTATTTCACGTTTTTTTCTTATTTTTCTTAAAGTGTCAAAGAATGATACAAAAAGTCGAACGGAGAGTAACTTGTAAGTGGGTCAAAAAGTTTTTCGTTTTTCGATTGTAGTCGTGTAGCAAAAGTAGCGTTTTTTCGAGTACTCAAAGCTTTAACTTCAAATACCTCGTCTCCATGTTTTTCAAACTGGGCGTACCAGTAACTCCCTCATTTTTTATCGGATTGACTTGAAATTTTACCTGCAATTTTAAAAGAATATTTTCTAGTGAAAGTCATAGGATTTTTTGATAAATTTATTTTTATAAATTTTACTAGCTGGAACCCGGTGCGCCTCGCTACCCCCATAAACCAATAGTAGCTTTATTTTGCAGATGAGGTGATATGAACAGTAGGAGATTTTAAAAATGACAATTTGTTCGTATATTTGATTCCAAATAACAAAATGTGAAACTATTAGGGATCTGATATTTTGATCGAGCCAATAAAAACCATCCATTGACTTGTCATTTTTCGAGATATGAATTTTCATACACAGATGAACCGTCTCAAAGAACGGCTACATTTCTGTATTTTGGCTTTCATATCCGCGATGCTGCGCACAAAAAAAGAATACATGTACTTAATCATTATCGGATACACAATATTTTTTGTTTTTTTGTTTGATGTATAACTGTTTAAATTTGAAGGTGTAACGACTCGCGAACAGGCAACATACAATTGGCCGTGTGAAAAACAGGAATTTTCTAATTTAAATCTAGCAATAGTCAACGATTGAGTTTGTGCTTTATTGATGGCGCAAAGGGAACTGAAGCCATTTTAACTCGAAAGGTATATAGTTGGAAATCATCGGTATGCCTTTGAGTTTACCGTTGATGATTCTTGCTTCGATCGAATTCGGTGTTAATTTTTTGATGGAAAGTCTTGTTCCGTTCCACAGCTTTGATGCGTTCAAATTTCAAATTAGCATCGCAAGTGATCCAACTTTCAATGTCAATATGTGTGACATGCCTGGTGGCTCCAAAGAATTGAGAAATTTAATTGGATATTTTACTGCTTGTTCTTCGTTCAATACTGTGTTAATCGATTTGTATTTGACAGTACAAAGGGCTTTCCCTGAGCTCTAATCTTCCACATAAAAAAAAAGATTTTCCGAGCAGTTTCATTTGAATTTGTTCGTTAAGTTTGCTGACATCGTAATTTTTGGGCGCTAAGATTGCATGTTCGCACAGCCAATCTTGATTTTTGTAGTTCGTTGTTAAATTCGGGAACACCTTGTCCACAACGTTTTGAATATTGGGCTGCATTTGCCAAAAGTTTTGCGGAAACAAATTCTCTTTCGTTCTGTAATCGATTGGAATTTCGCCATTTCCAATGTCCAAAAGTTGTTTTGAAAATGTTTGAACAGAGGTATCTTGTAGCAAATGGACACGCATATTCGTTGTGAGCGTCATTTTTTCAACACTGTTCCATAGATATGATGCTTTCAAGCATGCGGTAAGCTCATCTGCAGGCGTTGATCGAGGTATAACAAGAAAAGCTTGGCGATAATCCCCTGCAAGTACTATCAGAGCGCCTCCCATTGGTTGGTTTTTTCCTCGGAAATCTCGCAAAGTCATGTCAAGCGCTTCGAGCGATCTTTTATGGGCCATGGCATGGTGCATTCGTCACAAATTATAATTTGGCACATTTTAAGGACTGTGGCAATACCGGAGTTTTCGGTGATGTTACATGTAGTTGTTTCTATCTGGTTCAAATTCAATGGGCGCTTGAGTGCTGAATGCACTGTACGTCCACCATCAAGTAGAGTTGATATTCCCGATGATGTCACTGCGAGTTTAATCTCATTCTGCATTCGAATCGACGCCAAAATCAAATTACAATTTCCGCTATTTCCTTTAACTTCACGTTGCATGATTTCGTCGTACGATTATTTTTGAAATTGTACGGCAACTACCCGTAAATCACCTACGACTGCGATAGATCTGAAACTTTAGGAATCGTATTGTTTTCGCAAAAACAACCAAAATACAATGGATCTGAGCTCTTTAGCAGTGATTCGAAGAGTATCTACCATACAAAAGTTCGAATTTTACGGATATCGGTACACTACAGCTACCCGAAGTGATCGAGATAGAACAAAATAGACCGCGTAGGAGCAAAATTCATGCAAATCGGATGAGCGGTTTCGGAGTCTATTAAACATTTACAGGCAGACAAACTTTCACTTTTATATCCGTTTACAAAGCTGGCTGTTGATAGGTTTTGGTTGGACGAATAAAAAATCGTATGGGAAAGGGCGGGGGGGGCCATAATGTAGCAGTGTACGCAGAATACTCCCAACTATCTAAAACTGTAAAATCGAAGTTTCTACCCTACCAACTTCCAGAGTTATGAGTCATCAGAATCAAAATTTCGGTTTTTTAACTAAAATTTCAACTAAAGCCACATTTTTCTCCAAAAAATACGTAGTTAACTAATATTTTTTTCCAAAATTGGAAACCTTGCACCATTTCCTATGAATAATGTCTGGACAATTTTTATGCCAAAGCTTTTATTTTTGGAATTATAAGCAATTTTGATGTTAAAATTGGCCTTTTTTGGTACTTAGTTGGCTTAGCTTGTGAAAAAGTACTAAAAAAAGTACGAAATGGAGCCAATTTTAGAATTAACATTGCTTATAACTCCAAAAATAAAGGCCGTAGCATAATAATTGTCAGACATTATTCGGTGGCGGCCATATTAAATTTAAAATGAAGTCACACTGCCTGCTGTATTCTACCTGACATACTCTTTCATTTTATACCAATGTGGTGGGCTCGGTGGAACACAATTGCAAAAATCGGCCGCCATCTTGGAATCGAAATCTTGATTTTCTTACAAAATGGTCAGATTGCATTGCCACGCGAACTATACATATGTGCAAAATTTTAAGTTCATCGGTTATATGAAAGTGGGTCAAAATTCAGTTGTAAGATTTAGTACAGTCAATCTGTATTTTTGATTTGAAAAAATTACACCGCCGAATTTTTTTTCATACATCGTTAGGGGGCCATGAAAGAAGCTTAAATCCAGATTTGTGACCTCCCACTCTTTGCAGGTTTTTGGAAAACTCTAAAAGGGCGTTTTTCTGTGAATCAGTACACTTTAGAGAAAAAAATTTTAAACAAAAAATGTAGAGGACATTGCCGTCTACAATTAATGTCCGTGAGTCAATTCCGTACGACTTAAAATGCAAAAAATAGATGGCGCCAAAGTATCAAAAAAAGTTTTTTTTTGCCTTTTCACCCAAAAATCATTTTTTTCGTTATAATTTAAATGGAAAAGTTGTTCCTCTCCAGTCGGTGTGCGAGTTTAGAGAAATCAAAACTTTCCTTTTGTAAAATGAGTGTATTTTTTATATGTAAAAAAAGTGTCGAGAATGACAAGCGTACCTCGGGTCCAAGAGCTCGGCGCACTTTGCTAAATGCATGTTTAAATAGAGGGGATTCTGCCAATGAAACATTGCTCAGAAATGAATGCACAACAATGGATGTTCTCGGCAAATGTTATCTGGCATATATAAATGAATACCTTGTGAAAGCGGCCGTTAAACGGAAACTAGAAGATTCACATAGGTATGTTTTTGTTCAAATAAGTCAATGTGCTTTAATTTGTCATTGTCAGTGAATGACCAATTGCACCAATAATGTTACATCACTTGTGGGTAACGCACCAATCGTCACCGTACTTAGGCTTTGTACAAAAGTAGAATTTTCATACTTCGGTAAGCTGTAGCTCGAAAACGGTAAGTCGAAAGAAAAAAATGTTTGAATAAATGTTGTGTATTTTGGAGAGGAACAACTTTTCCATTTAAATTATAACGAAAAAAAATGATTTTTGGGTGAAAAAGCGAAAACACACTTTTTTTGATACTTTAGCGCCATCTACTTTTTGCATTTCAAGTCGTACGGAATTGACTCAATGACATGAATTGTAGACGGCAATGTCCTCTCCATTTTTTGTTTAAAGTTTTTTTCTATAAAGTGCACTGATTCAGAGAAAAACGCATTCAAAAACTTTTTGAGTTTTCCAAAAACCTGCAAAGAGTGGGAGGTCACAAATCTGGATTTAAGCTTCTTTCATGACCCCCTAACGATGTATGAAAAAATTCAACGGTGTAATTTTTTCCAAAAACAGCCATTTTTCACGACAGATTGACTGTACTAATTTAAACTAAATAAACTACAAACATTAAAAGCTTAAAAAACGCCATCTTGATTTTTATACTAAATGGTCAGATTGTATTGTCACGCGAACTAGACCTACGTGCAAAATTTGAAGTTCATCGGTTATATGAAAGTGGGTCAAAATTCAGTTGTAAGATTTGAACTACACGAACTAATACTAATTGCTCCTTTAATCCCTCATGGGACATAGGGCGGAAACAGTTGCCCTCAAGCGGACTCTGTTTTGCGCGACAGCTCTCAGCTCTGACCAGGATCTCCCGGTTGTTGCGGCCTCTGCCTGTGTGGCCAATTCAATTCCATTTCCTTCGCCTGATTTGGTCGTCTATCCTTTCTTGGCCGGCACGGCGCCATAGTTCTTCATTTGAAATTCTATCTTGCCAGCGGATTTTTAGGATACGACGTAGGCATCTGTTGATGAAAACTTGTAGGCGCCTTGTGATGAACAAACTACAAACATTAAAATCTTAAAAACCGCCATCTTGATTTTCATACAGAATGGTCAGATTGGACTGTCACGCGAACCATATTTTTTTAATTTTTTTTTATATGATAATGATTTTATTTTTTTAATTATTTTATTAATAAAATTGGTAAATGTTTGGAATTGGGGCTCCAGACAAAAATGGCTCCAAAAAATTTTTGATGTGGGGTTCAACGGGCGGGACGGGAGGTCGCGAATTGGGGATAGTCTACGATGGATTTTGATGAAGCACCCTAAAATAAGACGAAAATGTGAAATATATTTTTTTAATATCTCGCTTAGTTTTCGAGATATCAATATTTGAAGTTTTAAGTTTCTAGGTTATAGTCCAGGGAAATTAGACATTTTACTTCGGAAAAATTCCGGGAAAGCTGAATTTTGGCATGGACATTGATATTATTGCTCTAAGGAAAATGTCACGAGTCCCCATCGATTTAACGCGGGGTCAAAGGTCACCAAAAGCGATTTTTCGAAAATATCTCAGTAATGCTTACTTTTATAGAACAATTATATGAATAAAGTTTGTAGCTTAGGTAATTTCCTACAAAAAATATTTTATAACTTTTTCTTGTAAGAGTAACCGTTTTTGAGATATTTTGATTTTAGTCCACGGATATTAGACAAAAAAAGGCCCAACTACGGAAAAATTCCGAGAAAGCTGAATTTTGGTATGGACATTGATATTATTACACTAAGGAAAATGTCACGAGTCCCCATCGATTTGAAACTCGGACACGATTTTACACAGGGTCAAAGGTCATCAAAAGCGATTTTTCGAAAATATCTGTTATGCTCACTTTTACAGAAAAATTCTATGAATAACGTTTGAAGCTTAAGTAATTTGCCACAAAAAATATTTTATAACTTTTTCATGTAAGAGTAACCGTTTTTGAGATATTTTGATTTTAGTCCACGGATATTAGACCGTTTACTCGACTTTACTATGTGCCTTGGAGAATGCAAAAAAATATGGCCACAGAGTATGTATTGTTTCTTTTGACCAGCCTTTGTATACAAAAGCACGAGAAATTGTAGCGGCAGCACCGGAAGGATCACCATTATCAAAAGTTATAGTAAGACTAGGAGGTTTTCATTTAATCATGTCTTACCTCGGATCGATTGGTTTTATTATGCAAGGAAGCGGCCTTAAAGAAGCTCTTTCCGTCATTTATGCTCCTAATTCTATGGACAAAATACTGAATGGACATGCTTATGCTAGAGCTGTCAGAGGTCACTCATTACTCCATTTGGCTTTAGCTATAATTGTATCGAAAAATATTGATATTAATGACGATCTGGACGAGACTCTTCAAACTACCCTTGAAAATGCGATGAACCGAACTGTATCGTATAATGACATTGAAAATTGCCATCATAATGCTGAATTTTTACTCAATAAATTCAATAAACAACTACAAGCGTATGAAAAAAGAGGCCCCACATCAAAACTATGGATACAATATTTTCGTATGGTATCAATTGCAAAAGAATTTATAAGAGCTGAGCGAATGGGAGATTGGCAAGCACATTTAAACAGCATCAAGCAAATGCTCCCATATCTTCATGCATCTGGACATTATCCTTATGCCAAATCTGCGCATTTATATCTCCAAGATATGATGAAATTAGAACAGTATATGGAAACCAGTGTTTTCCAGAAGTTTATTGGAGGATACTTCACCGTTCGACGCAGTGATAAATTTAGTTTTGGAACTTGGTCTGACATGATCATTGAACAGTCTCTCATGAAATCAATGAAACCAGATGGAGGTGTTGCACGAGGGAGAAGCACACAAGAAAGTGTTTGAAGCAAATGGGTTTATGGCATGCATGCTATGAATAGTGTGTCTGAAGGTTTAGAAAACCTTACTAATGTGAAGATGGATACAACAGATCAACATGTAGACGCGAGAGACTCACGTGTAAAAAGAGACGATAAAGACGTAAACAAATTAATTGAATGGCTTTCGTCTTATAACCCTTTTCCAGAAATTCCGAAGATAATGTCAATATCAAGTGGAGTCGTTGGTGATGATAAAATAAATTGTCACAATGCTTATGAAGTTGGTCTTATCTCTATTAGAAACATGATTGGTCAAAAATTCGATAGTATTAAACTGAAACGTGCTGATAGAGTCCTTCCTATTTTAACAGTATCCAGCTCTATGAAAGTCCATAATGAGCAAGTACCTATTGATCCTTTATTACTATTTCAACGAGTAAGTATTACAAAAAACTTTGACGCCCAACTTCAAGAATTTTTAGAGTATGAACTAGCTCCATATCCGTTATCACTCTTCGATGAGAATGGGATGCGTAAAAATCAAAATTCCTCTATTTATAAATTCTTTCAATCAGTAAATGTTGAATTAGATACCACAAATTTTACATATATTATTGATGGAGGATTTCTTTTACATCGTGTTATATGGAATAAAGAAGAAACATTTGATGTAATTTGTGATACATATGTCCATTATGTTCATAGACATTATGGTCATAATGTCATAATTGTATTCGATGGTTATAACGATAATCAAAAAAATATCAAAGCCGCAGAACAACGTCGTCGATGTGCCAAAAATTCTACATCCGCAGATATTCTTTTTGATGGACCCATCATTATTCCAACGAGTCAAGAAAAATTCCTTGGGAATGCAAACAACAAGTATCGATTCATTTCCATGTTATGTGAAAAATTTAAAGCTGCTAATATTAATGTAAAACAAGCTCCAAATGATGCTGATGTTCTCATCATTGAAACAGCAATCGAAGAATCCGATAGAAGAACAAGTATTGTTGTGGGTGAAGACATAGACCTATTAGTAATATTGATTGCACGAACTCCTGTTAATAAAATCATTTATTTTTTGAAACCTGGAAAAGCAAAAATAGAAACAAAAGTGTATTCTTCACAAAGTTTAAACTCATATCCAAAGTGTCACGATCACGTTTTATTTTTACATGCAATAACAGGTTGCGACTCTACTTCAGCAATTTTTAAGAAAGGAAAAATTAATGTCTTCAAATTATTTGAAAGAAAGGAGGAATTAATAGATTACGCAGACATTTTTAATAAGACAGAGTGCTCCAGATGTGGTCTTCAACAATGGAATTCGTTTTCTCCTGGCTATGTATTAAGCTCCAGTAAAAGAAGTATCTATTGATGTTCACAGATATTCAAGTTTTATTAGATCTACACACCTCAAAAAACCTGTTCATTTATCTACTCTTCCGCCAACTTCTAGTGCTGCTCGGCAACATTTATATCAGGTCTATTACCAAGTTCAAATATGGCTATGCAACGAGCTCACTTCTGAAGATTGGGGATGGGCATTCAAGGATAACATTTTGGAGCCAATTCAAACTCTGCTTCCACCTGCACCAGACATTCTTCTAAATACCATTTTTTGTAATTGCACCAAAGGCTGTAGCTTAAACTGTGGCTGCAGAAAAGTTGGTTTATATTGTTCACCAGTTTGTGGTAATTGCCAGGGTCAATCTTGCTTAAATGTAACGCCCGATAAGGATGATGAAGAGGAAAGCATAGAAATAGAGACAGAGTCTGAAGAAGAATAATTATTTAAATTAACAACTTTATTTTAGATAATAAAATAATTATAAGCAAATTCATAATAATTTATTAAAAATAAACTTCTTTCAAATAAAAATAAATGTGGATTAGGCCTACTGGGGACACCACGTGAAAAAAACGCACCTTGTACTCTACCTCGAAGGTGGCGTGGAAAGGAGTACACGATTCCTGAGAAAAATAAAATTTAAAACTCTGTAAATCAAAATATCTCAAAAACGGTTACTCTTACAAGAAAAAGTTATATGATATTTTTTGAAGGAAATTACCTAATGCTGTTATGACACTAACTTTTTTTCAGTGTCGACTTTTTAAGTATGAACAGACAAGGACATCTTGATGTGAGCGAGAAGGCGGCTTTGCATTTTCATGCAGTTTCAATTGTATAATTAGCTAATTTCAAATAATAAATACTTTTTCGTACCTAATAGCATATTATCATATTCGCATATTTATTTATTATCATATTCGCATATTTATTTCACGGTATGCACACGATAATTAATCACTAATTTTCAATACTATCAACAATGAAGTCTGAAATGTCAAAAATTAAGATTAAGATCCCGAAAAAGTGTGAAAAGTTCATACTTTTTCTGGCACTTTTCGCGTTAGCTGAACTTTTTCGCGTAGATAAGCTTAAATTTTAAGCATATAGCTAATTCTTCGCACCCGTGCCAAATCTCCGTAAGGAATTTTCGTCCCTTTCTAAACTTGCTAAAAAGTGTAAGATTCGTCTGAAAAAAAGTGTCATAACAGCATAAGCTACAAACTTTATTCACATAATTTTTCTATAAAAGTGAGCATTACTGAGATATTTTCGAAAAATCGCTTTTGGTGACCTTTGACCCCGCGTAAAATCGTATCGGAATGTCAAATCGATGGGGACTCGTGACATTTTCCTTAGAGCAATAATATCAATGTCCATACCAAAATTCAGCTTTCCCGGAATTTTTCCGAAGTTGGGCCTTTTTTTGTCTAATTTCCCTGGACTATTACCTAGACTAGGTATTTTCAAAATCATGCTGGAGTATGTGACACATTGTATGCTTATCAATTGTGGTCCGTCCCGCTCACCTCCTTGGGGGCTACACCACAATTGATAAACATTCCACCGATGCTCCCGTTTTTTTAACCATCAGAATGGAAGCAGTCATTTATTTAAAATAACGAGGTTTGGTATACCTCGAGTAATATTTTTTTTTATTTTATTTATTTATAGAGGGTATCCAACCTAAACATTAGATTATTTGTACCCTCTGTGTATGTACATATATTCGATTTACATTTTTATTTATATTTCTTTTATAAGTTTTGTGATGATTAGAAATCTTTCCAAATTTTTTATGTTTTCAGGGTTGTTTCCAAGTATTTCCTCTATTTCCGGCTGAATATTCAATTTTCTTCTCAGGTTATTATATTTGGGGCATTCTATCAGTATATGCGTGACTGTAATTTGGGTGTTGCATTCGTTGCAGGTGGGTGGTTGTTCTTTCTGCAATATCCATCTGTGAGTGATGTTGGTATGTCCTGTTCTTAGCCTGGCAATACAAATTTCTATTTTTCTATTTTCGTGGTATGTTGTTTCCCATGGTTCTATTGTTTTTTTTATTTTTGCAAATTGGGTTGTGTTTTGAAGCCATTCGACATTCCACTGGGTTTTTATGTATTTTTTAACTCAGCTGCTATTGTAGTATAAAGTGGGAGAAATTCGGGGTTGATGGTGCCGGTCAATGCTTCTTTTGCTGCAGTGCCTGCTTGCTCGTTACCTTTGATCCCAATGTCCAATCCAGAGGAATTTTACATTTTTGCCTAATGTATGGATTTGGTGGAGTAAATCATTTATTTTCCAGATTATAGTGTTTTTACTGAATTTGTTGTCAATTGCATTTAACGAGCTCAGGGAGTCTGTTATGATTACTGCATTCCTAATTTGGTTGTTATAATATATCACCTCTATAGCGTATTGTATCACATGTATTTCGGCGTCGAAGCTGCTGTTGTTGGCTGGAATTCTGATTTTTGTGGTGTTATCATTTATAATTGGCAAAACCTGTGCTCTCTTCTGTTTTGGATCCATCGGTGAATATTTGGGTGTAAGTTCTATATGTTTGTTCAGTATTTCTATGAATTCCTGTCTATAGATTGATGGGTTTGTGTCTTCTTTTTTTCTTATGGCTAAAGTTTTTATTATTTGTGTGGTTTGTGTGGCCCAAGGTGGATATTTTGGTTGTAGTATCTGGTATGGTTTTGTAGCTTTATTTTAATTTATAGACTGTATTGTGGCGTTAATTCTGTTGCATAATAATTTTAATGTGAATTTGTTTCCTGGGTGTTCTTGGTTTTCCGGCGTTTGGACCATGTCGTAGTTGATGTGAGATGGTAGGCTCCTGATTTTTAAGACATAATTGGTCTGTTAAATCTCCCTTCTGTATTTGAGCGGAATAAGATTTGTGTCAATCTCCATACCTTTCACTGGCGTAGTCCTATAAGCTCCTGTAGCCAACCTTAATGCTGTATTTTGAATAGTATTTAATTGTTTTAACTCCTTTTTATTAGCACTGTTGTATGCTATGGTCCCGTAATCAATGATGGGCAAAGTGATGGATTGATATATTTTAATGAGAGAATATCTATTTTTACCCCATTGAGTGTTAGCGAGACTTTTTATTATATTCATGCTTTGTATGCACTTGGTTTTAATGTTTTTTACATGTGTTTTCCATGTAAGTTTTTTATCAAAGATTATTCCAAGTATCCTTATTTCATTTTTGTATATTATTTCTCTGTTTCCAATCGTGATCCTCGGGTTTGTAGTTTTATATTTGTTTGTAAAGTGGATGGCTGTTGTTTTATCGGGAGTGAATTTGAATCCTGTTTTACTTGACCAATTCTGAAGATTTATAAGTTTTTCTGTATTTGTTCTTGTATAAATGTTGTCGATTTGTGTCTCATATATATAACAAAGTCATCCGCATATAGCAATGCTTTAACTGGATCAGTGCAGTTGGTTATTATGTCGTTGATTGCTATAAAGAACAGTGTAACGCTCAATACGGATACCTGGGACAAACCGTTTTCCAATTTGTATTCATTTGATTCAATATCATCCATTATCACTTTGAATTTTCTTTCTCTAAGGAAATTTCTGATGTATTCAGCTAAATGTCCTTCGATGCCGATGTTTTTTATTTTTTGTAGTATGTGATACTTCCATGTTGTGTCGTACGCTTTATTAATATCCAGGGATACTGCTACTAGGTGCTCCTTTTCAATGAAAGCTTGCAGAATTTCTTGCTGTAGTCTGACAGCGAAGTCCGTCGTGGAGTGATATTTACGAAACCCACAATGTAATGGTGTTATTATCTCTTGTTCGTTCAGGAACCAAATCAGTCTATTAGAGATTATCTTTTCTAGTGTTTTGGATAGACATGAGGTTAGCGAAATTGGTCTGATGTTATCTATTTGGAATCTGTCTCGTCCAGGTTTGGGTATTGGGATGGCAAGGGAAATTTTCCACTTTTCCGGAAATTGTTTTGTGAGGAATATTTTGTTGTAAAAAGATAAGATCTGGTTTAGGGGTTTGTCGTTCAGGTTTTTACATATCATAGTGGGTATTGTCTGTCCCGGGTGATGATCCTCTGCAGGGTTTGAGTACGTTTTTTAGTTCTTCTATTGTTATTTCTTGATTGTATGGTTCGCTATTGTCGTTATTAAATTCTATTTGGGCGTTTTCGATGGAACTTTTATAATCTCTGAAGGTTTTTTTGTAATTTTGTGTAGATGTAATTTTGGCGTAATGTTTGGCGATTATCTCGGTAATTTCCGTCTTGTCACTGATGATGTTGTTGTTACTATTTATATGATCGATAATGGTTGTTTTTGGTTGGCTGTTTATTTTTCTGATATTGTTCCATATTGTCGGTGTAGGTGTGAGGAAATTGATGTTCTGGACGAAACTTATCCACGTTTCTCTTTTTGCTTTTCTAACTATTCGTCTGGAAATAGCTTTTGCTTTTTGGAAATTAATGAGGTTAACTGTTGTTGGTTTTTTTTATACTTATTTTGCAATTTGATCCTGTTTTTGATGGCAATTCTTATGTCGTTGTTCCACCAGGGTACTAGTGGTCTCTTTGAGAAACATGGCGTTTTTGGAATGCTTTTTTCTGCTGCGCTAATTATTTGGCCAGTGATGTAATCGCACTCTTCGTCTATATTATAATCTTGTTTGTCCTCTATTTCAACTAATTGTTTAAACTGTTGCCAGTTTGCTTTTCTTATGATCCATTTGGGTCTTCTTGTTTCACTGATTTTATGGTTTTCATGTTGAATATAGGAAAGTGGTCGCTGTTGTGTAAGTCTCTGTGTGTGTTCCATTGAAACCTATTAAGTTGGTGGTCGATGCTTAGAGTTAGGTCAATTATACTAGTTGTCCCAGTATATGGTGTGAAGTGTGTAGGAAAGTATGGTTTGTTCATGATACACATATTGTGCTTATTTTTCAGACCTTCTATTATTCGTCGTGGGACCTGTAATAAAGTTAACTCAACTACGTGAGAACCCTAGTGAAAGATCCCCCTTCCCAACCATCCTGGAAACTCATAGGAACAAATCTAGCACTGCATGTTAGTTAAAGAAACACACAGTGTAATTAAGTTTCAACATATATTTTAATTTCTTATATTCAATCTCTAACAATCGACAACCTTAAGTGAACATAACAACAATAGTTAAGTGAATAGAACAAAAACAATGGTGTCGTGTTTTGTGTGTGAGGTGGTATAAAGGGATACAAAAAAACTCTAAGCCAATATTAAACTTGGACAACCAAAACCAAAAAAAACACAAGGGAAGTGACAACGTCGATTTGGCCAAACGATGTTTCAGGACAATATGCCTTTGTCTTATTGTTATAAGACAACCAACTCCCAATCGGGCAAGATTCCAGGACGCTCCCGGCAATCGGCAAAAACTAAGAAGATTAGAGGGCAATTTGTTCAATTAGAACAGTCAAGTGTTTGTTTGCACCCATAACCAAAAAAAACCCAGTGTAAAGATATCGTTAAAGTGTAAAAGGGGTTAATTCAGGTACCGGATAAAGTGTAATTAGATAGTTAATGTAGAACAATATGATAACAAAAGGTAAATATATTATATAATCCAAAACTGTACATATAGGTAAATTTTATATAATTAATATAGGTAAGAAAATGTGAATATAGGTAATTAAATGTGAATATAGGTAATTAAAATTTTAAATATAGTTAATTAAATGTGAATATAGGTAATTAAAATTTAAATATAGTTAATTAAAATTTGAAAAAACCGAACTGTGTCCTCATTGTGCGACGCAACCATTATACCAATCTTCTTAGCAGCTTCCCCAATAACTGTAAGCTTTTTTATTCTTCTTAAACCGTAGTTGATTAAACACCACCCGCTTCACAACCTGCAAAATCTGAAACTGGCACACGGCGAATTGCACACAGAGCACTAAAACTCGGAGAGATGGGCAAGTTCCTGTATAAAGTGGTTTCTTTGTTGCAATTCCAATTTGCCACGATATGGTGGAAGAGCTTCTCTCTATGCCCGGCAGACACGAGTGGGTCGAGCTCCAAAAAAACTGAGAACTTAACACGATCTTGTTGGGGGAAGCAGTGCCAGCAGCGCTCAATACCCGCTCGCTCTATTGGGGAGCACCAACTTTCGACCTACACTACGGCAAGATGGATATCCCACCGAACAAAAAAATACGGTATACTATAAATAATATTACCAATGTTCTTCTTCTGGTCGGTCCTCCAGTTCCAGCTTTCAAAAACGAGTCTCCTTTCGCCGCAAAATGAATGACCAATCGGGCGATTATGTAACGATATATTTATACGGAACGTATATACACCCGCCTTCTTAGTTTTCTTTCTCTCTTCACGCTGCTGCTGCTTCTCTTCTTGGTTTTTCCTTGCTTTTTTTGTAAGCTCGATCCAGCGACTTTTCTCGCGACTTGAACTCCCTACAGACCAGCTCCAAAAAAACTGAATGCTACTCCGTATACTAAAGACTGACTCCTCCAGATACTAAAGACCGACTGTCAAATTCTAATTTTTTTCCTCTAAGAAAAATTTTATTTTTCTCTCGCCTACTTTATTCGAAAATTTTGTAATTCAAATTTTTCGGGAAGTGACTTGCTTAATAGTTTGATAAATTTCCGCGAGATGGGGGAACAATTATTAAAGAGAAATTATCGACAAATACCCGACCGTTACAAGGTCTTACTCAGACTGTCAAGTAATATTTAAATAAATAAAACATTGAGTTTCATTTATAATAAGTTTATTTTAATTATATAAATATTTTTGTTCACTAGATTTAATATAAGCGTATAGTCCAGTCCCCAACTGTAAAAATGGGGTATTACCTCTACTTTTTTTCGGCAGCCACCGATTTTGATGAAATTTTGGATTTAGGCTCTACTTACGACTCTTTTCAAAGTCTACCCTGTGCCGAGGTGCGCTTTTAGGGGTGAAAACTACCCCTTATCGAAAGAAATTAATAAAACTCAATAAATGGGTAATAAAAACGCTTAGTAGGCCTATATATCACCTCTTAGACCTATCTACTATTGAAATAATTTTTTAAGAAATTTTTCAACACCTGAAAACTACCCTTAGAGAAATAGTCCAGTCACCAACCGTAAAAATGCGGTGTTACCTCTACCTTTTTTCGGAGGCCACCGATTTTGATGAAATTTTGGATTTAGGCTCTACTAACCACCCTTTGCAAAGTCGACCCTTTTTGAGACACACAAAGTATTTTAGTAAATTTTTTAGTGTGTGTGTGTATGCGTGCGTGTGCTTGGATGTATATATATACTGGCGGGGTACCGACCCCCGAACACTCAATTCACCTATGCTCTGAAGAAGATTGCAAACCGTCAATATTTTTCATTTTATTTAATTGCACATCTTTAGCAGCTGCGTACAAAAGAATTGCGCAATACCTTCCAGCTTCTATAATATCTTCTATTTGGGAGGTATTGTTGTAAAATGTATATTAAACCTGTATACCAAATGTAGCACGTATGTATACGTGAAACACCGTAATGTGCTCACAAGAGCTCCGAAAATCATTTGCTCCGAAAATTAGAAAAAAAGTCGTTCGGTTTTTTTTACTGTACCGGGGTCAATTTTCAAGCTACAGTGTACAAGTTAACGGACCATCTTATGTTACTTCAAATTTAAATCCCTGAGAAATAAATTACGGTAAAAACGCTGACACTATGTCTACAGATAACACGCGCATCCAGGCATCGTGGGAATCGGCGCAACTGCAACGAACTCACGCGGCAGCGCAGGTGACAACATTCCCTAATGTTAGGTTTATTCTAGTTTAAGAATTCAATTATGTTTTAGTCTTAAGAAGTCGTTAATAAAGTTTGGACCAAGTTCCAATAAAAGAAAAATATTTTTTTAAAGTTCACATAAAATAAATTTTTAATTGGCGCCCGAGCAGGGACACGGGAGTTTTTGTAGTTCGATTTCTTTTCTTTTTGCTAAAAAGTGTTAAATTAAATTCATAAAAGGCCCTTAAGTAGTGTCGTGATATTTAGTGAATTTTTAGCAATACAACGTCCCTCAAGGAGTGACAAAAGGAAATTGAAGCCCTGTAACAGAGCAACTACAAAAAGAAGGCCCTCAAGCAGTGCATATTAGTACTCGTTACTGAGGTAATGTTAGTTGGAGCCCGAGTCACCAGTCAGCATAAAAGGGAATCATCCGCAACAGTCGAAGAACGCCCAAGTCCGCCAGGATGCATATTTTACTATTGTAAGTTATCTTTTAAGTTAATATTATTATAAAAGTGAAAAGAGTTATTTAGAGGAAAAACATAAAAGTGGAAGAAATTTATCTAAAGCAAGAATCTATTGAAGAAAAAAATTAATTTAAACCAAAAATTTATTTAAAACAAAAAATAAAAGTGCTAGAATTTGTTTAAAGGAAAAAATTTATTTAGAGCAAAACAAAAAGTTATTTGAAGCAAAAATTTATTTGAATCTACATAGATAGAGGGCGGAAAATTTTTAAGAGAAGAAACCCTACACATAAGGGAAGAAATAGTGATAAAGTGATCGTCTACTCATAGTAAGAAAATTATTAAATACTAGCAAAAACCCGCGTGCGTTGCAACGCCTTTCAATAAAAAAAGATTATGGGTGCAAAACTTGTAATTGGTTTTCCTATTACAAAAAAATTATATTTATAAATAAAAGAAAAGAATTTTCCGTAATATAACTTTATTTCACGCCGATCAAACTGAAACTGAACTTTATTTCGTACATTACAAATTATAATTCTACAGTTCTGTGTCGAGTTACAAAAATGTGGCTTCGCGAGAAATCAGCATAACGTCGCAGCAAATGTGGGAAGAAGTCTTGGGTCTTATAAGATAAAGTAATTCTTATTAACTAGACGTTACATGATCAATTCTTGGTTATAAGATAAAGTATTTTTATTATTACTTAGAAGTACCAATATCAACAATATTACTTGGGAACGGATGTCGGAGTTATGATTTCTTGAAGGATTTGGTTGCTGGGATATATGACTTGCACAGTCCGCGGTAGGAAAAAGATATAATGAAAAAAGAACAAATCTGCAAAAATTGATTTTGGATACTTAAGCTTTCTTGTTCTGTGTGTAATGTATGTAAATTGAAACTGAGAATTTTTGATGATGATTCATAATATTGAAAAGTTATAAGGTAGGTAGTTACTGCAATATGCTTCTATAAACTACGTTAAATGTTTTTTTTGTTCTGCGTAAACATGCGATGTAGAAACGCGTGAGCAAGCTACGTAGAGCTGAAAAACATGGCGCGCCCAAATGTATTCCTGCTACCTTTAAGGGACCTGGGATTTATTGACAGCCATTGAAAATGAAATTTTTAATGGGAACTGCGGACGCTTAAAATTAAATGGTAAGTTATTAGGTATGATTGGGACGCGTGGTATAAGCACATTGTCTCCCTTGGCTTCGCCAGTTAAGATTGTGGCATTCACAATATTCCTTCCTAGTTCGGTGACTCGCAACCGAGTACCGTTGCATAATCTTGGCGCGTTCCAGTTGCGCATTAACAAAACGGGTATACCTACTTTTAATTCGAACTTATGGGATGGCACCCCGGATAACTCCGAAGAGTTTAGGAATTCCACGGGATAGCTCGTAGTGTCATCGGATGACATGACTGTATCGATAGAGTTATACACTGATGTTTCGTTAGTTATTTCGTCCAAGATTTTTTTATTTATTTTCGCAACAGTCTCATTTTTTGGTGCCAGTATGGTTCTTTCACACAACCAATTTTCGTCGTGAATATTGCGTTGCAGATTTGGAAAAACTTGAGCAATAAGGTCGTCTTCCGACTCCACAACATGACAAAAGTGGTGTGTGAAAAGAACCATACCTTCTTGGTCGGTTTCAAGACGGCCTTCACCAATTTCTAACAGTTTTTGAGCGTATGCTCCTGACTCGACATCACTGAATAACTGGACTCGCATGTTAGTGGTGAGATAAAGCTTTTCAACTTTGGTCCACAGGTATGATGCTTTCAGACATGCGTTAATTTCGTCTGCTGCAGTGCCTCTCTCGATAACAGGTAAAGTCTGTCTAAAATCCCCTGCCAATAACACTACCACACCACCCATTAACTTTCGATTGCTTTGTATGTCTTGTAGACAGCGATCGAGCGCCTCGATGGCGCGTTTGTGTGACATAGTGCACTCGTCCCACACGATTAGTTTACATTGTTGCAACAGGGCGCCGCTCTTACTGATGTTGCACGTTGGGGTTTTTTCGTTGGCCAGATTAAGAGGTAATTTAAAAACTGGGTGTGCCGTCCGTCCACCGCTCAGTAATGTTGCGGCGATCCCAGAGGAAGCCACATCTAATGCAACATTACGATCCCTACGAATTTTTGCTAGAAGCAAATCAAGCAAAAAAGTTTTGCCTGTTCCGCCCGGGGCATCAAGAAAAAAAAGGCCGCCTTCACCACGCTCAACTCGTTGTAATATTTTGTCATAAATGTCTTTTTGCTCGGGTAGCAGGCGTGGCTCAGTTTCGCTGATCTGAGCATCTAATAATGTGGTATCGTAGCTTAGCTCTTTGATCAAATCGGTCGACAGCTCTCCTCGACGCTGTGGTGTAGGCATACCGAAGTCGGACAACTTCTTTCCGGAAATCATTCTTATTTTGTCTTCGATAAGACCCAGTGCTTCATTGAAACATAGATCATTGTTGACTTGATCCATGCTTTCAAATCTATGCAAAATATCTTCTGATAACGCAGTTTTATACTTATACCATAATTGAAGAGGATTGGATAAACCGCAAGTGCACATCAATATGGCAAATAGTTCTCTTATTTGCGATGGAGAGCGGCACAGCACGGCCTCTTCTATTGTGGCCCCAATGGTTGTCATCTTCCAACAACCCCAACTTCTCACACATTTGTCGAAAAGTTTCAAGTTCTTGGCCGTCAACTGTTTTTAGATCCAAAAAGTTAGTGGGTCCCCGTATTACATTCAGCAGCATTCGCAAACAGTAACATTCCAAGTTGCTAACGTGCACTGTGTAAATGCGGCCAAGAGCATCTCCTGCCTTCACACCTGGCCAGCAGTCGACAGCCGTTCCTTGTAAACGACGTTTCCATTTTTTTAATGACACGTTCCATGTGTAGTAGCGGGGTACGTCAACATAAAGTAAAGTTTTTGCAAATGCGTCATTTTGGCACAGCAGGAAAAATGCAGTAAGTGTCGTCGTAGGTGGTGCGGCCATTCTCTCTCTAAAATTGTTTTCAGTGAAGTAAATCCGCTCGTCATTGGGCAGATGTACCGCCAGATGAGTGACTGTTGGATGTCTCTCATGCAGAGGTAGACCCAAGATCCGCCACGCTGCTTCGTTACTACTAACATATCGCCCGGTTCGAAATGTTTGCACCTCATCTCTCGGGCCAATATTTACGTTCCCTTGCTTTCGGATGTTAAAAATAGCCTGGTCACTACCTTTATTTATATATTTACAAATATATTTTATAGCCTGTACCGTATTCCAGAACTCTACATTTATATGGCAATTAAACATTTTAGAGAGAAGAGGAGAATATGGGACAACCCAGCTATTGTCAACCAATATTTACTGTCTTCCACCTCGTGTTTTTAGAGTTATCGTACGTCCACCATCTTCTGGTGCTCTACGCCTGTACAGAGGATAGCCTTCCTCGTTGGTTTGAGTATCTTTTAAAAGCGCCCTTGGATATTTTTTGGTACATTTTCCTTCCCTTATGCATGGTGATGAAGGATTTAGTGCACCACAGGGCCCGTGAATCATATTTTTTGTCACAGTATCATAGAGCTTTCGATCATTTTCTGGGTTCGGTATCCCGCACTTATGATTTCGTCAATTTGGTTAGGACGTAATTTTTCCGTCAACCACAGCAGCAAGTGCACGTGAGGCAAACCTCTTTTTTGCCACTCAATCGAGTACACGAAGCACTTCATGTCACCAAATATTTTGCCTTTCGTAAGTAGAGCAACTAACTTTTGAACTTTTATTTTAAATACTCTGGCTGTTGTCATGTCTGTCCGTTGAATTTTGGCCTGGCATAAGCTCTATAGTAATTTCTGGCCAGGCGGGATTACATGTCATTGTAATAAACAGATCAGGCCTCCCGTAGTTACGCACATATGTGAACGCATCCTGCTTGTATTCATGAAGATATCTCGGGCTATTTACAAATGATGACGGGAGAATCACCCTTTGACCCAAGTTATTTGGATCTAATTCCGCATCATTTCTTATCGCGTCTTGTAAATGAATATAGTTTTCTGCTCGCAGTTCGTTTGGTTCAAAGCAATAAACCTTAAGTGCTCACTCTCCATTTTGACGTAGACGTCCACCAAAAATTGATGATGGAGAAGTCTACATCGCAGCAATAAATTAAAATTGTTGCGACGTACCATAATATGATACGCATAAAAGTCTTTACAGGACACTGTTTTGTTAGGTATGGGTTGTTGGGTAACTGGGTTTGTCTGAGGAATGTCAAAGCTGTATCCCTCTTGTCCTTTCCAAAAAATTATTGGGTACTCGAGAGCGTCATAAAATCTATGAGTGTCCGGAACTCTAGTGAGTCGGCCATCGTGCGCCTGAACAACGATGTCCCGAGACGTAGTTTGTTCACTACTAACTACTACGGCAGCTATTTCATTTCAGGTCGGGGCATTGAATCGTCTTTCGTGTTCACCACGTGGTACACGATCTGGGTGTATCACAACCTTGTAATTATCGCTAGTCACTCTATCTTTAGCTATTTTAAATTCATGCACTAAAATGTTGTGATCATGTAGAACTTGTTGTATTTTTTTTACCGTGTTTCTTTCTACACCTTGTACGTACTCAGAACGCCTATTGAGTTGTGCTTCCTCATCCCCCATGAAATAAACTTGCAAAAATTTTGGTTGCGTTTTGGTAGCAGGAAGCAAAGAGCAAATTGCGTGGTATACTTGCCCTTGGATTGTGAAAGTCGGGCAAAATCCTGGCATTGATACAATGGTATCCGCCCCAAAAGATGTCATATGGAAGCATGTATTGTATTTCCTTATGTTTTTTAGAAAACGGCGAGACTCATCTGTTTCATAACAGAAAAGTTCTTCTATTGAAGGAAGGGCTACTTTTCCACCCGAACAACATATGCCTGCTGCTTCCTCTTTCCATTTAAGAGCATCGCAAAATCTGCATTCTTTGTTCATCGCTTCTATTTTTAAAAGCTTGTGGCTTTCATAATCAAGAGTCTCGTCGTACTCAAATGCAGAATTATCGAAAACACCCCACGTGTTTCTTGTGAATATTTGGCGTCGTTGTTGTACCCTTTCAGCAACAGCGCGTCTGCGAGATTCTGCTGCTTCTGTAGCTCTTTGGGACGCATTGTATGTCGCTCGCTGAAGACGCCGAACTTGGGACTGTTCTGGTGTCTCAGCAGCCCGTTGAGATGCTAGATATTCAGCATGCTGTTGACGCCGAGCTTGGGACTGTTCTGGTGTCTCATCAGGTCGTTGGGATGCCAGATATTGAGCGTTTTGTTGACGCCGAGTATGGGATTGTTCTGGTGTCTCAGCAGCCCGCTGAGATGCCAGATATTGAGCATTCTGTTGACGCCGAGTATGCGATTGGTCTGGTGTCTGAGCATCCCGCCGAGATGCCAGATATTCAGCATGCTATTGACGCCGAGCTTGGGACTGCTCTGGTGACTCAGCACCTCTGTGTGCTGCCTGACGCACCGCCTGTTCAACTTGTGGAAACATCTCGCCAAGTCTAGCAATTTTCATAGCTCGAGCTTTATTAGAGCTTTGGGAAAGATTAGACTTACGCTTTCGCGGCATAATTCTTAGGATTGCTGCCTTTTCTATACTACCAATAGCTATTATTATAAACTAAAAAGAAAAATGAAATACCTACCTTTAAAGTAACTGGTTATTTCTATTGTATTATTGTAACTGTTTATTTGTGTACGATAAAGAGTGAAAGTAAGTAAGCAATTTAATTTAAGTTTAATATTTAACTATTTAATATTTTCAGTAAAATTACTAAGAAAATAACTACAAACAAATTTACGTTTTCGCAGTATTATTGTAAGTAGTTCTTACTATAAACAAAACAAAAAATCAAACGCCTACCTATGTAATTTAAATATGTAATTTCAATAAAAACGAATGGCTCGCAGATGGGAGAATATTTTCCGACTTACGTGACACTTATTGTTATATTTTGGCCAATTTACTCAATAGCTTTATAAATTATAGCCTATATGTTATTCTGACGTATGAGCTATATTATTGTAAAGTTTCATTAAAATCCATTCAGTAGTTTTTGCGTGAAAGAGTAACAAACATCCATACAAACTTTCGCGTTTCTAATATTAGTAGGATTTTTGAAAGAAAAAAAACCTAAGAAATCCATTTGAAGTTCACAAATTTCATGTAAGTGAAGAATATAACCTTTTTTTTAATATTATATGTAAATAGTCGTGCCGCAAGTGGAATGAAGTTTGAAAAATCTCTTTTTTTACCATTTTAAGAATTAATTGATACGATTGTGTCATTGTGTCTTTCATTCATATATATTTTAGAGCGAAATCTTTATTTCAAACATTTCGTTTCAAATAAAGTTAAATTAACCCTAGAGTTAATGTTTTTGTCGATTTATGATATCCCTTTTCAATTAAAACGGCCGGTGACAACCAAAGTCTATATATAACAAGTCTTTCATCTTCATACAAAATTTTCCCCCCTTAGTTGTGTGCGTGCATATATGAACATCATTGCTGAGCACAACTCAACGCATACATCGTGAACTCGGCGAGACAAAGCCAGATTCTCTCTCTTCAATAAAGTATGCAGAACAGAAAAGTAAGGAAAATTGAATTGGCTGTTTTTTTTCATAAATAGTAAATACACACCAATACATCAAGTTTATTCCCATATAAAATCATAAAATCTTCCGCTGGCTAGTTGTCGAGCGTGTATAAAAATGTTGCATTCTCTCTCTGGTACGCTGCCATCGTCATTTGAAGAATGTGTGTACGCACATAGCTGTTCGCCTTTCACTCACTGACCATATGAAGATGAAAGACTTGCTAATATCTAGACTTTGAGCCGGTTTAGACGGTGCGCTCCAGCGCATGTGCCTCACGAACTTTGTTGATAAAGGGAGAAGTGGGGTGGTACCTCTCTTCATCCCCACTACTCCCTTCATCACCAAACGTTCGTGAGCCACATGCGCTGGAGCGTACCGTCTAAAACAGCTCTTTGGTGACAACTAGATTGCGAGCATGCGCACAGCCTGTCAGTCGACTCTCGTCAGTCACAAGGTCTTGTCAGCACAAAAGTGACGTGTTACACAATCTCAATCAACATGTTTATCTTACATTTATTGATGACTTTTTCATGTTTTTAACATAAACAATTACTCTTTTTGCGTGCCAGTATACTTGTGTTCAGTTATAAGGTAAATAACTTGAATGTTATTTTGATGTAATATTTATTATTGAACTTTTTATTATATTGCCTTATGATTTTAACCTGGTGTGATCTGTTACAGATCATATCATTATTGAATTATGGAGGATCAGGATGACAATTTTTTCAAAGTTAAATTTGAATCTGTTATTACTGGAGATAAACTGCCATCAAAATTAGAGGTTATAAAACTCTTTTTCTACCACACGAGAACATTGAAAACGTCGCTCTATCAAGCAGCACAATCAGCTGTTGAAAGCATTCTGCCATTTTGGGATGATGCTGAACTATTAACTAGAGATAAGACAAATTGTGTAAAGCAAGTCTTATCGCTTCATGATCTTTGGCGTTAGAAAAGAATTCCTGCTAAATCAACGTAAGCCAGGACGTATTGGGAGCATATCAAATTTGAAAGAAAACTTAAAAGGTTAGTTTGGTGTAATTTTAATCGTGACAACGCAATATTTTTTAATTCACATTAGCTTTGTGACACTCGCTCTGAAATCGCAGTCTAGCTCAAAGTGACCGGAGTTTGTACGTGGCGCGTCATGTGTTGAGGCTTTTTTGGGCGAATTGTTTCAAAAGACTTTTCGAGTTTTATCATAAATGATGTTTTATTAAAAATAATTTGTTTTGTTTTGTTGTTAGGACCGTTTTGTTGATTTTTTCAATAAAATTTTAGTTTTAGTTAACAATTTCACACTAAAAATTTTAAGAAATTTAATTCTAACTGATTTTTAATTTAATGGGAAAATTAAAACGCGCAATTGTTAAAATTACTAACAGTTCATATTGTTATATTCTTGCTTTTATTTTCTTTATTATTAACGGGCTGATTCATATTCAAACCCATTTTTTTCTGTTGGAACATGATAAAATGATTTGCAATTATCGAACAAGTTGTTTTTTTTTCAGAAACACAACTTTTGGAGAGTAGCCTTTCAACTTTATCAACAGAGACTGACTCACAAGGAGCTAGAAGTACGCAAAAAATAGTTTTTAGTGGCAGTGATGAATACGAGCCTGTGCAACAAGGAAGTTCTGATTTTAGTGATGTTTCGCTTCCAAAAAGGCCGAGAGGAACCAAGGACATCTGCACAGCTAAAGTTGTTGCGGCTTTGGATAGATGTAGAGTTTCAAATAGAAATGCGGTTTATTTAATAGGAGCGATTCTTGAAGCAGTTGATTTAAATATCGATGATTATCAAGTTTCAAAATCAGCTATCCACAATAAACGAAAGAAAATACGACAAATGAAATTCAATGAAATTAAAGAGGAATTTCATACGCAAGATTTGTCTAACGTAGTAGTCCATTGGGACGGCAAGATACTGAGTGATATAACAGGTGAGGGAAAAATTGATGGACTTCCAATTGTACTGTCTTATAATGGTACCTCAAAATTGCTGTGTGTACCAAAATTGGAAAGCGGATCGGGAAAAGCTCAAGCGGATGCTATACATGATGCAATGCAAGAGTGGGGGTCTCCGAATGCGTAATTGGACTTTGTTGCGATACTACGATATCTAATCTCGGATTTCATAATGGTGCAGCTCAATTATTAGGAAATTTATTAGACAAATATCTGTTGTACTTTCCGTGCCGTCACCACATACTAGAACTTGTTCTACGCGGCGTATTCGAAGAACTGATCCCAGGTACAACGGGGCCAGACGTTAAAATCTTCGACCGTTTTCAAAAAGAATGGCCAAATATTGATCAAACGAAAGTTCAATTTGGGATTTCCGACCCAGCTGTAATGGGAATTTTGGGATGGGAGTTGAAAAATATCGAGTCAAATATAAGACATAATTTGAAATTGAATTTAGAAAGAGACGACTACAGAGAACTTCTTCATTTGTCATTATTGTTTATCGGAATCAAACCTCATGAAAAGTATGTGATTAAAAAACCTAGTGCCATGCACCACGCTCGCAGGATGTCGAAGGCTAACTATTCATTGAAAATTTTTATGCTTCGAAATCAGTTTGCTTTAACCCTAGAAGCCTAATGTACGTCTGCGAGGCGTACACGCAATCGAAAATTCTCTACCTTTTTCTAACGGTTGATGTTAGCGCCTCGTGCTATTTAGCCAACTCAGTATCCGAAGGGAGCTTGCCGATGGTGCTTGAGTCGCAAAGGAAAGTCGCGCCATTTTTGAGTTATTTAGATAGGGCACGCCTGTGAGACGTATATTTAGGCTTTGTGTAACTTTCAGCTAAGATTATGTGATTTTAATTTCGTTAGTTTTTTGTACAATTTATGTATATTTTGGCGTTGTTTCAGATACAAATATGTCAGGGTCTACTAATATATTAAACAGTGACGATATTTTTGCAGTCTTAGACGAAGGAAGTAATTTTTCTCTAGAAGAATCAGCTTCTGAAGACGAGGACGACGAGATTATGGATGACGTTCAAAGCGAAGATGAGAATAATTATGTTACTGAAGAGGAAGGATCTGCTCCCACTGAAGAAGCCGACTCAACTCCTGTTGCAGAAGCTGACCCAGCATCTAATTCTGCCCATTCTTTGCGATCCGCCCAATCAGGCCAAATATATCGTGTTCCTGGAAATACTCTCCGCGGTAAAAATGGACATGTTTGGTCAACTAATAAGGGTCAATCATCTCACAGAACCTCAGCTATGAATATAGTCCGCACCTCTCGAGGACCAGTTGGCATGTGTAGGAATGTTTTTGATCCTGTGCAAATCTTCCAGCTTTTCATAACTGAAGACATTATATCTGAAATTGTGAAATGGACCAATGTTGAAATGATCTCTAAACGCCAAAACTTAGGAACAATTTCAGCGACTCATAGAGACAGTACTGATTTAGAGATTCGGGCATTTATTGGAATATTGACTCTGACCGCAGTCAAGAAGGATAATCATCTTTCAACAGATGAATTGTTTAACTCTACGATATATTTCAGTCATGAGCAAGGAAAGATTTGAGTTCTTAGTTAGATGCTGTAGGATGGATGACAAGACTTTGAGACCGACTCTTCGACCAAATGACGCATTTTTACCTGCCAGAAATGTTTGGGAACTGTTCATAAAACAATGTCGAATGAATTATGTTCCTGGATCGGAGGTGACAATTGATGAACAGTTGGTCGGGTTTAGAGGCAGATGTCCATTTCGGATTTATATTCCAAACAAGCCGGCAAAATATGGCATTAAGTTTCCGATGATGTGTGATGCAACCTCCAAATACATGATTGACGCTGATCCATACACAGGCAGGAGCACAAATACTGACGGGGTGCCACTTGGTGAATTTTATGTGAAGAAATTGTCGAAGACCGTTCATGGATCCAACAGGAACATAACATGCGATAACTGGTTTACATCAGTGCCACTAGCAAAAAGTTTACTTCAGCAGCCTTACAAATTGACTCTAGTGGGCACTATTCGGTCAAATAAGCGGGAAATCCCTGAAAAATTGAAAAATTCGAGATCTCGTCCTGTTGGCAGCTCTATGTTTTGTTTTGATGGCCCTTTGACACTTGTATCATACAAGCCAAAGCCCGCAAAGATGGTTTATCTCTTATCCTCCTGTGATGAAAGGGCAGTAATGAATGATTCAAGTGGCAAACCAGACATGATTCATTTCTACAATCAAACAAAAGGAGGAGTAGATGAACGTAAAGTTAGCAAAACAACTTTCAGAAATTAAAAAAATTGTTAATGGATAATTTACCGCTTTTTAACCGCTATTTAATCGTGGAAAAACGAAATTTACCGCTCTTCATTAATTAGAAATTTGGCATGTTTTGCTAACTTTACGTAAAGTTGGCAAAACAAGTGCCCAAAAAATGCAAAATTCTTATTTCTCTCGCGCTGAGAATTTACCGCTTTTAACCGCTATTTAATCGTGGAAAAACGAAATTTACCGCTCTTCATTTAATATGAAATTTGGGATGTTTTGCTAACTTTACGTAAAGTTGGCAAAACAAGTGCCCAAAAAATGCAAAATTCTTATTTCTCTCGCGCTGAGAATTTACCGCTTTTTAACCGCTATTTAATCGTGGAAAAACGAAATTTACCGCTCTTCATTTAATATGAAATTTGGGATGTTTTGCTAACTTTACGTAAAGTTGGCAAAACAAGTGTCCAAAAAATGAAAAATTCTTATTTCTCTCGCGCTGAGAATTTACCGCTTTTTAACCGCTATTTAATCGTGGAAAAACGAAATTTACCGCTTTTCATTTAATTAGAAATTTGGGATGTTTTGCTAACTTTACGTAAAGTTGGCAAAACAACTGTCCAAAAAATGCAAAATTCTTATTTCTCTCGCGCTGAGAATTTACTGCTTTTTAACCGCTATTTAATCGTGGAAAAACGAAATTTACCGCTCTTCATTTAATATGAAATTTGGGTTGTTTTCCAGGAGATATAATTTTCATAGGCGTGGACATGGAAGGGCGCATTCCTCTTTCCCGCATCCCACAGGATTTTGTGTTCTCAAGTACAGGAATATCTTTCAAATTACTGGGAGTTGTGAATTATAAAGGACAAGCAGCATGTACACGGCGATCACCATCCATAGGTCATTACACACCTGTTACAAGAAGAGCTTCTATTTGGGTGGTTTACGATGACTTACAGGACAAACCCACTACTGTTACCAGTCATTTTGAAATACAGCCTGAATTATTGGTGTACGTGAAGATGTAATATGCCGCTAACCGCGGTGCTTTCTTTTAACAGAGAAGAGCGGTCGCGGGGAGCATCAAAAATTTCACTTCAGTTCAATAATATTTCGATTTTCGATATATCTTTTTATTTCATTTAATTTTCACAAAAATTATTTAAGGAAATAAACTTCAAACTCAAGTTATTATAAGATTTAAAGAAGTTAATTTCCCTCTCGGGCAACGTTTCACATTTTCAAGCGTTGGCCGACGATATCCAATCCGTGAATGTCCGGCTAGACCAGTTGTCAAATACTTTGTCTGTTTTCTCAACGAATTCGAGTTCCCTAGTGACCAAAATCCACGAACTCTCATCTCGAGTTTCTACGGTCATTGATACTGTCGAAGATCTGCACTCAGTGTTTCTAAGCCCTGGTGCGGTTTCTTCCATCGCAAAAGAAACATCCGCCCCTCTCTCCCCTATCTTGAATGACATCAAAAGGTGTACGATGCGTGTCAAGGCTGAAGTCGAATCGCTATCTCTCACAGTAAGCCAAAACTCCACAACCCTGAACTCACTTTCGGAAAAATTTACAGTTTTCGATAGCAATTATCCCCGCGCCGCTCATTGTGTGGTAGAGCAAAATGAACCTCCAGCCTCCACCCTGGCTACTGCTTCTGAAGTTTGTAATCTAGTAGGGCCGGCTATAATACCTGTGGAGGGCTTCTCAGACGGAACTGCTCCTAGGCTGGCTCCTGCCCACCCGAAAACGTCTGGGAAGCATAGCAAACACAAACACAAACGAAGTCGTAAAGTCTCCATTACAGGTGTTGTCACTACGAACTCCTCCAATATTTCGTCCGTCCCCGCCCCCTCACTTCCAATGAGCTCTAATTCTATCCCGGAGCCGGATCTGGCATCGACCAGTTCTAGTAGTATTGATGGACCCTCGGGCACTGGGGATACTGGGTCTTCAGTAACCCACACCAACTTGGTAACGGTTCCCAGGCCACAAAATATTTTTATTTCGCGTTTCTGCCCTGCAACTACGTCCGAGAAGATTAAAGAATACTTAAGGGGAAAAGCAATTAATCCCGAGACAGTCTCCTGTCAGAAGATCAGCAATGCTTCGAAACCGGTTGCGTCGTTTGTTCTGACTGCACCGCCCAATACCGCTGAAAAGCTTTTAGACCCCACGTTCTGGCCTCCCGGTGCTTTCTCAAAGTGTTTTGTTCCTCGCACGCGTGTGCATCGTACTCCTGACACTCCACAATTTTCAAAAAACTTAAGACGCTTTCCCTCTACTACCAAAACGTGAGGGGTATCAGATCAAAAACCCACGATGTGTTTCTGTCAACTTCGGCCAGTGATTTCGATATAATCGCTTTCACTGAAACATGGTTACACAGTGGGATCCTTAATGCCGAACTTTTTGATTCCTCCTTCCAAGTTTTTTGGAGGGATAGATATACTGACTCGGAGGCTCGCGGAGGTGGTGTACTACTTGCCTGTAGTAACCTTCTCAACTGTTGCTTAATAACGCTTCCTAGTTTTTCCAATTCTTTGGACATTGAGCTCCTCGCTCTTAAAGTCTCCCTCGTCCATAAGAACCTATTTTTAATTTGCTGTTACATCCCACCGGTTATGTTCAGCACTCTTGACGATAGAGGTCAAAACCTCTATGATATTCTAATATCTTGCATTAATCATATCCAGGATATGATGGACTCTAAAGACGAACTCTTACTTTTAAGAGATTTTAACTTACCCAATGTTCTATGGGTATCTTCCGATGAGGACGACAACTACCTACCTGAAAACAACCTTAATGATAGGGAATCCGATTTTCTGAATTCCTTATTCTCATGCGGTTTGAACCAAATGAGCGGTGTGAATAATACTTTAGGAAGGTGGTTAGATCTTATATTCTTTTCCGACTCAGACAACATGTATGTTGAGCCTAGCTCAATTGTCTTGTCGCCTGTTGATAATTATCACCCTCCTCTCCTACTCAGCTATTGTTTTGCCTTTAACAATAAGCTAATCACGGAGGAGTCAACCTTTACTTTTAACTTTAAAAAGGCCAACCTTGAAGTACTGTCATCCAAGCTCACTTCGATTGATTTCAATACCTTGCTTTCCTCTAATGAGTTGGATGACGACGTAACAAGATTTTACTCCGTCCTGTATGAAACCTTCGCATCCTGTGTACCTATTGAGCCTCTAAAGTTGACCAGATCATCCCCACCCTGGTACAATAATGAGTTGAGACACACCAAAAACCGGAAGAATAAACTCTGGAAAACCTACCTGAAGAGAAAAGACACTGCGAGTTTCTATGCATTTCTCAATTGCTATGACCAATTCCATGATCTCTCCGAGGCTCTCTATAAGGAGTACCTTAGTAACATGGAAGGTAAACTGTATGGCGATCCCAGAGCGTTCTTTCAATTTATCAACTCTAAGAAAAAAGTCGATAATTACCCTTACACCATGCAATACGAGAACTCTGTTAGTTCTAATTCATCCGAGATTTGCGACAAGTTCGCATCGTTCTTCCTCAAATCTTTCTCGTCTCCTGTCTTGCAACCTCATGAAGACAATTTTCGACATATCAACGCAATACAAACGGCTCAAAATTTATCTCTGTCTATAACCAGGGAAGATATCTCGAAACATATAAATGATCTTCCACAAGATTTTTCGTCCGGCCCTGATGGTGTCCCTCCTGCTGTTCTAAAATCCTGTGCAGGGGCCCTACTGTCTCCTATCCTATTTTTATTTCAGAAATCCCTCAATACAGGGCGCTTCCCAACCTTATGGAAGAACTCTTTTATAATCCCTGTTCATAAAAAGGGTTGTAAGAACGAAATATCTAATTATAGACCGATTGCGAAGTTATCATGTATACCAAAACTTTTCGAATCCATTATTTATTCTGCTATTGCCCCTATCTGCAAGAGACTTATCTCAACTAACCAACATGGCTTTCTTGCAGCTCGTTCCACTACTACTAATTTACTAGAGTTCTCTTCTTACACCGTTCGAGGCTTTGTCACTGGCTGTCAAACTGACTGTGTTTATACAGACTTCAGTAAAGCTTTCGATATGCTCTCTCACTCTATTATAGTTCTAAAACTAAAAAAATTAGGCTTTCCGCATGCCCTGGTTATGTGGTTCCAGTCGTACTTAGCCGACAGAACCTACCAGGTTCTATTCCGCGGAGCCAAATCTAAAAACATCGAGGCGTCCTCTGGTGTCCCGCAAGGAAGTCATCTTGGTCCTCTTCTTTTTATTTTATCAATCGATGACATTGTTACCCTGCTGAGGCACTGTAAAATCCTTATTTATGCCGATGACATCAAACTGTACCGCCACATAAGGGGACATCCATAAATTACGTGAGGTGATTTTGGCTATTTTTCGACCCCCCCTCCCCCCTTGGTGAGATGTCGTGAGATTTGGCTCGACCCCCTCCCCCCCCCCCCTCAATCTCACGTGAGATTTTTAAAATTTTAAAAAATTTGTAGGATTTACACTATTATGCGTATTTTTAGTGTAAATACCTTAATCTGTGCTTGATTGCTTTTAGAAATCATAATTTGTGTTGAAGAACAGTACCACAAAATCATAACAGCACCAACTAGGCATGCACCCAATATAAACTACAACACCTGTGGATTACCATTTAGCAGGTGATTCTGCCTACCCTTTGGAAACCAACCTCAGGGTGCTTTAAAGGAATAATGATTTCTTAACAAGAGAACAGAAAACTCGTGTATTTGTAGAGCAAGCATATGGAATATAAAAAAAATTTAGAATTTTACAATATATTGACATACGAAGGTTGGCTTTGGCATCCACTGATTCGTTTTTAGAGAGTAACGACTTGACTGTTTGAATAGTAATGCTAGAGCCATTTATGACTCTGGAGATATACAAACTTCGGAGCATTCTTCTATATAGGTCATCGTTAGGTAAAAAACCTGTGACTGAATGACCCAGGGGGGTTATCCTGGAATCCGATTCGAAAGTCATGAAATTCGGAAATAAGAAAATGGTATCTTCCACCAATGAGAATTCGAAATAAATTTGTCCGCCTGTTATCGGATTTCAGTCCGTGAATAAAGCCATTGCCGCATGCGCTGCTTTTATTTGTTTGTTTTAAAATATTCTAAAAACTCTTTCAATATTCTTGAAACAATTTATTGTTCGCATCAAAATGTCAAATTAAGTTAATAAATGAAGTTGGTTGGCTGAAAATAATTTCTTTTCGAAGATTTATCAGGCATCGCTACTAGCTTCCGTTTGCTTCCTACTTTCGTGTCGCCTTAGAAAAGCGGAGTCTGAAGTCACAGCCAGCTTCTCAAATTGACGTTTGAGCC
The DNA here is from genome assembly GCA_963855945.1 of Thereva nobilitata. Lineage (NCBI taxonomy): Eukaryota > Metazoa > Arthropoda > Insecta > Diptera > Therevidae > Thereva > Thereva nobilitata. The sequence continues at coordinate 144,194,698 of OY979694.1, forward strand.
GCCTGTACATCAGGATACAGATTCAAGAAGTTCGGATCTGTTAGACTTCCATTTTTCACAACTCTCGATAATGATAACAAAAGGTCTTCAAAATCTATCTTGGCCTCTAGTAGGTATGTCAGAGCAGATGGTCGTCGATTCAAAATTCGAGTCCTGTAAGATGCTTAGATAACTAATTATGTCGCCTGGTGCAAATGTCTGCTTTTGTAGTGACAATGCACCGCAGATAGCATGTGTTCTGACTGATGTGAAAAGAGCCGATTCTTAATATAATCTCTATGATTGCAGTAGGATTGGGTACATTATGCACTTGAGATTCTTAGGAGCGCATTAGGTTCCTGGTTTTTCAATTGGGCTTCTAGGCCTTTTTGTTTTGTTTAAGCTTAGACCCCCACACTAGTTCATCGTAGGGTCGCAATCTGTCCAAAAATGGTGGTATAAGTCAATGCATACATTACTTTCGCAGTTTTTCCCAGACCATTGTATAAAAAGATAAGAATTTTTCATCACGTCTTCATTCCCAGATATTTAAATTATTTTCTTTAATTTTTTTTTGGATGTTCCAGTTGGATGGTATTTGAAACAGTGAACAAATACAGTGTAAATGGCAGTGCAAAATTTTTATACCCAATTGCTTTGAGTCGAAATATAGTAATAGTATCACGTATACTTTTGATTCATTATTCCTTCTCTATTTGCAATATGTTTTGATAAAACCTTTCACCATGTTCATCTGATACTGCACCAAGATTTTCGTGAATGAAATCTAAGTGCGGGTCCGAAAAGACGATTTTAAAGATTTTCTCATTTACAGATATTGTACTTAAAATTGAAAAAAACAAAAAGATATGAAGAAATATTGCAAAAAAATTACAGAAAAATCGAAAAATACCCATTTTGAGGGCTAAAACACCCTAAAAAGTGGGCTTCTCGGAGTAGAAAATCGGTAGACTTTATAACCCCTTATTAAAAAGCATAAAAAGAAGCGCTCTGCCAATTTTCAGCCTGTACCTAATTATTTCCGCTATATCGCTTTTTTCGGCTTAATTTACCTGTACTATTAATTTAACCCAGTTTTCTCGCGATTTTACACTGTTTCTTGCGGAAAAAAATTACGTGAGATTTGCGGAGACCCTCCCCCTCCCCCACGTGAGATTTGGTGAGATTCGGCTCGACCCCCTCCCCCCCCTAAAGACCTCACGTAATTTATGGACGTCCCCTAAGGAGTATCGAGGATTGCAAACTTCTGCAAGCAGACCTAAACACCTTCTATTCTTGGTGTTCCAACAACAACCTGGTCCTTAACATTAGTAAATGTGAGGTCATGACTTTTTGTAGAAAACGTGGCGTTATAACTTACGACTATACTTTTCTCGATAACAAGATCTCCCGCACTAACTCTGTTATCGCTCTTGGGGTTAGGTTAGAAAGTAAGTTGGATTTCTCCACCCACATCAATTATATCTCTTCCAAGGGCAATTCAGTCCTGGGATTTATAAAAAGATGGTCCAAGGAATTCAACAACCCCCTTATCACAAAGCACTTGTACATATCTTTAGTTAGGCCTTTACTTGAATACGCCTCCCAGGTATGGTCTCCTTACTACTCCTCCCATGTCGATAAAATCGAATCGGTTCAAAGGAAGTTCGTCCGTTTTGCACTCAGTCACCTCCCGTGGGATGACCCACTTATTTTTCCGCCTTATGTGAACAGACTTAGATTGCTCAACTTGAGCTCTCTCCATAAGCGTCGCGAGGTCGCTGACGTTATATTCGTTCATCGTTTGTTGAATGACAAAGTTGACTCAGGCTTCCTACGAACCCGTACGTCATTTAGAGTGAACAACTACAACCTGATAGGTCAACCTCTCTTGTACATTAATTCCTCTAATACCAATTATGGGATGTACGAACCAGTTAACCGCATGCTTATAAATGTTAACAAAAATGCGAGTGCTTTTAGCATGCAAGTTAGCGAAGATGTCCTTAAAAGGACTCTTTTTAATGTGGCGTGACTCCCTGTGTGTCCCACTTTTTCATTGTTTTTGCACGCTTCTCTGTTTGATGTTTTGTGCTCTTAAATGTTGCAATGTTTTTTGTTTTGTGTTTGCATGCCTTAGCCGAGCCACTGTGCAGTGGTAAATGTGACCGCGTTTGTGTGCAGGGACCGGACCGGCTCGGTACAGGAGTGCCGGGGAGGGTTGAGAAGGAACCCGCATTTTCGGTCGCATGCTCGTTTTGCGGTGTTTTTTCTTCTTATACCTTTTTTGGTGCTTTCGGCCAGATTCGGTCCCTGCACATAAGCGTGGCCCGTTTCTCAGCCCAGCTGAGAAGTGTACTTCTGAGCTAGAAGATTAACTCGATATGTTCCTTTTAAGATTTTTTTGAGGAAATATTATAAAATTATTTAAGGAAATGTCCCAATTTCAAGCTCAAATTATTATAAAATTATTTAAAGAAATATTATCAAAGTATTATAAAATTATTTAAAGAAATATTATCAAATTATTTAAGGAAATATCCCAATTTCAAACTCAAATTATTATAAAATTATTTAAAGAAATATTATAAAATTATTTAAGGGAATGTCCCATTTAAAACACAAATTATTCTTTTTATCGGATAGATTTTAAATAAAATCACAAATTGTTCTTCTAAAGATATGACGGCGCGGTTTGAAGGACTTATTGAAACTCGTGTTTTCTAAGTCTCTTTTCTTTCAGCTAGCCTCGGAAAGCCGTGCTTAATCAACAAAATAACCAACCCGTTGGTTATCTTGGATTTTACTTTGGAAATTTTTACAGACATTGTAACCTGATACGTCAACAATTTCACTTGCGCGCCCGCACATGCGCTTTAAATTTAGGAATTAGGAATTTAGGTTTAATTCTCTTATTCTTCCTTCTCTTGTTTATAATAATCAAGTTTCTTATCTTTTCTTACGTTTATATAATTCAAAAAAAATTTTCTTTTTTTTTGTTTATAATTTTTCGTTATTTAGAGTTACCTTATTATAGTCCAGTAAGTGAGGGTTTTTACCTACAAAATCTATTAACAGGCTACAAAGGTATGTAAAAAATAGGAAATTTTCCGTAGAATTCAATGAACTATTTTTAAAACAAATGACGCGCTTGCGTCCTTTTCAAAATGGCGCCCAAAGTTAGCGAAAAACAGTTTTTTACGTTTAAAAAAGAAACTTGGTGTTGTACAAAAAAAAATTTAATGGCAAAGTTGTGTAACTCTTTAATACGGATCGAACTGCCGTGGTCCGGTCTCAAAATATTGCAAACTCAATTAGTAATTGCAAAAAAACCGCTAAAAATCGCTATTTTTTGAAATACCTGTAGCTCCGTGAACAGACGATATTTTTTAACGAACCACGGTGAAAGCGTAGTTCAATGTAAGTCGAATAAGAGCGTTTTTACAGATTTGCAAAATATTGCAAGATTTTTGCAAAATTCTATTTTTTCGAAAAAAAACGCGTTTTTTTCAATGTCCAATAGCTCATACAGGCCATCATATTTTTACACCCTACCGGTACCAAAATTTTCTTTAACAGTTGCGCTTACATGTGCAATTAATGCGCATATCAAAAAATGATCCCTAATATGTGCAAAATCAGTCAAAAGATCGATATTTTTTTATACCCCAAAAAACCATGAATATATTTGTGATTTTTAATTACATTGGAATGCCATCATTGCCAATCGAAAGCTGACATTTTTCTACAAATTTACAAAAAAAAAGTTTTGCTCTCCGGCCTTCTTGAGCCGAGATAATTTTTTTTTTTGAAAAAAATCGTGTGGCGCCATCTTTTGAGATAAGTCGCTGAAATTTGCAGGGGTCACTGCTGAATACTTATATTTTCAATAAAAAATTCCCGCAACTTTATCGGCCGTTGCTGAGCATTGTAAAATCAATTAAACTCGCAGCTCTATGCTGCGGCGCGCATTAGCTGGCGCTATAGTCCGGTCAAAATAGACGAAAAAAGCTCAAGATGGGTGATAATTCGGAAGTTGCTGAAAATTGCGCCCTTACAAATATCATTATAAATAAAATGTTGAATCTCCCATCGATCGATCGGTGCCAAATATTTTTATTCAAGGTCAAAAGGTCAAAATATCAGTTTTTGGCAAATATCTGCTAAACGGTAAGTTTTATCACAAAAAAGTTTCCACAAAGTTTGTAGATTATGCGATTATCCACAAAAATAGATATTATACATTTTCCTGTACAAATTGCCATTCATGAGATATCGCCGTTTTAAAGATTTAAAATACTCATATGCACTCATTCGCGACTTGTATAGGCATCAGACGTTCAATAAATCTTTTCTACGTGGCTAATAATATCAGGGGTGATTCCTGGTAGTCCAACAAAGGACTTATTGAACGTCTGATGCCTATACAAGTCGCGAATGAGTGCATATGAGTATTTTAAATCTTTAAAACGGCGATATCTCATGAATGGCAATTTGTACAGGAAAATGTATAATATCTATTTTTGTGGATAATCGCATAATCTACAAACTTTGTGGAAACTTTTTTGTGATAAAACTTACCGTTTAGCAGATATTTGCCAAAAACTGATATTTTGACCTTTTGACCTTGAATAAAAATATTTGGCACCGATCGATCGATGGGGGATTCAACATTTTATTTATAATGATATTTGTAAGGGCGCAATTTTCAGCAACTTCCGAATTATCACCCATCTTGAGCTTTTTTCGTCTATTTTGACCGGACTATAGCGCCAGCTAATGCGCGCCGCAGCATAGAGCTGCGAGTTTAATTGATTTTACAATGCTCAGCAACGGCCGATAAAGTTGCGGGAATTTTTTATTGAAAATATAAGTATTCAGCAGTGACCCCTGCAAATTTCAGCGACTTATCTCAAAAGATGGCGCCACACGATTTTTTTCAAAAAAAAAAATTATCTCGGCTCAAGAAGGCCGGAGAGCAAAACTTTTTTTTTGTAAATTTGTAGAAAAATGTCAGCTTTCGATTGGCAATGATGGCATTCCAATGTAATTAAAAATCACAAATATATTCATGGTTTTTTGGGGTATAAAAAAATATCGATCTTTTGACTGATTTTGCACATATTAGGGATCATTTTTTGATATGCGCATTAATTGCACATGTAAGCGCAACTGTTAAAGAAAATTTTGGTACCGGTAGGGTGTAAAAATATGATGGCCTGTATGAGCTATTGGACATTGAAAAAAACGCGTTTTTTTCGAAAAAATAGAATTTTGCAAAAATCTTGCAATATTTTGCAAATCTGTAAAAACGCTCTTATTCGACTTACATTGAACTACGCTTTCACCGTGGTTCGTTAAAAAATATCGTCTTTTCACGGAGCTACAGGTATTTCAAAAAATAGCGATTTTTAGCGGTTTTTTTGCAATTACTAATTGAGTTTGCAATATTTTGAGACCGGACCACGGCAGTTCGATCCGTATTAAAGAGTTACACAACTTTGCCATTAAATTTTTTTTTGTACAACACCAAGTTTCTTTTTTAAACGTAAAAAACTGTTTTTCGCTAACTTTGGGCGCCATTTTGAAAAGGACGCAAGCGCGTCATTTGTTTTAAAAATAGTTCATTGAATTCTACGGAAAATTTCCTATTTTTTACATACCTTTGTAGCCTGTTAATCGTTTTTGCAAAAAAACGCGATTTTTTCGACAGATTTACTGGACTATTAGTAATATGTTCTTATAATAGCGGATATATGAAAATGAAACAAAATATGGATTATAATTCTTATTACATATCTTTTTTTTTGTTTTTTTTTTGTTTTAGTAATTCTACATTTATTTAAGTAACACATTGATTAATTTCTTATTAAATTTTTGAATAAAAAATTTCTGGGTAGACATAAAATAGATTAAATTTCTTATTTGTATTTTTCTAGAATAATTGAATTTTAAAGTTTTATAAAGTTGGTTAAAATTAATATATTTTTTTTGTGTTATAGTTTTTTCTTTCATTTTTATACCTATAATTCTTGTGCTCTTGTCGAAACTTCCGACTCTTTTCAATGATTTATTATATATAAAAATTAGAAGTAATTGCATGTGCATAGTCAAATTCGGAAACAGGTCTAATCATTTCTATTCAACATTAGTAATTTTGTTATTATTTCCTTACATTCCCGCCTCCAGAATTTTTAGAGTTCGACAATTTTATTCTTTTGAGCTTCAGCCTTATACCTTGTTCTTGTTTCTCTTCGATTTCCTCTATTTCTATATCGTCCTTTTGGGGTTTTCTTGGGGACGTTATATTTTTACGAGCTACCCAGGTCTTGATGGCTTTGTAGCCAACGAGAGCGATGACGATAAATAATAAAAGGTACCCTAAGTTATAGTGATGGATGGTATGTGCATCCAGGTACTCAGGGAGTTTTTCCTTTTCTCAATGCGTTCGTAGGGATTCGGCAAGTTTCCGAAGATCGTCATGATCGTCACCTAGGGTCTTTGCCATCCAATAAAAAGTTACTGTCAAAATGCAAAACTTTCTTGTAAATGTTAAAATGGCGCTCATTGCACGGGACACGGGCAATTTTTTGGACCTTGGAAACATACGTTTTTACGTGAAAATTATTTTTTAATTATATTTTTATGGGAAATATTAGGAACACAGAGTAAACGCAATTTTGTTGCAAATGATTAAGAATATCTTTTTTATTTTTATAAATTTATCTGACTGAGAGTTCTAGCATTTACATTATTGGTAAAATATACGATGTAAATACGCTATTAAAATGTACATGATGATGAAGTGTTCATTTAATCACCATACATTTTAATTATTGTTTGTAGTTATTGAATCTCGATGCAAACTTTACGTAAAGTTAGCAAAACACCGATATTAAAAAAATAAAAACAACGCGGAAATTTCCAACTGTATATTTCGGCAGCGGTTAATTAACGGTAAATTCTCAGCTCGAGGGAAATAAGAATTTTGCATTTTTTGAACAGTTGTTTTGCCAACTTTACGTAAAGTTAGCAAAACATCCCAAATTTCATATTAAATGAAGAGCGGTAAATTTCGTTTTTCCATGATTAAATAGCGGTTAAAAAGCGGTAAATACTCAGCGCGAGAGAAATAAGAATTTTGCATTTTTTGAACAGTTGTTTTGCCAACTTTACGTAAAGTTAGCAAAACATCCCAAATTTCTAACTAAATGAAGAGCGGTAAATTTCGTTTTTCCACGATTAAATAGCGGTTAAAAAGCGGTAAATTCTCATCGCGAGAGAAATAAGAATTTTGCATTTTTTGGACAGTTGTTTTGCCAACTTTACGTAAAGTTAGCAAAACATCCCAAATTTCATATTAAATGAAGAGCGGTAAATTTCGTTTTTCCACGATTAAATAGCGGTTAAAAAGCGGTAAATTCTCATCGCGAGAGAAATAAGAATTTTGAATTTTTTGGACAGTTGTTTTGCCAACTTTACGTAAAGTTAGCAAAACATCCCAAATTTCATATTAAATGAAGAGCGGTAAATTTCGTTTTTCCACGATTAAATAGCGGTTAAAAAACGGTAAATTCTTATCGCGAGAGAAATAAGAATTCTGCATTTTTTGGACAGTTGTTTTGCCAACTTTACGTAAAGTTAGCAAAACATCCCAAATTTCATATTAAATGAAGAGCGGTAAATTTCGTTTTTCCACGATTAAATAGCGGTTAAAAAGCGGTAAATTCTCAGCGCGAGAGAAATAAGAATTTTGCATTTTTGGACAGTTGTTTTGCCAACTTTACGTAAAGTTAGCAAAACATCCCAAATTTCATATTAAATGAAGAGCGGTAAATTTCGTTTTTCCACGATTAAATAGCGGTTAAAAAGCGGTAAATTCTCATCGCGAGAGAAATAAGAATTTTGCATTTTTTGGACAGTTGTTTTGCCAACTTTACGTAAAGTTAGCAAAACATCCCAAATTTCATATTAAATGAAGAGCGGTAAATTTCGTTTTTCCACGATTAAATAGCGGTTAAAAAGCGGTAAATTCTCATCGCGAGAGAAATAAGAATTTTGCATTTTTTGGACAGTTGTTTTGCCAACTTTACGTAAAGTTAGCAAAACATCCCAAATTTCATATTAAATGAAGAGCGGTAAATTTCGTTTTTCCACGATTAAATAGCGGTTAAAAAGCGGTAAATTCTCATCGCGAGAGAAATAAGAATTTTGCATTTTTTGGACAGTTGTTTTGCCAACTTTACGTAAAGTTAGCAAAACATCCCAAATTTCATATTAAATGAAGAGCGGTGAATTTCGTTTTTCCACGATTAAATAGCGGTTAAAAAGCGGTAAATTATCCATTAACAATTTTTTTAATTTCTGAAAGTTGTTTTGCTAACTTTACGTTCGTGAGGAGTAGATTCATTCGATCAAATGTGCTCCTCAATGTCTTGTAGTCGCAAAACTAATAGATGGCCCATGGGTGTATTCTATGCCATCTTGAACATGGCCTTTGTCAATTCTTCTGTAATTTATGGCCATAACATGATCAAGAATAATAAGAAACCCAGGAGAGAGTTCATGAAGAAACTCAGCACGGATTTGTGCAAGCCTTGGATGGAGATGAGACTTAAAGCTCCGACTTTGAAGAGATATTTACGAGAAAATATAAGCCAAATTCTCGTAAAACCTACTGATTCAGGTAACGAACCTCAGGCGAGAGAATCAGATCCCAAAAAACGTAAATACTGTACTTTTTGCTCTTACAAAAAGAAGAGAATGTCAAAATTAATTTGCTATAAGTGCAAAAAGTCAGTATGTCGCGAGCACAAAGTTGATGTCTGTGTGGATTGCACTGAAATTATAGATAGTCATTAAAAGTACTTTTACTTTTAATGTCTGTCCTAACAATAATTAAATTTATGATAAAAAATATTAGATTGTTATAAAAGGAATATGTTTCAGTTGATTTTTAAGAAGTTGATTTTTTAGTTTGAATATAATCATAATTTTTTGTTTTGTTGTAATAAATAAATGCGATTATAGTTTTCATTGATAAAACTATGTTTCATTATTAGTTTATATCCCAAATATATATTTCCTTCGAAAAACGGGACTTAAGTAGCTATATTTTAGCCTACAGGCTGTCGTTTATATATGTACGCCTCTGAGACGTATGTTAAGGCTTTATGTACCTTTAAAATAGATTAGGCTTGTAGGGTTAAGTAAAGCGGATGTTATTGCACTGCAGCAAATTTGCGTATTCATTGTAAAAATTTACATCAAATATTGGTTTGCTGCAGATCAGGCAGAAAAAGCACCAAGAAATGATTTGAATTTTCTAATGGACTGTCAAAAATTTGAGTCGATAAACAAAAAAGTTTCTCTCAAAGCCTTGCGAAAATTCATCAATCATTTATGGTATTTGAATCGACAGAATGTTGCGATGGCGTTTTTCGATAATGAGATCAGCGTAGAGGATAAACGGAATATGGTTCTAAAACTGCGTGTACAAAATGACGAAGACGAGGAAGATGAGAAGAAACAAGTCGTGGTCCATATTTCAGAAGTACCAAATGTATGTGACCAAGGAATAGATCAATTTATTACTTCAAATACATTAGATTTTTTTAAAAAAATTTCTCTAAACACTGACTGGTTAGAAGATGACCCTACGAATTGGGAAGTGAACCCTGAATATCAAAGAGGTAGAAGCATTGTAAGATCAATAAAAGTAGTTAATGATCTAGCAGAAAGAAACGTACAACATTACAATGGACATCTGACGAAAAATGAAGATCAGATACAATACATTCTTCACATTGTAGAAGCGCATCGAAAAAAAATTTCTTCTGTAAATAAACAGGATCTTGCAAAATCATTTTAGATCAATAGTATAATTATGTAATATTACTTATTAATTAAAAACTAAAACAAAAAAACCAATAAATTGTTTTTCTTCAACTTCTCTAAGGTCCATCGTTTGAAAATATATTCAAACTCAATATGATAAATATAAAATGGTTTATGGTTGTCTTAAATCGACATAAACGCCATTTAGTGTCGATTTTTGAATTGTTTTAAAACAGAATTTTTGAATGAGCTATTTCAGCCTAAAATATACATATATGAATGAAAGACACCAGAACAAAATCATATTCATTAACCCTTAAAATGGTAAAAAAAGCGATTTTTCAAAATTCATTCCACTTGCGGCACGACTTTTTACATATAATATTAAAACAAAAGCTTATATTCTTCACTTACATGAAATTTGTGAACTTTTTCAGAGGTACGTAAAAATTTTATTTTTTTAGGGACACCCTATTGAACATAGGGGAAGTCGGGGTATTGTGAGCCAAGGGGAATCGTGAGCCAGCGCCATTTTTTATTTCCTAGCGAATCATGAAAGCTGCGAACAACTGTCATCGATTTGTCTCATGATAAGCTAATATTTCCACGACCAATGAACGTGCGCACCCTCATCGTTACTTTGCTCTGTAAACCAATAAAAATTTGTTGCTTTCGAAGTATCATTTTCACTTAGTGTGTGGTCTATTATTTTGACACTTTTCTGTGAATCCACTCAGGTAACTATCTTAATAATGTTCGTCTGACTTCAAGCTTTCGAAATGAAAAAGAAATTTTGCATGAAGTTAGCATTGTGTAATTTATTTGCGGCCATGTCGTAAAAATTAGGGTTCGGGGAATTATGAGCAACTCCGCTCTTGACATTTAACGAGCTAACTTTAGTCCATTCAAAAAGCGCGTTAAGGTGTTCCAACATAACACCCTTAAGAAAATCTAACCCAACAAGGATTTTGGGTCACTGATCACGAAAATCGGGGTCCCGCGGTCCTAAAATATGGGCGTCACTCTTAAAAATGTGAAAAACACCGCTTTTTAAGGGTTTTTCGTGATAATTTCAATAAATGAGAAATAATCCAATAAAATGGACATTTTTCAATATTTATTTGCCAAGGTGGTTGATTTATACTAAATCAAGCTAAACTTTATGATAAGGGATGGTCCTAAAGTGTTAAAACCACCCCTAAATCGACTGAAAATAAAACAATGTGTAAAAATTGTATTTATCAAGTTTATGCTTCAAATTCGATTATATGCGCATTGCCGGGCAAAAATAAATTATTTTCAATCCTTAAGGGGTTAAAACCACCCTACAATTTGAAAAATCCACTTTAAATAAAAAAAGTTTGTAAAAAAATTGTTTTTTCTGCTTTTTGCTTGAAATTGGTTTGCATAGGTTTTATCAGACAAAAATTAAATATTTTTAACCCTTAAGGGGGTAAAACTACCTCCAGATTAAAGTTGATTTTTTTTTTGTTTTTCGCTTGGAATTGGGTTGAATAGGTATTATGAGCCAAAAATTAATTATTTTAAAAACTTAAGGGAGTAAAACTAACCCTAGATTAAAGTTGAATTTGAAAAAAAATTAAGTTTTTAAAATCCTTGTAGGGTCCGATTTTCTTAACGGTGTTATGTTGGAACACCCCCCTCCCGCGTTTTGAATGGACTACTTTACGTGTTTGATGTTTCTTTATGATTGTTACATTTTTGATCTAATTCAATTCAGTTACGATGCCGCGTTATTATGCCAAAAAAGACGATTCGCTTGATTTTTACAATATTTTGGAGGCAATCAAGCAGGTGAAAATTCATAATGCATCGGTCCGGCAATCTGCCACTGCACATAAAATCTCGAGGGCCAAGTTGGGCCGGTACATCGCAAAATTTGCTAACATCGACGTTACTATGGCGAATGAGGATTTCATGAGGAATTTACTCATTGAACCTACGAAACCTGGTGCAAAAACAGTGAGTTTTTTTATTTAGACAAAACTGGAGATACTGGTCAATAGTCATTCCGCATATTCCATTCTGGTTCCAAAACATAGACATAGAAGAAAAAAAGAGCTCGATTGCTTGAAGATTAAAGAATCCCGCTCTTCTCATTTTTATCTTCTAAGTTTATTATCTCTGCTGCAAAATAAAATATGCGTATTGACCATTCAGCAGTATCGCTAGTTCCCTCTTTACTTACATTTTTTCTATCAATTACAAAAAAATTCAATCATTTTTAGATCTTTAAGCCAGAGCAAGAAAAGGTGCTGATAAAATACATCCTCAAAGCCAGCGACATCTACTACGGATTGAGTGTGAAGGAGCTGCGAAAACTTGCATACGAATATGCCAAAACGATCGGTATTTCGTATCCGCATGCGTGGGATGCCCATCGTGAGGCGAGTAGCGACTGGCAATTGGGGTTTATGAAGCGCCACTCGAATTTGTCTTTGCGCACACCGGAGAACGTGAGCCAGCAACGTGCCAAGGCTTTCAACAGAGCGAATGTCGATGCTTTTTTCGAAAATGTAGCATCTGTGCTCAATGCGACTCACTTTGAACCGCAGCGCATCTTCAATATGGATGAATGTGGATTGCCAACCGTACCGACAAAAGCTGTGAAGATCATTTCCCATAAAGGCAAAAAACGAGTCGGAACGTCAACGTCACAAGGGCGAGGCACAAATGTCACTTTGGCATTGTCCGTCAGCGCTACTGGTCAATCGATTTCTCCATTTTATCTGTTTCCAAGAGTAAAAATGAAGGAAATATTCATGACGCATGCTTCACACGGTGCAGTCGGCATTGCCAACGGTTCGGGGTGGATGACATCGGAAGAGTTTCCCAAATATATGCAACATTTCATCAAACACACTGGCGCGAATGCAGAAGCACCAACTCTTTTACTGCTCGACAACCACTCATCACATTTATCGATCGAATCTCTTGATTTGGCCCTTAAACACGGGATAACAATGTTATCATTTCCCCCACATTGCACGCACCGAATGCAGCCACTTGATATCACTGTGTTTGGCCCATTCAAAACCGCATACGCTATCGAACATGACGCTTGGAAGAAAAATAACATCGGTGTGAAATTTGACTTGCATCATGTTCCACTCATTGCTGATAAGTGCCTCGATGTTGCAGTCACACCTAAAAATATCAAAGCTGGATTTAAGGCGGCTGGCATTTATCCTTTGAATCCACATGCATTTACTGAAGTGGATTTTGTTGCTTCGCAATTGAGTGGAGAGAATATGGGTGTCGATGATGTCGATACCGACAATCAGCACCGCATTGTTCTTTCCGACGAAGATATTGCCACGGAAGGGACAACATCTGTGCCTTCAACAAGCGTTAGACCATCAACGAGCGCTGGACCTTCGACAAGTGGGGCATCTTCAACGGCCTCTGTTATTTCGGATAAAGATCTTATCGACGCATTGCAGGCTGTCCTACCATTGAAAGCTGGCACGCCAGCTAAGAAATCGAATCGTGGCCGTAAACCAATGAAATCTGCTGTTTTGACATCGCCAGAAGTTGTGAGTGAGCTTCGTGAGAAGGCCGAGAAAAAGCGGGAGAGAGAAGAAAAAAGAGGCAATACACCAGCAGCAAAGAAGCGGAAAGTTCGTGGCAAATCCAAGACTGCGCAGAAAAAACAACCGTCTCCAACCGCTACTGACGTGGAAGAGGACGTTGATTTCTGCATAATATGCATGAAAAATATGCCGAAAAAGTTGAGCCCCCAAAACACCGTCCATTGCGACCTCTGAGATCGCGCAGTCCACTTGAAATGCGCAGGAATGACCGCAAGTTATTGGACATGCGAGCATTGCATTTCAGATTGATTCTCGTCATTTTTTACTTTTTCTCATTATTTTGCCATTCAAAGACATAAGTAAACCTTTTCTATCAAAAAATGTAAATTTTTATTTAATTTAAAAAGTGGCTCACGATTCCCCGAGGTTTTTCAAACTTAAGAAAATGCAAATTTTTTGCAATCGTCTGGGGATCATCTAATTTGGAGATATTCGATTAAACAATAGTGACTAAAAGAAAGGTAATTCGTCATACTACAACATCCAGGTTTGAAATTTGAAGGAAAACTTCATTTTATAGCATCGACAACAATTCTTCACCCCAAACAGACCTCAATATCAAGGCCTACAATAACAAGGCCAACAATATCCATTTGCTCCTCAGAGGCCTTATGCCCCAAAACCATTACCGAAACCTGAACCAATGGATGTTGATCGCAGCTTTCAGACCAACATGGTCAACTATGCGAATAGGGCAGCACCATTCAAGTATGCAGGGAAAAGAGGACAATTTGATAACTCAAATATAAGGGCACCTCAACCTCAAAAAATGCAAAGGAATTATCATCTAACAACAGATGTTCCTGGATACCAAACAGTCCAAGAAGAACAGGAAGATTTTGCAGAATACCACCAAGCGCAGCAAGACACTGAAATCGAGAACACTGACCAAACCTTGCTCGAGTATAGCAATCAATAAACCGACGATATAAGGGAAGGGGGGCGAACGGCTAACAAAGACCTCGGAAGGTGGTGGCACCCGATTTGTCACTTCTGCCAAAACCCGAGAAGAGTCACTGCTGACGAACACCTAGCAGTTCTGTTAGCAAGTCCTAATCCCACCTCCCCGTGGTGCCCCCTGGGGTACTTCTTCGGAAGGAGCTAACGGGAGACGGTCGAATGGCGAGTTCTCTGCGCCACAAAACAGACTTTTAAGTCGGTTGGGCTGAGGGTTAACAACCCGCTCCCATAAAACACACAATTGCTACGAATCGGCAAGCATTGCCTCGGAACCGGACGGACAACACGACGACGACCTTTGCTTTTCGAAACAGGACACGAATCGGATCATGGAATGTGAGAACTCTGCTTGCTGATGGACGGCTGGATGAAGTCCTCAACGAGATGAACCGCTATAAAATCAAGGTCATGGGACTCAGCGAGACCAGATGTCCCGACGCGGGGGAACATATCTGCCCAAACGGTGAGTCCTTCTTATATTCTGGGAGAAACGAAACTGAAAACCGTAGGAATGGCGTTGGGGTGATACCCACCAAGGAAGCCAGGTCCAGCCTCATTAGCTGGTCACCAGTTTCTGAGAGGATTATTACCGTGCGCCTACGTACCAGACTAAGAAGTACTACGATAGTCCAATGCTACGCTTCAACTGAAGACGCAGACGATGACATCAAAGACGAGTTCTACATGCGACTGAATGAGGTTTTTCGCTCTATTCCAAGGGGAGACATCATTGTTTTGATGGGTGACTTAAACGCACAGATCGGCCCCAACAACACCGGCCTTGAAAACACAATTGGAAATCAAGGCCTAAGCCAAGATACCAATCACAATGGTGAACTTTTCGTTGACTTTTGTAGTTCCCATCAACTCATGGTAGGTGGAACTTACTTTTGCCACAAGAAGATACACAAGGAGACCTGGGTATCGCCCGATGGTAGAACGAGAAATCAGAAAGATCACGTGGCCGTCAGTCGCAGATGGCGAACTATTCTGGAGGATGTCAGG
Organism: Thereva nobilitata; assembly: GCA_963855945.1. Classification (NCBI taxonomy): domain Eukaryota; kingdom Metazoa; phylum Arthropoda; class Insecta; order Diptera; family Therevidae; genus Thereva; species Thereva nobilitata. The sequence continues at coordinate 144,210,093 of OY979694.1, forward strand.
AGCTTTAGGGGAGCAGACAATGGAAGTGACCACCATTTGGTAGTAGCAACTATCCGCCTAAAAATCGCCGCAATCAGAAACGTCCAACGCGATGCCATAAACCGTAGACGGCTTAACGTAGACTTTCTGCGTGAGAGCACCAAAAAGCGAGAATTTGCCGGTAAACTGCAAGAAATCTTAAACCAGCAAACCGTTTCTGACGACACAAATATTGAAGAGCTGTGGAGCACAACAAAGGGCGCTATAATAACAGCGGAAACAAGCATTGGTTATGTCCAAAGAAACCAGCAACACTGGATCTCGGACACAACCTGGCAAAAAATTGAACGCAGAAGGGCCCTCAAAAATAACGTGAACTCTACAAGCGACCCGGAAAAACGACAACAACTTGAACGGGAACACTCCCAATTGCACCGGGGGGTAAAGAGAAGTGTCCGGCGTGATAAAAGGCGGCAGATAAATGAGCTCGCAGAGAAAGCGGAAAACGCGGCAAACACAGGCAACAGTAAGGTGCTGTACCTGTACCGGGAAAGCACTCTACTAAAAAGCATGCCGTAAAGAGTGCGGATGGAAGGCTGCTGTGCAGCGACGAGGAGCAACTCCAAAGATGGAGAGATTACTTCTTCGCCGCCCTGAATGGTTCATTTACACAGGAACCCCAGGAAAACAAAAACAACAATGCAGACCCAATAAGAATAACCACTCGTGCCCCATCCAAGACTGAAATAGTAACCGCAATTCATGCAATCGCCAATGGTAAAGCAGCTGGAGTAGATGGCATCCCGCCAGAGTTGTTGAAAGCCGACTCAAGCCTCATAGCAGATGCGCTACAGCCAATCCTGGAAATAGCATGGAACACCTGTACCTTTCCGGAGGATTGGAAAGTATCATTGTCAAAATACCAAAGAAGGGGGACCTAACAATATGTGACAACTGGAGAGGCATCTGTCTATTATCTACTGTGGGAAAAATCTTGTCCCACATATTACTATCAAGGATAAGAGAGGCAGTAGATCGAACGCTTAGAAGACAACAGGCTGGATTCAGAAAAGGCCGCTCCTGCATAGACCACATTAACACCTTGAGAATCATAGTGGAGCAGTCTACTGAATTCCGATCCCCCCTTTACCTTGCTTTTGTAGACTATGAGAAAGCGTTCGACTCGGTTAATAGGAGCTTTATATGGCGAGCTCTACGGCAACGTGGACTGCCGGATAAAATAATAGAATTGATAAAAGTTCTATACAACAATTCCAAATGCAGAGTTCTTCACAATGGAAAACTATCCGACAGCTTTGAAGTGAGCTCAGGAGTACGGCAAGGATGCCTACTTTCACCATTACTATTTCTTATAGTAATAAACGACATCCTTGTCAGCGCTCTAGATACTAGAACAGGTGGCATACAATGGGGATTGTTAGACCGCCTTAAGGACCTCGACTAGGCGGATGATATCTGTTTGCTGGCCCACAGACACCAGGACCTCAAAAACATGGTAAACAATTTGGCAACAGAAAGTAGCTCGGCAGGCTTAAGGTTAAATCCGACTAAAATCAAAGAAATGCGGATAAATGCAAACACCCTTGAACGAACAGCGCTAAATAACCGCGACGTGGAACTGGTAGATAAATTCTGTTACCTCGGTAGTATTATTACCGAAAACGGCGGTACAGAAGAAGACGTCAGTTCCAGAATAAATAAAGCAAGAAGCGCATATGCATGCCTGTTTCACATATGGAGATCGACGGAGATCTCAATTAACACCAAATTGCGGCTGTTCAACTCCAACGTTAAGGCAGTTCTTTTGTACGATTGCGAAACATGGAAAGTCACCCAATTCATCACAGGGCGCCTACAAGTTTTCATCAACAGATGCCTACGTCGTATCCTAAAAATCCGCTGGCAAGATAGAATTTCAAATGAAGAACTATGGCGCCGTGCCGGTCAAGAAAGGATAGACGACCAAATCAGGCGAAGGAAATGGAATTAGATTGGCCACACCTTGCGACGCGAAAACGAGAATCTAGCCAAACAGGCCCTCGACTGGAATCCGCAAGGAACCCGTCGAGTCGGAAGACCTAGAACAACGTGGAGGATAACCCTATTAGCAGAGGCCGCAACAACGGGGAGATCCTGGTCAGAGCTGAGAGGTGTCGCGCAAGTTACATCCACTGAACGGATATCAAATGATATCCATCATAATATTACTATCAGGCCGGAAATCACGGAATTCCTAAAAAATATAGAAACCGCGAAAAATCAAACCGTGGAAACGGCCTGATCATCAAAAAATATTTAAATAATAATTTTTAACTCTTTCCCAGAAATATGGAATAGTCAAATTACATTAAATTCAGACAAAACAGGAAACGCTTATAAAAAAAGCTTTTCCCGTCAAAATTACGATATTCCACATTTCTGAAAAACATGAAATGCTTAGGCTAGCATTTAAGAAAATCCGAGTTTACTAGAGAATGAAAATTAGTTAGCCAGTCTTAAGATTCAACTTAACCTGTGAAGACCCTCTGAAGAGTGGTCATATAATTCAGAGGTTGCCAATCTTTTTCGGTTTGCGGCTCCCTAAATAATCGGATTTTTTCCGCGGCGCCCTCAATACATCAGATTTTTTTCTAAATCTTTGACTTTCTTCAAAAATTGGAAAACTTTCCTTTTTAAAAGCGATTACCGATTTAACAGCGAAATATATTCAGGATCTCGAACAAATCCTGAGCCTTTGTACGGCTGGCCGCACACATACGGTTTCCGTGTTCGGTTTCTACTACTTCCAGAATCAAGTAATACTTTTACAAAAGAGAAGGTTTTCAACTATTGAATTACCATTTAAGAACCGTACGTAACGGGCATTTTATTATCTGTGGTCTCATTGAGTTGCAATCCAAATTCACTTTCTTTTAATTTTTCAATTAATTGTATATTAGCATCCTGCCCCATGTGCTGAATTCTGCGACTAATGGTATTGCCAATCATAATGTTCACTAAATCTACGGCGACTGGTAGAATGAGTTGATCTGCGGGGTTATGGGCCTTTTTACACTTAGATAGCAACTCTATATGCAACTTTGTATGATGCTAGCAAAGCATTATTTGGGAATGGGAGAATTGGAAATTCCAAGAAAATTGCCGAATTGTTTAATTGAATATTTCGTGGCGCCCTTATGACGGCACCGCGGCGCCCCGGGGAGCCGCGGCGCACACTTTGGGAATCACTGATATAATTAAATGTTTATAATAAATAAATACTCTAAAGAGTATTATAAAAACTAAAGTTTTTGTGTTTTCATTTAATTACCCGAAGATAATTAATAAACGCGAAAACATATCTGGCGCAGTCGAAACGTGACGAACCAAAACTTATCTCAAGATAAGTTCGCGAGTTTTATTTTATATAAATAATTTTTTTTAACCGTCCGCTTAACCCCAACCTCCACCCAATGTGAGAGTGATTAGTATTTTTGAAAATAAAACTATTTTTTTATCTTAGTCGGTGGGTGAATAATAACAATCCAGTGAAAAAATAATCTACCAAGAGGCGGAATAACAAGCCAAAATCCGTCTTAAAACACCTCTGAGGCTGAAGTGGAATCTTGGTAGTTATTTTTATAAAAGAAAAAGTGAAAAGAAATCGATGTGACTCTGTATAGACACAAAACATAAATTTAATAAAAAAAAAATTTGTTTTAATAAGCAAAAGTAAAAGGAGAAAGAGTGTGTTCAAAAGCAAACTTGAAATTTATGAACAGGCCAAGTAGGCAAAAAGAATTTGATCTAAACCGATTTAAACCAACTGCAGGAGAAGAAATGGCAAACCAACAGGAGTTAAACATCTTGATGCAAACGATGCAACAACAACAAGCGGAAATACAGCAATTGAGAGATATATTAAATCATCAACAACGGCAACCACAACAAGATAATGCATTCAAACTTACACCTGACCAGATTTTGACCCACATTTTGAAGGAAGACCATGGATTAATCGAATTTATCAAGTCGGTAGAAGATGCTGTAAGCCTGTGTCGTGATCCTGATCTGAAACAATATGCCATTCGTATTGTTATGAATGAAAAAATATCAGGCGAACCTAAGAGATGTATCCAGCGTCTAGGAGAAGATGCGACGTGGGAAGAAGTAACATCGGAGCTGAAGCTGCATTTTCGCCCCAGGAAGGATTATGCAGAACTTATAAATGAATGTAGAAGTATTAAGGTAGGAACTTTAAGAGAGCTTTTTACTGTAGTTAAGAAAACTAATTATGAATTAAATGAATTATATAATTTTGAAAATGAAAAAGATAGGCCAACACTTTATACGCCTAATAACAATGATAAGCTTCTTGTAGGGATTGTTTTAGAAAAATTAGACGGTTTGGTTAGAAGTAACGTAACAAAGAATCTCTCTTTAATCGAGATATATAATAGATTTTCCGAGTTAAGATTACTTGATGATGAACGAGTGATAAACTTCAATCATAGAAAGCCCAAACATAATTTAAGAAATAATGGTCGAGAGCAAAGCTCGAAACCAAGAATTCTCACAGGTAGGAACTATCACAACAATAATGGTACTAGTAATAATAGCAGTAGGAGTTACACTCATAGAAATTACGATAGCAGTATGCGAAATAGCCATAATCCTAATTTTCAAAGAAATAATTACCAACCTCGTAGGAATATAGAATATAACTCTAGCAGATTTAATAATAGATCTGGGAATTATAGAAATAGTAATTATAATACTGTCTCAAACAATGACGATATAGAACCTATGGATATAAATACGATAAAAACTCAAAATTTTCCGATGAAGCCTCAAAATCCACCCTGTCCATAGTAAGACTTACAATAGGAAATCAAAATTTTAAGTGTTTAATTGAAACCGGATCAGAAGCTTGTATAATTAAACCTAACTTCTTTAAAAAATTTCCCGAAATAAAATTACTGAATCCTCTTTTCTATTCCACTCTTAACGGTACGAACAAAATCGAAAATCAAATAGTTACACCATTTCCAAAAGAATTTATTAACAAAGGCTTAATATCGTGGAAAGTAATTCCAATGAAAAAAAGAAATTATGATGCTATTTTAGGCCAAGATTTGCTTACAAGAATGAAAGCCATTATAAACCTCGATAAAGGATATTTACAAGTTTATAAAAATATCATATTTTTTGATAATAATTTCCCATACGATATAAACAATATAAGGATTTTAGAAACCGATGAAGGAAATATTATAGATAAATTACACTTAGATAATTTGAACAAAGAAGAATTTAACCGCATTTCAAATTTATTAGAAGAATATAAAGATCTCTTTTACAAAGATGGTGAAAAGTTATCATGCACCCACGAGCTACAACATGAAATCACTACAACCATAGACAACCCGATATATTCCAAAATTTATCGATACCTTCAAATCCATGAGAAGGAAATCGAAAAACAAATTACAGATATGCTTTCTCAGAACATTATTAGGGAAAGTAATTCACCTTTTAATTCCCCTCTTTGGATTGTTCCAAAGAAAATTGACAAATCGGGTGAACAAAAATGGAGGATAGTCATCGACTATCGAAAACTTAATGAAGTGACTGTTGGTGACAAATTTCCAATTCCCAATATTGAAACGATATTGGACAAATTAGGAAAAGCACAATATTTTTCTACATTGGATCTGGCGAAGGGCTTCCACCAGATTCTAGTTAAAGAAGCAGATAGAAAGAAGACAGCTTTTTCTACTCCAAATGGTCATTATGAGTTCATCAGAATGCCCTTTGGATTGAAAAATGCTCCATCGACTTTCCAGAGAATGATGAATTCTGTTCTCAGGGATTACATAAATAAAATTTGTGTAGTCTACCTTGACGATATATTGATATTCAGTACTTCACTCGAAGAACATTTGCTAAGCATTAGAAAGATATTTAATAGACTGAGGGAAGCGAAACTTAAAGTACAAATAGATAAATGCAGTTTCCTTTCTAAAGAAACTGAGTACTTAGGACATATTTTAACTTCCAATGGTGTCCGACCCAACCCTGAAAAAATTAAAGCCATACAAAACCTTCCCCTTCCGACAACGCAAAAACAAATAAAATCTTTCTTAGGTGTTACAGGATTTTATCGCAAATTTATAAAAAATTATGCTAAAATTGCCCAACCTTTAACAAAGTATTTAAAGAAAAATACTAAAGTAAACATAAATGATCCTAATTTCATTGTTGCATTCCATAAATTAAAGGAACTTATAACAAACCACCCAATCCTTAAGTATCCTAATTTCAATAAAACCTTTAAATTAATTACAGACGCTAGTAATTATGCCATTGGAGCTGTTCTTACACAGGATGGCCACCCCATATCGTATGCTTCACGAACGCTAAATAGTCATGAAATTAGTTATTCAACTATAGAGAAGGAACTATTAGCGGTAGTTTGGGGCGTTAAGTATTTTCGGCCTTACGTTTTTGGCTGGCAATTCGAATTACAAACAGATCACCCACCAATAAAGTGGTTGTATACAAAATACTCGGGCAAAGATATCAATCCTCGATTACAGAGATGGTTGATTCAACTAGGAGAATACGACATTAAGATTGACTATATAAAAGGCAGAGAAAACAAAATTGCTGATTTCTTAAGTAGAATCAACAGTGATAAAAACGAAATAAACCAAAAAAATACAGATATGAGCCGAAGTTCATATAATTTTATGGAAAACGAAGATGCAGATAATGCATTAGTAAACATATTTTCAGAAAGTGTTGACAATTTGAACATTACCTCAAACTCTGAAACTAATAATGACTTGTCTAACGAATGTTTAGATAGAAACACTAAAAATATAAATAATATTGAAGAATAGAATGATACGGAAGAGTCAATCAATGTTCAAACCGCTCATTCGCAAGAAGAAAATTTGGAGGATCATATCCCTATACTCGATACTGTAGTTAACAGGTTTAAACTACAAATTATATTCGTAGAACTAAAAGAAAAGGAATTCGAAAATGTATTCAATAATAAAAGAATCTTTATTGACAAAAATGACATAAACAATAACAATATCGAAAACATTTTAAAAGGAAACGTAATAAAAGGCACAATAGGAATTTATACTGATTTAAGTGATCATGACTTCAATCAGTTACAACAAAAAATCATTTTATTATTCCCCAATCGTAATGTGTTTAAATTTCTTAAATGTAGTCACTTTGCAAAAGATATAGAGGATGAAGAACGCCTGAAAGTTCAGATATCACTCTATCACAAAAACGAAGTTGGCCACTCAGGAATAATTGCCACTTACGAAGGAATAAAAAAGAAAATATATCATCCTAAATTAAAAGTTAAAATTTGGGAATTAATAAATAATTGCAATATTTGCTCCTCTGCAAAATATGACAGACATCCTATAAAAAGCAAATTTCACATTACTGAAACTCCCTCAACGATCAACGAAATCGTCCATGTTGACGTTTACATGAATAGTAAACACTCATTCATTAATTTTATTGACAAATTTTCAAAATTCGGCATGAGTTTTCATTTAGAGGACCGAAATAGCATCACTATCGTTGAAAAATTACAACAGTTTATCTCAATAAGAGGTAAAGTTAAAAGATTTGTTTTCGATAATGAATTCAGTTCAAAAAATGTCGAAGACTTTTGTAGAAACGAACATATAGATTTTCATGTCACCAAACCCAATAATCACACAGGAAACGCCGACATAGAGAGGCTTAATAATACATTAACTGAAAAAATTAGAATTTTGAATTTAGAAGAAAAACAGCCCATAAAATTACAAATCCTTAAGGCTATAACAATATATAATAATTCGTACCATTCGACAATAAAATGTACTCCAGCAGAAGTACATGAACATAAAGTAGATCATAGCATTATAAAAAGAAGAATAGAAGAAAAGAAAAACAAAATAATAGCACAGAGAAATGAAAATCGAGAAAGTTACCTAGAGACAAGATCAACAGGATTTATAAAAAATTACACATCACTCCGTCATAAAGAACAACCAAAATACAGAAAATTTAAATTAAGAAACATTCATAACAGCAATATTAAACGTCCGTTTAAATTTTCAGGTCAAAACAATTCTAATATGGATGCTAATCTTGACAATGTTCCTCCCAGCCCGAGCAATGCTAACCATCGAACAAATTAAATCAGAAACCGGATTCGCAATAATAAAGGTAGACGAGGTAGAGATTGTAACCAAATTCGATACTGTTTTACATATAATTCACCCAGAAGAAATTGTAAATATAATGATTAATTTGGAAAACAATATACAAAGTTTAAACGTAACACATAAAATATCCTTATTAGAACAAGTAAAATCTCTCAAAAGTAAAACTGTAACATTATTTCCAAAAAGATCAAAAAGAGGATTAATGAATATAGTAGGTACAGGTTTAAAATGGATGTTTGGAACTCTCGACGAAAATGATAGAATAGAAATAGAAGAAAACTTAGAAGCAGCTAATGAGAATAATAAAAAATTTATAGACGTAACGAATCAGCAAATTAAAATTAATGATAGCTTTAATAAATCATTTACCTTATTAAAAAACATTATAGAAAGTGATAGACAAAATATATTAAATGCATTAGATAGAGAAACAGTCCTAGAATATCAACTTAGGATATATATGTTAAAAGATCAATTAGAGAAAATTCAGGACAATATAATCTCTGCTAAAATAGGACTAGTTCATCCAAGTATTCTTAATGACGAAGAAATAAAGCTGTACGGAATAGATTTAAGTAAGCTAAGTAATATGAAAGTTGGTGTAGCAAAATTTCTCGATAATTCTATAGTTTTTGCAATTAAAATCCCTACAAGTTCGGCAAAAGTAGATAAGAAGCTAATTGTACCAATCGCTAATTCTGAATGTAAGCAAATAGAAGAAAATATGGAATATATAGTAATGATAAATAATAAAACTTTCACTTTTGAAAATAATTTAAGTCTACAGGAATTAAAGCCAAGCAAGAATTGCGTTATTAGAAAAAAATGTAATATAATTAATAATAAAATGGAAGAAATCATTGAATTGAGAAATGATCTCATAATAATAAACAATATTAACCACCAATATTTAAAAAGTACTTGTGACGAGAGGAAATTATCTTTAACTGGAAATTTTGTCATAAATTTCACAAATTGTACAATAAAGTTAGGAAACAGAGAATTTAGCAACAAAGTAGTCAAGTTCACAGAGAGATTTACCATACCACAATATGAAAATATAACTTTAAACGACAAATCCATTGATTTTCAAGAAATTGCATTATACCAAGAGAATAACATAAAAGAAATAAAAGAATTAAAAATGCACAAAATTGTAAATTATAGTTTAGGCTCTACTAATATCATACTTCTGGTAATAATTCTAGTTATTGTATTTTATAAAAAATTAAAAATAAAGATAATCCAGGAGAATTATCAGACAAGGGATGGAGGAGTTACATCCACTGAACGGATATCAAATGATATCCATCATAATATTACTATCAGGCCGGAAATCACGGAATTCCTAAAAAATATAGAAACCGCGAAAAATCAAACCGTGGAAACGGCCTGATCATCAAAAAATATTTAAATAATAATTTTTAACTCTTTCCCAGAAATATGGAATAGTCAAATTACATTAAATTCAGACAAAACAGGAAACGCTTATAAAAAAAGCTTTTCCCGTCAAAATTACGATATTCCACATTTCTGAAAAACATGAAATGCTTAGGCTAGCATTTAAGAAAATCCGAGTTTACTAGAGAATGAAAATTAGTTAGCCAGTCTTAAGATTCAACTTAACCTGTGAAGACCCTCTGAAGAGTGGTCATATAATTAAATGTTTATAATAAATAAATACTCTAAAGAGTATTATAAAAACTAAAGTTTTTGTGTTTTCATTTAATTACCCGAAGATCTATATTAATAAAAGAAAGTTTCTGTATGTATGTACGTATGTATGTATGTACGTATGTATGTATGTGTGCGCTGTAGCGGGCGCACCAGTCATCGCAGAGCTTTGAAATTTTGCACGAAAGTCCGTTGGGGTCTTCCCTGAAACACCTCGAAGCCCGATTTTCGAAATTCAAAATGGCCGCTGAAAAATGACCGAAATTCAAAATGGCTACCCAAATATGAATTCGCAAATTGTGTTCCGATTTCAATGAAAGTTGGTATCTAGGGGTTTTTAAGGTCGCTAATAACGAATTTGTGGTCAAAACTTATAAATTCAAAATGGCCGCGCCAATATGGCCGACGAATTTGCCAATTGTGATCCGATTCCAATGAAAATCGGTATCTGGGGTTTTTTGAGGTAGCAAATAGCGAATGTTTGATCGGACCTTATAAATTCAAAATGGCCGCGCCAATATGGCTGACGAATTTGCCAATTGTATTCCGATTACAATGAAAATCGGTATCTGGGCTTTTCTGAGGTAGTAAATAACGAATGTTTAAACAAAACTTATAAATTCAAAATGGCCGACGAATTTGCCAATTGTGTTCCGATTCCAATGAAAATCGGTATCTGGGGTTTTTTAAGGTAGCAAATAAAGAATTTTAGATCAGAACTTATAAATTCAAAATGGCGGACGAATTTTTCCGATTGTATTCGGATTCCAATGAAAGTGAATATCTAGGGGTTTTTAAGGTTGCAAATAACGAATTTATAATCAAAACTTATAAACTCAAAATGGCAGCACCAATATGGCCGATGAGTTTGCCAATTGTATTCCGATTCCAATAAAAAGCGGTATCTGGGGGTTTTTAACTTATACATTACGAATTTTGCCAAATAAGTGTAATTTCCCGGTTAGTTCAATAAAAAAACGCTGTTTCCATTGTAAAGTTAATTTCGTTTTGGTTTTTCACAAAAAAAAATCTCCACATCAGGAAATATTTTATAAAAAACAAATAAGTTCCTAAAATATAGGAAATTTCATAAATTTTCCCTAACCTGTATAGAAACGGTAAAAACGGTAGAAATAAGTTTCCACATTTGTATGAGAAAGAACTGTATATAGTTAAATTAAAAAAAAGCTGTTTGCATTGTAAAGAAAATTTTGTTTTGGTTATTTACAAAAAAAGTCTCCAATCAGGAAATATTTTATAAAAAACAAATAACTGCCATTCCCCTTATTCCCGTGAAGTTTGCCATATTCTGAAATGTGGGAAATTTTTTAAATTCCCCCTAAACAGTAGAAACGGTAGAAATAGGTTTTCAGATTTATATGAGGAAGAACTGTATATAGTTCAATTAAAAAAAGGCTGTTTGCATTGTAAAGCAAATTTTGTTTTGGTTGTTTACAACAAAAAGTCTCCACATCAGGAAATATTTTATAAAAAAAACAAATAAGTGCCATTATCCCTATTCCCGTGAAGTTTGCCACATTCTGAAAAGGCTGTTTGCATTGTAAAGAAAATTTTGTTTTGATTGTTTACAAAAAAAGTCTTCATGTCAGGAAATATTTTCTAAAAAACAAATAAGTGCCATTATCCCTATTGCCGTGAAGTTTGCCACATTCTGAAAAGTGGGAAATTTCTTAAATTTCCCCTAAACAGTAGAAACGGTAGAAATAGGTTTTCAGATTTGCATGAGGAAGAACTGTATATAGTTCAATTAAAAAAAGGCTGTTTGCATTGTAAAGAAAATTTTGTTTCGGTTGTTTACAAAAAAAGTCTCCATGTCAGGAAATATTTTATAAAAAAAACAAATAAGTGCCATTATCCCTATTGCCGTGAAGTTTGCCACATTCTGAAAAGTGAGAAATTTCTTAAATTCCCCTAAACAGTTGAAACGGTAGAAATAGGTTTTAGAATTGTATGAGGAAGAACTGTTGTAGTTCAATTAAAAAAAAGGCTGTTTGCATTGTAAAGAAAATTTTGTTTTGATTGTCCCTATTGCCGTGAAGTTTGCCACATTCTGAAAAGTGGGAAATTTCTTAAATTCCCCTAAATAGTTGAAACGGTAGAAATAGGTTTTCAGATTTGTATGAGGAAGAACTGTATATAGTTCAATTAAAAAAAGGCTGTTTGCATTGTAAAGAAAATTTTGTTTTGGTTGTTTACAAAAAAGTCTCCACATCAACGAATAAGTGCCCCCTATTGGCGTGAAGTTTGGCACTTTCTGAAAAGTGGGGAATTTCTTAAATTCCCCCTGACCTGTAGAAATACGTTTTCAGATTTGTATGAAGATGAACTGTATTAGTTCAGTTAAAAATTCCTCTTTATAAATTTTATTTTTGTGTGTTGTTTGTGTTATTTCTCAATCACCATTCTCCACATACGGGGTAAGCGATTAATTTGTAAAACAATTAGAATTTTTTTAATTATTATAGTGTGTTGTTTTTATGTGAGTTAGGTTTTTCGTTGTAAGGCTAATTATAATTTTTTTATAAATTATATTTTCTTTGTTGCCTTGATTTGAATCAGGTATTTAGGTCATTGATTTTTGTAGTACATATTATAATTTTTTTTAACTGACTCACATAATAAAACTGTTTTTTTTAAAAATGCCTATGCCACCACGGAAAAAAAAATGTTTGAAAAATAAACAGGCGGAAAAGAGAGAAAGGGAACAGAGAAGAAGACAAGAAGAAAATACTGCTCAAAGAGAAGCACGGTTAACCGGGAACAGGGAAAGGAGCCAGAGCAGAAGGCAAGAAGAAAATAGTCTTGAAAGAGAATCACGGTTAACTCGGAACAGGGAACGAGTCCAGAACAGGAGGCAAGCAGAAAATACTCCTGAGAGGGAAGCACGGTTAACTGAAAACAGGGAAAGAAACCAGAGCAGAAGGCTAGAAGGAAATACGCCTGAGAGGGAAGGACGGTTAACTCGGAACAGGGAACGAGTCCAGAGCAGGAGGCAAGCAGAAAATACTCCTGAGAGAGATGCACGCTTAACTGCAAACAGGGAAAGAAACCAGAGCAGAAGGCAAGAAGAAAATACGCCTGAGAGGGAGGAACGATTAACTGGAAACAGGGAAAGAACCAGAGCAGAAGGCAAGCAGAAAATACTCCTGAGAGGGAAGCACGGTTAACTGGAAACAGGGAAAGAAACCAGAGCAGAAGACTAGAAGGAAATACGCCTGAGAGGGAAGAACGGTTAACTCGGAACAGGGAACGAGTCCAGGGCAGGAGGCAAGCAGAAAATACTCCTGAGAGGGAAGCACGGTTAACTGTAAACAGGGAAAGAAACCAGAGCAGAAGGCAAACAGAAAATACGCCTGAGAGGGAAGAACGATTAACTGGAAACAGAGAAAGAAACCAGAGCAGAAGGCAAGAAGAAAATACTCCTGAAAGAGAGTTAAGAAGACATAATGATAGAACTCGATCAACTAGAGTCCAAAGACGAATTTGGAGCAATTTAAAAAATGTAGGATTTAATTACGAAGCAGCGGTAGATTACGCTTCTGAACCTCTTTGCATGATAGGGTCAATGGAAGAAACGTGTCAATTCTGTGATGCCAAGAAATGGAAAAAAGAGACACCAGGTATGTGCTGCAACGGAGGGAAAGTTCAACTACCTGAATTGGCTGATCCTCCTGAGCCCCTACGTACATTCCTAATTGGAGACAACACAGATTCTAAGCATTTTAAAAACAACATTAGAAGATACAACGCCGCCTTTCAGATGACATCTTTCGGAAGTTCAAAAGAAATCAGAGAGCCAGGTTACATGCCAACGTTTAAAATTCAAGGCCAAGTGTATCACCGCATCGGAAGTCTGCGCCCTCTACAGAATGAAGAACCAAAATTTCTGCAAATTTATTTTGTTGGAGATTGTCAACAGCAAGCACAGCAGCGTTGCAGAAATGTACCTCAAACAAGACAAGACATAGTACTACAGTTGCAAGATATGCTTCACCAGCATAACTCTTATGTTCGTAGCTTCAAATTAGCAATGGAGAACATACGACCTGAAATGAATTTGAAAATCATAGGTGATAGAACCCCTCATGGTGAGCATGAGGGACGCTTCAATACTCCAACAATATCAGAAGTGGCCGTGATCATGGTGGGAGAACAGCATAATCCGAGAGACATTATTTTGGAAGAGAGGAGTGGAGCCATCAAGAGAATTCCTGAGACGCACAGATCTTATGATGCACTACAGTATCCGCTCATGTTTTGGAACGGCGAGGACGGATATCATTTTGGCCTGAAACAAGTAAACCCAAGAACAAGATCGCCAACAGATAGAAAGATTTCTGCTATGGACTTTTATGCTTACAGGATAATGGCTCGCTTTTCAAATTTCAACATTGTACTAAGAAGCAAAGACCTATTCCAACAATATATTGTTGATATGTATGCAAAGATAGAATCTGAAAGGCTGAGGTACATTCGACAGAATCAGAGGACTTTGCGATCAGAACAATATGCCCATTTGAGGGATGCAGTCATCAACGATGGAAATGTTGCTGACATCGGTCGCTTAATCATTTTGCCTTCCACCTTTACTGGGGGTCCAAGGTACATGCACGAACGAACTCAAGATGCCATGACCTACGTTAGAAATTACGGTAGACCAGACCTCTTTATCACATTCACATGCAATCCGAAGTGGACAGAGATACAGCAAGAACTGTTTGATGGACAGAAACCGCAAGATCGCCATGATTTGACTGCAAGAGTCTTTCATCTAAAGCACAAAGCACTCATGGATCTCATGACAAAGGGAAAAGTTTTTGGGGAAGTTCAATGTCATATGTACACAATAGAGTGGCAGAAGCGAGGTCTTCCTCATGCCCACATTTGATTTGGTTCAAAGAACCATTGCACGCTAACAGGGTGGATGAATTTATCAGCGCAGAAATCCCGGATCCACAAGAAGACCCACAACTTTTCACAATCATTACAAAACAGATGGTGCATGGCCCCTGTGGATCCATTAATCCCAGTTCTTCATGCATGAAGCAAGGTGTCTGCTCAAAGCGATACCCACGTACTTTTTTGAAAGAAACGCAAACAGGAAAAGATGGATACCCTCTCTATCGACGTAGAACACCAGAAGATGGAGGATTTACAGGTAAAATAAAGTTTCGAGGATCTGAAATTTCTGTGGACAATAGGTGGATTGTACCATATTGTCCTCTATTAACTAAAATGTTCAATGCACATATTAATGTTGAATTTTGCAATTCAGTGAAGTCTATAAAGTACGTGTGTAAGTATATAAACAAAGGATCAGACATGGCTGTGTTTGAAGTGAACAGGGGAGATAATGAACATGATGAAATTCATCAGTATGAACTGGGAAGATACATTAGCAGCAATGAAGCAGCATGGAGAATACTCAGTTTCCCAATTCATGAGCGCTACCCTACAGTGATACATCTAAGCATCCACCTTGAAAATGGACAGAGAGTGTACTTTACAACTGAAAATGCTGCTCAACGTGCCGAACAACAGCAAGACACTACACTTACAGCTTTCTTTCGACTTTGCACTCAAGATGATTTTGCACGTACCCTCCTGTACAACCAAGTCCCCAAGTACTACACTTGGAATAGTGGGAACAGGATGTGGAACCGCCGGAAACAAGGACAAGTTGTCCCAGAACAACCAGGAATACGGTCTTCCGATGCACTTGGCCGTATTTACACTGTTCATCCAAACAACTCCGAATGCTTTCATCTAAGACTCTTACTGCATGAAGTACGAGGCCCAATGTCATTTGCAGATTTGAGAACAGTAGATGGACAGATCTGTGAGACTTTCAAAGAAGCTTGCATGCTGCTAGGTCTTTTGGAGAACGATGAACACTGGAATAAAGCATTAGAAGAAGCAGCTTGCTCTCGATTACCTAAGATTTTACGTAACCTGTTTGCCGTTATGTTACAAACATGCTCAGTGTCTGCTCCAGAGCAGTTATGGATGAACCACAAGGAAAACCTGTCTGAAGACATTTTGCACCAAGCGCGTATACAACAACAAAATCTGGATCTCCATTACACTGCTGAAATTTTCAACAAAGCTTTAATTGATATTGAAGATAAGGTTATATTATTGGGTGGAACAGATTTGAGAAGTTTTGGGCTTCCACAACCAATTCGGACCTCGATTATACCCAGTGAAGAAGTTATGGAAAGAAATTACGATACGGATGTGCTCACAACATACATAGAAGAGAATTACCCAAAATTAGTCGAAGATCAGAGGGCAGCATATAACAAGGTTGCGAAAGCAGTTTTTGATCAACAAGGTGGAATTTTCTTTTTGGATGCTCCTGGTGGAACAGGCAAGACCTTTCTAATCAATCTACTTTTGGCAAAAGTGCGTCAAAAAAATGATATTGCTCTTGCTGTTGCCTCATCTGGCATTGCCGCAACGCTGTTGACAGGAGGAAGAACAGCTCACTCAGCCTTCAAACTACCTTTAGATTTGACAAGAACTGAAAATCCTACGTGCAACATTTCACGAAATTCTGGGAAAGCAAAGGTTCTTAAAGATTGCAAGCTTATCGTTTGGGATGAATGTACGATGTCACACAAAGCAGCATTTGAAGCTCTTGATGTAACTTTGAGAGATATAAGACGAAATAATGATGTAATGGGAGGAGTCACAGTGGTATTGGCTGGTGACTTTCGGCAGACGCTTCCAGTTATTCCCCATGGTACCAAAGCAGATGAAATACAGGCTTGCTTAAAATCATCTTACATATGGAGGAACATTGAAATACTTCGCCTTACAACGAATATGAGGGTTCATATCAATGGTGATCCCTCTGCTCAAGAGTTTGCAAACAGTCTACTTCAAATAGGAAATGGTGCTGTGACTTCACTTAATCAGGATGGATGTATAGCAATGGAAGGCATAGGAAGGATTGTGCAAACACAACAACAGTTAATACAAATGGTGTTTCCAAATGTAAAACAGCACTTTAAAGATCATGTATGGCTGTGTCAAAGAGCCATCCTTGCACCGAGAAATGAAGATGCCTACTTCATCAATAAGCAACTGTTGAATGAATTGCCTGGTAATCTTCAAATTTACAAATCCATCGACACTACATGTGCTACAGATGAAGCTGTGAATTATCCAACAGAATTTTTGAACACATTGAAGCCTCCTGGCGTACCATCACACATTTTAGAGCTCAAAGTTGGGGCACCAATTATGCTCCTCAGAAATCTGCAACCCCCTTCTCTCTGCAATGGAACGCGGCTCGCTGTTAAAAATTTAATGCCCAATGTTATAGAAGCCACAATCATGACCGGGCATGCCGCAGGTGAAGATGTATTTATTCCTAGGATCCCGATTATCCCTTCAGATATTCCATTCCAGTTCAAGCGCCTTCAATTTCCAGTTCGGTTAAGTTTTGCCATGAGCATCAACAAGGCACAAGGGCAATCATTAAAAGTTGTTGGTCTCGATCTTATGAAACCGTGTTTCTCCCATGGCCAGCTGTATGTAGGTTGTTCAAGAGTTGGAAAATCTGAAAATCTTCACATCCTAGCTCCAAATGGAAGAACATTGAACATAGTGTATCCTGAAGCTCTCTAAGCAATCGGTTCAGAATTGATCAACCCCTTCACACCTGAAATTTTAAGTACAAGTCTAGGATTCTGCAATATGAGACCTGGGAAGGGGCTGGCATCTGGGTAAACAAATAAAACCTGGGTCAGTGACATTGCGGATGAGACCCCAGGGGCCAGGCAATTGTCAGACATGTAATTTTTCTTCATATTACATGTCTGATAATGGACAATATCCGTCTGAAGTCACACTCCCTCAGTACATGACTCCAAGCGTATACTGTCCATTACCGTCAAAAGCCCATTTTTATATCTTAAATTAGTATAATCATTTTATTTATTTTTCTTTCTTTCAGGATGTAATAATATTTTTTGGATTATTGAATGTTTAATTTAAAAAAAATATTTTTTATAGGTAACTCTAAATTTTTATATGTATCCAAAATCAATTTTGCAGATTTGTACTCTTTTTCATTATATCTTTTTCCTACCGCGGACTGTGCACACATAATTTTTTTTTATTTAAAGGCGTTGCAACGCACGCGGGTTTTATGCTAGTAATTAATAAACGCGAAAACATATCTCGCAAAACAGAGTCCGCTGGAAGGCAACTGTTTCCGCCCTATGTCCCATGAGGGATTAAAGGAGCAATTAGTTATATAAGAAATATTAAGCTTTTTACTAGTACAAAAAAAAAGAATAAAAAAAGCTATCTTTGCACAGAAAAAAAAGATTTTATTTGATAAAACTGAACTAAAGAAATATAGTATTTAATATTTTTATATAATAACTTTATAAATTTACTTCGTGTTTTAAAGACTCCGACGGATCGCAACAGACTGACTTTTAATTCTTCTCCATCTTTAATCTTTTAGCAGCATGTTTGCTGACTGTGTATCTGACTTTTAATTCTTTTCTATCTTTAATCTTTCAGCAGCATTTTTGCTGACTGTATAAAAAAATGCAGTTTGTATTGTTTATTTGATACTTATAAAGTTTTAATTTTTCATCCGAAAGAGGATGTTTTGACTTGGATTAAAATATTTTTCATCCGAAAGAGGATGTTTAGATTTATATTAAATCGCATCAAATTATGTTGAAGGTGTTTGTTTCTGCAACAAAGTTTGCGGAATTTGTATCTGTAACACCCCCACCGTCACTCTGAGGCTCCGACGAAGTATATTTTTTCACAATAATATTTTGTCTTTTATGTATTAACTTCTTGATTATATACATTCCTATTAGTATAATTATGACGATAACAAGATTTATAGATATATTTATTGCTTGGTATTCGTGCTTTTTACTTATAATTTCATTTATTTTTTCTCTGTTAGTATCTATATCTTTTACGTGAAGTTCTTCTAGTTCTATTAAGTTGGTTGTCCTATTTTCTCGAACTTTAGTTACAAAATGTGGTAAAACAATATTATCTTTTATTTTGGTGTAAAAATTATCATACAAGTGGTTATTTATTTTTATTTTACAATTCTGGAATTTTATTAAGTTACTACCAAGAATGTTCATCTTAAAATTATTACAGTTTTGGGAGATATTTGTTCTCGCAATATTTTTGGTTATAATTAGCCCTGGAGTTATTTCTTTAATTTTTTTAACATTTGTCGTTGATGTTTATTAAATATTTTTGTAAATTAGCTTTTACCTTACTACTATACACATTATTACTGTCGTCTACTAATATGGTATATTCACTTAGATATATACAGTATTGGCCAATACTAAAGCACCCCATCAATATTTCATATACTTTCCAGGTATTAGTGGTTTTTTTAGCGGGTCTTCGACTTAATAATCCAGCTTCTAAGGGTCTTTGTCGGATTGTTCTCAGACTTATTCCAAAGCCGAAATCTTTAGGAAGTTGTGCTGAGGATATGTCAGGATTTAAAGATGGTCCCTTTTAGCAAAGAGTCCTCCCTATTATATGTTTTGTTCGATCTTCCGCCAGAATGAAAAGGTGAAATTTATTTTGATCATTGGGCATTGGTTCTATTAAGATCTTTGAAAATGATTTTTCGGTATATACAGGGATCAATAAAATAATGACAATTTGGTCTAGGTGAAATACCACAGCAATTCCAATATCTCTGAAATTATCAAGGTCTGGAATCAAATTGAATTCTTTTTCTGTAAGAAAATTTTTAGATAATATCCCTAGTTTACTTGTTAGTATGACTTGTTCGATGTCCTCTATGTGGTTTTTCAATAGGTCAATATCATAGTTTATTTGGTAGACTTCTTGAATGTATTTTATTTGGTCTTCCAATTTTATAATTTCATTTGCGTTTTTCTCGGTAAAATTATTTAAATATTTTGATATTATATTTTGTTGCGTTTTTATTTGCTTTGTTATATTATTTATTTGGTCTGCTATTTCATTATTTATTACAATTTGTTTATTGCTTTCGTATATTATATTTCTGTTATTCTTAGACAATGCTTCTATTTGATTTTTAATTTCCATTTCGTCGTTGTAATCCATTGTACCTGCCA
Organism: Thereva nobilitata; assembly: GCA_963855945.1. Taxonomy (NCBI): domain Eukaryota; kingdom Metazoa; phylum Arthropoda; class Insecta; order Diptera; family Therevidae; genus Thereva; species Thereva nobilitata. Next base: position 144,230,137 of record OY979694.1, read on the forward strand.
GATATTTAAGTCCAGTTCCTATTATATCAATTAAACCTCTACGTTGTCTGATGTGTGGTTTTAGGTTATTTATTTTCTTTTCTAGTATTCTGAATTATGTATGAGTGTATTATACATAGGTTGTATCAAATTAGCTTCTTTTTCAAGTATTTTAAGATTTTCCTGAATCTCGTTTTTAGTGATTTCATATCTTCTACTTTAATAGTTACGTATCCATTATTGATGTTAAGAATTTGTACTTCTATCGACTGGGAGAATATTTTGGGGAGGATTGTGAGAGCAATGAGGATTATTGTTTATCTCGTCATTCTGACCTGAAATAGAAATCTTTCGTTTAGATTTTCTTTTTGATTTATAGGTTGCTTTAATAGTAGGATTTTGATTGTTTTGAAAATTATTCTTTCTTTTTATATGAGATTTGTAATGCTTTAGTCCTGTCGCTTTCTCTACCACATGGTTTTCATCTATTTTCTCTATTTCTACCTTCCTAAACTTTGCATGATTTTTCCCTCCTCGCGGGTCTTTCATAAAGTGCTGTCCAGGCTGCACTTCTACATTTTCTCTGCTTTGATTTAGCTTTTTAATGGAATTTTCCTTTTTTCTTATAATTCTTTCGCGGATGTCTCTATATTCGTCGATTTTTATTTTCCCATTATTGAAGTCTATTGGTTTTTATTCGTTGTTGAGTGTATTGTGTTATTATAGAAGCATATAATTTTTAATATTTTTTCTTCGACCGTGTTGATATCTATATTTGGGTCGTGCCTTAGAATCCTTAAATGCTCATTGATTGTATTATGTAGTCTTTCTACATCTGAGTTTGATGTGTGGTTGTTGCTTGATGTAAAATGTATTTCGATATTTTCGTTTTTCAAAAACTCACGCAAAGGTAAGGCTTTTAAGCCTAGCTCGTTATCAGCTACGATTTTATTGACTTTGCCTACTGTAGATATGTATTGCAGAATTGCCCTTTTGAATTCTACCCAAGTTCTTGCATTTATTTTAATAGCTTGCGCGAACTTGCTAAATTTATCTATAAAAGTAAGAAAAAGATTTTTTTCTAAACTATAGTACACATCGATATGAACAATTTCATTAGGACTTGAAGGGGTTTCGGTGATTTGAAATTTCTGTTTTTTTGGGTTTCTTTCGTACTTCTCTATGTTACATATTTGGCAATTGTTAATGAATTGTGTTACCCGTACACTCAATTTTGGATGGAAGTACTTCAGTTGGAGTTCCTTGTGGACCTCTGTAATACCTCGATGGTTATTTCTAAGGTGTTCCTCTTCGATTAAATTAGCTAAACGTTCCTCATCTGTGATATCCTCTAGCAATTTATCGCATTTAATTACTTTTAATAGTTTATTGCTTGAAAAGTGAGGTCTGTGAAGTTGGCACCACGAAATGTGAATTTTGGAAATTTTTTTTTTCATACGTTTGTCCATCGTTTGTCCAAGTTTGTCCATGGAAAAGTTTTTTTTGTCCAGGCACCGTTAACAAGTTACAAGCAAAAACATTTTTTTGCAAATTTTTTCAACCAGCACCCCAACTTTGCAAAAAAAATTGTTTAACGGCATAGATCGTTTGTCCATCGTTTGTCCAAGTTTGTCCAGCAGTTTTTTTTTGTCCACCCACCCATTAATTATAATAAATAATTGAAGTTTTTCAATTTTGTGAAATTGGCAACCCCGATTGCGAATTTCGCACTTTTTCTTTGCGCGTTCGTTTGTCCATCGTTTGTCCAAGTTTGTCCAGCAGTTATTTTTATTTGTCCACCCACCCATTAATTATAATAAATAATTGAAATTTTTCAATTTTGTGAAGTTGGCAACCCCGATTGCGAATTTCGAAATTTTACTTTGCGCGTTCGTTTGTCCATCGTTTGTCCAAGTTTGTCCAGCAGTTATTTTTATTTGTCCACTCACCCATTAATTATAATAAATAATTGAAGTTTTTTAATTTTGTGAAGTTGGCAACCCCGATTGCGAATTTCGCACTTTTTCTTTGCGCGTTCGTTTGCCCATCGTTTGTCCAAGTTTGTCCAGCAGTTATTTTTATTTGTCCACCCACCCATTAATTATAATAAATAATTGAAGTTTTTCAATTTTGTGAAGTTGGCAACCCCGATTGCGAATTTCGCACTTTTTCTTTGCGCGTTCGTTTGTCCATCGTTTTCCAAGTTTGTCCAGCAGTTATTTTTATTTGTCCACCCACCCATTAATTATAATAAATAATTGAAATTTTTCAATTTTGTGAAGCGGGCAACCACGATTGCGAATTTCGAAATTTTTCTTTTCGTTTGTCCATCGTTTGTCCAAGTTTGTCCAGCAGTTATTTTTATTTGTCCACTCACCCATTAATTATAATAAATAATTGAAGTTTTTCAATTTTGTGAAGTTGGCAACTCCGATTGCGAATTTCGCACTTTTTCTTTGCGCGTTCGTTTGCCCATCGTTTGTCCAAGTTTGTCCAGCAGTTATTTTTATTTGTCCACTCACCCATTAATTATAATAAATAATTGAAGTTTTTCAATTTTGTGAAGTTGGCAACTCCGATTGCGAATTTCGCACTTTTTCTTTGCGCGTTCGTTTGTCCATCGTTTGTCCAAGTTTGTCCAGCAGTTATTTTTATTTGTCCACCCACCCATTAATTATAATAAATAATTGAAATTTTTCAATTTTGTGAAGTTGGCAATTATAAGTAATAAATAATTTGAAATTGAATAATTGAAAATTTTCCAAGACACATAATCTATTGCTACACTTCGGAGTAGTAGTTATAAATTTAAAAAAAATATGAAAACATATATTTTCATCACATAGCGTTTTTTAATTGCAGTTTATCCAGGGATAAAAACTGCCAAAATTCGTTTGTCCATGCCAGAATTCGTTTGTCCATGGACAGAAATGGTTTGTCCAGGCACAGATTCGTTTGTCTATGTTAGAATTCGTTTGTCCATGGACAGAAATCGTTTGTTCAGGCACAGATTCGTTTGTTCATGCCAGAATTTGTTTGTCTCGCGGAAGAAACCAAAGTTTGTTTCTTGCTGAAAAAATCCGAGTTTTTTCTCGTGAAAAAACCAAAGTTTCTTCTCCCGCAAAAAACTGCAGTTTTTTTCTCGGGCAAAACCCAATCGGAGCGGAGTGCTTTTCTCGCGGAAAAAATTTCCGATAAATGATAAAATAATTGCAACGAAATAAAAAATATGTGTGTAAATTTCATATACCCATATACAATTTTATAATATTAAAAAATTATTTAATAAATATAAAAAAATTAAACTAATTATAAAAAATAAAATCCGAAAAACTTTAAGGTGGTGGAAAAAGTGACGAAGTGAAAATTCTTTTAGTTTTCGAGATTTTTTATAAGTTGAGGTAATTTTTGATTTTGTAGAATATTTATTGTGTTTGTTAAACATTTGTATATGAATTATTGAATTTTTTCAATTCAAAATGATAAAATAATTGCAACGAAATAAAAAATATGTGTGTAAATTTCATATACCCATATATAATTTTATAATATTATAAAATTATTTAATAAATATAAAAAAATCAAACTAATTATAAAAAATAAAATCCGAAAAACTTTAAGGTGGTGGAAACAGTGACGAAGTGAAAATTCTTTTAGTTTTCGAGATTTTTTATAAGTTAAGGTAATTTTTGATTTTGTAGAATATTTATTGTGTTTGTTAAACATTTGTATATGAATTATTGAATTTTTCAATTCAATTGCTGTAAAATGAAATATTATCAAATAATTTTTGAAATTTTACATTTTTCACATGAATTTGTCTAATTTCTGAAACTTTTTAACTTGTACTTTTGGAATTCATCGAATTTTTTATTTAAAATTTTTATTTTTTTTGCAATTTTTGTTATTTTTGACATAGATTCTTCCAATTTCTAAAATTTTATATTTTGATTTATGAAAATTTTACATTTTCGATTTCATTTTTAGCGATTTTTGACATTTCTTTCAGTAACTTAATTTGATAACATTTTTCATTTTTGACATTAATTTTCGATTTTTTGAAATATTGCAAATTTGGAACGTTTTCAGACTTTACGAACTGTTTCCTTGTAGAAAGGACAGATGAATTTAATTTTTATATAAATTTATAATTTATTTCAGCATTTCGTTTGAAGAATGCCACGACCAAGGAAGACGAATCCGAAGGCCATATTTGATTGCTTGTCATTATTGCCCATTTTTGACAGCAACAATCGGTTGAAGCCACGGTCAGACAATGTGTGGAAAAAAGGCGCCGGACAATTGTCCAAAATATCACCAGATACTTTGAATTTTATCGTCCGGAATGACAGGTGGAACTTGCTTCGGGATTTACGAGAATTTTTTGGAATTCCACATGTCGATGTCATGTACATCAAGTTAGCGAAACAGTTTTGGTAAATCAAGTCGTAAATGTGCGGATAATTTGCCGTTAATTAGCCGCTAATTAGTTGTGATATTTATTATTTTGCCGTTTTTTGTTTTTTTTAAAAAAACTAGATGCTTCGCTAACTTGATATCAAGTTAGCGAAACACTTGGGCAAAATTGACAGAATTTCAAAAATTCTTAGTTGAATCAAGTTCGGCGAATTTGCCGCTAATTAGTTGTGCACATATCAGTGCGGTAATACTTTATTTGAAAAAAAAAAAAATTTTAAAAAAAAATATGCAAAAATAACTTAATAACAAAAACTCTAAGTTGAATTATGTTCGCCGATTTTGCCGTTAATTAGTTGTGGTAAGAACAGATCTCTAGAACTAAAACGGTTGTCAATACCGACAGATATAGTAAAACAACAGCAAAACAGGTTGATAAAACAATGTCAGGTACAAAAATTTGGTTTCCAATAATAATTAGATGTTTCCTAGAAACATAAAAACATAAACATATTATTTCAAAAAATATGTCACCGAAAATAATCAAACAAATGTGGGTGATCCGCTCTCCTTCTCAAAAAAAAATATAATTAAATTTATTAAAAAATGAATTGCTGCTCACGCCAAATTCGAGAACACCACAACTAATTAGAATCGAACGAGCGGCAACTTCTGGGCCCGATTTTTAGTCGATTGGGCCCTTCTGGAATAAGTTTTATCGCTGTTTCGCTATCTTCGCGAAAAAATTGTCGTTAAAATTATTAAAAAATTAATTGCTGCTCACGCCAAATTCGAGAACACCACAACTAATTAGAATCGAACGAGCGGCAAATTCTGGGCCCGATTTCCAGTCGATTGGGCCCTTCTGGAATAAGTTTTATCGCTGTTTCGCTATCTTTCGCGAAAAAATTTTCGTTAAAATTATTAAAAAATTAATTGCTGCCCACGGCAAATTCGAGAACACCACAACTAATTAGAATCGAACGAGCGGCAAATTCTGGGCCCGATTTCCAGTCGATTGGGCCCTTCTGGAATAAGTTTTATCGCTGTTTCGCTATCTTTCGCGAAAAAATTTTCGTTAAAATTATTAAAAAATTAATTGCTGCTCACGGCAAATTCGAGAACACCACAACTAATTAGAATCGAACGAGCGGCAAATTCTGGGCCCGATTTCCAGTCGATTGGGCCCTTCTGGAATAAGTTTTATCGCTGTTTCGCTATCTTCGCGAAAAAATTGTCGTTAAAATTATTAAAAAATGAATTGCTGCTCACGGCAAATTCGAGAACACCACAACTAATTAGAATCGAACGAGCGGCAAATTCTGGGCCCGATTTCCAACGATTGGGCCCTTCTGGAATAAGTTTTATCGCTGTTTCGCTATCTTTCGCGAAAAAAATTTCGTTAAAATTATTAAAAAATTAATTGCTACTCACGGCAAATTCGAGAACACCACAACTAATTAGAATCGAACGAGCGGCAAATTCTGGGCCCGATTTCCAGTCGATTGGGCCCTTCTGGAAACTCACGAATCAGAAAATTTAAAGGCCTTTCCGCTAAAAGCGCGTGGGATCTAAGTCCGCGTAGTGAGGACGAGCCTTAAGGCGAGACGGATCAGATATTCACGTGAAAAGTAATAACAATAAACATTTTTCATCGCCATACAGGCTCGGGAAATACATTTTTCAAAAAGTTTTCCTTCGACCGAGAAAACATGTTACGAAGAATAATGTCCTACCACAATCCGCACGGAATCGAATACCACTCGTTCGATACTAATAAGCTGTGGTGTTCTCTAACTCACTTCACTGACTTTTCTTGCACGCTTCTTTGTGTATTGCATTTCTTTCTGTTTTAAGGGGACATAGGACCTTCAAATTTCAATTTTTTTTTGGTTTTTTACTGTAAATTTTTAAATGAAAACGTAGACATATCTTAATGAGATTTTGCACATATGTTTTATTAGTATTTAACTATACAAAAAAATATTTTTTTAATTTTTTTCGGTCCCGCGTTGTCTGCTACAATTTTTTCAAAAAAACACCAAGTCTGACACAAAAACAAAAACAGGGTTTTAATCAGCATCAAAGCCGCTATAAAATGAACTAAAAAGAAAAAATTTGGTTGAAAAATAACAAAATGGCGGCGTTTTTTCAAAAATCGAATTTTTTTGCCACCGAAAACATCCTGTTACTTAAAAAATTGTATGCCGATTTTTTCATCCGTAGTTCATTTTGAACATTAACATGTGTAGATTAACGTGTTAAAATTTCAGAACGATCGAATAAAATTTTTTTTTAAAATCTTGCCCACCAACTTGAAACACGTTGTTTTAAGAAAATCGCGTTCAAGTTAAAATACAATTTTTTTTTTATAAAACCTTACCAAAATTCAATCTACGATGCCTTTCACTTTTATTTATATTATTAAAAAAATTTTCTTAAAGGTTTATTCTAACAAATTCTACCAAAAAAAAATTTAGATTTTTTGAAAATGACGAAGAAATAAAGCTGTACGGAATAGATTTAAGTAAGCTAAGTTATATGAAAGTTGGTGTAGCAAAATTTCTCGATAATTCTATAGTTTTTGCAATTAAAATCCCTACAAGTTCGGCAAAAGTAGATAAGAAGCTAATTGTACCAATCGCTAATTCTGAATGTAAGCAAATAGAAGAAAATATGGAATATATAGTAATGATAAATAATAAAACTTTCACTTTTGAAAATAATTTAAGTCTACAGGAATTAAAGCCAAGCAAGAATTGCGTTATTAGAAAAAAATGTAATATAATTAATAATAAAATGGAAGAAATCATTGAATTGAGAAATGATCTCATAATAATAAACAATATTAACCACCAATATTTAAAAAGTACTTGTGACGAGAGGAAATTATCTTTAACTGGAAATTTTGTCATAAATTTCACAAATTGTACAATAAAGTTAGGAAACAGAGAATTTAGCAACAAAGTAGTCAAGTTCACAGAGAGATTTACCATACCACAATATGAAAATATAACTTTAAACGACAAATCCATTGATTTTCAAGAAATTGCATTATACCAAGAGAATAACATAAAAGAAATAAAAGAATTAAAAATGCACAAAATTGTAAATTATAGTTTAGGCTCTACTAATATCATACTTCTGGTAATAATTCTAGTTATTGTATTTTATAAAAAATTAAAAATAAAGATAATCCAGGAGAATTATCAGACAAGGGATGGAGGAGTTACATCCACTGAACGGATATCAAATGATATCCATCATAATATTACTATCAGGCCGGAAATCACGGAATTCCTAAAAAATATAGAAACCGCGAAAAATCAAACCTTGGAAACGGCCTGATCATCAAAAAATATTTAAATAATAATTTTTAACTCTTTCCCAGAAATATGGAATAGTCAAATTACATTAAATTTAGACAAAACAGGAAACGCTTATAAAAAAAGCTTTTCCCGTCAAAATTACGATATTCCACATTTCTGAAAAACATGAAATGCTTAGGCTAGCATTTAAGAAAATCCGAGTTTACTAGAGAATGAAAATTAGTTAGCCAGTCTTAAGATTCAACTTAACCTGTGAAGACCCTCTGAAGAGTGGTCATATAATTAAATGTTTATGGGTAAATATACAAAAGTTGGGTAACTTTTGGCCTTATTTTGTTTATTGGTTTTTTAAGTATAATTTAAGAACGTATTTTGGATTAAAACATAGGCAATCTAATGAATATACTGTTCTAGATCGGGCCAGTCACTTTTTTAAGTAGTTTGTGAGTTATTTAGATTTTTCTAAATTTTGCTGCCAGGGTACTGACGAGGGAAACCGAGTACTGATTAAATACACAATTTCATAGGAAAATATTCGAATTATTTTCACTTGGAGCATGTTAAGAATGTAATAATGGCACACATGTTAAGAATCAAGTAGGTGGATATTACTTATAACTATTAAATACTGTAAGTAAGTATATACTATCTTAGTCTTCAAAACAGTCTTTAATTATTTACATCATGAGAGGTAGTTTTCCTTAACAGTAAATAAACAAACTAAAAAATTCGAACAAAAACAGGGCTTTACCTCAAAGCTTAAAATAATATTTCTTGTTCACTAGATAACAGTTAAAAAATATAACGACCAAAAAATAAACAAAAATCATTTCAACGATAATAATGTTTCTAAAAAATTTTAAGCAACAATTGAAACACATCATACAAATTACTTTTCAAATACATCAATCTTCTCTTTAAATTGGTAAAATACCCTCTTCCCTTTTTCAATTAGGTTTGGTGCAGGTAGTTTTCTTATTACCTGGTCTATTGGCACATCTGACACATCGCTTTCATCCAGTTTAAACAGAGTGCCATCTTTGTTACAAATTTTGAGGAAAGTCACTCTCAATTCACCGTCTTCATCATCAACAGAAGAGCAGATCCCCGCATAATGATATTCTGTTTTTCGTCCTACATACTTTACCAAAACGTAGTCACCACTGCTGTAGCGATTTTGACGTTGTGCTTTTGCGTAGTCGCTAACTCCTGGCGTAGATAGATTACATTCCAAGCTAGGGCCATTGTTGTCTCTCACGTTGGTAGATAGTGACAGAGAATCGTCTTCAGAATCCGTGAATACGGTTGCAATATTTAGATGTGTTTTCGGCCGGTCAGCCTTATATTTAATAGATCCTAGCCTGTAATGATCACATCCATCAGGGTCGCAGAAACAACTAAGTGACTTCATTTTAAGTTGGTTTGGAAAATAAGCAGAGCCGGTCACCTGATGCACCAACAGCGTCCCCTTAAAAACGACCAATTCAGATGACTATTCGTTAATTACAGTGTTCATTTGCTCAATTTCACGATCTTCAATCACATCTACTAGTATACCTTGGCATCTCTCACGAAGGACAGCAACAAACTCTTTCAAATCAGTTACGTCACCTCCTGTAGCGACTACTTGATCTGCTGTTCGCTTACATGTGGCCCCTACACCATCGGGTGCCCCCTTTCCATGGCCAGCCTCTTGATAGTTCCAGGTATATGTCATAATGTTAGGGTACATTTCTGGCAGTCTACAGCCCAGTACGTAAAACATGGACTTGTTCCTGCATTGAGTTACAGGACCGTCACTGAGAAAATGAATATGGTGATTATTTGGTGGCAATAATGCTAGCACTGGTCGTAGATGGGCCCAAATTGCTCCGACATTATGGTACAAATTTGATGACAAAGTGCAGTGTGAAATAACGGAGTTTTGTAGGTAGACAACAACTGTATGTAGTGAAATTTGGCTGCGCGAACCGCCAAAATGAAAAGATTGAATTTCCTGGTTGTATTTAGTACAAAAATTTTCTGAAAAATCCATGTATGCTATGGCATCGTTTTCAGATAAAGACTCCTTCAGTTGTTTAATTGCATTGTACTGGTGAACTATGTAAAAAACATGACGGAAAAAATTTCCCATATCGTTTTCAAGTTTGGAAATGAGATTTCTGGGTAAGATTTCCTTTGTTTCTTTTTTATACTTAGTAACAAAGCGTTCTTTTTTTGTCTTGAGATCAATTATGGACTCCTTTTTACTTACCCACTGTTTGAAAAAGATTGGCTTTGAATTATCGAAGTCAGCGTAAGTTAAGGTTTTTAAGCAGCGGTCTTCACACGTTCTTTCTAGACATCTTTCAGCGTATCGATCGCAACAAAGCATTTCCAGCATACTTTGATAATTACTCACTGTTGTAAGTATGTTTGCATTTCTTAGAGCTGCAAGTTTGAGGTCCATATTTTCGTGGATCGTGCAAGCACAAGTATCACGGTTTGACAAAGTGGGGGGTACGACCCAAAATGGTCGAAGACGAGTAAATAAGGCATAACTGATTGTAAATGGAGCAGTTTTCAAAAATTGTTTATGAAGATTTTTCAAACTATCAAGTAAATATCGCTTCTGTTTTTTAATTTGCTTGCGCGATATAAATTCTTTCTTTCCGGCTGCTTGGCGGCTATTGCCTTGCCATCATCTTCTAAAAATTGCTGAACCAATTTTTGCATTTGCATTTTGACATTCTTTTTTATTTTATTTGTGAGATTATGCCCAGTTTTTTTATATGTCACCGCTTTGTTTTGGACTCTCCATAGTTTGTATTTGTTTACTACACTACCAGATATAACTTGTTGAAATCCTTTTTATTCTTTGTGGCTCTTTGTTTTTGTGTAGTTTTCTTCTAGCTGAATTTTCGTGACTTCACCGAAAAGGGCCTTCTTTACCAATTCCTTCTTTTTAGTAACATCTTCACTCATTTCTTTAATTCTCATTTTTGGCGTTTTTTCAACAGATTTAATGACCTCTAACTGTTTTTTAACTCTTTTATATTTTTGACGCTGAGTATTTAGCTTCGTTTTAAGTTTTAAAATAATTGCATCCTTTTTCTTTACTTGCTTGTTTCTGTGCTTCCTCTGTGCTTGGCTTCTAGTTTTTGCTTCTTCAGCTCTTTTGTCTTTGTAGATAAGTCTATTTTCTTCAGGAACTATTGGTGGCCCTTCATCGCCGGTGGTTGGGGGTGTATTCTGACGTACAAAAGTAGTTGTGGTTCGGTTCAACAATTGTTTGTGCCTATTTCGTCCCTTAACAATTTCTGATTTTTTTTATACGGCGGCATGATGTTTTACTCTGAAATGAGTGAAAAAATGTTTGCATACTATATTTAGGTACCCCCATATTTGATAAAAAAAACCTCAGAAAAAAAAACATCAGTACTCTGGCCACACGTCAGTCCTTTGGCGCTATACCAAACATGGGACTGATGACAAAGAACTGACGATTAGAACATAAATTGGAGGTTAAAATTTAAACTCCAAGTTTTTATCGATATTTTCAACTATGAGGATGCTATATTTTTACAAATCAAAGTTAACAATTTAAAAATCAAAGCAAAACATTGGTACGTAAGAAAATAACGACTTACCACAGTACTGAAAATTTGACTGGATCAGCACGTACACACACAATAACTACGCGGCTAGCACTGGGGTCGGAATGGCTGCCGTCCGAATTGTGCGCTGTAGAGCTAACTTTACTACTAACATTTAATACTGAACGCAGATTTGACCTTCAATCGGCGATATTTCGGGGAAATTTCAAATATTAACTTCGCACAACGGACTGACGGGTAAAAGTGAACACAAAGTTTTTTTTTTTAAAATAACTGTCTGCAGATTCTATGATGAAATTTATGAAACATATAAGTAAATATATTTTAGAATGTAGTGGAATAATAAGATTTATGATATATAGGATATATTTTCCTACACAACCACTTAATTTAGCATTTTTGGGATTATGACACACCAAAGAACTTACGTTTCGAGGATTTATTGCGTTTTTTAACAAACTTGCTTTTGGAGTAAGTAACTAACATTGGGTGAACAAATAAACAGGGTTTAATTATTTTATAATATAATGAAACATTATACCAAATATTACAAATTTCCTAGGTATTGGCTGAAGACATCGAGTTACCCAATTTTTGTATATTCACCCTTATAATAAATAAATACTCTAAAGAGTATTATAAAAACTAAAGTTTTTGTGTTTTCATTTAATTACCCGAAGATAATTAATAAACGCGAAAACATATCTCGCAAAACAGAGTCCGTTGGAGGGCAACTGTTTCCGCCCTATGTCCCATGAGGGATTAAAGGAGCAATTAGTTATATAAGAAATATTAAACTTTTTACTAGTACAAAAAAAAGAATAAAAAAAGCTATCTTTGCACAGAAAAAAAAGATTTTATTTGATAAAACTGAACTAAAGAAATATAGTATTTAATATTTTTATATAATAACTTTATAAATTTACTTCGTGTTTTAAAGACTCCGACGGATCGCAACAGACTGACTTTTAATTCTTCTCCATCTTTAATCTTTTAGCAGCATGTTTGCTGACTGTGTATCTGACTTTTAATTCTTTTCTATCTTTAATCTTTCAGCAGCATTTTTGCTGACTGTATAAAAAAATGCAGTTTGTATTGTTTATTTGATACTTATAAAGTTTTAATTTTTCATCCGAAAGAGGATGTTTTGACTTGGATTAAAATATTTTTCATCCGAAAGAGGATGTTTAGATTTATATTAAATCGCATCAAATTATGTTGAAGGTGTTTGTTTCTGCAACAAAGTTTGCGGAATTTGTATCTGTAACACCCCCACCGTCACTCTGAGGCTCCGACGAAGTATATTTTTTCACAATAATATTTTGTCTTTTATGTATTAACTTCTTGATTATATATATTCCTATTAGTATAATTATGACGATAACAAGATTTATAGATATATTTATTGCTTGGTATTCGTGCTTTTTACTTATAATTTCATTTATTTTTTCTCTGTTATTATGTATATCTTTTACGTGAAGTTCTTCTAGTTCTATTAAGTTGGTTGTCCTATTTTCTCCAACTTTAGTTACAAAATGTGGTAAAACAATATTATCTTTTATTTTGGTGTAAAAATTATCATACAAGTGGTTATTTATTTTTATTTTACAATTCTGGAATTTTATTAAGTTACTACCAAGAATGTTCATCTTAAAATTATTACAGTTTTGGGAGATATTTGTTCTCGCAATATTTTTGGTTATAATTAGCCCTGGAGTTATTTCTTTAATTTTTTTAACACTTGTCGTTGATGTTTATTAAATATTTTTGTAAATTAGCTTTTACCTTACTACTATACATATTATTACTGTCGTCTACTAATATGGTATATTCACTTAGATATATACAGTATTGGCCAATACTAAAGCACCCCATCAATATTTCATATACTTTCCAGGTATTAGTGGTTTTTTTAGCGGGTCTTCGACTTAATAATCCAGCTTCTAAGGGTCTTTGTCGGATTGTTCTCAGACTTATTCCAAAGCCGAAATCTTTAGGAAGTTGTGCTAAGGATATGTCAGGATTTAAAGATGGTCCCTTTTAGCAAAGAGTCTCCCTATTATATGTTTTGTTCGATCTTCCGCCAGAATGAAAAGGTGAAATTTATTTTGATCATTGGGCATTGGTTCTATTAAGATCTTTGAAAATGATTTTTCGGTATATACAGGGATCAATAAAATAATGACAATTTGGTCTAGGTGAAATACCACAGCAATTCCAATATCTCTGAAATTATCAAGGTCTGGAATCAAATTGAATTCTTTTTCTGTAAGAAAATTTTTAGATAATATCCCTAGTTTACTTGTTAGTATGACTTGTTCGATGTCCTCTATGTGGTTTTTCAATAGGTCAATATCATAGTTTATTTGGTAGACTTCTTGAATGTATTTTATTTGGTCTTCCAATTTTATAATTTCATTTGCGTTTTTCTCGGTAAAATTATTTAAATATTTTGATATTATATTTTGTTGCGTTTTTATTTGCTTTGTTATATTATTTATTTGGTCTGCTATTTCATTATTTATTACAATTTGTTTATTGCTTTCGTATATTATATTTCTGTTATTCTTAGACAATGCTTCTATTTGATTTTTAATTTCCATTTCGTCGTTGTAATCCATTGTACCTGCCAGATATTTAAGTCCAGTTCCTATTATATCAATTAAACCTCTACGTTGTCTGATGTGTGGTTTTAGGTTATTTATTTTCTTTTCTAGTATTCTGAAATTGTGTATGAGTGTATTATACATATACAACCTATGTATAATACACTCATACATAATTTCAGAATACTTAGCTTCTTTTTCAAGTATTTTAAGATTTTCCTGAATCTCGTTTTTAGTGATTTCATATCTTCTACTTTAATAGTTACATCTTCTACTTTAATAGTTACGTATCCATTATTGATGTTAAGAATTTGTACTTCTATCGACTGGGAGAATATTTTGGGGAGGATTGTGAGAGCAATGAGGAGTATTGTTTATCTCGTCATTCTGACCTGAAATAGAAATCTTTCGTTTAGATTTTCTTTTTGATTTATAGGTTGCTTTAATAGTAGGATTTTGATTGTTTTGAAAATTATTCTTTTTTTTAAATGAGATTTGTAATGCTTTAGTCCTGTCGCTTTCTCTACCACATGGTTTTCATCTATTTTCTCTATTTCTACCTTCCTAAACTTTGCATGATTTTTCCCTCCTCGCGGGTCTTTCATAAAGTGCTGTCCAGGCTGCACTTCTACATTTTCTCTGCTTTGATTTAGCTTTTTAATGGAATTTTCCTTTTTTCTTATAATTCTTTCGCGGATGTCTCTATATTCGTCGATTTTTATTTTCCCATTATTGAAGTCTATTGGTTTTTATTCGTTGTTGAGTGTATTGTGTTATTATAGAAGCATATAATTTTTAATATTTTTTCTTCGACCGTGTTGATATCTATATTTGGGTCGTGCCTTAGAATCCTGAGTTTGATGTGTGGTTGTTGCTTGATGTAAAATGTATTTCGATATTTTCGTTTTTCAAAAACTCACGCAAAGGTAAGGCTTTTAAGCCTAGCTCGTTATCAGCTACGATTTTATTGACTTTGCCTACTGTAGATATGTATTGCAGAATTGCCCTTTTGAATTCTACCCAAGTTCTTGCATTTATTTTAATAGCTTGCGCGAACTTGCTAAATTTATCTATAAAAGTAAGAAAAAGATTTTTTTCTAAACTATAGTACACATCGATATGAACAATTTCATTAGGACTTGAAGGGGTTTCGGTGATTTGAAATTTCTGTTTTATTGGGTTTCTTTCGTACTTCTCTATGTTACATATTTGGCAATTGTTAATGAATTGTGTTACCCGTACACTCAATTTTGGATGGAAGTACTTCAGTTGAAGTTCCTTGTGGACCTCTGTAATACCTCGATGGTTATTTCTAAGGTGTTCCTCTTCGATTAAATTAGCTAAACGTTCCTCATCTGTGATATCCTCTAGCAATTTATCGCATTTAATTACTTTTAATAGTTTATTGCTTGAAAAGTGAGGTCTGTGAAGTTGGCACCACGAAATGTGAATTTTGGAAATTTTTTTTTCATACGTTTGTCCATCGTTTGTCCAAGTTTGTCCATGGAAAAGTTGTTTTTGTCCAGGCACCGTTAACAAGTTACAAGCAAAAACATTTTTTTGCAAATTTTTTCAACCAGCACCCCAACTTTGCAAAAAAAATTGTTTAACGGCATAGATCGTTTGTCCATCGTTTGTCCAAGTTTGTCCAGCAGTTTTTTTTTGTCCACCCACCCATTAATTATAATAAATAATTGAAGTTTTTCAATTTTGTGAAATTGGCAACCCCGATTGCGAATTTCGCACTTTTTCTTTGCGCGTTCGTTTGTCCATCGTTTGTCCAAGTTTGTCCAGCAGTTATTTTTATTTGTCCACCCACCCATTAATTATAATAAATAATTGAAATTTTTCAATTTTGTGAAGTTGGCAACCCCGATTGCGAATTTCGAAATTTTTCTTTGCGCGTTCGTTTGTCCATCGTTTGTCCAAGTTTGTCCAGCAGTTATTTTTATTTGTCCACTCACCCATTAATTATAATAAATAATTGAAGTTTTTCAATTTTGTGAAGTTGGCAACCCCGATTGCGAATTTCGCACTTTTTCTTTGCGCGTTCGTTTGCCCATCGTTTGTCCAAGTTTGTCCAGCAGTTATTTTTATTTGTCCACCCACCCATTAATTATAATAAACTAGTTGGGATCCGGCGCGCCTATGCTGCTCCCATAAGCCAATAGTAGTAATCAGGTGATATGAATTTTAATATACAGTAGGAGAGTTTGAAAAAGGCAATTTTTTGGTATTTTTGATTCCAAATAAAAAAATGTGAAACTTTTAGGGATCTGACATTTTGCTGCACCCAACGTTTAAACATTTAAAATCAACCAAACCTTAAAAACTCAACTCTTCTTAACCATTAAAGAAAAACTTTAATAGTTGGAAAAGGCAATGCCAAAAAACCAACTTTTATTTTCTCTTATATTGCGAAATTGTTTTCGTCAAAACATGTGAAATTAATGCAAATATTGAAAATCAAACTATTCGCAATATCTAAGGAAAGAACCAATCCTTATTTCTGTAAAATTTGGAGACATTAGATTCAATATGCTTTCATATTAAGTGTGACCAAAATAATATAATATAAATATAATTGCGAACAGTTGACGAATGTTATTCGGCGTGGATGCAAATGATGAATCAGTAAGTTTCAGATCCCAATGATTGTCGTCTTCCAGCAATTTCAACTCGCGACATGCATCTTGAAATGTATTGAATATTTGACCATTGACTGTTTGTAAAAATTCGAAAGACGTTGGTACATTCAGCAACAACAAACGCAAAAAGAAACATTCACGTTGTTTTGGATGTACTGTGTAAAGTCGTCCCAATGTCTTTGCTTGCAATACGCGTGCGATAGTTGGATGTCGTTCGCCTTGTCTACGTAGCTTCCATTTTTTACCTGATTTGTTCCATGTATAATAGTGAGGGACGTCGGTATTTAACAATGTTTTTGCGAATTGTCCGAAAATATCAGGTTTTTGGCACAGTGTGAAAAATTCACTAAGTGTAGTTTTTGGTGGCTTGAAAACTCGTTGGAGAGCATTTTCTTCAGTGAAATATACACGTTGACCGTTTTCAAGATGTACCGCAATCTGAGGCGTAATGCAAAAACTCGACATTTATATATTTCCTTATTAACACTTTATTTAATCGAACCAATTAAAAGCTTTTACGTAATTTTCGGTGGAAGTATATAAAGAACAATGGATGCTGGTATTTTAGAGGTTTCCCAATGTTCAAAAATATTTTTATTTTGTATATAAATTATATGTTTCTTAACTGGTGTGTTTTTGTGTGCTCCGGTAGTTATAGTATACAGTCCATAGTACAGAGTATTTAGTACACAGTACACAGTACAGTGTAACTGTACACACTGTACATACTGTACACACTGTACACTCAGTACACTCAATACACAAATTCATACGTTGTCACTCGTAAAAATCAGAGTGCTTTTTTAAAGCTAACGGTTTTTTATATGTACATGACAATTAAAATTAATTATTTTTTCGCCCCGCCAACTTAAATATAATCAGTGAAACATTCAAATTCTCTATATTTCGAGAACAGCTTCACTTATCTGGATCAAAACTATCCTATCTCTCAATCCGGAACCAACACTACACATTCCCAAATTTTTATTTAAATCTGTGGGGCGGTTTCGGAGATTAGCGTGAACAAAGCTTGTGACACGTAGTTTTTATATATTAAGATAATTGAAGTTTTTCAATTTTGTGAAGTTGGCAACCCCGATTGCGAATTTCGCACTTTTTCTTTGCGCGTTCGTTTGTCCATCGTTTGTCCAAGTTTGTCCAGCAGTTATTTTTATTTGTCCACTCACCCATTAATTATAATAAATAATTGAAGTTTTTCAATTTTGTGAAGTTGGCAACTCCGATTGCGAATTTCGCACTTTTTCTTTGCGCGTTCGTTTGTCCATCGTTTGTCCAAGTTTGTCCAGCAGTTATTTTTATTTGTCCACCCACCCATTAATTATAATAAATAATTGAAATTTTTCAATTTTGTGAAGTTGGCAATTATAAGTAATAAATAATTTGAAATTGAATAATTGAAAATTTTCCAAGACACATAATCTATTGCTACACTTCGGAGTAGTAGTTATAAATTTAAAAAAAATATGAAAACATATATTTTCATCACATAGCGTTTTTTAATTGCAGTTTATCCAGGGATAAAAACTGCCAAAATTCGTTTGTCCATGCCAGAATTCGTTTGTCCATGGACAGAAATCGTTTGTCCAGGCACAGATTCGTTTGTCTATGTTAGAATTCGTTTGTCCATGGACAGAAATCGTTTGTCCAGGCACAGATTCGTTTGTTCATGCCAGAATTTGTTTGTCTCGCGGAAGAAACCAAAGTTTGTTTCTTGCTGAAAAAATCCGAGTTTTTTTCTCGTGGAAAAACCAAAGTTTCTTCTCCCGCAAAAAACTGCAGTTTTTTTCTCGGGCAAAACCCAATCGGAGCGGAGTGCTTTTCTCGCGGAAAAAATTTCCGATAAATGATAAAATAATTGCAACGAAATAAAAAATATGTGTGTAAATTTCATATACAGTGAAATTCCCCTTCGCGGACACCCCTCTTACACGGACACCTTCCTTGGACGGACGGTTTTCATCGGTCCCGAATGAATCTCATATAACTCGCATTGTGTTAACTCCCTCTTGGACGGACATTCTCTTGAACGAACGCGGGCACGCAAGAAAATGTCAAAAAACAAAATAAAAGCTAATTTTTCTATCGCTATAATGTCGCTATTGCATTTCTCAATAGCGCCGCATACGAACTTCGCTGCCTGCCTTCACTGCGGGACTTTCCCGAGTTAAACCGGGGATTCACCGACTTCAATCTTTCGGTACAAGCGCAGCGTACGTCGTGCAACTCTGCCTGGCTTGAATGAGGGACTTCCCCGAGTAAACCGGCGATTTACCATTTTCATTCTTTCGGTACAGGTTCTGTGACACATTCATTATAGAAATGGCTCCAAATAGAAAAATTCTAACACTTAAACAAAAAATTGAGATTGTTGAAGTGCACAATAAGGAAAAGTTAAGTGTAAGGAACTTATCCAAGCGTTTTAATATCGGAAAAACACAAGCTGCTGATATAATTAAACATAAAGAAATCCTTCTAAACAAGTGGATGTCGAACAGCAATTTGGATGAAAAAAGAAGCTTTTTGACGGGCGATGGTACCAAAATTGACAAGTTGTGTTATAACTGGTTTATAGCAGCTCGCCATAAGGGAATTCCTTTGACAGGTATGCACATGAATTTTTTTAGATAACGTTTTCTGGTTGTAGTGCATTTGCATATGTTCTTTTAATATCAATTCTAAAATAGATAAAAGGAGTGAGATTATTATCAGTAGGCTTGTCATGACAAAAATGCAAAAAAAACATATTTTTAATGCTTTGTTTTCAGGTCCGCTAGTACGATGCAAAGCAAAAGAAATAGCCGAATCTCTGGGACATTCTACATTCAGCGCTTCTTCTGGTTGGCTCAATAAATTTCGAATCC
Organism: Thereva nobilitata; assembly: GCA_963855945.1. Classification (NCBI taxonomy): domain Eukaryota; kingdom Metazoa; phylum Arthropoda; class Insecta; order Diptera; family Therevidae; genus Thereva; species Thereva nobilitata. The sequence goes on from OY979694.1 coordinate 144,249,593, forward strand.
GCCACAACATAAGTTTTAGGGCGATTTCGGGAGAAGGGGCTGCGGTTATTGCTGAAGATGTTTCATCGTTTTTGGAAAAATTCCCTTCTTTAATTAAGGGATATTCACCGAGAAATATCTATAATGCCGATGAGACAGGGCTGTATTTTAGGGCTCTGCCAAATAAAACGCTAACATTAAAAAAAGAAAAATGTGTTGGGGGTAAGTATCCCAAAGAGAGATTTACAATCTTGCATTGTGCAAATATGGCGGGAGAAAAAGAAAAACTCCTAATCATTGGTAAGGCAGCTAAACCCAGAGCTTTTAAAAATATTAACATAAATAACCTGCCCGTAACTTGGAAAAACAATAAGAAAGCTTGGATGACAGGGCAAATTATGAGAGAGTGGTTGCAAGACCTAGATTGGAAAATGGCAAAAGAAAAAAGAAACATTGTGTTATTTTTAGACAATGCGGGATCTCATCCAAAAGACGTCCAATTAAAAAATATAAAAATCTTGTTTCTGCCCCCTAATTGTACATCAGCTTGTCAACCACTAGACCAGGGAATTATAAAAAATTTCAAAACTTTTTACCGAAGTCTAATATTAAAACAACTGCTAGTAAACATTGAAACTGCTGGTACAGCTTTTGAATTAATTAAGAAAATTACGCCATTGGATGCAGTTTACTTTGCAAAAACCGCTTGGGACCAAGTAACCAAGGAAACAGTGCAAAATTGCTTCCGTAAAGCAGGATTTAAGCATGAAAATATCCAAAGGGAATACCAGTTAACTGAGGCTATTACATCTGATCCAGAAGATGACTTACCACTGAACGTACTTGCAGATATCCTCAAAAATAAGAATTTGTTGGAATTGACTGATAATGAAAACCTTAATAATTTTTTGAACCTAGATGAAAATTTGTATGTTGAAGATCCAGATTCAGGACTAGAAATTGAAAATCCAGTTGAAATACAAGAACTTTCCGAAGATTCTGATGTCGATGAGGTTCCAATAACAACAGAGGCTATCTCAAATTATGGTGACGCTATTACCCTAATCAATCAGCTTAAACGTTTTGCCGAGGATCACGGAGAAACAGAGTCTTTGGAGCTTCTTTCCAAATTAGAAATACGATTTCTGGACTCGATTTTAAGGAAAAAGAGGAGACAAACAACAATATATGAATTTTTGAGCCATTAAACTGATATTTCATTTTATGTATTACTACAAATGTATTCCATTATATTTTGTATGTATGTAGAAAACGTATTTTATAAAGTACATAATAAATTAATAATTATTTTTTCCTTAAGTTTTTTGTTTATTTTAAAAACATTTACATACATATACGTTTTAAATGTCCCAATTTCTTTAATTAGAGTTTTCTTTAAAAAAAACACGATTTTTTCTTTCATATTTCTTTTAGTCGGACACCCCTCTTGAACGGACACTTTCAGTCGGCCCCGTTGGTGTCCGCCCAAGGGAGATTTCACTGTACCCATATACAATTTTATAATATTATAAAATTATTTAATAAATATAAAAAAATTAAACTAATTATAAAAAATAAAATCCGAAAAACTTTAAGGTGGTGGAAAAAGTGACGAAGTGAAAATTCTTTTAGTTTTCGAGATTTTTTATAAGTTGAGGTAATTTTTGATTTTGTAGAATATTTATTGTTTGTTAAACATTTGTATATGAATTATTGAATTTTTTCAATTCAAAATGATAAAATAATTGCAACGAAATAAAAAATATGTGTGTAAATTTCATATAAATATAAAAAAATCAAACTAATTATAAAAAATAAAATCCGAAAAACTTTAAGGTGGTGGAAACAGTGACGAAGTGAAAATTCTTTTAGTTTTCGAGATTTTTTATAAGTTGAGGTAATTTTTGATTTTGTAGAATATTTATTGTGTTTGTTAAACATTTGTATATGAATTATTGAATTTTTTCAATTCAATTGCTGTAAAATGAAATATTATCAAATAATTTTTGAAATTTTACATTTTTCACATGAATTTGTCTAATTTCTGAAACTTTTTAACTTGTACTTTTGGAATTCGTCGAATTTTTTACTTAAAATTTTTATTTTTTTTGCAATTTTTGTTATTTTTGACATAGATTCTTCCAATTTCTAAAATTTTATATTTTGATTTATGAAAATTTTACATTTTCGATTTCATTTTTAGCGATTTTTGACATTTCTTTCAGTAACTTAATTTGATAACATTTTTCATTTTTGACATTAATTTTCGATTTTTTGAAATATTGCAAATTTGGAACGTTTTCAGATTTTACGAACTGTTTCCTTGTAGAAAGGACAGATGAATTTAATTTTTATATAAATTTATAATTTATTTCAGCATTTCGTTTGAAGAATGCCACGACCAAGGAAGACGAATCCGAAGGCCATATTTGATTGCTTGTCATTATTGCCCATTTTTGACAGCAACAATCGGTTGAAGCCACGGTCAGACAATGTGTGGAAAAAAGGCGCCGGACAATTGTCCAAAATATCACCAGATACTTTGAATTTTATCGTCCGGAATGACAGGTGGAACTTGCTTCGGGATTTACGAGAATTTTTTGGAATTCCACATGTCGATGTCATGTACATCAAGTTAGCGAAACAGTTTTGGTAAATCAAGTTGTAAATGTGCGGATAATTTGCCGTTAATTAGCCGCTAATTAGTTGTGATATTTATTATTTTGCCGTTTTTTGTTTTTTTAAAAAAACTAGATGCTTCGCTAACTTGATATCAAGTTAGCGAAACACTTGGGCAAAATTGACAGAATTTCAAAAATTCTTAGTTGAATCAAGTTCGGCGAATTTGCCGCTAATTAGTTGTGCACATATCAGTGCGGTAATACTTTATTTGAAAAAAAAAAAAAAAAATTTAAAAAAAAATATGCAAAAATAACTTAATAACAAAAACTCTAAGTTGAATTATGTTCGCCGATTTTGCCGTTAATTAGTTGTGGTAAGAACAGATCTCTAGAACTAAAACGGTTGTCAATACCGACAGATATAGTAAAACAACAGCAAAACAGGTTGATAAAACAATGTCAGGTACAAAAATTTGGTTTCCAATAATAATTAAATGTTTCCTAGAAACATAAAAACATAAACATATTATTTCGAAAAATATGTCACCGAAAATAATCAAACAAATGTGGGTGATCCGCTCTCCTTCTCAAAAAAAATTATAATTAAATTTATTAAAAAATGAATTGCTGCTCACGCCAAATTCGAGAACACCACAACTAATTAGAATCGAACGAGCGGCAACTTCTGGGCCCGATTTTGAGTCGATTGGGCCCTTCTGGAATAAGTTTTATCGCTGTTTCGCTATCTTCGCGAAAAAATTGTCGTTAAAATTATTAAAAAATTAATTGCTGCTCACGCCAAATTCGAGAACACCACAACTAATTAGAATCGAACGAGCGGCAAATTCTGGGCCCGATTTCCAGTCGATTGGGCCCTTCTGGAATAAGTTTTATCGCTGTTTCGCTATCTTTCGCGAAAAAATTTTCGTTAAAATTATTAAAAAATTAATTGCTGCTCACGGCAAATTCGAGAACACCACAACTAATTAGAATCGAACGAGCGGCAAATTCTGGGCCCGATTTCCAGTCGATTGGGCCCTTCTGGAATAAGTTTGATCGCTGTTTCGCTACCTTCGCGAAAAAATTGTCGTTAAAATTATTAAAAAATGAATTGCTGCTCACGGAAAATTCGAGAACACCACAACTAATTAGAATCGAACGAGCGGCAAATTCTGGGCCCGATTTCCAACGATTGGGCCCTTCTGGAATAAGTTTTATCGCTGTTTCGCTATCTTTCGCGAAAAAAATTTCGTTAAAATTATTAAAAAATTAATTGCTGCTCACGGCAAATTCGAGAACACCACAACTAATTAGAATCGAACGAGTGGCAAATTCTGGGCCCGATTTCCAGTCGATTGGGCCTTTCTGGAAACTCACGAATCAGAAAATTTAAAGGCCTTTCCGCTAAAAGCGCGTGGGATCTAAGTCCGCGTAGTGAGGACGGGCCTTAAGGCGAGACGGATCAGATATTCACGTGAAAAGTAATAACAATAAACATTTTTCATCGCCATACAGACTCGGGAAATACATTTTTCAAAAAGTTTTCCTTCGACCGAGAAAACATGTTACGAAGAATAATGTCCTACCACAATCCGCACGGAATCGAATACCACTCGTTCGATACTAATAAGCTGTGGTGTTCTCTAACTCACTTCACTGACTTTTCTTGCACGCTTCTTTGTGTATTGCATTTCTTTCTGTTTTAAGGGGACATAGGACCTTCAAATTTCAATTTTTTTTGGTTTTTTACTGTAAATTTTTAAATGAAAACGTAGACATATCTTAATGAGATTTTGCACATATGTTTTATTAGTATTTAACTAAATAGTATTTAAAAAAATATTTTTTTAATTTTTTTCGGTCCCGCGTTGTCTGCTACAATTTTTTCAAAAAAACACCAAGTCTGACACAAAAACAAAAACAGGGTTTTAATCAGCATCAAAGCCGCTATAAAATGAACTAAAAAGAAAAAATTTGGTTGAAAAATAACAAAATGGCGGCGTTTTTTCAAAAATCGAAATTTTTTGCCACCGAAAACATCCTGTTACTTAAAAAATTGTATGCCGATTTTTTCATCCGTAGTTCATTTTGAACATTAACATGTGTAGATTAACGTGTTAAAATTTCAGAACGATCGAATAAAAATTTTTTTTAAAATCTTGCCCACCAACTTGAAACACGTTGTTTTAAGAAAATCGCGTTCAAGTTAAAATACAATTTTTTTTTTATAAAACCTTACCAAAATTCAATCTACGATGCCTTTCACTTTTATTTATATTATTAAAAAAATTTTCTTAAAGGTTTATTCTAACAAATTCTACCAAAAAAAAATTTAGATTTTTTGAAAATTTGTAGGTGCTATGTCCCCTTAATTGAATGTGCAGTTTCGGGGGGGCCACATCTCGCATATAAAAATATGCGAGGTGTGACCTTTTCGGGATTGCATATACAATTTATATATGTTTGGATGCTTTAGTTGAGCCTATCTCAGTGCTACTTGTGCTGAGCTGGTGAATTTTTCTTGGTCCAGCTAAGAAGTGTACCTTCTGAATTAGAAGGGTTAACTCTATTGCATGATTGTGTATTGCATGAAATAAATTTGTCGTGAGCAGCAATTAATTTTTTAATAATTTTAACGACAATTTTTTCGCGAAGATAGCGTGGATAACGGACGGGGCGCCGGCCTCCTCCATCCGTGCGTTTCCGTCTCCTTGGCCTTCAGGATTATTTCTTGCAATTATTGGTTCGCCACTATTTGTTGCGTAGTTGACGTTTCTATGCTGTAATCCAAAGTTAGGTCTAGTATTCCACCCTTGGGGCACTTGTGGAGAATTTGATCCGCTGGTTCTATAGGAGGAGTATCTTTGTCCATTTAAGGGAATTCTTTGTTGTGGAACATTGTTCTGAGTCGGGGGCTGGCCTCGCCGCGCATAACACTCCCTTGCCGTATGATTTGGTTTTTTACAGTACGTACAAGTCAGGCGTTACACCTCCTTTTTGATCTGTGTTGGTTTAAATGAAGGGAGATTGTATTGTCCCCTATAACACGTCTCTTTTGAGTGACCATGTTTTTTGCATATTTGGCAAACAATTATGTTCCCTTGTAATGGTCTAGGACCAGCAGGGTTTGAAGTGGAGGTGTGTGCTTCCATTTGCAATTAATGATCCACGGCATAGGCTATAGATTTCCTTAAATCCGTCTCACCATGTGCCTTCACGAGGAGTCTCAAATTTGGATTTCTTATACCGTCCTCAAAAACTTGGGTCGCTAACTTTTGGTTCTCTTCTCTGAGAAAGCCCTGCGTCACCTTTTCCCTAACATGTGAGTTGGTTACCGCATCGAGGGCAGTTAGCAAGTTCTGGAGTCGTTGTCCGTATTCCCGCACGGTTTCCCTGTTATTTTGCTTAGTGGATACTAATTCGTTTTGTATAGCAGTCCTGGACTGCTCTTCTCTAAAGCTTTGTTTCAGCTCATTTGAAAGTTCCTCTCAAGTATTATAATCTTTATTCTGTGTAGCCAGGAATGCCTGGTCTTCCAGTCTTGTTCTGACTATACTGAGGAATTGTGTCTGGTCGTCCTCAGCCAGTTTAAATAAAAAATCGCCGCAGGAGAGGAATTTGTCAAGTTTGCTGGGACTCCCATCAAATTTGGAGACTAGACTGAGTACATCAGTCAAATTTATAGAATTACTCATCTTATAATCGGTTTGGAAATCACAAAAGACAAATTCCTCTATAGGTGATAGCGTAGGGGGTGCTGCTGATGCAGACCTTGGAAAGTGGAAAAAGAGATTTGTTTGGTTTTATGGGTCTAAAGAGTTATATAACCAGAGCTTGACCAGAGTATGGCGTGCGATCAACCTCACTTTCCCAAATTTAAGTAAACGAATTCCCAGGAACAAGTAGCTAAAATAGTTTCTCCGTAAAGGAATGTCGCGTAAAAATGCTGCGCACGAATGAATTCAGATATACCCAGGACCATTTGGAGGAAAACCTTATTAATCATTCTTCCCAAACACAAAATTAATGCAAAAATGAAGAATTCCGTTTCACCACTACTTGCTTCATAAAAAAAATATGTAACTCGTTAATTCATAAATAATGAAATGCAAAAAAAATAAAGATTCCGTTTCACCACAATTTGTTTCATAAAAAGATAATTTGTTAAATTCGTAAATAGTAAATTGCACAAAAATAATTCCGTTTCACCCCAATTTGTTTCATAAAAGATAATTTGTTAAATTCATAAATAGTGAAATGCAAAAAAAATAATTCCGTTTCACCCCAATTTGTTTCATAAAAGTTAATTTGTTAAATTCATAAATAGTAAAATGCAAAAAATAATTCCGTTTCACCACAATTGTTTTATAAAAAGGTGTATAATTTGCAAAATTCGTACATGGAATGCAATGAATAAACAATGAAAAGAAAATACAAGGAAAAGAAAAGAAAATATACCCCAAGTCACAAAATGCACTTAAAAAAAATTTGCCCTTCTCTCTCTTTTCGAGTTTTTATTTTATCTTAGGTTTCCATTAAAGCTCCTAATATATACCTCCAATGTACATCAAAATTTTTTATTTTATAAAAGAAAATAATGATAGCGAATACAAAACACTCTCGTAATAATTTTTTGTTTGCAATAGCACTTCAAATTAACGCACACCTCTAATATAAAGACAGAATTACGTTTATTGCTTGTAAAATTAAAAACATCACTTTATCAAGAAGCCAATTATGAAGGTCATCACTTTGTTTGCAAAGGATCTTTTTTCTTTATATACTGCGATACACACCACTAAGTAATATATGTATATTTTGCTTTTATTTCTAATTATACTTATATCTTTATGGACTATTTAATTGCACATTAAATATATTTATTTATATGTAATTCTACAGTCAATAGAATATAGTTGAATTGTCACTATAAAAACCTGTTTTAACTCCATTTTAAAGTTGTTGATGGTTGATGAAAAATGTACAAAGTTTTTTTTTGAAAAAAAAATTGTCGCTGGCCTTAGCGACCTTCTATGCAGGCAGGATCCTCTGTATGTTGGTAGTCGTCTTTTTCTGCGATCTTCTACGCAGGTAGGATCCTCTGTATGTTGGTAGTCGTCTTTTTCTGCTGCCAACAGTGTAATACTCCGCCACCCGTGCTTTGCCTGGCACAGGAGAAGAGGGGCGAAGAAGTGCGGGTCGTCCTCCAATTTGCTTGTAAAATTGCGGGCAATAAATAATAACACAGTTTTGAGTAGATGAAACTTCCTTTATAAAATATATAAAGCCTTCCTTTATTACTCCCTTTGTAAAATATATAAAGCCTTTCTTTATTACACAAACAGCCCTTTATTTTTTTGAGCTTTCTTTTATTAAAACAGCCCTTTTAATTCAATTTTACTTTTAAGAGCTTTTAATTAGTAACAACACGCCGCTTGTAAGGAAGCCCGACCGTAACTGTCGACACTTATGAAGACTGACCCGAACTGAATTTTAAATTTATTTCTTGGGCTTCATCAGCCAAGAAATCTTGGTGAATTTTTGCCAGTCAGCACTTTCATGCAGCAAAAGTATCCAGTATCACTTTAATATGAATCGCGTCATTGTGCGATTAAAGAATAAATGATTACCTTGCAAATGCAAGTAAAAAATAAGTGATAAGAAAAGGCTACAAGAAAATGCTGAAGTGGTTGTTTTGGGTGGGAAAGGAATGCGTTGTGAAATGTCCATCGGAATTCACATCTGGTGGGCACCTCACAACAGTTTTACCCCCTTAAGTATTGAAAATAATTAATTTTTGGTTGATAATACCTATGCAACCCAATTCCAAGCGAAAAACAGGTAAAAAAATTCAACTTTAATCTAGGGGTAGTTTTAACCCCTTAAGGGTTGAAAATATTTAATTTTTGTCTGATAAAACCTATGCAACCCAATTTTTTTCAAATTTTTTTTATTTAAAGTTGATTTTTCAAATTGTGGGGGTAGTTTGAACCCCTTAAGGGTAGAACATAATTTATTTTTGCCGGACAATACGCATACAATCGAATTTGAAGCATAAACTTGAAAAAAAAATTTACATTTTTTTTTGATTTTTAGTAGAGCCCGACCGAACCTCTGGCTTCGGCTTCGGCTTCGGCCACCTTCGGCGAAGAATTACATATTCGGCAAAATAATCGGCTTCGGCCAAAATTGGTCGGAAGGTTTTCCCGAAGCCGAAGGTTGAATCTATAATCAAATTACAATAACCGCAATCTGCAAAGGCGACTGCTGGGTTTCAACTGGGTTTTCCAGTTAACTATTGCAACAATTGTCGATCCACGTTTCAAAAGCAAATATTTAACCGATGATGAAATAACCAGCTGCCAAGATGAAATTCTAATCTTTTTACAAACAGGAGGACATTTAAAAACAGGAGGAAATTCTACAAACAAAATAAGTAGAAACACAGTAGCTTCAACTTCACCACATCTTCAAGCAGAAGAAGTGGAAAATCTGTGGGAGACACATGATAATGTCATTAATAATATGCCAGTGGCCCTTGAATCATCCGATTCAAGTGATTTTCATCCTTTTGAAGAACAACTGACTTCCTATTTAAAAGAAGCTTTACTAACCAGGAACGCCGACATTTTCCAGTATTGGGCTTCGAGTCCTTAAAATTACTTGAGAAAAGTAGCTATGAAGTACTTATCGGCTCCTCCTACCAGCGTAGCGAGTGAGCAATTATTCAGCGCTGCTGGGCAGATTTATGCTGATAGGAGAACTAGTTTACTAGGAGAAAATGCAGAAAAACTTCTTTTTCTTGCATATAATAGTAGGCTGTTTAATTTTAAGTATTGACTTGCCAGTGAAATATTAAAATAAAAATCATTTCTATTATATTTTGTATTTTTTCTTAATTTTCGAAGCATATTGTCATATTGTGCAATTTCTTCGGCTTCGGCTTCGGCAACATCATCATAAATAGCTCCACAGCCTGTTATTGGCCTTGGCTTCCTGCAACATCCTCCTCCAGAACTGTCTGTCCCTGGCTTGGGGTCTCCAATTTCTTATACCTAGGGTTCGTAGATCGTCCTCTACGCTATCTGTATATCTCTTTTTTGGACGTCCTGTGCCTCTGTGTCCGTCTGGTCTCTTGTTCATAATAATTTTTGTTATGCTGTCATCACTGCTACGTTCAACATGTCCTGCCACAACCTTCTATATTACAAGCCATGAACAAGAATCTCAATTGAGAGAATCGGACCACCAAATTCTCCCAAATTCTCCAAATTACACTAACAACATAACGTGATTTCACCGAGTTGTGGTCCGATTGAGCGGAAACTCGCTCTCAATATTTTCCTTGTTCATGGCTTGTAATATAGAAGGTTGTGGTCCTGTCCATCGAATTCTGCTAATTTTTATAGTTTTTATGATGTTTGGATCTTTATAAAACTGATACAGTTCGTGATTGTATCTTCTCCTCCAAACACCATTTTCGTTCACTCCTCCATATATTGTGCGCAGGATTTTTCTTTCAAAGCACCCCAGGAGGTGTTCTTCATTACTTCTTAGTGTCCAGGTTTCGGATCCATACAGTAGTATTGGCCTTATAAGGGTTCTGTATAGTTTAACTTTAGTCCTCCTTGATATGTTCCTTGTTAAGAAGTGTTTACGTAGCCCAAAATATCATCTATTTCCCAGCGCCAATCTCCTTATGACTTCTGCCGTCGTGTCGTTATCTTTTGAGATTAGCGTCCCTAAGAATATAAATTCTTTTACACCTTCGATGTTATATGTATCAATTGTCATATTCTGTCGATCATTCCGTCTTTTAGAGATGCACATATATTTCGTTTTCTCTTCATTAATTGCTAGTCCGAATTTCTTTGCTGCTCTTTCTAGCAATATGAAGGCTTCTTTCATTGCTATGCTGGATCTGGCTAGTATTACGATGTCGTCAGCATATGCCAATAGTTGTACCGACTTGTTGAAAATACTGCCCGCGGTGTTAATTCCTGCGTCTCTTATCACTTTTTCCATAGCTACGTTAAATAGTAAGCACGATAGGGCATCTCCTTGTCTTAGTCCTACTGTGGCGTTGAATGGTTCTGACAGCTCTCCTTCAATTCTTATTCTGCATATGACCTCTTTCATTGTCATTTTGGTCAAATCTACGAGGTGTTTGGGAAATCTTAAATACTCCATAGCTTTATATAATTCTTCACGTTCTATCATAGGCGTTTCTGAAGTCGATGAATAGCGAATGTATGGTAATAATAAATTCATTTGCCTTTTCCAGGACCTGCCTAAGGGTGAAAATATGGTCTGTGGTGGATCTTCCGGAGCGGAAACCGCTTTGATAGTTTCCCAGAGCTGCTTCTGCGTAAGGCTGCAGTTTAACGTATAAAATATTTGATAATACTTTATATGCTACGTTCAATAGCGTGATACCTCTATAATTACGGCAGTTTAGCTGATCTCCGTTTTTACACGACTGCCCCAAAAAAAGGAGTGTAATGTGTTTAGGTTTGTTGTGTGTATGTACGTTGTTTTCTACCACCATAACTTCTAAACGCCTGAACGGATTTAGATGGCTGGATACCGTTAGAATCGTTTAATGAGTCTGAGTAACATAGGCTGGGTTAATTTTAAAAAAAAACAAAATGGCGGCCAACAGACGCCGTCAAACGTCACACTCAATTTTGTTTTTTTTTCTGATTGGGTCACTATGGGTATGAAACGAAAGGTGAAATTGAGACGATTTCAAATATATATAACACTTAATATATATGTGTTAAATAAGGGCCAATTTTATGCTTAAATAAAATTAAATTACTCGAAACGTTTTATATTACCCGATCACCATGAATTAACATTTAATAGCTAAGCCTAGTGTGCTGTTGAAGCAAAATGAAAATTCCCTATACAAGCTCTATGTAACAGCACGGCCCCAAAAACGAGTGTAATGTTTTCAGGGTTCATGTATGCATGTTTGTATGTTTCTTTGTCCCACCATAACTTCTAATCGCCTGAACGGATTTAGATGGTTGGGGTACCGCTAGATTCGTTAAATGAGTCCGAGCAACATAGGCAAGATTAATTTTTAAAATAACAATATGGCGCCCGTCAGACGTAATTTACGTCGCACTCGATTTTTTTTTCTGATTGGGCTAGATAGATCTGTAATTTAGGCTCTAAAATTTTTGCCAAGGGGCAGGTTATGTCGCGCTCAGTCGCGTAAGGAAGTTAGAAGGTCTAGCTATTAGCATAGACAAATAAAAGGAAGGATATTCCATTTCATACAAGAAAAGTGTGCAAGTTCTTGTTGAGAGAGCTTTCCTATTTCCTCCATTTAAGCTTCCTCCAAGCGAAAGCTGCCCCCGCTAAATCTTTATTTTCGGTGGCACTGTCCAGATATTTGAGTAAATCTTATCTGAAGAGAGTAAATGGAAAGAAAAACGTCGGCGATTCATGGGAGCAGGGTTCTTTTAGAGCTATTCGCGTTTGCGCTTCTTTTTTTACAGGTTTTCTCATTTATGAATGGCATATTTACGAATGTGTATATTGTATTCTAGGTAAATTTCATTAAAGGGATTTGTTGGTGGAAATAAATGAAAATAAGAAGGAAGCTGTTTGTTTGATTTTTTGTTTAAATGACAAAAATCAATTACATATTTTTAGAAGTTACGATTTTATTTTTTCAGGTCCGACTTTTCGGTTTCTACTTTGCAAAAGTTAGTAAAACCGTGATTTTTGTGCGAATTTTGATTTCGTTTTGATTTATAACAATCATTTCCGCAATGTGTTTATTTTGCAGATTTGGAAAAGTTTTATTTTGGTCAAAGGTTCACAAGCAAATTATTGCGTTTTACAAGGATTTGAAAATGTAAAATATCAAATCATGAATAAATTTAGAAATATGAAAAGTGGAAATTATTTCTTTATGGCTATTTAAGGACATTCTCACTTAATAGTGCAGCCAATATAAGAATTCTATCTAATGGCCCTATAAAAAAATATCCAAATAACTTGAATTTTTTTTATCTTTATTATGATGTTCTACTGACATCCTGGAAAGTTTTCTTCTATTGGGGTAAATTTTAACTTGGCGCAATTATATCGAAACCGTTTTATTCGTAAACGGGCGGGAAAGTTTCGGTGTCCCTCTAATACTAGTATTTTGTTAAAAAAAAATACTCCTTTCCACACCACCGCAGGGGTAGAGTAATTGGTGCGTTTTTTTAAAGTGGTTTCCCCAATAAGCTATTATTTTTGTTTCTCTTTTCTTTTACTATAGACAAATAAAAGGAAAGATGTTCCATTTCAGGAAAGTGTCCACTTTTCCCTTCAGAGAGGTTTCCTATTTCCTCCATTAAGGTAGAAACAGAATGGCACGGCGACCATGGCGGTGGCCGCCGCTCAGAGAGTTTCCCATACATTTAATTTCTCCCCAGGCGTCGCGGACAAATTAAATGTATGGGAAACTCTCTGAGCGGCGGCCACCGCCACGGTCGCCGTGCCATTCTGTTTCTGCCTTTAAGTTTCCTCCAGACGAAGGCTGTGGAAAGAGAAATGATAGCGATGGATCGAGCATGGTTGAGATTTTTGCCTTTGCGCTTTTTTTACAGGCTTTGTTATAACATATTAATTCTAGGTACATGTTATAAATTAATTTATGAAATAAGAAAGGAACTGTTTCATAGGCCCATTTATCATTTATGTATTGCGATGTTCTATTTTTTCTATGTAGCTATTTTTTCTGGTAAGTGTTATGAAAACTCAAATAAAATAACAAACCCTGATCTAGCTCTCATAGATTTAGCTAAACTAGAGCCAAATCCCTCATTTGCTTCTGTCGAAATGGAATTGTCCTGCTCCTTTTGTCTAAAATCGTCGAAATCGGTAAATTTCTACCGCTCAAAATATACAAATTTATTAAGTAAATATAAAAAACTTATAGAACAGTTAAAGAGCTGCAGCAAGGAAAATAGAACTAAGAAAGTGAACCTAGAAAGAAGGATATGTCGAAACAACTATCTCAGTAGAATAGTCAAAACACCGCTAACTTCTTTAATTGCCTCCGCGCCCTATGTGACTAAAAATTCAAAAACTTTTTGCACTATGATACTTTCTAACAAGAAAAATAAAAAAAGATGGAGTTATGACGAAAGATCGTTAGCTTTAAATTTCCATTACAAATCTCCTACAACTTACAGGTATTTTAAAGATAATTTAAACATAAATTTACCATCTCTGAGCTCTCTGCATCGTTGGCAACTTATTAAAAATATTCAACCTGGTTTTAATAACACGGTTACAGAAAACCTTAAGAAGATTTTTTCACATTGGGATTTAGAAATGAGGCAAGCTGTGTTGATATTTGATGAAATTAATATTAGAAGAGAGTTAACATAAATGATCAGGTAACAGATGAAATAGTTGGTTTTGTCGATACAGGTGATTTTAGAAATAAGGAACCAGCAAAGTATGTTTCTGTTTTTATGGTTCGAGGCTTATTTTCTAATTGGAAATTTATTATTAGTTTTTTTGCCACCGATCAACCAATTAACAGTAAGTATTAGCCGAAAAAATGAAGTTGAATTTAGACTACGGTTGTGAACTTGGTCTTAAAATCCGAAGTATAGCCTCAGATCAGGCTTCTAACAATCGCAGTTGCTTTAGTTCTCTCGGAGTAACGGAAAAGGACACTTTTTTTATTATAATAATCAAAAGATTTTTGCAATGTTCGATGTTCCGCATTTGTTCAAATCAATACGTAATATTTTATTGGTAAAAGATCATTCACTGTGAAGATGGAACAGTAAGTTGGAACTGTGTTAAAGAACTCTATAATTTAGAAAAAAATGGTTCTACTAAAATGGTGCCGAAGTTAACTTCAAAACATGTATGGCCAAATACTTGGGAAAAGATGAAGGTTTCTTATGCTCTTCAAGTTTTAAGTAACACAGTTTGTGCTGCTCTTAAAACTGCTTTAGAATTAAATTTGCTTAGCCCTAATGTTTCATCAGTTACTCTTTCTACTTCCGATTTCTCTTCAAAACTCAAAAACTTGTTCGATTGTCTCAATAGTAAAGAACCTTTTAGTAGAAATTGGTATAAGTGTGGATTAACTCAAACAAATACTCCAAGGAAATATCTTTCTGAAATGTTACGTTACATTCAATCAATTTAATTTGAGAACAAAAACAAAACATTTTGGATTGGGGGATTGATTTTGACTCTAAAATCCATTATTATTTTAACTGATGAAATATTAAACGAGTTTCCCAATAAAGAGTTCGTTCTGACTTCGAAATTTAACCAAGACCCAATTGAAAACCTTTTTTCCTTAGAAAGATTAAGAGGGGGCTTCAGTAATAATCCATATTAGGCCAGTTAATTGAGATATTTAGTTCAAAAAAAATCCTGACACTGATATTTTTTTTTTAATTTGTTCATTGAATATCGTACTTTAACCTCATGAAAAGTTATCACTCGCCGGGTTGGGGGAACCCCCTAAAAAACGACCCCCTAAAAAAAATTACGTTTTTGGCTAATATCTCTTAAACGGTAAGTATTATCATAAAATAGTGTTTACAAAGTTTGTAGATTATGCAATTGTCTACAAAAAAATATATTATACATTTTCCCGTACGAATTGCCATTAATGAGATATCGCCGTTTTAAAGATTTAAAATACTCATTTGCGACTTGTATAGGTCATCAGACGTTCAATAAATCCTTTGTTGGACTACGTGGCTAATATTTTCAGGGGTGATTCCTGGATGTATTTGGAGAAAAAAATTGTTCTAGAGAGGGGGCTATCCCCACTACCCACTAAAATACAGGGTGTTTACGAAAAAAAAATGTATTTTTTTAAAATTTACTTAAACTTTAATTACTCCTAGACTAATTATCGTAGAGCAACGTAATTAGGCTCATCTTTTAGGTAAATGTGTATTCTTTTATTTGATATAAAGATCGAAAAGTTGAGTGACTCCGTTTAGAAGATATGTAGGTTTAAAGTATGACAAAATCCCAATATTCTTCGTTTTTCAGCATTTTTCCCATACTTTAAACCTACATATCTTCTAAACGGAGTCACTCAACTTTTCGATCTTTATATCAAATAAAATAATACACATTTACCTAAAAGATGAGCCTAATTACGTTGCTCTACGATAATTAGTCGAGGAGTAATTAAAGTTTAAGTAAATTTTAAAAAAATACATTTTTTTTTTCGTAAACACCCTGTATTTTAGTGGGTAGTGGGGATAGCCCCCTCTCTAGAACAATTTTTTTCTCCAAATACATCCAGGAATCACCCCTGAAAATATTAGCCACGTAGTCCAACAAAGGATTTATTGAACGTCTGATGACCTATACAAGTCGCAAATGAGTATTTTAAATCTTTAAAACGGCGATATCTCATTAATGGCAATTCGTACGGGAAAATGTATAATATATTTTTTTGTAGACAATTGCATAATCTACAAACTTTGTAAACACTATTTTATGATAATACTTACCGTTTAAGAGATATTAGTCAAAAACGGAATTTTTTTTAGGGGGTCGTTTTTTTGGGGGTTCCCCCAACCCGGCGAGTGATAACTTTTCATGAGGTTAAAGTACGCTATTCAATGAACAAATTAAAAAAAAATATCAGTGTCGGGATTTTTTTTTAACTTTTAGGAGAAAATATACTTTCCCGCCTGGGCTATATATAATTTCAATAGTTTTATTTGCAAAATTATTTCGAACAAAATTTTGTCTATATCTTCCCATAGGAAGAATTGTGACGAAGATAGTCAGCAATTTATAGCTATTGACTCATTTAGTGATGGCAAAACCATAAATAATAATAACGACCATGGTATTTTTACTGTTGAGGATCGGACGATTGGTGATGTCACTAATGAGGGTCACGAAGTTAGCAACATAATCGAGTCAATTGATTTGTTGGAATGTGGGGCAAATGAAAATTCGATTTCGGTCGAAGAAACTTCTTTAAGGTATTTGGGAGGTTTCATAATTGACCGCTTTTCAAAAAAAGAAAAGTGTTTGTTATGCGATAAGGTTGTGAGAAACCCAAACGAAACTGTTAAGTATTCAAAACCTTCGGAAAGTTTTATTTATTTTAAAAATTATTCAAAAAGTACCGATTTTGGTGCACTTAAAAATCCTACAGATTATTTTTTTAATATTTGTAAAATCTTTGTTAAAATCTTCGCTAAATTTGTTCAGAGTACTCCTGAAATAAAAGGTTTAAAAAGAAAAATAATTGAACATTGTATGGATACAATAAGTAAAAAATCTGAATTTTCCAACTGGTTAGCTAAAGAAAATGAATGTTACGATCACCACAAACAAATCTTAGATTATTTGATCCTTATTCTTCTTCGAAAATTTTGTTTGTGGCATTCACATCAATTTAAAGATAAGAGCTCATTAAAAAACTATTCCAAGCAAAAAATTATACAATCCTAAAAGGGGAAGTTGTTAATTTCATCAAATTCTTAGGAGTAGTAGCGTGAATAGCAAATTCAACAACAAATACAATTTTATGTTGTGTCCTTATCTTATATTATATATAAAGAAACACACAATCCTTTTTCCTTGAAATAATTGAACTCTATTCTGTAATAATGTATAGAATAAACTGTCTGCCAAAACTATATCGAAGCTTACTCCGTTTTTACGTCTGCCAACATTTTATGTCGGACTTACTCAATGAAGACTAAATAAATGCCTGTAAGGGATGTAACGCCGAAAATTGTTTTGTGGATTAGGCTTACTGGGGACACCACTTTAAAAAAACGCGCCAATTACTCTACCCCTGCGGTGGTGTGGAAAGGAGTATTTTTTTTTAACAAAATACTAGTATTAGAGGGACACCGAAACTTTCCCGCCCGTTTACGAATAAAACGGTTTCGATATAATTGCGCCAAGTTAAAATTTACCCCAATAGAAGAAAACTTTCCAGGATGTCAGTAGAACATCATAATCAAGATAAAAAAAATTCAAGTTATTTGGATATTTTTTTATAGGGCCATTAGATAGAATTCTTATATTGGCTGCACTATTAAGTGAGAATGTCCTTAAATAGCCATAAAGAAATAATTTCCACTTTTCATATTTCTAAATTTATTCATGATTTGATATTTTACATTTGGGTCATTCCATGGAAAATGACACCAAGCTAATGAAAAAAAAGTGACGGAAATTACATAAATTTTAGGCTTTAAGTATTGTTAAAGCTCCATAGTATTCGGAAATATGCTTGTAGTAAAAAATAAAATTATTACTTTTTATATTTCCCCAGTTGAATATTGATTTTTCCAATAAATTCAAAAAAAGTGCGTTTAGGTGAAGAATGCAAGCTCAAATATTCACTTATATACTTTTAGCGAAAGTGCCGTTGATTTAAAACCAGCAGCTGAGCTATAAAGCGAAAGAGATGTAGAACATGAATTCCCTACACCAAGCCCAAAAAATAACTAAATAATTAATAAAATATGCCTAAATTAATGTGTTTTGTGTGTATAGTTTTTTACTCGTCCCACCCGTCACGGATCCCTGTCCCACCCGTCACAACATTTTAAGCTGCATAAAAAAAGTTCGTATTGTTTTTTCACTTACCTCTTTTTAGAAAACAATTAGTGACATAACTCAAATAGCATACTACAATAAAATTAGGGCTTCATATGAACTATTTGATCTGAATTTCAACGTCAAATGCAAGTATCTAAAGAAAGAAGGGTTTAGCCTGTCCCACCCGTCACATATGTAATTCTACGAATTTAACAATGTTAGAATATATTTTTATATTGTTTTCTTTTATCATATCTTAAAAAATATATCTAAGAATGCTATCATAAATATAGTATGTATTATGTGCTTTGTTTGCACTTTAAAATAACTGAATGTATATCAAAAAATGTGTTAAAATGTCCCACCCGTCACCATGGAATGACCCATTTTCAAATCCTTGTAAAACGCAATAATTTGCTTGTGAACCTTTGACCAAAATAAAACTTTTCCAAATCTGCAAAATAAACACATTGCGGAAATGATTGTTATAAATCAAAACGAAATCAAAATTCGCACAAAAATCACGGTTTTACTAACTTTTGCAAAGTAGAAACCGAAAAATCGGACCTGAAAAAATAAAATCGTAACTTCTAAAAATATGTAATTGATTTTTGTCATTTAAACAAAAAATCAAACAAACAGCTTCCTTCTTATTTTCATTTATTTCCACCAACAAATCCCTTTAATGAAATTTACCTAGAATACAATATACACATTCGTAAATATGCCATTCATAAATGAGAAAACCTGTAAAAAAAGAAGCGCAAACGTGAATAGCTCTAAAAGAACCCTGCTCCCATGAATCGCCGACGTTTTTCTTTCCATTTACTCTCTTCAGATAAGATTTACTCAAATATCTGGACAGTGCCACCGAAAATAAAGATTTAGCGGGGGCAGCTTTCGCTTGGAGGAAGCTTAAATGGAGGAAATAGGAAAGCTCTCTCAACAAGAACTTGCACACTTTTCTTGTATGAAATGGAATATCTTTCCTTTTATTTGTCTATGCTATTAGCTATTTGGATCCTTGTAAAGTTATTCACGAGCCTCGTGATAAAAAATCACTCGAAGAGTTAGATTGGCTCAGAAAGCTCGATCAATGAGAGCCAATTGAATTTTCGCTCATAACTCTATATACTAATTGATCCAAGCACCACTTTTGCCTAATCTGTCGGCGTGTCTAAATTTAGCTGGAATAAACCAAACTTCGATAACTTTACTTTTGCATTAAAACTGTATCTGAATAGTTGTAAGTTCTATAATAATGAGGAGTAAAATAAAATCGCTTAATAATACGAATTATAATCACTTAAATATCATAAAATAAAAAACAAAATAATTAAAAAATTAAAAAACACGATGCCCTGTGACAAAAAAATGAACTAAAAAGTCAAAAACAAGTTTTAAGTACTAATGTAAGTAAGACAGACATAGAAGACATTGTTCTCTTAGTATAGTCAATGTGTGTATAATAAATATATAAGATATTGTCTAACTACTGTAGAAAATATTAACTTCAAATAGTCATTTTCTTGAGTATCACACAACTATCGTATATGTATAATCTGTATTTTTGCAGTCGGGGTAGGTACCGTTTTAATTAGTTTTTCTGTAACATTTGTACCCCGACTGCAAAAATACAGATTATACATATAAGATAGTTGTGTGATACTCAAGAAAATGACTATTTGAAGTTAATATTTTCTACAGTAGTTAGACAATATCTTATATATTTATTATACACACATTGACTATACTAAGAGAACAATGTCTTCTATGTCTGTCTTACATTAGTACTTAAAACTTGTTTTTGACTTTTTAGTTCATTTTTTTGTCACAGGGCATCGTGTTTTTTAATTTTTTAATTATTTTTTATGTATAGGGCACACAATGCCCTCGCTCCATTCCGATGGTATTCGTTGCTGGGTCCATATTAGTGTTACGATTTCATGCAGGCTTAATATTACGTTTTCACCTCCTTATTTCAATAGCTCTGCTACGATGTTATCTTTGCCCGGAGATTTGTTGTTTTTTAGCTTTTTCACTGCGTCTTGTACGTCTTCTAATGTAGGCATGTCTCCCGCTAGTTCTTCTGCTAGTTCCATGTTTTCTGTAAGGGGTTGCTCCTCATCTCGAGCTAGCAGTTCTTGAAAGTGTTCACGCCATCTAATTAGAACTAATTCTTTGGTACTTAAGATCTCTCCATCCTTATTTTTGCACATGGTTATTCTGGGCTTGAAACCGACTCGTTGCTCCTTTACTTTTTTATATAGTTTCCTGACATCGTTTCGGTTGTTCGCTTCTTCTATTTTCAACATTTCGTTTTCCCAGTACTCCTTTTTCTTCGCTTTGTGCACTCTTTTCTCCTGTCTCCTTTTTTCTTTGTATGTCTCAACTGCATTTCTGGTTCTGTGTTTCTGTATCATTACTTGATATGCTATATTCTTTTCCTGTGTTACACAATGAGTGTATGTCGAACCATTCATTTCTGCTTTCACGGGGTTCGTATCCTAGAGTATTTGATGCTGATTGTTTGATTAGGGTCTTCAAGTTATTCCATTTAACTTCTATGTCTTCGGCGTTGTGATTATTTGCATTTATTCGGCTTCGGCAAGGTAACAATAAAACCGAAGTTCGGCATCGGCTTCGGCTTCGGTGAAAAAAAATTGAGCTTCGGTCGGGCTCTAATTTTTAGTCGATTTAGGGGTAGTTTTAACCCTTTAGGATCATCCCTAATCATAAAGTTTAGCTTGATTTAGTATAAATCAACACCCTTCGCAAATAAATATTGAAAAAAGTGCATTTTATCGCATTATTATTCATTATTATTGAAATTACCGCGAAAAACCCTTAAAAAGGGGTGTTTTTTTCCGATTTTAAGGGTGACGCCCATATTTTAGGACCGCCGGACCCCGATGTGATCAGCGACCCAAAATCCTTGTAGGGCTCGATTTTCTTAACGGTGTTATGTTGGAACACCCCCTTCCGCGTTTTGAATGGACTATCTCGCCTAAAGGTACGTCTACACTGGTGCGCTTTTTCTTTCAACAAGGGCATGCGCCATAGCGCACGTGGAGGGGAAGTGGAGGCGTGCGCACAGCGCATGCCTCTTGGATGTTGAAAGAAGACAATTCCACGAGCGCAAGCCATGACGCAGGCATATCCAGCTACTTGGATTTTTCGTACATAGTAGGGGAGCTGGCACTTGAAAAAATCGTGTCGTCCCAACCTTCTGCCGTTTGGTATATAAGCTTTTGAAGTAATTTTAAGCATTTTTTATAATATGACATTTTTGCGGGAAGTGGACCCATTTCGAGTTAGGGGTTTTGGGGGGTAAAAAGGGGGTTAAAATTGAAAAAAATTTCTGCCGCTGCGTATGTAGGTTCTACTAGAGCTATATAACCGTTAAATACTAGTGGCAGAAATTTTTGACTATTTGCTAGGGTGTGGGGAGAAAAATGGCAACTTCAGCTAGGGGTGGCTTGGGGAGGGTCCAAATGGTCAAAAATGTCTGCCACTAGTATTTAACGGTTATTTAGCCCTAAAAGAACCTACACACGAAGCGGCAGAATTTTTTTTCAATTTTAACCCCCTTTTTACCCACCAAAACCCCTAACTCGAAATGGGTCCACTTCCCGCAAAAATGTCATATTATAAAAAATGATTAAAATTACTTCAAAAGCTTATATACCAAACGGCAGAAGGTTGGGACGACACGATTTTTTCAAGTGCCAGCTCCCCTACTATCAACTCTGCTTGCATGTTTAGTTTTGTTTGTTCGTTTATGAATTTTGTTTGTTTTCTAGTGAATTAAATTTAAATAATTTGCAAAGTTATTATATAATATACCAATTAATTGTTTATTGAATAACAATAAATAGCTTACAGCGTTGTTTATTATAATAAGACAAAGTTATTAATAATGTCTACTCAGTCCACTGAAGAAACTTTGGATTTTATAGTTAAATACCGAAGCTGGTATTGCTTCTTTGCAATTCGAGTCTTGCTTGACAATTTTGAGCTCAACCAAACGTAAAAGTCTCCAGAAGTCGGTTTTTGACTTTCGAAAAAAGTTTCTAAATAGCACTCCATCATCTTTGTATTCCAGTTCATTAATGATATTAAAGTTACTTGTTTTTAAGAAATCTTTTATCCACACTCATTTTCTCTTCACCTTTCGCCTTTTTTTAATTACACAAATGCTGCACTAATTCCGAGTAATAACTCT
This sequence comes from Thereva nobilitata, assembly GCA_963855945.1. NCBI lineage: Eukaryota > Metazoa > Arthropoda > Insecta > Diptera > Therevidae > Thereva > Thereva nobilitata. Next base: position 144,271,994 of record OY979694.1, read on the forward strand.
GCATTCATTTTTAACAACAATGAAAAAAAAAACTCACTAGATTACTGATCAACTGATTGAAGCAATGTGGACGCTTGTTGCACCCGTCAAACCTCCGTTCAATCATGCATGCAATGTTGAAAAATGAAAGCGCAAGTTGAAACGCATGTTGAATTGAAAGAGGAAGACGAAAGCGCACCAGTGTAGACGTACCTTAAGTCAGCCAGATGCCATAAATGCAGCAGAATTGGACATATCGCAGTTGTATGCAGATCAGCAGTGACTGACAAAATCCAGTATTTAGAATCGGTGTATACACTGGAAAATAACATGTGTGTGGGTGACATGAGTGATAATAGTAAACTGTTACGAAGCGATGGTAATAAAATTATAATTATATTGGAAATAAATGGTTCATTTTTAGAGTTTCAAGTCGACACGGGTGCCACCTGTTCCTTAATAGAATTGCCTGGTTATAAAAAATTAGGACAACCGAAATGTCAACAAACAAACGAAAAATTGAATGGATATGGAAATCGCTCAGTTCCAGTATTAGGACAGCTACATGGAGACATTAGGTTCAATATGCTTTCATATTAAGTGTGACCAAAATAACCAATGTATGTACCTATTCTTTTACAAAACATGCTGGTAAACTATATTTTGGTTTTGTTTTCCGGCGCGTAAATAAACAAAGATGATGCCGTTCCGACTCGCTGCACCCAACCTTAAGACATTTAAAATTAATCCAAATCTTCAAAATTTAACTCTTCAACAAATATTTATAACCATTAACGAAAAACCAATCATTCCTATAAAAGTTTGAGAGTTTTGATATTGGTTTGTTTGTCTAATTCTGCGAAGTATGCCGTTCTTGTATTTCTCCCACAAAACCGATGGTTCTGTTGGGTATCATGTCGTCAATATAATTGCGAACAGTTGACGAATGTTATTCGGCGTGGATGCAAATGCTGCATCAGTAATTGTCAGATCCTAATGATTGTCGTCTTCCAGCAATTGCAACTCGCGACATGCATCTTGAAATGTATTGAATATTTGACCATTGACTATTCGTAAAAATTCGAAAGACGTTGGTCCTGGAACATTCAGCAACAACAAACGCAAAAAGAAACATTTACGTTGTTTTAGATGTACTGTGTAAACTCGTCCCAATGTCTTTGCTTTCAATTCGCGTGCGATAGTTGGATGTAGTTCGCCTTGTCTACGTGGCTTCCATCTTTTACCTGATTTGTTCCATGTGTAATAGCGAGGGACGTCGGTATATAACAATGTTTTTGCGAATTGTCCGAAAATATCAGGTTTTTGGCACAGTGTGAAAAATTCAGTAAGTGTAGTTTTTGGTGACTGGAAAGCTCGTTGGAGAGCATTTTGTTCAGTGAAATATACACCTTGACCGTTTTCAAGATGTACCGCAATCTAAGGCATAATGCAAAAAATCGACATTATATTTTCTTATTAACACTTTATTTAATCGCACCAATTAAAAGCTTTTACGCATTTTTCGGTGGAAGTACAGGGTCCGCCAAATAACTTTTTTTTTAAAATGCTATAAAAAAAAACTACTGAATATTTTTTCAAATTTTTTTTTATTTGTAAGTACAATCCCTCCGGTTAATGATGGAAAATAATTTCATTCAAATGGCTGCCTCGGCTGGCCATGTAGTAGCCTACACGATCGGTCCAATTTTTAAGTACATTATCGATTGTGTGCAGCTGTATTTCACCAATGGCTTCACGAATATTGTCCTTTAAAGCGTCAATTATCTCTGGTTTGTCGGCGAAACACTTATCTTTGACGGCACCCCACAAAAAGTAGTCCAACGGTGTCAAATCGCAGCTCCGAGGTGGCCAAACGACATCAGCTCTGCGGCTGATAATGCGATTTTCAAAAACAGGGCGCAAAACATCAAGTGTAGCGTTGGCTGTGTGGCACGTAGCGCCGTCCTGTTGAAACCAAATGTTGCCAATATCCTCCTCTTCAATTTCTGTGAACAAAAATTCGTTCAACATGGCCCGATAACGATCGCCATTGACTGTAACGGCCACTCCTTGCTCATTTTCGAAGAAAAATGGCCCAATTATGCCTCTGGACCAAAATCCGCACCAAACAGTGACTCGTTTTGGGTGCACCGGCTTTTCAATGAATGCGTGCGCGTGGGTGCGGGGTGAGGATGCCAGTTTCTTTCACTTTTTTCACAAGGTAACGAACATACGGAGCTGACGGTGTTTCTCTTCTTCCAAAATCCGTACGCAATTTTCGCACACATTCTGCAACATTACCATGATTTTCAAAGTAATGTCGCAATATTTCCCAGCGTTGTTCAAGCGTATACACAACCATATTCGTTCAGCGGAAGGATAAAACTAATTATCTGTCAAATCAGACATGAGGTAAGTGTTGCCATACACGAAATAAGCACTAGTTGAAAAAAAAACGTTACATGGCGGACCCATTATATAAAGAACAATGGATGCTAATATTTTACAGGTTTCCCAATGTTCACAAATATTTTTATTTTGTACATAAATTATGTTTCTTAACTGGTGTGTTTTTGCGGGTTCCGTTAGTTATAGTATACAGTCCATAGTACATGGTATATAGTACACAGTACACTGTACACACTGTACATACTGTACACACTGTACACTCAGTACACTCAATACAATAATTCATACGTTGTCACTCGTAAAAATCGGAGTGCTTTTTTAAAGCTAACGGTTTTTATATGTACATGACAATTAAAATTAAATATTTTTTCGCCCCGCCAACTTAAATATAATCAGTGAAACTTTGAAATTCTCTACATTTCGACAACAGCTTCACTTATCTGGACCAAAATTATCCTATCTTTCAATCCGAAACCAACCCTACACATTCCCAAATTTTCATTTAAATCTGTTGGGCACAACCAGATTAAATTGTGGGTTACACCACTTTTGCGCTGATAGCCTCATATATGCTATTTTCATTTTTTCAATATGGAAAAAAGCTCCTGAAGGGTACTGAAAAGAACTTTCCTTGTATAATTATAATATAGATTTTATCAGACTTCCAGTTAAAATGCCGCCCCCCCCCCAATTTTGGCGCCCCGACAAATGTCCGGGTTGCCCGCGCCTAGAGCGGGGCCTGGTATGCTGGAAATCCAGAAATTGTATGGTGTCTATCTGTCTGCTGATTCACTATAAACGATTTTATAAATAGGGGTGTATTGCCACAGGTACTATACAATTGCATATTAATAAATTACACCGGCGTTCTGCCACCGAAAACAAATTTTTCAACAAGCCAAAAAGATCGTCAAAAGTTCGCCCGGTTTCTTATGTCGTATTGCTTCTTTATATTGAAACGAGTTAGTTTATTGGAAATATAATTTCTTTGTATTATGGGTATAGGTAGTTTACACCAAGTTTCGCTAATTTTGTCTGTGACGTAAGGAGTAATGTCTTTGTATGTAATTTGTGGGTTTTCATTGAAGACCTATCTAAACATAAAAAACAGCACTGTAAAATTTCTTCATAAGATGGTAAAGGATCAAAGTTCAATTCCTCAGCTTCGCCGAATAAATCTCTATTATAAAATAAATAAGATGAAGATGGTCCAGGTACTGGTGACGACGATGAAGTTGTCATAATATTTTAAAATGTAATAATAATAGAGCATTGCAAAAAATTTATTGCACAATAATTGGAATCAAAAAAAATTTCTGTGAATACAATGGAAGTTTGGCTTATATGGATTATTATTTTACTTAATTCACTTTATTCAAAAAACACGGCAAACAATGTTGTAGTTCGTACTGTCTTCACAATTGAACTGAAACATTAATAGACGCGGAGATGCTATTTATACTGACATCGTTAAATCACTCAGATTAAAATTATAACCGATTTGTAGACACAATGATCTGATCAAAATTTGGATTTTTGCATTACGTAATTTATGGATGGCCCCTAATCGTTCTACTATAATACAAATAAACATCTCATATACACAGTGGTGGAAAGCTGGGAAAATTCCTGATCCAGTAAGCCCAAAATCATTATCCTACTACAATTATTTTATAAGTTATATCAATTTCTTGGAAAGTTTTTTAAAAAAAATAAACATTTAGTACAAAATCTACTTTTAAAAAGTGGCGTAGGGGGGTTTCTTCGCGAAAATTTCTTAAAATATTATGAATTTTGAGATTTTCGCTGAAATGGACCGCCAAAAAATTAGACCCACCCTAATATATGTACTTAAACCTCTCCTTAACAATGTAATAAACTTCACCCCGCTCAACGATCGGATCGCGACCATAAGAATCAAATCCAGATTTCATAATATAACATTCATCACGGTGCACACAGAAGAAAAACAGAAGAAAAACAGAAGAAAAACCAGAGCAAGAAAAGGATGACCAAGCCCCTTCTTACGACATGAAAATCGTATTAGGCGACTTTAACGCTCAAGTGGGTAAGGAACCATATTATTACACTGGAAAATTCTCGTTGCACGAAGAATCAAACGATAACGGGAACAGAATGGCCGAATTCGCTAACGCAAGAAGTTTGACAATAGCTAGCACCTGGTTTAATAAGAATATTCACAAAAGGACATGGACATCACCAGATGGCGGGCACCATAACCAAATCGACCATGTTCTAGTTAACACTAGGCATGGAAGGGAAAATGATCTGAACCTGATGTGGAACTCGATAAAAGAAAAAATTACAGAGACAAACAACAGTGTATTAGGCACACAAAACCAAGTGTCCCCTTCACTGGTTTGATGATCAACGAAGAGAAGAAATAAAAAATAAGTGCGTGTCAGCTCCGACTCGAGACTGGAGTTTACTCCTGAAAGACGATTGACTTAAAATATATATAACAGGCAAAGGAAGTAAATGAACCCATATATTTATTTATATTGATTTGATAAAATACATTACATCAATTTTATATTCTACTTTTTAGTCTATAATATGTCTTCCACCATTTTGTGTTGGCCGTCATACTAGATTTAAAATGACGTCACAGAGATTAATGTATTATAATCGTCATACCCATACTGAGGGGGTTGTCAAGAAAAAGGTAATACGCTCTTTTGAATTTGGAATGACACCACACAACTAATTGTATTCTACCTGTCATGCCCTTCCGTTTATACCCATGTCGGTAGGTCGGGGACTTAGAATAGAGATGAGAAGGAAGCGCAAATAATTAAAATCGGGGAAGCATTTCGGCAACACATATGCACAGCGCTCCCATAGTATTTCTTCAGATCCCGGACAATGGCGGTACCATATTTAGTGAAAAACCGGGAGGGGATTGCGTTTCTTAGTAACCGTCCAAATGAGAACACATCACTTGGCTGAAAATGTTTGGAGCAAACGCGAACGAATTTCGGTACGCCTCTGTCCGGGATCTGCATGAAACCTATGACCATATGGTTGTTTCTTTTCTTTTAGAGCGAGAGGTTCTTGAATCCAAGTGCTTCCCTCGAATCCGTATACATCTCGACATATTCGTATATATCTCGTGAAAGAAATGTCTGACGCAAAATGGACCAAGCCCATTGGAAAGAGCATCAAATTTTCCATAACTCCAATAAACTCCAATTTTCTACTTTTTAGTCTATTATGTCTTTCACCATTTTGTGGTGGCCGCCATATTAGATTTAAAATGACGTCACACAGATTACTGTATTATAATCGTCATAAATTTCATTTGATACCCGTACTGAGGAGGTTGTGAAGAAAAAGGTAATCCGCCGTTCCTTTACGCGGCTTGCGGGTAGAGTGACTTGGTAGAAATCGTCACGTAAGAAAATGCGATACGCTGTGTGTATGCGTGCGAGTATCGAGCAGCCCGGCAACCTACAAACGACAAGGCGAGTGCGCTGTGTGTGTGGTGCGATTATCGAGATTCGAGCAGCCTAACAAACGAGCAAGCGAGTGCACAGCACAGCCGGGTGGGCAACCCTCTCACTTTCTCACTCTCTCCCTCTGTATCTGTCTCTTTTTAAACGCTTTATCTTAGTTTCACCTGTATCTTGTATCTCGTATGTAAACAAATCTTGCAACTTGATTTTGACCAACTTTCATATAACCGATCAACTTCAAATTTTGCACATATGTATAGTTCGCTTGACAAAGCAATCTGAACATTTTGTATAAAAATCAAGATGACGCCCGATTTTTGTAATTTGTTCCCCGGCCGCCCACATGGGGATCAAATGAAACGGTATGACAGGTAGAATACAATTAGCTGTGTAGCGTCATTCCAAATTCAAAATGGCGGCCAACACAAAATGGCGGAAAACATAATAGACTAAAAAGTAGCAAATATACCCGATCAACTTAAAATTTTGCGCATATGCATAGTTCGCGTGACAATGGAATCTGACCATTTTGTAAAAAAAATCAAGATGGCGGTTTTGCTACTGTGTTCTCCGACATGGGTATTAATTGGAAGGGCATCACAGGTGGAATACAGTAAGTTGTGTGGCGTCATTCCACGCAATTGGAGACACAATTGCAAAAATCGGCCGCCATTTTGGAGCCGCCATGCTGATGTTTTTTACAAAATGGTCGGATTGCATTGTCACGCGAACTATGCGTATGTGCAAAATTTGAAATTGATCGGTCATGTTTTCTACTTTTTGGTCTATTATAGGTACATATTCTGCCATTTTGTTGTTGCTAATTGTATTCTACCTGTCATGCCCTTTCATTTGATACCCATGTCGCAGGTCGGGGAACACAAAAGCAAAAATCGGCCGCCATCTTGGAACCGCAATCATGATTTTTTTACAAAATGGTCAAGCAAACTACTCATATGTGAAAAATTTGAAGTTTATCGGTTATATTTTCTACCTTTTAGTCTATTACATGTCTTCCGCCATTTTTTGTGGCCGCCATTTTCAATTTAAATTGACGCCACACAAATTACTGTATTATAATCGTCATACCCTTTCATTTGATACCCATATTGAGGGGGTGTGAAGAAAAAGGTAATCCGCCATTTTGAATTTGGAATCACGCCACACAACTAATTGTATTCTACCTGTCATGCCCTGCCTTTTGATACCCATGCCGGTGGCTCGGGGAACACAATTGCAAAAATCGGCTGCCATTTTGGAACCGCCATCTTGATTTTTTTACAAAATGGTCAGATTGAATTGTCAGGCGAACTATGCGTATGTGCAAAATTTGAAGTTGATCGGTTATATTCTCTGCTTTTTAGTCTATTATATGTAGATATTCTTCCGCCATTTTGTCTTGGCCGCCATACAAAATTTAATTGTTAATGCTAATTGTATTCTACCTGTCATACCCTTTCATTTGCTACCCATGTCGGGGGTCGGCGAACACAAATGCAAAAATCGGGCGCCATCTTGGAACCGCTATCTTTATTTTTTTACGAAATGGTCACGTTGCATTGTGAGGCAAACTACGCATATGTGCAAAATTTGAACTTGATCGGTTATATATTTTCTAATTTTTAGTCTATTATAATATGTCTTCGGCCATTTTGTGTTGGCCGCCATTTTGAATTTGGAATGACGCTACACCGCTAATTGTATTCTACCTGTCATGTCCTTTCATTTGATTCCCATGTCGGGGTCGGGGAACATAAATGCAAAAATCGGCCGCCATTTTTAGACCGCCATCTTGATTTTTGTACAAAATGGTCAGGTTGTTAAGCAAACTACGCATATGTGCAAAATTTGAACTTAATCGGTTAAATTTTCTACTTTTTAGTCTATTATATGTCTTCCGCCATTTTGTGTTGGCGCCATTTTGAATGACGCTACACTACTAATTGTATTCTACCTGTCATGCCCTTTCATTTGATACCCATGTCGGGGGTCGGGGAACACAAATGCAAAAATCGGCCGCCATTTTGGAACCGCCATCTTGATTCTTTTACAAAATCGTCAGACTGTTGTTACACGCGAGCTACACATATGTGCAAAATTTGAAGTTGATCGGTTATATGGAAGTGGGTCAAAATCAAGTAGAAGGTTTTTTTTTGTTAACGGGTTTTTTTTTGTTAACGCTTTGATTTTACTCCCCATCTATTTTTCATACCGGGCTCTATATATGAAACGTTTCTTAAGGAGTAAACTCCAAAAACCAGGCAAGACAGGCGTACCTAGCAAGAATGACCAGAGGAAATCACGAAAAATATGTAGCAGCACGAAGAGACACGAAAAAGTTATTAAGGAAGAAAAAACGTGGCTACTTCAGAAATAGAATAAGTGTGATTAAGGAAAGCTACACTAATAAAGACGCTAGGAGTTTCTACAAAGAAGTCAAAGGATACAAACCCACCTGCACCATGGTAAGAAGAGAAGATGGTACTTTAGCTAGTAGTATCGATGACATACTCGAGGTGTGGGAGAAATACTTTAGAGACTTCTTCAAAGAGAACATAAACCTAACACGGGGAGAAGCAGACAACCTTAGTACAGATGACCTAGAAAACGATACGCCAGATCCTACAATAGAAGAAGTTGCAAATGCCATAGCGAAACTGAAAAATCATAAGACTCCAGGTCCAGATGGAACACCCCCGGAAATCTTAAAAATTGGTGGGGAGGAATTATGCCATGTCTTATATAGCCTCATCGTAAAACTATGGAGAAGCAGCAAGTTTCCAGAAGAATGGCTTTTAGGCACAATAGTCCCAGTCCATAAAAAAGGTGAATTGATGAGTTGCAAAAATTACAGACCAATATCTTTGTTGAACACAGCTTGCAAAGTGCTTTCACATATTTTATTTAATAGACTGAAACCACATTTGGAAGATAAAGTAGGTGATTATTACCAAGCAGGATTTAGAACGAACAGATCGACAACAGACCAGATTTTCATAATGAGACAAATACTTGAAAAATGCTGGGCAGAAAGCATTGATATACATCTTCTTTTTGTAGACTATAGAAATGCTTAAGACCTGCCGAATAAGAGAGAGTTGTGGAACAAGATGAGTGAAATGGGTTTCCCGAAAAAATTAATAGACCCATGCAGAATGACGACCAATGATTGTAAAACACAAGTGAGAATACGAGGATCAGTCAACTTCCCTCAAGAATCGGGTCTGCGGCAAGGAGATGCGATCTCACCAATGCTTTTTAACATTGCTCTGGAAGCAATGAGCAAATAGCATCTTTACAAGGAACATTCATATACTAGCCTTCGCAGATGACACAGTCATAATTGAACGCAAAGCGCTAGATGTAAAGGAAACCTTTTCCAAAATTGTAGAAAGTTCTGCAAAAGTTCAATCTACGAGTAAATGAATGTGCCTGAAGATCCGAACGTTCAAATGAACGATTTCGGAAAAAAAATTAAATTTAGAATCGGACGTTTGGACGTTAAAAACGAAGTAAATATTTAATTTTTGACAACGGAATGACACTGGAGGGGTCGAAAATTATCAACCCTAAATTATTAACCCTAAATAATCATCCCACCCCCCACCCACCCCCTAGATGTAATTTTTTCTGTAAAAATAGTTAGAGGCTTTAGAGCGAGCTGCAAATTGGTGTGTTTGTTAAGAGTGATCTTAGAAAAGTACACAAAAAATTTCAACCCCATAAGTGCCCCGGAAGCCACCCCCCACCCACCCCCTAGAAGTAATTTTTTCTGTAAAAATAGTTAGAGGCTTTAGAGCGAGCTGCAAATTGGTGTGTTTGTTAACAGTGATCTTAGAAAAGTACACACAAAATTTCAACCCCATAAGTGCCCCGGAAGGCACCCCCCACCCACCCCCTAGAAGTAATTTTTTCTGAAAAAATAGTTAGAGGCTTTAGAGCGAGCTGCAAATTAATGTGTTTGTTAAGAGTGATCTTAGAAAAGTACACAAAAAATTTCAACCCCATAAGTGCCCCGGAAGCCACCCCCCACCCACCCCCTAGATGTAATTTTTTCTGTAAAAATAGTTAGAGGCTTTAGAGCGAGCTGCAAATTGGTGTGTTTGTTAAGAGTGATCTTAGAAAAGTACACAAAAAATTTCAACCCCATAAGTGCCCCGGAAGCCACCCCCACCCACCCCCCATATGTAATTTTTTCTGTAAAAATAGTTAGAGGCTTTAGAGCGAGCTGCAAATTGGTGTGTTTGTTAAGAGTGATCTTAGAAAAGTACACAAAAAATTTCAACCCCATAAGTGCCCCGGAAGCTACCCCCCACCCACCCCCTAGATGTAATTTTTTCTGTAAAAATAGTTAGAGGCTTTAGAGCGAGCTGCAAATTGGTGTGTTTGTTAAGAGTGATCTTAGAAAAGTACACAAAAAATTTCAACCCCATAAGTGCCCCGGAAGCCACCCCCCACCCACCCCCTAGAAGTAATTTTTTCTGAAAATATAGTTAGAGGCTTTAGAGCGAGCTGCAAATTGGTGTGTTTGTTAACAGTGATCTTAGAAAAGTACACAAAAAATTTCAACCCCATAAGTGCCCCGGAAGCCACCCCCCACCCACCCCCTAGAAGTAATTTTTTCTGAAAAAATAGTTAGAGGCTTTAGAGCGAGCTGCAAATTGGTGTGTTTGTTAAGAGTGATCTTAGAAAAGCACACAAAAAATTTCAACCCCATAAGTGCCCCGGAAGCCACCCCCCACCCACCCCCTAGATGTAATTTTTTCTGTAAAAATAGTTAGAGGCTTTAGAGCGAGCTGCAAATTGGTGTGTTTGTTAAGAGTGATCTTAGAAAAGTACACAAAAAATTTCAACCCCATAAGTGCCCCGGAAGCCACCCCCCACCCACCCCCTAGAAGTAATTTTTTCTGAAAAAATAGTTAGAGGCTTTAGAGCGAGCTGCAAATTGGTGTGTTTGTTAACAGTGATCTTAGAAAAGTACACAAAAAATTTCAACCCCATAAGTGCCCCGGAAGGCACCCCCCACCCACCCCCTAGAAGTAATTTTTTCTGAAAAAATAGTTAGAGGCTTTAGAGCGAGCTGCAAATTGGTGTGTTTGTTAAGAGTGATCTTAGAAAAGCACACAAAAAATTTCAACCCCATAAGTGCCCCGGAAGCCACCCCCCACCCACCCCCTAGAAGTAATTTTTTCTGTAAAAATAGTTAGAGGCTTTAGAGCGAGCTGCAAATTGGTGTGTTTGTTAAGAGTGATCTTAGAAAAGTACACAAAAAATTTCAACCCCATAAGTGCCCCGGAAGCCACCCCCCACCCACCCCCTAGAAGTAATTTTTTCTGAAAAAATAGTTAGAGGCTTTAGAGCGAGCTGCAAATTGGTGTGTTTGTTAACAGTGATCTTAGAAAAGTACACAAAAAATTTCAACCCCATAAGTGCCCCGGAAGCCACCCCCCACCCACCCCCTAGAAGTAATTTTTTCTGAAAAAATAGTTAGAGGCTTTAGAGCGAGCTGCAAATTGGTGTGTTTGTTAAGAGTGATCTTAGAAAAGTACACAAAAAATTTCAACCTCATAAGTGCCCCGGAAGGCACCCCCACCCACCCCCTAGAAGTAATTTTTTCTGAAAAAATAGTTAGAGGCTTTAGAGCGAGCTGCAAATTGGTGTGTTTGTTAAGAGTGATCTTAGAAAAGTACACAAAAAATTTCAACCCCATAAGTGCCCCGGAAGCCACCCCCACCCACCCCCTAGAAGTAATTTTTTCTGAAAAAATAGTTAGAGGCTTTAGAGCGAGCTGCAAATTGGTGTGTTTGTTAAGAGTGATCTTAGAAAAGCACACAAAAAATTTCAAGCCCATAAGTGCCCCGGAAGCCACCCCCCACCCACCCCCTAGATGTAATTTTTTCTGTAAAAATAGTTAGAGGCTTTAGAGCGAGCTGCAAATTGGTGTGTTTGTTAAGAGTGATCTTAGAAAAGTACACAAAAAATTTCAACCCCATAAGTGCCCCGGAAGCCACCCCCCACCCACCCCCTAGAAGTAATTTTTTCTGAAAAAATAGTTAGAGGCTTTAGAGCGAGCTGCAAATTGGTGTGTTTGTTAACAGTGATCTTAGAAAAGTACACAAAAAATTTCAACCCCATAAGTGCCCCGGAAGCCACCCCCCACCCACCCCCTAGAAGTAATTTTTTCTGAAAAAATAGTTAGAGGCTTTAGAGCGAGCTGCAAATTGGTGTGTTTGTTAAGAGTGATCTTAGAAAAGTACACAAAAAATTTCAACCTCATAAGTGCCCCGGAAGGCACCCCCCACCCACCCCTAGAAGTAATTTTTTCTGAAAAAATAGTTAGAGGCTTTAGAGCGAGCTGCAAATTGGTGTGTTTGTTAACAGTGATCTTAGAAAAGTACACAAAAAATTTCAACCCCATAAGTGCCCCGGAAGCCACCCCCCACCCACCCCCTAGAAGTAATTTTTTCTGAAAAAATAGTTAGAGGCTTTAGAGCGAGCTGCAAATTGGTGTGTTTGTTAACAGTGATCTTAGAAAAGTACACAAAAAATTTCAACCCCATAAGTGCCCCGGAAGCCACCCCCCACCCACCCCCTAGAAGTAATTTTTTCTGAAAAAATAGTTAGAGGCTTTAGAGCGAGCTGCAAATTGGTGTGTTTGTTAAGAGTGATCTTAGAAAAGTACACAAAAAATTTCAACCTCATAAGTGCCCCGGAAGGCACCCCCCACCCACCCCCTAGAAGTAATTTTTTCTGAAAAAATTGTTAGAGGCTTTAGAGCGAGCTGCAAATTGGTGTGTTTGTTAAGAGTGATCTTAGAAAAGTACACAAAAAATTTCAACCCCATAAGTGCCCCGGAAGCCACCCCCCACCCACCCCCTAGAAGTAATTTTTTCTGAAAAAATAGTTAGAGGCTTTAGAGCCAGCTGCAAATTGGTGTGTTTGTTAAGAGTGATCTTAGAAAAGTACACAAAAAATTTCAACCTCATAAGTGCCCCGGAAGGCACCCCCACCCACCCCCTAGAAGTAATTTTTTCTGAAAAAATAGTTAGAGGCTTTAGAGCGAGCTGCAAATTGGTGTGTTTGTTAAGAGTGATCTTAGAAAAGCACACAAAAAATTTCAACCCCATAAGTGCCCCGGAAGCCACCCCCCACCCACCCCCTAGATGTAATTTTTTCTGTAAAAATAGTTAGAGGCTTTAGAGCGAGCTGCAAATTGGTGTGTTTGTTAAGAGTGATCTTAGAAAAGTACACAAAAAATTTCAACCCCATAAGTGCCCCGGAAGCCACCCCCCACCCACCCCCTAGAAGTAATTTTTTCTGAAAAAATAGTTAGAGGCTTTAGAGCGAGCTGTAAATTGGTGTGTTTGTTAAGAGTGATCTTAGAAAAGTACACAAAAAATTTCAACCTCATAAGTGCCCCGGAAGGCACCCCCCACCCACCCCCTAGAAGTAATTTTTTCTGAAAAAATAGTTAGAGGCTTTAGAGCGAGCTGCAAATTGGTGTGTTTGTTAACAGTGATCTTAGAAAAGTACACAAAAACTTTCAACCCCATAAGTGCCCCGGAAGCCACCCCCCACCCACCCCCTAGAAGTGATTATTTTTGCAACTATAGTTAGAGGCTTTAGAGCGAGCTGCAAATTTGTTTACTGGTTACCTCTAATTCAACCCCCCCAAAAATGTTAAAATGTTCTTAAAAAAATATATTAAAACTTAAGTGCTTAATTAATGAATGTTTTGAATAGGGATAAGGATTCGGTGGAAATGAGTACTTTTTACTCGTCCAAAAGTACTCCATTCCTTGAGAATCGATTCGATGAGTACTTGTTTTGAAATTTCTGCGAACTGCCTTAGCGTAAGGCGACAGAGACAAAAGCATACAAATTTCTGTGCGATAAAAGACCCCAAACTTGCGTTTCCACTTCGCCAAAAGTGCTTTAAAGGGCCACACTCCTTAATTGAGGCAGAAAAATATACATTGTATGTGCAAAGCGTTTATATGGAAATTATTCACGATGGAGATAAACTTGCAGTTACCTTGAATTATAACTTGAATGCAAATTGTACTCGGTAGTCGATTCTGCCCTTTAAGTACTAATATGAGTAGAATCGAAAGCCAAATGTTTTTATGAGAAAAGAATCGAGTACCTATTCCGAATCCCTAGTTGTGAATACAAAACAATTTGGCTCTCCTAAAAAAATTGAATAAATACATCATAAACATTTCTTTGAGACGAACACTACATGAAAAATGTGAGCTGTGTTCTTATCGTGGCGAACTAGCACTGATTTGGTCCTGAAAACGACCGTCGCTATATCACGTTATTTTCTAAAATTTGTTTGTGCTTATAATTTTTTTGATTTTATAAAATTTTTCTACTACACAATCAATAAAAATCATCGAACCAAAAAGAAAAGGGTTGCCTATAGTACGGTCAAGATTTATTTAGGCAAATCTAGATAAGAGTTCTTTGAGGTCTACAATTAGATTGATCAAAAAAGTTTTCACACACTTTCGTTCTACTACGGAATCGGAGTTTTCGATCTAATCAGATAGTGGGACCTGATAGTCGCATTAAAGTGAAAAAGTGGCCTCTATTATGCCTTATGCATTTTTTAGACAAACAGAAATTGGATTTCTTTTATTAAATAAGTAAAAAATGGTTATCACATTTGGTAAAGCTAACGGTAAATTTATATGTACATATCGTCAGTTAGGCATGTTCGTATATTAGTTAAAATTAAATTCATAGACTCTAATAATTAAGATGAAAAAAACGATGTTTTCAATGCTTATATTATTAAATATACACAGTGCATATAAACCCTCTCGGTCGAATTTCCTTTTGCCAATAAATAATTGTTTCTAATAATTTAACCACCGAGATTTTGCAAAAATACCTTGCATTTTCGGATTCAGTAGATCAAAATCTATAGATATCATCTGGAAAACATTATGCCACCCCGCCATGTATGCAGAACCCCCCTCATCCATGGACACCGTACTTCGAGTCTTTCAAACGTGTGTGCTAAGAATCGCTTTTGACTGAGAGAGAACGCGCTATATCTATCTGCACCGTGCGCACCTATCAGTAATGACTAGAAAGAGCATTCTAAAACTACGACGCAATTTTCTTACGACCCTTTTCTTTTATGAATGGAATTCTGAATTGATGACCTACTTAGGCGGTTTTTTTGGGAAACAAATTGTGAGGGGTCCATATACGAAGTCTGCTTAGGGCGACAAATCCCCCGTCACGGCACCAACTCCCCGGCCTCTTACATTTTTTTATTGTTGTATTTATACGTATAAATTTTTTCGTGACTTTTGTGTTTTCTTCAATATCATCTACCACAAATTGTCGAGGAATTACAAAACTTTTATATTTTAGGGATTTTGAAATTCAGGCCCAATTGGTAAAATGTGTGACCCACTTGATATCTCTAAGGTCCCTATCCACTATCAAGCACGAATGACATTCACGGCTGACTGACATGCATGCCGGATAGTGGATGGGTTGCAGGATGCATGCATGACAAAAATGGGAAAATATCCTAGTCTATCCACTATCAGTTTTGCGATTAGATATGAAAAAATGCAGTTTTTTTTATTTGTCCTTGGAAAAAAATGCTGGAACATTTTAGATTTTTACATGGTTTCTTATACAAAAGCGTAAATCACTTTGCGTCGTTTCGCTTTGAGTCGTGTTTTTTGGAACGTATCTACGACGAAAAGTGGGTCTTGGTGTATTTAACTTGCAACATTTTTTTAGAAACTAAACAAAATTTACGTATCCAAAATGTATGCGGAGGAGATTGCGGGCGAATGCTAGTTTTTAGAAAATATTTAGTTCGTTCTAAACCATAATAAATTGATAATTAATTCCAAAAATTAGCTCGTTCTTAACAATACCAAAAAAAATTAAAATAATACATATTCTTCAACAGGGAGTAATCAAAAGGATGGCATCCGTGGAATTGATTATTTTTAAACGTATTATTTTTTAGATTTTTCTTAGATTTAAATTTTTCCGCCTTGATTAGTTATTACTTTATCCAGTTATTGTTTTCAGTTAATTTATTTTATTATAGTCAGCATTGAGCTGGTGACTTTTATAATACTACTTTTGTTCTTTTCATTGCTGTTTTAAAATCTGAATAAATTCATTCCTGTTCAAGTATATTTTAACGCCACCCCCAACTCAGCGCCCAGAAGTGATTATTTTTGAAAAAATAGTTAGAGGCTTTAGAGCGAGCTGCAAATTGGTGTGCTTGTTAAGAGTGATCTTAGGAAAGGGCACAAAGAATTTCAACCCCCTAAGTGCCCCGGAAGCCACCCCCAACTCACCCCATAGAAGAGATTATTTTTGAAAAAATAGTTAGAGGCTTTGGAGCGAGCTGCAAATTGGTGTGCTTGTTAAGAGTGACCTTAGAAAATTACGCAAAAAATTTCATCCCAACGCAAGAAATGATTGTTTTTGAAATTTTATTTAGAGGCTTTAGAGTTTCTAAAAAAATATATTACAACTGAAATGCCTAAATAGTTAATGGCACGACATAAAATAAATGAAGAAACTGTGGAACCCAAAAATTCGCAATTTGGCGCCAGTAAAAAATAGAATAAATACATCACACATCACACACAGTTGTACTGTTTTTTTCTTAATTTTGGATTGAGACGAACACAGAACATTAAGACTCTCATTTACTACGTATACATGAGGAGTTGAATAGTTGAGTTGAGGTTGAGTTGAATTTTCGACAATCGACAAAATTCGACAAAAATCAGAAACAAAACACAGAAATGCTACTGTCAAATAAATTCAACTACTCAACTACTGAGATCGCGTCTATATGCATAATTTCAACTCAACCCAGGTAGCAGAGCTGAGTCGAGTTCAGTCGACCCTATCTCAACTCGACTCGCGTCTACATGCATTTGAACTCGGGCTCAACCTGGGTTCAACTCATCATGTATACGTACTAATTATTGTCTAAAATTTGATTTTGCTTATAATTTTTTTGTTTCTATAAAATTTGTCTATTACACAGAATTAATAGATAGATAGAAAGCACATTCCCCCCTATACACGTATGTGTTGTAAATTACGACACAATTTTCATACGACCCTTTTCTTTTATGAGGTTTTTTTCATCGGAATTCTGAATTGATGACTGATTGATGATTTAGGCGCATTTTTTGAGAAAAAAATTTTGAGGGCGCCATAGACGAAGTCTGCGCAGGCCGACAAATCCCCGTCACGGCACCAGATCCCCGTCCGGGACTTGGCTATTGCACATTTTTGTATTGTTGTAAATACGTATAAATTTTTTCATGACTTTTGTGTTTTTTATTTACTGCTTTCATTAATATTATCTACCACTAATGTTCGACCGTGTATGGGGCCTTAGAATGTTAAATTTTATAAAATTTGAGAGTTCTGGGTATTTATGTTTTTTTATAAATAACCAATTTATTTATTAAAAAAATAAATGAATATCTGGAAGAACTATTAGCACTATTTTATGCAGTATAAATTTTTTTTTGGTAAATTAGAAAATAATTTTTACCTTACTATTAAAAATTTCCAATTGTTTTTATAATAGAAATTGTTTATTTGTACTATAGTCCAGGAGAGATAGCGGAAAAGTATTCAAAAGTTGAAATAAATCTACCCTGCGATTTTTTGACGCTATAATTAAGAGAAAAATCGTAGGAATTCAATGAATGTGTTTTGGAAAAATTTGGTCCAGGAGAACAGGTGGAAAAAAGCTAATAATGGTAGCGAAAACGCGTTTTTCAACGTTTCAGGTGCGCAAAAATTTTGTTTATGGAAAACAAAAATAGTACGTAATAGCGCTTGAAAACACGAAAATTATGAGTTTTGGACAATTGAAATCGGTCAACAGGTTTTTGCAAAAAAAAATAAAAACCGCGAAATATGGCCATTTTTTGATATTTAATTACAGGGACTGTAATTATCGTAGAACCTTGTTTCAGGGCTGAAATTGTGGCTTCTGATAGTGCCTACCCACAATAAAAATTTCATGCAAAATCTCTTTTCGCGTAAATCTCAAAAATGTAAAAACAGCCGTTTCAGGAAAAAAGTTTGAGCACGGCCCGCGGTGGTGCTAGTTATTTTGAAAAGCCCTATTTATTCTCGAAGAGTTACTCTACCAACCCATTTTCATGACAAGTTGGTGAGGTTCGATTTAATACCTCATAAACGCCTTTGAAAACAGGCACTTTTATTGATTTTCAGAAAAAACACCTTTGGGCGAAGGGGAGGGAAGTGGATTATGGTGTGGATTTCTATTCAGTAGATTTCGAGAAATCAAAACTTTTTCCTGTCAGGCATATATGAAAACGCTCAAAAATTTCCTTCGCAGGAAGCTCGGCCGGCAGAAAGCTTGCCCATACCATATTTCACTTCCCCTTCGCCCAAAGGTGTTTTTTTTTGAAAATCAAGAAAGGTGCCTGTTTTCAAAGGCGTTTATGAGGTATTAAATCGAACCTCACCAACTTGTCATGAAAATGGGTTGGTAGAGTAACTCTTCGAGAATAAATAGGGCTTTTCAAAATAACTCTAGCACCACCTTCCTTTCATTCCATCGAAGCTGGATCATTATGTTATAATGTAAGTTTGTTATAGTAACTTTATATACTAAATTGAATATCATTATTTATTGTTTACCAGTTGGATGGCAGGTCGACTAATGGGTTAGAGTCACAATTATCCATGCGAATTATATTTCTTTAGAAAATTATAAAGGATTTAGTTAAATAAATAAAACGAAATTATTAAACACACTATTAATTCAATTCTACTCTGGCTTAAAATCACGTCGAGACTGATTTAGAAATTGTTTCTTAACATTTTTCAAAGCTTTAGCTTTTTTAATTTTTTATGATTCTCACCGACTAGCTAAAACAGAATAATTTTATGTGGATCATTTTCTGTCAGCATATTTGCTGACTCGGAAGAGAATCGTTAACATGTTTGCTTCACTTGGTGTCATATTTTCACTTTCTTTGAATTTTGACTCCAAATGACGAAAAGATATAACTTGCGCGCTCATTCCACTTATTTTATGGTGCGGGGTTTGTATTATACAGGGTGTGTTTGTTCAGTTTACGAAAGGGACGGCTGTTGATAGTTTTAGGTTAGGCGAACAAACAATTGTACGGTTTAGCCGTTAGGGCCAGTTGAAATTTGTTACCGTTGTATTTTCACGGATAGGGCACCAGTGTCCGCAGAGTACTCCCACCTATCTAAAATTGTATAAGTTATGCTTCCACCCTATCAAATTCCAGAGTTATGAGTCGTCAAAGTCAAAAGTTCGGTTTTTTCTTAACAAAAATTTCAACTTCAACAAAGGCCAACATAGGTATATATATAGTCTGGATACAGCAAGATTTTGTGATTTTCTCCTGTTTGTGGTATCACTTCTAACTTTTGGACCTCGAAAACCGTGCGCTACTTTTTTCATAAGCAATAAAAAAAATTTACCGCTTTTTTCGAGCTTAAAATGTGAAATCTATAAATCGGATCGGTGGAAACTAAAAACCAGTTTCTTCGTAATAAAGTTGGCAATAAATCCTCGTTGGTTTCAAGTCTCTGAAGTACGTACAGAGCCTACAAAACTGAAAAAACGAGAAAAAAACGCATTTTTTTCATTTTAGTGCCGAAGACCGTCAACTAAACCAATTTGCATCAAACTTTCCGAAAATATACTTTTTGATCTTAATTTACTATATATAATTTGAAATGCCCGTCATTTAATGCTATTAAGTCCAATATGAAAACTTTTCAAAATGTAGATCTCGACGCCAGTTTTCGAATACAATTAAAAAGAAATTTTTTTAATGCAATTTTGGTTATTTTATTTACATTTGCTTATAGCTCAAATAACAGCAATTTCATTTTTTTGCCATTTTGAAAAAAAAATGAAAACATTTTATCCGATCTGAAAGAGAATTTTTGGATGCACAGTGGACGAATTTCTTCATTTATTTTATGTTTTGTATTCACTGCTTTCATTACATACATATCTCCTTGAATTAAGGGTGGCTTCCGGGGATGTTATGGACTTGATATTTTTTGTATTATTTCTTAACATCACTCTTAACAAACACACCAATTTGCAGCTCGCTCTAAAGCCTCTAACTATTTTTTCAGAAAAAATTACTTCTAGGGGGTGGGTGGGGGGTGGCTTCCGGGGCACTTATGGGGCTCAAATTTTTTGTGTACTTTTCTAAGATCACTCTTAACAAACACACCAATTTGCAGCTCGCTCTAAAGCCTCTAACTATTTTTACAGAAAAAATTACATATGGGGGGTGGGTGGGGGGTGGCTTCCGGGGCACTTATGGGGCTCAAATTTTTTGTGTACTTTTCTAAGATCACTCTTAACAAACACACCAATTTGCAGCTCGCTCTAAAGCCTCTAACTATTTTTACAGAAAAAATTACATCTAGGGGGTGGGTGGGGGTGGCTTCCGGGGCACTTATGGGGCTGAAATTTTTTGTGTACTTTTCTAAGATCACTCTTAACAAACACACCAATTTGCAGCTCGCTCTAAAGCCTCTAACTATTTTTACAGAAAAAATTACTTCTAGGGGGTGGGTGGGGGGTAGCTTCCGGGGCACTTATGGGGTTGAAATTTTTTGTGTACTTTTCTAAGATCACTCTTAACAAACACACCAATTTGCAGCTCGCTCTAAAGCCTCTAACTATTTTTACAGAAAAAATTACACATGGGGGGTGGGTGGGGGGTGGCTTCCGGGGCACTTATGGGGTTGAAATTTTTTGTGGACTTTTCTAAGATCACTCTTCACAAACACACCAATTTGCAGCTCGCTCTAAAGCCTCTAACTATTTTTACAGAAAAAATTACTTCTAGGGGGTGGGTGGGGGGTGGCTTCCGGGGCACTTATGGGGTTGAAATTTTTTGTGTATTTTTCTAAGATCACTCTTAACAAACACACCAATTTGCAGCTCGCTCTAAAGCCTCTAACTATTTTTTCAGAAAAAATTACTTCTAGGGGGTGGGTGGGGGTGGCTTCCGGGGCACTTATGGGGCTCAAATTTTTTGTGTACTTTTCTAAGATCACTCTTAACAAACACACCAATTTGCAGCTCGCTCTAAAGCCTCTAACTATTTTTACAGAAAAAATTACATATGGGGGGTGGGTGGGGGGTGGCTTCCGGGGCACTTATGGGGTTGAAATTTTTTGTGTACTTTTCTAAGATCACTCTTAACAAACACACCAATTTGCAGCTCGCTCTAAAGCCTCTAACTATTTTTTCAGAAAAAATTACTTCTAGGGGGTGGGTGGGGGGTGGCTTCCGGGGCACTTATGGGGCTCAAATTTTTTGTGTACTTTTCTAAGATCACTCTTAACAAACACACCAATTTGCAGCTCGCTCTAAAGCCTCTAACTATTTTTACAGAAAAAATTACTTCTAGGGGGTGGGTGGGGGGTGGCTTCCGGGGCACTTATGGGGCTGAAATTTTTTGTGTACTTTTCTAAGATCACTCTTAACAAACACACCAATTTGCAGCTCGCTCTAAAGCCTCTAACTATTTTTACAGAAAAAATTACTTCTAGGGGGTGGGTGGGGGGTGGCTTCCGGGGCACTTATGGGGTTGAAATTTTTTGTGTACTTTTCTAAGATCACTCTTAACAAACACACCAATTTGCAGCTCGCTCTAAAGCCTCTAACTATTTTTTCAGAAAAAATTACTTCTAGGGGGTGGGTGGGGGTGGCTTCCGGGGCACTTATGGGGCTCAAATTTTTTGTGTACTTTTCTAAGATCACTCTTAACAAACACACCAATTTGCAGCTCGCTCTAAAGCCTCTAACTATTTTTACAGAAAAAATTACATATGGGGGGGGTGGGTGGGGGTGGCTTCCGGGGCACTTATGGGGTTGAAATTTTTTGTGGACTTTTCTAAGATCACTCTTAACAAACACACCAATTTGCAGCTCGCTCTAAAGCCTCTAACTATTTTTACAGAAAAAATTACTTCTAGGGGGTGGGTGGGGGGTGGCTTCCGGGGCACTTATGGGGTTGAAATTTTTTGTGTACTTTTCTAAGATCACTCTTAACAAACACACCAATTTGCAGCTCGCTCTAAAGCCTCTAACTATTTTTTCAGAAAAAATTACTTCTAGGGGGTGGGTGGGGGTGGCTTCCGGGGCACTTATGGGGTTGAAATTTTTTGTGTACTTTTCTAAGATCACTCTTAACAAACACACCAATTTGCAGCTCGCTCTAAAGCCTCTAACTATTTTTTCAGAAAAAATTACTTCTAGGGGGTGGGTGGGGGGTGCCTTCCGGGGCACTTATGAGGTTGAAATTTTTTGTGTACTTTTCTAAGATCACTCTTAACAAACACACCAATTTGCAGCTCGCTCTAAAGCCTCTAACTATTTTTTCAGAAAAAATTACTTCTAGGGGGTGGGTGGGGGGTGGCTTCCGGGGCACTTATGGGGTTGAAATTTTTTGTGTACTTTTCTAAGATCACTGTTAACAAACACACCAATTTGCAGCTCGCTCTAAAGCCTCTAACTATTTTTTCAGAAAAAATTACTTCTAGGGGGTGGGTGGGGGGTGGCTTCCGGGGCACTTATGGGGTTGAAATTTTTTGTGTACTTTTCTAAGATCACTCTTAACAAACACACCAATTTGCAGCTCGCTCTAAAGCCTCTAACTATTTTTACAGAAAAAATTACATCTAGGGGGTGGGTGGGGGGTGGCTTCCGGGGCACTTATGGGGTTGAAATTTTTTGTGTGCTTTTCTAAGATCACTCTTAACAAACACACCAATTTGCAGCTCGCTCTAAAGCCTCTAACTATTTTTTCAGAAAAAATTACTTCTAGGGGGTGGGTGGGGGGTGCCTTCCGGGGCACTTATGGGGTTGAAATTTTTTGTGTACTTTTCTAAGATCACTGTTAACAAACACACCAATTTGCAGCTCGCTCTAAAGCCTCTAACTATATTTTCAGAAAAAATTACTTCTAGGGGGTGGGTGGGGGGTGGCTTCCGGGGCACTTATGGGGTTGAAATTTTTTGTGTACTTTTCTAAGATCACTCTTAACAAACACACCAATTTGCAGCTCGCTCTAAAGCCTCTAACTATTTTTACAGAAAAAATTACTTCTAGGGGGTGGGTGGGGGGTAGCTTCCGGGGCACTTATGGGGTTGAAATTTTTTGTGTACTTTTCTAAGATCACTCTTAACAAACACACCAATTTGCAGCTCGCTCTAAAGCCTCTAACTATTTTTACAGAAAAAATTACATATGGGGGGTGGGTGGGGGGTGGCTTCCGGGGCACTTATGGGGTTGAAATTTTTTGTGTACTTTTCTAAGATCACTCTTAACAAACACACCAATTTGCAGCTCGCTCTAAAGCCTCTAACTATTTTTACAGAAAAAATTACATCTAGGGGGTGGGTGGGGGTGGCTTCCGGGGCACTTATGGGGTTGAAATTTTTTGTGTACTTTTCTAAGATCACTCTTAACAAACACACCAATTTGCAGCTCGCTCTAAAGCCTCTAACTATTTTTTCAGAAAAAATTACTTCTAGGGGGTGGGTGGGGGGTGCCTTCCGGGGCACTTATGGGGTTGAAATTTTTTGTGTACTTTTCTAAGATCACTGTTAACAAACACACCAATTTGCAGCTCGCTCTAAAGCCTCTAACTATTTTTACAGAAAAAATTACTTCTAGGGGGTGGGTGGGGGGTGGCTTCCGGGGCACTTATGGGGTTGAAATTTTTTGTGTACTTTTCTAAGATCACTCTTAACAAACACACCAATTTGCAGCTCGCTCTAAAGCCTCTAACTATTTTTACAGAAAAAATTACATCTAGGGGGTGGGTGGGGGGTGGCTTCCGGGGCACTTATGGGGTTGAAATTTTTTGTGTGCTTTTCTAAGATCACTCTTAACAAACACACCAATTTGCAGCTCGCTCTAAAGCCTCTAACTATTTTTTCAGAAAAAATTACTTCTAGGGGGTGGGTGGGGGGTGCCTTCCGGGGCACTTATGGGGTTGAAATTTTTTGTGTACTTTTCTAAGATCACTGTTAACAAACACACCAATTTGCAGCTCGCTCTAAAGCCTCTAACTATATTTTCAGAAAAAATTACTTCTAGGGGGTGGGTGGGGGGTGGCTTCCGGGGCACTTATGGGGTTGAAATTTTTTGTGTACTTTTCTAAGATCACTCTTAACAAACACACCAATTTGCAGCTCGCTCTAAAGCCTCTAACTATTTTTACAGAAAAAATTACTTCTAGGGGGTGGGTGGGGGGTAGCTTCCGGGGCACTTATGGGGTTGAAATTTTTTGTGTACTTTTCTAAGATCACTCTTAACAAACACACCAATTTGCAGCTCGCTCTAAAGCCTCTAACTATTTTTACAGAAAAAATTACATATGGGGGGTGGGTGGGGGGTGGCTTCCGGGGCACTTATGGGGTTGAAATTTTTTGTGTACTTTTCTAAGATCACTCTTAACAAACACACCAATTTGCAGCTCGCTCTAAAGCCTCTAACTATTTTTACAGAAAAAATTACATCTAGGGGGTGGGTGGGGGTGGCTTCCGGGGCACTTATGGGGTTGAAATTTTTTGTGTACTTTTCTAAGATCACTCTTAACAAACACACCAATTTGCAGCTCGCTCTAAAGCCTCTAACTATTTTTTCAGAAAAAATTACTTCTAGGGGGTGGGTGGGGGGTGCCTTCCGGGGCACTTATGGGGTTGAAATTTTTTGTGTACTTTTCTAAGATCACTGTTAACAAACACACCAATTTGCAGCTCGCTCTAAAGCCTCTAACTATTTTTACAGAAAAAATTACTTCTAGGGGGTGGGTGGGGGGTGGCTTCCGGGGCACTTATGGGGTTGAAATTTTTTGTGTACTTTTCTAAGATCACTCTTAACAAACACACCAATTTGCAGCTCGCTCTAAAGCCTCTAACTATTTTTACAGAAAAAATTACATCTAGGGGGTGGGTGGGGGGTGGGATGATTATTTAGGGTTAATAATTTAGGGTTGATAATTTTCGACCCCTCCAGTGTCATTCCGTTGTCAAAAATTAAATATTTACTTCGTTTTTAACGTCCAAACGTCCGATTCTAAATTTAATTTTTTTTTTCCGAAATCGTTCATTTGAACGTTCGGATCTTCAGGCACATGTAAATGACACAAAAACAAAGTATATGATCGTATCAAAACGAGGACAACGACTAGGGCGTAGTATCAGCCTTAATGATCATAGTGTGGAAATTGTAGAAAATGCTATCTATTTAGGGACAATACTTACTGCAGAAAATAAGATAAAGGACGACATCCATAGACGCCTTGTAGCCGCAAATAAAACCTATTTTGCACTAGTCCCGGTCCTAAAAAACAACGAAATTTCAAGAGAATGCAAAGTCAGACTATATAAAACTTTAATCCGCCCAGTTCTATGCTACGGGTCTGAGACTTGGACATTGACCCAACAAACAGAAAATCAGCTTAAAATCTTCGAAAGGAAGAATATTTGGTCCTGTAAGGGTTAACCAGAACGAATGACGCATTAGGACAAACGAAGAGCTTCAAGAAATGTATGACGAAATAAATATAGCTACATACATAAGACGGAATAGACTGCGATGGCTCGGAAACGCTTCAGAAGATAGAATGCTAGCCAGGATGCTAGCCAGGTAGGACGACCAAATATACGGAAAATTCGTATAACAAATTGGAGAGCTAGCAAGATGTAGAGACGACTGGAGGAGGAGACTTCGAGAGGCCCGAGTCCTGCAAGGACTGTAGCGCCATTCAAGAAGAAGAATATATGTACATATATGTAAAAGATAGAACCTGTCTCAACCTAGCAAGTCAGCAGACTAACAGGCACCAGTCTAGTCTAGAAAGTGGACCCGTGCACATATAATATTAAATACTTTTGTTAATCATAAAACCTTTGTTTCATTTGCATGTTGGTTAACAATAACATCACAAAAACTTCCACGTTTAGGGTGCCTTGATGGCAGCTTGGCTGTCACAAAAAATTTTAATGTTGGCCCCTTTCAAACCTTTCTCATTGTTGAGCCTAGCACAGGTCTCAATGACATGTATTTCAGTCGGGAAAACAGAGGGCAACTTATCCATTGCAATCGAGACCTTGGAATTGGGTCCTGCGACACCAGCCCCTGCATCATGTTCCATCTTTCACCCGTCGGTAAACCAGTGGAGATGTTTTGGATACCCAGGAACGATAAGTCCCTCCCACTCAGAACGAATGTCAATGATATCCATGTGTCCTTTTCCTTTGACTGTATAGGGCCAGTTGGATGAGATCTGGTCTCAAGGCACTTATCGCGGCGAATTTCCATATAAAGATATGCAATGGGGTCAATCCAATGATTGCTTCCATCGTGACTGTGTGATAGGTTCACATAGCTCCGGTAATGGAGAGGCAAGCAAGCCGTTGCACTTTGCTGAACTTTAGAATCGACGTAACCCTGTTTTAGTCGGAGAGCTGGAGACGAAAAAGTGCTTCCATCTTTGATGTGGACAAACTCAATTGCAACTCATTCTATTACTAAACGGGATTATATGTCAAAGCTCTCCGACACTTTTAGTGGTGCAGGACAAAGTTAAGAAGGGTAAAAGAAGTCGTCTTCTTATTGAAAAAATGTCATCGATGTGGAGCATGAAAATTTGTAGGATGGAAGACTATAAGCTACTTAATGCAAATTCCAAGTCTCCGACAGCTAGGTTGGTGCAAAATGAGTGGCTGACAGGGGTCAAGTTGCCGAAAATGTTTGCAAAAAAAAAATCACTAGTCATCGCTGAGCTTCAAAATTTTGCACGAAGGTCCGTGAGGGTCTCCCTTGATGCACGTTGAAGCCCGATTTTCGAAATTCAAAATGGCCGCCGAAATGTGACCGAAACTCAAAATGGCCACCCAAATATGGTCAGTGACATTGCAGATGAGAACGCAGGGGCCAGGCAATTGCCAGACATGTAAGTTTTCTACATTACATTATATGTCTGATAATGGAAAGCTCATCCGTTATGATTTTTAAACAATCAATAAATCAATAATAAATATAAACAATTGAAAAGTAAAACTGAATGACGCGTAAATACGGGTTGCGTAAGGCCGGGCGCTAAAAGGTGTATCCACACGTACGTGCCCGGGAAGTTAGATTCGGAGTGCCGGAAAGATTCCATCCCCTCCCGGGCATTTATAGGGTTGAAAAAGGCCACTGCCCATTTGACTTTGTCACGGTCAAAAATGTTCTCAGAAAGACTCCGGGAATAACGGTCTGGGATGGTCCTATGACTACACCCAGCATATAATGGATAAGCGGTCTGGGGTATTGACCCTGGAAGGTGCTCGCGGAGCAGGTACTTCAAAGTTTGTTCATGGTTAGAGGCGTAGGAGCCATCCTCCCTTTTGAGAAGGCCCACTCCTTTGAAGGAGTCTTTGGAAAGTAGCTTTTGGAGTCTAGTCGCCTCTGGTAGAGTCTGAAGGCTCTCACAGTGTTTCCTCCAGGTAAGGGAGAATATTGGCCGGTGGAGGGCTTGGTGGGGGTCGAAACCGATATCCAACACCATCACGGTGCTCAGCACCCTCGAAAAAGGGGGAATAGTGTTTTTTACAGGGAAACCGTTAAAAGCGCGATTAACCCCTCTTGGGGTGGTTTTTGGCCTTTTGGGGGTTGCGCAACCTAAAATAGAAATTCTAACAACGCCATCGTGTTCAGCATCCTCCAAAACAGTGGGGGACGTAACTCTTGTTCCGGCTCAAAGTATTTACATGTTCGTCACTCACACGCGCCACTATCATGCTATATTTTTGTTTTGATATTTTAGTAACTCCCGCAGCTCTAACATTTTCCCATTTAAATTATACTATGCAATCGAAATTAGGTATTTAAACGTCTTCTTCATTAGAAAGCATGTTTCTGATAATAATCATAGTTTACTTTTTTGAGAAATACAATCCTGTAAATCTGAAGCATGTTTTTATAAACTTTGACAGTTTAAAGTTAATATTGGTAATCCTTCTCTCGATTTAACGAAACTAGTAATTATTTCTTGCAAATTATTAATTAAGTCTATTCAACGATAGTCTTTTAAATTCTTCGTGGAAAGAAAAAATATATTGACCAATTCTTATTGCATTGATCTATTAAATATTTTCATCTTCGACTTGTCTGAAAAATTAGAAAATATTCCATATCTCTTTTACCCAGACGACCTCAAAACGTATGGTGTCATTAAGTGACTAACTTTGTTGAAACTCAATTCATTAGAAGACTGATGCACCACCAATAAATTACAACTGCAATATTATTTTCGTTGCAGCTGCAGTATTATCATCTCAACGACTAGGTATTGGATCATATCGATCAAATTTTGGATCTAGTTGTAGTACTAGACAAAAAACTTAATTTCAATTTGCATTATGTTCAAATTCAACAAAGATATTAGACTTAAAAGACCTACGAAACATCATATGCAATGAACGATCTAGTCAACAGATGCTGTGTGGTCTTCAAAAATTATAGATCATTTTTCTCCCTTCCAGTAAATAAAGAATCCTAAAAATGAAAACTTATATCACTAGTGACACCATAAATCCTAGTGTTTTAATAATATGCTTAAGTTATCAGATTGTTTTACGTCATCAGTTTAATTGTGCCTTGTTTGACGAATACATAAATTGAATTCTAAAAGGTACCGCTGTTAACGCCTAATTTCAACTTCTTATTTAATACATAGGTGGTCAAATACATGGTACTGAAAGAATTAGTGTAGATTGATAACAATTTCTATGCAACTATAGAGTAACTCCGTTGATGATCATATAAATTTCGGTTTTTGGTTAATATCATAAGCAAGAAAATTTAAGATTTTTACAGTTTCAATTGTCTACAATTCGTTTTACTAATATGTTAATTTAGTGCCATTTTAGGATCCAGCGTAACTTTTTAAAAAAGTAAAGTCTGGCCATACAGAGCTCCCTCATATGAATATGTTCAAATCAAGTGGAAAAATATATCTTACCTTGGATCTGGAAGAATGATTTTTTTGCTTGCACGAGCAGCTGGAGTGCATTTTGATTTTTCCATAGCCATTAAATAGCTAACGTCCGCAAGCACAGCTTCAAGATCCGCCATATTATATAAAACAAAGTAGTAGGTAAAATCTCGTTTAGCCAGAATATGATCAACGAAAGTTATTTAAGAAGTTTACTTAATAAACGTTTTAATGAAATAAAACACAACCGTTTCGACCACTGAACATTTACATATATGTACATATGTATATAAATTATCTCTAATTTCTGCACTTATAAATATATAATTTCATTGAAGACCGCTGTTAAATTCGTTTATATAAATACACCTTTAAGACTACTCTGATTAATGTAATATAATGCGAAAATTTTTAGAAACAATACTCCCCATTTAGGCACGTCGAGAAATTATTATTTTGGAACGTCAACCAGCAGAGATCCTCCGCTAAAACGGAAAATAAGAAGCGTATAAACAAATTAAACAAATTTCTTGTGACGCAATGCTTTAGCTTGCAGTAGTTATTAAATCATTTAAGTTAACTCAATCTGTGACGGTTTGTGCATATTTGCAGCACAGTATTAATTTTGCAGCATTTGTAATATGCAAAAAATTGATTGTAGCAAAACACAAACTATTAACGCAGCTGTCATAACAACACCAAGCACCATCTATTTGTAAAAATGTAATCCATTTTTTATGAAGCTTTTAGGAACTGTAAACAAAACCCGATTCACAATCAGTTAGGTTACATGTCGGACTGAGGACTTGACTTGAACTTGAACTGACAGTTTAATCCACGTGAGTGAAGTAGACTTGAAGTCGATCTGAGGTTACATGACTTTCAAGTTTACTTGAAGCCGACTTCAAGTAATGCATGTAATCTTAGTAAATGAACGCTTCAAGCCTAAGCTTCAAAAATTTTAGGATTATAGGATTTATGTACAATGATTCACATTCAAAGCTTCAAGCTGCAAGCTTCAAATGAACTTGAAACTATAGAAAACCAATCGCATTTAGTGTGTTGCCATGCAGAGTTTCTCCGGGTGTTGTATTGCCATTAGCAGGGGAGAGTTTGCGTTGATTAATCAGAAAGCTTTTTCCCTCAAGTTAACTCGATCAATCAGAGTTGAACGTCATGTATTGTGTTTCCATGCAGAGTTTATCCTGAGTTTACTCCGATTAAGCGCCCATGGAAACGGGGTTTGAGTAAAGTGTCGTTAAATCCAAGTAAACTCATCCAGCCAGTCCGATTAAGCTGGGTTTTGTATATGTGTGTGTTTCACTATCCTTTACTGCACATATACCAATGGCGACGCAATGTAAAATTAATTATCTGTCACTTTAACCCAGAACCGTCATGAAAACAGCATCGAGTTATCTTGAGAGAAAAAGCTTTCTGTTTATTTAATGAAAACTCTACCCTGGCTCATGGAAACACAGTACGAAGCCGTACGAAGCAATTTTTTAACTTTGCTTTTGGAATAAAAAGTGGTAAAATATTGTATTTTATCACTTTTTAGTGCACACGGATTATCAGTGAGAAGTTATTTAGTGATCTGAGTCCATAAATTAAAAAAAAATTAGTGGTTAAGTGTATTTTAGGAGTGTTAATTGATTAGGTGACCATTTTTGTTTACAATCGCGGTGGTTTTTTCGTGTTAATTTAGGGAAAAAGTGTGGAATTTGTGTAGTAATGGAATTAAAAGTGAATTTAAAGTAGTTAAAAATTATTATAGAAGAGTTATTAAAAACATAAGTGCAAGTACTACCACACAGCATGAATAACAATAACTTTTTCACTTTTCCTTCACATTTTTCTGCACTTATGTTTTTAATAACTATTCTATAATAATCTTTAATCACTTAAAAAGCACATTTTATTATATTACTACACAAATTCAACATTTTTTCCCTAAATTAACACGAAAAAACCACCGCGAATGTAAACAAAAATGGTCACATAATCAATTAACACTCTTAAAATACACTTAACCAATCACTTCATTTTAATTTTTTTTATTAAATCACTAAAGCACTAATCACTGATAATCCATGTGCACCAAAAAGTGATAATATATAATATTTTACCACTTTTTAGTGCAAAAACACACTTAAAAAATTGCTTCGTATGGCTTCGGCCATGTTAATTCCACAACTGTCAGAATATTTTTGGCCTGTTTTCAGCTATGTTAGAATTAAGTTGGCCTGTCTGCTTCCAGGCCTGTACTTACGAGGGCCTTGGCCTTGGCCTTGCATACCGGGCTTAACCAAGTTTAAGTGCCATTGGAAACGAGAGTTCAGTAAAATATCATTAATCCATAGAAATATAAACTAAGTCTGATGGTACACGAATCAATTCATTCACTCAAATCCTACGTCAAAACTGTCAGTTTATCGAGCGAAGGTGATACACGAATCAATTCATTACAGTCTATTTCTTGTGTAAAATAACGTACTTCTATGTTTATTGGTGATATGTCAAAAAGCATATAATTTTAACATGGAGAATATACAAGGAGACAAAACTCTTATGGGGAAAATGACAGGAAATGGATGGGTAGAAGAAACTAAACTTCTAGTTCATTTTTGGCCACAGATGTCACCTTTGTCCGATGTACCCCAAATGAAGTTAATAAAAATTCATTGGAAACATCAAAAATTGATTAATTACGAATAATCGCTTTGTTATAAATTGAATTTAGAAGCTGCTAAACAGCTGTAAGCTGGTAAATGTAAAATATATTAGTAATAAACGAACTTTGCCATGAACCGGATAAATACAATCGGCCATGTTTTTTGGGGTACACTTGACTGCAGCGCCACCAATAATCAAACGAAAATTGACAACACGTAGTTTTGTCTCCTTGTATAGCCTCCATGGATTTTAATTAAAGATATTGTGAAATTGAATTGTGTGTTCATTGTTTACAAAGATTAGAAAATCTGAATAAAATGGATATGGAAAGACCTCCGAAATGTGACTGAATGGCAAAATTTTTCTAAAAGTTCCCGACCAGATGTGCTTGATAGTTACACATACATACACATATTTCATGCAGGTGCATTAAAAATAAAAATCGCTTCAAGTCCGGCTCAATCCCACAACGCTCACCCCAATCCCTCACGATCTTAGAACTGACAACTGACAGTTCCAATTGATCTAATACCCCGTTTATGATTAGGTTGAAAAGTTGAGTCGAGGTTTAGTTGAAATTTCGACCACCGTATATGATTCCGAGTTGAGTTCACTTTGGGTTGAAATCGGGTTGAACTGCCATCAAAACATAACCTCTTTTTGCTAATTCTTTTTCTATATTTCTGACTTTCTATACAGTTTTCCATCAAAATGGTGAAGGGAATTTTGTTCCCGCATTATTTCTAACATAGTTTTTGTTTCCTGATGCTCCCAAACATTTCTTTTAGCCATTGTCAAGATTAAATTTCCTCTGTTTTTACATATATAGTTAATATAAAATAATTAATGCGCTACAAAAACACCGAACACAAAACTAACGCCGAAGGCAGACTTCACGGATGGTAAACAAACAAAACAAATGTTACTTCAACCCAATTTCAACTCAACGCCCGTTTATGATGCGAAATATCAACTCGACCCAGGTAGGAGAGCTGAGTTGGGTTGAGTGGACCCAGTTTCAACTCGATCCCCGTTTATGACTGGGTTCAACCTGGGTTGAACCTAGCTTGAACCTAGTCATAAACGGGGTATAAGATATAAGGCCCAAACATATAGCAGAAACGAAAACAAACCGAAACGAAACGAAAGAAATAAATCGTATGAAAATGTATGAACTCAGTTATATAAAGCAACAGAACCGAAACGGAATGAAAGATATAAATTTATTCCATTTCGGCATTCGTTTCAGCTATTTAGCCCGTTACTGTGACAGTTCGACAGACAGTTTGTTTTCAAATTTAAAGTAGTTGAAAGAACGAAAAAGGGTAAATATTCAGATTAACTCCTCCACGCCCGATTTTGATGAAATTTTTACAGAAGGTACTGTTAATTATATACAACTCAGGAATGTTAGTAAAAAATGTCGGTCAAGTCCCGTTATCTTGTAATTCTACTTGAAAGTGCTGAAATTTCAAAAATTCAAAATGAAATTATTGCCATATTATTTCACCAATATTGATGAAATTTACACACATTGTATATTTTGATGTGGACAATTTATTTTTAGAAAAAAAATTGGCACTGATGCACCGTTACTTTTTTATTTAACTTTATAATACTTAAATTTCAAAAATGCGATAATTGCCAAAGTACACCAGCTTTTTTTATGAAATTTATACATATGTATATAATATATGTTTCTCTGTATAATAAATTGGTTTTAAAAAAAATTGCCTTCTATATACCGTTTTTTGACGTGATAACGTCTTATAAATCGATGCGGTTGGAAGGCATTCACGAAAAAGTTGTAACGAAGCCACTAACGTCCAGTAACGTTACGATGCTGGCGCATCTTTCGAGAAAGAGGCTCGCGTTCTTAGCGTCGGAGCAAAAGAAAGAAAGCGTCTTAATGGGGGGTGCTACACACGAGACTAAGAGCCGGTTTAGACGGTGCGCTTCAGCGCATGTGCCTCACGAACTTTATAGATAAAGGGAGAAGTGGGGTGGTACCTCTCTTCATCCCCACTCATCCCTTCATCAACAAACGTTCGTGAGGCACATGTGCTGGAGCGCACCGTCTAAAACAGCCCTAATTCGGACGGGTGAGGCTTTAAGGGCTCCAAATGACGAATTTGTGGTTAAAATTTGAAAATTCAAAATGGCGGACTAATTTTGGCAATTGTGTTCCGATTGGACTGAAAATCAGTATCGGGGGGCTTTAAAGGTTCCAAATGACGAATTTGTGGTTGAATTTTGAAAATTCAAAATGGCGGACTAATTTTGGCAATTATGTTGTGGTTGTACTGAAAATCAGCATTGGGGGGCTTTAAAGGTTCCAAATGACGAATTTGTGGTTACAATTTGAAAATTCAAAATGGCGGACTAATTTTGGCAATTGTGTTCCGATTGTACTGAAAATCAGCATCGGGGGGCTTTAAAGGCTCCAAATGACGAATTTGTGGTTAAAATTTGAAAATTCAAAAAGGCGGACTAATTTTGGCAATTGTGTTCCGATTGGACTGAAAATCAGTATCGGGGGGGGGCTTTAAAGGTTCCAAATGACGAATTTGTGGTTAAATTTTGAAAATTCAAAATGGCGGACTAATTTTGGCAATTGTGTTCTGATTGTACTGAAAATCAGCATTGGGGGGCTTTAAAGGTTCCAAATGACGAATTTGTGGTTAAAATTTGAAAATTCAAAATGGCGGACTAATTTTGGCAATTGTGTTCCGATTGTACTGAAAATCAGCATCGGGGGGCTTTAAAGGCTCCAAATGACGAATTTGTGCTTAAAATTTGAAAATTCAAAATGGCGGACTAATTTTGGCAATTGTGTTCCGATTGTACTGAAAATCAGCATCGGAGGGCTTTAAAGGTTCCAAGTGACGAATTTGTGGTTAAAATTTGAAAATTCAAAATGGCGGACTAATTTTGGCAATTGTGTTCCGATTGTACTGAAAACCAGCATCGGGGGGCTTTAAGGGTTCCAAATGACGAATTTGTGGTTAAACTTTGAAAATTCAAAATGGCGGACTAATTTTGGCAATTGTGTTCCGATTGGACTGAAAATCAGTATCGGGGGCTTTAAGGGTTCCAAATGACGAATTTGTGGTTAAAATTTGAAAATTCAAAATGGCGGACTAATTTTGGCAATTGTGTTCCGATTGGACTGAAAATCAGCATCGGGGGGCTTTAAGGGGTTCCAAATGACGAATT
This sequence comes from Thereva nobilitata, assembly GCA_963855945.1. NCBI lineage: Eukaryota > Metazoa > Arthropoda > Insecta > Diptera > Therevidae > Thereva > Thereva nobilitata. The sequence goes on from OY979694.1 coordinate 144,306,804, forward strand.
TGTGGTTAAAATTTGAAAATTCAAAATGGCGGATGACAGCGTAGACCGTAGAGAAAAACCGGCGAGAAAAATAAAACTGAAAAACTAAATAAAACGAAATATGTCAGTGATTTATGAATTTAAAAGTGTAATCTTCATTTAATCCTTTGTTCCAAAAAAACTTGTAATACAAAAAAGACGGTATCACGTAAAAACTCGCCCGTATACGGTCTTTACAAGAACCCATATTTTTTTAATACATTTGTAAAGCACCGCATTCTATGGGAGTATGAAATAGTAACTGCCACATTTGACTTTTAATTATTTTAAAATTTATATGTATATTTCATATATTTCAGTGTGAAATTAAATTTTAGCAAATATATGAAATATATAAATTTTAAAATAATTAAAAGTCAAATTTCATACTCCCGTAGAATACGGTGCTTTACAAATGTATTAAAAAAACTGTATATAGAAAGCAATATTTTTTAAAACCAAAATTATTATACAGAGAAAGATATACAAGATATAAATTTTATAAAAAAAGATATAAATTTTATAAAAAAAGCTGGTGTACTTTGGAAATTATCGCATTTTTGAAATTTGAGTATTATAAAGTTTAATTAAACAGTAACGTTGCATCAGTGCCAATTTTTTTCCAAAAGTAAATTGTCCACATCAAAATGTACAATGTGTGTAAATTTCATCAATATTGGTGAAATAATATAGAAATTATGACCTGTTCAATTTTTGAAATGTCTGTACTTTGAAGTGGAATTACAAGATAACGGGACTTGACCGACACTTTTTATTAACATACCTGAGGTGTACATAATTAATTGTACCTTGTGTAAAAATTTCATCAAAATCGGGCGTGGAGGAGTTAATCTGAATATTTACCCGAAAAAGAAGTTATTTTAAAAGAATGCAGTCAATACAAGGTGAAAATATTGAAATTTTGATTTCTCTTGTGATTTCTCGACATCCACCATAAATTATATAAATTTTATAATATATGTATTTATCGAAAATAAAAAATTCTGCTACTCAATGCAAAACTTGTCAACAAAAGTCGAACACCTATTCGCTCAGGTACCTCTATATAATCGCTATCATTTTCAAGTTCATTTCGTTTTCGTTTCTGCTATATGTTTGTGCCTATAATCGTGTACCATTATGCTAACATGGAACGGCTGAGTCGTGTAAAAACCCTGTACGTGAGTGACCACACTAAAGGTAGCTTGTTTAAAAGCAGAGCAATAGTGTGTAAGCGGAACACAAATTGCCGGACTGCATCGGGGTGGCATCGATTTTATCCCAGGAACTTAAAACGCGCGCTTTTAAAACGCCCCTCTTATTATTTCTACATATTTTGGCCTGCATTACCTGACCACTACCGGCCCAGTGTACTCAAACCATCCAATCCAAGAAAACTTTACGAGACCAGTCCGGTTAAGGGCTTTGACGGCGACGCAACTTAAAGTTAATTATATGTCATTTTAACCCAGAACCGTCATGTACTGGGTTTCCATGCAGAATTTCCCCTGAGTTTACGCAGATTAAGCGCCCATGGAAACGGGGATTGAGTAAAGTTCATTAAATCCAAGTAAACTCTACGAACCCAGTCCGATTACGCTGGGCTTTGTATAAATGTGTGTTTGAGTATCCTGCCAGTAGGAGCTGTAATGTAATACCGAATCAATGCGGTATACACTACTTGGCAAGCACGACCCATTACGAGCTCGATGGGTCGATTACTTTTACTTTGGCATGTCCTAGAGTGGGAAATGCCCGCGAGGTCGTTGCAGGTTACATTCAGGAACTTTCATGGAAGAAGCATCCAGCTAACGTGAGGAAAAAAGCTCACTCATACTCAACGAATACTCTACCCTGGCTCATGGAAACACAGTAATGGAAACAGCATCGAATTAACTTGAGGGAAAAAGCTTTCTATTTACTCAACGAAAACTTTACTCCTGCTCATGTACTGAGCAAAGTTTGGTCAAATCAAAGTAAATCCAACGAAGCCAGTCCGGTTAAGCCAGGTTTTGCATATGTGTGTGTTTCAGTATCCTTTACTGCACATATACTAAGGGCGACAAAATGTCAATTTATTGAATGGGTCAGTTCAAGCTAGAACTGCCATGGAAACGGCATTGAGTGATCTGGAGAGAAAAAGCTTTCTGTTTATTTAACGAAAACTCTACCCTGGCTCATGGAAACATAGCATACAGCTAAAGGCCCAACTATGCACGGCATAAGCGCATATGTAAAAACATCAAAAAATATCGAAAGTCAGCATTATGTCAATCAAAACATATTACCGCCTATGCATAACATAAGCGACATAAAGTTGATGTAAAATCTGCGCTGTGAAAGTGAAATTTAATTTTGATTTATATATATGTATATATTTAGATGAACAAAAATCACTTACTCTAACAATAAACAGCAATAAACATAACCTTGCTTTCCTAATGTCATGTCAAGTTCGACCCAAGTCGAATTCATTATGTTTAACGAATGTTTAACGAAAGCTTTTATGCCGTGTTATGTCAAGCGTAGCCACCTTCATAACAAGTTCTGTTTCCGAACTTGACATATACACTTGGCATATGCGCTTATGCCATGCATAGTTGGGCCTTAAAGGCCCAACTATGCACGGCATAAGCGCATATGTAAAAACATTAAAAAATATCGAAAGTCAGCATTATGTCAATCAAAACATATTACCGCCTATGCATAACATAAGCGACATAAAGTTGATGTAAATTCTGCGCTGTGAAAGTGAAAATTAATTTTGATTTATATATATGTAGCCCAGTCGTCAGAGCCAAATTTAGACCTGTCTGAATCGGAATCGCTGCAAGACTTGCCAAGGGAAACATCACTCGCTGCTTCACATCGGCGATTCTTCTCAAACTCCTGCTCAGGACCAGGACTCCAGCTCTACCAAAGAAGTTCAACCATCAACATCCACAGGTTAACCAGTTCCTCTTACAGTTGATAATCTATCAAATCAGCTCATTTTGCTCTGTGTGTTGTTAGCTCAAACCAATGTCCAGTGGTACAGCAGTCAAGTGTCTAACAGCTCTACCAGCTCATCACCTGCATCAACATCAAGCTCTTACCTGGAAACAACTTCATCACCAACCTCAACTACAAGCTCCAGCTCTGAAACAACACAAATTGATTCTTCTAGTTATACTACTAGTCCATCCATCTCTACAACTTCTTCAACAACTTTAATGGGTCATCATATTGCTCAAGCTCCATCGCATCTAGTAGACGAACAATCAAATTTCTCTTCAGTTTATCTAGCTCATTCAGAACTATTAAATCGATCAGCTGCATTGCTCTCCACAGCTCAAGCTCAAATACTCGCTCCAACGTCAACAAGCCAACCATTCAGAATGCTATTAGATTCTGGCTGGGAACTCTCATTCATCACAAACAAGCTAGTTCTACAATTGAAGCTCCATCGTCATCGCTCCTTGATTCTACTAACAGGCATTGCAAATGTATCAGCTGGGAAATCTAAGGGAGTGTGCATCGTAACTCTTAAATCCTTGTATTCTGATGAACAGATTCAAGACCCACTCCACATTTTGACCTCGCTGACATCAATACTACCTAGAGTCCACGTTGATTGTTCATCATGGACTCATCTAAAAGGACTACAATTTGCGGATCCAGATTATCAAAAACCAGGACACATTGACATCATCTTGGGTGCAATTCCGTTTTCACAAGCCTTCAGATCTGAAATTAAACAAGCTCAACCTTCGGATCCTATAGCCTTTAAAACAATCTTTGGTTGGGTTATATTTGGACCGACTAACAGAAGCTCAGCGCTAGCAAGTAGCCCAGCCCTTCACGTTCAACAAGATCATGCTCTACATGACCTCTTATCAAGGTTCTGGCTCCAGGAAGAATCTAATCAAGCTCAAGTACCCAACCTTACGCCTGACGAAGAACACTGTGAAGCTCACTTCGCCAACACACATACCAGAGATTCTACAGGCTGGTATGTTTTTCGACTACCAATAGTTCCAGCACCGCAACAGCTGGGAGAGTCACGAAACACCGCTCTACGATGCCTTAAATCAATGCTCAAACGACTATCAAATGATCAAAAACTCAACCAGCTCTACAGAGACTTCATGAAGGAATATGAAGCTCTAGGCCACATGAGGCAAGCCCCCGCAGATCAATCGCGTTTAAGAAGTAGCTATAACTTGGAATCTGGTGAACGGCTAAACGAGATGACCTTAGCACATGATACTTCGATAACAGGAGGGTTGAGGGTCTCTGGAAGGCGATCACCAGTTCGGGCTCCTGCTCTTCCTCATTACTATCTGCCGCATCATGGAGTCCTAAAGGAACAGAGTTTAACAACAAAATTAAGGGTCGTCTTTAATGGATCAGCTCGAACAAGCTCCGGATACTCGCTCAACGACGTTCTCCACGCTGGCGCAAAACTCCAGATGGACATTTTCGACGTTCTTCTCTGGATAAGACGTCCCAAAATCATTTTTAGTTCCGATATAAGCAAGATGTTTCGTCAAATCAATGGTTTCGTCAGACTGGGATCTTCAGCGGATTCTTTGGCTCGATCAACACAACAATATTGTTCCATACCAGCTCACCACAGTTACTTATGGAACCAGATCAGCACCATTCCTTGCAGTACGAGTCCTACTGCAACTTGTTCAAGACGAAGCAGACGAAGACGAAACTTCTGCAAGGCGGGGAGGTTTCCATTGGCAAAATGTTCAAGCAATACTCCTGCATTCCTAGAAGCTCTATCGCTCGAAAGCGTCTCGACTGCTCCAGCTCATGACCTCGATGATACGGAATTAAAAGTTCTAGGACTTTCTTGGAGTCCTTCATTTGACCAATTCATTTTCTCACCAAAAAGCCCGAAGTTAAAGAAAATCACAAGCGCACAGTTCTTTCTGAAGTAGCTCAACTCTTCGACCCACTTGGATTCTTAGCTCCAGTTATAGTTCGTGCCAAAATGTTCATTCAAGAGCTATGGCTCAATAAATCTGGATGGGATGACGAATTACCAGATCAACTTGCCCAACGGTGGACGCACCTACGAGACGAGTTCCATTTACTAGCTCAGATTCGTATTCCCAGATGGATTAACACTATCTCCAGCTCCTACATTGAATTGCATGGGTTCTCCGACGCGTCACAATTAGCTATGTCTGCGTGTATTTACATCAGGGTTGTTAACTCCAGAGAATCAGCTCAAGTGACCTTGTTGTGTGCCAAAACCAAGGTAGCACCACTGAAACCAGTCACTATACCAAGGCTTGAACTAACTGCTGTTTGGATGCTATCAAAGCTCATCAACCATGTTCAAAAGGTACTAGAATTAGCTCATGTTCCTCTTTATTTGTGGACTGACTCCTCCGTCGCATTAACATGGGTTTTAAGTCATCCGACAAGATGGAAAGAATTTGTCCGTAATCGAGTGTCATCTATTCAAGAGCTCAATCCAACAGCAAAGTGGCATTATGTTCCTGGGAAGCAAAATCCAGCGGACAGTGCTTCCAGAGGTCTAGCTCCAACTCAATTAGTAAACTTCATGCCTTGGTGGAATGGACCAAGTTGGCTATGCAGCTCTTATTCATCCTGGCCAACTCAACAATTTAAACCATCAGCTCTAGCTCATAAAGAAGAACGACCAGGCGCCCTTCTTCATACGACGAAGACTCCTAATGAAACGGATCATCCGTTGTGGTACTTGCTGTTAAGATATTCATCGATCTATAAGCTCTCAAGAGTCACAGCATTGTTCAAACGGTTCCTATCAGTTCTTAAAAAAGAACAAAACACCTCATTGACTCAAAGACCCCTATCTCCCAAGGACCAGCTCGACGCTCAATTAACTTGGGTGAAGACCATTCAGCAGATTCACTTTTCAAGTGAAATGAAAGCTATTCAAGAAGGATTTCATTTACCAGCAGCTCACTTTATGTCAAGACTAACTGCGTTCATCGACCATCAGGGAGTCCTAAGAGTCGGTGGTCGGCTACAGCAAGCTCAGATGGACCCCGATGCAACACATCCAATAATCCCGCCAAGAAAGTCAAGACTTTCATATCTCATCATCGCTCGAGCCCATCTATCAACATTGCATGGGGGTACGCAAGTGACACTCATGCATCTTCGACAATTCTTCTGGATTATTGGAGGCAGAGCTCCCGTACGCTTCTTCATCTTAAAATGCGTTACTTGTGCTCGATATCGTCCTCAACGTGCTCAACAGCTCATGGGTCAATTGCCAGCATCGAGAGTCTCTCCAGTACGACCATTCCATACTACTGGTGTTGACTATGCCGGTCCATTCTCGCTCAAGAGGTTTCAAGGAAGAGGGGCCAAAACTTACAAGAGCTGGATCGCTGTCTTCGTCTGCTTCGTCACTTCAGCAGTTCATTTGGAGGTGGTGACCGATTATTCCGCTGAAGCCTTTATTAAAGCTTATCGGCGATTTGTAAGTCGTCGAGGAGTAAGTTCAGTACTCTACAGCGACTGTGGGACTACATTCCAAGATGCCAATAAGTTCCTTAAAGAACTCTTCAGATCAGGCTCTAAACACAACGCTCTGTTAAGTTTCTGTAAAAATTATGTATATATCAATTAAAAAATGTGGAACTCACAATGAAAAACGTCCTTCTTGTATCGTAATGTTAACTCAAGTCTTTTATTTCAATCTTCTTCTTTTATACAAAATGATGTTTACAGCTATTAGGTTATATTATAAATTTGACTTTCAACACTTCCCTTCAAATTTAACTCGATATAAATCAAAAAACAACAAAAATATTCCAATTCAAAACAATAAAGAAACCATGACAATCTACATTAATTTACTAAATTAAAATTAGTCCAATCATATTACGTAGATGTTTAAATCGTTCTCCCTGTAGAGGCTTTGTACATATGTCAGCCAATTGCTCTTCACTAGAAACATGTTCTATATCATATGCTCCTTCTTGATATTTTTCTCTTATGAAAAAGTATTTTACCTCGATATGTTTAGTACGTTTATGAAACTCTGGATTCTGACATAATTTTATTGCGCTTGCGTTATCCATGTATAGAGTTGGTTTGTACTCTTTGCCAGTGATTTCTGTCAATAGTCTTTTAAGCCAAATAGCTTCTTTAGCTCCCTCATTTCCTGCAACAAACTCTGATTCAGTAGTTGATAACGCAACTGATTTCTGTTTTTGACATGTCCATGTTATAGCTGCACCGCCATATATTGCGATTACTCCAGTTACTAATCCATCATCAACGTATATAGTTACCAATAATTTTCCTTTTTGATCAAATTTAACATATAGGCAAGGATCAGCCGTTGATTCTCTAAGTCCATACCTCTTCATAAATTCAGAAAAACGATTATTCCAGCACCTAGGAGCTTGTTTTAGACCATATAAACTACGTTTCAACTTGCTTACTCTCCTAGTACCATCATTATAGCCATCTGGTTGTTTCATAAAAACATCTTCTTCGAGATTACCGTACAGAAAAGCAGTTTTTATATCAAATTGACGTAAACACAACTTTTCATTGGCCGCGACACTTAAAACAGTTCTAACAGTGTCATACCTAGCTACCGGGCTAAATATTTCATCGTAGTCTACACCAGCTATTTTCTATTATCCTTTTATTTTCAGGAGGAATCACAAGATCAAAGACGTCGTTTTCCTTCAAGGACCTCATTTCGTCGTCCATTACTGATTTCCAAAATTCTGTATTTAATGATCGAAGTGCGTCTTCTCTGGTCTAAGGATTTTCCTCATCATTAGTAGTTAACAAGACGTAGTCTTTAAGATGCACTGGAGGATTTATTTCTTCTCTATTCCTTAAGCCATATTCATTATTTTCTTCTTCAGACATTGTGATTTCATGTTCTCCTTCAGACATTGTGATTTCATGTTCTCCTTCAGACATTGTGATTTTATGTTCTCCTTCAGACATTGTGATTTCAGGTTCACTAAGGTTAACGTTATCTTCATAACATCTTTGAAAAGAACTATCCAGATTTATCTGAATCGATGAACTTGTTGTATTGTTTGGAAGAAACTTCACATCTCGACTTAAGAAAATCTTACCTGTCTTTGCATCATATAGTCTGTACCCGTCTCTTTCACCAGAATATCCAACGAACATTACCTTTTTGCTTTTTGGATCCCACTTCGTTCTTTTCTGTTTTGGTATGTGAACATAACATTCTTCACCAAAAATTCTAAAATGATCTATAACCGGAACTTTATTATACCATAACTCATATGGTGTTTTATCAGCAATAGATGTTGGACCAGTTCTGTTTATAATATGCGTTGCAGTATTCACCGCTTCTGCCCACAGTTTGACAGTCAAGTTCCTAGAATAAATCATTGATCTAGCAGCTTCGACGAGTGTTCGATTTTCCCGTTCCACACTACCATTTTGTTCTGGGCAATATGGCATTGACAATCTTACATCAATTCCATTCATTTTCAACAGTTTCTTGATGTCCTTATTGTCGAATTCTTTACCACCATCTGATAAAAATTGTTTAATTTTATGACCAGCGGAGTCCGCTTCAGCCAAGAAATACTGTAGCTTTTCCTTAACTTCCCAGTAAACACAGTTATATAATTATGACATCACAATGACATCACACAAAGTCAGGTTTGACGTAAGCTGTAAGTCACAGATGACTCACATGTGAGTCATTATTTCATACTTCCTGACGTCAGACTATGACGTAAAATATATGACGTAAATATGACCTCCAAGTAACGTCCCTGTGACTTACCTGATGTCAAGCTGATGTAACAATTATATCATTGTTATATCAAATGAGTTCAAAATATCTTACTTTCATATTACCGTCAAGTGACGTCACTGTGACCTAACTAAAGTCAATCTGATGTATCAATGATGTCATGTATCCAACTTGCATTTCCTAATCTAATTACTCTGATTCGTTATCCCGAACAAAAGAACTTAGCCCAGCATAATTTAATCCAATTAATACAGATAAATTCCATTCGAGAATCACACGAAAATTGGGATAAGAATATATTTATGTGTATAAAGTTATGAACTAGTCATGTTTATTATTTTTTGAATCATTTATTATAATTCTCAATCTCAATTTTTGATGTTTTGCAAATACAGGGAATGTGTTGAGTAGTATTTTACACTACTACAAAGTATTGTTATTACCCTTGATAGAATTATATCATTATGATTTGATTTATCATAACTTATTGAAAAACTTCACATACATTAAATATGTAATAAACTTGTAATAAATAGACTATTATTATTCTCCAAGAAGTACGCAAATAAAAAAAATAAAACTTTCTTCTTCAATAAACATCTTTGGTAAAGAAGTACGCAAATAAAAAATAAAAATAAAAGTTTCTTTTTAAATAAACATCTTCGGTAATATCAACCAGTGATTTCGCTTACTTCTTGGAGTAACATTATATAAAATTATCACTTTTATAACATGGCCTAAATGTCAAGTCTACTCAAGTAATAATATTTTTTTTTTTAATTTTAATAAGGAGATCATAAGACCATGACTATAATGCAAGAAGTCCGAATATAAAATAAAAATAAGACTTTGTTTTAAATTAAAAAATTAATAATCTTAGGTTATATGAACCAGTCATTACTCTCATGTCTTGGATTAAAAAAAAATAAATAAATAATTGTGTAATGGTTACTATTATTAATCATTTGTTAGTCCTCATTTTCTTCAGATGCTGGTGGTTTTGTTTTTTTTTGTACTTGCTTTGGCTGTTGTCCAGCTCTTTGGTTACCCAATCTGAACCAATTTTGACTGGCTTTGGAAAATTTTGCACTGTCCCAAGATGGATATCTGTCCAATATTGCACCTGTAAATTAATTGTTTTAACTAAAATATTTTTTTTTCGAATTCATTGAGTTTATTGATTTTTATGTTTTTTTTATTACTGACCTTCACACATCTTCATTAATTTTAAATCTGCTACTTTGTATTTCGTTTTTTTGCCTTCCCACGTATTGGTGGCTGCAAATTTTTGCGAAAAAATCAAATTTAATACGCGTTCAGTGCAATCTCTAGCATTAGACCCTCCAACCTGTTTCACGATCTTTACCTGCATAAATATTTATTGCTTATAACTCCAAAATAATGAAAATAAACGTTCTGATTTGAATTGTAACAGAAACTATAAATTATAAAAAATTAGAATGGAAGTTCACTTACAAATTCTTGACTGTACTTTTTGGATAATAGCTTCTCCTCAAAAGCTGATATTTCTTCCTTACTATCCAATGGTAGATCTTCCTTAATTTCTGACGAAATTGCATTATTGTTATTGACCTCAGGATTCGCACTATTTGTTGTTAATAATCGTTGTTCTATATCTTTAAGTTTTACTGAGTGGGCTCACAAAAGATATAAACACTGATCTAGTTTACCTGAAACCAATTTAATACATAAAACTTAAATAATTTCTCTCTAATATAGACTGAAAAATTGATGACTGTCAAAATAATATTACGATCAAGTGTGTTAAAGCGTTCGTCGTCGTTCTCATGATCGAAATCATCAGGAATAATTGAACGGGGATGATCAGGGATTTTTTCATCTATATTCATAGACTTTGCTTTGCTAATTATGCGAATACTGTTGTCTGGAAATATACCACTCGATTGTCAATTTTTATTTGAAGATACTAATTCCTTATCCGTCAACACGCCATTACTTTCTTCTGTGTCACTTATTTCAGTAGCTTTTTCTTCGTGTTTTTTTGGTCTTAAAGCGTGTGCTTCAGTGATTCGTGTTGGATCTTCCTTTGATTTATCACATTTTGGAAATGGAGCGGCTGTCAAGTGAATCAGAAAAAAAGATATAAGGTCACTGTTCCAATTGTTGCTCATCAACCTATTCTAGCTCAACAAATTTAAAATTTACTGAGCGACAATAGGTTCATAAGCGAGGATGGAGACATTGACCTCAACGTGAATTGTCTTAAAAAAAAAATACAAATAAACATGAATCTTTTGAGCCAATCATCGGCTGGTGTTATTTTATTTTTTATTCGAAGATTTAAGCTTCCCTGTTGTGGAGGCCATTTACAACGGGAAACTTTTCCAGTGCATTTATCTTTCAACAGCCAATTGCTGGGGATTTCAGAGTAGCTATCATCATTGATGAAGTACACAACTGCGTAAGGTTTATTCATGGTGTTATTTGACTGAAAATAATTTTTTTTTATATTATAGTTACTACATACGTACTGAAAATTCAAAAGAAGCTATGGGAAAATTTAAGAAATTGAAATAAAAAAAGGAATACATGAAAATTCTGTACATTATTTGAATTAAATCTGTATATGCTTATTTCTGTAGAAACTTCAATATTCGATTAATGGACTATGCTGGATCTTATAAATTTTAGGTTATAATTTTAATTGATTATAGATAGATATAAATTATTGCAATACTTACGACAAGTCACCAACAATATGTTTAATGAAAAGTAATAGCTATGTAATCGTCCTAAAATTTTGTCACTTGAAATAACATTACTTCAAAACTTTTGTTCACTACTAAACACAACACACGATACACTGAAATACTAAACAAGAACAAACGCGTTGGTTTCGAAGCGGGGGTAAGGGCGGGAAACAGTAGTCGTGTTCGCTACACATTTCTATGGAGCATGCGCAGCGGAGCTCATGCGCATGCTCCATAAAATTGTGTGGCGAGCACTACTAGTAGGAGAGTTATGACAACTGCGCAATGTGCGCCCCGCGCATGAACACATGGCTGCAAAGCACAGAATGGCTACCTGATACCCAGCCTGAGCTGACAAATATATGTATTGTATAAATAATACTCATATGTACATGTCATGTAAATACTAGAAATACTTACTCATATCGATAAGTATAATATTGTGAATAATTTGTTTGTGATAACATTTTTTTTGTTCAACTTCATTGAGTGTAATTACTTATGAAATCTTTATAATAATATTGATTTGTGTGCAAAACCAAAAAACTAATTTGATCTCATGTATTTGTAATTCAATTTTTCAGTCATTGAAAATAGTACAAGTTAAACGTAACCTATATCAACAATAAGAATGTAACAACTAATATCTAAAAAAATTGTGCATTATTTCAAATTCGTTCAACTAATCTGAAAAAACTATAATCAACCTTGTATGAATAATTCTATATTTTTTTTGTGTCAATTAACAAAATACAAAGAGAACTTGGGAGAACTTTTATATAGGCAACTTTTTGAAATATTTTCTTTACAGAAATGTATCTATTTATTTAAAAAATTTAAAGTGTCTTGTTAAAATTTTGAACTTCCATAACATTTATTGTATTGTTAATTATCTGTAATTAAAAGCTAGAAAGGATGTATGTTTGTTATTTTTTTTATTATATTTTCTTTTGCTATCGTTCAAATTTATAAAAATATTTTTATTTTTCTTATTGTAGACGGCAAAAAACTTAAACAGAACTTATTGAAATCACAAGATGCCGAAACCTATAAGATACATGACAAAACGGAGAGTATGTCAGATGATTCAGGAAGAAATTGAAACTGCAAGAGTTGCGACTCACAAAATTTGTTGTAAAGAACAGAATCATACTACTGCAGAAAATTCTTACTCGCCATCTTCCGAAAACATAATTAATGTTCCAGAAGTCAGTGAAGATTCATTAAATGGAATTGTAGAAAGTGCAACCGATGTTGACGATATGAATGTTATTGCTACGGCCAATAGAACTGAACAATGTAGTGTGTTTGATTCCGTACAATTGCATCGAGAAGATGAGACTACATCTAAAAACAGTTTAACCGAAGATTTGAGATTTTGGTTGTCTGACAACAGTATATCTCAGAAAGCTGCAAATAATTTAATCGAAATATTTCGAAATCATGGGCATCGAGATGAATTGAAAAAAGATGTGAGGACTTTGATGAAAACGCCTCGTAACGTAACAGGAAAAATCATTCATGGTAATGGAGGGTCTTATTTTCATTTTGGCATTGCTGATGGTTTAGTTCGTTCTCTCAAGAAATATTATTATACTTACCCGGAAACAATTTTAATCCAACTTAATTGTGATGGGATGTCTTTTTCAAAATCTTCAAATAGTCAATTTTGGCCATTGCTAGCTGCCATAGAAGCTGAATTCTATACCGAACCATTCTTAGTTGGTCTTTATCATGGATTGTCGAAGCCTAATGATTTTAATGTGTACATCAATCCATTTGTTGATGAAATGAAGGATTTCCAAGAAAATGGTATTAAGATTTGTGAGGAAAAAATTAATGTACAGCTTAATGCTATTATTTGTGATGCACCGGCTAGAGCATATTTAACATTAACAAAATCCCACAGCGGATATTTTGGCTGTTCAAAATGTATCCAAGAGGGAGAGTGGGATCGTTACATTAACTTTCCGGAAGTAAATAATCCTCTTCGAACTGATATATCATTCAAAAATAGGAAGCAAGAAGAATATCACCTGGGAGAATCTCTGCTTACTGATTTAAATTTTGGAATGGTATCTCAAATTCCTTTGGATTACCAACATTTAATATGCTTGGGGGTAACAAAACGATTATTGCTTCGTTGGTGTAACGGGTCAAAAAATCAGCGACTATCGAAAGGCCAATTGGAAGCTATTGATGAGAATTTGAAGATCATAAAAGTTTGCATTCCATCTGAATTTGCACGACAACCTAGACTTTTAGACAGAATGAAGGACAGATGAAGGATTTACAAGAAAATGGTATTAAGATTTGTGAGGAAAAAATTAATGTACAGCTTAATGCTATTATTTGTGATGCACCGGCTAGAGCATATTTAACATTAACAAAATCCACAGCGGATATTTTGGCTGTTCAAAATGTATCCAAGAGGGAGAGTGGGATCGTTACATTAACTTTCCGGAAGTAAATAATCCTCTTCGAACTGATATATCATTCAAAAATAGGAAGCAAGAAGAATATCACCTGGGAGAATCTCTGCTTACTGATTTAAATTTTGGAATGGTATCTCAAATTCCTTTGGATTACCAACATTTAATATGCTTGGGGGTAACAAAACGATTATTGCTTCGTTGGTGTAACGGGTCAAAAAATCAGCGACTATCGAAAGGCCAATTGGAAGCTATTGATGAGAATTTGAAGATCATAAAAGTTTGCATTCCATCTGAATTTGCACGACAACCTAGACTTTTAGACAGTGTTGCGAAATGGAAGGCTACTGAATGCCGTCAGTTCTTGTTATATACTGGTCCAATAATACTGAAAAACATTTTAGCACCTAGATCTTACTATCACTTTATGGCTTTAAGTGTTGCAGTGAGAATTTTATATGATTCTCACAAGTTTTTAATCTATAATGACTATGCTGAACGGTTGTTGAGGTGGTTTGTTAATGAATACAAAAATTTGTACGGTTCAAATTCAATATCATATAATGTCCATAATTTAATTCATATTGCGAATGATTGCAAAAAATTTGGACCCTTAGACAATTTCAGTACATTTAAATTCGAAAACTATATGTCTTCTATCAAAAATAAAATTGAGAACGCACCGAGACCGCTTGAACAGGTGATAAACCGTCTGCACGAAGAAAATTCTTTACCAGTCATCAAAAATTCCGTAGCAACGTATCCAGTAGTTAAGAAAGTAGATGGTGATAGAATATTGTCATTGGAATTCAATGGTTTTACTTTGAGTTCAAAAAAAAAATCAAAATTGTTGTTTATTAAGTGACAATAATATTTTATTAATCAATGATATTGACATAACTCATAATAATGAGATAAAAATAGAAGGTAAATGTTTTTCTGCTTTTGATTCACTATTTTCATTACGATGCGACTCTAAAGATTTGAATATTTACACAATAAAGAAAGATTCTGCTTCAAAATTAATAACTATCACCAACAAATTTATTAAGTCAAAATGTTTATATTTTCGTAATCTTAACTGTACGGACTTTGTTACTGTACCATTATTACAGTACAATAATTAGATAGTTTTTAAATTTTTTTACACTCTTCTTGAAAAAATTATAAACCAAATATTTTGTATAAGAAAAAAATTTTGTAATAAATATTTTGTATAAGAAAAAATTTGAGGTAAGACATGAAGACGATATATGTATATTAAAATATTTAATTTGCAAAAATAAAAAATTCGTATTTTTATAGATAATTATGACTTATGATTTTATTATATCCGTTGAACGTAAAAAAATGACTTATAGCTGATGTTAAGATCTGATGTTCGTGTTACATCAGTTTTATATAAATTTATGACTTGTTCTTTACGTAAAAATATGATGACATTATTATATAACTTTTACGTAGGGACAATGACTTTTAATTTATGTAACTTGTATGATTTACTTGTTAGGTAAATAATATGTAAGCATATGACTTTAATGTGATGTCACAGCATGAGGTACATATTATATTATGTACGCAACATTTAAGTCATAAACATGACATCATATAAGAGTCAAATTTTATATCAGTGTGATATCATAATTGTGTCATATTATAGGAAAGTCACAAAGTTATATCAATATGACATCAAAATTATATCATAAATTTTTACATCATAATTTGATCACAAGGGAGGTCAGTTTTATGTCAGATTTACGTAAAATATTTGTGACATTCCTATGACTTGTCAATGACGTCATATTAAAGTCATGTGTTCACTGGGTTCTGACTTGTTCTTCATAAAATATACACAACGAAATTTTGAAAAATGATCTTTAAAACAAACGAAATATATAGAGCCACCTAAAGCTGATACTGACATTGGTCCATTTACATCCGCACTGATGATTTCTCCTGGAACTGTAGCTCGAACCTTTCTTGTATGGAAACTTTGTCGATGCTGTTTACCTAATACACAACCTTCGCAAAAATCATTTGATTCTTTAAAGTTTATATTCCTACGTTTCAGAATTTTTTGAACATGTTGTGTGTTTTGATGTGCCAACCGCTCATGATGAACCTGAAGACTTTCTCGTAGAACTAAAGCTGTCAAAGGCTTATCTTGCGCGTTAATTTTCATGTTTAATAACATTAAGCCATCAACTATTTGACCAGTTAAACGAAGTTTTCCATTTTTCATGCACCACGCCTGATTCCTTTTAATTTTCCAATTAAATCCTTTATACAACGATCTTGTTTGCGAGAACAGATTTATACTTAATTTTGGAACATACCAAACTTCTTCAAGGCGATTTCTTTCCCATCTACCATTGACAAACATATCTGCATACACTAAACCACTTCCAAGAGCTTCTATTTTACTATTATCTGCCAACCGAACCATCTTTGGATTAGAAAAGCTTTCATACTTCACGAAATAGTTTCGATGAGATGTCATATGCTTTGTTGCACCACTGTCTTTTATCCAAGAGTGACCGTCAAGTCCCTTTGTAGCAGTTACAAATGCCATACCTATAAAAGCTGAATTATATGAAACTCCATATTTTTCCGATTCACCTTTGGCTAAATGTACTTTTTCAGGACACTCATTTTTATAATGTCCAAATTTTTTACATTTGTAGCATTGTAGTTTTTTTCGAACGTTTTGGTGTATTCGTTTTTTCCCTATTTGTTGATGTAAATGCAGTAGTTGAGTTACTTTCACGTTCACCAGAATTGTATAATTCTGTCATTCTAAGCCTTTCAACTAATTTTTCCAGTGTTCTCTCACTTATGTTGGTAGCTTCCCAAACTTCACGAAAGTTGTTAAATTCAGGAGGAAGAGTCGAGGTTATTCGTAACATTAAAAGTTGCTCCGGCAATTGGACTTTCAATTGACGATTCATTTCATCTGATAACTCATGGAAGGTTTTTTGCAAATCAGAAACATATTCAAGAATTCCTGCACTTGGATCCTTTTTTGCACTAAAGAAAAGTTCTGCCAATCGATCCAATCTTTGACCCGAACTTTGTTCATATATACTTAATAATCTTTTCCATGCATCTGCTGACGTTTTTACAACACCAAGCTTGTTATCTTAGAATAGAGAACTACAGGAAAGGCCCTCGGTTATAAAATCCGTGTATGGGAGCGTAGTGAAATCGCTATCAGACAACTGTCAAATTGGTACAATTTCTCTTTAAAACGAGTTTTTCTATAAAATTTATTTACAGTTTTTCGCAAAACTAATTAAAAAGAAGAAAGAAAGTTTAAAGAATTTGTTTTTGTCAATTAGAAGTTGTTACGAGTGAATTTTCAGTGAAAAAAAGAGCAATGAAGTGTGCAGTTTGAATTTCACTACGCTAAAATTCTCCGAGGGCCCTTCCTGTAGTTTTGTATTCTAAGCTTGTTATATACTTCGTCCGACAGCGCATTCATTATTAGTAGCTGTGCCTCTGCATCATTTTTTTTGCTTTCTCATCACTTTCAGCTTTTGAGTCCTCATCTTTCTTTTCTGTTTTGATGACAATACCCAGAAGATCGTGATATCTTAGAAGTAATAACATTTGTTGCTTCCATTTTGTCCAATTTTGAGCTCCAGTTAAATTAAAAATCTGCACTTTGAATTCCGCCATTACTTTTCAACGTGGCCTGGGCCCATAACCTGTTAAAATTATGCATATATCAATTAAAAATGTGGAACTCACATTGAAAAACGTCCTTCTTGTATCGTAATGTTAACTCAAGTCTTTTATTTCAATCTTCTTCTTTTATACAAAATGATGTTTACAGCTATTAGGTTATATTATAAATTTGACTTTCAACAGTTTCATCTCGTACGAGTAATTGGAGAGACACTACTCACTTATGAAGACTTTACGACGCTCTTAACTCAGATCGAAGCGGTCCTGAACTCACGTCCGCTATCTGAACTATCTGATGACCCAGAGGATCTCACCGCTCTAACACCAGCCCATTTCCTCACTGGTTCAGCTCCAATAGTTCTACCGGAAACGGCTCTCAGCGACCTGCCAGAATCTAGACTATCTCTCTGGCAATTAGTTCAACAGAAGCTTCAACACCTGTGGCAACGCTGGTCCAAAGAATGCCTACAGCGCTACCAAGCGATTGCCAAATGGCACCATGAACATCATCAGCTCCAGATCGGCTCATTAGTTCTGATGACGGATGAACGATTTCCGCCACCTCGATGGCCACTAGCTCGAGTCATAGAAGTTCACCCAGAGAAGGATGGTCGCATCCCTCACAATCAAGACTGCGACAACAACACTCACACGACCCATCGTCAAGCTCGTAGTTCTACCAGTAGATACATTCACCAACACTGTTGCTGAAGGCGGGAGAATGTTGAGAAAACGTAGCCTCAACTTTACTACAGCTCAACTTTAGTTCTACTACGAACAACTTTAACCTCAATTCCTTTTCCTGCCTGCAGAAAAATGCATCGCCATTCTGATCTAACAAGTTGTGCTACGCGGATGTAAAACCAAAGCTCCTCATTATTTTTCTTTATTATCAAGCGTAATTTAAAATCCAAGTCTAATTATATTAATTTCATAACGGTGCGTGTTAGTGGTGTTAAAAAAAACAATAAATTACAATTATTTTGAATAAGCTCAAAAACTTGTGTTGTGTTTTAAGAGCCCGTTGCCTTTCCACAGTCCCAGCATAATATTACATGAATTAAATTATCACAGGTGCTCAGTGCTCATACAACTGATGTGAGATTATTTATAGAATATTGAATTAACATAAAAAAAAATTAAAAAACAAAAGTTGAGGCTGTTAACTGTTCACTTGAGTGAATTAATGAAAATTAGTAAAGAAATTTTCAGTAAACACAAACAAATGTCTCCTGAGGCATTCTTGTTAACATGTACACACCGACTTGGTTATCGTTTTATATGGTTTCAGACTATTTCAAAACTAACAACTGTACACATCAACTGACTTGGTTATTTCTGTCATTTCAATTATTAGATATGGATGTCAATTCTTTGTTATTACAAAATAATTTAGCTTTGTTTTTAATTATGGATGATTATTACTCAAGCAAAAGTAATTATTTGAGGAAAAAAAAGAAAGCAACATATTTGGAGAGCTATTTGCCATTACAAAAGAGTAAAACTCTTGTATAATATTTTGTTAATGAGAAAACATATTCAAAAAAATATATGGACATTGGTAAAAAATTATTTGTCTACATTGGTTCATTAATTATGTCCATAATTTATATTTATATTTTTTTAATCCTTCGTAAATTGGCTTTTGACATCCAATTTTTATAGATTGTTGTAAATTTTCATTGATAGATGGCACTCATGCCAGTTAATTATCGTGGTTAACGAGTTAACCATTGAAATTTTTCTTGGTTTGCAGTACTTGCTTGGTTTGAAAATGTATGACAAACTAAGCACAAACCATCTATATTATTACGGTTAAGGCTTGAAACCATCTCAATAATGGTAACCAAGTCTGTGTGTACATGCTATAAAATAAGGTAAGTATGCTGTTCCTAAGTACGACGGTCAAGAAAAATTTCCCCATATAAACTTTATGTAAAAAAACGCTTAAGTAATCGGTCAAGAAATGCTCTAAGAATTTTTGCTCAAGAAATTTCTGTACCTTGTACGCTGTTCGCTCAAGAAAAGTGCTAGTACTATTCTGACACGTAGATGGAGCCTTTTCCTGTTGCTGTAAAGTGCCTGTTCACACAGGTCGCTTTGAGGCGCGACAAAGCGAACGAAAAAGCGAATATTTGATCACACGTTTCGCTTTGTGTCCAGTCGTTTTTATGACAGGTGGAACATACGGTACGGGAACAAAGTTTGTGATTTTCATAAAAGTGACATAAATTTTTATAAACTGTGATTACCTGAATATAATTAATTTTAGTAAAAAATCTGTGCAACAAAACTGAAGCCTGAAAATTGTCCTATCGCACGTTTGCTCCCAATACGGGTGAAACGAAAATAAAATGGAACAGTAAGGTGATACAAAATGAAATTGAAACAGTCAGCTGGTCAGAAAAGCGAACGTGAGTCGCTTTCAAATCGAGACGCACTTCCTTCCCACCCGAACGCTCCCCGCACCGGTAAATTTCGTGTTGAAAGGTCGCGGTGACCACCCGTGTGAACAGGCACAAAGGAAAAATTGGGAAGACATTTTTTTCTTGGCCGAAATTGGAATTTCGTTTGTGACGGAAAATAGATTTGGCCGGAAGTATTTTCATTATTTTTTTAATAGTTTTTATAGAGCTTAATATAATTAAAGGACAATTTAAGTGATTATTCGTTATTTTAGTGTTGTTTTAAAATACGTTTCTGAGAAAATTCCTTTTTTTTATTTTCCTACACAAAAATGTCAAATGCCAATTTTAGTCAAAAAACAGTCTTCGCATTCACTTGTCAAAATTTTCTGTACCGGGGTCGAGAAATAATAACAGCATTTTTCTTGACCGCCGTACTTTATGCCCTTATGACACTAACTTTTTTTCGGCTGATAAATCTGCTAGAAAATCCAATTGTGCGAAAAAGATAGAAATATTTTGCTAGAAAAGGATAGCGTTGGTTTTTATATTTTTTGAAATAAGTTTTGACATTCCTATCTCAAGTGTGCTTAGAATAGAGAACTACAGGAAAGGCCCTCGGGTATAAAATCCGTGTATGGGAGCGTAGTGAAATCGCTATCAGACAACTGTCAAATTGGTACAATTTCTTGTTAGTTAACTGTCAAATTTTCCCGCGGCACTTTCTTTAAAACGAGTTTTTCTATAAAATTTATTTACAGTTTTTCGCAAAAATTAATTAAAAAGAAGAAAGAAAGTTTAAAGAATTTGTTTTTGTCAATTAGAAGTTGTTACGAGTGAATTTTCAGTGAAAAAAAGAGCAATGAAGTGTGCAGTTTGAATTTCAATACGCTAAAATTCTCCGAGGGCCCTTCCTGTAGTTTTGTATTCTAAGCAAGTGTGTTCTGTTCTTAGAATAGAGAACTACAGGAAAGGCCCTCGCGTGTAAAACCCCTGTACGTGAGCGTAGTGAAATCCGGGTATCAGACAACTGTCAAACTGGGCTATTTGTTTGTTAGTTGACTGTCAAATTATAAATTGTTTTCTCGCGTTCGGTAGTGCATTTTCTTTGAAACGAGTGTTTTTTATCAAATTTACTTCGTTTTTTTTCAAAACTAAATTAAAAGAAAAAAGAAAGTTCAAAGAATTTGTTTTCAGTGCGATTAAAGTTGTTACAAGTGAATTTTAAGTGAAATAAGAACAATGAAGTGTGCAGTTTTTGGATGTACGAAAAATTCGCTAATTCCGCGAG
The DNA here is from genome assembly GCA_963855945.1 of Thereva nobilitata. NCBI lineage: Eukaryota > Metazoa > Arthropoda > Insecta > Diptera > Therevidae > Thereva > Thereva nobilitata. The sequence goes on from OY979694.1 coordinate 144,328,127, forward strand.
GAAAATCCTTTTTCAGGTAAGTGGGTAAACTCAAATACTTCCTAAACATATATATTACATATTTCCTTTAATAATTGTGGAAATCACTGAGCTAAATACTCGAAATAATGTAAATTTTGTGTGCTTGGATTTCTTTGTTTACATTAACTAATGCCACCCAAAATTCAAGGGGATCAGCTGATTAGAATGCGTAGTGACGGCGTGTAAAAAGTTCATTTGTAGGGGCAAGATTTTATTTTAGTTAACTGATTATTTCAACTCGCTCTTGCCCCTCCTCTATTCCATTCGCTTTATCCGCTTGTAATGGACAAGCAACTACTAAAACGTGAGCACTCACCTAAAAAGGATTTCACTACGCTAAAATTCGGCGAGGGCCCTTCCTGTAGTTCTATATTCTAAGGTTCTGTTAGCTGCTTCGAATAGAGAACTACAGGAAAGGCCCTCGGGTATAAAATCCGTGTATGGGAGCGTAGTGAAATCGCTATCAGTCAACTGTCAAATTGGTACAATTTCTTGTTAGTTAACTGTCAAATTTTCCCGCGGCACTTTCTTTAAAACGAGTTTTTCTATAAAATTTATTTAAAGTTTTTCGCAAAACTAATTAAAAAGAAGAAAGAAAGTTTAAAGAATTTGTTTTTGTCAATTAGAAGTTGTTACGAGTGAATTTTCAGTGAAAAAAATCAATGAAGTGTGCAGTTTGAATTTCACTACGCTAAAATTCTCCGAGGGCCCTTCCTGTAGTTTTGTATTCTAAGGTTAGCAGTAATAAAATCAAAGTAGCAGTAGAAAAATCAAGAACTCTCATAAAATCTTGAATTTTTTCTTCATATTTTCCAGCTGAACTGCTAGAATGCATATGACAATGCCATTTTTCTATTCCAATTTTATCAAATTTGTTGGTCACTCACTCCAGTTTAAATTTCCTATGCTAACATTTCCTCTCATTCTAATTAGATGATTTTTACCAGCAGAAAAAAAGCGAGTGTCATAAGGGCATAGGAACAGCATACTTAGCTTTAGAATGAAATTGCAAGGCAATAAAATTCCTGACATTCAAAATTTCAAATTGCAATTGCAGACAAATTAGGTCTGTTCCCGTACCTGCAGAAAGTACAGAATCTGTCAGTTGCTTCGAATTACTTAACAGAATTCTGTTCCCGTACTTTTACTGCAGCCGCCATACTCATTTCCCCACCCTGCAGTAAGAAGCAGAAACCTGCAGTAGCTACGAGCTGCTGGAACCTGCTGCAGCTTAGTGTTGTGAGTAGAGCCTTAACCTATTGTAGTAGTAGAACCCTAATGTATAGAGTAGTAGGGAAAGTACTGTCACTTGATGTAGGGGGCAGTACAAGAGCAACCACGAGACGTGCAAGAAGCACACTATGTAATTAATTAATAAAATATTGAAGTGTAATAAATATTTACTTATAATACTGTCTATTATTTAATCGTAAATCCTAATAAGATTAATAACAGAATATAACATGGCGCTGCGGCTATAAAAAATCATAAGTGCGGAGTATATAGAAAAATAAAAAGTAAAGTGCGTAGATCGGGGAAAATAAAAATGGCGACTACAGCAGAAAATACAGGAACAACAACAACGATAGTCACGACGACGCCAGCATCATTAACAGGATTAAAACCCCCAAGTAATTTGCTAAAATTAGATGCAGAAGGATGGACAAAATGGAAGCCACTTTTTGAAATTTATAGGATTGCATCAGGCACCAACAAAATGGCCGAAGAGGTACAAGTAGCTGTGTTGTTACATTGTCTAGGTGAGGCCTGTGTCGAAGTGTACAGCACGTTGGGTTTAACGGAAGAGGAAAAGAAGAGTTATGAAACAGTACTAAAGAGATTCGAAGAGTATTTAGTACCGATTAAGAATGAAAGTGTCAGTTCGCATGTATTTTTTACCAGAAACCAAGAGATTGGTGAATCTTTCGACGCATATATAACTGAATTAAAAAAGTTAAGTGCAGATTGTAATTTTGGCACTTTGAAAGAGAGGTTGATAAGAGATCGCATAGTAGCCGGAATTCATGACAAAAGAGTAAAGGACAGATTGCTACGTGAATCTGATCTGACACTAGAAAAAACAGTAAAAATATGTAAAAGTGCTGAATTAACAGAACAGCAAGTGAGAAAATTTGAAATGTCAAGAGAAATTGACAGCATAAACAAGCAGAATAGCACTTCCAAGAATTATAAGAGTCGAGTAGGCAACAACACAAGTAGAAGTCGGCAAAACAGAGTGCCGCCATCATCAACGATGTCATTGCAGTCAACGACGCGAGAGGCGAATAACTCAAAACAAGAGATAAGTTGTCAACGATGCGGTTATAGTCATCAGTATAAGAATTGTCCAGCGTTTAAAAAACAATGTAGAAACTGTGATCGAATAGGACATTTTGCAAAAATGTGCAAAAATAAAAATATGCGTTCAGTAAAAATTGTTGATGTAAGTACTAAGCATGAATGTAGTAATTATGAAGAATTGTTTCTTGATTGGATTAGTGTAGATATGATTAATGCACAAGAAGAATGGATACAAGACATTTACATTATAGATTGTAAGAAAAAAGTACCTTTTAAACTTGACAGTGGGTCACAATGTAATGTAATACCTATTGACGTATGTAAAAAAATGAATATAAAAAAGTGTTTGAAATCGAACGTAATCTTAAAAAATTATGATCAAGAAAGAATAAAAACGATTGGTAAGGTATTTTTAAAATGCAAAATAGGCAGTAGAGAAAAACAAGTAGAGTTTCAAATTTATGATGGTAAAAGTGCACCAATATTAGGTCTAAAAAGTTCCATTGAGTTTAATTTAATAAAAAGAGTCAATCAAGAAGAAGACATTAAATATGTTAGAAGTGTAGGAGAATACAGAGTAAATAGCAAACACAATATTTTAACAAAATATGAATATGTATTTAAGGGTTATGGTAAAATTAAAGATTTTCAATATAAAATAGAATTAAAGGAAGGTAGTGTAGGTAAAATAGAGCCGTGTAGACACGTTCCTTTTAAATTAATAAATAAATTAAAACTTGAAATAAAAAGAATGGAAACTGCTGGTATAATATCGAAAATTGAAAAACCAACTGATTTTGTAAATTCGTTAGTAATTGTTGGTAAAACAGATGGATCAATTAGGATTTGCTTAGATCCACAATACTTAAATTCATGTATAAAAAGGGAGCATTTACAGCTTCCTACAATTGATGAAATAGCGGCAAAGGTAAAAAAGGCAAAATATTTTACAAAATTAGATGCAAATAAAGCATTTTGGCAAATTGAATTATCTAAAGATAGTAAAGAGTTAACGACTTTTAATACTCCATTTGGGAGATATTATTTCAATAGGCTGCCGTGTGGTATAAGCTCTAGCCCGGAAGTATTTTATAGAGTCTTTAATCAAATTTTTGAAGATATTGGAAATGTGGGCATATATGCAGATGACATGTTAATTTGGGCAGAGACTAAAGAACAATTATTAAAAATTATGGATAAAGTTTTTAAAAGAGCCAGAGAATATGGTATTAAATTTAATGTAGATAAAAGTGCCTTTATGGTGAATAAAGTTAAATATTTGGGCCATATACTGTCGTCAGATGGAATTGAAATTGATAAAGATAAAGTAGAAGCGATTGAAAAAATGCAAGTACCAAAAAATAAAAAAGAATTATTAACATTCTTAGGAACTATAAATTATGTATCAAAGTTCATACCAAATGCTGCACAATTAACTAGTAGTTTAAGACAATTGAATAAAAAAGATGTCCCATTTGTATGGGGTACTGCACAACAAGAGTCATTTACGAAGCTTAAAGACGCATTATGTAGTGCTCCAGTATTAACATATTATGATGTTAACAAACCTATAACATTAAGTGTAGACGCTTCAAACGAGGGACTAGGAGGTGTATTAATACAAGGTGAAAGACCAGTGGCATATGGATCGCGCGCTTTAACAGAAACTGAAAAACTGTATAGTCAAATAGAAAAAGAGAGTCTAGCAATCGTGTTTGGGTGTCATAAATTCAATCAATATTTGTTTGGTCAAAAATTTACTGTAGAGACTGACCATAAACCGCTAACCTCAATTATTAAAAAACCAATGAATAAAATTCCTCCAAGGTTACAAAGAATGAGAATCAGTTTGCATAATTTTGACTTTGATCTTAAATATATACCAGGTAAAAAATTATTACTCGCTGATCACTTAAGCAGATCTTATTTACAGTGTACAGACTCATCTGAGGAAGAGAAGATTGAAGCATATGTTATGATGATGGAAAAACATGTAAGTGTTTCTGATGTAAGGATGGAAGAATTGAAAAATGAAACATGTAAAGATAAAGAACTACAAGAAATTATAAGATATGTAAAAAAGGGATGGCCTGATAGCAAATTAAAAGTGACTGAAACTGTAAAACCATATTTTTCGTTTAAAGAAGAACTGTCAGAATGTAATGGATTATTGTTGAAGAATACTTGTATAGTGGTACCAAAATCGATGAGAAAAGAAATGCTTATCAAGATACATTATGCTCATTTTGGAAAAGAAAAATGTAAAATGTTAGCGAGGAAAACTGTATTTTGGCCAGGTATGTCAAAGCAGATTGATGATCTGGTGGGTAATTGCGATATCTGTTGTAGATATCAAAGAGATAATAGTAAAGAACCAATGATAGAAAAAACTAGACCAAAACAGCCGTGGGAAATAGTAGCTTCGGATATTTTCTATTTGATGGGTGAAAAGTATATAATAATAGTAGATACATATAGCAAATGGATCGACATGCAGAATTTAAATGATCTAACTGCAGAAACCACCATTCAGTCTTTAAAAGAGTTCTTTGCACGTTATGGAGTACCAAAAGTTTTGTATTCAGATTCAGGTGCTCAATACACTAATGTTAAATTTAAAAAATTTTCAGAGCAATGGGGTTTTCAGCATGAGATAACGACTCCAAAACACCATCAGTCAAATGGTTTAGCAGAGAGACATATACAAACTCTCAAAAATATTTTGAAAAAAATTATTCAAGAAGGGAAAGATAAAGAAATGGCTTTATTACAATTAAGAAATATGCCTATAGATAGTAGTGGCATAACGCCAGCTGAATTAATGTATGGTAGGAAAGTCAGAAATATGATACCAAATGTAAATGAAGGCACATTGGAAACAAACAGTTTTGGTAACGTTTTATACGAACGTCAAAAGAATCAAAAGAGGTATTATGATAAAGGTTCAAAAGAACTAAAAGAATTCAATGTAGGTGATAAAGTTAAAATACATGAAGAAAGGAAGGAAACCTTGCCTCATCGGAGTGGGATAATTGTAGAGAAACATCAAAATCCGAGGTCATATAAAGTTAAAACAGAGGATAATACTATTATAATTCGTAATCGGAAAGATTTATCTAAAGGTAATAAATTCATTGAAAAGCAGCCGGACTTTGATATACCAAAGGAAGAGAACCCACAAGGAAAAGTTTTGAACAATTCTGATAATGTAAATGAGTCGAAGCAGTCAAATAATTTCAGTAATTATAGTAATCCGGTAACTAGTCCTAATATGAATGTAACTACAAATGACAATCCTGTAATAGTTACTAAATCGGGTCGTACTATCAAAACACCAGAGTACTTAAAAGACTATGTATGTTTGATAAATATTATGTAAAATTTGTATTTTAAAATGTATTTCAAAAACTAGAAAAAGGGAGATGTTGTGAGTAGAGCCTTAACCTATTGTAGTAGTAGAACCCTAATGTATGGAGTAGTAGGGAAAGTACTGTCACTTGATGTAGGGGGCAGTACAAGAGCAACCACGAGACGTGCAAGAAGCACACTATGTAATTAATTAATAAAATATTGAAGTGTAATAAATATTTACTTATAATACTGTCTATTATTTAATCGTAAATCCTAATAAGATTAATAACAGAATATAACACTTAGATATTTGAAATATGGCAATGTCAGAACTGTCATTCCCGTGTTAAAACTGCAGAAACCTGCAGAAACATGTTCCTGTACTTTCTGTACTTCATCCCCACCTCTCAATAAGCAACTTACAGTAAGTGGCAGAATGCAGAAAGTACGGGAATAAACCTATTGATTGCCTAGCCCCGGGTAAAGCCTGAAATACATGGAAAATCAGTGCAGTGCGTCGCTGTGGTACGGAAGGTGAAACAAATAGCGAGAGCTGTGTTTTGACATATGGTAAAGACATTTGGTCATCTTTTAGAAGTATTTATTAATACAACTTTTTTACAATTGTATTGTATAAAAATTCTTGCTTGGCACTAATTCTATGAGTTTCTTTAAAGTTCATATTCCTACGTTTCAGAATTTTTTGAACATGTGTGTTTTGATGTGCCAACCGCTCATGATGAACCTGAAGACTTTCTCGTACAACTAAAGCTGTCAAAGGCTTATCTTGCGCGTTAATTTTCATGTTTAATAACATTAAGCCATCAACTATTTGACCAGTTAAACGAAGTTTCCCATTTTTCATGCACCACGCCTGATTCCTTTTAATTTTCCAATTAAGTCCTTTATACAACGATCTTGTTTGCGAGAACAGATTTATACTTAATTTTGGAACATACCAAACTTCTTCAAGGCGATTTCTTTCCCATCTACCATTGACAAACATATCTGCATACACTAAACCACTTCCAAGAGCTTCTATTTTACTATTATCTGCCAACCGAACCATCTTTGGATTAGAAAAGCTTTCATACTTCACGAAATAGTTTCGATGAGATGTCATATGCATTGTTGCACCACTGTCTTTTATCCAAGAGTGACCGTCAAGTCCCTTTGTAGCAGTTACAAATGCCATACCTATAAAAGCTGAATTATATGAAACTCCATATTTTTCCGATTCACCTTTGGCTAAATGTACTTTTTCAGGACACTCATTTTTATAATGTCCAAATTTTTTACATTTGTAGCATTGTAGTTTTTTTTCGAACGTTTTGGTGTATTTGTTTTTTCCCTATTTGTTGATGTAAATGCAGTAGTTGAGTTACTTTCACGTTCACCAGAATTGTATAATTCTGTCATTCTAAGCCTTTCAACTAATTTTTCCAGTGTTCTCTCACTTATGTTGGTAGCTTCCCGAACTTCACGAAAGTTGTTAAATTCAGGAGGAAGAGTCGAGGTTATTCGTAACATTAAAAGTTGCTCCGGCAATTGGACTTTCAATTGACGATTCATTTCATCTGATAACTCATGGAAGGTTTTTGACGTGATAACGTCTTATAAATCGATGCGGTTGGAAGGCATTCACGAAAAAGTTGTAACGAAGCCACTAACGTCCAGTAACGTTACGATGCTCGCGCAACATTCAAGAAAGAGGCTCGCGTTCTTAGCGTCGGAGCAAAAGAAAGAAAGCGTCTCAATGGAGGGTGCTACACACGAGACTAGGTCGAGGTGGGGCTTTAAAGCTACTGACAGAAACAGGCGCAAAAGCGGTGCGGACATTGGCTTCGTGGTATGTGGCGACTTTTCACTGACATGATGTTGCGGTGTCGGCGGCGCGCTCCGACTTTGAACACAACAACGAAATCAAAGTGACAAGTGGACATGATAGGAAAAAAATTTAAAAACCTGAATGATTTACATAAAATTTTTCTATCCTACAGGACTTGTCTTTGTTTCTGGTGCTAATTTAATTACTATAATTTGGAAAAATAATCCTTTTCATTAAATATAAAATCCAACAAATTTGCTATCCCACCCAACACCAACACACCACTCCAAACATATGCCCACCCCCATCAAAACACGACTCAAAACCAAAGCCTTCTACATTTACAAGCCATGCACAACGAAATCTCACACTCCATTCAAAGAAAATCGGACTTCAATTTAGCTGTCAGAATGGACTTCAGTCAGAATGGACTTCAATTTATCTGTGACAAGTGCGGTTAGAAACGTCAAAATCCGCGCTAAGCAAGTGTTTTGCAGGTTTTAGCTGCATTTATTATTAATTATTATTAGTTGAAAGTGAGTTTCTAAAAGTTTAAAAGTGTTTTTGTTAATATTAAAGTGCATAGGAAGTGTCCAGGATAAGTATCATCGCTGGAAAAGGATTAACTAATTGCCTGTAAGTAATTTTATTATAGTTTTTTCATGTCTGTTTGTAAACAATTTTTAAACGTAAACAATTTAAGTTTTATTTTCATTTTTAATCGGACTAATTTGTGCATCATTGAGCGAGTTTACACGGGTATATCAAATAATTAAATTATGATCTATTACCTAGTTTATAGCTACTTCAAAAATAATTCGAATTATGGATCATCCAAAACTTTGTCTCGTATAAACGGGATAATTCGAATTATGGCTTAAACCGAAATTTTTCGGCTTAAGCCAAAGTTATAAGAATGTAATTGTGAGAATCCTTGATATTAAATACCCGTTTATACGTTAATTCAAAATTTTGGCGTAATCTTGAGTTAAATCGATTTAATTTTGCGGCTATAAACTTTGTAAATGATGCACAAATTAGTCCGATTAAAAATGAAAATAAAACTTAAATTGTTTACGTTTAAAAATTGTTTACAAACAGACATGCAAAAACTATAATAAAATTACTTACAGGCAGTTAGTTAATCCTTTTCCAACGATGATACTTATCCTGGACACTTCCTATGCACTTTAATATTAACAAAAACACTTTTAAACTTTTAGAAACTCACTTTCAACTAATAATAATTAATAATAAATGCAGCTGAAACCTGCAAAACCCTTGCTTACCGCGGATTTTGAAGTATCTTTGGGACTTCATACACACACATGCACACACCTGGGGCATGGCTTGTAAATGTAGAAGGCTTTGCTCAAAACCAGAGCCTTCTACATTTACAAGCCATGCCCCAGGTATGTGCATGTATGTGTATGAAGTGCCAAAATTGTGGAATTAACATTGCCGAAGCCGTACGAAACAATTTTTTAACTTTGTTTTTGCACTTAAAAGTGGTAAAATAATGTATATTATCACTTTTTGGTGCACATGGATTACACAGGTCAACAAAAATAAATTTTTTTTTGAGTTTCTATTTTAATGATGATTTTCTAAGTCTTTATACCAAAAAATAACTAAAACCATCGTTGACTCTTGAAAAACTTTGCTTTTGTACCGTTAACAATGATCAATACATATTTAAGCTTTTGTATGAGCAGAGCAAATAACTAAGTATTGTTAAGCTCCTTATATGAGGGAGGACGATTCGAGACTCTACAACGACGAGATCTACAAGTGCTGTTAGTGTAGCTATGTCAGTTCTGGCACAGTAAAGGCATCGGTTTTAGTCTCGGGTCTGGATGTGGGCTTAGCTTGGGTTTTGGTTTATTCTTGGCTTGAAGCTTGGACAACAACCTTTGTGGTGAGTTTTGGGTGGACTTAAAAGCTTTCGTTGAGCTTTAATATTCTAGAGATATCGCCACTAGCTTTGATATTCTGGACTACAAGCGATAATGTCACTGCGTCAGAACCGGCATAGCTATACAACTCAAAGCAATTCGTTAAAGCTTTCCGTGAACATTCTGTAGCTTTTCAATATTATTTAAAGAATTTCTATCCTCATTTATCGAAGCCAAAGTAAAAGCTGGTATGTATTTTAGTCGGACCACAAATAAAGAAAATAAAGGCCAGCAGTGAATGTTGGCAGCTACTCAACACTCGCGAAAGTCAAGCATTGGTTCATGTTTTTCTCGAAAACAATAGAGCTGACAATTACAAACAGCTTATTTCAATTACAAAACTTTAAACACATGTTGCAGAATGTCGCTTAAAGAAAACATTGGTGGTTGTTCGCAAGAACAAGGTGAACATTTTCATCACGACTTTCATTCTGTCATCTACAAAAGCAAACTTTTTCAGGTAAAGCTATTTTTTCTTTAATTAGTAATGTGTGAGAAATACAAATCAGATACGCAGACTCAAAATTTGTGTTGACCGGTGTTATCAGTGATTAGTGCTTTAGTGATTTAATAAAAAAAATTAAAAAGAAGTGAATGGTTAAGTGTATTTTTAGAGTGTTAATTGATTAGGTGACCGTTTTTGTTTACATTCGCGTTGGTTTTTTCGTGTTAATTTAGGGAAAAAATGTTGAATTTGTGTAGTAATATAATAGAAAGTGCTTTTTAAGTGATTAAAGATTATTATAGAATAGTTAATAAAAACATAAGTGCAGAAAAATGTGAAGGAAAAGTGAAAAAGTTATTGTTATTCATTTTGTGTGGTAGTACTTGCACTTATGTTTTTAATAACTCTTCTATAATAATTTTTAACTACTTTAAATTCACTTTTAATTCCATTACTACACAAATTCAACATTTTTTCCATAAATTAACACGAAAAAACCACCGCGAATGTAAACAAAAAAGGCACCTAATCAATTAACACTCTTAAAATACACTTAACCACTCAATTTTTGTTAATTTATAAACTCAGATCACTAAATAACTTCTCACTGATAATCCGTGTGCAGTAAAAAGTGATAAAATACAATATTTTACCACTTTTTATTGCAAAAACTAAGTTAAAAAATTGCTTTTCTCACAGCTAAATTGAAGTCCATTCTGACTGAAGTCCATTCTGTCAGATAAATTGAAGTCCCATTTTCTTTGAATGTGAGTGTGAGATTTCGTTGTGCATGGCTTGTAAATGTAGAAGGCTTTGCTCAAAACACAAACATCTCTTGACACTACGCGGCAACGCACAAAGAGTAGAAAGTAAAGCAACTTGCGCGGTATGTGCGTAGCGTAAAACAGCATTTCGTTAGTGCGCATTTGAATACACTACTTCGATTCTCTCTGTCATTGCCCGCACGGCGTTTGCGCCTGTTTCTGTCAGCAGCTTTAGGGTTCCAAACTTAGAAACGAGAACTACAGGAAAGGCCCTCGGGTATAAAATCCGTGTATGGGAGCGTAGTGAAATCGCTATCAGTCAACTGTCAAATTGGTACAATTTCTTGTTAGTTAACTGTCAAATTTTCCCGCGGCACTTTCTTTAAAACGAGTTTTTCTATAAAATTTATTTAAATTTTTTCGCAAAACTAATTAAAAAGAAGAAAGAAAGTTTAAAGAATTTGTTTTTGTCAATTAGAAGTTGTTACGGGTGAATTTTCAGTGAAAAAAAGAGCAATGAAGTGTGCAGTTTGAATTTCACTACGCTAAAATTCTCCGAGGGCCCTTCCTGTAGTTTTGTATTCTAAGGTTCCAAATGACGAATTTGTGGTTAAAATTTGAAAATTCAAAATGGCGGACTAATTTTGGCAATTGTGTTCCGATTGGACTGAAAATCAGTATCGGGGGGCTTTAAGGGTTCCAAATGACGAATTTGTGGTTAAAATTTGAAAATTCAAAATGGCGACTAATTTTGGCAATTGTGCTCCGATTGTACTGAATATCAGTATCAGGGGGCTTTAAGGGTTCCAAATGACGTATTTGTGGTTAAAATTTGAAAATTCAAAATGGCCGACTAATTTTGGCAATTGTGTTCCGATTGGACTAAAAATCAGTATCGGGGGGCTTTAAGGGTTCCAAATGACGAATTTGTGGTTAAAATTTGAAAATTCAAAATGGCGGACTAATTTTGGCAATTTTGTTCCGATTGGACTGAAAATCAGTATCGGGGGGCTTTAAGGGTTCCAAATGACGAATTTGTGGTTAAAATTTAAAAATTCAAAATGGCGGACTAATTTTGGAAATTTTGTTCCGATTGGACTGAAAATCAGTATCGGGGGGCTTTTAAGGGTTTCAAATGACGAATTTGTGGTTAAAATTTGAAAATTCAAAATGGCGGACTAATTTTGGCAATTGTGTTCCGATTGTACTGAAAATCAGTATGGGGCGGCTTTAAGGGTTCCAAATGAGGAATTTGTGGTTAAAATTTGAAAACTCAAAAAGGCGGACTAATTTTGGCAATTGTGTTCCGATTGTACTGAAAATCAGTATCAGGGGGCTTTATGGGTTCCAAATGACGAATTTGTGGTTAAAATTTGAAAATTCAAAATGGTGGACTAATTTTGGCAAATGTGTCCCGATTGCACTGAAAATCAGTATCGGGCGGCTTTAAGGGTTTCAAATGACGAATTTGTGGTTAAAATTTGAAAATTCAAATTGGCGGACGACAGGGTAGACTTGCATCAGTTCAAGCTGCTCTACAACCGAGTACTTCATCAAGCCAAACAGCGGTGCAACAGATACAATCTACGTGGTATAAGAAATGGGCTTCGTCAATAAACAGATTCAAATTAACTTTCCTGGACAACGATTTTGGCCACGCTTGCTCGGTTTGTGACAGATTGTGGTAAACAAAATTAGATAATTAAATTTTAATTCTGTTCAGAAGGAATTCTAACCTCTAATTTCAATAAATGTTTTCTTTAAAAATGAAGAATTGAATTTATATGAATTTAAAAGTGTAATCTTCATTTAATCCTTTGTTCCAAAAAACTTATAACACAAAAAAGACGTTATCACTTTAAAACTTTGCCCGTATACGGTCTTTACAGGAACCCATATTTTTGCAAATCAGAAACATATTCAAGAATTCCTGCACTTGGATCCTTTTTTGCACTAAAGAAAAGTTCTGCCAATCGATCCAATCTTTGACCCGAACTTTGTTCATATATACTTAATAATCTTTTCCATGCATCTGCTGACGTTTTTACAACACCAAGCTTGTTATATACTTCGTCCGACAGCGCATTCATTATTAGTAGCTGTGCCTGTGCATCCTTTTTTTTTGCTTTCTCATCACTTTCAGCTTTTGAGTCCTCATCGTTCTTTTCTGTTTTGATGACAATATGTATATATCAATTAAAAATGTGGAACTCACAATGAAAAACGTCCTTGTATCGTAACTTAGAATATAGAACTACAGGAAGGGCCCTCGCCGAATTTTAGCGTAGTGAAATTCTTTTTGTGTGAGTGCTCACGTTTTAGTAGTTGTTTGTCCATTACAAGTGGATAATGCGAATGGAATAGAGGAGGGGCAAGAGCGAGTTGAAATAATCAGTTAACTAAAATAAAATCTTGCCCCTACAAATGAACTTTTTACACGCCGTCACTACGCATTCTAATCAGCTGATCCCCTTGAATTTTGCGTGGCATTAGTTAATGTAAACAAAGAAATCCAAGAACACAAAATTTACATTATTTAAGTATTTAGCTCAGTGATTTCCACAATTATTAATGGAAATATGTAATATATATGTTTAGGAAGTATTTGAGTTTACCCACTTACCTGAAAAAGGATTTTCCTCGCGGAATTAGCGAATTATTCGTACATCCACAAACTGCGCACTTCATTGCTCTTATTTCACTTAAAATTCACTTGTAACAACTTTAATTGCACTGAAAACAAATTCTTTGAACTTTCTTTCTTCTTTTAATTTAGTTTTGAAAAAAACTGGAAGTAAATTTGATAAAAAACACTCGTTTCAAAGAAAATGCACTACCGAACGCGAGAAAACAATTTATAATTTGACAGTCAACTAACAAGCAAATAGCCCAGTTTGACAGTTGTCTGATACCGGATTTCACTACGCTCACGTACAGGGATTTTACACGCGAGGGCCTTTCCTGTAGTTCTATATTCTAAGTATCGTAATGTTAACTCAAGTCTTTTATTTCAATCTTCTTCTTTTATACAAAATGATGTTTACAGCTATTAGGTTATATTATAAATTTGACTTTCAACAGTTTCATCTCGTACGAGTAATTGGAGAGACACTACTCACTTATGAAGACTTTACGACGCTCTTAACTCAGATCGAAGCGGTCCTGAACTCACGTCCGCTATCTGAACTATCTGATGACCCAGAGGATCTCACCGCTCTAACACCAGCCCATTTCCTCACTGGTTCAGCTCCAATAGTTCTACCGGAAACGGCTCTCAGCGACCTGCCAGAATCTAGACTATCTCTCTGGCAATTAGTTCAACAGAAGCTTCAACACCTGTGGCAACGCTGGTCCAAAGAATGCCTACAGCGCTAGCAAGCGATTGCCAAATGGCACCATGAACATCGTCAGCTCCAGATCGGCTCATTAGTTCTGATGACGGTGAACGATTTCCGCCACCTCGATGGCCACTAGCTCGAGTCATAGAAGTTCACCCAGAGAAGGATGGTCGCATCCCTCACAATCAAGACTGCGACAACAACACTCACACGACCCATCGTCAAGCTCGTAGTTCTACCAGTAGATACATTCACCAACACTGTTGCTGAAGGCGGGAGAATGTTGAGAAAACGTAGCCTCAACTTTACTACAGCTCAACTTTAGTTCTACTACGAACAACTTTAACCTCAATTCCTTTTCCTGCCTGCAGAAAAATGCATCGCCATTCTGATCTAACAAGTTGTGCTACGCGGATGTAAAACCAAAGCTCCTCATTATTTTTCTTTATTATCAAGCGTAATTTAAAATCCAAGTCTAATTATATTAATTTCATAACGGTGCGTGTTAGTGGTGTTAAAAAAAACAATAAATTACAATTATTTTGAATAAGCTCTAAAACTTGTGTTGTGTTTTAAAAGCCCGTTGCTTTTCCACAGTCCCAGCATAATATTACATGAATTAAATTATCACAGGTGCTCAGTGCTCATACAACTGATGTGAGATTATTTATAGAATATTGAATTAACATAAAAAAAATTTAAAAAACAAAAGTTGAGGCTGTTAACTGTTCACTTGAGTGAATTAATGAAAATTAGTAAAGAAATTTTCAGTAAACACAAACAAATGTCTCCTGAGGCATTCTTGTTAACATGTACACAACACTTGGTTATCGTTTTATATGGTTTCAGACTATTTCAAAACTAACAACTGTACACATCAACTGACTTGGTTAATTCTGTCATTTCAATTATTAGATATGGATGTCAATTCTTTGTTATTACAAAATAATTTAGCTTTGTTTTTAATTATGGATGATTATTACTCAAGGAAAAGTAATTATTTGAGGAAAAAAAAGAAAGCAACATATTTGGAGAGCTATTTGCCATTACAAAAGAGTAAAACTCTTGTATAATATTTTGTTAATGAGAAAACGTATTCAAAAAAATTTATGGACATTGGTAAAAAATTATTTGTCTACATTGGTTCATTAATTATGTCCATAATTTATATTTATATTTTTTTTAATCCTTCGTAAATTGGCTTTTGACATCCAATTTTTATAGATTGTTGTAAATTTTCATTGATAGATGGCACTCATGCCAGTTAATTATCGTGGTTAACGAGTTAACCATTGAAATTTTTCTTGGTTTGCAGTACTTGCTTGGTTTGAAAATGTATGACAAACTAAGCACAAACCATCTATATTATTACGGTTAAGGCTTGAAACCATCTCAATAATGGTAACCAAGTCGGTGTGTACATGCTATAAAATAAGGTAAGTATGCTGTTCCTAAGTACGACGGTCAAGAAAAATTTCCCCATATAAACTTTATGTAAAAAAACGCTTAAGTAATCGGTCAAGAAATGCTCTAAGAATTTTTGCTCAAGAAATTTCTGTACCTTGTACGCTGTTCGCTCAAGAAAAGTGCTAGTACTATTCTGACACGTAGATGGAGCCTTTTCCTGATGCGGTAAAGGAAAAATTGGGAAGACAATTTTTTCTTGGCCGAAATTGGAATTTCGTTTGTGACGGAAAATAGATTTGGCCGCGGGAAGTATTTTCATTATTTTTTTAATAGTTTTTATAGAGCTTAATATAATTAAAGGACAATTTAAGTGATTATTCGTTATTTTAGTGTTGTTTTAAAATACGTTTCTGAGAAAATTCCTTTTTTTATTTTCCTACACAAAAATGTCAAATGCCAATTTTAGTCAAAAAACAGTCTTCGCATTCACTTGTCAAAATTTTCTGTACCGGGGTCGAGAAATAATAACAGCATTTTTCTTGACCGCCGTACTTTATGCCCTTATGACACTCACTTTTTTCGGCTGATAAATCTGCTAGAAAATCCAATTGTGCAAAAAAAATAGAAATATTTTGCTAGAAAAGGATAGCGTTGGTTTTTATATTTTTTGAAATAAGTTTTGACAGTTCTATCTCAATTGTGTTCTGTTAGCAGTAACAAAATCAAAGTAGCAGTAGAAAAATCAAGAACTGTCATAAAATCTTGAATTTTTTCTTCATATTTTCCAGCTGAACTTCTAGAATGCATATGACAATGGCTGCGTTCAGTTAGTGGCATAATGTAACATAGTAAAATTTGTCAAAAGAAAGGAGAAGGGTAGAATGTTGCATTATGTAACGAAGCTTAACTGAACGATTTGTGTTGGTTTATGCCGCAAGTGTCAAATCTTCAACGACCAACTGTCAACTGCCATTATGCAACATTCAGAGAAGCAAAATAGCTTCATTGGGTTATGTTACATAAACGACATAACATCGTTGCTAACTGAACGGCTTTTTGTGCTACAAACGTCAAAAATGTTTTACATAGAACCTTAACTGAACGCTTTGTGTTACATTATGTCGCATAATGTAAGATTATACCACTAACTGAACGCACTCAATGCCATTTTTCTATTCCAATTTTATCAAATTTGTTGGTCACTCACTCCAGTTTAAATTTTCTATGCTAACATTTCCTCTCATTCTAATTAGATGATTTACCAGCAGAAAAAAAGCGAGTGTCATAAGGGCATAGGAACAGCATACTTAGCTTTAGAATGAAATTGCAAGGCAATAAAATTCCTGACATTCAAAATTTCAAATTGCAATTGCAGACAAATTGATTGCCTAGCCCCGGGTAAAGCCTGAAATACATGGAAAATCAGTGCAGTGCGTCGCTGTGGTACGGAAGGTGAAACAAATAGCGAGAGCTGTGTTTTGACATATGGTAAAGACATTTGGTCATCTTTTAGAAGTATTTACTTTTTTACAATTGTATTGTATAAAAATTCTTGCTTGGAACTAATTCTATTAGTTTCCCCTCATTCATTTAGGGGTCATCCATAAATTACGCGAGGCGTTTATTGGGGGAGGAGATCGAGACGAAACTCACCAAAACTCACGTGGAGGAGGGAGGGTATCTCAGAAAATCACGTAATTTTTTCCCTCAAGAAACAGTGTAAAATTACGAGAAAACTGATTTAAATCAATAGTACAGATAAATTAAGCCGAAATTTCATATAATTTACATGGCACACATAAAAAATGCACACATACACATTTAAGCTGTTTGATGGAAATATTAAACCAGACTAATATTTTCTTCAAACAGCGGCCAACTTCGAAATCTTGTATTTTATACACGCTCACTTAGAATTTTTTCGATGTTGGCCACAAATTTTATGGTTTGTTTGACCGTGGATGGGGGCCTATTTACAATTAATGCGAGACTCGCATGCATGACTCGCATCAGTAAAACCACGCAATGCAATTTACATAAGCTCTGTACGTTTACTCCACACCGGGTCCGTCACGGAAGATTTTTGACTACAAAGTTGAAGAGTGGGGATAAAATTTGGATAGTAAGAACACGCTTTCTGGGATATTTCGTGCAAATCAAGAAGACCATAACCTAAAAATCACTTGTGTCTTCAAAATAATGACATAAAACTATTAATTAATAAATTAACTAATTAATTATTTATGATATTATTCACAATCTTGTAGTAAGGCACCAAATCAAGAACTTATTTTCAGCACGTCGTAATCGTTTTGGTTTGCAACAAGTGACAATTGCTTTTGACAATTCAAATTTCACTACAGAATCGCTTTGACAGCCAGCCACAGTCGTCGGGACTCGAGACCTCGGGAACTTATTTGTAAGAGGGGAACCGAACATTTCCCCTCTTTTAATTAGTTTAGTTTAGTTTATTTATTTCTAAAGTTTGACAATGTGTATTACATTCAATGGGAAAAAAAATATCTTAGTGCTAGAAGGGATCTTCATTCATCTACAATAATTTTATGTGGTCAAGCCGAAATTTATTTGAATTTGAATAAAACTAGAATATATTGGGAAAAATTCTTCAAAACCCAATAAAGTTTTTAATAAACCTAACCTATATTCTTAACCTAAACCTTACAAACTAACTATCGACAAGTTGCCGGATTAAAGGGTTTTCCGATAAAACGCATGTATCATAAAACTTATTTGCTAATGAACTTAGTCTTACTTGTATAGTATCTATGTTGGCCATACTATGCAGCTGTGAGGTGGAGGAATGCCTAGGTAGGCGAAATATCATTTTTAGTATTTTGTTTTGGCAAACTTGTAATTTATTAATGTGACTCTGTGCACATTTAAACCATAGGGGAGCACCATATAGCATAACTGCTTGAAAAATAACTTTATATATGATGAGCTTATTTTCCATACTTAGGGTTGACCTTCTGTTGATAAGGGGGTACATGTTTCTTATTAGTAGACTTATTTTGTCCAGAGTCGATGCTATGTGCTTCGAAAATGTTAGTGTTTTGTCTAGTTTGATACCAAGGTATTTTACTTGATCAGACCAATGTACACTATGGCCACTTAGCCACAAATTAGTCCTAGGTAGTAAACGGGGGCTTTTCCTTCGTGTGAAGAACATGCATTGAGTTTTGCTAGGATTTATTTTTATTTTCCAATTAAAAAAGTAGTCAGACAAGATGTCGAGACCATTTTGCAAGTTTGCGCAGATATTGGTGGGGTCTTTATGCGAAGTGAAAATGGCTGTACCATCGGCGAAAATAGATGAGAGACAGTTAGGTATCCTAGGAAAATCGGCAGTGTAGATGTTATAAAGAATTGGACCTAATACCGAACCTTGGGGTACTCCTGCAGTGATATGTCTTGGTGCAGATGATGCAAGTCCTAAATGAACCCTGAACGAGCGTTCGTGAAGGAAATCCCTAACCAGGGCTACGAGAGGTACAGGAAATCCAAAATTGATAATTTTATGTAATAGGGCGTCGTGCCATACCAAGTCAAAAGCAGCCTGCACGTCAAGAAGAACAAGACCTGTGGATTTACCCAGTGCAAATTTCTTTTTAATATGTTGGGAAATTCTTAACAATGGATGGGTTGTATTATGCCCAGCTCTAAAACCAAACTGTTCATTGGGTAACAGGTTTCTGCTTTCGATATGATCGATCATTTTCTTTTTAATTACCTTCTCCAATATTTTCGACAAATTACTTAATAAGCTAATAGGACGGTAGCTACAAGGGTCACATGGTTGTTTACCTGGTTTTAAGACCGGGATTACTTTTGCCTCTTTCCATGCTACAGGGAAGTATCTGAGCTTAAGACAGGAATTTATGATAAATGTAAGGTAAACTATTCCACTACGCGGAAGTACTTTTAGGCTTTTGTTCGAAACACCATCAAGTCCACAAGCTTTGTTTGTCCGTGAGTGTTTTATAATATTTTTTATCTCTTTAGGGCGGACGTACCAATGAGAATCGATCTGAGTGCTTTGCGAATCCAGGCGGCTCAACGATGTTTCGACTTGCTGAGTGGTAGCGGCATTGCTGAGATGGTCAGATATGGTTGAATTTGCTGCAAATATCTGTGAAAGTACTTCGGCTTTATCACTACAAGTTATGTACCTATTTATTCCATCCTTAAGGACTGGAATAGACTTGCATTTTCTTTTTATAATTTTTGTCAGGTTCCAGAAAGGCTTTGAACACTTCTCCATACCCTGTAAGAGTGAGCTCCATTTTCAGTTTCTGTGTTCGATAACAGATTTCTTAATAAGGTAGTTTAGATCGGCTAGTTCGTTCTTGTAGCTCAGTAATCTATAACGCAACCATTTTCTACGTACCGTATTTCGTCTGGCTATGAGGTCAAGTATATATTTCGGTAATTTTTCCTGCCTTGTGCCAGAAAGAAGAGGCGGGCTAGCGGCTTCGATGCTAGAGTTTATTGCATCCACGAAAGTTGTTATGATTCTATCGACATCAGAGTTATATTGGATAGCAGAAGATGACAACGCAGATAGGTTTAATTTATGTTTTATTAAGATTTGAAAGTGAACCCAGTTTGTGAGTTTTGTATTGACTCTACTGCATTCATTTATGGTTGGGGTTTGTTGCAGTGTAATGAAAACCGGAAGGTGGTCCGACGAGAGATCATTTACTACATACGGCTGGGAAACTAAGTTAGGACAATTTGTTAAGAATAAGTCAAGAACGGATGGGCTTACTCTAGTTTGACGATCCCGAGAAAGTAAGAAAACGTAAAATTTGCGCACGCGGGATCCCATGTAGCGTAAACAGAGCTATACCAGCGAGCAATAATAATAAGAGTGATGAGCTAGAACAAATTTTTAAAAATGTTTCAATGCCCTTGAGATAAAAATTTCAATTGGAGTGAAAAAGTCAAAATATCAAAGAAGTAATATCTATGATAAAAGGAGGCAGAATTACTTTCACACTACACGCAATGGGTGCCTTCCATTTAGACACAGAGAGACACAGTGTTACACTGTGTCCGACACAGAAGTGTTCCATCAACGACACAGCTAGACACAGCCGGACACAACTATGGCCATTCATACACGAGGGACCATGGTTCTGCAACCAAAAGCTTTGCTGCAAGTTTTCTGAAAATACACGGAGCAACAGCGATGGAAGCAGCTTTTGTGTTGCTACGTGATATTTGTTCGTATTAGTGAGATGTCAAATTTTTTATTAAAAGCAAAATGGAGGTTTTTTCGCTATTATGAAATAATTTATTTGACAAAAATTCACTCACTCCCTTTGAATTCTCAATAATTAAAAGTTTTTTCTTATTATATACAAATTTTGACCAAATTTTACTGTTTGAAAGTTTTTTTTCATCGACAAAGCATTGATTTCATATTGGTGTGAGTGCATGCTTTCCGTGTTCGCAGGCCAAAGGCAGGAGCACAAAAGTCCACCGGAGCACGAAACTCTCCACTTATTGCATCTCCCCACGCCTCCCTTGCCCGAAAAAAGCTTTTGCTCCGGAACCATGCTCCCTCGTGTATGAATGGCCTAAGACAATGCTACCAACCCTCGCCAATTGAAATGTGATCGTTAATTTATAATTACAACAATATTGTTTCATTTTTAAGATTCCCAGCATTTATAAGATGTCGGGTAATTAATTTAAAGAAATTATCAACATAAAATTTACGATTTACTTGCCAAACAAAAATAAAAACGAGGAAAGTGCGCTGTGGCGGATATTTCATGAACTTATGTGTTCCATTTGGGCTTACACAGAACGACACAGAGCGACACGTTGTGTCGGACACAATTGTCTTTCTGTGTCTAAATGGAAGGCACCCAATGTTCGTGAAAGAAAGATAAAAAATGAAGGGGAAGTGACTTCGTCGCCTTGCAAGATTTCCGCCGTTTTTATCGGACAAAACTAGTGAAATCATAGGTCCGACAATGTGTACCAACACGAATTTGTTCACGCATACATACTAACGTCAGCGATCCAGTTCCACGTGCTCGGTTGCAGTGTTGCTTTCATTTGAATGTAAACATTCGAATAGGGGAAACATGGAACATATTTTGTTTCTTCATACTCTTGTGGTTTTGCATAAAATGTATATCCATCGCGCGTTTGTTAATATTTTTTTGGACTTTTTGCTTAATGTTATTAGGTCTGTTCCAATAGGAAACCTGGCCTGCCGTAGCCAGCGAAAAGTTACTTGATTGCTGGGGGAAAATTTAGCCAAAATCCCGAAAAGTGAAGGAACGCTTTCTGGGATGTTTCGTGCAAATCAAGAAGACCATAACCTAAAAATCGCTGGTGTATACAAAATAATGACATAAAACTATTGAAATTAATAAATTATTTATGAAATTATTCAAAAATTTGTAATAAGGCAGCAAATGAAGAAATTATTTTCAGCACCTCGCAATCGTTTTGGTTTGACATCACAAGTAACAGCTGTTTTTGACATGTTGAGAATGTTGTAAGATTTCACTCCACCTAAAAATCTCCTGCGGTTTCTTGTACCTTGTTTATGCGTAAGTCGAATTTCGGCTTAAGACAGAATCCGGCTCCGTATAAACAGGCTTAAGTCGAAATTCGTCTCAAGCTTAATTTATTTCAGCTTAAAACGAATTATTGTGTTTATGTGTGAGGAGTTCTCAAAATGGCTGATTTTGGTCTTACATTAAAAGAATAATCACGCTCTATTCCCGTTAGTGATTAAAGTTGTGTTAATGCATAATAAGGACGTAAATTTTAAATTGTCTGAGAGAGAATCCGAATCTGTTTATGCAGGCAATTCGTCTTAAGCCGATTTTAAGCTTAAAACCGTCTTGCGCATAAACAAGGTATTGGTCGAGGGGAAGCAAAAATTTCCCCGCTTTTCCGAGCATGAGATTCTATTGGAACAGAAAATGGGGGATTTCTTGGACCCGCGGGATCCCACATTCTCTATTGGAACAGACCTATTGCTAATCTCTTTTTTTATATCTTTAACTCTTTTACTTGTCCTTGGGCTCTACCTAATCACTCTTGTTATTGCTCGCTGGCTATACTGAAGTTACATGACAAACGAAACGCAAACCGAACTCAATTCGATCTGAGTTTGCATTTTCATTGAGTGTTATATGGCATACCGAACTTGAGATTTTAGTTGTCATTTTGGTTTGGTTAAATGTCAATTCGTCTGGATGAATACAGTCCTGTAACACAAGACTAAGAACACTGGTTTTCACCGCCTCTAGTCAAACATGCGCCTTTGCGTATATCACACTCTGGCCACCACAATCACAAGAACTTTGGACCACCACCAGATCTTCGGCCGATGCATATACCTGTGCATGCATATACCTGTTTAACTAATCTATGGATAGTCTTAAATTTTTTCCGAAAAATGGTTCGATAATTCGACACAATTAAAAGTTTGTGCACAAGTGACACAGTTCTCTTCCGACCTTTCGGATGAAAACCTTTACCAAACAACGTATTCCGAACTTGCTATGGAGGGTTAATGTTGATAGTTGTCGAAACGCCTTGCCGCACTCATTACAAATTCCTTACATTCGAACGCGTTGATAAATGTCGCACGTAGGTATACTTCCCAAATTCTTGTTACTTCACCGCCACGTGATAGAAATTTTAAATCATCCGTCTAATTATCCTCCTTAACATTCCAGACAAAAAATCTTTTTCTTTAACATCCAACAAAAATTTTTTCAGTCACAATACTACTAAACTGGCATTTTTTTCCATCTCCATTAATTGATGTGCCTTTTTAATTATATTTTTAATATTTTAATAAAACATCGACAACTCTGAAAGATATCAAATTAAATTCTACCACCGCTAAGAAAATGTTTTCTCTTCGAGATCTATATCAAAAAAAAACTCCAATATTTTTTTTTCATCTCGAACCCCAAAATTACTTTTTTTTCGCCTACTTGAAGTTTTAAACTTTGTACTAATTTTTTTGTGAGCGGTAAATTCTAATTTTGGTATTGATGCATGAAAATTCCGAGAGATGGGGGAATAATCAAAAGAAGATTTTTTCCATAACTAGCTGACCGTTACATCACCGTACTAGGCTTTAATGTGACATATTCGCGGTGCCTTTTTCGTGTTTATTTAGGGAAAAAATGTTGAATTTGTGGTAGTACTTGCACTTATGTTTTTAATAACTCTTCTATAATAATTTTTAACTACTTTAAATTCACTTTTAATTCCATTACTACACAAATTCAACACTTTTTCCCTAAATTAACACGAAAAAACCACCGCGATTGTAAACAACAATGGTCACCTAATCAATTAACACTCTTAAAATACACTTAACCACTAATTTTTTTTTAATTTATGGACTCAGATCACTAAATAACTTATCACTCCTAATCCGTGTGCACTAAAAAGTGATAAAATGCAATATTTTACCACTTTTTATTCCAAAACCAAAGTTAAAAAATTGCTTCATACGGCTTCGGCCATGTTAATTCCACAACTGTCAGACGATTTTGGCCTCGCACAGACCCAACCAAAAAGTCTGCTTCCAGGCCTGTACTTACGAGGGTCTTGCTCAGACACAACTTTCTAAAATACAAGCAAGACAGCCACACGCACACATTGAAACATTTCGCTAGGCCGTGTGCTTGCCGGTTGCCATTTTCATTTGCTGTCAAATTGGTTGGGAGCTGAAGTAAATGATTGAATTTTTGTGGTGTTTTTTTTAATAAACATAAAGAAATTTATAAATATAAGTTAAAATTTAATTTTTGAAATATGTTTGCGCGATTTTCTTTAATTTCAGGTAAAATTGACTTCATTATTTTACGTTATTTGATTATTATTATTCTATTGTCTTTCATTTTAGTCATGTCATAATATAAATATTCCGTTTTTAGCAGTGCAGCAATTAAAGTAATTTGTTGAATATCTTGTTCAAAGATGCACGATGCTACCTATAAGAAAAGTATTGGAAGTGTTTGTCCCGACCGCCAAAGTTGAGTGCTGAAACTTGTGAATATAAATGCAGTTTCAACAAATAAAAAGTATTTTTACTTCGATTTAAAATAAGTTTATTGCAAGTTGAACATAAATTGATTTATTTAAAAAAGTTATAATTAAAAAATATATATATTTCGTAGCGTGTAGTGTTGACCGGTGCATAAACCAAGGAATACTCTGTGGAGGTATAAGAAAAGCAACTTTATAAAACTAATTCAAATAAAAACAATAAAACTAATGAATTCTCGATAGTGCATTTGTGTTAGAAATCGTATGCTGAAAAATATATAAAATTTCAGAAAAAAAAACAAAAACGTAACAAAAGTATTTTTCACAGCCTTCAAAATAAAGAATCCAGTAATTATAAAAAATATTTCCATATATAATAGAGAAATAAAGTTGTAAAAAATAAAACTATAGTATTATATAAAAATAAAGCAAAATATAAAAAAATTAATATTGCACATAACCATAAAAATTTTCTAAATAAATAAAAAATGACTAACCTTTTTCCCCTTTCCTTTC
The DNA here is from genome assembly GCA_963855945.1 of Thereva nobilitata. Lineage (NCBI taxonomy): Eukaryota > Metazoa > Arthropoda > Insecta > Diptera > Therevidae > Thereva > Thereva nobilitata. The sequence goes on from OY979694.1 coordinate 144,353,116, forward strand.
GTACCTGCTGAAATATTTCTTATTTACCTATTTCAAGTTAATAGAAACATATTATTTCACTTTCACTGAATAGAAATTTTTAATTGCACGAACTGAGGCAGCCAAACAGAATTTTCTTGCCAAAATTTATGAACTTAACCTAAAAAAACAACCATGTTTAAAAACACTTTTTCACTTTTAATGATCGCAAAATTTTATTTATTTTAACCGTCACTCACTTTATTAATAACACATTAACGATACCAGCAACAAAATTTACCCGTAATATAATATTTCATCAATAAATTATTCGCGCCGAAATAATTTTCCTTCTGTCGTCCATTAATTTATTTCGAGAATACTTTGGCAGCCGGTACACAACACCACCGCATACGCAATCGTTGTTCATGGCTTGTATTTTAGAAGGGTGTGACTCAGATCACTAAATAACTTGATAATCCGTGTGCACTAAAAAGTGATAAAATACAATATTTTACCACTACGCACTGGTTGCTTGGTGGGGTATAATTTTCGGTCGGAGTGTCATGTAATTAGGGACTGAAAAATGAACCCAAAATTGAGGTTATGTGCATGTTTTGTTATTATCTACAACAGTGTTAGTTGTAGTAAGTTAGTTAGTTATTTTGGTTAATATTAAAAGAAATAAGAAACAAAAGAAAAGAACTTTCAATCCCCTTTCATAAAAGAAAAATTATTTTATTTCACTTTTATATTTGGTATTCATCCAGACGAATTGACATTTAACCAAACCAAAATGACAACTAAAATCTCAAGTTCGGTATGCCATATAACACTCAACGAAAATGCAAACTCAGATCGAATTGAGTTCGGTTTGCGTTTCGTTTGTCATGTAACTTCAGTATAGCCAGCGAGCAATAACAACAAGAGTGATTAGGTAGAGCCCAAGGACAAGTAAAAGAGTTAAAGATATAAAAAAAAGAGATTAGCAATAGGTCTGTTCCAATAGAGAATGTGGGATCCCGCGGGTCCAAGAAATCCCCCATTTTCTGTTCCAATAGAATCTCATGCTCGGAAAAGCGGGGAAATTTTTGCTTCCCCTCGACCAAGAAACCGCAGGAGATTTTTAGGAGGAGTGAAATCTTACGACATTTTCAACATGTCAAAAACAGCTGTTACTTGTGATGTCAAACCAAAACGATTGCGAGGTGCTGAAAATAATTTCTTATTACAAATTTTTGAATAATTTCATAAAAAATTTATTAATTTCAATAGTTTTATGTCATTATTTTGAATACACCAGCGATTTTTAGGTTATGGTCTTCTTGATTTGCTCGAAACATCCCAGAAAGCGTTCCTTCACTTTTCGGGATTTTGGCTAAATTTTCCCCCAGCAATCAAGTAACTTTTCGCTGGCTACGGCAGGCCAGGTTTCCTATTGGAACAGACCTAATAACATTAAGCAAAAAGTCCAAAAAAATATTAACAAACGCGCGATGGATATACATTTTATGCAAAACCACAAGAGTATGAAGAAACAAAATATGTTCCATGTTTCCCCTATTCGAATGTTTACATTCAAATGAAAGCAACACTGCAACCGAGCACGTGGAACTGGATCGCTGACGTTAGTATGAATGCGTGAACAAATTCGTGTTGGTACACATTGTCGGACCTATGATTTCACTAGTTTTGTCCGATAAAAACGGCGGAAATCTTGCAAGGCGACGAAGTCACTTCCCCTTCATTTTTTATCTTTCTTTCACGAACATTGCGTGTCGTGTGAAAGTAATTCTGCCTCCTTTTATCATAGGGTGCCTTTTATTTAGACACAGAGAGACACAGTGTTACACTGTGTCCGACACAGAAGTGTTCCATCAACGACACAGCTAGACACAGCCGGGCACAACTAAGACAATGCTACCAACCCTCGCCAATTGAAATGTGATCGTTAATTTATAATTACAACAATATTGTTTCATTTTTAAGATTCCCAGCATTTATAAGATGTCGGGTAATTAATTTAAAGAAATTATCAACATAAAATTTACGATTTACTTGCCAACCAAAAATAAAAACGAGGAAAGTGCGCCGTGGTGGATTTTTCATGAACTTATGTGTTCCATTTGGGCTTACACAGAACGACACAGAGCGACACGCTGTGTCGGACACAATTGTCTTTCTGTGTCTAAATGGAAGGCACCCATAGATATTACGTCTTTGATATTTTGACTTTTTCACTCCAATTGAAATTTTTATCTCAAGGGCATTGAAACATTTTTAAAAATTTGTTCTAGCTCATCACTCTTATTATTATTGCTCGCTGGTATAGCTCTGTTTACGCTACATGGGATCCTGCGTGCGCAAATTTTACGTTTTCTTACTTTCTCGGGATCGTAAAAGAGGGTAAATGTTCGGTTCCCCTATTACAAATAAGTTCTCGAGTCCCGACGACTGTGGCTGGCTGTCAAAGCGATTCTGTAGTGAAATTTGAATTGTCAAAAGCAATTGTCACTTGTTATGGCAAACCAAAACGATTACGACGTGCTGAAAATAAGTTCTTGATTTGGTGCCTTACTACAAGATTGTGAATAATATCATAAATAATTAATTAGTTAATTTATTAATTAATAGTTTTATGTCATTATTTTGAAGACACAAGTGATTTTTAGGTTATGATCCTGATTTGCACGAAATATCCCAGAAAGCGTGTTCTTACTATCCAAATTTTATCCCCACTCTTCAACTTTGTAGTCAAAAATCTTCCGTGCCGGACCCGGTGTGGAGTAAACGTACAGAGCTTATGTAAATTGCATTGCGTGGTTTTACTGATGCGAGTCATGCATGCGAGTCTCGCATTAATTGTAAATAGGCCCCCATCCACGGTCAAACAAACCATCAAATTTGTGGCCAACATCGAAAAAATTCTAAGTGAGCGTGTATAAAATACAAGATTTCGAAGTTGGCCGCTGTTTGAAGAAAATATTATTCTGGTTTAATATTTCCATCAAACAGCTTAAATGTGTATGTGTGCATTTTTTATGTGTGCCATGTAAAGTATATGAAATTTCGGCTTAATTTATCTGTACTATTGATTTAAATCAGTTTTCTCGTAATTTTACACTGTTTCTTGAGGGAAAAAATTACGTGATTTTCTGAGATACCCTCCCTCGTCCACGTGAGATTTGGTGAGTTTCGTCTCGATCTCCTCCCCCAATAAACGCCTCGCGTAATTTATGGATGACCCCTAAATGCAAACTAGCGAAGATGTCCTTAAAAGGACTCTTTTTAATGTGGCGTGACTCCTTGTGTGTCCCACCGTTTTCATTGTCTTTGCACGCTTCTCTGTTTGATGTTTTGTGCTCTTAAATGTTGCATTGTTTTTTGTTTTGTGTTTGCATGTCTTAGCCGAGCCACTGTGCAGTGGTAAATGTGACCGCGTTTGTGTGCAGGGACCGGACCGGCTCGGCACAGGAGTGCCGGGGAGGGTTGAGAAGGAACCCGCATTTTCGGTCGCATGCTCGTTTTGCGGTGTTTTTTTCTTTTTATACCTTTTTTGGTGCTTTCGGCCGGATTCGGCCCCTGCATATAAGCGTGGCCCGTTTCTCAGCCCAGCTGAGAAGTGTACTTCTGAGCTAGAAGATTAACTCGATTATTAAATGAATGAGGGGAAACTAATAGAATTAGTGCCAAGCAAGAATTTTTATACAATACAATTGTAAAAAAGTAAATACTTCTAAAAAATGACCAAATGTCTTTACCATATGTCAAAACACAGCTCTCGCTATTTGTTTTACCTTCCGTACCACAGCGACGCACTGCACTGATTTTCCATGTATTTCAGGCTTTACCCGGGGCTAGGCAATCAATTTGTCTGCAATTGCAATTTGAAATTTTGAATGTCAGGAATTTTATTGCCTTGCAATTTCATTCTAAAGCTAAGTATGCTGTTCCTATGCCCTTATGACACTCGCTTTTTTTCTGCTGGTAAATCATCTAATTAGAATGAGAGGAAATGTTAGCATAGAAAATTTAAACTGGAGTGAGTGACCAACAAATTTGATAAAACTGGAATAGAAAAATGGCATTGTCATATGCATTCTAGAAGTTCAGCTGGAAAATATGAAGAAAAAATTCAAGATTTTATGACAGTTCTTGATTTTTCTACTGCTACTTTGATTTTGTTACTGCTAACAGTACACAATTGAGATAGAACTGTCAAAACTTATTTCAAAAAATATAAAAACCAACGCTATCCTTTTCTAGCAAAATATTTCTATCTTTTTCGCACAATTGGATTTTCTAGCAGATTTATCAGCCGAAAAAAGTGAGTGTCATAAGGGCATAAAGTACGGCGGTCAAGAAAAAAGCTGTTATTATTTCTCGACCCCGATACAGAAAATTTTGACAAGTGAATGCGAAGACTGTTTTTTGACTAAAATTGGCATTTGACATTTTGTGTAGGAAAATAAAAAAAAGGAATTTTCTCAGAAACGTATTTTAAAACAACACTAAAGAAACGAATAATCACTTAAATTGTCCTTTAATTATATTAAGGGGGGAAACCAGTTTAGACGATTGAAAAAATTGACTTTTTTTTTATTTCATAAATTGTTAGTAAAACTATTCAAGAATATGTTGCCAAAGTTTCAAAACAAAATTCCGATTTGTTCCGATGTTATGAGCACTAAAGTGAACGCCCGCCTTGGGTAGCGTAGAAGGTACTAGAAACTGCGTTTGCATTTGCGAAAATGCGATTTTCTCGAAACGACTATTTTTCAACTCGTGGGAATTCTAGCTTGAAAAGTTATTGTTCAATCGTTCTGAAAATTTGTGTCAATATTCTTTATTCAATTACAATCTATATGAACTAAACTCTTGGATAATATTATTATCTAAAATTTGTTTTTAAATGCAAAAAAGGTGAAAAACATGATATAAAAACATGAAATTTTGTTCAAACACCTCAAAATCATGCAATTTTCAATTTTTTTGTTGAGAGTTTAGTTCATATTCTTAGAAAATATGTTGCTAACCGCGAAAAAAAATGGGAGTGTCTATTCGTACACCCCCGTACACCCGTACACCACCCGTACATCCGTACATCGGGTATCTTCGGCTTTCCAATGTACGGGTCTGCCAATGTTCATTTCGTACACAGCCGTCCCCGTACACATGGGCGAGTAAAAGCCGCGATGTACGGGCTTTCCGATGTTTATTTCGTACACACCCGTGCACATGTACGGGTGCTTTAACGAAGTGTTCATTTCGTACACAGCCGTACTCCGTACACATGGCCGAGTACAAGCCGTGATGTACGGGCTTTCCCATGTTCATTTCGCACACACCCGTACACATGTACGGGTGCTTTAGCGAAATGTTCCAATTCGTACACACACGTACACATCTTCGGATTTCCAATGTACCAAAAACTGTTAAATCGAAATTCGTACACACCCGTACACATGTACGGGTGCTTTAGCGAAATGTTCCAATTCGTACACACCCGTACACATCTTCGGATTTCCAATGTACCAAAAACTGTTAAATCGAAATTCGTACACCCCCGTACACACCCGTACACATGTACGGGTGCTTTAACGAAATGTTCCAACGTTTCGTTCGCGTTTACGTTTTGGGCGATAAGCCCCATCATATTAAATCAGATCAGCAAATGATTCATAACAAATTCGGAGTACTGTTTTGGCAGCCTGTTAATCCTGGAATGATAAGTATCTTACGTCATCGAGATCCTCGTGGTACATGGCAACAAATGATCTTCAACAAGTTCAGAGAAAGAGGTGTATTTAGTTGTTATAAGACTGCATGGAGACATTCAATTGTACCTACTATACCTACGGTAAGGCTACATATATTTTAAAGAAAGACACTTTATTAATAGCATTTTTTTGTGCAGAATGTTTTGGCAGCCGGGCCACACTTTGTAAAATTGGTGTAGCACCAGTTAATCCTGGAATGATAAGTACCTTACCTCATCGAGATCCTTGTTTGGTACGTCAGCAGCAAATGATTCATCCGCAAATTCAGAGTAGTGAAGCCACATAGTATAGTAGGTAGAATTGAATGTCTCCATGCAGCTTGGTAAGAACTAAATATACCTCTTTCAGTATGAACAGGTGTAGCTGGACCCTACAAGTTGATGTGGCTTCACTACTCTGAATTTGCGGATGAATCATTTGCTGCTGACGTACCAAACAAGGATCTCGATGAGGTAAGGTACTTATCATTCCAGGATTAACTGGTGCTACACCAATTTTACAAAGTGTGGCCCGGCTGCCAAAACATTCTGCACAAAAAAATGCTATTAATAAAGTGTCTTTCTTTAAAATATATGTAGCCTTACCGTAGGTATAGTAGGTACAATTGAATGTCTCCATGCAGTCTTATAACAACTAAATACACCTCTTTCTCTGAACTTGTTGAAGATCATTTGTTGCCATGTACCACGAGGATCTCGATGACGTAAGATACTTATCATTCCAGGATTAACAGGCTGCCAAAACAGTACTCCGAATTTGTTATGAATCATTTGCTGATCTGATTTAATATGATGGGGCTTATCGCCCAAAACGTAAACGCGAACGAAACGTTGGAACATTTCGTTAAAGCACCCGTACATGTGTACGGGTGTGTACGGGGGTGTACGAATTTCGATTTAACAGTTTTTGGTACATTGGAAATCCGAAGATGTGTACGGGTGTGTACGAATTGGAACATTTCGCTAAAGCACCCGTACATGTGTACGGGTGTGTGCGAAATGAACATGGGAAAGCCCGTACATCACGGCTTCTACTCGGCCATGTGTACGGAGTACGGCTGTGTACGAAATGAACACTTCGTTAAAGCACCCGTACATGTGCACGGGTGTGTACGAAATAAACATCGGAAAGCCCGTACATCGCGGCTTTTACTCGCCCATGTGTACGGGGACGGCTGTGTACGAAATGAACATTGGCAGACCCGTACATTGGAAAGCCGAAGATACCCGATGTACGGATGTACGGGTGGTGTACGGGTGTACGGGGGTGTACGAATAGACACTCCCAAAAAAAATGGTGATGATTTCAGATAAAAATTGCGACTTCCAGATTTCCCACGAGCAGCAAACTCGGATGGCGACCGTCCATGAAAACCAGCTTCTAACTCCACTATTTACAGCGGAAATGACTTGAAAAATTGCAACGTGTACTTCAAAACATTAATAAAATATCCTCCAAGTTTAAACAAATTCTGATTATTCCTTCCTTGTTGAAAAAATTCACGAAAAACACAAAAATATCGGCCTCCTAAACTGGTTTCCCCCCTTAAGCTCTATAAAAACTATTAAAAAAATAATGAAAATACTTCCCGCGGCCAAATCTATTTTCCGTCACAAACGAAATTCCAATTTCGGCCAAGAAAAAATTGTCTTCCCAATTTTTCCTTTACCGCATCAGGAAAAGGCTCCATCTACGTGTCAGAATAGTACTAGCACTTTTCTTGAGCGAACAGCGTACAAGGTACAGAAATTTCTTGAGCAAAAATTCTTAGAGCATTTCTTGACCGATTACTTAAGCGTTTTTTTACATAAAGTTTATATGGGGAAATTTTTCTTGACCGTCGTACTTAAAAACAGCATACTTACCTTATTTTATAGCATGTACACACCGACTTGGTTACCATTATTGAGATGGTTTCAAGCCTTAACCGTAATAATATAGATGGTTTGTGCTTAGTTTGTCATACATTTTCAAACTAAGCAAGTACTGCAAACCAAGAAAAATTTCAATGGTTAACTCGTTAACCACGATAATTAACTGGCATGAGTGCCATCTATCAATGAAAATTTACAACAATCTATAAAAATTGGATGTCAAAAGCCAATTTACGAAGGATTAAAAAAAAATATAAATATAAATTATGGACATAATTAATGAACCAATGTAGACAAATAATTTTTTACCAATGTCCATATATTTTTTTGAATATGTTTTCTCATTAACAAAATATTATACAAGAGTTTTACTCTTTTGTAATGGCAAATAGCTCTCCAAATATGTTGCTTTCTTTTTTTTCCTCAAATAATTACTTTTGCTTGAGTAATAATCATCCATAATTAAAAACAAAGCTAAATTATTTTGTAATAACAAAGAATTGACATCCATATCTAATAATTGAAATGACAGAAATAACCAAGTCAGTTGATGTGTACAGTTGTTAGTTTTGAAATAGTCTGAAACCATATAAAACGATAACCAAGTCGGTGTGTACATGTTAACAAGAATGCCTCAGGAGACATTTGTTTGTGTTTACTGAAAATTTCTTTACTAATTTTCATTAATTCACTCAAGTGAACAGTTAACAGCCTCAACTTTTGTTTTTTAATTTTTTTTATGTTAATTCAATATTCTATAAATAATCTCACATCAGTTGTATGAGCACTGAGCACCTGTGATAATTTAATTCATGTAATATTATGCTGGGACTGTGGAAAGGCAACGGGCTCTTAAAACACAACACAAGTTTTTGAGCTTATTCAAAATAATTGTAATTTATTGTTTTTTTTAACACCACTAACACGCACCGTTATGAAATTAATATAATTAGACTTGGATTTTAAATTACGCTTGATAATAAAGAAAAATAATGAGGAGCTTTGGTTTTACATCCGCGTAGCACAACTTGTTAGATCAGAATGGCGATGCATTTTTCTGCAGGCAGGAAAAGGAATTGAGGTTAAAGTTGTTCGTAGTAGAACTAAAGTTGAGCTGTAGTAAAGTTGAGGCTACGTTTTCTCAACATTCTCCCGCCTTCAGCAACAGTGTTGGTGAATGTATCTACTGGTAGAACTACGAGCTTGACGATGGGTCGTGTGAGTGTTGTTGTCGCAGTCTTGATTGTGAGGGATGCGACCATCCTTCTCTGGGTGAACTTCTATGACTCGAGCTAGTGGCCATCGAGGTGGCGGAAATCGTTCATCCGTCATCAGAACTAATGAGCCGATCTGGAGCTGATGATGTTCATGGTGCCATTTGGCAATCGCTTGGTAGCGCTGTAGGCATTCTTTGGACCAGCGTTGCCACAGGTGTTGAAGCTTCTGTTGAACTAATTGCCAGAGAGATAGTCTAGATTCTGGCAGGTCGCTGAGAGCCGTTTCCGGTAGAACTATTGGAGCTGAACCAGTGAGGAAATGGGCTGGTGTTAGAGCGGTGAGATCCTCTGGGTCATCAGATAGTTCAGATAGCGGACGTGAGTTCAGGACCGCTTCGATCTAAGTTAAGAGCGTCGTAAAGTCTTCATAAGTGAGTAGTGTCTCTCCAATTACTCGTACGAGATGAAACTGTTGAAAGTCAAATTTATAATATAACCTAATAGCTGTAAACATCATTTTGTATAAAAGAAGAAGATTGAAATAAAAGACTTGAGTTAACATTAAGAAGAAGGACGTTTTTCATTGTGAGTTCCACATTTTTAATTGATATATGCATAATTTTAACAGGTTATGGGCCCAGGCCACGTTGAAAAGAAATGGCGGAATTCAAAGTGCAGATTTTTAATTTAACTGGAGCTCAAAATTGGACAAAATGGAAGCAACAAATGTTATTACTTCTAAGATATCACGATCTTCTGGGTATTGTCATCAAAACAGAAAAGAAAGATGAGGACTCAAAAGCTGAAAGTGATGAGAAAGCAAAAAAAATGATGCACAGGCACAGCTACTAATAATGAATGCGCTGTCGGACGAAGTATATAACAAGCTTGGTGTTGTAAAAACGCCCAGTAGGAATTCTAGGTAGCACTTACCGATGGAGCACTGATATAAGTAGTCATCTGGTAAGGGGTACTCCTATTTTCTTAGGTGTTAAAAGAGCCCTTATATAACGCATTACAAGAGAAGGCAGACGGTAAGGGGTAATCCAGAATTAGACCCAAAGAACTTAGAAATTTGCCCGATGACTCAAATACTATTACAAAAATACGAAAACAAATGAGTCATCGGGTAAATTTCTGACTTCGTTGGGTCGAATTCTGGATTACCCCTTACCATCTGCCTTCTCTTGTAATGCCTTATATAAGGGCTCATCGATGTAGTAAAAAGTAAGGCCTTACCTCCTATGACATCGTGTGTAAAAATAAGTACTTCTGTAAGGGGTATGGTATGGCCTTCCCCTTACTAGTGAGGGCTCATTTCAGTACTTCTGTAAGCTTACAAGTCCTACTGGGCGTCAGCAGATGCATGGAAAAGATTATTAAGTATATATGAACAAAGTTCGGGTCAAAGATTGGATCGATTGGCAGAACTTTTCTTTAGCGCAAAAAAGGATCCAAGTGCAGGAATATATGTTTCTGATTTGCAAAAAACCTTCCATGAGTTATCAGATGAAATGAATCGTCAATTGAAAGTCCAATTGCCGGAGCAACTTTTAATGTTACGAATAACCTCGACTCTTCCTCCTGAATTTAACAACTTTCGTGAAGTTTGGGAAGCTACCAACATAAGTGAGAGAACACTGGAAAAATTAGTTGAAAGGCTTAGAATGACAGAATTATACAATTCTGGTGAACGTGAAAGTAACTCAACTACTGCATTTACATCAACAAATAGGGAAAAAACGAATACACCAAAACGTTCGAAAAAAACTACAATGCTACAACTGTAAAAAATTTGGACATTATAAAAATGAGTGTCCTGAAAAAGTACATTTAGCCAAAGGTGAATCGGAAAAATATGGAGTTTCATATAATTCAGCTTTTATAGGTATGGCATTTGTAACTGCTACAAAGGGACTTGACGGTCACTCTTGGATAAAAGACAGTGGTGCAACAATGCATATGACATCTCATCGAAACTATTTCGTGAAGTATGAAAGCTTTTCTAATCCAAAGATGGTTCGGTTGGCAGATAATAGTAAAATAGAAGCTCTTGGAAGTGGTTTAGTGTATGCAGATATGTTTGTCAATGGTAGATGGGAAAGAAATCGCCTTGAAGAAGTTTGGTATGTTCCAAAATTAAGTATAAATCTGTTCTCGCAAACAAGATCGTTGTATAAAGGATTTAATTGGAAAATTAAAAGGAATCAGGCGTGGTGCATGAAAAATGGAAAACTTCGTTTAACTGGTCAAATAGTTGATGGCTTAATGTTATTAAACATGAAAATTAACGCGCAAGATAAGCCTTTGACAGCTTTAGTTCTACGAGAAAGTCTTCAGGTTCATCATGAGCGGTTGGCACATCAAAACACACAACATGTTCAAAAAATTCTGAAACGTAGGAATATAAACTTTAAAGAATCAAATGATTTTTGCGAAGGTTGTGTATTAGGTAAACAGCATCGACAAAGTTTCCATACAAGAAAGGTTCGAGCTACAGTTCCAGGAGAAATCATCAGTGCGGATGTAAATGGACCAATGTCAGTATCAGCTTTAGGTGGCTCTATATATTTCGTATGTTTTAAACATGGAGAATATACAAGAAGACAAAACTCTTATGGGGAAAATGACAGGAAATGGATGGGTAGAAGAAACTAAACTAGAAGTTCATTTTTGGCCACAAATGTCACCTTTGTCCGATGTACCCCACATGAATTTGATAAAAATTCATTGGAAACATCAAAAATTGATTAATTACGAATAATCGCATTGATATAAAATCGAATTTGGAAGCTGGTAAACAGCTGTAAGCTGCTAAACGTAAAATATATTAGTAATAAACGAACTTTACCATGAACCGGATAAATATAATCGGCCATGTTTTTCGGGGTACATTTGACTACAGCGCCACCAATAATCAAACGAAAATTGACAACACGGAGTTTTATCTCCTTGTATAGCCTCCATGGTTTTAAAGATCATTTTTCAAAATTTCGTTGTGTATATTTTATGAAGAACAAGTCAGAAAGTTAAGGAAAAGCTACAGTATTTCTTGGCTGAAGCGGACTCCGCTGGTCATAAAATTAAACAATTTTTATCAGATGGTGGTAAAGAGTTCGACAATAAGGACATCAAGAAACTGTTGAAAATGAATGGAATTGATGTAAGATTGTCAATGCCATATTGCCCAGAACAAAATGGTAGTGTGGAACGGGAAAATCGAACACTCGTCGAAGCTGCTAGATCAATGATTTATTCTAGGAACTTGACTGTCAAACTGTGGGCAGAAGCGGTGAATACTGCAACGCATATTATAAACAGAACTGGTCCAACATCTATTGCTGATAAAACACCATATGAGTTATGGTATAATAAAGTTCCGGTTATAGATCATTTTAGAATTTTTGGTGAAGAATGTTATGTTCACATACCAAAACAGAGAAGAACGAAGTGGGATCCAAAAAGCAAAAAGGTAATGTTCGTTGGATATTCTGGTGAAAGAGACGGGTACAGACTATATGATGCAAAGACAGGTAAGATTTTCTTAAGTCGAGATGTGAAGTTTCTTCCAAACAGTACAACAAGTTCATCGATTCAGATAAATCTGTATAGTTCTTTTCAAAGATGTTATGAAGATAACGTTAACCTTAGTGAACCTGAAATCACAATGTCTGAAGGAGAACATGAAATCACAATGTCTGAAGGAGAACATGAAATCACAATGTCTGAAGGAGAACATGAAATCACAATGTCTGAAGAAGAAAATAATGAATATGGCTTAAGGAATAGAGAAGAAATAAATCCTCCAGTGCATCTTAAAGACTACGTCTTGTTAACTACTAATGATGAGGAAAATCCTTAGACCAGAGAAGACGCACTTCGATCATTAAATACAGAATTTTGGAAATCAGCAATGGACGACGAAATGAGGTCCTTTGATCTTGTGATTCCTCCTGAAAATAAAAGGATAATAGAAAATCGCTGGATTTTCAGAATTAAAAGAAAAGCAGATGGCAATATAGATAAATTTAAGGCAAGGCTAATAGCAAAAGGTCATGTTCAAAAACCAGGTGTAGACTACGATGAAATATTTAGCCCGGTAGCTAGGTATGACACTGTTAGAACTGTTTTAAGTGTCGCGGCCAATGAAAAGTTGTGTTTACGTCAATTTGATATAAAAACTGCTTTTCTGTACGGTAATCTCGAAGAAGATGTTTTTATGAAACAACCAGATGGCTATAATGATGGTACTAGGAGAGTATGCAAGTTGAAACGTAGTTTATATGGTCTAAAACAAGCTCCTAGGTGCTGGAATAATCGTTTTTCTGAATTTATGAAGAGGTATGGACTTAGAGAATCAACGGCTGATCCTTGCCTATATGTTAAATTTGATCAAAAAGGAAAATTATTGGTAACTATATACGTTGATGATGGATTAGTAACTGGAGTAATCGCAATATATGGCGGTGCAGCTATAACATGGACATGTCAAAAACAGAAATCAGTTGCGTTATCAACTACTGAATCAGAGTTTGTTGCAGGAAATGAGGGAGCTAAAGAAGCTATTTGGCTTAAAAGACTATTGACAGAAATCACTGGCAAAGAGTACAAACCAACTCTATACATGGATAACGCAAGCGCAATAAAATTATGTCAGAATCCAGAGTTTCATAAACGTACTAAACATATCGAGGTAAAATACTTTTTCATAAGAGAAAAATATCAAGAAGGAGCATATGATATAGAACATGTTTCTAGTGAAGAGCAATTGGCTGACATATGTACAAAGCCTCTACAGAGAGAACGATTTAAACATCTACGTAATATGATTGGACTAATTTTAATTTAGTAAATTAATGTAGATTGTCATGGTTTCGTTATTGTTTTGAATTGGAATATTTTTGTTGTTTTTTGATTTATATCGAGTTAAATTTGAAGGGAAGTGTTGAAAGTCAAATTTATAATATAACCTAATAGCTGTAAACATCATTTTGTATAAAAGAAGAAGATTGAAATAAAAGACTTGAGTTAACATTACGATACAAGAAGGACGTTTTTCATTGTGAGTTCCACATTTTTTAATTGATATATACATAATTTTTACAGAAACTTAACAGATTTGACAGCAGCTTCTCATTTTCCTCCAAAGTGAGGAGCACCTGGTGGAGAAAAGATCCATCTTGTTCCCTCTTGAGCTAAGGAGCTGGTGTGCTGAGCGTTGTCTTTAGAGCCTGATCTGAAGAGTTCTTTAAGGAACTTATTGGCACCTTGGAATGTAGTCCCACAGTCGCTGTAGAGTACTGAACTTACTCCTCGACGACTTACAAATCGCCGATAAGCTTTAATAAAGGCTTCAGCGAAATAATCGGTCACCAGCTCCAAATGGACTGCTGAAGTGACGAAGCAGACGAAGACAGCGATCCAGCTTTTGTAAGTTTTAGCCCCTCTTCCTTGAAACGTCTTGAGCGAGAATGGACCGGCATAGTCAACACCAGTAGTATGGAATGGTCGTACTGGAGAGACTCTCGATGCTGGCAATTGACCCATGAGCTGTTGAGCACGTTGAGGACGATATCGAGCACAAGTAACGCATTTTAAGATGAAGGAGCGTACGGGAGCTCTGCCTCAAATAATCCAGAAGAATTGTCGAAGATGCATGAGTGTCACTTGCGTACCCCCATGTAATGTTGATAGATGGGCTCGAGCGATGATGAGATATGAAAGTCTTGACTTTCTTGGCGGGATTATTGGATGTGTTGCATCGGGGTCCATCTGAGCTTGCTGTAGCCGACCACCGACTCTTAGGACTCCCTGATGGTCGATGAACGCAGTTAGTCTTGACATAAAGTGAGCTGCTGGTAAATGCAATCCTTCTTGAATAGCTTTCATTTCACTTGAAAAGTGAATCTGCTGAATGGTCTTCACCCAAGTTAATTGAGCGTCGAGCTGGTCCTTGGGAGATAGGGGTCTTTGAGTCAATGAGGTGTTTTGTTCTTTTTTAAGAACTGATAGGAACCGTTTGCACAGTGCTGTGACTCTTGAGAGGTTATAGATCGATGAATATCTTGACAGCAAGTACCACAACGGATGATCCGTTTCATTAGGAGTCTTCGTCGTATGAAGAAGGGCGCCTGGTCGTTCTTCTTTATGAGCTAGAGCTGATGGTTTAAATTGTTGAGTTGGCCAGGATGAATAAGAGCTGCATAGCCAACTTGGTCCATTCCACCAAGGCATGAAGTTTACTAATTGAGTTGGAGCTAGACCTCTGAAAGCACTGTCCGCTGGATTTTGCTTCCCAGGAACATAATGCCACTTTGCTGTTGGATTGAGCTCTTGAATAGATGACACTCGATTACGGACAAATTCTTTCCATCTTGTCGGATGACTTAAAACCCATGTTAATGCGACGGAGGAGTCAGTCCACAAATAAAGAGGAACATGAGCTAATTCTAGTACCTTTTGAACATGGTTGATGAGCTTTGATAGCATCCAAACAGCAGTTAGTTCAAGCCTTGGTATAGTGACTGGTTTCAGTGGTGCTACCTTGGTTTTGGCACACAACAAGGTCACTTGAGCTGATTCTCTGGAGTTAACAACCCTGATGTAAATACACGCAGACATAGCTAATTGTGACGCGTCGGAGAACCCATGCAATTCAATGTAGGAGCTGGAGATAGTGTTAATCCATCTGGGAATACGAATCTGAGCTAGTAAATGGAACTCGTCTCGTAGGTGCGTCCACCGTTGGGCAAGTTGATCTGGTAATTCGTCATCCCATCCAGATTTATTGAGCCATAGCTCTTGAATGAACATTTTGGCACGAACTATAACTGGAGCTAAGAATCCAAGTGGGTCGAAGAGTTGAGCTACTTCAGAAAGAACTGTGCGCTTGTGATTTTCTTTAACTTCGGGCTTTTTGGTGAGAAAATGAATTGGTCAAATGAAGGACTCCAAGAAAGTCCTAGAACTTTTAATTCCGTATCATCGAGGTCATGAGCTGGAGCAGCCGAGACGCTTTCGAGCGATAGAGCTTCTAGGAATGCAGGAGTATTGCTTGAACATTTTGCCAATGGAAACCTCCCCGCCTTGCAGAAGTTTCGTCTTCGTCTGCTTCGTCTTGAACAAGTTGCAGTAGGACTCGTACTGCAAGGAATGGTGCTGATCTGGTTCCATAAGTAACTGTGGTGAGCTGGTATGGAACAATATTGTTGTGTTGATCGAGCCAAAGAATCCGCTGAAGATCCCAGTCTGACGAAACCATTGATTTGACGAAACATCTTGCTTATATCGGAACTAAAGATGATTTTGGGACGTCTTATCCAGAGAAGAACGTCGAAAATGTCCATCTGGAGTTTTGCGCCAGCGTGGAGAACGTCGTTGAGCGAGTATCCGGAGCTTGTTCGAGCTGATCCATTAAAGACGACCCTTAATTTTGTTGTTAAACTCTGTTCCTTTTGGACTCCATGATGCGGCAGATAGTAATGAGGAAGAGCAGGAGCCCGAACTGGTGATCGCCTTCCAGAGACCCTCAACCCTCCTGTTATCGAAGTATCATGTGCTAAGGTCATCTCGTTTAGCCGTTCACCAGATTCCAAGTTATAGCTACTTCTTAAACGCGATTGATCTGCGGGGGCTTGCCTCATGTGGCCTAGAGCTTCATATTCCTTCATGAAGTCTCTGTAGAGCTGGTTGAGTTTTTGATCATTTGATAGTCGTTTGAGCATTGATTTAAGGCATCGTAGAGCGGTGTTTCGTGACTCTCCCAGCTGTTGCGGTGCTGGAACTATTGGTAGTCGAACAACATACCGGCCTGTAGAATCTCTGGTATGTGTGTTGGCGAAGTGAGCTTCACAGTGTTCTTCGTCAGGCGTAAGGTTGGGTACTTGAGCTTGATTAGATTCTTCCTGGAGCCAGAACCTTGATAAGAGGTCTTGTAGAGCATGATCTTGTTGAACGTGAAGGGCTGGGCTACTTGCTAGCGCTGAGCTTCTGTTAGTCGGTCCAAATATAACCCAACCAAAGATTGTTTTAAAGGCTATAGGATCCGAAGGTTGAGCTTGTTTAATTTCAGATCTGAAGGCTTGTGAAAACGGAATTGCACCCAAGATGATGTCAATGTGTCCTGGTTTTTGATAATCTGGATCCGCAAGTTGTAGTCCTTTTAGATGAGTCCATGATGAACAATCAACGTGGACTCTAGGTAGTATTGATGTCAGCGAGGTCAAAATGTAGAGTGGGTCTTGAATCTGTTCATCAGAATACAAGGATTTAAGAGTTACGATGCACACTCCCTTAGATTTCCCAGCTGATACATTTGCAATGCCTGTTAGTAGAATCAAGGAGCGATGACGATGGAGCTTCAATTGTAGAACTAGCTTGTTGGTGATGAATGAGAGTTCCCAGCCAGAATCTAATAGCATTCTGAATGGTTGGCTTGTTGACGTTGGAGCGAGTATTTGAGCTTGAGCTGTGGAGAGCAATGCAGCTGATCGATTTAATAGTTCTGAATGAGCTAGATAAACTGAAGAGAAATTTGATTGTTCGTCTACTAGATGCGATGGAGCTTGAGCAATATGATGACCCATTAAAGTTGTTGAAGAAGTTGTAGAGATGGATGGACTAGTAGTATAACTAGAAGAATCAATTTGTGTTGTTTCAGAGCTGGAGCTTGTAGTTGAGGTTGGTGATGAAGTTGTTGCCAGGTAAGAGCTTGATGTTGATGCAGGTGATGAGCTGGTAGAGCTGTTAGACACTTGACTGCTGCACCACTGGACATTGGTTTGAGCTAACAACACACAGAGCAAAATGAGCGGATTTGATAGATTATCAACTGTAAGAGGAACTGGTTAACCTGTGGATGTTGATGGTTGAACTTCTTTGGTAGAGCTGGAGTCCTGGTCCTGAGCAGGAGCTTGAGAAGAATCGCCGATGTGAAGCAGCGAGTGATGTTTCCCTTGGCAAGTCTTGCAGCGATTCCGATTCCGACAGGCATCCGTATGATGCCTGCCAAGGCAATTGTTGCAGAGTTTAAACTGTGTCGCGAACTGAAGGCAGGCACGGGGCGTTTTGTCCCTGAATTTGTCGCATGCCCCTATGTAATGACCGTCCTTCCCACAACAGTCACATATATGACCGGGGTCGTTGGGGCCTCTAGCACCCTTCATCCAGGGTTTTAATGGTGGACTGGAGGGTGATGGAGCCTTTTGAAGATGAGTGGGGTTCCCTCTTATCTCAACGAGTCGGTGAGTTTCACCTTGAGCTGCTGTGGCATAAGATCGAGCTGTGGAGTATTTCTGTTGCTTCGAGCTTGACGGAGTTGAGCTGAATTTTGATGGTGTCCTGAGCTTGAGCGAACCTTCAGAAGTGAGCTCTATTTTCTCCAACGATGTGGCTTCTGAATTCAGGAAGTCCTGTAGAGCCTTGAGCGACGGGTATTCGGTGACTAATCTCAAGTTTCTTTCCCATTCCTTCCTGATGGTAGGGTCCAATCGACGCACCATGTGGTAGACCACTGAATAATCCCATGTGTCGACGTGCGTCTAGAGCTTCTCGGACACCGTTGAGGAGGTCATTTGGGCTGTGGGAAGTCGGGGACACTATTGAGCTACTTCCGAAGAGCTTGTCGAGTTGAGCTGACACGAGGAGCCGTTTATTCTCATTTCGAGACTCGAGCAGGTTCCAGGCCACTGAATAGTTCTCACCCGTTGTCTTCATGTGGCTAATAAGCCGAGCTGCTTCCCCTTGAACTGAGTTCTTGAGCACCGACATTTTATGAACTGGTAGGATTTCATCAGATGAGCCTACCAAGGCCTGGAACATATCTTCGAACTCCTTCCAGTCTTGATACTTGCCGCTAAATGGTCGGAGCTTGAGTTTCTCAAAGAGCTGGTAAGCGGTCGTACCAGGAGATGGCCTAAACTCGGATGTATTCAACGTTGGAGCGGGAGCTGGAGCTGGTTGTAGAGCGGCGATTCTAAAGTTAATCGACGAATGAGCGTCAGAATAGTAGGACAGAGCTCCCGCAAAGACCTTCTTGGTGCAGTAATTAGAACCTACGTATACCTGCGGGAAGTCGGTTGCAAGCTCATCGTGGTTGACCTTAAAGGAGGACCATGTGTCATCCAAAATGTGAAGCTTGGATTGGAGCTGTGGGATGGTGAGCTGGTTGAATGCTTCAGTCGAACATTCATCTCTGATGAGCTCAAAAACGTCCCCCTTCTCACGCTGCAGGACTAGGCGAGCTGTGAACACTTGCTCAGCATCTGCCTCGAGCATGGATTCGTTAGGCATTTTTGTTGAAGAGCACTGACTAGAACTGTAGTCTCTTTATAAAAAATTAAATATAAACAAGTGTGATAAAGTTTGAGCAGATAGAAAGAGCACTTAAAAGTTTATAAATAAAAAGAAACTGGAGCACAGAGCGTTATAAAAAGTTTTAGTGTTGTACTACTACACTAACAAATCCGAATAACTGTTTTCTAAAGATTTCTCTAATATAACCGAGCTCTTCGGGGTGAAGAATGTGTTTAGATATTAAATTTATTTTGGCTAGAACCATTGCTTCCGATATCTCTTTAAGGTGTTCATTCAACATGTCAATATCATAGCTTAATTGGTTGGAATATTTATGAAAATGGAATATTTATGAACTTTAGAGCTTCTATTTGTTTATTTATTTCAACGCCGTCTTCATTGTCCATATTGCCCGTTATTGTTTTTATTATTGTACCTAATCCGTTTATGATTCCTCGTTTCCCTCTATAGTTTGGTTTCTGTTCAATTTGTTCTCTTAAATAATCTTCTTCCGAGTTCGGGTTCTGTGCCGTGGGAAAAGGGTTTGGTCCACTGTAATGACCGTTTAATAACTCAAAAGGAGTTAATTTAGTGGTGGAATGAATTGAGTTATTATATGTGAGTATGGCTTCGTCCATGATTTCACTAATTGGTTTTTTATTATCTTCACAGTAGATTATTCTAATTAATTCAGTTAAAGTAGAATGGAGCTTTTCGACAGGCGAATTACCTGTAGAGCTTTTTGCGCATGTGGTGTGGAGGACTACTTCGTAGTTACTAAGGAAGTTTTTAAATAGACTGGATAGAAATTCGGCACGGTTGTCGGTTACAATTTTCTTGGGTACACCGTGATGCGAGAAATAGTGTTTAAGACATTTAATTAGATTGACGCTATTTCTCCCTGCTAATAAATAAGCACTAGCGAATTTGCTAAATTTATCGTTAATGGTTAGAAAGTTTTCTTTGTGTACTGAATATATGTCTAAGTGAAGGATTTCAAGGGGCTTGTGGGGGGTCTCAGTGACCTGAAATTTTAGCGGTTGTCTGTTTCGCTCATATTTGTATTTTTGACAGATTTCGCAGTTATTTATTATTCGCGTTATTGCATTCTTCATGTCGGGGAAATAAATGTCGCGTTTCAAATGTCCCAATGTTTCCGATATTCCTCTATGATTAGACCTTTTGTGGTAATCTCTTATAAGTTTTTCCTGCTGATCCACTTCCGTTATGTCCTTTAACAATTTAGTACATCTAACAATTTTATATCTATTGTTGCTGAAGTGATTAGAGTAAACACATTGAATTTTTTTAAATGTGTCGTTGTCTGATAATATTCCGATCAGTTTATTTGGTTGTATATAGTTATGAAATATTTCTAATATGGTTTTATCATCATTTAAATTATTTTGCTTCACAGTATACCTGCGTGTATTACCGAATAGAATAGTAAAAGTCGTTTGTGGTCTAGCTAAATTTTCTGTCTTTTCTAATATTAGTTGTATTGAAAATTCGTTGAGTGGCCTCTGAGATACGGATGCCATCATCTAGATTCTCCTGTGCTGAGTGGATGGTTGAGGTATTTGGTATTGACTCGAGGTCATCGACGTTGTTTTCTAATGATACTGTGTCTAATATATCATTATTTCTTGATATGGGTTCGTTTATGTTTAATTCGATTCGAGACAATGCATCTGCATTTGTGTTCTGTTTACCTTTTTTATAAATTATTTCGAAATTAAATTCTTCCAATTTTAATCTCCATCGAATTAACTTGGAGTTTGGTTCTTTGAGGGAGAATAGCCACGTGAGAGGTTTGTGATCCGTTACGATCTTAAATTTTCTGCCGAACAAATAAGGACGAAAATACTTGGTGGCCCATACAATGGCCAGAAGTTCTTTTTCGATGACACTGTACTTTTCTTCCGATTTTGTTAATGTACGACTAGCGTTGCATATGGGCCTATCGGACCCTATTGGTCCTTGCGAAAGGACGGCTCCCAGCGCTATGTTACTAGCGTCTGTGGTTAGCACTAACGGCTTTGCAAAGTCAGGATATTGTAAGAAGGGACTATTCGTCAGTATATCTTTGCAATTTCTGAAGCACTCGATATATTTAGCGTCAATTTTAACACCTTTATCTTTCCGCAAATATTCTGTCATGGGTTTCGTAATTTTTGAAAAATCTTTGATAAACTTCCTATAATAGCCTAAAAGGCCAAGAAAGGTTTTAATTTGTCTGGCGGTCTTCGGCAGTGGAAATGATTTTATAGCCTGTATTTTTCCTGGATTTGGCTTCACGCCATCTGGGGTAACATAATGCCCGAGAAAACTAACTTCCCTCTTAAGAAATTCTGATTTGTCCAATTGGACTTTCAAATTAGCTTGCCTTAGCTTTTTGAAAACAGCTGTTAAGTTTTCGATATGCTCTTGAAGTGACGTTGAATAGACGATGATATCGTCCATATATACGAGGCATGTTTTTCCCTGTAGTTCGTGAAGAACATTATCCATAACTCGTTGGAACGTGGCAGGGGCGTTCTTTAGGCCGAAAGGCATGCGAACGTACTCGTAGTGGCCGTTGTTTACATTAAAGGCAGTTTTGGGAATATCCTTGGGTCTTACCTCGATCTGATGAAACCCTGAGGCGAGATCGAGTGTACTGAAGTACTGACATTTCCCGAGTTTATCGAGGATCTCTGAAATGTTTGGAAGAGGGTACTTATCATCGATAGCTTTTTCATTTAGTTTGCGGTAGTCCACAACTAACCGCCATTTTTTTTGTACCACTTGCATCAGGCCTTTTCGGTACGATCCATATTGGGGATGACCATGGAGAGAAGCTTGGTCTTATTATCCCTTGTTCCAGGAGTTTACTAATTTGCGTCCGAATTTCTTGCCTATGTATCTCTGGATATCTATAAGATTTCGTGTGGATGGGGATCTCCTCTTTCGTATTGATCTGATGAGTTATTTGATTAGTGAAGGAAAGATTTTCACCTTCCTTAAAAAAATGTCTTCGAATTGTTTGCACAATTTTTGTATTGCATCTTTCTCCTCATTGTTCAAATGATTAATGCGTATCGAGTTTCTTATGTCGGGTACCATTTGCAAAACGTTGGAATTAGAAATATCGAAATTATGTATTTCTAAGAATTGGCTCGAATTTAGTGGCTGCACTTTAATAGGTTGCTCTAAAACAAGGAGCACCTTGAGAGTGTGGTTTAATACTTTCATGAGGGAATACCAATTATGAGCTTGGTATATTCCTTCAGGTAATATTAAATTATCGTTGATCATTATTGGTTTAACGTAGATGCTGCCATTTTTGACGTCGACTGGTAAGTAGTGTCCGACCGAAGGTCAGTTTTAGGCCGAAGCCGAAGCCGATGCCGAATGTTCGGCTTTTGCCATAACCTTCGGCCGAAACCGAAGCCGAAGCCGAAGGTTCAATCATAGACAGAAATCTTGGTATACTGACTGAAAAATATACATAATAATGAAAATTCTTCAGTGTTATTTTGTTTTATAGTCATAGTGCCGAAAATGATTGCAATATGCATTTTAAATAACTAAGTTGCGGCTTTCCAAAAATAATAAACTAAGATTTGTTTATTTTTATTTGAGGAATACCATACGTTTCAATGTCACATTCACATCACACTCTCAATTCTTTTCGTTTTCAGCGACTGGCCGGGCTGGATATAAAAACTTCGGCTTCGGCTAACCTTCGGCTAATTGGCCGAAGCCGAATGTGCGGCCGAAGGTGTTTTTTTTGGCCGAAGTTGGCCGAAGCCGAAGCCGAAGCCGAACCTTCGGTCGGACACTACTGGTAAGTTAACGACCATTTTACTGTATGGAGGGACAACATATAGTTTGGACGTGAAATTCGGTTTATAAATTAGGGGAATTGTTACTTCATCGGTTGATAAGGTGGATGTTTTAAAATCTAATCTAATTCCCAATTGTTTCATCATTTGTAGTCCAATAAGTCCATCAAAATAATTGTGAAACTTAAATAAGAGGAATTGCAATTTTTCCTTAGTTTTAAATTCCTGAAGCCCGTTGAGAGTAATTTGCTTATTTAGTAAATGCGTTTTAAAAACGGCTTTTATCTCGATTGGCTGTATGGTTTGTATGCAAGAAGAATTGACGAGATCTTCTCTAATAAATGATATGTTGCTGCCAGTATCCATTAAAAATGTCAAAGAGGTATTATTGCCAGATTTTATGTGAATGTATGGTAAGAGAAAAGATTGATTACTATTAAGCTCTAAATATCCGATTTGTTCTCCGAGACTACTAAGGGAAAATTCTGATCATCAATTTCGTAGGTTGGATTTATTTGATTCCAACTATCTAAGTTTGGGTGATAGTTCGTTGGATAGAGGGCGTTTTCTTGTTCTTCCATGTATTCTCCGGATAGTTCCGATTGGAAAGGATCTGTTATTTCGTTGCAAAGTTCAACATTAAATAATTCTTCGGAGGTGAATCTGGGTGAATTGTTTTGCCGAGAGAAGTTATTTGGTCGTTAAGAAAACTTTGTTCTGTTTACACCAGTGTTTGCACTTAAAGTATCCATAGGTTCTGGGTAAGTATTAATATTTGGCGGTCTTGGTTGAATACTTAAGTTGCGATTAAAAATATGAGGTTGAAAGTTTTGAGTTGATTGGCGTTTAAAATCAGGAGGTTTGTAAGAATGTGTTATTTTATTGCGTTGGGATAAATTTCTAAATCTGTCCTCCTCCGGAGGTGAAAATTTTTTATAAAGGGGCCTTTGTTGGTAGTAATTTGACCTTGGAGAAGAATTGAATTGTGGTCTTTGTTGATTACCTTTATTACTCGTGTTTTTATAATTAGAGTCCTTAAGAAAAATAGAATTTTTTACGTAGTAACTATTTTGCTCTTGTAAGCAGAAATTCAATGCCTCTGATAGTTTAGTTGGCCGCATTGCTCTTATCGTCGATCCCAATGGTTCTCTGATACCTGCTAGAAATGTGTTCAAACACATCTCTTCATATAAAGATTGTTTGGATGAAATTACGTTTACATCATTTTCGTGTACTTTAATATGGTTGACCATGGTAGACAAAATGTCGATAATTTTTGAATAAAACCTTTCAACCGTGTCTTGATTCTGTCGTAATAAATGGAGGTCGCGAATCAAACTTGTTTCGTTTCTTTTATCACTATAATGAACGATGAGGTTATTTTTAATACTATCCCATGAAACCGCCGTTCCATACATATTCAATACCTCGTTGGCATCGCCTACGATTTTGTTTCTTATAGCCCTAAAAATTAATTTCGCGTAACTACTTCCGGAAATGTTAATCATAACACTTAAAATCTCTTCTACATTGCTTATAAAATCGTAAAGTGTTCTAGGATTCCCGTCAAAGGTCGGCAAATCTTTCACCGCGCCCGGGATCCTGAGGCCATCAAAAATCCCCTTTACATCAACTAAACTTGGATTTGTCATTATCGGCGAACTATATTCGGCGTTTCCTACTTTAAAATTCACTGGTTTTATTTCACTTAAATCACCGAACCAATTAATTTTTTGTTAGCCCTGATTTCGTTTTTATCTTCAATTTCTAGTAAATTTAATTCACTTAAATCGGAATCAATGGTTTTTTCACCAGCTATATTTTGATTTTCAATTTTGAGTTTCACTAATTTATAATTTGAAAAATCACCGTAAGCCGCGGTGTTATTAGAATGAATTGAGTCTGTTCTTTCTTTAAAAGTAGAGTTATCTTTAGAAAAATTACCGTAATCCGCGGTACTATTCTCTAATTTATTTAATTCCAATTCTTTATCACTTTGATTATTATAAAAAGTATTTTTAAATGGGAATTTGAAAGGTTTAGATTTGGAGGATTTGGGCATAGGGAAAAATGAGTTTTAAATACCAATAAATAGACTTACCATGCCAAAAGAATAAAATTGAATGGAATGCAGACCTCGGTTAGAATCCACTGATGTCGATGGCTGCTTGGTATGTTGCCTAGGTTCCGGCTGAAGAATAAAAATCCAACAATCGATATTCCTTCGATTGTGCCGATATTGGATTGACGAACGAATGTATTTATCAGGAAACCACTGTTAATTAATATACTCACGTACTGAATTCCTTTTTGGAATCCCACTCGACTGCGCCAGTTTTAAGTTTGACTTCAATAAAAACACTCTTCTTATTATTTTATAAGATTTTGAAATTATTTATTCATTAAACGAAAGATATTTAGTATTTGTTACATTTAAGACCGACTCTACTTCTGATCTGAACAAGACTAATTATTACTTTTCTTATTACTAGACGCTATGTAGGTGCTAGGAGAAAAATGTTTTGCTCCTCATGTTACATGGGAACGGAAATGTCCCAGACGATGTCATGTCGTTATCTTCTGCGATTCGTGAGAATTGCAGAATAGTCAAAATATGATGAGAAATCTTGTTGCGGTGTAATGCCGTAACTCGCGCGGGTATTGTTTGTTTTATTGAAACTTCTTTTAAAATGAGTGATAACGAAGGTGGTAGTGATATATCTGGTAGTGGGGTTGTTCCTGCCAAGAAGTCTAAAAGGCTTACCAAGTACAATTCCAACTGGGAAAGTAATTTTTCCTGGTTAAGACAAGTAAAGGAAAACCCTTATAAAGCTTTTTGTCAGCTAGGCAATAAAGATTTCTCTTGTGCTCATGGTGGAATGAATGACGTAAAACAACATGCATCGACTAAATCTCACACGACGATTGTAAGCACTAGGGCATCAAGTGGCCTTTTAAATTATTTTTCAAAACCAGAGACGTCTGCTTCAGAATCGGAAGCTAAAATAGCTGCCGGAGAAATTGCTTCTGTTTATCACACGGTTAAACATTCTCTAAGTTATAATAGCATGGATTGCTCGCTTAAGCTACTGCCTTTCATCTGCAGTGATTCAAAAATTGCTCAAAAGTTTAATCGCGGAAGAACGAAAGCTGAGAGTATTGTATGCGAAATATTATCTAAAGAGTCAGTTAAGATTATCATAAATACGATACAGAAAAAAAATTGTATTTTTCTATATCTACGGATGCAAGCAATAAAAAAACAGAAAAATGTTCCCAATTTGCATTCGTTTTTTTGACTATGATATTGGAATAGAAAATCGTCTACTTGAATTCGTGGAATGTAATGACGAATACGAATGTGCTGATCAAGTCTCGAAGCTCTTAAAGGAAACCTTGAAGGAAAATGGTCTATCTTTCAATAAAGTATCGGCTTTTTCCGCTGACAACACGAATGTGAACTTCGGCAGAAACCATTCGATTTATACTTTTTGTCTAAAGATAATGACAAAATCATCAAAGTAGGCTGTCCTGTTCATATTCTTCATAATGCTACAAAGTTTAGTACCGATAGATTGTTGCTCGATGGTGAAAGCTTAATTTTGAAAATATGTAATCACTTCAGTAGATCGGCAAAGCGAAGAGGCGACTTGCAAAACCAATTTGAAGCTAATGAGATGCAGTGGGAAGAAATAATAAAACATGTATCCACAAGATTTTTATCTCTCGGACCTGCTTTGGAAAGAATCTTAAAAATATGGCCTGCTTTAAAGTCCCATTTTCAAGAAATAGGCAATGAATGTCCGCGCGTAATAGAGGACATATTTGCATCTGATGAAGAAGAGAGAAAAGCATTAATATACTTGTCTTTTGTCCAAAACGTAATGTTTTCATTAGAAACAATCATGAAAAAGATTGAATCAGATTCACTTACTGTTATAGAAATGCATGTGGAAATGCATGGAATTCGCAATAAGATTGAACAACGATTGAAAGACAGCTTTTTTGGAAGTCAAGCGGATCAAATACTTAGCGTATTAAGCGCAAATCAAGCGGAATCTATCAAGAATGATTTTCGGCAATTTTACAAAAAATTTCTCGAGTATTTAACAAAACGATACGATTTCTCTGATAACAACCTATTGTCGAAGCTGATATTTCTTAACTTGCAGTCACCGATAGTTTACAATCATTTTCAAACAGCGGTGGAGCATTTGCGAATTGAGGAAATAAATATGGATGCGCTATATGAAGAATACCAACTCATCAAGAAAAGTTTGGACACTGTAACATCTATAAATGACAAAAATCTAAAGGCGATGGATAAGTGGATGAAAATAATCGGGGCATTTGCGAAGAGCGATTTATCGAATATATTTAACATAATCTCTTTCATTTTCAGTATTCCAAGCTCATATTGTTATGTGGAACGAGTATTTTCGCAAATGGGCCTTAAATGGACAGATGTGAGGAATAGATGTTCAGTAAATTTGATAAAAGCGGAACTTCTGACAATATTTAATTACGATTATGATTGTATTAGCTTTTACAAGTTCGTAAAGACTCAAAAAACATGCTTGTAGCTGCAAAGTCCGTTGGAAAATATAGTTTTAAGAATAAATAAGAGAACCTTTGAAAAAATTTATTTCATTTGATTTGTCCCGGGCAAGAAAGTAAAATCCCGTATTTTTTTGCTATTTTGATCATTTGTCCCTTATAATCCATAAAAAAAGTTGGCAACCCTAGCCCAACTACTCCGGAGTACGTACTCCAAGGAAAATGAAACGCACCTAATGCTACTTTTTAGCAAAGAGTCGTTCCTATTAGATGCCTTTTTCGTTCTTCCTCCAAAATGAAAAGGTGAAACCCGGTCCGTTGCCTCGTACTTTTTGATCATTCGCGAAATTACTGACCATTAATCCTTTAGAGCTTAAGTTTAGGCAGTCTAAAATATGTGTATTCATCAATGCTCCAATAAACTTGTTCTCATATCTGCAAAAATATGTGACTGGTTTTTTTCCCATAACTCGCTTAGTTTTTAAGCTATCAAGTCCTTCCAAATAGCATTTTGTAGGTTTTCTCAAGAGCTATAAGCTCATATAAATTAAACCTTCTTTCACCCCTTATTTTTGAAAGGTTTTGAGCTGAAAGGGCTTGAACAAGTTACTTTTTACGAAGATATGCAAACTGTAAACGGCCATATCTTACTCAATTTTTATCCAAAAAAAACAACCAAAATTTTCAGAAAAGCAAAACCTACGATTGTGTACTCTAAAAAAATTTGCTTATCATTAATAGTTTTTGAGTTATTTTGAAGAAAAGGCAATAATTTGCAAAATTACAAAAATGGTCTCTTCGCTTCAAGCTCAAATTTTTCAAAACTAAGTCTGTAAAACGGTCAAACTTCTAGAGCATATTACAAGTACATTAATAAAGTGAATTGTGAAATGGTACCGATTATTTTCAAGGGGGGTGGTAATTAGGGGGTGATTTTCACATTTTTTTGTCGCCGAAAAAATAGGGACCAACTTTATTTTCGTCATAACTCGCTTAGTTTTAATGCTAGGGACTTTTATAAAAAAACAAAAATAAAGGTTTTTTCAAGCACTTTAAAAAAGTTTTATGAGTTTTCCCCGAAAAATGCATTGGTTTTTGTTTATTTCGAGTTGAAACTTTCAATTTTGGCGTTTGACAAATAAGAACCAACCTTCAACCAGCTATTAATATTTTTGTATTGGGTCTACAGACACCATAAACCCACCATTTTTTTGGTTTTTTTTATAAGCTACATTTTTAATACTAATAATTTTTCGCTAAAATACTTACTTTTTGAGTTATTTGCGAAAAACCGCCTGAAAACATGGTTTTTTTGGTTAAAAATTGACAGTTTCACTCGCGAATAACTCGAAATGTATTGACTTTCAGAAAAAACTTTATATAAAAAAAGTTGCTTAGAATTAGCCAATCTATCTATTCCCGGACTTATTTTCAATAAAAAAATTTTCACCCCCGAGAAGGGGTGGCATCCACCCCCAGGGTAAAATCAACCCCCCGCATAAAGCCAACTTTGAAGTATAGGGTAAGTAGAACCTAAATCCAACTTTTTGTGCAAACGGTGCTGTTTCACAGAATCCTAAGGGAAAACGGTCATTGGGCGCGTTTAGGCCGAAGTTAATTTAACTGAGCTAGGCAAGTTAACAACGGCATAAACAGCAATTTTTTTAGCGCTGTTAGCCTAACTTATTTCTGCTTTTTGGCTTAGCTAAAATTTAGCACAGCCAAAATGAATTGACGTTTGCTTGTAATTTTTTGTGTAAGCAAATAATTTAGAAATATTTCAATACAGAATGAAGATTTTATTATTATTAATCATTTTTTAGTTTTTTATTATTTGTAAAATGGGAAATGTTATTATTTTTGCCTGTTATTAGCTTTAAAATGAGAATTGTCAAATGGCATGCTAGAAACGGTGCTAAGTTAACAGCGCTAATTTAACAGAGTTAAAATAACTCGGGCCTAAACGCGCCCATTGACTTGACTAATAAGCTTGTGACATATGTGAAAAATGTACAGAAAAAGTGCTAATATCTCCCGAAATAAAGGTCGTAACACAAAAATTGCGGACATTAGTTATAGGAAATTGTCCAAGCTTTCCAATTTTGGAAAAAAAAATATTGATTATTGTATTTTTTGAAAAAAAAAACGTTGTTGAAGGTGAAATTTTTGTTAAAAAAACCGACATTTTGACTTTGATGACTCATTACTCTTGAAGTTGTTAGGGAGGAACCTTCACTTTTACATTTTTAGATAGGTGGAAGTATTCTGCGTGCAGTGCTACCTTATTCATGGAAATGGGTTACAAAGAAACAGGGTGATATGCGAAAACAAACCTCAAAACACCCTAAGTCGAGCAGAGATAGCCCCCCCCCCTTTTTGTGTTTTTTGTCGATCTTTTTTTGTCTACTATCTAACACTAACCGCTTGGCAACTTGTGGTGAGACACCCTGTATAAGAAACTAGATTCTCTTTGTTTGTCGCGATGAAATATGACATTTTTTTTTATTTTACCGTTTTTTTGTTGTTATATAATTTTAAAGTTAAATTTAGCTTTGCACAATATTAATATAGACTTAAGATACTTACTTTAAAGAACCTAAAAAAATAAAAGAAAAAATAATATTAATAACAACCGACCAAAATCAGTTAGTTTTTCTCTTTGTTTTGTCGCGCAGGATATATGAGAGTGTATCGAGATAAAGGGGCGGTGAATTGTAAATAATTTCTGGAGAGACATTTCTTACTTGAAATTAGGTGGGGTGAGATTGCAAAATATAAATATACATTCTGGAGGCATAGGTTTCTTACTTACTCCGAAAAGCTCTTCATTGGTATATATTTTCTTTCTATCATTTTGGCATTACAAAAGTACCTCGCCCCATTTGAAGTACCTATGACATTGTACTGGCTCAAAAGAAAAAAGAGGTACCCCTTACAAACTCATTTTTTAATCAATCGCGTCCTACCCAGTCATGTCCAGTAGTGTTGGCCACGGTTCTTTTAAGATTCAATGCACTAAAAAATCACACATTGCAATTATTTTAAACTAATGGTTAAAGGTTATTGTTTAAAAAAAATAAACCTTGAACGCAGTATAAACTATAGTTTTCTTTATTGCTTTTGTTTTTCATTGTCGTTTAATTATTTTCCTTCTAGTATCGATTTCATATATGAGAAAAACGCGTGGGGAAACAGCAAAGGCGCGCGTGGCTAAGCCCCCTCTAGCCCCTGTGTTGCCCTGGGAAGAGGGTATTTTCCCTCAGACTCACGTTATATGAGGCTACTTCCCCGAGTGCTACCTGAACCAATGAAAAGTGCTGGCGACTATCGCTGCACAAAACTCGGTTCCCGCTAACAAGGGGAAAGTGGTCCAGAGGCGGATTAGTAAAAACACTCTTCACTTGGTCATGGTAGTTGACACCGCCGCGATGAACTTTTGACCAAACTATCCGAATCTGGTTTCGATGTTATCGGCTATGCAGATGTTCTTGTCATCCGTCTCTGGGAAGTTCGTTACAGATGTCATGAGAACAGCATTCCGAGAAGTTAAAAGATGGTGTACCACAGAGGGTCTGTCAATCAACCCAAATAAAGCCGTGCTGGTACCTTTCTCCAAACGCTACAAAATGGACCTAGGTCCTAAAAGCATCCAGGGTACCACAGTTGAGTACTCAGATTCAGTCAAATATTTGGGAATAAAGTTAGACAAGAGACGAACTGGAACGCTCAACTGGAGTACACCATCAGTAAAGCCACTAGGGCCATATGGGCCTGCAAAAAGCTTTTGGGTAAGACATGGGGTCTTACACCACAAATGATGTACTGGATGTACAATACGATGGTTAAACCTGTAATCACTTATGCCGCTATAGTCTGGTGGCCTAAGACTAAACAAGTTACGGCGATCCTCAAGTGCAGCAAACTGCAACGGCTTGCTTGCCTCTCCATAACCGGAGCTCTGCGGACCTATCCCACGCGATGGAGGCAATCACTGGATTGACCCCATTGCATATCTTCATATTGTTCAATTCTTTCACGGCAGATAATTTTCCTTGTTTACCTTTCATGTTCTCTCTTCCCTGAGTCCGATCACCATATCACCTTAGGGCACTTTAATACTTCTTTATTTCAGACGAATAACGCTCATCCAAGAAAAAACAGGTGCATTAAAACATATTTAGGGACCGCTATGGGAAAGGAAGCATGATCATTCGACTATAGTGGACATTAATTATTAACATGTGACATCATCATCTTTGGCGATCGTGGACATTAATCAGCAGCACACAACATCATTCTTTTCAATACCTACTAATCTAGCTTAAATTGTTTGTACCCAAACAATCACTTAAAATTTACGATATTCCTTCAAAATTTCATTTGGTAACACCGATCACCTCAACACATGCATCTCATCCCCACTTTTATCCTCGAAGCAAAGATCACTACAAACGTTACGGTATACTTTTCTATCCCCACTTGAATTAAATTCAAGCAAGCTAATAAATAACGTTGCGCGCTTGAATCGATCTCTCTCTTGGGCACGATTATCGTCGAGGTAAGTTGGTTTTAGAACTTGATTCCTTTTCCTTTCCCTAAAAAAATTATTAATTCTCTGTCTTTGTTTTTGGGACTCGACCATAAACAAATTACTAACTCTATCTTTGTTTTTGGGACTCGACCATAAACAAATTATTAACTCTATCTTTGTTTTTGGGACTCGACCATAAACAAATCACTAACTCTATCTTTGTTTTTGGGATTCGACCATCAACAAATTATTAACTCTATCTTTGTTTTTGGGACACGACCATAAACAAATTACTAACTGTATCTTTGTTTTTGGGACTCGACCATAAACAAATCACTAACTCTATCTTTGTTTTTGGGACTCAAACATAAACAAATCACTAACTCTATCTTTGTTTTTGGGACTCGAAAAAACAAATACTAACTATATCTTTGTTTTTCATACTCGACCATAAACAAATTACTAACTCTATCTTTGTTTTTGGGACTCGACCATAAACAAATTACTAACTCTCTCTTTGTTTTTGGGACTCGACCATAAAAAAATTTCTAACTTTCTCTTTGTTTTTGGGACTCGACCATAAACAACAATTGATTCATTTTCCGCTCCTTTCTTTGTTATTATTCAAGTTTAAGGCCAACTACACAGATCTGGTGAGCAGTGGCGTGGCGTCTTTGGAAGCAAGGGATGCATTGCATCCCTTACAATTTCTTAGGAAATAAAAATAAAAATTCAAATTTTATCAATAAATTATTCTTTTCTTTTACAAAACTTTTCTTTTTTATTTTATCATTCTGAGATTAACTTTATATTATTACAGCTTTTTCTAGCCTCCACTGTTAGATATAAATTCATTGCCTCCAAATGATCAATTAAATGGAAGCATAAAATATGTCCATGAGCGAAAGTTCTCTCCTCCTTCTCTCTGAATTCGTATACGAAAACGCAAAGAAACATGCCAGCGGACTTCGAGAAGCAAAATTTGAATTGCTTCCCTTGACTGTCCGTTGGAACGCACTTCGGTGGGAGCTTGTCGATGAAGAGGGAAGTGGAGATTGGGAGACACAACGAACTTTTGGTCCTGTGGCCAGAGCCAAGGGAAACAATTCAGATTTTGCATCCATACGAAGTTTTGAACATATTTTTTGTTGGGTGAGAGCGGAGAGAAGTTTTCTAATAAGATTGGAGGGAATTCAATTCTATGAGCAATCTAATTGGAAATGGTTTTGTACAATGTGGTTTGAAATTAATGACTTAATTGTAGAAAATAGTAAAAAGCAGTATTTTTAGAGTAATTAATTAAGTAATTAAAATAAATACAAAATTGTTTTGCCTGCAATTTAGTTGGTGCGATTTGTTTTGTGAGTTAAAAATAGTGCAAGTAGTTTTAAAAAGTAAGTTTGAAAATAAAATTGGATAAATTGAAAAATATTTATATATTATTTATGTCAGTTTTTTTTGCTTTATTAAATATAATGGGATGGTAAGCATTTTTGCATAATGGACGATTTTTTGCAGCAATCCTTTGGCCAAAGCAATATTACATATTTTAAGTGAAAATAAAACATGCACTAGGCACTTTTCTATTAAATTATAAAATAGCGCGAATTGGCTTACCTGTTGTCAAAATAAGCATAAAATTTTTTGTTGGCCTTGCATTTTATTTTCAAATGAAAAGAACCTTTGGCGGTCTTCGGGATTTAATGATTTAAATAATTTTCATAAGCCGTTGATAGGCATGGTCAAAAATCGTCCGAGAATTTAAAATTGGTTTAGCTCTTTCTAAATTCGGTACAAGCCAAAGGATTGAAAATCTAGTAGACACTCATTATAAATCCTCAATTATGAGAACAATGAGTTAGTTAAAAAGATTCGAAAAATTATAAAAATTTGTACAGATGTTTGCCACTTGGCATGTCAGGAGCAAGCCTTTCGCGGCCACCGCGAAGGTCAAGATTCTATTAATCGGGAAAATTATGATGAAATAATTTCACTTTTGGCAAAACATAATCCAGAACTTAAAAATCAGCCTCAGTATTTTCTGGATTATCAAACAATATTCAAAATGATTTAATAATGGCTATTTCATACTAAAAATTAAAATGACTTCTGAAATCCAAAATTCTGAGTTTGTCGCAATTATTTGTGATGAAACCACGGATATTTCCTGTCGATCTATGTTGTCAACCAGTCTGAGATACGTTTCTTCCTCTGGTGACACGAAAGAAACATTCATTAGTTTTAAAAATATTTCCGATGATGGAAGAGCAGCTCGTTTGCATGAACATGTAGTTCATGTTATGCAGAATTTCGTATGTGGTTCCAAGTTACAATTGCTATGACGGAGCTTCAGTTAAGGCAAGTGAAGTTAGAGTTAAAGAAACTTCCAAATGCTCTTTTTGTACACTGCTTTGCCCTTCGCTTAAATATTGTTTTATCGAAATCATGTGACAAGATTCGTGAGTGACGAAACTTCTTTCAGTCTATCACAGGTTTCTCAAATTTCTTTAGTCACTCAACTCAACGAACCGCTATTCTCGACTTGTTTTTAAAGCAAAAACTTCCAAAAGTAGCTCACACTTGCTGCAATTTCAATGGAAGACTTATTTTATCTATTCATAATATAGATAATCTTAATACTCCTTTTGAATATATAACGTGCATCCGCGGAACGGAGTTTTTCCACACAAATTTTACCAGATTGCATCCCCTACAATTCAAAGCACGCCACGCCACTGCTGGTGAGTGCCTTATTATCACAACCTATATTGAATTTTGTCAAAATCTATTTTTTTGGTGATTTGGTGATCTCACTTTTGACGTGATAATGTCTTATAAATCGATGCGGTTGAAAGGCATTCACGAAAAAGTTGTAACGAAGCCACTAACGTCCAGTAACGTTACGATGCTCGCGCAACATTCGAGAAAGAGGCTCGCGTTCTTAGCGTCAGAGCAAAAGAAAGAAAGCGTCTCAATGGGGGGTGCTACACACGAGACTAATTCGGACGGGTGAGGCTTTAAGGGTTCCAAATGACGAATTTGTGGTTAAAATTTGAAAATTCAAAATGGCGGACTAAATTTGGCAATTGTGTTCCGATTGGACTAAGAATCAGTATCGGGGGCTTTAAGGGTTCCAAATGACGAATTTGCGGTTAAAATTTGAAAATTCAAAATGGCGGAATAATTTTGGCAATTGTGTTCCGATTGGACTGAAAATCGGTATCGGGGGCTTTAAGGGTTCCAAATGACGAAAAGTGTAAATAAAACTGAAAAATAAAACTGAAAAACTAAATAAAACGAAATATGTCAGTGATTTATGAATTTAAAAGTGTAATCTTCATTTAATCCTTTGTTCCAAAAAACTTATAACGCAAAAAAGACGTTATCACGTAAAAACTTCTCCCGTATCGGTCTTTACAGGAACCCATATTTTTTCCCTCGTTTCTTAATTTTGTTTTCTGAAACCACGTGCAATTACAATGCGGTAAAGTTTTCGATTACCTTGCTTGAACGGATTTTAGTGATCAAGGTTGATGAGGTTTTCTTTGCAATTCAATAATTACTTGATTCATGACTATAGTTTACATCGTTGAAGAGGTGCATGAGGTGAATTGTGATAAATTGATTATTTCTGTAGCTAACAACGTTGTTGAGGGTGATTACCATAAATTTTTAGTGAATGTTGACATCATATCCAATACCTCTTAATTTAACTATCAATTATTATTAAATTAATCATTTATTGAATTATAATTGAATGTGCTTATTGAATTATAACTGAATTTGTATTTGAATTTTTAGTGAATTTATTTTTTCCGTTTATTCATTGATAATTTGCACAACTATTATTTGAATTGCTTTTACAGATTTATTCTCTCTTTATACCGCGTTATTATACATAAACCATTATACAACAATATTTGAAATAAATTTATTATTTGTGATAAAGTGAAACTTGTTCTTTTATTTAGTGTGTGCTGCAATTGGAGGCCAAGGTTTGGCAATAAAAATCACATATGGAAATCCGCGGCCATAAGTGCCTTGAGACTTCAGATCTCATCCAACTGGCCGTATACAGTCAAAGGAAAAGGATACATGGATATCCTTGACAATATCCAAAACATTTCCATTTGCCGCTTATCCAACCATATGGTTGGTGAACTGCGGTTCCAAAGGAAATTCAGGGCGATTATCCCGGGTCGTTCTGAGTGGGAAGAACTTACTCTTCCTGGGGATTTTTTATATGTGTAAGTCTAAGCTCAGGTGCCACCCTTTGTACTACCAGTCCGTCATGTCGTTCACGTCATGGTCAGATGTCTGGTAGTAAGCTTAGCTCGAAAGATAGAGAAAGGACAGGATAGGTTAACGGGAGTCTGGGTGTGCATGAGGAGATGGGGGTGAACCTTGCGTTTGAACTCCTGGATGTTGTATGAGTTCGGGAATACTGACTGTGGGAGGTTGTTCCACAATCGAGTTGTTCTCGAGAAGAACGAATTTCTAGACTGATGTGTACGTGAAAATAAGGGCTGAAGACAGTCGGGGTGAGCCGAAAGGGCTAGTCTTGTGTTGCGGGAAAAAAGTTGCCGTGCAAGCAGGAGGTTGTATATTTCGGTGGAACAGTCCTTGTGGTAGATGCGGTAGAATTTCACCAGAGCCGCTACATTCCTGCGGTGACTTAATGAGTCAATTGAGGAGCAAATGGCGCCATAACCAATAAGTTGGAGAGCGCTCTTTTGCACCTTGTCCAGCCAAGCTAAGGTGATACTCGAGGCCCCTGCCCAGATATACGAGTTGTATTCGAGGCGGGGCCGAATGTAGGATTTGTAGACTAAAGCCCTGGCCGACGGCTGGAGGAGAAAATTGCACCTTTTAAGAAATCCCAAGCATTGTGATGCTTGTTTAGCGATTTGGAATATATGATTACTCCAACGCAGGTCTTGTTATGCCTAGGATATTGAGAGATGGTTCCGCCGTCAGTTCTAGACGGTCCACTGAAACGGAAAGCTGTGAAGTGAGTTGGATGGGATTGAGAGCAGCTCATTTATAAAAACTAGGAAGAGAGCTGGTGATAGAATAGCGCCCTGGGGGCACCTGCAGAGATGGTGTGGGGATTAGATTCGACACCGTCCAATACTATCTTGGTTGAACGGTCAGAAAGGAAACTCTCAATCCAGTTCTTTAGAAGAGGGTCAGTACCAATAGCCTGAAGTTTAGTTAATAGAGCGGGGTGCCATACTCTATCAAAGGCCTTGGAGATATCGAGAGCAACCAGGCCGGATTCACCAAAAGGATGAATGCTTTGGTAGAGGTGCTCATTTAGGCATACAAGGAGGCCGCCAGTAGATCTTGTGAGAGAAACACTCGACAATGGGGGGTTGCAAGGCAGTATCGGGCAAGGAAGAATTTGAGGCAAACAGAGATGCGAGTAAGTCGGCCTAGGATTTGCTTTCTGTTAGCACCTTCCAATCGTGAATGAAAGAAGGAGTCGACGATGTAGTGAAATTTTTCTTGATGGAGGTTACCAAAGACCAGAAGCTTTTACTGCCTGCAGTGGTGTTTATGAGTTTACTTCTTAATCTGTCATCAAACGACGCTTTGATTCGCCTGATGGTGGATTTGCAGGCGTTTCTAAACCTGATGTACTCGCATCGAGATGATTCACTTAGGGAATGCCTGTACTCTCTATAGGCGGTTTCTTTGGATTTAATTGCGTTCATACACTCTTGATTGAACCATCCATGCGGCCTAGGCTTGGTGGATTTGGAAGAATGAGGAATGAATAAACACATTCCGGCCAATATAATTTTTGTAATGCAGAGAGCGGCAAGTTGGTATCACGATTCAAGAAACATAGATCCCGGTCAGCAGCTTGGAGAAATCGAATAAACCCCAGCCAATTGGCTTTCCCATAATGCCAAACAGTTCTTCTAGGAGCTGGCGTGGTTGGAGTGGAGGATTGGTATGGGAAGTTTGCGCTGACCAGGCAGTGATCTGAGTTGCCAAGAGGCGAATCAACTTTGACGGAGTACCGCGTTGGGTGGGAAGTAAGGAAAAGATCAAGGAGATGGGCCCCTTGGTCTGAAGCGTCAGGGACTCGTGTACCATTTCATGTAGGGTGTTTGTCTCTGCAAAAAGCTCGGCTTCCCGGCCAGAAACACTGGTGCCATTCGAGTAATTCAGCCAATTTGCGTTGTGAACGTTGAACTCACCCGCAACAATGATTTCACACTCCGGATGTGAGGATAAGAAATCGGTGATACGTTCTGAGATACCGTCCAACGCTAATGAAGAGGCTTCATTACTGATGTTAGGGCTCCTGTATAGACAAAAGTAAATGACGTGCTTATGAAGTAAAATTTTTAGTCCGAGGTGGTTAAAGTCAGGCGATGTACTGCTGCACACTTTCTGAAAAGCTACGTCTTTCCTAACATAAATGGCGATTTCCCTATGGGGGGAGAGATTATGCACTAAGGTATGCCCGGAAACCTGATAATGATCTAAGTCATCATTAGGTAAAATTTGGGTTTCACTTAGTGCGAAAATTGGGGGAGAATAGGTGGTTAAATGGTACAACACAGAAACGATGTTGACAAGGCAATACAAAAGTTTTTGTATCGCGGCTTCGCATGCACAAGGTTGCAATCCTCAGTCAAGACCGGAGATGAAATTGACATAACCATCGGAGTTAACGGGAACCTTCTTGCTGGAGTGTTATGCCTACTAAAGCAAGGAGAGTCCCGTCAACTATCCGATAATTGTTATGACGCCGGCGATGCCGAGATCGGGGTGTGGGGAAGGAGCAAGGAGGAACTTACTTTTGACGTCTGTCCGTCTAGTCCACTGTTGATTACGGGTGTTGATGGCACTTTTGCTTTGATATTACTTTGTTTTTTTTTTTGGAAATTACGACCTGTTTTTTTTTTGGAAATTAATGATCTGATGTTTTTTTTATTTTGTGTGCACTTTCACTTATGGGACAACAATACACGGATTTTTATAGTAAAAAACGATAAAATTAATTAGACGATAGATAAGATAAGACACAACATAGTTAAAATTTTATTTTCGTTTTGATTATATGGAGTAAAAGTTTTTAAAAGAGAAGCGAGAGCGTGTTTTAATGGCTAGCGGCAACACACGCCCGCACACCGTGCTGGCTTAACCCAGACTCTCCAGACTCCGGGATACAAAACATCTCCGCTGGTTTACCGACGGGTCAAAGGTGGAATATGGTACCGGGGCTGGTGTCGCAGGACCCAACTCCAAGGTTTCGATTGCAACGAGTAAGTGGCCCTCTGCTTTTCAGACTGAAACATATGTCATTGCGACCTGCCCTAAGCTCAACCTTGAGAAAGGTTTGAAAGACGCCAACATTAAAATATTTTCTGGCAGCTTGGCACTCTCAAGCACTCTCAACGTGGAATTTTTCTTCCAAAAATAGTTGCAGGGTGTTTTGACGTACTCCAGAGCCTGATCAGACGAAAAATGTCTCGCTCTGCTGGGCCCCGGACACTGGGGTATCGAGGGCAATGAGGCTGCAGGCAACCTCGCGAAGGGGGGTCTGAGACGTTGGTCCAGGGCCCAGAACCCTTCTGTGGCATCCCAAGTCTCTGATAGAGGAAGGGATTAAGAGACTAAACTTAGCCTATTGGGAATCAGTCCCAGGTCTTAGACATGTTAAAGATGTTATAAGACCCTTTGCCTTAAGTGGCACTATCACTTTAAACAGAGCGAACCTAAGGCTGTCGGTGGGTTATCCGACTGTGCATGTAGAACTGTGGTATCACCTCCACAACCTAGGACTGTCTGAAGAGACAGAATTCCGACTCTGCATGGAAGGCACACATATTCTTTCTGAATGTCCTGCTCTGATCTGGCTTAGAAGAAGAACGTCTTCTTCAATTAAAGACATTCTTGCCTTCGCCCGGAAAGCTGATAGTTTGTCCCGTTAGTGGGGCACGCACACAATAGACCTAACTTAGTCGCAGTGTTCGCCAGTGTTCGCCCCCTCATTCCATAATAATAAATAAATTTGTAAAATTTTCGCAAATTTCCTAGTATTAAATAAAATAAGACACATTCGGCTGGGCCACCTAATAATATTATAGATGTAAGCATGAAGACTTCTTCTAGCACTAAATATGTACTTCTATTCATGTAATAAGTTAAATTGTAAATAAAAGTAAATAAGTAAAATAAATTAATAAAAGAAAGGCCAACCGGTCATC
This sequence comes from Thereva nobilitata, assembly GCA_963855945.1. NCBI lineage: Eukaryota > Metazoa > Arthropoda > Insecta > Diptera > Therevidae > Thereva > Thereva nobilitata. The sequence goes on from OY979694.1 coordinate 144,393,381, forward strand.
GCAGATTTTTGGTTTTTGCTAGTATCACATAAAGTTATTACCGTTTTGATGTGATAACGTCTTATAAATCGATGCGGTTGGAAGGCATTCACGGAAAAGTTGTAACGAAGCCACTAACGTCCAGTAACGTTACGATGCTCGCGCAACATTCGAGAAAGAGGCTCGCGATCTTAGCGTCAGAGCAAAAGAAAGAAAGCGTCTCATTGGGGGGTGCTACACACGAGACTAATTCGGACGGGTGAAACCGCTTTTATGGGAGAGAAACGAAGTGAAGAAAGGGGAAAATAGCCCATTTCCCCTTTCTTCACTTCGTTTCTCTCCCATAAAAGCGGTTTCACCCGTCCGAATTAGTCTCGTGTGTAGCACCACCCATTGGGGGTGCTCCACACGAGAGTAATTCGGACGGGTGAGGCTTTAAGGATTTCAAACGACGAATTTGTGGTTAAAACTTGAAAATTCAAAATGGCGGACTATTTTTGGCAATTGTGTTCCGGTTGTACTGAAAATCAGTATCGGGGGGCTTTAAGGGTTTCAAATGACGAATTTGTGGTTAAAATTAGAAAATTCAAAATGGCGGACTAATTTTGGCAATTGTGTTCCGGTTGTACCGAAAATCAGTATCGGGGGGCTTTAAGGGTTCCAAATGACGAATTTGTGGTTAAAATTTGAAAATTCAAAATGGCGGACTAATTTTGGCAATTGTGTTCCGATTGTACTGACAATCAGTATCGGGGGACTTTAAGGGTTCCAAATGACGAATTTGTGGTTAAAATTTGAAAATTCAAAATGGCGGACTAATTTTGGCAATTGTGTTCCGATTGGACTGAAAATCAGTATCGGGGGCTTTAAGGGTTCCAAATGACAAATTTGTGGTTAAAATTTGAAAATTCAAAATGGCGGACTAATTTTGGCAACTGTGTTCCGATTGGACTGAAAATCAGTATCGGGGGCTTTAAGGGTTTCAAATGACGAATTTGTGGTTAAAATTTGAAAATTCAAAATGGCGGACGACAGCGTAGACCTGCATCAGTTCAAGCTGCTCTACAACCGAGTACTTCATCAAACCAAACAGCGGTGCAACAACCATAGACTTGACTTTCGCAAGGCACATCACAATGGAAATACTTCCTTTCATTTCATATTTCTCCTATCATCGTCCTATCCTCAACAGAATTATCCAGATTAGAAGTTGAGTTTCAGTAAAGTTTGTAAACAAAAGTGTAAATAAAACTGAAAAATAAAACTGAAAAACTAAATAAAACGAAATATGTCAGTGATTTATGAATTTAAAAGTGTAATCTTCATTTAATCCTTTGTTCCAAAAAACTTATAACACAAAAATGACGTTATCACGTAAAAACTTCGCCCGTATACGGTCTTTGCAGGAACCCATATTTTTTTATGCCCTTTCATTATCGATTCATTCAATGGTCCACAGAGCAATGTAGTAACTTAGTGCTATTACGATTTCCTTCGATTCTTGTAGTCATTCAAAATTATGGTAATTCGAAAAAATAAGTGTTATTCTCGTTGATGTTTACGTAATGATATCGTTATATATTTTGCTTCTGCATATTTATAATAATTATAAGCTTTCATTATTACATTATTTTATACTCTTAATAATAAGATAAACCCTATCAAATCCTTAATAAAAATTGTATAAAAATAATATATATAATTAAAATTCAAAAGTAACGAAAATTCTTTCGGTACGTTCATATCCAAAAACTATTTATTAAGTTAATCACCCCCCTTATTAAGCGTAATTAAGTGAGAGATGTCAATGTACCTTTATTAATGTTGGGAGGTACAAAACCATGAAATATCAAACACTTGATATGAGTATCACGCACAACATATAATTATATTCGAATACGCGGAGCCGTTTTAATTTTGGAACTAGCTTTTAATTATCAACAAAAAACATATAAGTTAGTGAACGTAGAAGTCACACGGTGAAGCAATAATATGTAGGTAATTCCTTAATATGAATCACTCATGCGATACACTTAATTATTAAGTACTTTTCCAGTTTTATTTCCCACTTCAAACATATTAATATACAGAAGTTCGTTGCTATAATTATATATTAGATCTCAGTATCTGAAGAGTAAATTTCAGTATGATACCTTAAATTTGGACAGTAAATTTTCCAAATAACAAGAGAATACTGCGTGGATGTTAGTGCCTGATTTGGTTCTAGACTGAACTTTGTCAGTGTTCAATTCGATTTTAAATGGCCCCACCTTTTTGGTTTAATAAAGAATAATGTGCTAAGATGTACTCTATAACGTGCCACATTAAAGAAATATTTATTCAAAGGATATAATCTTTATGAGGAGGTAAGGATTGTAAATTTACCGATTTTTTTATTTACCGGTAATTCGGTAAATGAAAATTAAAATACCGATTTACCGGTAAATGTTTTTCCTGAAGAGTTCGATTGTGATTGCGATCGGGGTCGGACGTGTTGAGCTAGCTGGTTTTTTTAATTCTAGTTAAGTTTAGGGAACGCAATCCCGGGAACCCGTATCCCGGGATTCCGGGATCCCGGCTATTTTTGCGGTCTCGAAAACCCGGGATTGATACGGCCTAATCCCGGGATCCCGGAAACCTTTTTTTAAACAAAAAACGTGATTTATTTAAAAAAAAAATTTCGGTGGAAAAATATTTTGAATATGAAACTTATAATCTTCAAATTTAATGTTGGAATTATTTTTTAACCGCAGTATACGAAACACGCAACGAAAAATCCAATTTCTTTTGGCAGCTTCTAATTTGCTCGCCTGTGGAGACCATTGCTCTCTGTATTTTTACACGACTGCCCCAAAAAAAGGAGTGTAATGTGTTTAGGTTTGTTGTGTGTATGTACGTTGCTTTCTATCACCATAACTTCTGAACGCCTGAACGGATTTAGATGACTGGGGTACCGTTAGAATCTTTTAATGAGTCTGAGTAACATAGGCTAGGTTAATTTTTAAAAAAACAATATGGCGGCCGTCAGACGCAATTTACATCACGCCCAATTTAATTTTTTTTTTCTGATTGGGTCAATATGGGTATCAAACGAAAGGTAAAATTGAGACGATTTCAAATATATATAACACTTAATAGATATGTGTTAAATAATCGCGAATTTTAAGCTTAAATAAAATTAAATTACTCGAAACGTCTTTTATTACCCCATCACCATGAATGAACACTAATAGTTAAGCCTAGTATGCTGTTGAGGCGAAATTAAAATTCCCTATACAAACGCTATGTAACACGACTGCCCCAAAAAGAAGTGTAATGTTTTCAGGATTCATGTATGTATGTTTGTATGTTTCTTTGTTCCACCATAACTTCTAAACGCCTGAACGGATTTAGATGACTGGGTTACCGTTAGAATCTTTTAATGAGTCTGAGTAACATAGGCTAGGTTAATTTTTAAAAAAACAATATGCGGCCGTCAGACCCAATTTACGTCACCCCGATTTATTTTTTTTTCTTCTGATCGGGTCAATATGGGTATCAAATGAAAGGTCTCATTGAGACGATTTCTGCCTAATCTATCAGCGTGTCTAAATTTAGATAGAATAAATCAAACTTCGATAACTTTACTTTTGCATTAAAACTGTATCTCAATAGTCGTAAGTGCTATAATAATAAGAAGTAAAATAAAATCACTTAATAAAAACTACATTGGTTTACGAATTATAATCACTAAAATATTATAAAATAAAAAACAAAATAATTAAAAAATTAAAAAACACGACGTCGAATTAAAAAATGAACTAAAAAGTCAAAAACAAGTTTTAAGTACTAATGTAAGACAGAAACAAGGTAGAAAATATTTTATTTATTTTGTTAAGTATCACACAACTATCGTATATGTATAATCTGTATTTTTGCAGCCGGGGTACAAAATGTTACGAGAATAAGTACAATTAAAACTGTACCCGACTGAAGAAATACAGATTATACATATACGATAGTTGTGTGATACTTAACAAAATAAATAAAATATTTTCTACCTTGTTTCTGTCTTACATTAGTACTTAAAACTTGTTTTTGACTTTTTAGTTCATTTTTTAATTCGGCGTCGTGTTTTTTAATTTTTTAATTATTTTCTCGTGTGTGCTTCTGCTTTTGCCGAATTCAACCCAGGTGCAAGCGACTCCAATACAGGGCCGTAGCAACCCAGGGGCTAGGGGGGGCTTAGCCCCCCCCACGCGTTTTTCTCATACTTCATCTAATCTATCTAATCTAATTGCTCCTTTAATCCCTCATGGGACATAGGGCGGAAACAGTTGCCCTCCAGCGGACTCTGTTTTGCGCGACAGCTCTCAGCTCTGACCAGGATCTCCCGGTTGTTGCGGCCTCTGCTAATAGGGTTCTCCTCCACGTTGTTCTAGGTCTTCCGACTCGACGGGTTCCTTGCGGATTCCAGTCGAGGGCCTGTTTGGCTAGATTCTCGTTTTCGCGTCGCAAGGTGTGGCCAATCCAATTCCATTTCCTTCGCCTGATTTGGTCGTCTATCCTTTCTTGGCCGGCACGGCGCCATAGTTCTTCATTTGAAATTCTATCTTGCCAGCGGATTTTTAGGATACGACGTAGGCATCTGTTGATGAAAACTTGTAGGCGCCCTGTGATGAATTGGGTGACTTTCCATGTTTCGCAACCGTACAAAAGAACTGCCTTAACGTTGGAGTTGAACAGCCGCAATTTGGTGTTAATTGAGATCTCCGTCGATCTCCATATGTGAAACAGGCATGCATATGCGCTTCTTGCTTTATTTATTCTGGAACTGACGTCTTCTTCTGTACCGCCGTTTTCGGTAATAATACTACCGAGGTAACAGAATTTGTCTACCAGTTCCACGTCACGGTTATTTAGCGCTGTCCGTTCAAGGGTGTTTGCATTTATCCGCATTTCTTTGGTTTTAGTCGGATTTAACCTTAAGCCTGCTGAACTACTTTCTGTTGCCAAATTGTTTAACATGTTTCTGAGGTCCTGGTGTCTGTGGGCCAGCAAACAGATATCATCCGCGTAGTCGAGGTCCTTAAGGCGGTCTAACAATCCCCATTGTATGCCACCTGTTCTAGTATCTAGAGCGCTGACAAGGATGTCGTTTATTACTATAAGAAATAGTAATGGCGAAAGTAGGCATCCTTGCCGTACTCCTGAGCTCACTTCAAAGCTGTCGGAGAGTTTTCCATTGTGAAGAACTCTGCATTTGGAATTGTTGTATAGAGCTTTTATCAATTCTATTATTTTATCCGGCAGTCCACGTTGCCGAAGAGCTCGCCATATGAAGCTCCTATTAACCGAGTCGAACGCTTTCTCATAGTCTACGAAAGCAAGGTAAAGGGGGGATCGGAATTCAGTAGACTGCTCCACTATGATTCTCAAGGTGTTAATGTGGTCTATGCAGGAGCGGCCTTTTCTGAATCCAGCCTGCTGTCTTCTAAGCGTTCGATCTACTGCCTCTCTTATCCTTGATAGTAATATGTGGGACAAGATTTTGCCCACAGTAGATAATAGACAGATGCCTCTCCAGTTGTCACATATTGTTAGGTCCCCCTTTTTTGGTATTTTGACTATGATACCTTCCGTCCAATCCTCCGGAAAGGTACAGGTGTTCCATGCTATTTCCAGGATTGGCTGTAGCGCATCTGCTATGAGGCTTGAGTCGGCTTTCAACAATTCTGGCGGGATGCCATCTTTTCCAGCTGCTTTACCATTGGCCATTGCATGAATTGCGGTTACTATTTCAGTCTTGGATGGGGCACGAGTGGTGATTCTTATTGGCTGTGCATTGTTGCTGTTGTTTTCCTGAGGTTCCTGTGTAAATGAACCATTCAGGGCGGCGAAGAAGTAATCTCTCCATCTTTGGAGTTGCTCCTCGTCGCTGCACAGCAGCCTTCCATCCGCACTCTTTACGGCATGCTTTTTAGTAGAGTGCTTTCCCGATAGCTGTTTAGTGATTTGGTACAGCACCTTACTGTTGCCTGTGTTTGCCGCGTTTTCCGCTTTCTCTGCGAGCTCATACTTCATATACGTAGTTTATTATTTTAAACAATAACATTTAATCATTTTTTTTAAATAATTGCACTTTTGTGATTTTTTAGTGCATCGAATCTTAAAAGAACGGTGTTCTATCTAGTGTTGTTCTATCAGTCGACATGTAGTAATACGTTGAAGCCGCATGATTCGTGTCAAGGCCGAACACGATGATTCGCATACTGCCGTTCCGGACGGGAAAGTTGTACACGCTTTCCATTCCCTGGCGCACCTTATACAGCTCTGTCAGTACCACAGTCTTGAATTTTTTAACCTCTGGCCTTTTCAAATCGTTCAATTTCTCATTCTTTGGACGAATTTTCGTTTTTAGCTCAATTTCATTTAGCAATTCGATGATCAACTCGGTCAAAGGCTTCAGCTTTTTCAAATCCATTTAATCTACTGTATCGATAGCTGTGAGATAGGTATCGTCTCTTACGAATTTTGTCATTTCGATTAACACAATGTTGATCGTTTCGTAAAATGCCGATTTCAGGCTGACGGACGATTCGTTTCGTTCTCGCAGAGTTTCTTCGACAACAGAATCCTTTAGCATTGTTGATTGGCGTCGATTTCGAATTGGGCGAGGGCGCCTTGAAGCGAGAGCCGATTCTCTAGGGTGTAATTTCTTCAAAACTTTTGTTGCTTCAGAGTAGTATTTCTCGAAAATATTTTCTGTTCTCATTTTTTCGATCGTTTTATAAACGGCTCTAATGAGTGCCATCGAATTTTTGTATCCCATCGCTCGACCTTGCAATGCTTTTGTTACTGGTTCAATTGTTTGTGGCGACGGTAAAATTTTGCATTAAGCACAGTAGACATTCATAATCAAAGATGACTGGCAGCTAAATATCAAACCTGGTCAAAAAATTGGCCTTGATTATGACCAAATGAAATTGATGACTCAGACAGTGGGTGCCTTCCATTTAGACACAGAAAGACAATTGTGTCCGACACAGCGTGTCGCTCTGTGTTGTTCTGTGTAAGCCCAAATGGAACACATAAGTTCATGAAAAATCCGCCACGGCGCACTTTCCTCGTTTTTATTTTTGTTTGGCAAGTAAATCGTAAATTTTATGTTGATAATTTCTTTAAATTAATTACCCGACAACTTATAAATGCTGGGTATCTTAAAAATGAAACAATATTGTTGTAATTATAAATTAACGATCACATTTCAATTGGCGAGGGTTGGTAGCATTGTCTTAGTTGTGCCCGGCTGTGTCGTTGATGGAACACCTCTGTGTCGGACACAGTGTAACACTGTGTCTCTCTGTGTCTAAATGGAAAATACGGAATCATTAGCTACAAATCGTCTTGAATCAATCTTTGCACACCGCCATTACACAATCCTGGAATGCGCACTCTTTTTTCCCATATATTTTTTGCCATTTTCTTAGAATGATGACGCAATTTTGATAGTACACTAGAAGGCGGCGCTTTAAAAAGGCCATAAAAAAGTGGAATGACTCCAAAGGATTTTTTTACAATTCTCTGAAATTCTGAGAAAAAACTAAAATGAGTGCGCATCGAACATTGTGTAGTGTGGATGGGCCATTAAGGATATCGTACGCAAAGCAGATGATGTGTGAGTGTGTAAATTGTTGAGAGCTTGTACTTCATTCTATTCTAAATTATCTGTACTACCGACTGTGCTGTCGAATGTCAAAATTTTTTAAAATAGACGTTACATTTAGTAAAATTTCTTTGCCCCCCCACGCGAAACAGAGTAGCTACGGCACTGCTCCAATATGCGCAAAATTGGCAGCATCACTTAGATTGCGTATACGTCAACGTGTTTGCACAGAACTCTCTGGGATCTTGCAATATCTCCACAACCCTTGTGCTCCGGAAGATGATGATCTTTTCGAAATATATACTCTCGAAAGCTACGATACGTAAGGGTATACATAATCTTCTAAAAAGACTGTCAGTTATAAATCCTGATCAACTGACCCACTGAGGTAACTGACCCACCCGGAACTGAATTAGAGTCCATTTCAATGGAAGACCAATTGCAAATAGCGATTGTGCAAGGGTTTGCCAAATCAGCCATTCCGACCGCATCGGCAGCGAATTTCAATTTAGTGATAAAAAGAGAAATGTCACTATTTGAGAGCGGTGGAGCGCGTGGCTTCCATATGACTTTCTTTTGACCATTCCACCAACAAGCGTGGATACTGAAAGGGCCTATTCCGCAGCCGGAATTTTATTTACGAAGTTTCGGTCAAGACTGAATGACAAAACATTGGATGCACGGTATATAGAAACGAGGGGCTGTTTCACACGAGACGACGGCCAACCAACAAAATCTCTATAAACTGGTAAATTCAAGTAGAAAGTAGTATTTTTAATTAATAGTTTTACCTTTCAAAGCCCATGCTAAATCCTTCATGTGTAAATAATTTAGGATGATAACAATTTCCCAGCAAATTTCACTAAATTTAGTTATTGTTGCCCAAATTTTGTACAAGCTATTAGTTCAATTTATTGTTTCCTGAGCTGGAAATCTTGCACCATAGCTTATTTGTTTGTTTATTTACCTATTAGTTCTATTTATTTATTCTTAAATGTCTATTTTCCACATTAAATCTGTTTACCTTTCTAGATACAACAGACATTTCCGAAAACAAAAAAAAGTTTCACTTCTAACAAATCAAACTTCCACACAATTACCACACACTTCCGAGTTAATTTATTGACAATTTATCTTGTTTAATTCACAATTTAACTATTAATTTTTAATAAAAAACCGATGAAACAATTTTTGTTTTTCTCAAATCTGACAGCTAACCCATTTACATTACCTTGTTTCTGTATACAGGAGCCATAACCTTCTATATAGCAGAGCCGGACCACATACTAACTCATACACAACTGTTGTTCATGGCTTGTATTATAGAAGGTTATGGTACATCCCATAATTGGTATTAGAGGAATTAATGTACAAGAGAGGTGGACCTCTCAGGTTGTAGTTGTTCACTCTAAATGAAGTACGGGTTCGTAGGAAGCCTGAATCAACTTTGTCATTCAACAAACGATGAACGAATATAACGTCAGCGACCTCGCGACGCTTATGGAGAGAGCTCAAGTTGAGCAATTTAAGTCTGTTCACATAAGGCGGAAGAATAAGTGGGTCATCCCACGGGAGGTGACTGAGTGCAAAACGGACGAACTTCCTTTGAACCGATTCGATTTTATCGACATGGGAGGAGTAGTAAGGAGACCATACCTGGGAGGCGTATTCAAGTAAAGGCCTAACTAAAGATATGTACAAGTGCTTTGTGATAAGGGGTTGTTGAATTCCTTGGACCATCTTTTTATAAATCCCAGGACTGAATTGCCCTTGGAAGAGATATAATTGATGTGGGTGGAGAAATCCAACTTACTTTCTAACCTAACCCCAAGATCGATAACAGAGTTAGTGCGGGAGATCTTGTTATCGAGAAAAGTATAGTCGTAGGCGAAACGTATGTCGTGAAAGGCTTATCCAATAACATCTCAGAAGCGGAAGTGAAATCCGACTTATTAAACCAAAATAACAACTTAAAGATAGATTGGGTCAAGCCCATACTTTCGAAAAGATCACATATTTTAGGGGAAAAACTGGCTCCTTCTTTATAAGACTGGGGCACGGCGTACCCGGGAGAGAGCTCACCAAAATCCGTATTGTAGCTTTCCACGTAGTTCATTTTGAAAGGCCACACAAAAAATCCTTTACCCAATGTTTCAGATGTCAGGCGTTCGGGCATGTTGCCAGCAATTGTGCTAATAACTCCAAATGTGTTAGATGCGGGTTAGATTGCAAAAATGTGTGTCCAAAAAAGGGTGAAGGTTCACCAGAAAGAAAACCTAAATGCGCGAACTGCGGAGAGGAACACCCTGCTAACTTCAGAGGATGTGCCAATCTTCAAGCTTATCTCAAGAAAAGAGAAGAAAATAAAAAAAGGTTACAATCCTTCAGGGAGAATAAGACGGCATCTTATAACAATTTCACTAAACAGGATTTATCGTTTGCGCAGGTCACAAAAGGAGATGACAATTGTCTGGGCGGAATCATGAAGGAGTCGATGATATTATTTGGAGTTGCTCTCCCCACATTAATAAGAAAAGCGTCCAGTTTCTGGCCGAAATATTTATTGCTAAAGGAAGAATGTAAGGCGGAAGCCCTTTTGAATTTTGCAGCAAGTCTTACATGCTCAGCTTAAAAATATTGAATATTAATGTAAACTCGCTCTACGCTAGAGAGAGAGCATTCTCACTCCTACAAGAATTAAAAAATTCCAAACCACAGATTGCTTTAATATCCGAAACCAGATTGAGAAGGAATAGTAAACCAAGGTTTGAAGGATATGAATTAATCAGGAATGATGAGGGCAGAGGTACAGCAATCGCTATTAAGGAAAGGTTCAAATTCAAAAAAATAGATTTCACGTCACAATATTTTACAATTACACTAATTGAATGGCATGTAACAATGAATGGGAGTCCTAGGAAGATACTGGTTGGTGCTATCTATGTGCCGTGTAATGTGAAAGGTAATTGGACAGCTGACCTGGATAGATTGGATAATCTAGCCAGCACTTTTAACGCTTTCAGTATGGGGGGAGATTTCAATTCGAGACATCCAGAATGGGGCGACTCCGTCCACAATGCAAACGGAAATAAGCTAAACAAATGGTATAACGACACAGCCTCTGTTTATTCTGAAATAATCTTTCCGAATTCACCCACTTTCCCAAGAGGAGGGTCGTATCTGGATTTTTTTTGGATTTTCACTTTTAACCAAACAATTTCTTGTAAAACATTTGCATATCCTTCGGATCATTATGGAGTCTCGTTAGTTTTTCAGCCCCACTTTGTACCGCAACTAATTCAACCGCTGCTGATAAGATCTTACAAAGACGTAAATTGGGACAATGTAAACGATGATATCAATAATAAATTGTCGACTTGGCCAATTTCTGATGTCAGAAGCTTGTCGCCATCCGAAATTGAAGATTACGCTGGGCGTTTGGCCTTAGCAATTGCAGAGTGCTCAACTGCACACTCCAAACTAGTTGCAATCGGTACCGATAAATATAAATTCATCTCAAAGCTTACTCAAAACTTCATACGCATCAGGAAGAGATGCTTGCAAACCTTAAAAAGAATTTATCATAGATTGGGTAACAGACGTGGTGACGAATATATAGAAATGGAAGCCAGAATAAGGTGTCTGAGCGTAATTATTAGGGAAAAAGTCAAACTTGATGCTAACAATTCGTACTAAAAAAGGAACTCATGAAAATCAAGCCCTCACCATTTGCCTTCAAAGAAATAGACAGACTGACTGGCAGAAAAAGGATGAGAAATCTTAAGAATATGGGTATCACTAAAGACGGAGTTGTGATTACAGACAACGAAGAAAAAACTTTGAAATTCAAGGAAGCGTTCGAAGTAACTTTCAACGCAGGTCCGGAGATCACAAACCCAAATAAAGATAGAGTGGAGCAAGCACTCTCATTATTTAATGACAGTTCCAACTTAATAACTGAATTTTCTACAACCAACAAGGCCTCATCACCAACGGATGTGGGGTTTGTGACTTGTCTCAGAGTAACAGAAATAGTTTCTGAATTAAAAACAAAAAGTCGGCTGGATTGGACAACATTTCCAATTATATTCTAAAAAATTGTTCACATTCAATTATAAAGTATCTTACCATACTCATCAACAATTGCATAAACAACTACTACTTCCCTAAAACTTGGAAAATCGCCAAAATTATTCCGATACCTAAACACTCTCGTGCAACAGACCTTGAAGATTTTAGACCTATCTCTCTATTATCGAATATTGGTAAAATCTTTGAAAAAATAATTCTGTCGGACGTTGAAAGATACTGTAATAGTAACAATATTGTTCCTAAATTTCAGTTCGGCTTTGAGAGAGGCCACTCGACTGAACATGCGTTATTGGTTCTGCAGGACAGTATTATTAAAAATTTGAGGAACAAACGATGTTCGCTGATTTGCTCGTTGGACCTAAGAAAGGCCTTTGGTAAGGTATGGCATGGGGCTCTGATCCTTAAGTTAAATAGCCTAGCCTTTCCTTCTCCACTAACCAAGTTAATATTGAGTTTCCTCACAGATAGAGCCGGAATGATTAATATTGGTGAATGCAATTCACAAAATTTTCCTATTACTTCTGGTGTCCCACAAGGGTCCATACTAGGGCCAAAACTTTTCAATATCTACATACATGATTTCCCTCACAGGATGAATAACTCACAGAGTATACAATACGCCGATGATACAGTTTTATGGGGCAATGACGTATCACCTTTAAAAGCTACTGAATTTCTACAACTACATGTCAATAAAGTCGTTAAGTACTTTAGAGACTGGAATATTGAAATCAATCAGTCAAAAACCCAAGTCATCTGCATCAGGAATCCGTCCGGGAGGGGGCATAGAAACGCGCCCAAAGAAGCCAAACAAATTAAAATTAATATTGATAACCATATAATTCACCCAAAAGAAAAAATGAAATACCAGGGGCTGAACTTCCATCACAGACTGAAATGGAATCCTCATGTTCGTAACAGAATAACGAAAGCAAGGATGGCTACGGCAATGCTAAAACCTCTTATAAACTCTAGTTCTTTATACACCAACACCAAAATTCTCATGTATAAGGCAATCATCCGGCCGATGATAACATACGCATTTCCTATCTGGTTCTCGTGTTCGGCAACTGCAGCAAAAGAGCTACAGGTTGAAGAAAGGAAAATTCTGAGGCATTGCACATCTAGGTATATGAGAGTACCAAATAAGTGGTATTCCAATAAATCACTTTATAAAATAGCCAAGATCACACCTATCATGGAGTACATGATGAAATTGCTAGTCAAAAGATTAGAGAAGTTGATTGCACACCCAAATGAGCTAGTCCGAGAATTAGCCTTGGTAGATAGGTCGCAAGAGACCTCATATATATCCCCATTCAGATTTTTAGGCGTAGAAGCCCAATCGTCAATGGACGGCATTCTACCCTTTTATGACAATAACACTAACGTATTCTTTAGGGGATAGACCCCGAATGAAGCTTCTGAGCACTATTATCAGATACCTACGCATAGAGTCAATAATACTAATATTTTGAACAAAAGGTTTGCTTATAATTAATTGTAATACGTTAAAATAATCTAAGAATATCTATTCTTCTTTTCTATGGTATAGTGGAATTCAAATGTACAAATATTATATAAATAGAATAATAATAAAAGTAATAAGAAGTCCGAAGGAAGGGAAAAAAAAGATAACCTTAAGGAAAAGTTTTATGTTACCGAACGTAGGAATAACAAACATAGTGTAAGTTTAGTGTAGTACATGAAGTAGAAGTGCAATGGTTACTTTAAGTTAAAAAGTGTATATACATATGTATATTATTAGTACTTAATAAGCAGTATAGAAGTTAGTTAGTATTTAATAAGCTGTATATGTAGAAGTTAGTTAGCATTTAATAAGATGTATAGAAGTTAGGTAGTACTTGATATATAAGTTAGAAGTCATTTTACGAACTTTTAATACAAAACACTAATATGTACGCAGTACATTACTTTGTACTCTGGCCAAAAAGGCAAAGTGGTAGCGGTAGTGGAAAGGCAGACATAACACTTTTGTAAAATTTAATTTTAGTAGACTTGTAAGCTAGTAGAATATTGGATCAAGGTCCATTTTATTACATAAACGGATTTGTTAGCATGACATATGTATGGAGTCAGCAATTAATTCACTATTGTATGTACTTGGAAAAGGAACACAAGACCAATAAAAAAATTTTTTATAATATAATAAAAAAAATAATAATGTTTTTCCTGAAAATAAAAATTAAGAAAATAAAAATATATACTTACGTCATTTTGAATTTCATTTGACATTTTTTATTTCAAAGATATAGAATATAAAAAATTTAAAAATTCTAAACAAACTATAATATGTAATAACTTTTAGAAACAAAAATAAAATAATACAGAAAAATTAAAATACAACAGAAATAATATATAGTACCTAATAACACTTTATAAATTACCATTTTTTTAAAAATAACTGCTCAAGAAACATAAATTATATAAAGTCTTATCCAATTTTAATCTAATTTTTGTACAAAATAATCCAGCTCCCAAGAATACCCTTTCTGATTCAACACTTGTTGAAATCAAATACTATTTGAATATACACTGCCACCAATTTTTCTTGGTGAAAATACTCTAATTCTTTTTTTACTATTTGTTTGCAATTTTCCGTAATTTTTGCTTGTGAAACTGGCACTTCTTGAGATTTAGTAGAGGGAAATTAAACAAAAAAAAAGCGAAGTTATGATGTACAGTAATCCCTCCAACTGCGCGGTAGATACGTTCTACAAAAACAGCGCGCAAGCCGAAACCGCGCACTCTGAACCCTGCTTTCTATGAATTATGGGGTAAGGTTCCAGACATTAGACAAAATGCAAAAAACAGAAAAAAGTCTTTATTCAACGACTAATACATATTTGAATATGTATCACAAAAACATAAAACATAAAAATTATTCATTAAAATTTTAAAAAAACAGTCTTTAATTCAATGAATATAATGTAAAAAAAAATAACAAAAATTTCAAGAAATAGCAGCTTTTGAACTGTTCTATAGGATCTGGTTTTAATCAGTTCAGATTAGCTTCCGATGAGCTTAACTGTGATGCTGAAGGTTTTTGGAAAAAGCTTGTTAGTAGGGATTGCTTACCAGATTTTAACTTTTCTGTATAAATTTCTGCATATGGTGCTAAAGCGGCTGTCAAGTTTCTCCGGAATTTTAAGGAACGCTCCATATCAGGATCCATATCTAATGCTTCTTGTTCTAGTTGACTACCAAGTTTTGAAAAATTTGCTATTTTTTCGCTGGTAAACTTTTTTTGGCCTCTACATCTTCTTCACTTTCATCATTTTCATCGTTATTATTATCTCCAAACTGTGTCAAAATATCGTCAACAGTAATATTTTCTTCGTTAGGTGATACAACTTCCGTGATATCTTCTGGTTCTAAGTCTCCAAATCCGTCCCCGCCAATTCTCCTACCTAATGTCACAATTTCCCCAATTTCTGGCATTTCAACAACAACTTCTCTTATACAGCTTTCAGGCCATATTTTTTTCCATACAGCATTCATTGTTGAGTTTGTAACTTCATCCCACGCTAATTTAATATTTCGTACGGCCGATAGAATGTTATACTGTCGCCAGTACTCACGAATTGAAATATTATTTGGTTCATCAGTAGCTTCAATTAATTGCCAAAAAGTTGTTCTGAGATAATACAGTTTGAATGCAGCAATAACGCCTTGGTCCATCGGCTGAATTAATGATGTTGTATTTGGAGGCAGAAATATCACTTTGACACTGGGGTGGAATTCAGCCAAATGTGCTGGGTGACTTGGTGCATTATCTATTATTAGCAGAATCTTAAAGGCAATATAAGCTAACTACGCATTATTTTAAGATACTTCTCTGCAACCTATGTATACAAAATATAAGTCATGAAATCTACTAACTACGCATTCAGTTCGATTTCTACAAGCTGCGTCATCTACATACTATACATTTCATTTTTGGAAATATGTGCAACGAAATATGGTAAATACCCGGTTATTTCATTATAATTTTAGGGGATTCACAAAAAATCATGTCATAAAAAAAATTATAAAAAAGCGCGCAGCTACGAATTTTTTTCCGCGCAGTCGGAAAATTTGGTATTAAAAACTTGGACGCGCAGTTGCGAAACCGCGCAGACGGAGGGATTACTGTAGTTGGGAAGTTTGATTTTTTTGTTTTTTTTCTTTACATATGTTAAGATAAAGCGAAAAAAAAATTTTTCTGCAAAATCGGCCCTGTGCTGCACGAGAAAATTGCATAAATGTCCATTTTTGATGCATTTTGAGTGCATTGCTATAATATTTTTTTAATATCTCCAGTTCTGTTGGCCGTAGAACAATAAAAAAGATTGGAAAATACTCGTAAATGAATGGACTATCGAACTGATTCGGTATAAATACTTTAAAAATGAGTCCTAACCTCAAAAAACCAAAATGTATGAAATTTTGTTTTATTTTACTAAAAATGCAATAAATAACGGGACAAAGGTCGGATTTTGATAAAAATTGGAGAAAAGATGTACTTTGATGCTATAAATACCTGGTTGAAATTTCAAAAAAAAATTCGCTTTTTACAGCAAAAATTGGCAGTTTTCGAAAAAAAATTAAAATTGCCCCCATTTTATGCCAAATCATCGTACGGTAAAATATTTTTTTTTAAATTGTAGGTTTTTTTTATGTACTTTCGTGTGAGCGTAAGTAATACTTCGTTACTTTATTTGAAATGCCCATTTTAGGCCTTTGAAAACACTAAAAAATTCCAAATTTTCAATTTTTTGCCTTTTTTTCATAGTTGGCAAGTAGCTTTTCATAGTAAGCAAAAGGCAAAAAATTGAAAATTGAAATTTTTTAGTGTTTTCAAAGGCCTAAAATGGGCATTTCAAATAAAGTAACGAAGTATTACTTACGCTCACACGAAAGTACATAAAAAAACCTACAATTTAAAAAAAAATATTTTACCGTACGATGATTTGGCATAAAATGGCGGCAATTTTAATTTTTTTCGAAAACTGCCAATTTTTGCTGTAAAAAGCGAAATTTTTTTTTGAAATTTCAACCAGGTATTTATAGCATCAAAGTACATCTTTTCTCCAATTTTTATCAAAATCCGACCTTTTTCCGGTTATTTATTGCATTTTTAGTAAAATAAAACAAAATTTCATACATTTTGGTTTTTTGAGGTTAGGACTCATTTTTAAAGTATTTATACCCAATCAGTTCGATAGTCCATTCATTTACGAGTATTTTCCAATTTTTTTTATTGTTCTACAACCAACAGAACTGGAGATATTAAAAAAATATTATAGCAATGCACTCAAAATGCATCAAAAATGGACATTTATGCAATTTTCTCGTGCAGCACAAGGCCGATTTTGCAGAAATTTTTTTTTTCGCTTTATCTTAACATATGTAAAGAAAAAAAACAAAAAAATCCAACTTCCCAACTACATCACTATCATATGACAATTTCCCTCTACTAATTCTGTTTTTTGTTTGATAAGGTCATAGAGCAGTGGCGGTTCCTCTTTGGAAGCAAAGGAAGCACTGCTTCCCTTGACCAAATAGGTAACTTCATAAAAATTAATTTAAATATATTAAGATTAACCAGGGGGGCGAACGGCTAACAAAGACCTCGGAAGGTGGTGGCACCCGATTTGTCACTTCTACCAAAACCCGAGAAGAGTCACTGCAGACGAACACCTAGCAGCTCTGTTAGCAAATCCTAATCCCATCTCCCCACGGTGCCCCCGGGGTACTTCTTCGGAAGGAGCTAACGGGAGACGGTCGAATGGCGAGTTCTCTGCGCCACAAAACAGAGTTTTAAGTCGGTTGGGCTGAGGGTTAGCAACGCGCTCCCATAAAACACACAATTGCTACGAATCGGCAAACATTGCCTCGGAACCGGACGGACAACACGACGACGACCTTTGCTTTTCGAAACAGGACACGAATCGGATCATGGAATGTGAGAACTCTGCTTGCTGATGGACGGCTGGATGAAGTCCTCAGCGAGATGAACCGCTATAAAATCAAGGTCATGGGACTCAGC
Source organism: Thereva nobilitata (assembly GCA_963855945.1). Lineage (NCBI taxonomy): Eukaryota > Metazoa > Arthropoda > Insecta > Diptera > Therevidae > Thereva > Thereva nobilitata. The sequence continues at coordinate 144,411,149 of OY979694.1, forward strand.
GAGACCAGATGGCCCGATGCGGGGGAACATATCTGCCCAAACGGTGAGTCCTTCTTATATTCTGGGAGAAACGAAACTGAAAACCGTAGGAATGGCGTTGGGGTAATACTCACCAAGGAAGCCAGGCCCAGCCTCATTAGCTGGTCACCAGTTTCTGAGAGGATTATTACCGTGCGCCTACGTACCAGACTAAGAAGTACTACGATAGCCCGATGCTACGCTCCAACTGAAGACGCAGACGATGACATCAAAGACGAGTTCTACATGCGACTGAATGAGGTTTTTCGCTCTATTCCAAGGGGAGACATCATTGTTTTGATGGGTGTCTTAAACGCACAGATCGGCCCCAACGACTCCGGCCTTGAAAACACAATTGGAAATCAAGGCCTAAGCCAAGATACCAATAACAATGGTGAGCTTTTCGTTGACTTCTGTAGTTCCCATCAACTCATGGTACGTGGAACTTACTTCTGTCACAAGAAGATACACAAGGAGACCTGGGTATCGCCCGATGGTAGAGCGAGAAATCAGATAGATCACGTGGCCGTCAGTCGCAGATGGAGAACTATTCTGGAGGATGTTAGGAGCTTTAGGGGAGCAGACACTGGAAGTGACCACCATTTAGTAGTAGCAACTATCCGCCTAAAAATCGCCGCAATCAGAAACGTCCAACGCGATGCCATAAACCGTAGACGGTTTAACGTAGACCTTCTGCGTGAGAGCACCAAAAAGCGAGAATTTGCTGGCAAACTGCAAGAAATCTTAAACCAGCAAACCGTTTCTGACGACACAAATATTGAAGAGCTGTGGAGCACAATAAAGGGCGCTATAATAACAGCAGCGGAAACAAGCATTGGTTATATCCAAAGAAACCAGCAACACTGGATCTCGGACACAACCTGGCAAAAATTGAACGCAGAAGGGCCCTCAAAAATAACGTGAACTCTACAAGCGACCCGGAAAAACCACAACAACTTAAACGGGAATACTCCCAATTGCACCGGGAGGTAAGGAGAAGTGTCCGGCGTGATAAAAAGCGGCAGATAAATGAGCTCGCAGAGAAAGCGGAAAACGCGGCAAACACAGGCAACATTAAGGTGCTGTACCAAATCACTAAACAGCTCTCGGGAAAGCACTCTACTAAAAAGCATGCCGTAAAGAGTGCGGATGGAAGGCTGCTGTGCAGCGACGAGGAGCAACTCCAAAGATGGAGAGATTACTTCTTCGCCGCCCTGAATGGTTCATTTACACAGGAACCTCAGGAAAACAACAACAACAATGCACAGCCAATAAGAATCACCACTCGTGCCCCATTCCAAGACTGAAATAGTAACCGCAATTCATGCAATGGCCAATGGTAAAGCAGCTGGAAAAGATGGCATCCCGCCAGAGTTGTTGAAAGCCGAGTCAAGCCTCATAGCAGATGCGCTACAGCCAATCCTGGAAATATCATGGAACACCTGTACCTTTCCAGAGGATTGGACGGAAGGTATCATAGTCAAAATACCAAAGAAGGGGGACCTAACAATAAGTGACAACTGGAGAGGCATCTGTCTATTATCTACTGTGGGAAAAATCTTGTACCACATATTACTATCAAGGATAAGAGAGGCAGAAGATCGAACGCTTAGAAGACAGCAGGCTGGATTCAGAAAAGGCCGCTCCTGCATAGACCACATTAACACCTTGAGAATCATAGTGAAGCAGTCTACTGAATTCCGATCCCCCTTTACCTTGCTTTCGTTGACTATGAGAAAGCGTTCGACTCGGGTAATAGGAGCTTTATATGGCGAGCTCTACGGCAACGTGGACTGCCGGATAAAATAATAGAATTGATAAAAGCTCTATACAACAATTCCAAATGCAGAGTTCTTCACAATGGAAAACTATCCGACAGCTTTGAAGTGAGCTCAGGAGTACGGCAAGGATGCCTACTTCGCCATTACTATTTCTTATAGTAATAAACGACATCCTTGTCAGCGTTCTAGATACTAGAACAGGTGGCATACAATGGGGATTGTTAGACCGCCTTAAGGACCTCGACTACGCGGATGATATCTGTTTGCTGGCCCACAGACACCAGGACCTCAAAAACATGGTAAACAATTTGGCAACAGAAAGTACCTCGGCAGGCTTAAGGTTAAATCCGACTAAAACCAAAGAAATGCGGATAAATGCAAACACCCTTGAACGAACAGCGCTAAATAACCGCGACATGGAACTGGTAGATAAATTCTGTTACCTCGGTAGAAAACGGCGGTACAGAAGAAGACGTCAGTTCCAGAATAAATAAAGCAAGAAGCGCATATGCATGCCTGTTTCACATATGGAGATCGACGGAGATCTCAATTAACACCAAATTGCGGCTGTTCAACTCCAACGTTAAGGCAGTTAGCTGCGAAGGTGTGTGCAATAAAATATTCCACTCGGCAGCGAAATGCTCTGGGCTGGATCAATATAGCAGTGGAATAATAAGAAGTTTTATGTGTGATGATTGCGTGCAGTATATACACAATGTGGACTTGGTAGTTAAGGATTTAAATGAAGCCGTAAGTAAAAATTCGCGCTATTTAAAATTGTATAAGCAGGAGTTCGAAAATTCTCTAAAAAAATGAAGACGAAATGAAGAGTCTGTTAGAAGCAATTTAGGCTAGATATACGGAAAGACTGAACAAATTACAAAATGTCCAAGGTACCTGTAAAAAAAGCATTGACGAAATACAAAAGCTACACAGTTTTTCTGAAAGCTTTATGGAGAAAAACGAAAAGCTATGTATGTACGGAGCTGAAAAACAGTAATATGAGTATGTGCAGCGAAATAAAAAAAATGCCAATAATAAACAAACGGTCGAAGTAAACCGTACATCATTTGCGGAAATAGTGAAGAAAGCGAACAACAAAAAGAATGGAAATGTGAAGCCAGAAATTCGTAAAGAATTGCCGCTAATTGTAAAGCCAAAAGAAAAGCAAACGGGTATCAAAACCAAAGAAGAACTAAATAAAAAAGTAGATCCAACGAATCTAAAGATTTCAAACATAGAAAGCAAACACAGTGGAATTGTTATAATAGAAAGCGATAATGTAGAAGAAACAGACAAAATAAAAAATGCGATTGAGGAAAAAATAGGGGAGAAATATGAAGTCAAAATACCAAACAAGCCAAAACCGGTGGTAATAATCCCGAATATGAAATTCGCGAACGACAAGGAGGAAATTATTGAGAAACTAAAAAAACAAAATGATTTGATTGCAAATAGTGCATTAAAATTGATAAAGTACTATGAAAGTAAAAAAAATAATGTCATAAACTATAATGCCATTATTGAGATCGATCATGAATCATTTTCTAAAATCATAGAGGCAGGGAGAGTTGACATTGGATGGGAGCGATGTAGAATTTATGACGGAATGGATGTCATGATATGTTATAAATGTAAAGGATATAACCATAAAGCCGGAGAGTGTAAAAATGAAGAGACGTGCCTAAAATGTCATGAAGAGCATCCTACTAAAGAATCCAAAAACGAAGCAATTGTTAGATGTATAAACTGTAGGCGAGCTAACAAAAAATTCAACCTAGGACCGGATGAGGAACACAACTGTAAGTAGAAACTGCCCAGTATATATGAGGAAACTAGAAGAGAAAAAAAGGATAACTGGATATTAGCAACCAAAGGAGATAAGAGGCATATATATTAACATCCAAGGATTAATAAACAATTTTGAGGAGCTGGAAATATTAGCAGAAGAAAACAAATATGAGTTTATATTATTATCTGAGACACACCTTACAGAATCAAATGATGAAAATGAGATACAACTTAACGGATTTACGACTATATCATGCTTATCAAACTCTAACCGAACTGGCGGAACCACAATTTATGTAACGAATAAATGGAATGTTTTAAACGTAATTAAGAAAGCAGTTGATTAGCAGAGATGGCTAATCATATGTACGTGCAAATGTTATAATACGGAAATGGTATTAGTCGCAATCTACAGATCACCAAACAGTAGTGAAAGAGAATTTTGTGAGTTTTTTAAAGAAAATATTGAAGTCTTAACTGAAGCTTCAAAAAATATCATAGTAGCTGGTGACTTCAATATTGACTGGGCTAAAAATGATCTATATAAAAGAGACATCGAAAGAGTATTAAACGACAATTGAGGAGCCGGATCAAAGAACCGCACTTTCGCTCGCTCGACTCCAAAAAAACGTAAAATTAGTTCGAAAAAAAATTTTCTTCAAATAACAAAATGAAAAATACTTATTTGTTTAGAAAAAAAAGGCGCATCTTTTTGTTTCATACAATTTTTTTGTGGCATCATTAGTTTTTAAATAAACAACAAAAACCCGATTTTTTTTGAAACTTTTTTTTATCAATTTTTTTACTTCTACTTGTCATAACTCTCTTAATAATTATTCAATTGATCTGAAATTTTTTGTGTAAACTAATTACACATAGCTTTGAATGGTAGACAAATTCCGATTAAAAAATGACATGTCGTTTGTTTGTTATTAACTTTTTATTGCGTTGCCACGTGCGTCGCGCATCAGATTTTTCAACTTCAAAAAGTATCGACGGAATTTTTGATTTTAATTTGCTATAAGCGACAAAGTTGTTTATTAAGGTCTTATAAAGTTTTCTGAAAAATTTCAAAGAGTTTCATTATCATGATACATAGTTATAATCAAATAGTCAGATGCGCTGAGCGTGGTTTCAACTGCGCCGAGCGTCTTCTTACACTTAGAGCGCGCCGTCCACTTTGTTTGATTATAACTATGCACCATGATGATGAAATTCATCGAAATTTTTCAGAAAACTTTATAAGACCTTAATAAACAACTTTGCCGCTTATAGCAAATTGAAATCAAAAATTCCGTCGATACTTCTTGAAGTTGAAAAATCTGATGCGCGACGCACGTGGCAGCGAAATAGAAAATTAATAACAAACAAACGACATGTAATTTTTTAACCGGAATTTATCTCACATTCAAAGCTACGTGTAATTAGTTTATGCATAAAATTTCAGATCAATTGAATAATTATTAAGAGAGTTATGACGAGTAGAAGTAAAAAAATTGATAAAAAAAAGTTTCAAAAAAAATCGGTTTTTTGTTGTTTATTTAAAAACTAATGATGCCACAAAAAAATTGTATGAAACAAAAAGATGCGCCTTTTTTTTCTAAACAAATAAGTATTTTTAATTTTTTTATTTGAAGAAAATTTTTTTTCGAACTAATTTTACGTTTTTTTAGATTCGAACGAGCGAAAGTGCGGTTCTTTGATCCGGCTTCTCAATTGTCTAACACAAATTATGAAAGAGTATACTAGAACGACAGCAACATCACAAACAACCATTGATTATATTATTACAAACATACAGAACTTAAAAGCGAGAGTTGATGCAACGAAAAAAATTACACATCACGAAAGTATTGAGATTGCGTTAATTGAGACAGATAGAGAAAGGTCAAGTGAAAACATAATTGAGGTTTGTAAGTATAAGAAAGACTTTATACGAGAGCTAAGGGGATGTGATATAGATTTCAGTCTATCAAGTAGTATTCATGCAAATGCAAACAAAATCGACCAGGCATTGGAAAGTGTGATAAATAAGTTTACCAAAATAAAAAAGGTTACCCGTGAGAAGCAAACAAAAAATTGGTTCAATAATGAAATGCAGAAAATGAAAAAGGATAAAATAGAAAAATATCTAAAAGCAAAGATAACAAAAACTGAGTACAACTGGGAAGAATACAAGAAAATAAGAAACCAGTATAAAATTAAAATCAAGATAAAAAAAAATCAATATGTTAAAAATCAAATTTTACAAGCCGATGGACAGAAAAATATGTGGAAGGAAATTAAAAAATTAGTGTTAGGACAACATAGAAAAGAGTGTTATTTTTGATGACACAATCTACACAATGGAGCAAGAAATAGCAAATCAATTTAATGAATATTTTATTAAGACTGTAGAGGAGATAAGTGCATCTATTGAGGATGTAAAATATGTAAACTGTATACATCCAGTTGAGAGTAGATTTAAATTCCAGCAAATAACGTTGAGTGAACTAGAGGAGATTTGCAGAGGTATAAAGAAAAAACGGGACCAAGGAAAAATAAGTCCTAAACTGATATTAGAGAACTGGAACCTATTGGGACGCACACTGTTAAATATAATAAACAAATCTCTTCAAACAGGCGAATTCCCAGACTCGTGGAAGATTTCGGTGGTTACACCAGTTGAAAAAGTTCAAAACACAACTAGAAGTGAGGAATTTCGTCCGATTAATAATTTAAAAACATGTGAGAAAATACTTGAAGCTCTTGTGAAGCGGCAGCTTATCACATACCTTGAAAAAAATAAAATCCTATCGGAATATCAATCTGGTTTTAGAAAGAATTACTCATGTGAGTCGGCCATAAATTACAAAGTGAAAGAATGGAAAGCAGGAGGAAGCCAAACGAAAACAATTGCACTTTTTTTAGATTTCAAAAGGGCCTTTGAAACAATTGATCGACATATACTACCTCAAAAAATGCAACTATATGGTGTTCGAAATGTGGAACTAAAATGGTTCAAATCTTATTTAACAATGAGACGTCAACAGACAAAAATAAACCGTTTTATGTCTAGCCCCCATAGAGTAGAATTGGGAGTGCCGCAAGGATCTATCCTGGGAGCACTGTTATTTATCGTGTACATAAATGATTTACCAGAGGTGGTGACGAGATGCAAAGTAGCAATGTATGCAGATGACACTCTAATTTACGCTCAAGGAAGTAACTATGAGGAGTGCAATCATAAGTTGGTAAGCGATATCAAAGACTTAACCAACTGGTTAAAAATGAACAGATTAAAACTTAATGAAGGAAAAACTAAACTTATGGAAATAGATATGGATAGTAAAACGGAGATAGAAATAAACGGGGAAAAAATAGAAAATGTTAAGAATATTAAATACTTAGGAGTAATAATTGACTCCGACTTAAAATTCGATCAACATATTGACTATATATGTAAAAAAATTGGCAAAAAGATAGGTTTTTTTTAAAGGATCAGAAATAACAAGCAATTACCGTCTACAATACTATGATAAAACCCCACTTTGAATACTGTTCGACAATATTGTTTACATGCTGCAATGCGAGTAACCTGGAAAGGCTTCAAAAACTGCAAAACAAGGCAATGCGAAGTATCTTGCGATGCAATAGGTTTACACCAGTCAGGGTCATGTTTAATACCCTTAAATGGTTAAGTGTAAAACAAAGACTGGAGCTAAATACACTCATTGCTATTTTTAAGATAAAAAGAGGAGTGGCCCCAGAGTACTTAGTAAAGGAGATCAAATACGTGGGAGATGTGCAACCGTACACTTTAAGAAATACAAATGATTTTAGGCTAAATTTGCAAAGATCGGCACATACGCAGAACACAATATTTCATAAGGGTCTCCAATTGTTTAATGAATTACCAATCGACATTAAATCTGAAGCAAACTTAAGGATTTTTTAAAAGAAATGTATCGAGTATGTGAAAATAAAAGTATAAATAAAAACTGCAACTAGATTAAGTTAGCTAAAATTTCTTTATGTTGATGTATTAGAGTATTATAAAATACTAATAAATAAATATAATAAAAAAAAATAAAGTTCTTTTGTACGGTTGCGAAACATGAAAAGTCACCAAATTCATCACAGCGCGCCTACAAGTTTTCATCAACAGATGCCTACGTCGTATCCTAAAAATCCGCTGGCAAGATAGAATTTCAAATGAAGAACTATGGCGCCTGCCGGCCAAGAAAGGATAGACGACCAAATCAGGCGAAGGAAATGGAATTGGATTGGCCACACCTTGCGACGCGAAAACGAGAATCTAGCCAAACAGGCCCTCGACTGGAATCCGCAAGGAACCCGTCGAGTCGGAAGACCTAGAACAACGTGGAGGAGAACCCTATTAGCAGAGGCCGCAACAACCGGGAGATCCTGGTCAGAGCTGAGAGCTGTCGCGCAAAACAGAGTCCGCTGGAGGGCAACTGTTTCCGCCCTATGTCCCATGAGGGATTAAAGGAGCAATTAGTTAGTAACCAGAAAAAAAATCTTAATAAATTTCCTCCTCTGGAAACACTAAACAAGCAATGTACAGAGTCTCCCTCGTCCATAAGAACCTATTTTTAATTTGCTGTTACATCCCACCGGTTATGTTCAGCACTCTTGACGATAGAGTTCAAAACCTCTATGATATTCTAATATCTTGCATTAATCATATCCAGGATATGATGGACTCTAAAGACGAACTCTTACTTTTAGGAGATTTTAACTTACCCAATGTTCTATGGGTATCTTCCGATGAGGACGACAACTACCTACCTGAAAACAACCTTAATGATAGGGAATCCGACTTTCTGAATTCCTTATTCTCATGCGGTTTGAACCAAATGAGCGGTGTGAATAATACTTTAGGAAGGTGGTTAGATCTTATATTCTTTTCCGACTCAGACAACATGTATGTTGAGCCTAGCTCAATTGTCTTGTCGCCTGTTGATAATTATCACCCTCCTCTCCTACTCAGCTATTGTTTTGCCTTTAACAATAAGCTAATCCCGGAGGAGTCAACCTTTACTTTTAACTTTAAAAAGGCCAACCTTGAAGTACTGTCATCCAAGCTAACTTCGTTTGATTTCAATACCTTGCTTTCCTCTAATGAGTTGGATGACGACGTAACAAGATTTTACTCCGTCCTGTATGAAACCTTCGCATCCTGTGTACCTATTGAGCCTCTAAAGTTAACCAGATCATCCCCACCCTGGTACAATAATGAGTTGAGACACACAAAAAACCGGAAGAATAAACTCTGGAAAACCTACCTGAAGAGAAAAGACACTGCGAGTTTCTATGCATTTCTCAACTGCTATGACAAATTCCATGCTCTCTCCGAGGCTCTCTATAAGGAGTACCTTAGTAACATGGAAGGTAAACTGTATGGCGATCCCAGAGCATTCTTTCAATTTATCAACTCTAAGAAAAAAGTCGATAATTACCCTAACACCATGCAATACGAGAACTCTGTTAGTTCTAATTCATCCGAGATTTGCGACAAGTTCGCATCGTTCTTCCTCAAATTTTTCTCGTCTCCTGTCTTCCAACCTCATGAAGACAATTTTCGACATATCAACGCAATACAAACGGCTCAAAATTTATCTCTGTCTATAACCAGGGAAGATATCTCGAAACATATAAATGATCTTCCACAAGATTTTTCGTCCGGCCCTGATGGTGTCCCTCCTGCTGTTCTAAAATCCTGTGCGGGGGCCCTACTGTCTCCTATCCTATTTTTATTTCAGAAATCCCTCAATACAGGGCGCTTCCCAACCTTATGGAAGAACTCTTTTATAATCCCTGTTCATAAAAAGGGTTGTAAGAACGAAATATCTAATTATAGACCGATTGCGAAGTTATCATGTATACCAAAACTTTTCGAATCCATTATTTATTCTGCTATTGCCCCTATCTGCAAGAGACTTATCTCAACTAACCAACATGGCTTTCTTCCAGCTCGTTCCACTACTACTAATTTACTAGAGTTCTCTTCTTACACTGTTCGAGGCTTTGCCACTGGCTGTCAAACTGACTGTGTTTATACAGACTTTAGTAAAGCTTTCGACATGCTCTCTCACTCTATTATAGTTCTAAAACTAAAAAAATTAGGTTTTTCCGCATGCCCTGGTTATGTGGTTCCAGTCGTACTTAGCCGACAGAACCTACCAGGTTCTATTCCGCGGAGCCAAATCTAAAAACATCGAGGCGTCCTCTGGTGTCCCGCAAGGAAGTCATCTTGGTCCTCTTCTTTTTATTTTATCAATCGATGACATTGTTACCCTGCTGAGGCACTGTAAAATCCTTATTTATGCCGATGACATCAAACTGTACCGCCACATAAGGAGTATCGAGGATTGCAAACTTCTGCAAGCAGACCTAAACACCTTCTATTCTTGGTGTTCCAACAACAACCTGGTCCTAAACATTAGTAAATGTGAGGTCATGACTTTTTGTAGAAAACGTGGCGTTATAACTTACGACTATACTTTTCTCGATAACAAGATCTCCCGCACTAACTCTGTTATCGATCTTGGGGTTAGGTTAGAAAGTAAGTTGGATTTCTCCACCCACATCAATTATATCTCTTCCAAGGGCAATTCAGTCCTGGGATTTATAAAAAGATGGTCCAAGGAATTCAACAACCCCCTTATCACAAAGCACTTGTACATATCTTTAGTTAGGCCTTTACTTGAATACGCCTCCCAGGTATGGTCTCCTTACTACTCCTCCCATGTCGATAAAATCGAATCGGTTCAAAGGAAGTTCGTCCGTTTTGCACTCAGTCACCTCCCGTGGGATGACCCACTTATTCTTCCGCCTTATGTGAACAGACTTAAATTGCTCAACTTGAGCTCTCTCCATAAGCGTCGCGAGGTCGCTGACGTTATATTCGTTCATCGTTTGTTGAATGACAAAGTTGACTCAGGCTTCCTACGAACCCGTACGTCATTTAGAGTGAACAACTACAACCTGAGAGGTCCACCTCTCTTGTGCATTAATTCCTCTAATACCAATTATGGGATGTACGAACCAGTTAACCGCATGCTTATAAATGTTAACAAAAATGCGAGTGTTTTTAGCATGCAAACTAGCGAAGATGTCCTTAAAAGGACTCTTTTTAATGTGGCGTGACTCCTTGTGTGTCCCACGTTTTCATTGTCTTTGCACGCTTCTCTGTTTGATGTTTTGTGCTCTTAAATGTTGCATTGTTTTTTGTTTTGTGTTTGCATGTCTTAGCCGAGCCACTGTGCAGTGGTAAATGTGATCGCGTTTGTGTGCAGGGACCGGACCGGCTCGGTACAGGAGTGCCGGGGAGGGTTGAGAAGGAACCCGCATTTTCGGTCGCATGCTCGTTTTGCGGTGTTTTTTCTTCTTATACCTTTTTTGGTGCTTTCGGCCGGATTCGGTCCCTGCACATAAGCGTGGCCCGTTTCTCAGCCCAGCTGAGAAGTGTACTTCTGAGTTAGAAGATTAACTCGATTAATAAAACTAGCTGGGACCCGGTGCGCCTATGCTGCTCCCAAAAGCCAATAGTAGTAATCAGGTGATATGAATTTTAATTAGTGACCGACCGAAGATTCGGTTTCGGCCAGTTTCGGCTAAAAAATCTAGTTTCGGCCATAGTTTCGGTTTCGGCCAAAAACCAGCCGAAACTTCGTCCGCGCCGAAACTCAGTGTTCGTGAATTGTTGGTAAGAGAATCAATCTCAATGTGTCCTAAACCCTACCATCAAGCGTTCACCGTTGCTCATAGCATTGAAGTTTTCCGGCCTGCGCGATTGTGTCGAGTTGTGTTTGCTGTTTTTCTCATGAATAAGTGATTAGGTAATTGTTTTTGTTTTTACTTCAATTATTTTAATGGCATCTATTACGTATCAAATTTCTTTCTGTTGAGTAATTCGCTCGGATTCATGTATGATGAGAATTATGTAATAATAAAGAGAGGTTATGTTTGATTCAGACATTACTTTACTTCATTTTTTGTAGGCAATTATTGTTGAACTTCATAACTGAATTTTTTAAATTTCCAACCAACTGCCTATTGTGATTTAAGTGTGTGTGACCTTCATTTACTTGATTTTAACCGAGAGATAGCGCGTATATGTCGTGTGAGCTACGTGTAAGTTTTGTTTCTTAGTTTTTCTAATTTTGAATGAATGGTATGCCTATCTTATTACAGTGGTTTTATTTTATGTGCTCTATGAGGTAGTATTTATTTATTTTACACTATTTTGTTGCAGGTAAAATATGTCACAATTAAAAATAAATCCGATTTGACAGTTTTTCGAAAAAAGCACTACTGATTCATCTAAAGCTGTTTGCAAGATTTGTAATAAATCTTATTCATTGGGAAATCACGAACCCAAAAAACAAAAATTGCATGGAGTAAAACAACATTTATCAAAGTTTCATGACGCGGAACACAGACAGGTGTTAAAACGACAGTCAGCAATAGACGAATTAAAAAATGAAGCTAAATTAAAGCGTACTAATTCAAAAATCTCATTGCAAGTATTGAGTACTGATCAACCGATTCTTGTTCAGTCAACTAACCCGAGTTTGACCTCTAAATCTAAAATTGTTCAATGGCAAGATGATCATGAAATTTCAAAAAGGATTGACAAAGCAATAATGGACCTAATAATTGTGGACATGCTGCCTTAACACTTTGGTGGAGGGCGAAGCTTTCCGGCGACTTAATTTCACCGATCCTTATGCACTTCACAAATATCGGCTGAAATCTGAAAAACATTTTAGAACATCACTGATGCCGCAAACATATGAAAAGATTAAATCTAAAGTAAAGGCTTTAATTGCAAAAAGCGAGTGGGTGAGTGCTACCACCGATATCTGGACCAATGCAAGTAAATCATGTTCACTTCTCAGCTTTACAACTCATTTTATCGTAAATCATCAACGCTTAAAAGTTATATTAGGTGCATGCGTGCTGGAACAAGACCATACCAGTCAATATATTGAGCAAAAATTTACGGAGATGGTGAATGAATGGAGTTTAAACGGGAAGCTTTTTATGGTACTACGTGACAATGCTGCAAACATGGTTTGCGCTACGCGTGGTCACTATGAATCTATAGGTTGTGTGGCTCACACGCTGCAGCTGGTGATAAAACGTGCACTTTTTTCAGACGAAGCGACCAAAGACCTGTTAAAAAAATGCAGAAAGATCGTAGGCCATTTCAACCATAGCGAGCCAGCAACCAGAAAATTGACTGAATTTCAAAAGCAATGCGGAGTGCCAGAACACACTTTAGTGCAAGATGTCGATGTCAGGTGGAACAGCACCTATTTGATGTTACAAAGGCTTTTGGAGCAAAAGAATGCTGTCAACTTGTACAGTGTTGAATATGGAAAGATTGATACTATTTTCTCTAATGAGTGGGATGTTATAAAGAGCCTCACAGCCGGTTTGAAATTCGTTTATGAAGCCACATTTGATTTATCAATTAATGATGCATGCATATCAATAGTAATACCTTTGATATCATTATTAAACCGTAAACTTCAAGTTCGATGCGGAAACGAAGATGAGATGATAACGAATATGAATAGCTCAGTGCAAGAGTCTTTGAACATCAAATTCTCTTTTTTAAAAAGGCACCCTTCGTTGCTAGCTGCAACAATACTAGACCCAAGATTTAAATCTAAATATCTCAATTCCGATGAAGTGGATGTTGCAATGACAGAAATAATATCTTTTTTGACGGAGAGTAATGATGTCCCTGTACTGTCTGGCAGCGGAGAAAATCTTCCCTCAGTTTCTTCAGAACTGAACTTGCCAGCCTCCAATATAACACAAGGAAAAGAGAGTCTTTGGGATACACACGATAATGTCGATAATGCTCCAAATCAGATGGAGAAAACTGGAATTGTTGATCAAAAAAGTTTCTTGAAAAAAAGGATTCAATCTTATTTGTCGGAGCAGTTAATGCAACATGTGGTGACATATATTCTTATTGGAACAGTAGTTCATATTCTGTCCTGAGAAAAGCGGTCTTAAAGTATTTCTCTGCTCCACCTACCAGTGTTCCAAGCGAGCAGCTGTTTAGTGCCGCTGGACAAATATATGCAGATCGTCGCAGTAACCTACTTGGTGAAAATGTAGAAAAACTTCTTTTCTTAGCGTACAATATAAGACTTTTTAATTACGATTACTAATATTACATAAATAAAAATCTATTTTTTCTTACTTACTTTAAGTGTTGTTTTTTTATTTCATTTAACACGAATTAACTATATAACATATAAAACATACACTAGATTTCAGCATGCAATAGAAATTTTAGCATGTCTAAATAAGTTTCACTTTCGGCCGAAAATGCGACCGAGGCCGAAGCTTCGGTTTCGGTTTCGGCTGAAAATCCTGTTTCTGTCGGTCACTAATTTTAATATACAGTAGGAGAGTTTGAAAAAGGCAATTTTTTGGTATTTTTGATTCCAAATAACAAAATGTGAAACTATTAGGGATCTGATCATAAAGCCGTTATTTACTACCTTAAAAAACCTCAGATACAGATTTTCATTGGAATCGGAACACAATTCGCAAATTCGTCGGCCATTTTGAATTTATAAGTTTTGACCACAAATTCGTTATTTGCGACCTTAAAAACCCCTAGATACCCACTTTCATTGGAATCGGAATAAAATTGGCAAATTCAACCATATTTCTACGGCAATTTTGAGTTTCGGTCATATTTCGGCGGCCATTTTGAATTTCGAAAATCGGGCTTCGAGGTGTATCATAGGAAACCTCCACGGAACTTCATGCAAAAATCCAAAGCTCTGCGATGATTTTCAACGAAGCTCTCCATGACAGCGCCATCTAGGAGTGGCTTTAGAAAGTAATAAAATAGTCTATGTTCTAAGTTTGAATGTAAATAGCACATGGTTAAAATTTCATTAAGATCGGTTGCACGGTGTAGGAGCCTCTAGCGATCATACATACACACATTCATTTTTATATATATAGATGTACAATTCAACTTTATCGTAAATACTACTGTATACAAAGAGTTAAGGCCCATTTACAATGTTGCGAGAGTGCGATGCGACGAGACGAGTCTTGCACGCGCTGTCAAAACATTTTCCATAGCAGGCTTTTAAATGGCGCAATCTACAATGCAACGCGATGCGTTAATGCGAGACGAGAGCATTTCGACAAATTGATATTTTGACGCAGCGAGATGCGATGACAGACCATATGTGTTTATTTTCATATTTAGACGAACAGTATGCAGAGAATTAGTGGAGAAAACATAGACAAATTAATAGATTGAGCACAAATTACTTTTAAAAATATAAAAAAAATTAAAAAAAATTTAAAATTTATTTTAATTTGACGTATATATAATGACTCGCAGTGGCACTATTGTCCTCGGCCATATTGATTTCCCTGAAGTGGACTGCAATCCTTGTTGCCTGCTTCGCTGCCTGGTATGCTAGAGCATACCATGTTACCTCATTTTTTCGTCATTTTTGCCTCATTTTTTCGTCAATCTTTCTCACCTTCTGACTTTCAGCTTAATGACAATAATTTTCGTCACATATTTACTAGCTGTGAGGCTAATATTTTACCTCTCTCAATCAAGGGCGGATCTAGAAACTTTTTACAGGGGGGGGGGGGGGGGCATTCATATTTTTACCCCCCCCCCCCCAAATTTTTTTACCGTAATAAATTTTATTAAATTATTTAATGACTTTTTTCATTAATTTCTTACACGAATGTAGTGTTTTCACTGAATGATAACTTTTGCATCAATATTATGATGTTTCAAAAAACGCGCCATTCTAAATGACACTAGTTCAGTATTATCAACTAGTGGGGCCCCTGTTTAAACACAAAACGTAAAATAGCAAAAAAATCAAACACACAACGAAATTCTCTTGTGTAAAAAATTCTCTTCCGATCAAACAAAACAACAGAAAATAAAAAAATTCTCTTCTCAAAAAAATTCTCGTCCGATTTCTTGGATTTTTTTTCAACTGAGTATGAGGTATTGTTCTCTATGCTAAAATACACAATCTCGTAAACTTAATCTGAAAGAAAAAGTTATAAATTTCCAGTTAATTGGATCTAAAATACCGTGTACGTTTCAAAAGGGGATATTTACAAAAAAATCCTTATTTTGTTGACCAAAATGATTTTTTAACAACATTTGATAGATAAATGTTAACAAACTCAATGGGAGGAAGTTATAGAGACTTTATAATGATTCTGCGTCAGATGATTTAAATGTAGAAAAACCATGTTTTATAATATTTTAACTGGAGAATATAACACTGGTTTTTCATCTCCACCCACCGACTCTTGTAATGTTTGTGTATTATGTATATAAATGATATGTATATAAATGAGCTCAGCAGTGCTGTGACAAATTGTAAGCTGCACATGTATGCTGATGATGTCCAAGTTTACTTAAATAGTCCCATTGGATTGGTAGAGAACTGTGTACACAACATCAATGCCGATCGACTTACTACTAAATGCCACTAAATCCTGTTGCATTCCAATGTACTCTTAGACTCTTCATTCCTTCCACCCATCATCCTCACGATTTGAGAAAGGTTGATCCACATACAGTATCTATGTGCTTTGATTTGCAACAAGTCCAAAGCTTACCAAGGCCACCCATACAGGACGCTTTCTACTCAAGGCAACTCAGCTTATATAATTTATGTGTGGTTTCACTAGATTCTAGAAATCCACTTACATTTGACACATACTATTCTGTGAGGGGTTTGGCAGCCAAAACAAGAATAGTCATATCATACACATGAACCTATTCTACCTTTTAAATGACTCCCCACCACACCTCAAAGATGTTACATTATTCTTCCCTGTAAGAGGACATAGTTTTCTACCAGCTGACCGGGTATTTGGTCGGCTGGAGAAAGAAATTAGAAAACAAAAGTTTTTATAACCACCAAAGATGAATACTATGACATTTTCAAAGAATTTGGTAACTAATTAAAAATACAAGGAAAATACTGGATCCTCAAATACATATTTAAAAAGCTTGAAAGCTTATTACCAAATATTAGAAAGTATTCAGTCGTTAAAAAGTGTATTTTTTTTAAGAAACGGGTCCGAAGAACATACACTGTCGACTTAAAGGTCCCAGAAACATTAGATTTAACAAGGCTACAGAAAAATATATCCCCTGCTTAAAAGGGGCAAGAGACATCCTATATCTTTGGATGATTTAGAATTGGCACAACGTCCACTAAATGAAAAAAAAGAAAGATATCAATAACTTGTTGACAAAACAGTTTGGTGAGGAGTGGTTTTCTTTAGACGAACTGAAATGGTACAAAGAGCTATAAATAGATCACCCAAACTGTGGCCCTTCAGAAGACGTATAAATCGAACATATTGATTGTGGATGTCTAACGGATGATATCGATAATACTAGAGTTTAATTAATATTTACCTGTGGAGATGTACAATACAAAAGGGGATATTTACATGTAGTACAGAACAAAAGGGGGCATTATAAAAATTCCTGATCAAAAGGGGATATTTCATATTTTTAACATTCAGTAGCTCTAAACTACATGGCCAGGTATCTTATCTAAATATGCTGTTATAACAATGTGATTGCATAGTACCTACACGGACATTCTACTTTTCTGCAGACCTATGGAAGTACCACAATCAGTTTTCTTCATTTTCTGAAAAAAGCATTTAAATGTAATTGTGAAAAATCTCCACCTTGAAATAAAAACATCTATGTCATATTTTGTATCGCAATAGCCAACGAGTTTTTTATTGTTTTGTTCATTCTAATATTTGTCAGTTCCTTGTTAATCACTAAAATAAACGGACTTATAGAACGTTATTATTCCATATTAAAAGCTTTTCGACAATTTGGTGCCGAAACCCGGGATCGGTGGATCCTTAACTACTTAAAGGAATTAACGTTGAACGGATTATTTAAAAAAAAAAAAACTATGGATATCGCCAAACGTGCTACGTACCGCGGGCAACTTACAAAATTAGTTAATCGTATTGTCGATTATTTGAAAGCGCCCGAATCTCAATTAAATGAGAAGAACGAATTGGATGAAATAGAAGAAGAGCTAACGGTTTACCTAGCACGATTAACTACGGTTCAAAAAAGTTTAGAAAAATTAAATGGTAAAGACACAGAAATGTCAAAACCTGAAGAATGCCAAAAGGAAACCGATTCAATTGCTGAGTATGAAGATAAGGCCGTCTCGACTATAAGTCGCTTGAATCAACGATTGGCGAAGTTACGCCAAATACAGAATAAGAGTTCGAGCAACTCTATAAATCTGCTGATCCCCCCCAATAACATGTCATCAGCCGCAAAATTGCCAAAATTATCGTTAAAAATATTTTCTGGAGAGTTCAAAGAATGGCTACCTTTTTGGGAAATATTTAAGACGGCTATACACGAACGGTCAAATCTTAGTGGGGCGGATAAATTCAATTATCTGCAGCTGCATTTAACGGGTAAAGCTGCAGATTCTATCGCTGGATTCATTCCTTCAGAAGAAAACTATAATGCAGCAATATCTCTACTACAAGAGCAATTCGGAGATAATGAAAAACTAATCGACCACAGCATGCAGCAATTAATGTCTTTGCCGAATATAACTTCCCGCCGAGACGTTCATGGATTAAGAAAACTGTATAATAGCGTAACATCGAGCACCAGGTCGCTTACAATTCTTAGTGTGCCACTTACCCAATACTCGGTTATGCTAAAATCACTTTTAATGAGATGTCTGCCTGACGATCTTGTGGTGGATTTTTATCGTACACGTCAAGAATCAGTTGCAGACAAATCAGAGGGTGATGTTGCTGATGTATCTTCCTTAGTCGGTAATGAAAATTCTTCCCCTTACTTTGAAGGTGATAAGCAAGTACGCGACATTTTAAAATTTTTGAAATCAGAAGTTGAATCTTTGGAAAGGTCTGCTCTTATGCAAAACAGACGGGCATCTCCATCCGTACAAACTACTCAAAATTTCAAAACTGCGGCAGGACTTTTAACGTCTGATGAACTTTCAAAATGTTGCTTTTGTAAAAAGGAATCGCATTCCTCTCAACGATGTCTGACGCCTATGGAACTTCACCAGCGTAAGGAAATATTACTCAATGAAGGGCGTTGTTTCAGATGTACTCGAAAAGGTCACAATTCTCGTAATTGTTACAACAAATTGATTCGTTGCGACCATTGTAAAGGTAGACATTCAACTTCAATGTGTGATCCTTCTTATGTTGCAACATCTAACAATCAAGCTTCTAAGGAGACAGATATCTTACCCGCTACCAGTTTATGTTCGACCAACTATCCATCTTCAGATGTATACCTGCAAACGGCTTATGTAATTGCGTCAACCCCCATGTCCCTCATCAACTCTAGGCCGATTCGTTTAATTTTAGATGGAGGGAGCCAGCGCTCATATATAACACAGAACACTGTATCCCAACTTGGTTTAAAAATGTACGACAGAGTTAGACTTCGTATATTGTCCTTTGGATCTAAGGACAGAGTTCCAGTTGAACAATTCGATCGAGTGCAAATTAAATTGAAGAGTCGCTTTGACGATAAATTTGTTTTAGTTTTAGCCATAGTAGTACCTTGTATTTGTGTTGATATTTTACCGGTACCTAGTGGAAATTGTCCTATGTTTGCCGGTTTGGATTTAGCTGATAGTGTTGAAATCAAAGAAAGAGGTCTTCATATCCTAATAGGAGCGGACTATTATTGGGAAATTGTGTCAGACGAGTCAAAACGAATATCGAACAATTTAGTGGCTATTAATTCAATTTTCGGGTGGACAATTCAAGGACCTGTGATTAATCTCTGTAATAAAGAAAACTTAATACTTGCAAACGTATCTTCTACGTTAAATATTTGTACACTAGACGGTGAAAGTTTAAAACGGTTTTGGGATTTGGAAAGTATTGGAATAACGGGTGATAAATTTCAAGAAAATTTTAGTGATTTTGATAACTTTATAAAAATAGGTGGCGATAGATACGAAGCTTCCTTATTGTGGCGAAAAGATAATGTGCTATTAAATGATAACCGTGATAACGCGTTTGTTCGTTTTAAGAAATTAGTGGCTAAATTATCCAAAGAAGAAGCTAAACTTTTGGAATATGATGCCGCTATGCAAGAGTTAATTTCAACCGGAATAGCTGAAGAAGTAAATTATGATGCCACAGCTAAACGTATTTTTTATCTACCGCATAGGCCTGTGTACAAATATGACAGAACAACAACAAAAATGCGTATTGTTTTCGATGCGTCAGCTCAAGTAGGTTCTAATTTATCATTAAATCAAAATTTAACCGCAGGACCCAACTTGTTACCGGATCTGTTATCAGTGATATTAAATTTCCGACTGGGTATCATTGGACTAGTAGCGGATATAGAAAAGGCATTTCTACAGGTATCTTTGGCAGTGCAAGATCAAGATTGCCATAGATTTTTTTGGTTTCGGACGAAGATAACAGATACAGCCCAACTTCCACCTCCAGCAGTATATCGGATGACAAGGGTAACATTTGGTGTTACATGTAGCCCCTTTATTTTATGCGCTACTTTAAGAAAACATTTCATTAACGAATCTATAGCTTTCCCAGAAACTTGTAACATACTACAACGCTCGTTCTATATGGACGATTTGGTTACTAGTGTCAACGATGTCAAAACAGCCATTAACGTTTACAAGGAAGCCTGTGAGATTTTAGCTCGAGCACATATGAGAATCAGAAAATGGAATAGCAACTGTTATAAACTGCGAGGGATATTTAACGATAAACCACCTGAGATTCAAAAAGTTTTAGGTCTAATTTGGGTCTGTAACAACGATGAGCTTGCTATTGACTTACGTCAGTTATCCAGCATTACATACTGCGCTCCAACGAAAAGGAATGTACTGCAATTAATTGCTAAAATATTTGATCCTGTCGGTATTCTAGGACCATTCGTTGTCAAGCTTAAGCTATTATTCCAAACACTTTGGCGCTTACATATTGATTGGGACGAGCCAATGCCTTCATCACTACAGACAACGTGGAATAATAGTCTTTCCCAAATATCTATGCTAAAGAAAGTTACACTACCTCGTTGTGTTTTTACTACCAATGCTAGAATAATTCAAGAACTTCATGTCTTTGCGGATGCAAGTATATCGGCGTATGGAACAGTAGCCTATATCAGAAGCGTGAACGAAGATAAAACTACTAATGTTGTGTATCTATGTTCGAAGAATCGAGTAGCACCTTTGAAGAACGACGTTTCTGTGGAATTAACCCTTCCAAAATTAGAGTTGACAGCTGCCCTCATAGCTGCTAGATTGGCCGCATTTCTCATCGAACATCTAAATACGAAATTTGACAAGATATATCTTTGGTCAGATTCTAAGATCGCCCTTCACTGGATACATAATAAAAGACAGAATTTCAAACCTTATATCTTAAATCGTGTTCAGGAAATTAAACGACTAACTGTGGCAGCGAATTGGAGACATTGCCCCGGAATTGAAAATCCTGCAGATTTACTAACGCGTGGACTATCTGGAAGCCAACTGATAAATGCTGCATCCTGGATTCGTGGGCCATCATGGTTATCAAGCGACCCAGACCATTGGCCAGACAATATTTTCAAATCTTCCAAATCAATCTCTTTATTTCATTTGCAGGTTGTGGAAGAGACGCCTTCCTCCTGCAATACCATGCCTTTGTTCTCGATTGAAAATTTTAGCAGGTATAGAAAAGTTATTCGTATAACTGCATATATACTACGCTTTATCGACAATATAAAACGCAAACATCTGTATGGAAAATTCATCACTAGCGACGAAATGCAACGAGCGGAATCATATTGGATTAAATATATCCAATACACGTTCTTATCTGTCGAACTTATGGCTCTAAAAGATGGTAAGCCCTTAACGAAATCATCTTCTGTCCTTATGCTTAATCCTATGATGGATACAAACGGAATATTACGAATCCAGACACGACTACAAGAGTCCAGTCTAGATTATAATGCTATATATCCTATATTGCTTCCCAAATCGTCTTATTTTACATCGTTGCTAGTCCTTGATGCACATGAACGTGTTTTACATGGAGGAGTGAATCTTGTCTTAACTCGCCTAAGAGAGAAGTATTGGATTATCAAGGCTCGACAATTAATTAAAAGTCTTTTAAAGGGATGTAGAATCTGTCGCCGTCTTAAAGGCCCCCCAGCCTCACAACCATTTGCGCCTTTACCTAGTGAACGGTTGCAAACAGCTAGGCCTTTCGAAACAACTGGTGTGGACTTTGCAGGGCCTCTATACGTGAAAACTTCCAAGGACAACAAGGATACTTCCAAAGTATATATAATGTTGCTTACTTGCGCTGTGGTGCGCGCAGTCCATCTGGAACTTGTTCCAAGTTTAACTTCTGAGAGTTGCTTGCTAGCTTTAAGGC
Organism: Thereva nobilitata; assembly: GCA_963855945.1. Lineage (NCBI taxonomy): Eukaryota > Metazoa > Arthropoda > Insecta > Diptera > Therevidae > Thereva > Thereva nobilitata. Next base: position 144,433,237 of record OY979694.1, read on the forward strand.
GTTTTTTTGCACGTCGTGGTATTCCCAAATGCATGTACTCGGACAATGCTCGAACATTCAAAAGGGCTTCACTAGAACTCCGGCAAGTCGGATTTGTTATCGAGTCTGAAGAATGGCAAGGATTTGTCAGCAATGAGGGAGTTTCTTGGAAATTTATCGTAGAACGCGCTGCGTGGTGGGGTGGTTTCTGGGAACGCCTTGTAAAAGTAGTAAAAGATATCCTGAAGATAACTATTAGCCGATCAGTACTTACGACGGAGCAACTTCATACCTTGTTAATAGAAGCCGAATCATCAATAAACTCGAGGCCTCTAACATATGTCAGCGATGATCCCTTAGACCTTTCGCCACTAACACCTAATCAATTTTTACAGGGTTTTCACTCTTCAACCCTCTCTTCTACAAGTAGCACTACTGACGTCAAACTGAGATTAAAATGGAAGTCTCGACTACATCTTTCTAATCTATTTATGAAACGCTTCAGAATGGAATATATACAACAACTCAGATCGGCTCATTTCTCAAAAAATCAATTTTCAACCAAACTAGAAACCGGAGACGTTGTCATTGTTTACGAGCCTTCTAAACCGAGGTTATTCTGGAAGCTTGCCATTGTCAACAACGTATTCCCTGGACGTGACGGAAAAATTAGAGCCTGTGAATTGAGATTTTCCAATGGAACAACGTTAAGAAGATCAATTCAGCACTTATACCCACTGGAACTGGAATCAAGAATTCAACGGCCGGCCGGAGGATGTGAAAAATCTCCACCTTGAAATAAAAACATCTATGTCATATTTTGTATCGCAATAGCCAACGAGTTTTTTATTGTTTTGTTCATTCTAATATTTGTCAGTTCCTTGTTAATCACTAAAATAAACGGACTTATAGAACGTTATTATTTCATATTAAAAGCTTTTCGACAGTAATTATCCCCTTTTGAAAAGACACTCCTCAAATGTCGTTACGTTTGGCTTCAGTGTGAATTTTAGTTTGATAGTTTGATGATTGAGAAGCCTTTATAAATGAAAAAGAAAGTTCTTAAAAAAGAACAAGATTAAGTGAAGATATTGTGTGGTAGTTAAGGCCATTTAAACTTTCTAGGTAAGTGTGCTAATTTGAATCTCATCACAATTTGAATTGTTTTAACATTTTTTTTTGATTTGAACACATTTTTGATTGTTGTTGTTTTTTCTTTTTTAGAAAAATAATTCTTTTCTCAATGACATCGCCATGAATTGTTTGCCAAACAAACGAAAAAAAACATTGCACCATTTTTTTAAAAGACAAGTTTATCATGTTGATTCAGAATCACACGTTGCAGGTATCATTATTATTAAGGTGAAACCCCAATGTAGGCTTGGCTTGCATGAACTTGGTGAGCTTTTCAGGTACCACGTGCCGAAGCAAAACAAGCCCAACAAGCCAAAGCAAAATAAACCCAAATACACGCTTTGCTTTAGTTACTTTACAGTTTGCTTTTCATGAGCCCAGGAAATAGAAATAGTACACGAAAGAGGTAAGAGGTATGAATTTTGCGGAATTTTTCTTTGGAATGGTCATTATTGTTTCATAAAAAGAACAAAGGATCGAATGTAAATATCTATTGTTGTGTAGAGTGATAAAGAAGCACAAATGGTTTAGGGCAGCGGTCGGCAAAGTTTTTTTTGGAAGGGCCAAAAGAAAATTTTATAAATATTGGACGGGCCGGAATATAACATCGGTTTTTAGATAAACACACTTTTTCGAAAATTAAATGTTTATGTTTTTATTTGTATGTACCTACAAAATTTTTATTGTAAATTGGAATTCATTATAAAGAATTACAAAACAAGTAAAACAAAAGTAAAATAATAATTTTTCATTTATCAAAATAAAAAAAATTTGAATGTTATCAGTGGGATGAATGAAATTGGCGCATTCCGTTTGTGGCCAAATTCTTAAAATCAACATTAAAACTCGACGTTGCAGTTCGTAAGACCGCATGCAAATGTTCATCTGTCATTTTTGTACGATATTTGTTTTTTACATATTTCATTCTGGAAAATGTTTGCTCGCAGATATAGGTACTAGTAAAAAGACTAATAATTTCAAATGCAAACTGTTTTAAACGAGGAAAATCAGATACTGAAAGTTCTGAATAAAAATGTTTCAGGTCCGTTTCTTGAAATAATGATTTCAACGTATCATTTGTTTGAAGGTCAATGATTTCCATTTGCAAATAAGTACTTACTTCGGTAATGTCAATTATAAATGGGTTTTGAAAAAGTTGAATTTCCTTGGAATGCTTGTGAAAATCTGTAAATCTATGTGCAAATTCATTTTGCAGTTCTTCAATATATTTTTCATATTTGCTTACAGATAATCCAGAATCTGAATACCCCTTTAAAATAATTTCACAGAATGGTAAATGATGGACTTCTTCACGTGTAACGTCATTCTTAAGCAATTCTAATTTCATTTCGAATGATTTGATATTTGAAAATGCTTCGTGAACCAATTGTCCTTTACCTTGAAGCTTTAAATTTACTTCGTTCATATAGGAAGTTATATCAATAAGAAAAGCTAAATCCAAAAGCCAGCTCGGATCTGATAGTTCAATTATTTCCTTTTCTTTTTCTATTAAAAATATTTGAATTGCCTCTTTCAAATAAAAAAATCTTTTCAATACATTTCCTCTGCTAAGCCATCTTATTTCAGTATAGTAAATAACGTCACCATATTCAGCTTCGACTTCGGACAAAAATTCTTGAAATTGCCGATGATTCAAGCTGTGTCTTTTTATAAAGTTCACAACTCTTACAACTACATCCATAACAGAGCTTATTTTTAAAGTTTTCATGCATAAGGCATGTTGATGAATTATGCAGTGAAATATAATTGGAGGTAATCCACCCGACTCTACCACTTTCTTTCCAAGACAAACGGCAACACCGGTTCTAGGACCACTCATATTCCTTGCTCCATCTGTAGTAATGCCTCTTAAGTTTTTCCAATTCAAACCTAATGAATCAATTGTTTCCTTAACTTTTATGAATATATCCTGTGCTGTGGTTGTTCCTTTCAAACTACAAAGACCAGCTAATTCTTCGCATACTTCCAAGCTTTGATTGACACCACGGATGAAAATTAAAAGTTGTGCAGTGTCTTTCATATCACAACTTTCATCCAATGCAATAGAAAAATATTCGAATTTATTTGATTCTTTTTTTAGTATTAGTAGAAGATTATTTCCTATGTCTTCGATACGTCTCGTGATAGTTCGAGCTGATAGGGGAATATCCATAAAAATATTTGTTTTTTCTGGAAAGATTTCGTCCACAATTTGTTTCATACACTTTTTTATAAACTCCCCTTCAGTAAACGGTTTTCCAGATTTTGCAATTAAGTGAGCAATTTTATAACTAGCACGAGCACTTGCCTCATTTTGATTACGAAATATTTTTAAACAATTTTGTTGTCCCGCAAGAGATAACTTTAATTTATTAACTTCGGTTTTCCTTATATTGCCTTCAAAACGATCATATTCTTTGTGCCTGGTTTCATAATGTCGTTTAATATTATACTCTTTTAAAACAGAAACTACGACTCTACAAATAATACACATAGCTTTTTTGTTATATTCAATGAAAAAGTAATTCAATGTCCATTTTCCGTTAAAAATTCTTGCTTCACTATCGATCTTTCTTTTTTTTGTTGTCATTATTAGGGCATCAAAAAATTTGGTATTTTAAAAAAATATAATCACATCCAAAAAATTGCAAATTATCCACTTTGTATTAATTATGGTTCCTGACCAAAAAAAATATATTTCTGAATAATATAATTTTTTTTATTTTGTATTATATGTACTACTTACTTTTCTAACCGGTCAGCTATGATTTGAAATCCAACAGAAAATGTAATAAGAAATGCCAAATAATAGAATGAGAAAAAAATGCCGAATAAGGGTCGATACACACTATCGTGCCGTTCCCAGTCCAGTCTCATTCCAATCCCCGTCCAGTCAAATATTTTTATAAGAAAAGCAATCGGCGTGTTCACACTTTCGTTCCCGAGATCAAGTCTGAACGCGATTACTTTTCCTATAAAAATATTTGACTGAACCGAGACTGGACCGGGAAGGGCACGATAGTGTGTATCGACCCTAAGAATTGACATATAAAAAGGAGAAACAAAATGAAATCGTAAAAAATTACAAACCGGGTGATTCAAAAACTTAAATTTTGTAAACTGAAAAGGTTTTTTTCTGATTTTTATTCTATTTTAATTACATATTTTAATTTAAATAATAAAGGAAAGAAAATCTTTTTTAGAATTTAAGATAATCTAAAATAGATTTTTTCAATAATTTTCTAAAGTTAATTTTCATCAAAACTGAATCACCCTATTTCGAAAAAAGAGAAGAAAATAAAACAACAAAACTAAGCAAAATATGAGAACTGTGTGGTGATAACTCGGATTTGTGTGTATATATACGTTGTGTGTATATATACATAATATATACAAAATAACAGATTTTATCGTAATACTACCCAATTTTAATAAAAATAATGAAAGATAATATTTTTATTTTCTATAATTTCGTAAAACAACAAAAAAACAATCTTGTTGGATTGATTTATTTTTTATTAAAAATTGGTATGCGGGCCGCATAAAATTCCAAAAGGGGCCGGATCCGGCCCGCGGGCCGTAGTTTGCCGACCGCTGGTTTAGGGTATTAACTGTTCAAACATTTACGAGAAATTTGTTAAAATGGGATATAGAAATAGTTGTCTCAGATTAATTTTGAACTCTTAAATATTTATAGTTAATGTTATTCCCAAAAAAATAATTTCTTTATGAAATAAATTTTCTCAAACCTCTACATACATTTATATCTCTAAGCAAAATAAATATTAAACAAACGTGAAAGCATACAAAGCATCAAAAAATTTAACATTGGTCATTTCGAGCTTTGCTTTGCTTTGCTTGGGCTTTGCTTTGGCTTTGCCGGTTTGTCATTTGGTTTTGTCCCATAACAAAGCACTGGTTTATTTGATATGTCAAAGCAAAGCAAAGCACTAAAGCAAACCAAGCCTACATTGGGGTTTCACCTTAACATAAATACATTCGAAACTCTTTTTACTTGAATAAAATAAATAAATCATAATCGCAAAATAAAAAGTGTTAATTTTTATTTCATCTGTCTTGTTTTTTAAGTTGAAAAAATATCTTCGAGGGGGCCATGGCCCCCCTGGGTCCGCCCTTACTCTCAATTACCAGTGATTATCGCGAAACATATTAACGAACTCCGATTTGACTTCACCTCTGGCCCCGATGATATAATTCCTGCTGTCCTTAAGTCCTGTGCAGAGGTTCTCCAGTCTCCTCTGAAACCCCTCTTTCAAAAATCCCTTGATAAAGGGTACTTTCCTACTCTTTGAAAGAATTCGTTTATAATCGCTATTCACAAGAGTGGTAGCAAGAACGAAATATCGATTTATAGACCAGATGCGAAGTTGTCTGTCATTCCGAAACTCTTCGAATCGATTATCTATTCTGCAATCGCGCCTATCTGCAGGAGGTTGGTATCAACGAACCAACATGGCTTTCTTGCAGCTCGTTCCACTAGCACCAATCTTCTTGAGTTCACTTCTCATGGTGTCGAGGGCTAGTTTCCGGTTGCCAGACTGATTGTATTTAAACTGATTTTAGTAAAGCATTTGACAAGCTCTCCCACTCCATTATATAGTACCTACTTCTTACATTAAGGATGTTAGGCTTTCCACGAGCCCTTCTAGCATGGTTCCAGTCTTACTTAGCTGACAGGACCTACCAAGTTCTTTTTCGTGGATCCAAATCAGTAACCATTGAAGCGTCATCCGGTGTTCCTCAAGGAAGTCATCTTGGTCCCCTGCTCTTTATTCTATCAATTGATGATATTGTTCCCTTGCTAAGACACTGTAGAATCTTGATTTACGCTGATGACATCAAATTGTACCGCCACATAAAAAGTATCGAGGATTGTAAACTTTTGCAAGCTGACCTTGACACGTTTTACCAAATGCACAAAAAAGGATGAAATAATTGTTTATAATTCTTTACAACGGGTTTAGAAAGAAAAAAAAAGAAAAAAAGTCGAACTGCCGTCCGGGGTTTGAACCCGCAACCCTTCTTCCCTAGATCAACTCTTTTGTTTTGCTTTAGATCAACGCCTTTACCAATTCATTCACGCGCCTCTTATACATCTCGCGACAATAAAATAATTTGTTCGCTGCCTTTGAAAATAGTTCTAACCGTTCAAGGTGTACTAATCTTACCAGTTTTTTATGCCTATCTTCGAACTCCTTCATCAGAATTTAAAAAAAATTGCACGGGACCAGCGTGGGAAGCTACCCTTTCAAAAAAAAAATATAAATTGTAGAATTAAACAAAAACGTACCTACAGTTACATAAGAATGAGATTTTTCCTGAATCTAATGTTAAACATACGTTGTGAAGCAGAAAGCCAGTAGTAAACAATGTCCAACCCAATATTTTTTGTTACACCAACAAATGTCTTTATATCGTAGCACAATAATACTTTGTTGAAGTAACCATCAACCTATTGTTATGAAAACATAGTATCAGCTAATAAAATTTTTATATAAACCTTTTTAGTTATCACAAATAATTTTTATTTGTTGGCGAGACTTTATTTATAGTATTGTGAAATATAAAAATTTGTTAGAACAACTATTTCACGTTAACTAAAATTTCTACAGTTACATTAACAGAATAGGTTTTTCAGTGAATAGTTGGTAAGAGTAACGAAGGCGTTGAATATAATAATATGAAAACAAAATTTATTCATACTGAAAGTATACATTAATTCAGGTTATCAAAAAATATAATTATAAAAATATTACATTTGTCCCTCGTCACACTGGCGACCACTACTATTACTGTGACAATCCAAGAAATGATTTCCGATTTCCTAGTTTAAATTCCTGGCTTCTTTTTTGGCTTCCTTTTGGCTTCTTTTTGGCTTCCTTTTGGCTGGCGGCTTTTTTACTTTCTGGCGGCCATTTTTCGCTTCTTTACTTGCTGGTGACTTCTTCTTTTTTGGCGCAGTTGTCGTGCCAGAACAGAGCTATTTAGGCGGTGTGTTGCTCAGTTGCGACATCCTCCCCCCGTGAATCGACCGGCCAGAAGATTCACACAAAAAGCCTAGCACCGCTAATATATTAACTGGTCTCTTTAAGGTCGCTCCGTAACAAAGTCTGATTTCGGCGATACGTACTACTTTGTCCGGTCCTGGAAACAACTTGACGACCCTTGCTTTGCATCATTGGCTTCTAGGCTTATCTATGTCCACTAGTATAACGACACTTCCTTCTTTAATCTGACAGTCTTCAGCTGGACGATACCATTTCGTCCTCCTCGTTAGATCTGGTAAATAGTCCGATATCCATCTTCGCCAGAAATGGTTCTTTAATTGTTGGGCTATACGCCACTGCTTTCTAGAACAGAGTAATTTCTTCTCAAAATGTGCCGGCGTTTGGGTAGAATTTGTTCTTCCTAACAAGAAGTGATTTGGCGTTAGCGGTTCTTCGTCTTCGGACTTTATCGGTATATGTGTCAGTGGTCTCGAATTTAGTATATTTTCCGCTGCTGAGCACCTTCTTCACTGATTGCACTAGTCTTTCCCAGCACCCACCGCTGCTTGGATTCGCTGGACAGTTGAACACCCATTCAATACCAAACGATGTCATCTCCCGTTGAATTCTGTCATTGTCATAGAATTCCGTAACGTGGCGCAGTTCCTTCTCGATGCCAACAATATTTGTTCCGTTATCCGATCTGATTCTAACCGGCACTCCTCGTCTGTTAATGAAATTTCTCAGGCATATGATGCACGCATCAGTGGACAGATCCGTGGCGAGTTCTAAGTGTACCGCAGGTAAACAGCGCAACTCATCGTTTTTCTCGTTTTCGTCCTATCGTGACGGTTATAGGGCCAAAGTAATCAAGTCCGGTATAGGTGAATGGGACGACGTAAGGCGTAAGACGATCCTCTGGCAATGGTCTCATTATCGGTTGGTTTTCGTTTGGCTTTATTGTTTTTACAATACTGGCACATCCTACTTATCTTCGCAGCTGCGCTCCTTACGCTTGGTATCCAAAACTTGAGACGAATGCGGCATACGATTAATTGTTGGTTGTGATGATGACAATTTCTATGGTAGTAATCTGTTATTAGATGTGTTAATATATTTTCTTTTGGCAATATTATAGGTCTTCTGGCTGACTCTGGTAAAACTGTTGCTAAATCTATTCGACCATTAATTCTCATTACCCGTTCCTTGTCTAAATACGGCGATAATGAAAAGATTGAACTATTCCTACTTATATTCCTTTTATTTAATAGTGCGAAATATTCTTCTGCAAATGCTGACTGTTGAACGATTCTACAAATGTGGTGTTCAGCTCCCTGTAACTCCGTTACGTTAAGTTCGCCCTTTATTAGTTTTTCAGGATTTTTCATCGCTCGGCAATTGTTTGTAAAACGAAACATCCAGGCTGTAGCTCTCTTCAATCTTTCGTACTTCGAGAATCGTTTAATATCTGGAATGCTAGTGTTTTCCTTTGTATTCCTTTGTATTAGATGCACTGTTTGGCGATATATTGCTATATCAGGCCCTTTTAACCACCGTCTATCGGGATTATAGTCTATTGGGTACTTCGCCCTTGTGGCTTCATCTGCTACGTTTAACTTTGACGGCAACCATTTCCAATCTTTGGCTGAGCTGTGCTCTAAAATTTCAGCCACTCTGTGGGCGACAAAGGGCTTATACTGACGATGATTCGAATTTACCCAATTTATGACTGTCATTGAGTCACTCCAAAATGTGAAACTGTCGATTGTAACTGAATGATTTTCTATTACTAAATTCCTTAGTCGTATTCCTAGTACTGCTGCTTGCAATTCCAATCGTGGTATCGATAATAATTTTTGTGGTGCGCAGCGAGTTTTCGAAGCGATGAAACAGACGTTTATAATATCTTGTTTATCTATGATGCGCCAGTATGCTACTGCGGCGTACGCAACTTCACTCGCATCGACGAAAACATGCAACTGAATTTATTTAGCTGTTAATAAATCAGCTGAATTACATCTCGGCACTTTAGTCTTCTCAAGCAATTGTAGTTCTTGAAACCACGTTACCCATTTGTCATAGATGGCGTTTGGCAATTTCTCATTCCATTCGACACCAGATCTCCATGTTTCTTGTAAAATTAGTTTTCCATATATTACTATATTGCCCAATAAATCAAATGGGTCGAAGACTGACATGACGATACTCAAGAGTTCTCTTTTGGTTGGCTTTCTTTCATACTGTAATATTTCAGTCGAAGTACGGTGGAATGTGAGACGGAACCCAAACTCGTCAGAATGAGTTTTCCAGAACATACCTAACACTCGTTCATCTTTGGTCATCATCCTTTTTTCGGTCACTCCACTTGATGTCTCTTTATTTATACATCGTGTAAGTGCAGTAGAATTAGACACAAAACCTCTCAACTCGAATCCACCGGCGGCGTGTATATTTTTCACTGCCGAAGTTATTTTTATGGCTTCTTCTTCACTGGCGAAGCTAGCGACATAATCATCGACATAAATGTTCTCACGGATTGCTTTCACGGCCTCAGGATAATTTTCTTCATAATCAGCTGCGTTCTTATTTTTCACATTGTAACGGTCGGTTAATTATTGCAAAATTCTTCTTATTAATTATTCCCCCCATCTCGCGGAAATTTTAGAAATTAATAGTCCAATCACTTAGGGTGGGTGCCAAGTTACAATTCCGAATTTGCTACTTTCACCACGGACACTTCGAAATTACAAAGTGTGCCAAAATACAATTCACGCATTTCATTTGAAAACATGGATGACAACAAAATTTTGTAATTTATAAATTTTTTAATAATCTTTTTAAAGAAGCCCAGGGTTATGTTTGTCTTTAAAATAATAGAAATGGAATTGCTTTACGAACATCATCCAGTGGGGGTGGAATGCAAGAACCATTGTTATTTGAGTTACAAAAAATGGTTCAAATTTTATGCGGAATTTTTGCTGGTCATGTTTTTATTTTGGTTTACGTTTGCAGCAGGTAATGTGTCATATTATACGGTGAGGACAATCATGCACTGAAAATTGAGAGAATTCGCGATATTGTTCTCCAATAATTAAAAAAAAGGAGATTCAACCACCAAAAAGCAAATCCAACAAACTGTCAAATGAATGTTTGGCTAATATTTCCCTACAATTCAAAAATTTCCTTACATTTCCAAAGACACAAACTTCCGAAAATTGAATTGTAAAATCGAAATGCGTTTTCCATACAAATTGACATTTGAATTGTAACTTGGCACAGGCCCTTAGAGAGCTTTTGTATTCGAAAATTTTCTGTATCACGTAGGCGAATGAAAACAAAATTTTTCGGAGAATATGAAAAAATGGAATTTTTTGACAGTGGGGTTTGATCCGTGATGAAATAGAGTTGATTTTTTTTGGACCCGGACACGAAGGTCTACGACACGCACGGAAAACGAGAGTGCTATTGGAAGGCACATAAAAAAACCAATAAAACAAAAAAATAAAGGAAAATATTTAATAAAATTAAAACAAGTGTTCAGTGAAGTTATACTGTAAATGAATAACTCCGTAAATATTACGGTTGTGAGGACTGCTTACCAATTTGAGATTTTTGGTTGTGTCTACCGTTGAGTGCGACCGACTTAAAGATAATTGCATTACGACACAAGGAATGTGTGCGAATAATTGTTATTATTGTAAACTGTGCTAATCTTGAGAATTGTGATTAGAGAAGTGGTGGTAATCTAGTTACCAAAAGCTGCTCTTTTAGAGCTTATTCGATCGCGGGCTGCTCAGACTTCCTTGGAGGCGGCGTGTCAACAAAGAAAAACTGTCATAACGGATCCGCTAACAAAGTCATCCCTCAGAAGGATAGGTCAGGGACCTTTCATGAATTTTAGTTGGCCCTGAGACGAAAGAGTGCTGTTTTGACACCTGTGTGCGTGTATAAATTACCCGAGGAGCCATAAGTATTACTGGGATTGTTTACATTTGGGCGATTTTAAGAAAAGAGAAACGTACAACTGTGTAACCGAGCGTAGCCGGTTTAAAGGTAAATGTCTGTTACAGGTTCACCAATTTCCTAAGCAGGAAATGATATTCGGAAGAAAAACTACTCATTTGATGTAATAACTATATGTTCGCTCATAATATATTGAACGTCAATTTCTAGTGGTGGCAAGAATTTTTGCAAATCGGACAGTGAATTGAATAATAGCGCAAAGAGGGTTGTAGTTGTAACAACATATTTTGGGCACCAACCCTTATTAATGAACTACTGGCAAAACAATTTTTTTATTATTAATTTTCTTTGATACACACACTGGTATCACCATTGATCGGCATGTATGATGCGATTGCCTATGGGAAACAGATGAATTGCTTTCACCGAGCCCAGTACCTTTAACAATTTCTAACAGCAGTTGGTCACCAGAAATACATGTACTTTCCTAACTGCTTGGCGGAGCGTCTGTCAGCTTAACCAGACAAGGCGGAGGATTGAAGGAAGTCGGCAATAAGTTTGGTTTGATTTTACATGTGATTTAACTAGAACTTGCCGGGTAAATTTTTAATTTTAGTTACACTTTTTTAAATAATATATTGATAACATTAACTATATTTCCAATTTCTGATTATAATACATGTACACTTTATTGAGTACCTTATATATTATACATTTTAATTGACATATAGATATATAGAATACTTTTAACCTATTTACAAATCCTTATAACATATTATGGTTGCATTGCTTACTTATATTACCCATCTTTAATAATAATAGTGATGCCTTAAATTGCTTGAATATCAATTATATATCATTGGGTGATATTGTGTGTTGTACGAAAAACAGGAATCCTCGACTGGTACCAGAGCGACGATTTGTATTTTTCCTGTCCGGTATTGGCTGGACCGTGTTGTTTAATGGTAATAGATGGTTGCATCCACAGTACCTATATTGTAAGGTTATTTTTTTTGCGTTACAATTATCTAAATGTTAATTCAAACTTACCTTCATTTTGTCGTTAATTAATTATTATTGTGTTAAGTTGTAATTATTATATAATATATTGGTTGTCATTTTCTTTAACTTCACGAGTATTAATCGACATGACAGCCTAAGGGGATAATTTATCCAGGATGGTTGGGGTTGTGTTTTCTCTCCAGGGTTCTCTCGAAGTCACGTTGAACATTTACAGGTCCACCAGGTACTTGGGAACTTCCAGCGATGAATACCTTTGGCTAACCTAGGAAAAGAACGGTATGAAGAAATCTCCTTTTTGACTAATAGGTAAGTGGTGAATCATATGTGTATATTTCCGGTCACACACCCCACGACCCCTTCCGGCGAGCTAGCGTAAACCGTGTGGCCGGTTTAGCATCCCCTATAAGAATTTAGGAAACTAGGGAGGATGTGGTTTTTCAAAATTTTTTATGTATACCCAAGCATAATGGCAGTAGCCTTGCTGTCACCAGCAAGGAGCTCCATTGTGCCGGTACATAAATGGCGCCCAACGATATGCTTACATGCCAACGTTTTTGGCAAACAAGTTTCGATAGTAAATTACGGCGCCCATTTGTTTCATAAATGGCGCCCCAACTTCTGTAATTTATTCAAATTATCTTTGACTATGGTTCACCATCAATGCCTCTTTTTACAGATTCATCTCAATTGTCTAAATTCAGTGTGAATTTTCCTTTGCTTTCACTTTTCGATTGTCCCGTATCATGTTATCTTCTTCGATTTAGGCATTCTTGAACTAGGCTTACCGGCACCGCTGGCTAACAAGCGTATGACCGCTTGGCCATGGGTGAAGGCTGAGTCTGGAGTTCTTTTGTCCTGTTTTTTTTGCTCGTCGTCCTGAGTATCAGGCGTCATACCGCCTGCCAGTGCTTCGTTCAGTGGACAGGATCCTTGTTACTTTTTGCTGATGGACGTTTGAGTTGTAACTCGGGCTTAACCGTATGAGGTAACAGGCGTGATATCGCCTGCCCACTGCGCCCCGTGGACATCTTTAATCCATTCAGTCCCCTCAAATTCTTTTTTTCTTTTCTTTCAAGTTAGACAATTCGTCGAAATGTGGTAAGGGATGGGGTCACTTCAGGTGAACCTCTATGAGGCCGCACAGGCTTAACCGTCTGGCTAATCACCTGCGCCCTGTGGACTTTTGTTGAGGGACATCCGGCTCCTTCCTTGTGCTTTTAATTTTTCACTCCAGTCTGTCCCCACTGCTGATTGATTTTCCGTAGTGTAGCTCAGTTGTGGTTGGACAGCGGAATCAAACTAAATTTTTATTATTTGCGGAGAAGATTTCCTTGTTTTTATGTTGAGGTAGACCCTTCATGTCGTTCGAGTAGATGAAGACGTGTGGTGCTTCCGGCGTTGTCGATGACACTTGGTGTTGGCTATGTCTCATAGCTACCACCGACTGACACCGATGACATCGGCCACCGAGACTCCTGGGGAGAGAGATTCTTTTTTCCAACCATCCTGGAAAATTGACACACATTTAAAAACATTTTAAAACAACCAAAAACTATTTTACACCTTAATTTTTTTCAGCTATTGTACGGTTTTGATTATTGTGAGTATCACAACTATTGTTAGTCGGCTTACGGAATTTTCGTTCATTAGGATATCTACAAGTACCGTAGTAGTACCGACTTGGTCGTCAGTTTTGTTAGTTTGTTTCTTTTGTTGTTTAGTCCCGATCTTGTGGCGTATACGGTTTACGGGTCTTGGTTATATCTCGGATAGTACCTACCAATTAACTTGTTTCTCTTTTTTTAATTATTGTGTATATTGTTGAATTTTTGTACACCCATATATTATCATATACTATACTTTCTTTTTTTTTTGCACTGGTTATCCGGGTTAACGTCGCTGACACGATGGACGTGTCCGGAGCAATAACTTTTTATGGACGTTCAGTAGTGCATAAGGTGGTGAGGAAACCGCACCGCTTATACTTTTTATCCCCGCACGCCCCAGAATTTGTTTCGTTCCATGCAGCCGTCAAAGTCAGGAGGTTGTCCACAAAGATGGAGGGTGCCGCCATACGTTACACCCTAAACATTATTAAATGTTTGGAAGCACACCCAGGTGCTTTTGACACCATGGCCTCCAGGATATTGACTATGCTGGCTGATATTAGTAACAAGCCGCTTACCCTGATCCACGTTGTTGAGATTGTTTTTCAACATTCATTGAGTGAACCAAGCTTCTGCCATACGGGAGCTAAACTGTATGAGCTGGTTGATTCAATGAATCCTGTGGATGACAGCGTCTTTAGGAATTTGTTGCGACTGACCCTGGCATATCAGCAGGAAATTATAAAAAGGTATATTCCACCGGTTGCATATCAAGTACGCGGGATAACGTTGCTCGTGGCAGAAACGTACCGTCGTTTCCAGAAGGTTCGTTCACTGTGAAGCGAACTGGGGCAGATGCTTGATGGGCTGCTGAATCAGCTGCTCCAAGAGCCCACTCCGGACAATTTAGAATGCTTATGCCAAGCGTGTCAAGCAGCAGGATGGGAAATCTGGGAGGATTGCCCTTACCAAATTTCTCTTATCCTACGCGATTTATACAGGGAGTCACCCTGGTTGACCGTCCTGGCTTAACTATTTTAAGCGGTGTTAATTAGTTCATTGCTGTTGCTAACTTTTTTATTCTTGACTTCGTTGTTCACGTTTCGTTAATGTTAGTTATTGTTACGTTGTTGTTAACCAACCAGTTGGCGATTTAGTTACTTTTATGCGTTACAACAGTTAGGGGTTCATTCATGATATTCTTCATGGTATTTATATGGATATAGGTTTTATTTATTTGAATTTCGGAGAGATGTTCCCTGGTTCGTTGTTTATGTTAAACCATCTCTAGCCAGACCTTATGGTTAGTGGCGTGTTAACTTTATTTATAGCATGATAGTAACAATCGACATTCGTTACGTATTATTGTTTTCATATCGCCTCAGTCGATAGTATTAAATTTTCTTCAAGACTATTCCCTTTGTCTACTATTTCTTCGATTGATTCATTCGGTTCTTTCCATATGTACTATACATTTGATTATGGTACACCTCTTTGATTTTCGTTCAGTCTGAAGAACAACTCTCGGCGAATGGTGGTCCTGGCGATCCATCGGGGTTTGGTCAACGACAATGTGGTATTGCTGGAGACTGACCCGATGGACCGACAGGTGACCTGTTCGACGTGGAGGTCTGGATGATTGTAGAGACCCGGAGGGGGACAATGTGGTATTGCCTGCCGCCGGATCCCTGTAATTCCAGACTTACACTCCGAGAGACTCGTCAGACTGACCATCTCACAAAATTTTCATTTTTGACAGCACAAGTAAATTCTCACCGATTTTTATGGATAACGCTTTAGATATTGGATGCCCGGCTAGCTCTGCAGCTGTGGCATGAGACTCTGAATATCAGGGCGTGAGACGAGCCACACATTGGCGCCAACCACTAAGTCTTACGGCTGAAAAACCTTCCGTTTTTTTCGGCTCCTCACTGCCTCGCAAGTCGGCCTTGTGGACCCGAGGGTATGTAACGGTCGGTTAATTATTGCAAAATTCTTCTTATTAATTATTCCCCCCATCTCGCGGAAATTTTAGAAATTAATAGTCCAATCACTTAGAGAGCTTTTGTATTCGAAAATTTTCTGTATCACGTAGCCGAATGAAAACAAAATTTTTCGGAGAATATGAAAAAATGGAATTTTTTGACAGTGGGGTTTGATCCGTGATGAAATAGAGTTGATTTTTTTTGGACCCGGACACGAAGGTCTACGACACGCACGGAAAACGAGAGTGCTATTGGAAGGCACATAAAAAAACCAATAAAACAAAAAAAATAAAGGAAAATATTTAATAAAATTAAAACAAGTGTTCAGTGAAGTTATACTGTAAATGAATAACTCCGTAAATATTACGGTTGTGAGGACTGCTTACCAATTTGAGATTTTTGGTTGTGTCTACCGTTGAGTGCGACCGACTTAAAGATAATTGCATTACGACACAAGGAATGTGTGCGAATAATTGTTATTATTGTAAACTGTGCTAATCTTGAGAATTGTGATTAGAGAAGTGGTGGTAATCTAGTTACCAAAAGCTGCTCTTTTAGAGCTTATTCGATCGCGGGCTGCTCAGACTTCCTTGGAGGCGGCGTGTCAACAAAGAAAAACTGTCATAACGGATCCGCTAACAAAGTCATCCCTCAGAAGGATAGGTCAGGGACCTTTCATGAATTTTAGTTGGCCCTGAGACGAAAGAGTGCTGTTTTGACACCTGTGTGCGTGTATAAATTACCCGAGGAGCCATAAGTATTACTGGGATTGTTTACATTTGGGCGATTTTAAGAAAAGAGAAACGTACAACTGTGTAACCGAGCGTAGCCGGTTTAAAGGTAAATGTCTGTTACAGGTTCACCAATTTCCTAAGCAGGAAATGATATTCGGAAGAAAAACTACTCATTTGATGTAATAACTATATGTTCGCTCATAATATATTGAACGTCAATTTCTAGTGGTGGCAAGAATTTTTGCAAATCGGACAGTGAATTGAATAATAGCGCAAAGAGGGTTGTAGTTGTAACAACATATTTTGGGCACCAACCCTTATTAATGAACTACTGGCAAAACAATTTTTTTATTATTAATTTTCTTTGATACACACACTGGTATCACCATTGATCGGCATGTATGATGCGATTGCCTATGGGAAACAGATGAATTGCTTTCACCGAGCCCAGTACCTTTAACAAATTCTAACAGCAGTTGGTCACCAGAAATACATGTACTTTCCTAACTGCTTGGCGGAGCGTCTGTCAGCTTAACCAGACAAGGCGGAGGATTGAAGGAAGTCGGCAATAAGTTTGGTTTGATTTTACATGTGATTTAACTAGAACTTGCCGGGTAAATTTTTAATTTTAGTTACACTTTTTTAAATAATTTATTGATAACATTAACTATATTTCCAATTTCTGATTATAATACATGTACACTTTATTGAGTACCTTATATATTATACATTTTAATTGACATATAGATATATAGAATACTTTTAACCTATTTACAAATCCTTATAACATATTATGGTTGCATTGCTTACTTATATTACCCATCTTTAATAATAATAGTGATGCCTTAAATTGCTTGAATATCAATTATATATCATTGGGTGATTTTGTGTGTTGTACGAAAAACAGGAATCCTCGACTGGTACCAGAGCGACGATTTGTATTTTTCCTGTCCGGTATTGGCTGGACCGTGTTGTTTAATGGTAATAGATGGTTGCATCCACAGTACCTATATTGTAAGGTTATTTTTTTTGCGTTACAATTATCTAAATGTTAATTCAAACTTACCTTCATTTTGTCGTTAATTAATTATTATTGTGTTAAGTTGTAATTATTATATAATATATTGGTTGTCATTTTCTTTAACTTCACGAGTATTAATCGACATGACAGCCTAAGGGGATAATTTATCCAGGATGGTTGGGGTTGTGTTTTCTCTCCAGGGTTCTCTCGAAGTCACGTTGAACATTTACAGGTCCACCAGGTACTTGGGAACTTCCAGCGATGAATACCTTTGGCTAACCTAGGAAAAGAACGGTATGAAGAAATCTCCTTTTTGACTAATAGGTAAGTGGTGAATCATATGTGTATATTTCCGGTCACACACCCCACGACCCCTTCCGGCGAGCTAGCGTAAACCGTGTGGCCGGTTTAGCATCCCCTATAAGAATTTAGGAAACTAGGGAGGATGTGGTTTTTCAAAATTTTTTATGTATACCCAAGCATAATGGCAGTAGCCTTGCTGTCACCAGCAAGGAGCTCCATTGTGCCGGTACAACATATTGTGCTAGGCTTGGCGAACATGTAGCACCAAAGATCATAACTGTCATGGCATAAGTATTCACGGGCAATTTTGAATTTGTTCCTCTCCATAGGAACCGTTGATAGTGTTGGTCTTCCTTTCTAATTCTCGCTTGGTGAAACATCTCTCTAATATCGGCACACACACCTATGGCGGCTTGTCTAAATTTAAACAAAACTGACAACAACGGCTGGTTTATATCTGGACCTGGTATGTAATAGCGCGTCGTTTAAACACACCCAATGGAGCTTGGCGGCGGCATCGAAGACTAATCTTATTTTTCCAGGCTTATTGGGATTGACTACTTCGAAGTGCGGTAAGTACCATACATTGTCTTTTCGTTCTTCTAGTTCTTCCTCACTGAGTTTTCTGGCGTAACCCTTACCGACGTATTCCTTCAATTTATTTTCATATTGTGCAGCGAATTCGGGCATCCTCATCATTTTGCGTTCCAACGTTTTTAGACGGCTTCTGGCAAGTTGCAGACTGTCAGGCAGGTTGATGTTTTCATTTTTCCATAAAAGCCCAGTTTCATAACAGCCTTCGACTTTACGCGTTGTTTTCTTCACAATTTCATTGGCCCGACTAATATCTTCGGATTCCACTATTTTCTCACTACATATCGTTCCGAATTCTTCCATCGTTAAGTAATCTTTGACCACACGATTAAGTTCATTATTTTCTATTTGAGATATCGTTAACATATGTGCCCCTCGTTCTGGTTTTGCATTAACAGGCCCATAAACCACCCAACTTAATGGAGTCTTGACTGTTATTGCTCCTGACTCTGAAATTCTGGCGGCGTTTTCTTGGATCCCAAGATGGCAATTATCTACTCCAATTAGTATTTGTGGTTTAACATCAAAATAATTTAAGACTGCTAAATTTTTTAAATAATTACAGCGACTACCTAACTCTTCTATGTTTAGACTCTGTGGCGCTAAATCTAAGTCCTTCACAGTGTATACATTTGGCACATAGTATCGCTTGGCTGCCTTTGCTAGTCCAGATATTTGTAGCTTGACTGAAGTTGATTGTTCGGATGCTACTACCCCTCCTATCCATTGCAAATCTAGAGTTTCTTTATTACCTTCTAGTTCGAGCTCTTCCGCTAATTCTTTATCCATAAGCGTCACTGTCGAGCCATCATCCAAAAGCGCATATGCTTCGACTGTTTTATTTGGCCCATATAATTTTACTGGCAATATACGAAGTAAAGGTGCCAGCCCATAGAACGCGTTTCTGGCGTCGCTTTCATGCATTGCGTTGATAACAAACGTATGAACGCGGCGCGCTGGCTTTGACATTTAACATTACTTCCAACTTTATTTATCATTTCAGTCTAAAATTTGTTTATATATAATTTATCGAGTGTGTTTTGAGAAATAAAATTTTTATAAGCAGTGGTTATGTAATTAAAACTTGATTTGTTGAGATCAAGGTATAATTTTTTTGTACAAGAGCACAGCTGATTGCCATCGATGTCACAGTTGACAAATAATCGAATGCCAGACGCATGAAAAGTTGAAAGTTGGGCAACTTTACGCGTTACATGCGACGCGCCTACGCTTTTCCTCCGTCATTGGGCCGGTTGCTATTTAGAAGCATGTATTCCAACTTAAATCTCAACGCAACGCATGAAAGCGACGCCTGAAACGCGTTCTATGGGCTGGCACCTTAAGGCTCTTCGCTTCGACCTGTTTGTTTCATTGCTAAAGTTAAGAACTGGCTGAGGACTATTTTCATTCGTGTTGTTGTTTAAGTTGCGGGCTGGCTGTGGACGACTGTCACCTTTATGTAATGATGCGTGATGTTTACGTAGGCAACCGTTTATTTCGCAATTTCGGAGGCTTTTGCAATTAAATACGTTGTGGCCGTGCCTTAAGCACGAAAAGCATAGACGTTGTGACTTTACGAACCTCCATCTATCATTCACTGACATTTTCTGATACCTCAAACATTCTGTTATGTTGTGATTTTTTCGGCACATTACACACTGCAGCCTTTCATTACCGCTGGACACATGAAACACTCCCCTTTTTTGATTGTCGTGCCCACGTGCACATTGACTATTGCTGATGTTTGACAGGCTCATGATGAGTTTTGACTGCTCTTCTATCCAACCACTGAAATTTTTTATTGAAGGCCATGGCTCAATATTCATTGCGTATTGGGCCCATTCCATCCTTTTTGTCACTGGTAATTTATTTACTAATTCAGTGAGTAATATCGGATTGCACATATGCTGTTCGGCGTTTGCTGCTTCAATGAATCCTACTAAATTTCTTACTTTTGTGGCAAATGACACTATAGCACCCAGTTTGTGTTCGTTCATAGGCATTATCTCCTTAGCTTTTTAGGCCGGCCATATTTTTGTTGTAGTTGGTCAATTACACAGGCGACATTTTGTGGATGTATTAATAAATATTCTACGGCGTCTCTGGCTTCTCCGAATAAAACTTTTTGCAGGCGAATAGAATTCTCTAAATCGGTATATTTATATGCTTTGGTTGTTTCGTCGTAGCTGGCTATAAACATAGGCCAGTCTTCAAGTTTACCTCCGAAGCGGGGTAAATCGTGCAACATTCTTCTTGTATCATGTATGGCAATTACACTTTCAGCTGGCGTGTTTCCGTTATTTACTTCTTGTGGGCTCTGTTTGTCGACGTCTTCTTGTTCATTTTTCAATGACACTTTTTCATTTTCTATTTGTTTTATCTCCGATCTGAGTTGTCCTATTTCGGACTTCATGTCATTTTGCCATACTCGTACATTTTTTGTCACATTTACCATTTCACATTGAATCCCTTGTATCATCTCACTTAACGACTTCAATGCATCCGCCTCACATTTACTTGACGCATCCACCATGGTCTTATTGAGCTCGGCATCATCGGAGTCGTCACCACTTTTACCTTTTTCATTCCTTTTCATCGACTTTGGCATAATTGTGGCAATTAATCAACATAAAAATTATGAATAAAAACTATAGTTGGTAAGAGTAACGAAGGCGTTGAATATAATAATATGAAAACAAAATTTATTCATACTGAAAGTATACATTAATTCAGGCTATCAAAAAATATAATTATAAAAATATTACATTTGTCCCTCGTCACACTGGCGACCACTATTATTACTGTGACAATCCAAGAAATGATTTCCGATTTCCTAGTTTAAATTCCTGGCTTCTTTTTTGGCTTCCTTTTGGCTTCTTTTTGGCTTCTTTTTGGCTTCCTTTTGGCTGGTGGCTTTTTTACTTTCTGGCGGCCATTTTTCGCTTCTTTACTTGCTGGTGACTTCTTCTTTTTTGGCGCAGTTGTCGTGCCAGAACAGAGCTATTTAGGCGGTGTGTTGCTCAGTTGCGACAGCTTCCAAAGGTAGTTTAGTCTTGGGTTTTATAAAAAAGTGGTCTAAAGAATTCAATAACCCCTTGATTACTACCCACCGTTATATCTCTCTTGTCAGACCATTACTCGAATATGGGTCCCAGGTTTGGTCTCCTCACTACTCTTTGCAAGTTGGAAGAATTGAGTCAGTTCAAAGGAGATTCGTTCGATCCGCACTGAATCGTCTTCCTTGTTACTCAACTTAAGCTCTCTTTGCAGGCGTCGTGAGGTGGCCGATGTTGTACTTGTTCATCAGCTCCTTAATGGCAAGATCGACTCAGGTTTTCTGGATCGCCGTGCGTCGTTTAGAGAGAGTGGATACAATTTGAGAGGGCCACCTCTCTTACACACCAACTCCTCTAACACGAATTACGGCAGATTTGACCCTGTTAATCGCGAATCGTTAATAATTAATGTGAATAGAAATATTGATGTTTAAGGGTGAGCATTAGTAAGGACGTCCTTAAAAGGAGTCTTCAATCTCACTTGACTGACTTTTCTTGCACGCTTCTTTGTGTATTCCATTTCTTTCTGTTTTAATTGAATGTGCAATTTCGGGGGGTCACATCTCGCATATAAAAATAGGCGAGGTGTGAGCTTTTCGGGATTGCATATTCAATTTATATGTTTGCATGCTTTAGTTGACCCTATCTCAGTGCTACTTGTGCTGAGCTGGTAAATTTTTCTTGGCCCAGCTAAGAAGTGTACCTTCTGAATTAGAAGGGTTAACTCTATCTATTGCATGATTGCATATGCCAAAACTTCTGCGGTAGTCTTCTTTTCGGCCAATCTGCCTGCTGCATTTCGGGTTCAGTAAATGAGTTAAGAAGAGCTTCTCTTGCTATCTCGTCAATGTAGTCTTCACCAAAATTAGGATATGCCAAACGCGCTAGCCTCTCGATATCTGCCCACAGCTGCTGCAGCGTTTCTCCTGGCATTTGGAGTTTATTTCGTAATTGAATTCGATGGACTGGTAGCATGTGTTGATTGCCGTAACGCGAATCCAGTGCTTGTACCAAGAACCCGTAACTATTACGATGTATCCTCAGCGACAACGTTAAGGCCATTGCTTTTTCTTCCTTGGTCCAGTAATTACCCGCTGCTACTATCTCGAATTGGAGCTTGTAAGTAGGCCATGGGCTTTGCCCGTCGAAAGTTGGAGGCTGAAGTTCCCTAGTTCCGATAACTTCGTGAGATGCTGCGGCTGGGTGATGAATCTTTACCCTTTCTAGGTCGGCTCTAACGGTTTCTAGTTCAATCTTTACCTTTTCTTCATTTTCCCTTATAGAATGTTCGAGTTTTCCCTTCATGGAATTTTCGAGATTTTCCAGATCATTTCTTACATTTTCTATTTTGTTGTCCAGCTGGTTCCTCTGTTATTCCATAGACTCTTTCAGCTGTGGGATCGAACGTTCATGAACTATTGTTAACAATTTTTGTTCATCTTTTAAAGCCAACACTTCCACCTTGACCTCTGTCGTCGAACGTTCTTGCGCTTCCTTGATCTCGGCCGTCGCTTCCTTCATCTCTGCCGATGCACGTTCTTGCGTTCCTGATGACCTTTCTTGCGCTCTCTTCATCTCGGCCGTCGCTTTCTTCATCTCTGCCGATGCACGTTCTTGAGTCTCCTTCACCTCCTAATTCATCACCATCAATACCTTCAAGAGTTCTGCCATACTCACTGCCGTCTCTTCTGATTCTGTTTCTACCTCGTCTTTAAAAATGTAAGTTTCGGGATCCTTATCTTCGCTCACCATAGCTTCACGAAGGAGGGCGATTAGGGAATTATTAACTCCCACCGTTGACAACGAGCGTTTACTAAGTTACATTACAGTGCGCAACTACACTAATTTCCGACCCATTTTATTATTATGTCCTTATTTCCCACGCACAAAAATTTAATTTCAGTCACCTTTATTTCGCAAGTTCTTATTTCACTTCTCTCTTAATTAATCCCACTTCTGACACCAATTGTTACGTTTTTACTGCTTAACGAATTCGTAGGATTAATTAAGGAATACACTTTTGAATGTTCACACAAAACTTATTTATTAAAACTAAAACACAATTCAATAACAGACACAATTCAAGAACTACCAAAACACAATTCTTAAAGTTCACTATTTATCACTATTAATTTAATATCTCACACTATTAAATTCAATTTATCGCTTTTTAATTTTCTATTCAAACCACTTTTCGCTTTAGGTCACTTTTCACTTCAGAACTCTTTAATCGCTTTCCAAATCAAAACTGCTCCTAAATGCCGCAGCCGCTGCATTTATATATCCAAGATCGTCCTTTATCCACGTACCCGATTTTTCTACCCTAGTCTAGACCATTGCACGAATATTCTTTTTTTCCAGAAGCTTCTAAAAGCTTTGCCTTTAATAACCGTTTCTTCCCATTCCAATCTAATAGATGGCGCCAATAGTTTTTAGTACATAAATCATTACAAACGTCAAGTTCTAAAGTCGTTACAAATAACAGTTGTCTCCAAGCTGTAATAGATGGCGCAATAATCATTACAATATTCTATAGATTGCTTTTAACTATAGAGGGAGAGCCAGCGAAGTATTTTGTGTTGTCATTTCATCCCTCATGAAAATTTCCACACTAAATCTTATATGCCTGCTTAACAATAAAAGTTACTTCTGGCAGCCCCCTGTGGCCGGGATGAACTACCCCAAAATTACAAAGAGGGTAAAAAATAAAGTTCAATTTTGTTATAGTATTACTCATGAATTTTCTGGAGATTATTTTTGATAGTATTCTCTATTTATAAAAATTAATGCCAGAACATTTACCCTTCACCTAATGCTTGCCAGAACGCTCTAAATATTTATTTAAAGGGGTTTATTGCATAAATAGTCCATTCAAAATGCGAAGGGGGGTGTTCCAACATAACACCATTAAGAAAATCGAACCCTACATGTATTTTGGGTCGCTGATTACGAAAATCGGGGTCCTGCGGTCCTAAAATATGGGCGTCACCCTTAAAAACGAAAAAAATACCCCTTTTTAAGGGTTGTTCGCGATAATTTCTATAATAATGAAAAATAATCTAACGAAATCCATTTTTTTTTATTTATTTGCGATTTGGTGGTTGATTTATACTAAATCAGCCAAACTTTAAAACAAGGGATAATCCCAAAGGGTTAAAACCACCCCTAAATCAACTGAAAATAAATAATTTGTAAATTTTTTTTTCAAGTTTATGCTTCAAATTCGATTGTATGAGTATTGTAACCCAAAAATTATTTATTTTCACCACTTAAGGGGGTAAAACTACCCCTACATTAAAGTTGAATTGGAAAAAAATTTAATTTTTATTTTACATTAAAATATTATTTTTGATGAAATACTATTAAAACATTTGGAAAATTTATTTTACCCCCTTTTAAAGGGATTAAAGCACCCCTAAATCAAAACAAAAAAACTACATTGAAAAAATGTTCTTTTCGTAGGTTCCAATTTAAATTTTAAATAAATTTTCCAAATGTTTTAATAATTATTTCATAAAAAATAAAATTTTTGGCTGACTTAATGGGGTAAAGTGTTGAATATAATTAAGCAGAAAATAAATTTTGCTTATTTTTTTGTTTAAAGTTGATTTCTAAAGTTGTAGGGGTAGTTTAACCCCTTAATGGTTGAAAATAATTTATTTTTGGCTAACAATACTCATAAAATCGAATTTGGAGCATAAACTAGAAAAAAAATTTTTTACAATTTTTTTTATTTTCAGTTGATTTAGGGGTGGTTTTTACCCTTTAGGATTATCCCTTGTTATAAGGTTTGGCTTGATTTAATATAAATCAACCACCTTCGCAAATAAATATTGAGAAAAGTGTATTTCGTTGGATTATTTTTCATTATTATAGAAATTATCGCGAACAACCCTTAAAAAGGGGTTTTTTTTTCTTTTTTAAGGGCGACGCCCATATTTTAGGACCGCAGAACCCCGATTTTCGTAATCAGCGACCCAAAATACATGTAAGGTTCGATTTTCTTAATGGTGTTATGTTGGAACACCCCCCTTCGCATTTTGAATGGACTATTTATGCAATAAACCCCTTTAAATAAATATTTAGAGCGTTCTGGCAAGCATTAGGTGAAGGGTAAATGTTCTGGCATTAATTTTTATAAATAGAGAATACTATCAAAAATAATCTCCAGAAAATTCATGAGTAATACTATAACAAAATTGAACTTTATTTTTTACCCTCTTTGTAATTTTGGGGTAGTTCATCCCGGCCACAGGGGGCTGCCAGAAGTAACTTTTATTGTTAAGCAGGCATATAAGATTTAGTGTGGAAATTTTCATGAGGGATGAAATGACAACACAAAATACGTCGCTGGCTCTTGGTCTACTATGAGGTTTTTGGCGACCGGAGACTCGTTCAATTTCAGAATTTCAATTCAAGAGAAGTTATTTTTCGCAACACCGAAATTAAAAAAAAAGCAACAAAATTATTTTAGCAACAGGGAAATTAAAAAAACAATAAAAGTATTTTTCACAAGGAAAATCATGTGGTATGAAATGCTGAATAATGTTAAGTTTTGGTTCTGTAGGGACATCGTCCTACTGCTTCCGGTCTTACTTGGTCAAAGAGCCTGGCTATGAAATCAAAGTCAGCCAAGGCCAAGTAAGAAAATAAATAAAAGTTTTTAGTAGTTGTCAAACGAAAAAACGGATTTGATGAACGCGAAAATATAAAAAAGAAATTTATTAAACTAAAAGTATTTATATAGAGCCGTAATTGTTAAATAAAAATATATATATATATATAGTGATTAAATAACAATAGTAATATATAGTGATAGAGACAATAATAGTAAACATTTATAAAACTATAGTGATAAATAAATTGGTCACAAAAAACCCCAAATAAATAGAAGTGTTTTAATCCAGGCGTGAACCACATATTGCGAGGATAAGAACACTAAATTGGTGACCCCGACATCCAGGAACAATCAAGATTAACAAGATAAGTCCGTAGTTATTAGGTTTTTTTTCAGGTTTTTTTTAACCGACTTCAAAAAAGGAGGAGGTTATCAATTCGACGCGTAGGTATTTTTTGGTCCTGTTCACGCATAACTTTGTAACGCAATGACTTTTTTGCTTTTTTTCTTTTTTGTTTGAAAGGGTAGTTTCCCACGGTGGTCCCGTACAATTTTTTAAATTCTGATAAAGGAGTTCGAAGGTAGGCGTAAAAAACTGGTAAAATTAGTACACCTTGAACGGATAGAAGTATTTTCAAAGGCAGCGAACAAATTACTTTATTGTTGCGTGCTCGAGAAGAGGCCGGTGGATGAATCGGCAAAGGCGTTGACCTGCAATCGGTTATGAAAAACCTCCAACAACTCCTCAAACAACAATACTCACAGTCAGTGAATCTGTACTGGAACAACAAGATTCGTGCTATTCAAACTAATAGCGCGAGCATGTTCCCACAGATAAACAAAATCTTTAGGAGTAAAACACATAACCGATTGGACAAGTTGCGCATTCCTTGGACTCGGTCTAATGAAGAGCTACTGAGGTCTGCTGGCTTGGATCCGGAAGAAATCAGTCGCATAGACGACAATTATTGTATAGAGGACGAGCCGGAGAAGGTGGATTATGTGGGGGCCTATTACCAGGGAATCTATTCGGTGAACACCAGTGTTCGCGCGAATTCTGACCTTGAGAATAGGGCCTTACTGAACCATTTCAGATTATCTAATGAAATTGAAGCTTGGAAATCCGAGAATCGATCAATCATCGAATTCAATGAAGACTGCCCAGCGAATAACATTCCCGCGGCCCAACTAAATTCTACTTTCATTAGAAAAATCGATCTGCTGTCAACATTTCGTCGTCTAAACAATAAGAAGTCGTCTGGGGTAGATGGTATTCCAAACATCGTCCTAAAGCATTTGCCCCTGGTGGCCATAGACACATACACCACTCTGTTTAACAATGCGTTAAACAACGCCCATTTTCCAGGACACTGGAAGACGGCCGTGGTGTACCCAATACCCAAGAAGGGTAAAGATAAAAGTAACCCTGCGAATCTTCGGTCAATAAGTCTGCTTCCGAATATCAGTAAGGTGTTTGAAACAGTAATTAATAGATCATTATCCAAATGGGTTGAGGAAAAGAAAATAATTCCCGATAACCAATTCGGATTCCGGGCAGGGCATGATACTATTCATGCCGTGTCGAAATTGGTATCAGACATACACTGGAACTTTATGAAAGGCCAGTGTACCGGAGCATGCCTGATCGATTTTGAGAAGGCATTCGATACAGTATGGATCGAAGGTCTTCTCTACAAACTGGTTAGGCTCGGCATGACCGGACCTCAGCTATACACGATCTATAATATGATTTCCAAGAAGAAGTTCGTCGTCAAAAGTGGCAACTTCACATCAAGTAGGGTCTTTGATATTAAAAACGGTCTGCAACAAGGTGCGGTAAACTCGCCGCTCTTATTTAATATCTTTACGAGTGACCTAATCAGTTCACTCCGCTTCGCATTAGCGTACGCGGATGACCTGATTGTGTACAGGACGGGGCCGAAGATTGGAGTGATCCAGACGCTCCTGCAACGTGACTTCGAAACAATCGAACGCTACAGTGATGATTGGAAGTTGAAGATCAATTTTAGCAAATGCGAATCGATCCTCTTTCGGACTGTTTTAAACAGAGCTTCTTACGATGTTCAGAGGAATTGGAAAAATTTCCGAATTTCGAACAATGCTGGACAAGCATTAGAAAAGAAATCGGAAGTGAAATACCTTGGTCTTTGGCTGGATCAGTACTTATATTTCAATAGAAATGTGAGTGCTGCTCTTGACAAGGCAAACAAGGCGTTTCACATGACAAAAAGGCTTTTTTATAGCAGACACCTAAGCTCACGGGTGAAGGTGATCTGCTATCAAGCCTTGGTCAGACCGATTTTAACTTACGGTTGCCCAGTGTGGTTCAACATATCCCCTTTTTATATGGAAAAGCTTCGGGCTTTCGAAAGACAATGCTTAAGGGCGTGCTTAAGGTTGTATCGGAAACCCGAATCTGGCTTCACGAAGTTTCACGCCAACAATATTCTTTACGATAAGGCATTTGTTAATAGGATCGACAACTTCATAATCAAGTTGATTCGAGGCCATATTGTCAGAGCGACGGAGAGCGACAATCCTCTCATTCGGGGAGCGTTCTACCCGAACGCGAGATACCACCAAGATAGATCGGGGGTGCCTCTCTTATACCACTTGCATCGCAGGGCGTGTGACAAGCGATATGCTTTTAGCGAAGAGGATGGGAATGTTCAGGATCTCTTGAGCTTCAGTACAAGAATCTCAGAAAGGGACAAAAAAGAAGCCGCCAACGCCAGCACTTTGTACTGGTGGTTGGAGGACGACTAATTATGGCGTATTCGCCCTAAAGAATAATATAGATTAGTATTACTTAGATATAGATTAGTTTTTTAAGCATTAGCTTAGACTTAGATAGGATCTAGTTCTAGTCTTTACAATAGTAATAAATATAGGTTAAGTAAGCTAGGGTAACGGTGCGGACTTTCATGAACCCTTGTTGTTCTCACAAACTCGGATCCATGAAAGCCCGTCGCCTGGACGGGGGCCACCTGAGGCAGTAACACCTTCGCTGTCCCCCGTCCAGATAGTCTCTTTTAGTATTAAGATGCCTTTTAAGACCTGTGTCGTTTATTAGGGGAATAGATAGTGCGGGCTTCCATGAACTCTTGATGTTTTGTGTATCTCGAGTCTGTGGAAGCCCGTCGCCTGGACGGGGGTTAGCCGAATCAGCACTGCTTCTGCTATCCCCTGCCCAGATAGCTAGACTAGTTAGGTTTAGTAATTTAAGTTAGTTTAAGTTTTATTTTATAAAAAAAAATATATATATAGTTTCTAAGTTTTTTTCTTTATTAATTTTTCTTAGAAGTAAGCCAAAAATAAAGATTATTTTTTATAAAGTAAAAATAGATACATAAGTTTTAGCTGAAAGGCATAATTTAGATAAGATATAGATTAATTTAGAGTGCCTGCTGAGGGCCAGTAAGTTAGACAGATTAGAATAGGCTAGAATAATTAACTTTAAGCATTAGTTAAATTTATATTAAGATAGATGGTAAGTGAAATAAATGCTTCTATAAACTAAAAAAAACTAAGGCGTTGACCTGCAAATAAAAATTGCGGGTTCAAACCCCGGAGGGTAGTTCGACTTTTTTTCTTTTTTTCTCTTTCTAAAATCCATTCTGATTGGATTAATGTTGTAAAGAATTACAAACTCTTCGGTGAGCAATTTCATGCATACTCTACTCATGCAGACTGTAGAGAGTATTCCTTTGGAATGAAATTCTATTTAAAGCAGTTTCTGAAAAGCTTTATTTACGTATTTAGCCATCTTGTTGTAACAATCTCCCGTAGCACAACGACTGAGAGGCTTGCCTCTCGTCCTGGAGGTTGCGAGTTCGATTCTTTGACCTGGAGCAATTCTTTTTTCAATCGACACAATAAATATTTCTTTTTAATTTCCTTTGGGGAATTTTGTTTCATATTAAATAAGTTTTTTTTAAATTGCTCCGAAAATACGCAAATAGATTACTGCAAAAACTATTTAGCTACTGCCTCAATTCTTTTCGACGGCGCGCGGCTGAGTGTCATACTTCTCGTAATAAATAATTTTTTTTATATGGCCCCCGAAAAAAATCAACGGACTAAAAAGTACGAAATAAAATAAATTTTTAAAAACCGACTTCAGAAAAACCGAAAATAATGCACAAAAAACCAAAAATAATGCACAAAAAAGGATAAAATAATTGTTTGAAATTCTTTACAACATTAATCCAATCAGAATGGATTTAATAAGAAGAATCACTTTTGAAGACGGTGCCAACACCTGTTTTCGGGGTGATGTATTAAGGGCATAAGCCTAACAAAGAAATGAATACAATTTTCGCAGCAATAGTTAATGCAATGAAAGTCAACTACTACCTGGCACCGTCTTCAAAAGTGATTCTTCCTATTAAATCCATTCTGATTGGATTAATGTTGTAAAGAATTTCAAACAATTATTTTATCCTTTTTTTTGCATTATTTTTGGTTTTTTGTGCATTATTTTCGGTTTTTCTGAAGTCGGTTTTTAAAAATTTATTGTGTTTCAAAAAACCTAAGAAAATTAAGAACCACGGAGGGAAGATTAATAAGAAGAAAGTCAACTTTACCGACGACGGAGAATTTTTTTCTGCTAAAAATAAATTATATTAAGGATATTTATATTGTTTTAATATTAAAAGTTATTTACCTTCTTTGTTTTGTGGACAAGCAATTATATTAAAACTATATATATATTTCGGAAATTAAATATTAGGTGGCGTAGATTCGAACACCGTTGGATCACATTTTTTTAGGTCAATTTGGTTTCTTTTCATTTTGGTTCGCTGAAGTCATGTGTTCTTGTACACATTGTTGGTTTCGTTTATTTAGTCGCGTGAGTGAATTCAATAAAATGGCGAGATACGACTCCTTGGACAACTTCTTCGTAGTGGATATGGACGAGTCGTTGCCCAGCCTGGAGGAGGGGCTGCCGGGTCGACGCAGAAGTCGGGCAGAGGTTGACGTAGCCTCCACGACAAGGTTCAACCTGCCTGAGTTCCACCAAAGCGACCCGGCAGTCTGGTTTTACCAGGCTGAGGCCCAATTTACCCTAAACAGCATCAGCAGCGACAAAACCGACAAAAGTTGTCGCATATTGTATTCGGGCTGTCCACGGAGGCAGCAAGGATACTGCTGCATGCGTTTCCGGACCTCAGCGACGCCAGCTATGCGGAGGCTAAGAGGCTGCTGCTCGAACGATACGGGTTATCGACGAGGAACCGCCTCGAGCAGCTTCTAGCGGCGCATGAGCCCGGGGACCGGAAACCGTCGGATTTTCTGAGGGGCTTACAGAGGCTGGCGGGGGACAGCCTTGGCGGGAATGAAGGTCTCATCAGGGGGCTTTGGGAAAGACGACTTCCCAAGGACATCGAGGTGGTGCTCGCGGCGTCCTCAGACCAGACTCTGGGACAACTATCCCGTCTGGCGGACAAAGTGTGGGAGGTGACATCTCACCAACCCACACCAGCCCAGCTGTCAGAGGTACACTCGTCGGCATACCTGGAGCGGACAGTGCAGTCTCTGCAACGCGAGATGCGACAGCCACTCGTGTTGGGGGAAGGCAGGAGCCGCCGAAAGGGACCACTGCTTCACGGCAATGGAGTCGCTCCCCGGTCCGTCAACCGAAGACTCCATTGGCGACGACCAGTACCCCTTATAAACAGGGAGCGGTACCGAAACTCCCACCCGCGCAAGCGCTACCGGGGACGTACTGCTATTTCCACTACCGGTACGGTAGTGGAGCAGAGCGGTGCACCCCTCCGTGCACTTTTAAGGGTCCGGGCCCAGCGGCCAAGAAGGACCGGAGGACGAAGGGTCCTCAGCACCAAAAAAATTAAATTGGCGGGGAGTCGCCACATTCACGGGCGCTTCTCAGCAGAAGCGCTCGTGCAGATTATATGTCCGTGACCAACATAACCAGATCGATTTTTTAATCGATTCTGGCGCGGACATATCCTTAGTTCCGGCATATATGTTTAGGGTACAAACTACATGCCCTAATTTACTTCTGCGAGCCGCTAATGGATCCACGATCCACACTTTTGGCACGAAGTTGTTGGAACTGAACCTAGGCCTTCGCCGACGGTACATCCACAATTTTATAATTGCCAACACAAACAAGGCAATACTCGGTGCGGACTTCCTTACGAAGTTCGAACTTATACTCGATTTTAAACATCGGAAACTAGTTGACTCACAGACCAGCCTTCGGACTGGCGTCTGTACAACTAGCGAGTATATGATCGAGAGCTTTGAATGCCAACATCTTGGCAAATATAAAGAATTGTTAACGAAGTACGCTTCATTAACACAACCCCCTAATTTCAACCTACCGGTTAAACACAATGTGCAACATCACATTGTTACGAATGGGCAATTACCGTTCGTTACCGCTCGTAGGCAGTGTTGGGCAAAATTTAATTGTTGGACAATTAAAAATTATCAATTAATTAATTGTTAATCACATCTATTGCAATTAACAATTAATTAATTGTAATTGTGAAAACTCGCAATTAACAATTCATTAATTGTTAGTCGTGAGTTTCCACAATTAACAATTAATCAATTGGCAATCTTTTTAATGGATTTGATTAAAAACTAACAATTAAAACTTATTATTGTATGAAAAGCGTAGTGTAGCACCAGTGATCGCAGAGCTTCGAAATTTTGCACGAAGGTCCGTGGGGGTCTCCCATGATGCACCTCGAAGCCCGATTTTCGAAATTCAAAATGGCCGCCATAAAATTACCGAAGTTCAAAATGGCCACCCAAATTTGCCAATTGTGTACCGATTTCCATGAAAATCAATATCTGGAGGTTTTTAAGGTAGCAAATAACGAATTTATGATCAGAACTTATAAATTCAAAATGGCCGCGCCAATATGGCCGACGAATTTGCCAATTGTCTTCCGATTCCAATGAAAATCGGTATTTGGGGTTTTTTAAGATAGCAAATAACGAATTTATGATCAGGACATAAATTCAAAATGGCCGCGCCAATATGGCCGACGAATTTGCCAATTGGTTCCGATCCCAATGAAAATCGGTATCTGGGGTTTTCTAAGGTAACTAATAACGAATTTATGATCAGAACTTATAAATTCAAAATGGCCGCGCCAATATGACCGACGAATTTGCCAATTGTCTTCCGATTCCAATGAAAATCGGTATTTGGGGTTTTTTAAGATAGCAAATAACGAATTTATGATCAGGACATAAATTCAAAATGGTCGCGCCAATATGGCCGACGAATTTGCCAATTGTGTTCCGATCCCAATGAAAATCGGTATCTGAGGTTTTCTAAGGTAACAAATAACGAATTTATGATCAGAACTTATGAATTCTAAATGGCCGCGCCAATATGGCCGACTAATTTGCCAATTGTCTTCCGATTCCAATGAAAATCGGTATCTGGGGTCTTTTAAGATAGGAAATAACGAATTTATGATCAAAACTTATAAATTCAACATGGCCGCGCCAATATGGGGGACGAATTTGGCCAATTGTGTTCCGGAACAGCCTTATTTATCAAATTTGTTAACGTATGGCCAAGGGCAATTTGTTGGTCTCGACAGGCCCGGCTCTAGCGGTGCTGGCGCCCCGAAGCAACTTTCTGTTAGGCGCCCTTTATAGGAAATTATGTCTTTTTTCTTTAATGGAAAATGAAAATATTAACATGATTCTGGCACACAGAAAAAACTGAAAACAGGAACTTTCAATTAAAGATTGATTAATTGATTTAGGTGGTTTTAAATTCTTTTGTCATGGCGTTATGCCCATCTAGCAGTTTGAGGTAAGGGGTACAGATAGGCATAGGACCCCTATGAGGCTAAACCTGTGTTATATTAACTATGTATGTGTATCAAATTATATAAATATAACTTGTATGAGTATCGAATCATTACAGTTAC
This sequence comes from Thereva nobilitata, assembly GCA_963855945.1. Lineage (NCBI taxonomy): Eukaryota > Metazoa > Arthropoda > Insecta > Diptera > Therevidae > Thereva > Thereva nobilitata. The sequence continues at coordinate 144,467,211 of OY979694.1, forward strand.
CGAATAAGAATTAAAGAATAAGAATGAATGTAAAGCCTGCATCAGCCCAGTCTGCACTGAGTTGAGCTGAAGTAACAATAAATAATTTAAAATGAAGTTCGGGATTATTATTGAATAACACATGGCGCAGCCGGTTAAAAGAAAAATGATAGCAATTTTAGTGAAGTTGTTAAAAAGGATAGTCTATCACGATTAATTAATAAAAGTTAAAGTGAACAAATGAAGCTGTGAAAACTAAGAAAAAGTATTAAAGAAGTGCGATGAAGGAAGATTAAAAAAAAAAGGTTGAAAAAAAAAAATATAAAAATTATATTATAATTATTATACAACATAAAATTTTGCTAAAAGTGTTTTCTCATATGGGAAAATTCAAAGCGGCAAAAAAGTTAGAGGAAATTCAACATAAAAACAGGCCACGTGGGAGACCGAAGAAGAAAACAATTATTTACATAAATGAAAACATGGACTACATAAAAAGGGTGGAAGAATTAAAATTAGAAGGAAATTTGGCGGAAAATTGGCGAATTTTCCAACAAAATTTTACAATATTCGCGACAGCCATTGAATTAGAAAAGAAGGAGGAACCGGTGCAGGTAGCGGTATTCCTAAATGCAGTAGGCCCTGCTGCAATAGAAGTGTTTAATACATTCACATTAACAGAAAATGAAAAGAAAAATTTAATTACGGTGCAAAATGCGTTTAAAAACTTTTGTTTGCCAAAGAAAAATGAGGCATATCAAAGTTTTCTTTTTTGGAATAGAAATCAAAAAGAAGATGAGCCATTTGATGAATTTCTAATGGACATTAAAAAACTAGTGAAGTTATGCGGATATTCAGATTTAGAAGAAAGGATGCTGCGGGATAGGATCGTGCTTGGCACCAGAGATAAGAGACTCCAAACTAAATTGCTGGAAATGGATGATTTATCACTTGTTAAAGCCATTGATACGTGCAGGGCGTATGAGGTCTCAAAACAGCAGCAAATTAAACTGCAGAAAACAACCATGACAGAAGTATGTACCATAAACAGAAGAAGTAGCAGCGTGAGTATGGACAAAAAATTAAGTTTAAGCAAAAAAATGTATAGAAACAATTTAATTAAACCAAGTAATTTCAGGTCAAATAATAACAAAATACATGTGAACAAAAATTGTAGTGGAGCGAGCGAGAATAAAATATCTCAGAGAATTGATTGCAAATATTGTGGACGGAGTCACTTGTATGGAATGTGCCCAGCTTACAACAAAAGATGCAAATTATGCGGTAAGCGAAATCATTTTTCATTTGTGTGCAAAAATCCAAATAACAGGGCAGTTTGCGAAATTTCACAAAATTTAGAAGAATTTTATATAGATAGTATAAATAAAGTACCAACAATTAAAAGTAAATCTTGGATAGAACCCATTAGAATAGCCCATCAAATTATAAATTTTAAGTTAGACACGGGGTCGGAAGCAAATGTATTGCCATACACTATTTTAAAAAGAATTGGAGTACAACTACAGAATTCAAATTCACGATTAATAGATTAAGGAGGAAATTCACTTGAAACGATGGGAGAAGTTTTACTAAAGTGTGTAGCAAAAAATGAAATATCAGTGCAAAAATTTATTATAATTAGGGATGATAGAATGCCTATCTTAGGTTTAGAAGCTTGCACGGTACTAAACTTAGTTAAAAGAGTTTTTGCAAATACAGTAGAAACTAAAATGGATGTTATTAGGAAATGGCAAGAAAATTTTCATGGAGTAGGATGTTTTTTAAAAAACTTTAATATTCAGTTAAAAGAGAATGCAATACCAATTGTAAAGCCTTCGCGAAGAATTCCCGTTTCGCTACGAGAACCTCTCAAAAGAGAATTAGAAAAGTTAGAGCAAGCAAAAATAATTAAAAGAACTTCAGCCCCAAGTGAATGGTTATCAAACTTAGTCATAGTAGAAAAACCTAATAAACAATTAAGATTATGTTTAGATCCGCGAGAGCTAAACAAATATGTCATAACAGAAAACCACCCAATTCCTTCTTTTAATGAAATTTTACCGAAGTTGGTAAATAAACAGTTCTTTAGTGTGCTCGATTTAAAAGATGGGTTCTTTCAAATAGAATTAAGCGAAGATTCCAGCAAGTTATGTGCTTTTAGTACCCCATTCGGGTCATATAGGTTCTTGCGGTTGCCATTTGGAATGAAAATAGCCCCTGAAGTATTTCAGAAATATAATGAACGAAATTTCGAAGGTATACCCAATATTATTATTTATATAGATGATATTTTAGTTACTGCAAGCACAGAGGAAGAACACGATAAAATAATTGAGAAAGTAATGGAAAGAGCAAAACAGCTCAATATTAAATTTAACAAGGACAAATTTCAGTATAGGGCGAACGAAGTGAAATTTTTAGGACACATTATTTCAAAAGAAGGCATAGAGTTTGACAAAGGGAGAATCGAAGCAATTGAGAATATTGGAATTCCGACAGATAAAAAAGCTGTACAGAAATTGTTAGGATTAGTAAATTATATGCAAAGTAGCATACCTAATTTAGCAGCCATATCGGCGCCGTTAAGAGAACTAATTAAGAAAAATATTATCTTTCAATGGCAACCAGTCCATACTAGATGCCTAGACCAAATCAAAGAATTGATTATTAAAGCCCCGAAATTAAGCCATTTTGATCCGAATTTGAACATTACTATACAAGCTGATAGCAGCAAAGACGGTGTAGGTTGCTGTATCTTACAGCAAAACAAACCAGTGGCATTTGCATCTAAAAGCTTAACGGATTGTGAGAAGCGTTACGCACAAATTGAGAAAGAAATGCTGGCAATTTGCTATGCTTGTGAAAAGTTCCATAATTGGATTTATGGTCGCCCAATCACAATTGAAACAGACCACAAGCCCCTATTGGGTATTATGAAAAAAGATTTCTCAAAAATAGCCTCAGCTAAATTACAAAGAATGAAAATAAAGCTATTAAAGTATGAAATAACGCTAAAATATTTACCGGGCAAAGAAATGTATATAGCCGATTTGCTATCGAGGAATTATCAACAAGATGACACTGAAACTGTAAAAGGATTATCTGAGATAGTACACTCAATTAATATTAGTGAAGAAAGACTTCAAACGTTTAAAGAAGAAACAGTTGAAGATCCAAATCTTTTTGGATTAAAAAAGGTCATCTCTGAAGGTTGGCCAAAAACAAAAAATTGTCTCCCGGAAAACTTGAGAATTTTTTGGAAATATAAAAATGACCTCCTAATAGAAAATGATATAGTGTTTCTAAATGAAAAAATATTTGTTCCGATATCTCTTCGACGTTCAATGTTAGAACTATTACACAAAGTGCATATGGGAATTGAACGAACAAAAAATAGAGCTAGAGAATTAATGTACTGGCCAGGTATTAATAATGATATCGAAGACATGGTAGCTAGTTGTAGAATTTGCCAAAAATATCGGGGATCCCAAAAAAGAGAACAATTACTATCTCACCAAATACCACAATACCCCTTTATGAAGTTAGGCATAGATATTTGTACGTTCAAAGGAAAAGATTACCTTGTTATAATGGATTATTTTTCAAAGTACATTGACATTAAAAGTTTAAGAAATAAAACGGCAAAAACAATTATACAAATTATGAAAGAAATGTTTTCCATTCATGGTTTGCCGAAAGAAATAATAGCAGATAATGTGCCCTTTAATAGCTTTGAGTTTAAGGAATTTGGGAAAAAATTAGACATTAAAATAGTTACAGTTAGTCCAAGATACCCACGTTCGAACGGCCTTGCGGAACGAGCAGTTCAGATAGCAAAAGACATGCTTAAGAAAGCTGACGAACGTAAAGAAGAATTGTGGAATTACTTGTCGGAATATAGAAATACTCCATTAAAAGATATAGGTCTGTCACCAAACAAACTTCTCATGGGTAGGGATACTAGGACACTAATTCCAGCTAAATACTCGCATTATAAAATTCAAGCAGTTCCAAATATAGAAGATAATTTCAAAATAAAAGAGAAACGATATTCACGTTATTATAATCGCGGTACAAGAAAAGAAATACAATTCTATGTAGGAGAAGAGATTATGTATAGAAGTGGGAATAAATGGATTGAAGCAATTATAGTAGGTAAAGCCGAAACACCAAGATCGTTTTGGATTAGAATAATACACAATAATAAAATCATTAGAAGAAATTCGCACTGCTTAAAAAAGAAAAAGCCACACAATGAAAAATGAAATAAATTAAAATAATAGTCCTTGAGGTTTAAATCAAATACAATAAATTTTATTCTGGCTCGTTCATATATAAAAAAAAAAATAATAATATATATATAGAAGATAGGAATTGTTAAACACATTAAATTAAATAAACAACAGACAAACTATGAATTACAAATCAAATTAAATAATTAAAATGACTTAAAGTTATAAAATTAAATTAGTAATAATTAAATTGTATTCTTAAATCAATTTTAAAATTTTGAATTTATATTACAATAGACATATATTATTAATGAATTGAAGTTTCTTGAATTAAAAAAAAAAAAAGGAAAGATGTGTTATATTAACTATGTATGTGTATCAAATTATATAAATATAACTTGTATGAGTATCGAATCATTACAGTTACCGAATAAGAATTAAAGAATAAGAATGAATGTAAAGCCTGCATCAGCCCAGTCTGCACTGAGTTGAGCTGAAGTAACAATAAATAATTTAAAATGAAGTTCGGGATTATTATTGAATAACACAAAACCCACTGCCTCATGTGGACCCGGGTGGATTACCCTATAAGGCCCACACAGGGCATCTAACGCCTTCCTCATTCGCGCCTCGTCATAAGGAATGCCCCATTTGGCCCCCTTAAGGAAAAATCATTAATACCCGATCCCGAGTGGGTTTTAAGAATTTCGGAGTGGATATTTGAGTAATAACTGCCCCGGTGTCGAAAGCTTTATATTTTTAAACGCGATTGTGATTTTATCAAAACGGTCCCCAATTTATTACTAATCACATCCAATGCTGCTTGACCTCTGTAATCGAACCAAAATCGGGCTATTTAGTATGCTAAATGACACCATTCACGGGCACCAACATGATTCCCTGAGAACCAATACAACAAAAACTAAAGCTTTGTATAAATTAAACTAAAGCTTAAGGGTATTTCTATAAAGCTTTTTAAAGAGCTTTCCGAAAACGTAAGGCAGATGTTGGCATTGCCCCATTTCATCTGCAATGAGGTTTGCCTCATAGGGCCCCTATGGCATACCTTATCGCTGATTTTTTTTGTGTGGTGTTCATAAGGAAATACCTCTCATTGTGGTACTCAGGAGGAAAAGCCCCTTTCATTATGCCCCTCATTTGCCACATGGAGTCTTCATGAGGAACCTACGGGGAATCCTTTTTTCGGCATGCCCCACTTATAAGTTCTTAATAGCTCTAATATAATATATTTAGTTTTCGTATAAAAGGTCTTGCTTGTGTGCGGCCCTTCGACCACGTTCTTTCTTCGCCAGCGTCCGAGACGGCCCTGCAACGTTATGGGATGAAATATTTTGGGTGTGGATTTCCCCTTTTGGCCCAAAACATATTCGGCGCTGCATACTTCACGCCGCAAGCTTTATGAAACTGAAGCCGATGGAAAGAAACCACTGTAGCTACATTTGAAGCTGCAAAAACCAACATCAACTTGACATTTAATGTTGGCATTTAAATGTACAGAGACGAAGAAACATTTTACTTCAAAAAAATTTTCGCTTTTTCCCTCACAAAATTTATTATTTTTTCTTCCATTTTAAATTTTCGCTTTTCACTTTTTCACGCAAACAGTAAATAAAATGTAGCAGATTTTACAATTCCTTTTTCTAAAGTTGACAGGACTTACGCCGCATAAATTTTGAAAATTGCTCGAATCTGACTTGATGCTTCATTGCAGCGTGAAGTAAGAAGCCTACTTTTCATCAAAAAATAAAATTTGATAAAATTTTAAATATAAAAAAAATTTCAAATGACCTGATTTCCATTTCAATTATGGATTTTAGCGCCCTTTGTTCGTGTGGCGCCCCGATGCTTTGCATCTTCTGCTTCATCGGTTAAGTCGGGCCTGGGTCTCAATATTATTAAACCGTGTTTCTCCCTACTTCAACTGTATGTAGGTTGTCCAAGAGTAGGAAAATCTGAAAATCTTCACATCCCAGCTCCAAATGGAAGAACATTAAACATAGTATCCTGAAGCTGCAATCGGGTCAGAATTTATCAACAAGGTTTTTGGGAAAGATTCTCCAATACGGGAAGGGCCTGGCATCTGGGTAAACAAATAAAACCTGGGTCAATGACATTGCAGAAGAGAACCATGGGCAATATCCATCTGAAGTCACACTCTTCCGTACGTGACTCCAAACGTATAATGTCCATCACCGTCAAAAGCCCATTTTCAAATCTTGAATTAGTATAATCCTTTATTTTTTTTCTTTCAGAATGTAATAATATTTTTTGGATTATTTAATGTTTAATTTATTGTATGGACTGCCTCCCCTCCCCAAAACAAAGATTACAGCATGAATAACAGTGTGGATCTGACATATTTTCGTGAGATTATACTATGTAGCTAACAATTGTTTACAAAACCGCCATTTTGAATTTTCAAATTTTAACCACAAATTCGTCATTTGGAACCCTTTAAGCCCCCAGATACTGATTTTCAGTACAATCGGAACACAATTACAAAAATTAGTCCGCCATTTTGAATTTTCAAATTTTAACCACAAATTCGTCATTTGGAACCCTTAAAGCCCCCAGATACAGATTTTCAGTACAATCGGAACACAATTACAAAAATTAGTCCGCCATTTTGAATTTTCAAATTTTAACCACAAATTTATCATTTGCAACCCTTAAAGCCCCCAGAAGCTGATTTTCAGTAAAATCGGAACACAATTGCCCAAGTTAGTCCGCCATTTTGAATTTTCAAATTTTAACCACAAATTCCTCATTTGGAACCCTTAAAGCCCCCAGATACTGATTTTCAGTACAATCGGAACACAATTACAAAAATTAGTCCGCCATTTTTAATTTTCAAATTTTAACCACAAATTTGTCATTTGGAACCCTTAAAGCCCCCAGATACTGATTTTCAGTACAATCGGAACACAATTACAAAAATTAGTCCGCCATTTTGAATTTTCAAATTTTAACCACAAATTCGTCATTTGGAACCCTTAAAGCCCCCAGAAGCTGATTTTCAGTACAGTCGGAACACAATTGCCAAAGTTAGTCCGCCATTTTGAATTTTCAAATTTTAACCACAAATTCGTCATTTGGAACCCTTAAATCAAGTTAACATAAATTTGAAGAGGATTAATTGTTAGTTTTAATTGTCTTTAATTAATTGACTAAAAAATTAATTGCGATTAATTTAATTGCAGTTAAAATTAATTGCAATTGATTTAGTTGCTATATACAATTAACACGGATTAATCCAAATAAATTAATTGTGGGGTGCAATTAATATTTCAATTGCAATTAATTTTAACTGCAATTAAATTAATCGCAATTAATTTTTTAGTCAATTAATTAATTTATTGAAAATTTAATTGATTAATGCCCAACACTGCTCGTAGGTTTCATCCTGAGAAGCTGAAGGTCGCGAAATTGGAGTTTGAACATATGGTTCAACTAGGGATTTGTAGACCTTCGTCGTCTCCCGCAGCATCTCCACTTCATCTGGTCCCTAAACGGGATACAAATGATTGGAGGCCATGCGGCGACTATCGTCGCTTGAATGCAGTCACTGTGCCGGATAGATATCCAATCCCGCACATTCACAACTTTTCAGTGAACCTTCACGGACGCACAATTTTTTCAAAGGTGGATTTGGTGCGAGCGTACCACAACATCCCCATTGCAAAAAAAGATGTGCATAAGACTGCCTTAATAACACCCATTGGTCTGTTTGAGTTTACTCGCATGACATTTGGGTTAAGAAATGCAGCCCAGTCATTTCAAAGATTTATGAATGAAGTCACAAGAGACTTGGACTTCATTTATGTCTACCTAGACGATATTCTTATCGCTAGTAGATCCGAGGATGAGCATTGAACTCACCTCGAAGAACTGTTTAAACGCCTGGATAACTTTGGGTTAACAATAAAGTTATCCAAATGCGTTTTTGGTGTCAGTGAGATCATGTTTTTGGGACATCGTATCGGCAAGGATGGAATACTTCCATCACCCGAACGAGTCCAAGCAATAAATGACCTCACAACACCAACAACAGTTAAACAAATACAGAAGTTTCTAGGAATGGTGAACTTTTACCACCGATTTATTCCGAAACTTGCGAAAATGTTAGTGCCGATTAATGGACATTTGAGGGAACTTCTCAATTGTCCATCAACCACTAAAAATAAGGAACAACTTCCTTGGCCCTCAGAATGTGAACAAGCATTCCTCGATGTGAAAGCCGCAATGGCTGCAGCAGTTGTGCTGATACATCGACTAGAGGATGCGAAATATAGCGTCACAACTGATACTTCCGATTTTGCTATCGGAGCAGTGCTGGAACAGTATAACGGTCACAGATGGCAACCACTAGCCTTCTATTCTAAGAAGTTGTCATCTGCAGAACGAAATTATTCTGCATTTGATCGCGAACTACTCGCAATCTATGCAGCAATAAAACATTTCCGGTACTTTGTTGAAGGAAGAAATTTCGTGGTCTATACTGACCACAAGCCATTAGTGCATGCCCTTCACACAATGACCGAAAGATCTCCCCGCCAAACAAGACACCTGAGCGTAATCTCCCAGTTCACAACGGACATCAGACATGTGTCTGGGAAACAAAACGTTGTCGCGGATTACTTATCGCGCTCATTAGCGGCCGACAACGTTGACGCAGTCACCTTCGATTTGCCACATCTGGCGAAAGCACAGGAAGGTGACGAAGAATTACAACGACTCAAAGAGCATCCCAGCCGTAGCTCAAGGGTAAAACTAATACTCACACCAATTCCTTTCACAACTCATGAAGTTTGGTGTGAGATTAGCACGGGTACATTACGCCCATACATATCCTCTTCATTAAGAAAATTAGCATTTAATGCTGAACATAGCTTGTCGCATCCAGGCATACGTTCCACAAGGCAAGCTATAACTAAGAAATATTTTTGATCAGCGTTCAACAAAGACTAACAACTGGTCTAGATCGTGCATAGGTTGCCAAAAATCTAAAGTTTCGAGACATACCAAATCTCCACATGAAACTTTTAAACCACCAAATAATAGATTCGAACATATCCATATGGATATTCTTGGACCATTGCCCTCATCTCGAGGATATTCATACATCCTAACAATCGTAGACCGATTTTCGAGATGGCCGGAAGCTTATCCAATTAGGGACATCTCAGCTTCTACGGTGGCCAAACATTTTGTCACCGAATATGTCCCAAGATTTGGCGCACCACTTGAACTTACAACAGATCAAGCGTCGCAATTCGAATCTAAATTATTCAATGAAGTCACAAGACTTCTATGTACGCATAGGATACGTACAACCGCCTACCATCCGCAAGCAAATGGGATGGTAGAGCGTTTCCATAGACAGTTGAAAGCGGCCTTAATGGCAAGCGGCAACACCACTCATTGGAGTGAAGATTTGCCCTTTGTCTTATTAGGTATTCGCTCGGCAATTAAAACCGATCTACAATGCTCACCAGCTGAGCTTGTCTATGGACAAAATCTGAGGCTCCCCAATTCAATCTCCATCCCAACGGATGCGGAACCGATAGAGCACTCAGAATTTCTAACTCGGCTTAGTACACACATGAAAAGCCTGTCGGCAACACAGCCCCGACAGACCGCACAGAAGGACGTGTACGTGCCGAACGATTTAGGGAACGCGGAATACGTTTTCATACGTACCGACCGTGTTCGGCGGCCTTTCGAACCACCGTACGAAGGCCCATTCAGAGTAATCAAAAGATTACGGAAACAATTCGTCGTCAAGCTAAACGGCACAAACAAGTCCATGGAGAATATACAAGGAGACAAAACTCTTATGGGGAAAATGACAGGAAATGGATGGGTAGAAGAAACTAAACTTCTAGTTCATTTTTGGCCACAGATGTCACCTTTGTCCGATGTTCCCCACATGAATTTGATAAAAATTCATTGGAAACATCAAAAATTTATTAATTACGAATAATCGCATTGATATAAAATCGAATTTAGAAGCTGGTAAACAGCTGTAAGTTGCTAAACGTAAAATATATTAGTAATAAACGAACTTTACCATGAACCGGATAAATACAATCGGCCATATTTTTTGGGGTACATTTGACTGCAGCGCCACCAATAATCAAACGAAAATTGACAACACGGAGTTTTGTCTCCTTGTATAGCCTCCATGAACAAGTCGATAGCTATTGACAGGCTGAAACCTGCTTTTGAGTGTAACCGAGACGTTGAAGCAGCATCAATTCGCTCGGTACACTTCAGGTAACGCTACGCTGGAAGGGAGTATGTAGGAACATCGTCCTACTGCTTCCGGTCTTACTTGGCCAAAGAGCCTGGCTATGAAATCAAAGTCAGCCAAGGCCAAGTAAGAAAATAAATAAAAGTTTTTAGTAGTTGTCAAACGAAAAAACGGATTTGATGAACGCGAAAATATAAAAAAGAAATTTATTAAACTAAAAGTATTTATATAGAGCCGTAATTGTTAAATAAAAATATATATATATAGTGATTAAATAACAATAGTAATATATAGTGATAGAGACAATAATAGTAAACATTTATAAAACTATAGTGATAAATAAATTGGTCACAAAAAACCCCAAATAAATAGAAGTGTTTTAATCCAAGCGTGAACCACATATTGCGAGGATAAGAACACTAAAGTTCCTGAAAGTTCTTCGTAACCGCTGAACTGATAATCTTGCTCTAAACCAGTGGTTCCCAAACTTATTTGGCCTACTGCCCCCTTTCCAGAAAAAGTATTACTCAGCGCCCCCTGGAAATTATTTTGTTTAAATTTTAGTAGCCATTAAACATAACATATATGTATGTATTAATAGCTGCGTTCCATTGGGCGATCCGGAGTACATCACCAATGGAACGCGGTTTTTTGATGTCAGAAGTAAATACGAGTAAAACGTAAAAGTGCAGGGGTAGTTGGGAGTACTCCTGAGTACTCGGGAGTAGAAAATATTACCCAATGGAACGCAGCTATTGTTTCTACCTTTTTCGTAAAATATAGTAAAGAAATGTGTAAATTAGAAACACAAAGCCCGCTACACACTATCTTCGTTTTACTTCGCGTTCGTCGAACAGCGTTGTCCGAACGACGATAGAAAATTGCAGTGTGGATGACAATGCCGCCGTGCTTTTCGCCACAGCGAAAAACTAAATCCATTTTAATTTTTCTCCGTTCGCTATACGCTCTACGCTGCACGATGATAGTGTGAATGAAAACTATGTGTCGTCGTTCGTCGTTAAGCAGTGAAGTATGTACCTGTTGTGCACAAACAAGGGTTTGCACCATACACGTTTTTTTCTTGAATTTTTTCCAGAAATAACCGCCGCTACTGCCAACAAAGTATCTTCGTCCATGGTACTATGCGAACTAAACGACGACTAATGTGTATAGAATAGAGGCGTACGTGGCTCGTCGTTTGGGCAACGCTGTTTGACGAACGCGGAGTTAAACGATGATAGTGTGTAGCGGGCTTTAAGGGATTCACGGTTCGGTGGAAACAGGTCTAGATTGTAGATACAGGTGCAACGTAGGAAAACTTTCCAACGATACAACAACAATTGTACAGAACCACACTTTCCAATACTGCAATTTCTATACCCCAGATCCAGTGTAAAGCTTTCCTATGGCAACGAGAAATCATTTAAGTGTCAAGTGACATGTGGAAGCTGGTGATTTTGTTTCAAATGGCTAGCGAAAGGATTAAAAAAAGTAAAAGTAAATCAAAACCAAATAAAATTTGTCAAGGGGCATTCACGATATGAAGAAAACAACTCTTGGGAAAGTATCCCTGAGAAACATTTCCCACGAATTGTGAATACCCTTATTGAGAAAGGGAATCAGCGATTGCGGGGAACTTTGCTTCGTTTCGTGTTTCATCGTGTAAAATGGGCCATAGCGTGCTCCAAAATCTGCTGGTGGTACTGCCAGTAGTCAGTACTGCCACTGCCGTTGCAGGCTTTGCCCTTGCGATCGACCAATCGCACGAGTGGCAGTTTCCCGCAGCAATGCTCGTAGTGCTCACGTGTTTTGGAACAGCAATTCAGTGGCTCCACATGAACAGTAGCAGTGCGCGATTCGACATACCTCATTGCAAGTGAGGGAGTATGCGGGAATCGAGCCAACGTCCAGTATTTTGTTCAAAGAAAAATTAAACGTTATGAGCAGAATACATAAATCAATTTTTCTAAATCTTCCCTTCTTTCTTTTATGCTTTCATCGCCCCTCCCCTTTACAGTTATTCATCGCCCCCCAAATGGACTTGTGGCCATCACCGCCCCCTGGATCGCTTCAGCGCCCACCAGGGGGCGGTAACGCCCACTTTGGGAATCACTGCTCTAAACCATAGCAGGCGCCTCTATAGGATCTCACATCCAATATACTTGTTGCTGATCTCTTTTCAATGAGTATCTACATGATCGAACTGCTTGCTAGTCCTTCCGTACGGTGAAGCCCAGGGGGCCTAAAAAGACCACATTGAGTGAAACGTCTTTAATATGTTTCATTTGGTGAATTCTAAGGCTCGCGACGTACGATTAGGTTTCTCCGGCACGGCTAACCGTGTCCGGTTTTGTTTGTCTCCGGTTTGTTCTGAAACCGTTCCGGTTTTAACCTTAACGTATGTCTCAGCTAATCTAATTGCTTGGGTTCCATTTTAGCACGAAAAAACCGGTCCGGGAAAGACCTAAACGTATGTCGCGAGCCTAACAGATCATTAGCTTCTTCTTCTTCTTTGACGGCTCTACAACCGGGATCCGGTCCTGGCCTCTCGCAACTGTTCTCTCCATCCGTCCCGATTCTGAGCCGATGTCATCCAGTTTGGCATCCCTAAGCTCTGAGCGTCCTGGTCTACGCCATCCTTCCAGCGGAGGTTGGGTCTCCCCCCCCTGTCGCACCCCATATGTCTTACCGCCGAGAACTTTCAGAACAGGCTCATCTTCACTCATACGAGCTAGATGTCCTGCCCACCGGAGTCTACCGAGCTTTATTTTCTTCACAACATCTATGTCGCGATAGCGCTCGTAGATCTCGTCATTGTAGTCTCCGGAATCGTCCTTCCTCACATAAGGGGCCAACAATCCTCTGAAGTATTTTCCTCTCGAACACCGCCAAGAGGTTAGAGTGCTTTTTGCTAAGCACCCACGTTTCGTATGCATATGTGAGGACCGGTAAGACCATCGTCTTATATAGTAATAGTTTAGACGTTATGGTTAGATGCTTGGATTTGAAGAGCCTTGACAGGCTATAGTAGGCTTTGTTGGTTTTTAGCAGTCGTGCGCGTATTTCAGGTTCCATGCTATTGTCGGCTGCTACTATTGACCCAAGGTAGGTAAATGATTTTACCACATCAAACTCGTGTTCCTCTACCTTGATTGTGAGACCAATGTAAGGTGTTCTTGCAGACAATGCCACCATGTACTTTGTTTTGCTTTCGTTGATGTGCAGTCCTAGATTTCCTGCCGCCCGCTCAATCTGGATGAAAGCTTCTTGTACAGCTGTTGATGTTCTTCCAATGATGTCAATGTCGTCTGCGTAAGCCAGTAATTGGGTAGACTTGTGGAGGATTGTGCCCCTTGATGTCACGCCTGAATCTCGGATCACTTTCTCCAACGCCAGGTTGAAAAGGAGGCAGGCCAGACCGTCCCCTTGTCGGAGTCCATTATAGATGTTGATTGGTCTGGACAGTGTTCCGGATACCTTTACTTGGCTTGTCACATTGGTCAAGGTCAACTTACATAGTCTTGTCAGCTTGTTGGGAATGCCGAATTCTCTCATGGCTTTGTGGAGTTCTACTCTGGCTATGCTATCATAGGCGGCTTTAAAGTCTATGAAGAGTTGTTGGATTGAGTTTTGAAACTCTAGACATTTTTCCATAGCCTGCCTCAAAATGAAAATCTTAACGGTTGTTGATTTGCCTGGGCTGAAGCCACACTGGTATTGGCCTACGATATTTCTGGCGTATGAAGCCATCCTGTTTTGTAGGATGGCGGAGAATATCTTATACGCGGTACTCAACAACGTTATACCAAGATAATTGCTGCACGTTGTGATATCTCCTTTTTTATGTACCGGGCAAAGGGTGCCTTTTCTCCAGTCTTCTGGCATCGCTTCCTGCTCCCATACTTGCACAATTAATTCATGAATCGCTTGGTGTAATGTAGGCCCTCCATATTTAATCAGCTCCGCAGGGATGCCGTCTGCACCCGAGGCCTTGTTGTTTTTGAGCCGGGTGATGGCACTGCTAACTTCTGCTAAGCTTGGTGGTGACAGCATAGCATTATCGTCAGATATTGGTGGAGCCTCCACATCCTCAGTTAGCTCGCCATTTAGCAATTCATGAAAGTGCTCTTCCCATCGCTCCAAGATGCCTTGAGGATCGGTGATCAGATTGCCTTCTTTGTCCTTGCAGTATGTGCAACGAGGTGTGAATTGCGTCATACCGCGTACTCTTCGGTAGAACTCCCGCGCCTGGTGCGGCCGTCGCTCTCTGTACTGTTCTAGTTCACAAACGAGATTTTTCTCCCAGGCTTCCTTTTTTCGTTTGTGAATTCTCTTTTCTTCTTTTCTGAGCTCTTTATATTTCTCTTCGCGTGCTCGTGTTCTCTGAGACTGCTGCATTACTCGATATGCAGCATTCTTACGTTCAGTTGCCAGCTTGCATTCATTATCGAACCAGTCGTTCCGATCTCTACGACTTCTGCCTAAGATGGAAGCAGCAGTACTAATGACAGTATTTTTAAGGCGGGTCCAGCTCTCGTCGACGCCCGGCATCTCATCCCCAGGACTTGCTCTTCTGAGCGCGAGTTCTAACACCTGACCGTAGCTGTTTCTGCCCATTTCGTTGCGTAGTGCAGCTGCGTTGATTCGAGCCTGATCAGCGGATACAAAGCTTTTCAGCGTTGCAATGCGCTCTCGGAGCACCATACCAACAAGATAGTGATCTGAGTCGAAGTTGGCAACTCGGTATGTTCGTACCGTCATCAGATCCGAAAGGTGGCGGCGGTCTATCAACACATGGGCGAGTCGCCCCATCAGGGGATATCTAGGTGGCTTTATGGATATCTTTACGCGCAAATCTGGTACTTGCAACGACCAAGTTCTTACTTGCTGCCATCTCTACAACTCGCTGCCCATTGTCATTAGTGTTCTCATGCAAGCTGTGGGTGCCGACATATTGCCTGTATACGGGCTCCCGGCCTACTTTGGCGTTCAGGTCTCCCAATACGATTTTTACATCATATCTGGGGCAGGCATTAAGTTCCCGTTCAACTACTTCAAAGAATTCTTCTTTTTCATCGCTCGGGGACTCTTCTGTAGGTGCGTGAACGTTTATGGGGCTGATGTTCTTAAATTTGCCTCGCCTTTCGCTTTAAAGCCGATAATGGTAGGATTCAGCCTTTTGCTGACCATAAAACCTACCCCGAGCACATGGTGTTACGTATGACAGCTGTAATATACGTCATAATCAGGTTTTTGCAAAACACCATTCCCTGTCCATCGCATCTCCTGAATGGCGGTAATGTCAGCTTTATATGTTGACAGGGTATCGGCCAGATGTTGTGCAGCTCGAGTTCTGTACGTTCCATTAGAAAATTCTTAAATCATTTTGCCTTTTTCGTTGCCGTGGTCGTCGTCGTTTTTTCCAGTATCCGAGGCATGTTGCTCGTTCCGTAGTGTTTGTTTTTTACGGGTGAGGTTATTAGCCTCACGCCAACCTTACTTGGAAGGGACTGGCCCGATAATGTTAGCCTATCCCCTCTCATAGGATAGTTACCAGTGGCCACCGCTAGGAGATATGATCGCACTTCCATCAGACCGGAATAGTTACGGCACGTGCATGTTATGTTACATGTTATTGCCCCTATTCCGCTGATGACTGACCACCAACAGATCATTAGCAGTTCTGCTAAAAACCGTAAAAAATCCACTTTTATAAATGATTCATAATCGATCCATTTCATCAGCAGAATCATATTTGGCATAGATTGCCAGACTAAAAAATTTAGTGGTGAGTTTTAAATACATTCAAATAAAATAATTAAGAAATCATGTCAAAAACAAAGTAAAATACTACAATAAAATACAATAAAATACTACAATAAAATACTACAATAAAATACAATAAAATACTACAATAAAATACTACAATAAAATACAATAAAATACTACAATAAAATACAATAAAATACAATAAAATACTACAATAAAATACAATAAAATACTACAATAAAATACAATAAAATACAATAAAATACAATAAAATACTACAATAAAATACAATAAAATACTACAATAAAATACAATAAAATACAATAAAATACAATAAAATACTACAATAAAATACTACAATAAAATACTACAATAAAATACAATAAAATACTACAATAAAATACAATAAAATACTACAATAAAATACTACAATAAAATACAATAAAATACTACAATAAAATACAATAAAATACTACAATAAAATACAATAAAATACTACAATAAAATACAATAAAATACTACAATAAAATACAATAAAATACAATAAAATACTACAATAAAATACAATAAAATACTACAATAAAGTACAATAAAATACTACAATAAAATACAATAAAATACAACAAAATACAATAAAATACAATAAAATACAATAAAATACAATAAAATACAATAAAATACAATAAAATACAATAAAATACAAAAAAATACAATAAAATACAATAAAATACAATAAAATACAATAGAATACAATAAAATACTACAATAAAATACTACAATAAAATACAATAAAATACTACAATATAATACAATAAAATATTACAATAAAATACAATAAAATACTACAATAAAATACAATAAAATACAATAAAATACTACAATAAAATACAATAAAATACAATAAAATACAATAAAATACTGCAATAAAATACTACAATAAAATACTACAATAAAATACTACAATAAAATACAATAAAATACTACAATAAAATACAATAAAATACTACAATAAAATACAATAAAATACTACAATAAAATACAATAAAATACTACAATAAAATACAATAAAATACTACAATAAAATACAATTAAATACTACGATAAAATACTACAATAAAATACAATAAAATACAATAAAATACTACAATAAAATACAATAAAATACTACAATAAAATACAATAAAATACAATAAAATACTACAATAAAATACAATAAAATACTACAATAAAATACTACAATAAAATACAATAAAATACTACAATAAAAAACAATAAAATACTACAATAAAATACAATAAAATACTACAATAAAATACAATAAAATACTACAATAAAATACTACAATAAAATACAATAAAATACTACAATAAAATACTACAATAAAATACTACAATAAAATACTACAATAAAATACAATAAAATACAATAAAATACTACAATAAAATACAATAAAATACAATAAAATACAATAAAATACTACAATAAAATACTACAATAAAATACTACAATAAAATACAATAAAATACAATAAAATACTACAATAAAATACTACAATAAAATACTACAATAAAATACAATAAAATACTACAATAAAATACAATAAAATACTACAATAAAATACAATAAAAAACTACAATAAAATACAATAAAATACTACAATAAAATACTACAATAAAATACAATAAAATACTACAATAAAATACTATAAAATACTACAGTAAAATACTACAATAAAATACAATAAAATACTACAATAAAATAGAATAAAATACAATAAAATACTACGATAAAATACAATAAAATACTACAATATGATACTACAATAAATTACTACAATAAAATACAATAAAATACAATAAAATACTACAATAAAAGACAATAAAATACTACAATAAAGTACTACAATAAAATACAAAAAAATACTACAATAAAATACCATAAAATACTACAATATAATACAATAAAATACTACAATATAATACTACAATAAAATACAAAAAAATACTACAATAAAATACAATAAAATTCTACAAAAAAATACAATAAAATACTACAATAAAATACAATAAAATACTACAAAAAAATACAATAAAATACTACAATAAAATACAATAAAATACTACAATAAAATACAATAAAATACTACAATAAAATACAATAAAATACAATAAAATACAATAAAATACAATAAAATACAATAAAATACAATAAAATACAATAACATACTACAATAAAATACTACAATAAAATACAATAAAATAGTACAATAAAATACAATAAAATACTACAATAAAATACAATAAAATACTACAATAAAATACAATAAAATACTACAATAAAATACAATAAAATACTAGAATAAAATACAATAAAATACTACAATAAAATACAATAAAATACTACAATGAAATACTATAAAATACTACAATAAAATACCATAAAATACTACAATAAAATACAATAAAATACAATAAAATACTACAATAAAATACAATAAAATACTACAATTAAATACAATAAAATACTACAATAAAATACAATAAAATACTACAATAAAATACTACAATAAAATACAATAAAATACAATAAAATACAATAAAATACTACAATAAAATACTACAATAAAATACAATAAAATACTACAATAAAATACTACAATGAAATACAATAAAATACTACAATAAAATACAATAAAATACTACAATAAAATACAATAAAATACAATAAAATACTACAATAAAATACAATAAAATACTACAATAAAATACAATAAAATACTACAATAAAATACAATAAAATACTACAATAAAATACAATATAATACTACAATAAAATATAATAAAATACTACAATAAAATACAATAAAATACTACAATAAAATACAATAAAAAACTACAATAAAATACAATAAAATACTACAATAAAATACAATAAAATACTACAATAAAATACAATAAAATACTACAATAAAATACTACAATAAAATATTACAATAAAATACAATAAATTACTACAATAAAATACTACAATAAAATACAATAAAATACTACAATAAAATACAATAAAATACTACAATAAAATACTACAATAAAATACTACAATAAAATACTACAATAAAATACAATAAAATACTGCAATAAAATACAATAAAATACTACAATGAAATACAATAAAATACTACAATAAAATACTATATAATACTACAATAAAATACTACAATAAAATACTACAATATAATTCAATAAAATACTACAATAAAATACAATAAAATGCTACAATAAAATACTACAATAAAATACTACAATAAAATACAATAAAATACTACAAAAAAATACAATAAAATACTACAATAAAATACTACAATAAAATACAATAAAATACTACAATAAAATACAATAAAATACAATAAAATACAATAAAATACAATAAAATACAATAAAATACAATAAAATACAATAAAATACAATAAAATACAATAAAATACTACAATAAAACCCTACAATAAAATACAATAAAATACTACAATAAAATACTACAATAAAATACAATAAAATACTACAATAAAATACAATAAAATACTACAATAAAATACAATAATATACTACAATAAAATACTACAATGAAATACAATAAAATACTACAATAAAATACAATAAAATACTACAATAAAATACAATAAAATACAATAAAATACAATAAAATACTACAATAAAATAAAATAAAATATTACAATAAAATACTACTATAAAATACAATAACATACTACAATAAAATACTACAATAAAATGCAATAAAATACTACAATAAAATACCATAAAATACTACAATATAATACAATAAAATACTACAATATAATACATTAAAATACTACAATAAAATACAATAAAATACAATAAAATACTACAATAAAATACAATAAAATACTACAATAAAATACAATAAAAAACTACAATAAAATACTATAAAATACTACAATAAAATACAATAAAATACTACAATAAAATACAATAAAATACTACAATAAAATACTATAAAATACTACAATAAAATACTACAATAAAATACAATAAAATACTACAATAAAATAGAATAAAAGACAATAAAATACTACAATAAAACAAAATAAAATACTACAATTAAATACAATAAAATACTACAATAAAATACAATAAAATACTACAATAAAATACAATAAAATACTACAATAAAATACAATAAAATACTACAACAAAATACAATAAAATACTACAATAAAATACAATAAAATACCATAAAATACTATAATATAATACAATAAAATACTACAATATAATACAATAAAATACTACAATAAGATACTACAATAAAATACAATAAAATACTACAATAAAATACAATAAAATACTACAATAAAATACAATAAAATACTACAATAAAATACAATAAAATACTACAATAAAATACAATAAAATACTACAATAAAATACAATAAAATACTACAATAACATATAATAAAATACTACAATAAAATACTACAATAAAATACAATAAAATACTACAATAAAATTCAATAAAATACTGCAATAAAATACAATAAAATACTACAATAAAATACTACAATAAAATACTCCAATAAAATACAATAAAATACTACAATAAAATACTACAATAAAATACAATAAAATATTACAATAATATACAATAAAATACTACAATAAAATACAATAAAATACTACAATAAAATACTATAAAATACTACAATAAAATACTACAATAAAATACTACAATATAATACAATAAAATACTACAATAAAATACAATAAAATGCTACAATAAAATACTACAATAAAATACTACAATAAAATACAATAAAATACTACAAAAAAATACAATAAAATACTACAATAAAATACTACAATAAAATACAATAAAATACTACAATAAAATACAATAAAATAAAATAAAATACAATAAAATACAATAAAATACAATTGTAATGTTTCTCTTCTGTCTATTTGTCCCTCGTTGAGTTCAGCTTTTATCTTGGTATTTAATTTAGTCTGAGGGAAACAACTTGAGCTTATTTACACTTTAAATGATTTTTATTATACAAGCTTGTGCACCACGAGCGATTGAGCTAATGCCCATTTAGTGCCCTATTGCAATCAAGACTTGTTAATTAATTTACTTAACAATTTAGATATAAAACTTGACTTACTTGTTAGTAGTTATTGTTTCTACTTTTATAGCTATCTGTTCCTACCTAATTTACTCTGACAACCAATCAGATCATTCGTTTTATCGTCAATATTATTTGCATCATCTTTGACTTTATTTGGGTCATGCGGGACGTTTGTTAATTTTCTTGTTGATCAACCTAAATTTTCTTTCTCGGAAGTGAAACTCGATTACATCACTTCTCAAGCACTTACTTCATTTCTTTTGCTCATGTTGCTTATTGTTCTGACCGCATTCATAATTATTCAATCCGGTTCACACCTGTTCTTGTCTTGTTGTTTTATTTCGGCGGTGGATGACTTGCTAATGAACTTGCGGTGTCAAGTTCGTTGTCGAGTTTTGTCTTTTCTTTCATTTGTTTCTTTTGCTTGCGTGCTTGTTGTTGTTGTTCAATTTAGATTTGTGCTCTAGGTTTTTATTGTTGTGCTTTCTTGTGATTGCACTACACCCCCGGCTTCTAAGAGAGGAAATTTTCTTTGCTTCTTTTTAGGAAAGAAAATTTTCTTGGTTTGGGTTATTTTCACTTCGCGTTTTTCAGTCTATTCTTGTGAACTTCTTTGATCTTGTCGTCTATCATTATTGTAGCATTTACTCCATTTAACTCGATTACTTTAAATGGTCCCTTGTATGGTGATTCATGTTTCTTTTTCGTGCCTGTCTTTAAATATACCATTTCACCTGGCTTGATGTCTAGTGGACGCGAGTTGGTGTCGTATTCCTCTTTTCTTTTATGTTTTGCTATCTCGAGAAGTTTTTGTGCGGTGGCGTGGGCTTGTCTTAAGCGCCATTTCATTTCAGCGGCATAGTCATCTAAGTTGTATACTGGTGTTGTATTTTCTTCTATAATGGTATCAGGTAAAGTTGCTATCTTTCCAAATAGTAATTCATGGGGGGATATATTCGTATCCGTGTGCGGCGTGATGTTATAACAAAATGTAAAGTATTGTAACCATTCATCCCAATCTTGATTTTGACTGAATGAGAGTAGGTATTCATTCAAAGTTCTATGGTTACGTTCTATTGATCCTAGAGTCTCATGATGATACGGTGTTGAATTCACATGTTTTATTTTTAGTATGCTGCATATCTCTTTAAAAGTTGAATTCATGAAATCATTTTCAATGAGTGCACGTGCTATTGTCGTTGCTTCTTTATTCTCGATTGGTATTGCTATGACATATTTTGTGAGCTCGCATTGTATCGTTAAGATATATCTGTATTGTTTTGCTTGTCTCAAGGGTCCTACTGTGTCCATTGTTAAAATTTCTATACTTGTGCTCGGTGTTTCTGTAATTTCCATTCTTTCTTTAGTGTTCCTTATTTGCTTGTTTCTTTTACATGTCTCACAATTATTTACAAATTTTTTCACCATTTTACTCATGTTCTTCCAACAGTATCTTTGTTTCAATTTGTTAATAGTTCTCTTTATCCCGGAATGTCCTCCAATCATAGGGGAATTATGATATTCTTTTATTTTTTCTATCTGTTCTTCTTCTTGTTGTACTCTTATTAGTGGCGTATATATTAATATTGTTAACTCGCTTTCTTTTCTTTGATGCATCTCATTGTATTTATTCTTAAATTCTTCTTTGTTTATTTCTTTAAATATCATATCATCTGTTGCCATGGCTAATTTATCTATCTTCTTATTATGAGCATATAGCATTAGTTTCTCCAGGAGTAACTCCAAGTTTGCTCGCGGATTATCACTAAGCTCTATCTTTAGCTCCTTTTTATATCTATTTAGTATCATCTTCATGCGCATTTCATTATTCTTTTCATTATTACGTTTCTTTGCTTCATTCTTTTGCATCTTTTTACTTTCTGTTTTCCCATGGGTTGTTATAAATTTTAACTTGGTTATATTTCTTGTTTCTGAAATTGAAATGCATTCCCATATGTGGAGTTGGCCTGTCTCCTTTGGTATTTGCATTTTTTCTTTCTTATCATATTTATTTTTCTTCTCCTTCGCCATGCTTCTAGTGAGTACTTTTATATCTTTTTCTGTTGGTATCATTGCTTTGAGCATCTCTGAATCTAGTTTAATTCTGGATAAGGCATCAGCATTCGTATTTAAGGCTCCTTGTTTATACACTATTTCGAAATCATATTCGCTTAAGTCAATTCTTACTCGTGTCATTTTCGATGAGGGGTTCTTGTGTGTGAATAAGCTTACTAGTGGTCTGTGGTCTGTTACTACTGTAAATTTTCTTCCATACAGGTAGGGTCTAAAATGTTTTATTGCCCAGTGAATACCTAATAGTTCTTTTTCTATTATTGGTTTGTTGACTTCATGTTTGTTTAGTGTTCTACTGGCATATGATATTGGCAAATCTTTTCCAATTTCTCCTTGTGATAATACTGCTCCCAGTGCATAGTTAGATGCATCAGTAGTTAATACAAATGGCTTTTCAAAATCTGGGTACTGAAGTATCGGTGGATTTATTAATTTGTTCTTTAATTCCATGAAAGCATTATTGCATTCTTCAGTCCATTCAAATTTTGCGTTCTTCTTCGTTAGAGCATTTAGCGGTTTTGCAATTTTCGCAAAATTCGGGATAAATCTTCTGTAGTAGTTGCAGAATGCTGTAAATCTTTTTATTTCATCTGCGTTTTTAGGTACTGGGTAGTTCTTTATTGTGTCATGTTTCTTGGGGTCGGTTTTCACACCTTCCTTGGTGATTAGATGTCCAAGATAAACGACTTCTGTTTGTAAAAAGTTACATTTCTGTGGATTTAGTTTTAAGTTGTATTCTCGTAACCTCTGGAACGTCTTCCTTAGGTTTCGATTGTGGTGTTCCAAACTACAACCGAATGTTATTATGTCATCTACATATAAGAATGTTTCCGCGTCTAGTCCAGCTAGTGCTATTGAAAGCATTCTTTGGAAGCTGTTAGTAGATATTTTTAACCCAAATGGTAATCGTTTAAAGTGGAAATGGCCTTTTCCTGTGGAAAATGCTGTGACTGGTCTTGACTCCGGGTGTAATTCTATTTGGTGGAAAGAGCTTGTTAAATCTAATGTTGAAAAATATTTCGCTCTTCCTAGGTTGTCTAGAATATCTTCTAGCCTTGTCAAAGGAAATTTATCATCTAATACCTTTTTATTTAATTGTCTGAAATCCACAACCATTCTCCATTTTTGATCTCCATTATCACATTTTTTAGGTACCACAAGTAATGGTGAATTATACGGACTAATTGATGGTTCTATTATATCTTCTTCTATTAGTTTCTTCACTTGATTATTTATTTCTTCCTTTTGTGATTCTGGTAGTCTATAATTTTTTATGTATACAGGTGTTCCATCGTGTAATTTAATTTTTTGCCTGTAGAAATTGTTCACTGTGAGCTTATCATCTTTTATATGAAATACATCTGCATACTCCATGCATAGTTTAATGATTGAATTTTTTGCTGCAGTATCTATGTTATCAACCTTAAGTTCTTCTAGTAGCTTATCTTGTCTCTCTTGATTTCTTTTCACTTTTTGCCTATTGTCTATTATGTTGTAATTTCGTAATGGTGATATCTTCAGGTTTGATAGTGTAACAGTTACTTCTTTCTCACTTGTATTCAGTAGTTTTACATGGGCTATTCCTTCTGCTGGAATCAAAGAGTTGGCAATAAAGATTCCATCTTGCAGTTCTTGACTTAATACCATGCTGTCTTCAGTGATCGATCTATTCAGTACATGTATCAGTTGACATCTTGCTGGTATTGTTACAGTATTATGCTGAACTGTATCATCCTTGATTGGTAACACAATATCCAAATCTCTTAGTCTTATAGTTAGAGTAAATATATCATAGTCCATTAGGCATTTGTTTCTATATATGAAGTCTCTTCCTAATATTCCATCTGTACCTATGGCAATATCGTTTGGTACCACATGTAGTTTCTGTCTTATACTTTCCTTTTCAATTTGAATGCTGGTATTTATTGTTCCTAAAGTGTATATCTCATTTTCGGTGATGCCTGTGATTTTGCATATTTCATTTTTCTTATAGTTTCCATAATTTATTACCCCTTGTTTTAATATTGATATCTGTGCTCCAGTATCTATTAGAAATTTAACTTTTCTATTTGCATGCTTTATTCTTATTTCTATGTAATTGCTTAAATCCTCTATATTAAATGAGTAAATTTTTGTTGTGAGAACATGTTTTAGTATTCTTCTGTTTCGTCCCTCGATTGATGGGCTTCGGGGACGCTCTGTCCGTTTCCCGAGTCTATTACATTTATTCTTCTTGGTTTATTATGGCTATTCTTACTTCTAGTCTGGTTATTGAATTTGTTATCTTTGTTAAATGTTCTGTCTTTATAGTTGAATCTATTTTTATTTGCTATATTATTTTCATTATGACTATTCTTGTTTGCGTATCTATAATTCCTATTACTATTATTATGTTGCACGTATCGGTTATTCTGTCGCATTTCATTTGCTCTTCCTTGGAATCTTCTATTAATATTACTTCTAAATTTCATATGTGTATTATTACTCCTAAAATGATACATCTTTCTTTGTGTGTCATTTATCGCCTCTACTTCAGTGGCTATTTTTATCGCTTTTCCCAGCGTGTCTGGCATTGCTGCGAATACAGCTGTTTTAAATGGTTCACTCAATCCAGCTTGGAAAGCATTTAATGCTGTTTTGTCATTAAGTGCTACTATTATATCTCTGTTCGCTTCACCACGCTCAGATATTACAGCTGTTTTAAATGGTTCACTCAATCCAGCTTGGAAAGCATTTAATGCTGTTTTGTCATTAAGTGCTACTATTATATCTCTGTTCGCTTCACCACGCTCAGATATCTGTATATTATTGAGTTTGGAAACTAAATCTTCGATTCTTGTTGCAAATCCTTGCACGTTTTGGTCTCTTTGCTTGGTTCTCGCTAGATCATTTTGTAACTTAAGTGGATTTACTTTTATTCTAAAATTATCTTCTATAAGTTTTCTTAATTCTTTAACGGTGCTTGGCTTTGTATTGGTCCCAAGTTTGTTACGCACTTTTTCTGTAATTCTTGTCTTCAGAACTACATTTATAAGTTTCTTTACTTCTTCTCCATCTTTTAATGTCTCCGCTATTATTTCTATTGTGTTAACGAAATTATTTAAATCCTTTTCTTCTCCTGCAAAGGTTTGTATTAGCTTTAAAGCTTGGAATAAGTCTAAAGTTGTCATGCTGCTGGCTTTAGTGATATCAGCTTTTATTTTGGGATTGCCTTCAGCTTCTGTTTCTGGTTCAGATATTTGATTTAGCTGTTCCTCTATTGTTCTGTTAATTTTTTCTTGTAGAATTTTAAATTCCTTTATTTGTTTCTCAATATTTTTTTTGTTGCAGATATTTCGTTAATTCTTATTCTGTTCTTATCTAGTTCTATCTTCTTCCTTAATAGAGTGTCTGCTGTATGTATTCTACGTGGTGCTTTTCTGAAATTTGATTCTATTCTTATTAATTCTTGCACTATTTCTTCCGCTTCCTTCTCTGACATTTTTTCTTGACATGGTTGCCTTACAATTGTTTCTATTCCCTACGCTTTTACTATAACTTGATGTTATCCCTATATTATCTTTTTTAACTAAAACTTGTCTCTTTTTAATTCCTGCTATGTAATTGATCTTTTTCCATTCTGACTCATGAATGTTATTTATGGCATGGATGAAAACCTTCTTAAATATAGTGGCATATTTTCAATTGCTTTTTGTTGGTCTTTTATTGTTTTAACAAATATAGTCACCATCAAATATAACATAAACATACTAGCTATTAGCATTCCAATTACTGTTATGCCATTCATTTTTGTAAGATTGGATAAAGATAATAAAATTATAAATTATTAATTCTTTGTTATTTTGATTTAAATATTTTTGTTGTATTCTATTACCTTGTGAATTTCATTTATAAAATGGTTTATCATTAATATGCCTAACGCTATGCAAATTATTACTACTAAGACAAATAAACCTATATGCTTTAACTCTGTCATTACTCAAAGTTTAATTCCTCAATTTTCTAACATTTATATCAAGATAGAGTAGAAAATATTTTATTATATTTTTTTTTTTTTTTTTTTTTTAAAACTTCGCTTTTCTTTTAAATCTGAAGAGAAAAGAAGAAAAAGAAATTGTTTACGACCTTAGCGGAAAATTGAGAAAATAAAATGCTGATAAAATATTTTTATTTAAAATATTAATACATGTGTTGAATAAATTCTTAAGCTACAGCTACGCTAGTTATATTGGATTTATTAATCTGCTTTCTTACTTTTCTAACAATACAATTATAAATAATGACTACACATAACGCTACTATGCCTATATAACTAATTTCCCTAATGTGCTCTGCAGTGATATAATTTACAACGCTCCCAGATTGCGCATTGTTTACGATTACTTCTTCCTTCGTTGGCGTAGAGCCCATAGCTTGGCTTTTGCTTCTTTTGCTTCTTTCAGGAAATGGTTCTTTTCCTCAGTCGTTGTTGCGATGGCTGCTATTCTTAACGCTTCCCTTCTTTGCTCTCGCAGTCTTCTTTCTAGGCCTCCTCGTGTGGTTACTGGTTTCGGGGTGGGGGTGTTTGGTACTTCCTTCTTGTGGATCTGCGGTTTGGTGGCGTTCTTCCTTCTATATTCCTCGATCGAGATGGGTCGGGGTCCTGCTGTCGGGTCTTTCAACCTCTCCTGTAGATCTCCAAATATTTCTTTAGCCCAGCTGGTTTCAAGATAGTCCTCAAGATTTATCTGTCCTTCGGGATTAAATAGTTGTAGCTCCTTTCTTAAAGATGCCTGGTCCATAGGTAGGATCGCCATGTAATGTTTCTCTTCTGTCTATTTGTCCCTCGTTGAGTTCAGCTTTTATCTTGGTATTTAATTTAGTCTGAGGGAAACAACTTGAGCTTATTTACACTTTAAATGATTTTTATTATACAAGCTTGTGCACCACGAGCGATTGAGCTAATGCCCATTTAGTGCCCTATTGCAATCAAGACTTGTTAATTAATTTACTTAACAATTTAGATATAAAACTTGACTTACTTGTTAGTAGTTATTGTTTCTACTTTTATAGCTATCTGTTCCTACCTAATTTACTCTGACAACCAATCAGATCATTCGTTTTATCGTCAATATTATTTGCATCATCTTTGACTTTATTTGGGTCATGCGGGACGTTTGTTAATTTTCTTGTTGATCAACCTAAATTTTCTTTCTCGGAAGTGAAACTCGATTACATCACTTCTCAAGCACTTACTTCATTTCTTTTGCTCATGTTGCTTATTGTTCTGACCGCATTCATAATTATTCAATCCGGTTCACACCTGTTCTTGTCTTGTTGTTTTATTTCGGCGGTGGATGACTTGCTAATGAACTTGCGGTGTCAAGTTCGTTGTCGAGTTTTGTCTTTTCTTTCATTTGTTTCTTTTGCTTGCGTGCTTGTTGTTGTTGTTCAATTTAGATTTGTGCTCTAGGTTTTTATTGTTGTGCTTTCTTGTGATTGCACTACACAATAAAATACAATAAAATACAATAAAATACAATAAAATACAATAAAATACAATAAAATACAATAAAATACAATAAAATACAATAAAATACAATAAAATACAATAAAATACAATAAAATACAATAAAATACAATAAAATACAATAAAATACAATAAAATATAATAAAATATAATAAAATACAATAAAATACAATAAAATACTACAATAAAACCCTACAATAAAATACAATAAAATACTACAATAAAATACTACAATAAAATACTACAATAAAATACAATAAAATACTACAATAAAATACAATAAAATACTACAATAAAATACAATAAAATACTACAATAAAATACAATAAAATACTACAATAAAATACAATAAAATACAATAAAATACAATAAAATACTACAATAAAATAAAATAAAATACTACAATAAAATACTACAATAAAATACTACTATAAAATACAATAACATACTACAATAAAATACTACAATAAAATGCAATAAAATACTACAATAAAATACCATAAAATACTACAATATAATACAATAAAATACTACAATATAATACAATAAAATACTACAATAAAATACAATAAAATACAATAAAATACTACAATAAAATACAATAAAATACTACAATAAAATACAATAAAAAACTACAATAAAATACAATAAAATACTACAATAAAATACAATAAAATACTACAATAAAATACAATAAAATACTACAATAAAATACTATAAAATACTACAATAAAATACTACAATAAAATACAATAAAATACTACAATAAAATAGAATAAAAGACAATAAAATACTACAATAAAATACAATAAAATACTACAATTAAATACAATAAAATACTACAATAAAATACAATAAAATACTACAATAAAATACAATAAAATACTACAATAAAATACAATAAAATACTACAATAAAATACAATAAAATACTACAATAAAATACAATAAAATACAATAAAATACCATAAAATACTATAATATAATACAATAAAATACTACAATATAATACAATAAAATACTACAATAAAATACAATAAAATACTACAATAAAATACAATAAAATACTACAATAAAATACAATAAAATACTACAATAAAATACAATAAAATACTACAATAAAATACAATAAAATACTACAATAAAATACAATAAAATACTACAATAAAATACTACAATAACATACAATAAAATACTACAATAAAATACAATAAAATACTACAATAAAATACAATAAAATACTACAATAAAATTCAATAAAATACAATAAAATACTACAATAAAATACTCCAATAAAATACAATAAAATACTACAAAAAAAAACTACAATAAAATACAATAAAATACTACAATAATATACAATAAAATACTACAATAAAATACAATAAAATACTACAATAAAATACAATAAAATACAATAAAATACTACAATAAACTACAATAAAATACTACGATAAAATACAATAAGATACAATAAAATACAATAAAATACTACAATAAAATACTACAATAAAATACTACAATAAAATACAATAAAATACTACAATAAAAGACAATAAAATACTACAATAAAGTACTACAATAAAATACAAAAAAATACTACAATAAAATACCATAAAATACTACAATATAATACAATAAAATACTACAATATAATACTACAATAAAATACAATAAAATACTACAATAAAATACAATAAAATTCTACAAAAAAATACAATAAAATACTACAATAAAATACAATAAAATACTACAAAAAAATACAATAAAATACTACAATAAAATACAATAAAATACTACAATAAAATACAATAAAATACTACAATAAAATACAATAAAATACAATAAAATACTACAATAAAATACAATAAAATACTACAATAAAATACTACAATAAAATACAATAAAATACTACAATAAAATACAATAAAATACTACAATAAAATACAATAAAATACTACAATAAAATACAATAAAATACTACAATAAAATACAATAAAATACTACAATAAAATACAATAAAATACTACAATAAAATACAATAAAATACTACAATAAAATACAATAAAATACTACAATAAAATACAATAAAATACTACAATAAAATACAATAAAATACTACAATAAAATACAATAAAATACTACAATAAAATACAATAAAATACTACAATAAAATACAATAAAATACAATAAAATACTACAATAAAATACAATAAAATACTACTATAAAATACAATAACATACTACAATAAAATACAATGAAATACTACAGTAAAATACCATAAAATACTACAATATAATACAATAAAATACTACAATATAATACCATAAAATACTACAATAAAATACAATAAAATACAATAAAATACTACAATAAAATACAATAAAATACAATAAAATACTACAATAAAATACAATAAAATACAATAAAATACTTAAATAAAATACTATGAAATACTACAATAAAAAACTACAATAAAATACTACAATAAAATACAATAAAATACAATAAAATACAATAAAATACAATAAAATACAATAAAATACAATAAAATACAATAAAATACAATAAAATACTACAATAAAATACAATAAAATACTACAATTAAATACTATAAAATACTACAATAAAATACAATAAAATACTACAATAAAATACAATAAAATACTACAATAAAATACAATAAAATACTACAATAAAATACAATAAAATACTACAATAAAATGCAATAAAATACTACAATAAAATACAATATAATACTACAATAAAATATAATAAAATACTGCAATAAAATACAATAAAATACTACAATAAAATACAATAAAAAACTACAATAAAATACAATAAAATACTACAATAAAATACAATAACATACTACAATAAAATACAATAAAATACTACAATAAAATAATACAATAAAATACAATAAAATACTACAATAAAATACTACAATAAAATACAATAAAATACTACAATAAAATACAATAAAATACTACAAAAAAATACAATAAAATACAATAAAATACTACAATAAAATACAATAAAATACTACAATAAAATACAATAAAATACAATAAAATACAATAAAATACAATAAAATACAATAAAATACAACAAAATACAATAAAATACTACAATAAAATACAATAAAATACTACAATAAAATACAAAAAAATACTACAATAAAATACAATAAAATACTACAATAAAATACAATAAAATACTACAATAAAATACAATAAAATACTACAATAAAATACAATAAAATACTGCAATAAAATACAATAAAATACTACAATAAAATAAAATAAAATACTACAATAAAATACAATAAAATACTACTATAAAATACAATAACATACTACAATAAAATACTACAATAAAATACAATAAAATACTACAATAAAATACTACAATAAAATACAATAAAATACTACAATAAAATACTACTATAAAATACTACAATAAAATACAATAAAATACTACAATAAAATACTACAATGAAATACAATAAAATACTACAATAAAATACAATAAAATACTACAATAAAATACAATAAAATACAATAAAATAATACAATAAAATACAATAAAATACTACAATAAAATACAATAAAATACTACAATAAAATACAATAAAATACTAAATAAAATACAATAAAATACTACAATAAAATACAATAAAATACTACAATAAAATACAATAAAATACAATAAAATACAATAAAATACAATAAAATACAATAAAATACAATAAAATACAATAAAATACAATAAAATACTACAATAAAATACAATAAAATACAATAAAATACAATAAAATACAATAAAATACTACAATAAAATACAATAAAATACTACTATAAAATACAATAACATACTACAATAAAATACAATGAAATACTACAGTAAAATACCATAAAATACTACAATATAATACAATAAAATACTACAATATAATACAATAAAATACTACAATAAAATACAATAAAATACTACAATAAAATACAATAAAATACAATAAAATACTACAATAAAATACTATAAAATACTACAATAAAATACTACAATAAAATACTACAATAAAATACAATAAAATACAATAAAGTACAATAAAATACAATAAAATACTACAATAAAATACAATAAAATACTACAATTAAATACTATAAAATACTACAATAAAATACAATAAAATACTACAATAAAATACTACAATAAAATACTACAATAAAATACAATAAAATACAATAAAATACTACAATAAAATACTACAATAAAATACTACAATAAAATACAATAAAATACTACAATAAAATACAATAAAATACTACAATAAAATACTACAATAAAATACAATAAAATACTACAATAAAATACAATAAAATACAATAAAATACTACAATAAAATACAATAAAATACTACAATAAAATACAATAAAATACTGCAATAAAATACAATAAAATACTACAATAAAATACAATATAATACTACAATAAAATATAATAAAATACTACAATAAAATACAATAAAATACTACAATAAAATACAATAAAAAACTACAATAAAATACAATAAAATACTACAATAAAATACAATAAAATACTACAATAAAATACTACAATAAAATAATACAATAAAATACAATAAAATACTACAATAAATAACTACAATAAAATACTACAATAAAATACTACAATAAAATACAATAAAATACTACAATAAAATACAATAAAATACTACAAAAAAATACAATAAAATACTACAATAAAATACAATAAAATACTACAATAAAATACAATAAAATACTACAATAAAATACAATAAAATACAATAAAATACAACAAAATACAATAAAATACTACAATAAAATACTACAATAAAATACTACAATAAAATACTACAATAAAATACAATAAAATACTACAATAAAATACAAAAAAATACTAAAATAAAATACAATAAAATACTACAATAAAATACTACAATAAAATACAATAAAATACTACAATAAAATACAATAAAATACTACAATAAAATACAATAAAATACTACAATAAAATACAATAAAATACTACAATAAAATAAAATAAAATACTACAATAAAATACTACAATAAAATACAATAAAATACTACTATAAAATACAATAACATACTACAATAAAATACTACAATAAAATACAATAAAATACTACAATAAAATACTACAATAAAATACAATAAAATACAATAAAATACTACAATAAAATACTACAATAAAATACAATAAAATACTACAATGAAATACAATAAAATACTACAATAAAATACAATAAAATACTACAATAAAATACAATAAAATACAATAAAATACTACAATAAAATACAATAAAATACTACAATAAAATAGAATAAAAGACAATAAAATACTACAATAAAACAAAATAAAATACTACAATTAAATACAATAAAATACTACAATAAAATACAATAAAATACTACAATAAAATACAATAAAATACTACAATAAAATACAATAAAATACTACAACAAAATACAATAAAATACTACAATAAAATACAATAAAATACCATAAAATACTATAATATAATACAATAAAATACTACAATATAATACAATAAAATACTACAATAAGATACTACAATAAAATACAATAAAATACTACAATAAAATACAATAAAATACTACAATAAAATACAATAAAATACTACAATAAAATACAATAAAATACTACAATAAAATACAATAAAATACTACAATAAAATACAATAAAATACTACAATAACATATAATAAAATACTACAATAAAATACTACAATAAAATACAATAAAATACTACAATAAAATTCAATAAAATACTGCAATAAAATACAATAAAATACTACAATAAAATACTACAATAAAATACTCCAATAAAATACAATAAAATACTACAATAAAATACTACAATAAAATACAATAAAATATTACAATAATATACAATAAAATACTACAATAAAATACAATAAAATACTACAATAAAATACTATAAAATACTACAATAAAATACTACAATAAAATACTACAATATAATACAATAAAATACTACAATAAAATACAATAAAATGCTACAATAAAATACTACAATAAAATACTACAATAAAATACAATAAAATACTACAAAAAAATACAATAAAATACTACAATAAAATACTACAATAAAATACAATAAAATACTACAATAAAATACAATAAAATACAATAAAATACAATAAAATACAATAAAATACAATAAAATACAATAAAATACAATAAAATACAATAAAATACAATAAAATACAATAAAATACAATAAAATACAATAAAATACAATAAAATACAATAAAATACAATAAAATACAATAAAATACAATAAAATACAATAAAATACAATAAAATACAATAAAATATAATAAAATATAATAAAATACAATAAAATACAATAAAATACTACAATAAAACCCTACAATAAAATACAATAAAATACTACAATAAAATACTACAATAAAATACTACAATAAAATACAATAAAATACTACAATAAAATACAATAAAATACTACAATAAAATACAATAAAATACTACAATAAAATACAATAAAATACTACAATAAAATACAATAAAATACAATAAAATACAATAAAATACAATAAAATACTACAATAAAATAAAATAAAATACTACAATAAAATACTACAATAAAATACTACTATAAAATACAATAACATACTACAATAAAATACTACAATAAAATGCAATAAAATACTACAATAAAATACCATAAAATACTACAATATAATACAATAAAATACTACAATATAATACAATAAAATACTACAATAAAATACAATAAAATACAATAAAATACTACAATAAAATACAATAAAATACTACAATAAAATACAATAAAAAACTACAATAAAATACAATAAAATACTACAATAAAATACAATAAAATACTACAATAAAATACAATAAAATACTACAATAAAATACTATAAAATACTACAATAAAATACTACAATAAAATACAATAAAATACTACAATAAAATAGAATAAAAGACAATAAAATACTACAATAAAATACAATAAAATACTACAATTAAATACAATAAAATACTACAATAAAATACAATAAAATACTACAATAAAATACAATAAAATACTACAATAAAATACAATAAAATACTACAATAAAATACAATAAAATACTACAATAAAATACAATAAAATACAATAAAATACCATAAAATACTATAATATAATACAATAAAATACTACAATATAATACAATAAAATACTACAATAAAATACAATAAAATACTACAATAAAATACAATAAAATACTACAATAAAATACAATAAAATACTACAATAAAATACAATAAAATACTACAATAAAATACAATAAAATACTACAATAAAATACAATAAAATACTACAATAAAATACTACAATAACATACAATAAAATACTACAATAAAATACAATAAAATACTACAATAAAATACAATAAAATACTACAATAAAATTCAATAAAATACAATAAAATACTACAATAAAATACTCCAATAAAATACAATAAAATACTACAAAAAAAAACTACAATAAAATACAATAAAATACTACAATAATATACAATAAAATACTACAATAAAATACAATAAAATACTACAATAAAATACAATAAAATACTACAATAAAATACAATAAAATACTACAATAAACTACAATAAAATACTACGATAAAATACAATAAGATACAATAAAATACTACAATAAAATACAATAAAATACTACAATAAAATACTACAATAAAATACTACAATAAAATACAATAAAATACTACAATAAAAGACAATAAAATACTACAATAAAGTACTACAATAAAATACAAAAAAATACTACAATAAAATACCATAAAATACTACAATATAATACAATAAAATACTACAATATAATACTACAATAAAATACAATAAAATACTACAATAAAATACAATAAAATTCTACAAAAAAATACAATAAAATACTACAATAAAATACAATAAAATACTACAAAAAAATACAATAAAATACTACAATAAAATACAATAAAATACTACAATAAAATACAATAAAATACTACAATAAAATACAATAAAATACAATAAAATACTACAATAAAATACAATAAAATACTACAATAAAATACTACAATAAAATACAATAAAATACTACAATAAAATACAATAAAATACTACAATAAAATACAATAAAATACTACAATAAAATACAATAAAATACTACAATAAAATACAATAAAATACTACAATAAAATACAATAAAATACTACAATAAAATACAATAAAATACTACAATAAAATACAATAAAATACTACAATAAAATACAATAAAATACTACAATAAAATACAATAAAATACTACAATAAAATACAATAAAATACTACAATAAAATACAAAAAAAATACTACAATAAAATACAATAAAATACTACAATAAAATACAATAAAATACAATAAAATACTACAATAAAATACAATAAAATACTACTATAAAATACAATAACATACTACAATAAAATACAATGAAATACTACAGTAAAATACCATAAAATACTACAATATAATACAATAAAATACTACAATATAATACCATAAAATACTACAATAAAATACAATAAAATACAATAAAATACTACAATAAAATACAATAAAATACAATAAAATACTACAATAAAATACAATAAAATACAATAAAATACTTAAATAAAATACTATGAAATACTACAATAAAAAACTACAATAAAATACTACAATAAAATACAATAAAATACAATAAAATACAATAAAATACAATAAAATACAATAAAAATACAATAAAATACAATAAAATACTACAATAAAATACAATAAAATACTACAATTAAATACTATAAAATACTACAATAAAATACAATAAAATACAATAAAATACTACAATAAAATACTACAATAAAATACTACAATAAAATACAATAAAATACTACAATAAAATACAATAAAATACTACAATAAAATACTACAATAAAATACAATAAAATACTACAATAAAATACAATAAAATACTACAATAAAATACAATAAAATACTACAATAAAATACAATAAAATACTACAATAAAATGCAATAAAATACTACAATAAAATACAATATAATACTACAATAAAATATAATAAAATACTGCAATAAAATACAATAAAATACTACAATAAAATACAATAAAAAACTACAATAAAATACAATAAAATACTACAATAAAATACAATAACATACTACAATAAAATACAATAAAATACTACAATAAAATAATACAATAAAATACAATAAAATACTACAATAAAATACTACAATAAAATACAATAAAATACTACAATAAAATACAATAAAATACTACAAAAAAATACAATAAAATACAATAAAATACTACAATAAAATACAATAAAATACTACAATAAAATACAATAAAATACAATAAAATACAATAAAATACAATAAAATACAACAAAATACAATAAAATACTACAATAAAATACAATAAAATACTACAATAAAATACAAAAAAATACTACAATAAAATACAATAAAATACTACAATAAAATACAATAAAATACTACAATAAAATACAATAAAATACTACAATAAAATACAATAAAATACTGCAATAAAATACAATAAAATACTACAATAAAATAAAATAAAATACTACAATAAAATACTACAATAAAATACAATAAAATACTACTATAAAATACAATAACATACTACAATAAAATACTACAATAAAATACAATAAAATACTACAATAAAATACTACAATAAAATACAATAAAATACTACAATAAAATACTACTATAAAATACTACAATAAAATACAATAAAATACTACAATAAAATACTACAATGAAATACAATAAAATAACAATAAAAATACAATAAAAAATACTACAATAAAATACAATAAAATACAATAAATAAATACAATAAATACAATAAAATACAATAAAATACAAAAAAATAAAATACAAATAAAATACTACAATAAAATACAATAAAATACTACAATAAAATACAATAAAATACAATAAAATACAATAAAATACAATAAAATACAATAAAATACAATAAAATACAATAAAATACAATAAAATACTACAATAAAATACAATAAAATACAATAAAATACAATAAAATACTACAATAAAATACAATAAAATACTACTATAAAATACAATAACATACTACAATAAAATACAATGAAATACTACAGTAAAATACCATAAAATACTACAATATAATACAATAAAATACTACAATATAATACAATAAAATACTACAATAAAATACAATAAAATACTACAATAAAATACAATAAAATACAATAAAATACTACAATAAAATACTATAAAATACTACAATAAAATACTACAATAAAATACTACAATAAAATACAATAAAATACAATAAAGTACAA
The DNA here is from genome assembly GCA_963855945.1 of Thereva nobilitata. Classification (NCBI taxonomy): domain Eukaryota; kingdom Metazoa; phylum Arthropoda; class Insecta; order Diptera; family Therevidae; genus Thereva; species Thereva nobilitata. Next base: position 144,506,742 of record OY979694.1, read on the forward strand.
TAAAATACAATAAAATACTACAATAAAATACAATAAAATACTACAATTAAATACTATAAAATACTACAATAAAATACAATAAAATACTACAATAAAATACTACAATAAAATACTACAATAAAATACAATAAAATACTACAATAAAATACTACAATAAAATACTACAATAAAATACAATAAAATACTACAATAAAATACAATAAAATACTACAATAAAATACTACAATAAAATACAATAAAATACTACAATAAAATACAATAAAATACAATAAAATACTACAATAAAATACAATAAAATACTACAATAAAATACAATAAAATACTGCAATAAAATACAATAAAATACTACAATAAAATACAATATAATACTACAATAAAATATAATAAAATACTACAATAAAATACAATAAAATACTACAATAAAATACAATAAAAAACTACAATAAAATACAATAAAATACTACAATAAAATACAATAAAATACTACAATAAAATACTACAATAAAATAATACAATAAAATACAATAAAATACTACAATAAATAACTACAATAAAATACTACAATAAAATACTACAATAAAATACAATAAAATACTACAATAAAATACAATAAAATACTACAAAAAAATACAATAAAATACTACAATAAAATACAATAAAATACTACAATAAAATACAATAAAATACTACAATAAAATACAATAAAATACAATAAAATACAACAAAATACAATAAAATACTACAATAAAATACTACAATAAAATACTACAATAAAATACTACAATAAAATACAATAAAATACTACAATAAAATACAAAAAAATACTAAAATAAAATACAATAAAATACTACAATAAAATACTACAATAAAATACAATAAAATACTACAATAAAATACAATAAAATACTACAATAAAATACAATAAAATACTACAATAAAATACAATAAAATACTACAATAAAAATAAAATAAAATACTACAATAAAATACTACAATAAAATACAATAAAATACTACTATAAAATACAATAACATACTACAATAAAATACTACAATAAAATACAATAAAATACTACAATAAAATACTACAATAAAATACAATAAAATACAATAAAATACTACAATAAAATACTACAATAAAATACAATAAAATACTACAATGAAATACAATAAAATACTACAATAAAATACAATAAAATACTACAATAAAATACAATAAAATACAATAAAATACTACAATAAAATACAATAAAATACTACAATAAAATACAATAAAATACTACAATAAAATACAATAAAATACTACAATAAAATACAATATAATACTACAATAAAATATAATAAAATACTACAATAAAATACAATAAAATACTACAATAAAATACAATAAAAAACTACAATAAAATACAATAAAATACTACAATAAAATACTACAATAAAATATTACAATAAAATACAATAAATTACTACAATAAAATACTACAATAAAATACAATAAAATACTACAATAAAATACAATAAAATACTACAATAAAATACTACATTAAAATACAATAAAATCTACAATAAAATACAATAAAATACTACAATGAAATACAATAAAATACTACAATAAAATACTATAAAATACTACAATAAAATACTACAATATAATACAATAAAATACTACAATAAAATACAATAAAATGCTACAATAAAATACTAGAATAAAATACAATAAAATACTACAAAAAAATACAATAAAATACTACAATAAAATACTACAATAAAATACAATAAAATACTACAATAAAATACAATAAAATACAATAAAATACAATAAAATACAATAAAATACAATAAAATACAATAAAATACAATAAAATACAATAAAATACAATAAATAAACAATAAAATACAATAAAATACAATAAAATACAATAAAATACAATAAAATACAATAAAATACAATAAAATACAATAAAATACAATAAAATACAATAAAATACAATAAAATACAATAAAAACTACAATAAAACCCTACAATAAAATACAATAAAATACTACAATAAAATACTACAATAAAATACTACAATAAAATACTACAATAAAATACAATAAAATACTACAATAAAATACAATAAAATACTACAATAAAGTACAATAAAATACTACAATAAAATACATTAAAATACAATAAAATACTGCAATAAAATAAAATAAAATACTACAATAAAATACTACAATAAAATACTACTATAAAATACAATAACATACTACAATAAAATACTACAATAAAATGCAATAAAATACTACAATAAAATACCATAAAATACTACAATAAAATACAATAAAATACTACAATAAAATACAATAAAATACTACAATAAAATACAATAAAATACTACAATAAAATACAATAAAATACTACAATAAAATACTACAATAACATACAATAAAATACTACAATAAAATACAATAAAATACTACAATAAAATACAATAAAATACTACAATAAAATTCAATAAAATACAATAAAATACTACAAATAAAATACTCCAATAAAATACAATAAAATACTACAAAAAAAAACTACAATAAAATACAATAAAATACTACAATAATATACAATAAAATACTACAATAAAATACAATAAAATACTACAATAAAATACAATAAAATACTACAATAAAATACAATAAAATACTACAATAAACTACAATAAAATACTACGATAAAATACAATAAGATACAATAAAATACTACAATAAAATACAATAAAATACTACAATAAAATACTACAATAAAATACTACAATAAAATACAATAAAATACTACAATAAAAGACAATAAAATACTACAATAAAGTACTACAATAAAATACAAAAAAATACTACAATAAAATACCATAAAATACTACAATATAATACAATAAAATACTACAATATAATACTACAATAAAATACAATAAAATACTACAATAAAATACAATAAAATTCTACAAAAAAATACAATAAAATACTACAATAAAATACAATAAAATACTACAAAAAAATACAATAAAATACTACAATAAAATACAATAAAATACTACAATAAAATACAATAAAATACTACAATAAAATACAATAAAATACAATAAAATACTACAATAAAATACAATAAAATACTACAATAAAATACTACAATAAAATACAATAAAATACTACAATAAAATACAATAAAATACTACAATAAAATACAATAAAATACTACAATAAAATACAATAAAATACTACAATAAAATACAATAAAATACTACAATAAAATACAATAAAATACTACAATAAAATACAATAAAATACTACAATAAAATACAATAAAATACTACAATAAAATACAATAAAATACTACAATAAAATACAATAAAATACTACAATAAAATACAATAAAATACTACAATAAAATACAATAAAATACTACAATAAAATACAATAAAATACAATAAAATACTACAATAAAATACAATAAAATACTACTATAAAATACAATAACATACTACAATAAAATACAATGAAATACTACAGTAAAATACCATAAAATACTACAATATAATACAATAAAATACTACAATATAATACCATAAAATACTACAATAAAATACAATAAAATACAATAAAATACTACAATAAAATACAATAAAATACAATAAAATACTACAATAAAATACAATAAAATACAATAAAATACTTAAATAAAATACTATGAAATACTACAATAAAAAACTACAATAAAATACTACAATAAAATACAATAAAATACAATAAAATACAATAAAATACAATAAAATACAATAAAATACAATAAAATACAATAAAATACTACAATAAAATACAATAAAATACTACAATTAAATACTATAAAATACTACAATAAAATACAATAAAATACTACAATAAAATACTACAATAAAATACTACAATAAAATACAATAAAATACTACAATAAAATACAATAAAATACTACAATAAAATACTACAATAAAATACAATAAAATACTACAATAAAAACAATAAAATACTACAATAAAATACAATAAAATACTACAATAAAATACAATAAAATACTACAATAAAATGCAATAAAATACTACAATAAAATACAATATAATACTACAATAAAATATAATAAAATACTGCAATAAAATACAATAAAATACTACAATAAAATACAATAAAAAACTACAATAAAATACAATAAAATACTACAATAAAATACAATAACATACTACAATAAAATACAATAAAATACTACAATAAAATAATACAATAAAATACAATAAAATACTACAATAAAATACTACAATAAAATACAATAAAATACTACAATAAAATACAATAAAATACTACAAAAAAATACAATAAAATACAATAAAATACTACAATAAAATACAATAAAATACTACAATAAAATACAATAAAATACAATAAAATACAATAAAATACAATAAAATACAACAAAATACAATAAAATACTACAATAAAATACAATAAAATACTACAATAAAATACAAAAAAATACTACAATAAAATACAATAAAATACTACAATAAAATACAATAAAATACTACAATAAAATACAATAAAATACTACAATAAAATACAATAAAATACTGCAATAAAATACAATAAAATACTACAATAAAATAAAATAAAATACTACAATAAAATACTACAATAAAATACAATAAAATACTACTATAAAATACAATAACATACTACAATAAAATACTACAATAAAATACAATAAAATACTACAATAAAATACTACAATAAAATACAATAAAATACTACAATAAAATACTACTATAAAATACTACAATAAAATACAATAAAATACTACAATAAAATACTACAATGAAATACAATAAAATACTACAATAAAATACAATAAAATACTACAATAAAATACAATAAAATACAATAAAATAATACAATAAAATACAATAAAATACTACAATAAAATACAATAAAATACTACAATAAAATACAATAAAATACTAAATAAAATACAATAAAATACTACAATAAAATACAATAAAATACTACAATAAAATACAATAAAATACAATAAAATACAATAAAATACAATAAAATACAATAAAATACAATAAAATACAATAAAATACAATAAAATACAATAAAATACAATAAAATACTACAATAAAATACAATAAAATACAATAAAAATACAATAAAATACTACAATAAAATACAATAAAATACTACTATAAAATACAATAACATACTACAATAAAATACAATGAAATACTACAGTAAAATACCATAAAATACTACAATATAATACAATAAAATACTACAATATAATACAATAAAATACTACAATAAAATACAATAAAATACTACAATAAAATACAATAAAATACAATAAAATACTACAATAAAATACTATAAAATACTACAATAAAATACTACAATAAAATACTACAATAAAATACAATAAAATACAATAAAGTACAATAAAATACAATAAAATACTACAATAAAATACAATAAAATACTACAATTAAATACTATAAAATACTACAATAAAATACAATAAAATACTACAATAAAATACTACAATAAAATACTACAATAAAATACAATAAAATACAATAAAATACTACAATAAAATACTACAATAAAATACTACAATAAAATACAATAAAATACTACAATAAAATACAATAAAATACTACAATAAAATACTACAATAAAATACAATAAAATACTACAATAAAATACAATAAAATACAATAAAATACTACAATAAAATACAATAAAATACTACAATAAAATACAATAAAATACTGCAATAAAATACAATAAAATACTACAATAAAATACAATATAATACTACAATAAAATATAATAAAATACTACAATAAAATACAATAAAATACTACAATAAAATACAATAAAAAACTACAATAAAATACAATAAAATACTACAATAAAATACAATAAAATACTACAATAAAATACTACAATAAAATAATACAATAAAATACAATAAAATACTACAATAAATAACTACAATAAAATACTACAATAAAATACTACAATAAAATACAATAAAATACTACAATAAAATACAATAAAATACTACAAAAAAATACAATAAAATACTACAATAAAATACAATAAAATACTACAATAAAATACAATAAAATACTACAATAAAATACAATAAAATACAATAAAATACAACAAAATACAATAAAATACTACAATAAAATACTACAATAAAATACTACAATAAAATACTACAATAAAATACAATAAATACTACAATAAAATACAAAAAAATACTAAAATAAAATACAATAAAATACTACAATAAAATACTACAATAAAATACAATAAAATACTACA